>CM076577.1:537687925-539022996 GCA_034641835.2 Pinus albicaulis
TAAGGGTGTCTATTTGTTCACTAAGACTCACTAAGATGTCAGATTTGAATTCATCAAGAATATGCCCTATCTTTGCCCTATTTACTTTCCTAGAAGCAGACTTACTTTCCCTTGCAAGAGCAGGGTCTCTTGGATCTTTTACAGTTTTGGATTTCCCTCTTGAAAGATTGATACATAACTCAGATATTTTAGGTAATGTGAGCTAAAATATATCCCCTTTTCCCATCATGTTAAGGATATCCATCCATTCATCCCTAACTGTCTTCAACAAAAGAGCTTTTAAGGTGTCTTGATCTAAGTTCTCTATTTTTTCTCTTTTGATGTTGTAATGAAATCTCTCCAACAAATCTTCTAGGTTTTCATCTTCTTATTATATCATCTTGAACACTTCTTCCTTATGATTGACTGGCATACAATAATCCAAATACCTCTCTAGAAATGTTTGTTTCATATCTTCCCATGTTCTAATAGAACTGTTGATCAAACTCATAAACCACTTCAATGCTGCTCCTTTCAATGTTGAAGGAAATAGTTTAAGTTTTTGAGAATCTTGTAAGTAGTCATAAGTTCTACATAGGACTTCAAATTAAAATAGGAAGGTTTTAGGATCTTTAGTTTTAAGTCCATAGAAGTTTGGAAGGACAGAGGGTGAAATGTTTTTCATAGCTGTATTTGTTTCTTCATCTACTATAGGAAACCCAAAAGATTTTCCCATTTCTCTTCTACCTCTTCCTCTACTTCCTTCTCCTTCTGCACCTCTACCTCCTTCTCCTCTACCTCTACTTCTACCCCCTCCAAATAATGTGTGTTCTCCATTAAATACTCCTCCTCCCCCTTCTTCTGCCATATTTGATTCTTCTGTGGAAGTAGAAAAATTTGTATCTCTAGCAGGGGTCCTTGAATCTTCTTCTAAGACAAGTTCAGTGGATGAAGTGGAAGGTCTTTCTAATGGGATATCTGATCTTAAGTCTTCTGTAAGTCTAGGATTAGTAAAGGATGGAATTTGGGTCTGAGTTGGAGGTGTGCTGGCTCCTGGTCTAGGTGAAACAAGAGGTGTTCTAGGAATCAAGCTTCTGCTTCTGCTTCTTATGAATCTACCCCTTGAGTCTCTCTCTCTACGCATATCATTGTTTTTGGGAGTTAAGAAACAATGCTACCTATTTACACTTCCCTAGCAATGGCGCCAAAATGTCTGTACTCAACTTAGTGTTCCTAAATTGAGTTCATTAATTGTCAACCAGGGTTAGTAAACTGTTGAAGTGTGGTGCACTATATGTGCCTAGGTATTTGTTTCTCACTACGTTGTGTTTAGCATTTTATGATGTTTTTGGTTTTATGGTTTTATGTTTGAAAATGGAAAGAACTAAGTGCTGGTGAAAAGAAGCTACTGGTTATATTAAAACATAACAAAGCCTGAACTATGGATGGAAAACAACAAATGCAAAGCTTGATAATGACTTCATTGCAAGGAAATAAATCACAACATGAGCTTGAACTTATCCAATTCATTCATTAAAGGTGTGTTGGAAGAGTTTGAGAGATGGACAAGTTAAGTGTAAATGAAGTTCCCCTAAATAAACAATCAACTCACAATATTACAAAATGATTATTTGTAACATAGTAAGGTTTCTATTCTAGATTAACCTATGATGTTGAAGTTACCCTATTCTGCAACTTGACTTATCACTTCTAGGCCTTATTCCGAAGTTTAGAGATTTTCTAGAATAATGTTTGGGAAAAAGGCTATAGGTGAATTTGTAAAAGATTTGCAGAGTGATCAAAGCCTTAAAATGATATTACTAACCCCTGTTCATGTGATGATGTATCAATATAAATTCACAACAAAAGTAAGTTTGTAAATAATGAAGGCCGAGAGACTAATTTTGACAACTATTACTACTTGAAGTACAGTGAACAGAGTTAAACTAGAATGTCATTATCAAACTGGAAATGTAGTGAAAAAGCTGAACTAAATGCAATCAACCTCCAGAGTGTTATAACTAAATTAACATGCAACTAGTCTATGGAATTCTATAGTCCATCTCGTTCAATATGAATGATATTTTGAAAGAGTTTGTAAAAACAAGTCTGGCTGCATTTTTCAATGCAATTGAACATAAACATAAGATTTGAAAGAAAATAAAACTAAGATCTAAGATACCACAGCTGTTTATTATTCATTGTTAATGATGTTTTGGAAGAGTTTGTAGGAGTAAGACCGGCTATGACACTTAGTGTAAACAAGCATAAATCATAAAATTCGAAAGGAAATGCAACTAAAATCTACAACACCACAGCTATGCCTTATTCATCGTGATGATATTTTGGAAGAGTTTATAAGAGTAAGTTTAGTTGTGATGATTAATGTAAACAAATATGAAACATAAACTTCAGAAACCTGCTTAAGCTAAAAATAAAAAAAAACGAGACTAAAATACTTATCTAAGTCATATGAATAAAGTTGCTCAGGCAGCAGGGGCCCTCTACCACCAGAGTAGCACGCAAAATATACTTCAAGATTGACTCAAAACTTTCAATATAGTAATGCTTCTTTCATTAAAAGAGAAATTACTTCAAAACAGAGTGTTTTCGGACTTCTGAAATCTAGCAATCAAACACAAAATCTAACCTTGTCCCTCGGTTTCCCTAGCCATATTTATAACAAAATTACATAACTGTCTTGAGATAACCTAGGGATAATTGTATTTCCAAATAAAAATAAAACTAGGACTCTGATGGTGGTCACGTAATATAATTAAGGACATCTAGACTGTCCTTGTCCTATTAGGAGTCTATCTCCTAGTTTGAGTTCCCACGTGCATAACCACCTACAGAATTCCGTTCAAAATTCGTGGAGAGCAAAAAATGATGAGGGAATGATGTGGAATACGAGCATATGTTTTTTCCTCTAAGATGACACCTGGAACCTGCGTAGACATGAAGACAGCTGCAGAATCGACAACTAGCTACAGAATTTCTGCATTCTGTAGCTAGATCTAGCTCAAAAAGTACTACAATGACAAAATCATAAAAACATAGCAAGTTAGTCATGATATTCATTCTTAAAGAAATTTTAATTAATTCTATTGATCATTTGAGCCTATAATTAATAATGGAAAAAGGAAATGGAGTGGAATGTGGTGGAAGAAAGAACATCTTTGGAGCTCAACATGTGTTTTGCAGGGTTACAGGTGGTGGAAACCACCATGGCTCACAGTCACTGTTATAGTGACACAGAGCGCAGAAGAGGCCATTTTCAAAGCCTGAGATTGTAGAGAAAATGCCTGAGAAGGTGTTGGAACGTAATTTTTCATTAAAGAATAGTGTCTAACACTATAAAACCATCCGGTGCCATTACAACTCCATTTTCACAGACAGAGACAATCAATGAAGCGGCAAAGAGTATCAGTACAGGATTAAAGAGTTTTAAAAGCTTGTAATTGAAGATTTTAATCTTTAATTCAATTTTTAAAGGGAAAAAGTACCAGATTGAAGACCTTGTGACTAAAATAGAAGGCCTAATGAGGCATAAAGCACAGAAAAAAATGTTATCAATGTATCACATCAGCAGAAATTTCTTTCCCTTGATAGGACAACTTCACATACTGTTTTTTACGCTACATTGAGTTCCTGAGAAGATCTACATCCTGACAGAAGTCCTAATGCTGCCAAAGAATTTTTTGTGTAGTATGGTAGACCTGAAGTCATTTATATGTCTTTTTTTCTATTCACCAGAGTACTATAGAGTACTGCGGCCTAAAGTGCATCAAATAACATACTTGGAGTAAATTTCAGCTTGTCGAAGACCACTTTTTCATCCAAAGAGTACCAAAAATCAATGCATGGATATGAAGAAAGAATGGGCCTACAGCCATTCTTTCTAATTCTATTTTAATGTTTCATCTACCTCCTCTGCCTCTCTTTCAGTTATTAAACTCATGAGAAAACATTGTTGTTGGTTGATGATCATATATCTGTGAATTGTAACATGTTTCTCTTGAGATATAGTTCTCTGTGTAAAGTTGTAAGATAGGCTGAGGAAGATGTTTTCAGATTGAATATCAAGCTGTTGAAAAATGTTGTACATGACTGGTGTTGCTCTTTAATATGACAAGCACATTTCTTTGGATCCTGATTTAAAGAAGAGGTGATGTTTTATGCCTTTGTCTCTCTTTTCCTTCTGTAATTCATTACATTTCATTTCTCTGGTAAGAATTAGAAATCTGGCTTAGGATATACCCTCGCATGGTACCCTAATGCCCTTGCTCTTATTATATTTGATATTTAAAACTGATTTTGTTATCTAGGTATTGATTCAAGATAATTTAACCAGTGTAGTAGCTATTATTCACTACTAGCTGATGTATGAATTTATGAATTTGTTCTTAGATGTTCTTGTTGGGTTTTAATTGAAAGAATTGGGATACTAGGAGTTTAGAATGCAGATTTTGTCTCACTAGGGTCTTTTTCAATCAACTGAACCTTACTAAGTTCCCTTAAGTTGAATGTCGAAGCATTGAAAGTTCAAAGTCTTTCTCTGATCTCAGGCCTTCTCCTTTGTGTTTAAATCTTGAATGTTTCTTGTTTTTTGAAGAGTTAACCTTTAAGGATATGGATCATAGGTGTTTAATGGCACGTCCTATCCATAGATATGATTCCTAAGTGGTCACCTTGGAGGTTTCCTTGTCATTCCCCTTCATTCCTTATCATTTCATACCACACTATCATCTTTTAAGATCTTATGCTTTAGATGACTAGCCCAATTGAAAGCCTTGAATACTAAATAGCAAGTAAACCCTTTCTTGACTCCATTTCCCAATGGTCTCGAGTATTCTCTGAATTATCCCTCCTTTTCCTAAAATCCTCTTCACTCACCCTTTGTCTTGTATTGAACCCTTCCTTCCTGATTCCCAACAACCAAACAAACAAACAAAACAAATCAACCTTGTGCCTTATAACTAGCCTAATACCTTCAAATCAAGCTTCAAAGACATATACCTTTTCCTTTATAGAGATATCCCTCTCTGGACCCAGGAGGGCTAGATCCTAAGGTCTAAAAGTGGTTTTGATGTTGTCTTATCTTTTTGTATTTCCAAACTTTCCAAAACATAGGAACTCCAACATAATGGTGACTCCGCTAGGGAACAACTCAGACCAATGCCTTCAGATTGGTATTTCATTGCTAATGGTGGATAGCAGCCTGCTTCAAAAAGCCAAATTCATTCACCTGGTGACTCCACACTCTATAATTCCTAATAGACCTAATGACTCCACTGGTAGAATACTCTGAACTGGTTGAGAAGATGCAATAACCTTCTTTGTGGAAACATGGATCCAAATATGGACCAAGAAGCAAAGCTAGATGCTTTAGAGGATAAATTGATAAAACTGGTGAAAAGATTTGGTGAAGTAGTGAAGATGTATGAGGCTAATTTAAATGAAAATGTTGCTTATGTAGAGAAGCCCATGCATTTTCCAGAGCAAGAGAAAACTCAAGACCTAGACAATGAGCAAGACATGTATGATGCTCAAGATTCTATAGAAGATGAAGAAGAAAGTGATCAGGAGATGCCTGATTGCCTACCTATGTCTTGTACTATGCTGACTAGAGAATATCACGACCTCATGGTGAAGGCCAATAGGAAATACTGCTTTAAGGAAACAAGAGACCACATAGAAGATGCAGAATCTGATGTGGAAGAAGAAAGAGATCATGAAAAATCAGGAAATCCTCAGATTTTCCCTGCTGGCACAAGTGAAGATTCCATAGAAAAGGCTCAAAAAGATATCCAACCTCCAGATCAGTTAGTACGAGAAACAAAGGACTGTTGTTCTTCTGTATATGTTAAAAAAGGAATTCCTCCATTTACAAAAGAAGAGATGGACCGAATATTAAACACGCAGCCCACCTCTGAAATCTTTTATATAACAGACACTCTTGCTCATTCATCTAATAAGTTTGATGATACAGATCCAGAAGACTCCCCCGTGGATCAGAACGAAGAAAGACTTGATAAGAATCTGACAGGTTGGATTGGTACCATTACTTACAATTATGATTTTCCTATTTATGATCTATTTGATGATGATTGTTTCCAAAGGGAAGTTGAACTTGCAGGACCACCATCAGTAGATTCATGGGAGGAAGATCAGGGCCAAAAACTTCATAGAAGTAATGAACCAAGTCAACCTATCTATGATACTGATGGGGAAAGTTATGAAAGCATAGTAATAGATGAAGATTCATTAAATCTTCACTCGATTACACCTCAGACCATTAGTAGCAATTTGCATCCGAACGAAGATCTGCAGCCTTTCATCTTAAAGGATGAGGAGGAACATGGAGAAGAGATTTTTGAGAAGACTAAAATTAAGCAGCCTTCTCTTGAAAAGGAGGAAGTAGTAGAACAAGCCCCTTCTCAAGAGTACATGGATATCTTCATAGAGCTCAGCCCATCAGAGCAGAACATATCAGAGCTCTAACAGGACATAGCTACAGTATATGATGAGTCCTCCAGTTCATATGATGAAGAAGATGAGGGGGATTCTCTTTCTCAAGAGAGTCTTGTTCTTGATCCAGTGGAAGAAGAAGAAATCCTGGTTGAACCCTGCCTATCAAATATTCATAACCAGGTATCATTTTATGATCCTTATGTCCATTTCCTGCAAACATTTGAAGAAGGATCAAAGGTATTTTTGAGCAGCATGTTGCAGACAGCAAGAAATTTTTTTAAATCTACTGCTAAATAACAAAGAGAATGGGAGTGGCCCTGCCTATCCAGCATGCTCAAAGAATTGAGCAGAAAAGACCAGTCCTGGGATCATTTGCTGGACTAGATGCATTCGAAAAGAATGTTTGTAAGCTAGACTTGTAAATATTTCAAATTAGAGTAGGGTAGATAGTAAATTCTCAAATAAAGCTCAGTAAGTGAGCATTTAGTTAGTGGTTTTAAATTTCTGCAAGGTTTTCAGTCCATAAGCAGTCTTTTCTTCATGCCATGGCCCACAGCAAGCCAAACAGTCTAATCTTGGCTTGACTATTTTTCAATTTCTATCTTAGAATGTAGAGAAGAAATCTGCTAGATAGTTTAATATTAGCAGATATAGTTTAGGTAGAGAAACTATGAGGCCAACTATCTAAACTGGTCTTATGGAGTAATAAGGGTAGGAATAGAATAGGTTTATTTTTCTGTTTGTAAAAATTGATGATGTAAAGGGTCTGCTAGTCCAAATGCACCGAGGAGAAAAAATGTTGGGATAATAGTATGGGTAGGTAGTTGTTTGGGAGAGCATTTCTGCTGATTTAATGTATTCATTATTTGTGGCAGCAAATCCAAGAAATAAAATGGATGTGTCAAGTACCCGGCATCTAGCCTACTCAAAATATTATTTTCTGAATTCTTGACACCTTCAAGAAGATTCCATCCCCATGTGGAGCCACTGTTAGCCACCTATAAAAATTTTACAAGAAAACAGGTGGCTAAATTGTTCTTGAGCCTTCAAGGAATACATTTCCTTTGAAAACATATCATCCTTGAAGCCTCCTTGTGTCTTTGTCCTTTGAACAATCTTCACTGCTATTTCCATGAGAAAACCTTGCTGTTCCGTGAAGAAGAATGCTCAAAAAGGCCTCCATTTCCCCTATTTCATTCCTCATAAACCCCACTATTCCATCTCCTTTTTCCCCTTCTACATTTCCCTCATTAACCCTCTAAAACTCACCAAAACCCTATTTAAGCCTTATGATATCTTTTGTCTAGCCTAAACACCCCTTATTCCCTCTACCGAAACCTCCCATTGGCCCTAAAAAGCATTAAATTTAAGCCAAAACCCACTTTCTTTCTTCCTCTTTGTTTTCAGCCGTTAATCTATGAAGATCTAACGGTCTTGCGCCAGTCGCAGTGTGCCCGTTGTTTTCCCCGTTCACCCCTCTGATTACATGAGAGTCGTCAATCTGTTTTTAGATCGGATGGTGGTCGCTCAAATGAAAATCACAAAGCACCCAATCTCGTATCATTGGTGTCTCCCAATTGGCGAGCCCCGATTAAATCTAAGTTGCCATCCAACATGATCCAATGGTCCAGATTACTCCTCACACCGCCCCTGCATCCCCGATTGGTCATCCCTGATCCAATCGCAACCATTGATCTCTTTAGATCTAACAACCCTTATACATCCCATCCATTAACCTGACCCTCTACCTTCGCGTTCCATTTGAAGATCTCAGCCATTCATCCTATAGATCTGACGGTCTAGATCAAACCTGCTTTTGACTTTTCCCTCCGTTACTAACCATGCATCTCCCCTCATCGTGCTCCATCTCCCACAGTCAGATCTCCCAGTCCCAGATCCAACGGCTAAGAAGCATATCGCTTTATTTTGGTGTCTGATCTTTATTAACCAGAAATCATGCGATAAAAGTGGTTTTGAAGGGCCATGCATCACGCGGCGAGGCATATCATGTAATTTTAGGCAATTTCCTAAACCACCTTAATGCTACGTGATACCAGTTGTTTTCTATATTAAAACCACCTTCCTCTCCCTGCCCTGAAACCTCAATTTTCAATCATAGCTATCCATCCGATCAGATCAACGGCCTCCATCACATCACATCTCCACCATGTTTTTTCCATCAGGCTTTATTAGATCTCCATCCTTTAATCCCCGCCGTTGATCTCCTCCTGAGATCCAATAGATCACAGTTAATAGCCTTCCGCCCATGCCGGGTCCCACATCATAGGCTCCGCTTTCATTCTTTTCTCATGATTTCCTTTGTATCTACCCAAAGTTAAAACTTTGGTGCTTTTGCTTTAAACATCATTTCTTCCACCCAACATTAGAATTTGGTGTTATAACATTAAAATTTTAATGTTTTACATTAAAAGGTCATGTCATTCTGCCTAACCTCTAAGGAAGTCCATCAGTTATTCACAACCGTCGATCATAACCTCCAGATCTGATCAGACGGTCCACATACATTCCTCCATCAGACTTTCATCAGGTCATGTTTCCATCGTTTCACTGCATATTTCACCCATTTTCCATTGCATCCACTGCATTCATCTCTGTTGCGTTGCCATTTTCATAGCCCTCCACTGCATCCATCCTCCCTCCTACATATATTTTCTTAAATTATTTGTGCATTTTGCAGGTTTACAGGCGGTGGAAACCGCCATGGCTCACAATCACTGTTATAGTGACACAGAGCGCAGAAGAGGCTATTTTTAGAGTCTGAGATTACAGAGAAAATGCCTGGGAAGGTGTTGGAACGTAATTTTTCATTAAAGAATAGTGTCTAACACTTTAAAACCATCCTGCACCGTTAAAGCTCCATTTTCACAGATAGAGACAGTCAATGAATCGGCAAAGAGTATCAGTATAGGATTAAAGAGTGTTAAAAGCCTGTAATTGAAGATTTTAAGCTGTAATTCAATGTTTAAAGGGAAAAAGTACCAGATTGAAAACCTTGTGACTAACATGAAAGGCCTAATGAGGCCTAAAGCATAGAAAACAATGTTATCAGTGTCTCACATCAGCAAAAGTTTCTTTCCCTTGAAAGGACAACTTCCCATACTGTTTTTAACGCTACATCGAGTTCTTGAGAAGATCTACATCATGACAGAAGTCCTAATGTTGCTAAAGCATTTGTTGTGCAGTATGGCAGACCTGAAGTCATTTATATGCCTTTTTTTCTATTCACTAGAGTACTACAAAGTACTGTGGCCTAAATTACATCAAAGAACATACTTGGAGTAAATTTCAGCCTGTTGAAGACCACTCTTTCATCCAAAGAGTACCAAAAATCAATGCATGGATATGAAGACAGAATGGGCCTCCAACCATTCTTTATACTTCTATTTTAATGTTTCATTTAGTGTTTCATATACCTCTTCTGCCTCTCTTTCAGTTATAAAACTCATGAGAAAACATTTTTCTTGGTTTTTGATCGGATATCTGTGAATTCTAAGTTGTTTCTCTTGAGATATAGTTCTCTATGTAAAGTTGTAAGATAGGTTGAGGAATATGTTTTTAGACTGAATATCAAGTTGTTGGAAAATGTTGTACATGACTGGTGTTTCTCTTTAATATGACAAGCACATTTCTTTGGATCCTGATTTAAAGCAGTGGTGATGTTTTCTGCCTTTGTCTCTGTTTTCCTTCTGTAATTCATTACTTTTCATTTCTCTGGTAAGAATCAGAAATCTGGCTTAGGATATACCATCGCATGGTACCCTAATGCCCTTGCCCTTCTTATATCTGATATTTTCTACTGATTGTGTTATCTAAGAACTAGTTCGAGATAATTTAACCAGTGTAGTAGCTATTATTCACTGCTAGCTGATGTATGAATTTATGAATCTGTTCTTAGATGTTCTTGTTGGGTTTTAATTGAAAGAATTGGGATACTGGGAGTTTAGAATGTTGATTATGTCTCACCAGGGTATTTTTCAATCAATTGAACCTTCCTAAGTTCCCTTAAGTTGAATGTTGAAGCATTGAAATTTCAAATCCTTTCTATGATCTCAGGCCTTCTCCTTTGTGTTTAAATCTTGAATGTTTCTTGTTGTCTAAAGAGTTAACCTTTTAGGAGATGGATCATAGGTGTTTAATGGCATGTCCTGTCCCTAGATATGATTCCTAAGTGGTCACCTTGGAGGTTTCCTTGTCATTCCCCTCCATTCCTTATCATTTCATACCACACTATCATCTTTTAAGATCCTATGCTTTAGATGGCTAGCCCAATTGAAAGCCTTGAATACTGAATAGAAAGTAAACCCTTTCATGACTCCATTTCCCAATGGTCTCAAGTGTTCTCTAAATTATCCCTCCTTTGCCTAAAATCCTCTTTTCTCACCCTTTGTCTTGTATTGAACCCTTCCTTCCTGATTCCCAACAACCAAACAAACAAACAAAACAAATCAACCTTGTGCCTTATAACTAGCCTAATACCTTCAAATCAAGCTTCAAAGACATATACCTTTTCCTTTATAGAGAGATCCCTCTTTAGACCCAGGGGGGATAGATCCTAAGGTCTAAAAGAGGTTTTTATGTCTTCTTATCTTTTGGTATTGCCAAACTTGCCAAAACATAGGAACTCCAACATAGTCAATTATTGGAAGTCCTCAATGTGCTCCCCCACTAAACCCTTTTTTTTGAGATTTATCAATTGGCTAAAGAAGGTGTTGCTCTTTGTATCCTCATAATGTGCTATCGTTTCCTCAACAAAAATTGACCAAGTGACAATTTTTTTATGGGAGCAAAGCCATCGATACCATACAAATGTATTTTGTTCTAGATGTAAAGTTGCAATGCGTACCTTTTGTGTATTTTGCACATTATTGAGATAAAAATATTGCTCCATCTGTAGTATCCATTTTACGGGATCCTTGCCATCAAAATTCCTCATATCCATATTTGGAATATGGTGGTTCTTCCCACCAACATTAGATTTTATGAATTCACAATTAGCATTTATTTTGTTCTCATCATTAGTTTCCTCTACTATCTTTTCACCATTTGGAAACATTTGTTGTATCAACTTTGTTAAACCTTCCATGTCTTCTTTTAGATCGTTCTTCATGTTTTCCATTTTTTCATCGATCTTAGCTTCCATTTCATCCATCTTAGCTTCCATGCCAACTTCCATGCCATCCATCTTAGCTACCAAACCATTTCATTTTTTTTTCTCTTTGCGATAGCGAAATTTTGGTGCACTTGCTCATGGACTTTTGATATCTCATGCTACATTTCTTTGTCTTCATGAGTCATAGTAGAGCCTTATGAAGGCTTAATGGGTTTTGAATTCCTTTTAGGAGGCATTTTAGAACCCAGTATTGATAGCTATGCTCAATAGGACTTTGGAATTAACTAGAACTGATTTTTCAAACAAGACTTATGCAATTTGAAAAAAAATACACACCTTTTTCTTGATTTTGAGGAGCTCTATATTGAAACTGAATTATATCTATGATTTTAGATATTCAATATCTGAAACTTAGTCTTGATGTCACCCTTTGAATATTCTTTTGAATGCCACAGGTCTGACCTGATTTTGATTCTTCAAGGCAAAGTTATGTCCAATCTCCCACAATGACCCAATTATGGACTAGTTCAGTATAGCAAACTTGTATGACTTTCTATGTGTCACTGTTTCCTCATTTGGCTCTGAAATTGATGTACAAGAAACCATAGTTTGTTCTCTTTCAGCCACTTTTTACAGCATTTCAATCTGATGCTCAGAGAGAGAGTTAAGAAGGTTTTCCCGCGATAACCTCTTTGAGATGAAATTCGGGAGCCTAAAAAAGACCTAACTTCCATAGATCATATCTCTGAAAATTTTGCGAACCAAGCTCTGAAATTTTACGACAATGTTCCTCAGTATTTTGGCTTCACTCTATAAAAATTTCAGCTTATAAAACTTTGTATAAAAAACGTTATAGTGCAAACTCCATGATGACCTATTTGGGGTAGCGAAACCCTAGAATCCAAAGCTCTGATACCAAATGTTGTGAAACCAACTCTAATAATAGAAGAAAAGAGATATAAATGCCTTAGAAATAAGTCACTTTGAGGGGGCAGCCTCCAATACATTACATAATTGAACAATTCTTGGATGATGCAAACTACAAAACCTCCTTTCTATATATACGAGTCCATAGGGCCACAATGTAATCCTAGCCAAACTAACATTAATAATAACAATATGGGGGTTACAAGGGTAAAATAATAACAATAAGGGGGTTACACTAACAACAATAAGGGTCTATACTAGTAATATAGGGACCTCACATAGGTGCATTTAGGGGTTAAGGGAATAATTAGTTAGTGGTTAAGGGATTATAGATTCAGGTTGGGGGAATAATGAGTTAGTGGTTAAATGGTTAGGGATTTTGAGGTTAGGGGTTAGGGGATTTAAGAAAATTTATGTGTTATGGGAATAATGCGTTAGTGGTTAAGGGATTAGGGATTGGGGGCTTAAGGGTTAGGGGATTTAGGCGTAGTTAGGGGTTAGGTGAATAATGATTTAATGGTTAAGGGATTACGGATTAGGGGCTTAGGGGTTAGGGAATTTATCAGTTAAGGATTTGAGGGGTTATGGGTGAGGGGTTAATGGGTTATGGGTTAAGAATTAATATTTTAGGTGTTTAGGGGTTAAGGGGTTAGGGGTTTAGGTGTTAGTGGTCTAGGGGTTTAAGGGTACAACAAAGATAATGATTATAGGGTATAACAACACTATAAGGTTTATAGGTTGATTGATATTGACACTGATAGGGTAAGCTTCAATAGTGAAGTTGTTTTTTGATGAGCAGGTTGGACCTTTCCAAACTTCTCCTATGTTTTGAATTAATTAGAAGCTGGAAGGGGTTGAGGGTTCAGGTGTCAAACTTTAGGTAGCTGCACTTGAAGGGGGGTGGAATATTTTTTAGCATGATGAGTCTCCTAGACTAGTAATTTATGATCTAGATATAGGTGGTCCAGGTCATGGTGACAATACTGACTTCTGAACATTCTGTAGAAGATACACAGAGTTTGCAGAGCTTGTCAGGCAGGGAAGCTACATTGAATACCATTTTATGAAGGACAAGCTTGGAGAGAATAGAGGGTCCTTTAGTTGGTACTTTCAGACATATGTGCACCAATGAACATGACATCAACCACTAGTGCTAGGTACTTCCTTCCGTTTGTTGATTATTTCAGTAGAAAAATGTGGGTATATTTTCTATAATTAAAATATGATGTGTTTAATGAAATTCAAAAGTTCAAAGAATTAATAGAGAAACAATTAGGTTGTCATATTTCCTCTCTTAGATATGATACTGATGGGGAATTCTAATTAAAATATTTCAATAAATTTTGTGCTAAACATGGGATCCAAATACAATATACTACACCTTACAATCCACAACAAAATGTATTGGTTTAGAGGAAAAAATGTACTATCACAAGGATGACTAGGTTTAAGCTGTAGAGGAAGTCTATTCCAAATAGGTTTTGAGCTGAGGAAATGTTCACAGTAGTATACCTATTGAATAGATCTCCCACGATGGTGATGAAGTAGAAGGTCACAAAGAACCATGGTTTGGAAGAAAGTCCAAGTAATTCATCTTAAAGTTTTTGGTTGTACTGCCTACACTTGGATTCTAGCTAAGAAGACAACCGAATTAGATCCCAAGAGAAAAGCTAATGATTATATGGTACACCAACAATATAAGGTCTATAGGTTGATTTATATTGACACTGATAGGGTAATCTTCAATAGTGAAGTTGTTGTTGATGAGGAGGTTGGACCTTTCCAAACTTCTCTCGAGTTTTGAATTACTTAGAAGCCAAGTGCCATTGTATGTCAGGGAGTGTTATGCGTGTTATTAAGTGGCAGGGCATGTCGAAAAGTGATAAGTAGAGAGTGCCAATGCATGTTGAGGATTTTTAAGGAGTACTAGGACAACACAAGCAAATACTAGGTAAAAATACATGGAAGTGAATGAATATGAGGGTATGTAGAGAGTGGCAATGAGTGATAGTTTCCATGCCAAGGAGGGAGTAAGGAGGTATTCTAAGCAATCACATACCTTATTGACCACTCAATTCTTACCATTCTCACACCATAATAAAAAACCATAAAAATTCCATTCTTAAAATCTATTGTGTAGTTTCCTAACGTAATTCAAGTAGAATATCTCATTTACTTATGTCAATAATGGCAAGATCATTTTTTTATTCTCTTAAATGAACTTTTTTCTAGACATGCACCCCGTCAAACATAAATCATCGAGTCAAAAATAATGGAAATGAATGAATAAGAGGGTGTGTTGGGGGTGTTAGCGAGTGGCAGGCGTGGCAAGGGGAGAGTGATAAGGCATACTAGGGAATGCTATGGAATTTAAAGAAGTGTCAGGGTGTGCTAATATGTTCCAAATAGTTCCAAGGCATGCCAGGCATGCCAAGACATGCCATATGTTAAGTAGGGAGTGTTAGCAAGTTCTAGGTGTGCTAAGGAGGGAGTGACAAGGTATGTTAGGAAATTCCAAGGCATGATAGAGTGCTAGGAAATCATGCCAAGTTGTGCCAAGTTCCAGGGTGTGCCAATGTGTGCCAAGGAGTTTTAGGGAGTACTAGAGAAACACAAGGTAGCACTATGTCACAATGCATGGAAATGAATGAATAGTAGTGTGTGACAAGGAGTTTCAATGAGTTCCAGTGTGATAAGGAGGAGTGAAAAGGCATGCTTGGAAGTGACAAGGAATGATAGAGTGCTAGGGTGGGATGCAGCCAAGATGTGCCAATGTGTATAAGGAAGTGTTAACTAGGAGTGCCTGGGAAACACAAGGGAACACTATGTCAAAATGCATGGAAATGAACAAATAAGAGTTTGGGATTGGAAGTGTCAGTGACTTTCAGATGTGCTAAGGAGGGATTGACAATGTATGCTAGGTATTGTTAAGGCATGCTAGAGGCTAGGGCGACATGCCAAGATGTCCTAGGTGTTAGGGTGAACCAACACGTGCCAAGGAGTGTTAAGGAATGCCATGGAATCACAAGGGAGCACTTGGTAAAAATGCATGAAAATGAATGAATACAAGTTTGTGAATGGGATTTTCAATCAGCTCTAGGTGTGCTAAGGAGAGAGTGAAAAGGTATGCTAGGTAGTGCGAATGAATGCTAGAGTGATAGGGTGGCATGACAATATGTGTTAGGTGTTAGGTTGTGCCAATTCATGCTAAGGAGTGTTAGGGAGTGTCAGGTAAACACAAGGAAGCACTAGATCAAAATGAATGGAAATGAACGAATTCATGCTAAGGAGTGTTAGGGAGTGTCAGGTAAACACAAGGAAGCATTAGATCAAAATGAATGGAAATGAATGAAAAGAGTGTGTGATATGGAGTGTCAATGAGTTCTAGGTGTGTTAAGGAGGGAGTGACAAGGTTATATGCTAGGCAATGCCAAGGTATGTTAAATAGCAGGGTGTGTCAAGAAGTGCTACGATGTGTTAGGGAGTGTAAAATCATTGTCAAGGAATGTAGGGGATGCTAACACATGCCACACAATTCCAAGGCATTTAAGAAATATCAGGTGTTATGGCATGTCAAGATGTAAACTATGTTTCTTAGTTGTTCTACGACCACAGTTGTATGTGATGAGCCTTGTCTTGGTAACTTGTTAAGTGGGATCAATTAACATTGGACATGAGTAGTCTAATATGAGTTACATGTAGTTCTTAGGTGAACAAGGCATATGTTGAATTTCCATAACACATAATAATTTGGGTTCGGTATTAGAATATTTGATGAAAACACACTCAAGTGACACAACACATCAACTTTTCACAATGAAGTCTACACACATTAGGGAATAAATTAGTCCACACGAAATTTTTTAACTTTTTCAAACCTTTCTTCATTAAATTGAAAACTATAATAAAATAGGCTAGAGCTCTTGTACCAGGGATTATGGCCCTTTACAGTCACACTGATACAAGGAATACAACTAGGGCTTGGTGTTAGTCCTTTGACAACAAATATACCTTTAACAAGACAACATTTGACCCAATTTTTTATGGTGGGCACACATAGCCCTTTCAATCCACATGTCTTGAACACATCTGGCAAGTCCTCTTTCATCCCACTATGCAACTCCTCAATTTGCCTCTACCAATGAAATAAACTCCTTTATGTTACTGAACTCGGCTTAAAAACAAATTCCCTTTATCTACCTCTTTTTTCCTTTAAGGTCTGCAACACTTAAAATTTTCAATTAGTTGTTCAAATCTTTGTTCTGCCCACCTTTTCCATACTACTTCTCTAAGATGACCAGTCTAGGGATATGGAGGTTTCCCTTCTTCTCAGTGACATAATAAGCTACAATACAGTGAATTAGGGCTAGCTGGTTAGCCCACTTGACTGCTACTTTAGTCCTTCAAATTTTGCATGTCCTTAGGCCCAATACACCTACCCTTATACCTGTAATGTCCCTACTTAGCCTTAGCTAAGAGGAGACATTAAATTTTGATTTATTTTATGCTTTATGAATAAATGAATAAAGGAGGACATGTAAAACTCCTAATAAATCAGTGCCCATGTGAACAAAGACAAATCTGGGCTATGTAAATAATCACTTGCAGGTGTGAAAGAGGATTGAGCCAAATATTAGGTCCACCTTCACCAAATCAACTGTGTTGTCTAGGTTCAATGCATCACCAAGAGGGACTGCGCAGTTCTAGAAGGGAACTTATAATGTGAAAAGGAACAACTCATCCTAGTGGTTTAGGGTTTGCAAAGGCTATCTCATGTTATAAAAAGGAGGAGAAGACACATGAAGAGGTTTTTGATGAATCATATTTCTGAAGTATTTGTCTAATTAGACAAATACCATTCTCTGCTGTTTAGTGGAGGATTGTGATTGGAATTCCTATTTAGGGATTTCATATCTCCCCTTGAGGATGTTTGGAGGATTTCTTTGCTGAATTTGGCCACTATCTGGTTTGAGACCAAGCTCTATCTTTCATGAGCAGTGTGGCCCATTGAGGGTTTTGCAGCTGCTATCTTTTGTAGCAAGTGGCATTGTAGATCGGCTTAGATCTAGTTTTTTTTTAGAGGCTTTCTCTATTGGAGAGTGTTATTCAGCCTCCAAGGAGTTAGTTGATCCATATTTTATATCAGATCTGAAATTTTCACTCCATGTACTCAGTCTCCTTCACCCTCTGCGCAGTTTCTGCTTCATACTGCGTTATTTTGTGAGAGGGCTTTGTCATTTTAGTTTGCTATCAGTTTGGAGGAGATATCTTGGTGTTAGGCTTGCCTTCCCTTGGTGATCTATGGATTGGGTTGTTGATCCATGTATCTATAGATCTGATCTATTTCAGTAATAAAATTTATCTTCAGAAATTTCTAGGTTTTCTGCAACACAGTATATTGTAATTCAGATCTACAACTTAATATGCAGTATTTTGATGTAATTCCAATTGGATATTGTTCTTAATATCTTGTAGCTTCCAAATATGTATTATATCTTATGATTCATCCACATATATGTCCTAGATCTAAAATTTAATTTACAACAATTGAACCATCTAGAAAATAACAATGTCTATGTATTTCTGCAGTTTATTTCTAGTTGCAGCTCTTATTTCTGAAGGGATCTTGCCCTAGTTCTTCTTGTAACCAGTTATAAAGGAAATAAGATCATATGTGATTCTGATTTAATGTTATATTACTGAAATATAAGACCTTTGGATGACCTCCTCTGAGTTCTAGTCATATCTGCGCAATTCTTGTAGCTGGGGTTTTCATTTTGTAGCAGTCTCTTTGTTTGGATGATTTCTAGCTAGTCTTGTTTTCGGGAGATCTGTCTAACATGCTTAAACTTATTTGTTTCTACTAAAATTTCATAAAAATGTCCCATATAGCTTGAATGAGGGGATACCAGCCATGATCTATGTTTTCATTGCTCATATTTTCTTATACAACATTTTCATTGAAGGCCTTGTTGAGATTCTTGAATTGGGATTATTCCAAGTTCTATAGGCAGAGTCTGCAGTTGGCAGGTAGCCTCTAGTTCTCACCCTCTTTTTAAAGGTGAAATAACCAATAAATTCATTTGTATTCCATCTCTGACATAGAATCTTGAGAATCCCCAAAAAGGGACATTACAGTGGTATCGGAGCTCCACTCTTGGCACATCATGTGCTAACTTTGGAGCCTTAGTCATGATGCATTCCAAAGATGAAGATCCTCTTTCTGAGAGGGATAGGATATACCAAAATAGAAGTCATAGAAATTATTACTATACTATTGTTGACCTTCACAAGCATCAAGACAATGGGAAAGGCCTTGAGTTGAACGATAAAGATAAGGAGGCAGAAGAGTTTGCAAAAACTCTCTTGGAAACCATGCAAGATCTATCCAAGGAAATAAAGGAGATGAGGATAGAAAGAATGAGGGAGTCCCTTGGAAGACTCCATCAAGGAGAGAGCTCAGAAATGTCTCAGTTTGGGACCGGTCCACTGGGGAGCTTTCCACAAGCCCCACAAATCTCACAATGCTCTACAATGCCTACCTTCTTGGTTGTAGAGAATGAAAGGCTTCAAGATTCAACCTCTTTGGAAGGTCATTTTGTAGAATATGATTCAAAAAGCCAAAGGTTCAAGGATAACTTGAGCTTTCAAGATTTCTTCCATCTAAAGGACCGGAGGAGACCATTACAGCAGTATAGATATGGAGGTTTCCTTCATGGGAGGCACCACACCATGGGCAGGTTCTTCTTGCATAAGTTTTATGGATCACCCTCTTGTTCAGCTAAAGAATGGGTGGAAAAGTTGGACATCTACTTCCAGTTGAAGAAAGTTCCTAAAGCAGAAGCCATTAATATTGCTGTGCTTCATTTTGATGGAGAAGCCCACAACTGGTGGTTTCATGGAATTTCTACATTAGGGCACAACAATGTGTCGACTTATGCTCAGTTCACTAGGATACTAGTGGAAAGATTTGATCGAAAGGATCCGAAGGCCCCTTTCATAAGCTTGGCCAAGCTTAAGTAGATAGGAGATGCTGAAGCCTATATTTATGAATTTTTGAGGTTGTCTGTTATGGTTCCTGATATTTCAGTTGCAAGGAGAGTCTATATGTTCATAGATGGCTTGGAGGAACCTTTGCATGGGTTGGTCAAGTCTACCAAACCCACCACACTACATGATGCCATTGAAAGAACAAGAGATCTCCAAGATGCCTTGCCAAGAGCAAAGGCAACCCTTCCTAGTAGAGCCACTCACTCTTCTAAAGGGAAGGAAGGGAAAGCTGCTCCACCCAAGGAGAGCTCACAGAAAAATATTCTTGAAAATGATCTCCAAAGGGAGTTGAGAAAGAAGAAATTATGTTTTACTTGTTAAGAATCATGGGTGCTGGGACATAGATGTGCTGCTGGGAGAGCACATTATATTGAAGTCTTCTCTGATTGTGAGGGGGAGGAAGGCAATGATGGACCTAGGAGAGGTCACAGCACTAGTGATGATGAGGAGGAGGATCCATCATCATCTAGGGAAGAATAAGGAGCATTTGCTCCAACCAGTGGGACTCTTGCTTCTTTGAGGGGAGTGCCCAAATATTTGACTCTTAGAGTGCAGGGTTCAGTTATGGACCAAAGAGTATATATTCTTATTGACAGTGGGGCAACCCACAATTTTATTGATGCTCACTTTGTGTAGAGGAGAGGGATCCCTAATGATTCTTTTGATGGGTTCTCTGTTTTGGTTCTGGGGGATAGAACTATGCAGTGCATGCAATATGTTCCCTCACTTTTTGTGACTATGGGGACCTACACTTTGAGGGACCATTTCTTTGTGGTAGACATACCAGACACCAACATCATCTTGGGTGTCCAGTGGTTGATTACTTTGGGAAAAGTAACCAGTGATTGGAGGGCCTTGTAGATGGAGTGGGTGGATTTGAAGAGTGGGAAGCAACAAGTTATTCAAGGCATGCACACCTACCCTTCACTTGATGTCCCTACCCACACAACAAAGATGGATTTGCACAGTGAGGAAAAGTATCTCATGGTTCCTTCTCTCATGTTCATGTGATTGCTGCAAGGGACATTCCTACATCATGGCAAGCCTCTTGGGATGCCATTAGATTCTGTGGAGAAAGCTTCACCAAGTGCTGAAACAATGGAAGAAAGAGTCACTGCGTTGTGGGCGGAAGCAAAGGGGAGGATCAGCCTTCCTACACAAAATTTTTGCATGCATAATGCCAAGGGAGCAAGCAACAACAAGGCATGCACCACCATAGATACATCTACAATGCTTTCCTTCTTGATAAGTGTAGATCCATATTGGAAGTCTCAACTCCTTGTAGATTACTCCAAAGATCTGCACACCAGGATGATTTTAGATGGCATAAAACAAGGAGGATGATATATGGTCCATGAAGGGGTCATCTATCATCTTGGAAAAGTATTCTTGTCTCAAGCCTCAAAGCTTAAGCAATAAATACTACAAAGGGCACACAAGGAGTTCCTTTCCAGTTACGTGCAATCAGCAAAAATATACTCCCTAGTCTTGAAGAGTTTTGATTGGGAGGGTATGGAGGAGGAGCCACATCAACATTATGATTGGGAGGAACTAAATTAGCACTTACAAGAGTGCAATAGATACGTGGAGATGGGGCAGCCAAAGGATCCTATGCAGGATATATTTCAGCCATCTCTTTCTTCACTCAAAAGAGGGGAAAAGCCCATGCCTAATTCTATGAGTATGGGAGGTTTGTATGGTAAGAAATCTAATCTTGTAGAGCAAGTTTATTTTTCTGATTTGGCACACTCTCTTACCATATGTATGTAGGCCATGACTCCTACAAGGGTAATATTACATGCAGATCTCATGGCAAAGATGGGGCCAATGAAAACTCCAAAATTGGCCACTCCCTTGAGGTGTAAAGGGAGAGTGTTTTTCATGATGGGTGCTTTCCAAAGGCACCTAACGAGAGTTTCAATTTCAGCCATGTCAAAGTGGCTTATGCAGAAAATATGTGGTGGGAGTACCACCTATCACATTCAGATCTAATCAGAACAAGGAGTGTACTACGCTGGTACCTTATGTGGGATTGTGACCCACCTCCTCATGTGCAATTTTCAGTTTGCCTTTATGTGATTTTGCTACCATACATAGATGACATATTGGTTTTGTTTATGGGAATTTATGGGGAAAGAGTCAGTAGTGTACATGTACCACATGGGATGGAACTATATCTAGTACTTCATGATACATGTTTCATATGTGACATTGGTTCACCCATGCATATTTCTGTTGAGTTTTACACTCCTGAAGGGGAAAAATATGAACCTATCAAGCTAGCATTGGAGGAGCATTTTTTGATGTATTTCCTTGGTGAAAACTTGCTTCATGATGAGAGCTTTATTCTTGATGGTGTCATCAATGGAGAAGGAGAAGAGACATAGCTCTTACCCTACTAGTTGCTTGAGGACAAGCAACATTTTGAGGGGGAGGACTGTAATGTCCCTACTTAGCCTTGGCTAAGAGGAGACATTAAATTTTGATTTATTTTATTCTTTATGAATAAATGAATAAAGGAGGACATGTAAAACTCCTAATAAATCAATTCCCATGTGAAAAAATACAAATCTGGGCTATGTAAATAATCACTTGCAGGTGTGAAAGAGGATTGAGCCAAAGATTAGGTCCACCTTGACCAAATCAACTGCGCTGTCTAGGTTCAATGCATCACCAAAAGGGACTGCACAGTTCTAGAAGGGAGCTTCTAATGTGAAAAGGACCAACTCATCCAAGTGTTTTAGGGTTTGCAAAGGCTATCTCATGTTATAAAAATGAGGAGAAGACACATGAAGAGGTTTTTGATGAATTATATTTCTGAAGTATTTGGCTCATTAGACAAATACCATTCTCTGTTGTTTATTAGAGGATTGTGATTGAAATTTCTATTTAGGGATTTCATATTTTCCCTTGAGGATCATTGGAGGAGTTCTTTGCTGAAGTTGGCCACTATCTGGATTGAGACCAAGATCTATATTTCATGAGCAGCGCTGGCCCATTGAGGGTTTTGCAGCTGCTATCTTTTGTAGCGAGTGGCATTGTAGATCTGCTTAGATCTAGTTGTTTTTGACAGGATTCCTCTATTGGATAGTGTTCTTCAGCCTCCAAGGAGTTATCTGATCCATATTTTATATCATATCTGTACTTTTCATTCCATGTACTCATTCTCCTTCACCCTCTACGCAGTTTCTGCTTCATACTGCGTTATTTTGTGAGAGGGCTTTGTCATTTCAGTTTGCTATCAGTTTGGAGGAGATCTCTTGGTGTTAGGCTTGCCTTCCCTTAGTGATCCATGGATTGGGTTGCTGATCCATGTCTCTATAGATCTGATCTATTTCAGTAATAAAATTTATCTTCAGAAATTTCTGGGTTTTCTGCAGCACAGTATATTGTAATTCAGATCTACAGCTTAATATGCAGTATTTTGATGTAATTCCAATTGGATATTGTTCTTAATGTCTTGTAACTTCCAGATCTGTATTAGATACAATGATTCATCCATATATATATCCTATATCTGAAATTTAATTTACAGAAGCTGAAACATCTAGAAAATAATACTGTCTATGTATTTATGCAGTTTATTTCTAGTTGCAACTCTTATTTCTGAAGGGATCTTGACCTAGTTCTTCTTGTAACCAGTTATAAAGGCAATAAGATCATATGTGATTCTGATTTAATGTTATATTACTGAAATATCAGACCTTTTTCTGACCTCCTCTAAGTTCCAATCAGATCTGCGCAATTCTAGTAGCTGGGGTTTTCATTTTTTAGCAGTCTCTCTCTTTGGCTGATTTCTAGCTAGTCTTGTTTCCGAGAGATCTGTTTAACATGCTTAGACTTATTTTTTTCTGCTGAAATTGCATATAAATTTCATATACAACTTGAATGAGGATATCCCAGCCCTGATCTACATTTTTTTTGCTCATATTTTCTTATACAGTGTTTTCATTGAAGGCCTTGTTGAGATTCCTGAAAGGGGATTATTCCACGTTCTATAGGCAGAGTCTACAGTTGGCCAGGTAGCCTTTGGTTCTAACCCTATTTTTAGAGGTGATATAACCAGTAAATTCCTCTGTATTTCATATCTAACATACAATCTTGAGAATCCCCAAAAAGGGACATTACAGTACCAATCTTGTTTTCCTTCACAAGTATAGGACTTAGAGCTCTTCTTTGATAGTCACCTAACAACCCTCCAATTGTACTTGGACTGCCATCAATTTTCCAAACCACAGTAATTTTTTTTACTGATCTAGCACCCACAACACTACCCTCATCTAGGGCTCTTCAAATATGCCAGCTAATAGTAATTTGAGTCCTCTCAAAATCACTATTCTTGTGTACCAATTTTTTTTTGTCCAATATATGAACAAATCTGAACTACTCATCTTATCATCCTTCTAAAAATTTGTAGATGAATGAACTAGGGTCACAAATCATCCATTAACAGTCCATTCACTAACTTTTTATTGGCTGCTTCAGATCTCTGTCCAAAACTCTATGGACAGTCCAACAAAATAAACTCCTCTTCATGTCAATCCATTTCTCATATGGCACATTTATTCTGATCCATCTTCTACTCAAGTTCCACCTTCCTTTGGGTTTGATATCTCCGCACATACTTATACAAAATCTTCCAAATTTGTGGTATATATTTCAAAGATAAACCTCTCTCTAAGGGTCACAACCCCTCTTATTCTATGCAGATTTGTCACAGTATTAATGACATACCTTATGGATTGAACATTCTAGGAAACCTCACTAAATGGGTAATTATACTTCTATTCTAATTTCTTTAGAACAAACCATATCCACCCATAGCAATAAAGAAAACTCTTTCCTCCATAAGAGACTCGGCCTAGTTCATATGGATCCATATATTCTGGTCATTTCTTTTACTGAATCTTGACTTGAACTTTAGATCTCTACGACCCTCAAACTATGGTTACCTCAGTCAAAATTATACCTATGACTACTTCTATTCTGGCCCTAAATTCTAGTGCAGACCCTCCTCCATTTGTGTTGGTATTTATCATAGACCTCGCAACCTAATAACCAACACAAGGTAGGGTCTCAACCCTCTCTACTATTTCAAAATTTGATGCAGACTTCACATAGAAACACCACTGAAATCACATGCCCAAATTCTCATGAGTCACCTCTCTTGAGCTTTATCTGTCGTAATAAAACCAACAATATTCCATCCTACTTCCTATCTTGAACCCATTAAGGTATGTGACATTCTTGTGAACCCTCACATGATGATCTTACTCTTGGTGGATGATCATGGCCTCCCTTTAGCAATGCTTACTCAGACCTCTAACTAGACCTACTTTAGGACTACATCTCTCCTAGCCTCCTTGATAAAATGATCT
The DNA here is from genome assembly GCA_034641835.2 of Pinus albicaulis. Lineage (NCBI taxonomy): Eukaryota > Viridiplantae > Streptophyta > Pinopsida > Pinales > Pinaceae > Pinus > Pinus albicaulis. Next base: position 537,712,865 of record CM076577.1, read on the forward strand.
CATTATCACTTGATGTTCTTGCCTTCATACTAAGGCCTCCTTAAATAGATTTTCCTCTCTGGGCCTCTTAAGAATGCTCTAGAACTTATGGATTTTATATACTTAGATCTTAGGAAATATTATTTTTCTATTTAATTTTCCTTTATATTTTAAACCTCATCTCAGGTCCAAAGCCCCTTCGCTTAGGTTATTTTCCCACAAAACATTTTGTGGTAAAAATCACACAAACCCATCTCACTAGGCTTTTGGAGTACCTCCCAAGCTACACAATTCAACAACATAGTCTAGTTGTAGTAATCGTAAGTTAGTCAAGCTCCTATAGTGAAGCGAGGACTTGGTTGGGTTCCCATGTTGAAAATTAAGTAAGGGTAGTTGTGATGGCATGATAACTAGGAAGGGTTAGGGAATGCCAAGGAATAAAAAGGCGTGCTAACACATGTTGGAAAATGTCAATGCATGTTGAGGAGTGTTAAGGAGTGTCGAGGTATCACAAGGGAGAACTAGGTCAAAATGCATGGAAATGAACAAATAAGAGTGTGTTCTAGGGAGTCTCAGTGAATTCAAGTGTGCCAAGGATGAAGTGTGTTTGAAAAAGTTCATAATAGGATTTGTAAGAGGCTAGCCTATGATTGCGATAAGGGGACTCATGTATTTCACAGTATCACAAGGTGACTGATCACTGATTAGAATATTTTTCATATACTGAAAATAATATTCTATGGCTGTCATTTATTTTTCAGAGAAGAAAGGGAGACCCTGACTATCAAAGAGCATCAAATGAATCAATTTTCCTTATAGTTCAGTGGAAAGGAGAAAAATTATTGCTGACAAGGTCTGATGGGGATCAAACCTCATGTTTTCCCTCGTTCCATTTCATTTCATTCACCCTATTTGCCCCCCTCATTTCCTCCATATTCTCCCATGATATAAAACCCATTCCCTACCATGCTTCTCTTCCATTTCATATTCCATTTTGAAATATATGTTACCTTACCTTTCTTCTACCTTTCCGCTTTACCATTCCACCTTTACCATTTCATTACTTTTTATTCCGCGATCGCAATCAAAGGGGGGCCCTCATTGCATTTCATAGACATTACTTATTTGGCACTGGAACTAAACTTTAAATATTGCGATCGCTAATTTACGATATCACATCGCATATTTTTACCGTGTGAGCACCAGCAATATATTTTATTTAGTTTGTGATGCGGTAAGTCAGCCGCACCTCAGCAGCTCCACCCCATTACACAGTCGTTGCAATAAATTGTTATATCATATAAAACTTCATAACAATTACTACTTAAAAACCTTCTGTTGATTCATAACGCTTCGCCAATTGCCAGTGGGCCCCTCTTCCTGGGACTTCGCAAATTTAAGGAGCTAACCCCGCAGCTTATAAATAAAACTTAAGAATTTCAATGTGCGCCTGCGATCCAGTCCGATTTCTTCCCTTCCACATCACTCATCTCCTCCCCCACGCATCGCACTTCATAGATTTTAGAGTTTACATATTCCACACTTATAACTAAACGCTAAGTATTGCGTTGTGCGTTGTGGTCCTGTCCCACTTACTCTACACGTAATTTACCCTCCATGTCACCTCCCCATCACATCGCATTTCTGATTGTATTCTTTATAAACTAATTAACTGTAAGGGTTGTGAAGTGTGCAAATGCAATGCCACTTCATAAATAAATTCTACAGAATTTCAGGTCTTGGTGAAAGAGTTGTCACAATATTTTGTGTGTATAATAGGTTAATTAGGGACTACGAGGTTTATATCTCATTTCATGAATAAATATTCCAAAAAAACCTGCAATAAGCAAAGGATTTCCACCTCATCACGCCATCGTCATATTTAAATCTGACAACCTACGTTTCATTCTGACCCCCCTTTACCATCCTTACTTTATCCTTGTAGGGGGGTCTAGAACGAATGGTTTTAAAGAAAGGGACCCCCTTATGTGTCACTCTCTCATGAATTCACACCCCCCCTTTCTATTACCACCTACCACATCATAAGGGTCTAAAATACTGCTTTTCTCCTATAAAGCCATTTTCCCCAAATGAAAAACCAATTTTTAGTCAGTTTTACCAGTCCGTTTTTTAGGGAGATTATGGGGAGATGGGAAAGAATTTTGACAAATCGAGAGAGTTTTTTATTCAACACGGGTTGAAGAAAAAAAACCTCTCCCATATTTTTCACAGGTGTCTTCAGTTGGGATAGTAAAAAGCCATCTCTCAGCCTTATTTTTCGGATTTCCATTTTTGTTGTGTTGGTCATGATTTTGCGGTAACTGTTGTGGAGAGATGGAGATGAATTTTGAAAATCCAAGACAGGCTTTTGACCAGAACAAGGAAAATAAAAATAAAATATCTCATATTCTTCATAGGTGTCATCATTGGGGACAAAAAAATGTCTTATTTGACCCCTATTTTCAGTAGTTTTTTCCATTTTTCATGGCATGAAAAACATCCCAAGATTTTTAGGAATTTGTTTTTCTATCATGGTTCTTAGATTTGAACAAGGATAATATATTTCAGCAACCATTTTCCATAAAAATAGTGCCAGAAAGTATGACATTAAGAAAACAAAGTAATCGATGTCGCACTAGAGTTAATGATCCAGCCAAGACGGTGCAAGAAAGGCTAGGCCAGACATCAATTTTGTCTCACTTTGTCTTTTCAAAATTTTAAAAGCCCAATTGCATTCACCTTATATTTAATGAAGGGTCATAAAAGTTAATACAACCAACAATGGCTAACAAATTCACCTCATCATAGCCTTGCATGGCCATACTTGTCCATTTTCTGCTTAAATTGTAATCAATGAAAGTTTTCCAGGGTAGATTAGGGAAAATTGACTTAGTTGTTAGTTAAATACCACTAGAATTATCATTGTAAAAGGTTGGATATTTTAGCACCTATATTGTAAGAAATAATATTTAAACACATTAATTTTTGGAGCTGGACATCAATAATCAAAGACCATTTACAGGATTCTTGAGTTATGTCAAAATGGTGATGTGTTTCATCTTTGTTTAAATGCTTCCATTGTTTTCTTTGTTGCGTATCTGCTCATCTAATTGTAAATTAGAAATTTTAGATTAAGATTCGATGTCGGATCACCTTAATTATATCTGAATTTAAAATATGAATTTTTTCCGCTGAAGTATGATTAAAGAATTCTTAATTTCTCTTTAGACACTACAAAACCTTACTATTTCTTTCACCTCATAATTCATATAGCTCTTAAAATCCATTTAGCACAGTTAGCTTGCCCTGTGATTTTCTCTTGATTTTGATGTGACATTCCAACCTTTGACTCCATCACCCAATGGAATAGCTTCTGCAGCCCTATCTTTCCAACCACACAATCAATAAAACAAACAACCCCCATCAGTCTAACTAGCGTAATATCAGTACGTATAACCATCAAGTTAAATCGATTTAAATCATAAAATGGAGAGAGCCATATCTGAGTCTAAGAAGGTTAGGTCCTGGACTCCAAAGTGGTTTGATGTTGTGCTTTATAGTTTAGTTTTTCCAATATTCTAAATTATAGAGTGAAAACAGGCTTGAAAATTAAATTTTAAACAAAGGGAGACTTTGTGTTGGGTACAACACTATTTTTCCTTTATCTATTATTTTTACATGACATGTGGCACACTTTAGCTGAATGGTCATGCTTTAAACTATTTTAGACAATTCAATATTGTACATTGTTATGTATAATTTTTGGGGAACTCGACTTGTGCTGACCTATATCTTGTGTGTCTTGTGTATCCTGTGGTTCTTGCAAACTCTCAGTTAATGCTCTACCGTTTATATGAACTATACATACATGTGAAATATTGCCTATGTAAGCTATGTTTTTTAGTTGTTGTATGGCCATGGCTAGGTGTGGTCCTTGTCTTGATAATTTCTTAAGTGGGAAAAGTTCAGCTTGGACATGACTGGCCTAAGATGAGGTATAGGAATTTATTAGGTGAACAAGGCACAATCTACTTCTAGTAGGTGCAATGGATCAAGTTGTTACGGCTAAAGTAGACCAATGTCACATGAACTAGAGTAGCTAAGGACTTGATTGGGTTCCCAAGTCATGAAGAATGTAAGGATATTTGTGAGGGAATGAGTGCCAAGAAATGCTAGGGATTGCTAACATGTGCCAGATAGTTTGAAGGCATGTAAAATATGCTAAGATGTGTCAAGTGCTAAGCCATGCCAATATCTGCAATGGTGTGACAATACATGCCAGGGACTATCAAGGAAACAAAAAGGAGAAACAAGTTAAAATACAAGGAAATGAACACATCATAGGGTTAATAAGTCATCAATTTACATTTTCCAAGAGGGGCATGCTATGCACATCCACTAGGTGGAAATGAGTGTCAAGTGCCAAGTGTTAGTGCATTCTAAGTGCCAAATCATCCTCTGTTACTTCTCTTCTACTTTCCAATAATTGATCTCAAATAACTTTAATATTAAACCATGCCAAAGCATATTGATGCATCTTAATGAATGTTATACATGATAATTGTCATGGCCTTTTTAGGACTACAAGTGTCTTCGCCCCCTTATAAAATGAGATCCTTCTCACTTGATGTTATTTCCTTGATCCTAAGGACTCCTTAAATATTTTTTCCTAGACCTCTTAGGAACCCTCTAGAACTTACGGGTTTTATCCACTTAGACCTTAATTAGGAAATATTAATTTTCCTTTTTAATTTTCTTTTATATTTTAAACCCCGTCTTGGGTCCAAAATCCCTTTTCTTTTCTTCTATTCCCACAAAGGCTTTTGTGACCAAAATCACACAAAGCCATCTCACTAGGCTTGTGGAGTACCTCCCAAGCTACAAAATTCAACAATATAGTCTAGTTGTAGTAACTATAACTTGGTCAAGCTCTTGTAGTCAAGTGAGGGCTTGGTTGGGTTCCCAAGTCAAAAATTAAGTAAGGGTAGTTGTGAGGGCATGATAGCTAGGGAGGGTCAGGGCATGCAAAGGAATGAAAAGGCATGCTAACACATGTTGGAAAATGTCAATGCATTTTGAACTAGAGTGTTAGGAAGTGTTGGGGCATATCAAGGGATAACTATGTCAAAATGCATGGAAAGGAACAAATAAGAGTGTGCGCAAGGGATTGTTAGCGAATTCAAATGTGGTAAGGACGAAGTGTGTTAGGAGAATTTTAGAATAGGGTTAAGAGGAGGCAAGCCTATGGTTGTTATAAGGGGCTTGACATAACAATTTTAGACAAAGGGAGATCACTTTGTGCTAGGCACAACATTGTTGTTCCTTTAGTTATTTTTTTTATATGAGATGTGGCACACTTTGGCTATATGCTCATGTCATAAAATATTATAGATAATTGCATATTGTACATTGTTGTGTATAAGTTTTGGGGCACTCATCTTGTGTCAGCTTGTATCTTGTGTGCCTTATGAATCTTCTAGTTCTTGCAAACTCTCAGTTAAAGTTATATTGTTTATATGAACTGAACTTACATGTGAAATATTGGTTGTGTAAGTTATGTTGCTTACTTATTTTATAGCCATGGCTAGATCGTGTGATCCTTGTCTTAGTAAATATTTAAGTGGGAAAAGTTGAGATTGGAAATGAGTGGCATAAGATGAGTTATAGGCAGTTCTTAGGTGAACAAGGCACAATCTACTTGTAGTAGGTGCAATTGGTCAAGCTGTTGGGCTTGAAGCAGACCAAAATTTTCACATGAACTATAGTAGCCAAGGACTTGATTGGGTTCCCAAGTCATGAAAAATTGTAAAACCTTGCTGTGCGGAAATGAGTGCTAAGGCGTGCAAGGGCCATAATTCTAAGATGTGACAGATAGTTCGAAGGCATGTCAAACATGATAAGATTTTCCAAGTGATAAGGCATGCCAAGATGTGCAAGGGTGTGTCAATGCATGCTAGGGACTCTCAAGGCAAAAAAAGGGATAAACAAGTTAAAATACAAGTAAATGAACACATAAGAGGGTTAATTAGTCATCAATTTACCTTTTCTAAGAGGGGCATGCTAGGCACACCAACATGACTAGGCGCTAATAGGTGCCAAGTGCAAAGTCTTAGTGCCTTCTAAGTGCCAAGTCTTCCTTTGTTGCTTCTCATTTACTTTCCAAAAGTTGATCTAAAATAAATTTAATATTAAACCATGCCAAATCATACCAAGGCATCTCAACGTGTTCCATACATGCTAAGACACTCCAAGCACCAACACGTGCCAAGTGCCAATATGTGTCAGGGACTGTTATGCATGCTATGAAGTGGAATGGCATGTTGAAGACTACTAAGGTGTGCTAGAGAGTGTTAATACATGTTTAGGAGGTTAAGGAGTAATAGGACAAAACATTAAGGGAGCACTAGGTCAAAACTCATGGAAGTTAATGAATATGAGGAACGTGTGCCAGGGACTAGTGTTAATGAGTGCTAGCTGTCATGCCAAGGAGGGAGTGACAATGTATGCTAAGCATTGGTAAGGCATGATAGGGAATATCAAGGCATGTAAAGAAGTGCCAAAGTGTGCTAGGGAGTTCAAGGGTATGCTAATTATATGTTTCAAATAGTTCCAAGATATGCCAATACATGCCAGGTGGTAAGGATGTGCAGGGTGCTAGGGTTTGTCAATATGTGTCAAGAAGTGTCAAGGAAACAAAAGGAAGAACCAAGCAAAAATGTAAGTAAATGAACACATAAGAGGGTTAATAAGTCAGGACTTTATCTTTTCCAAAAGGTATATGCTAGTCACACTAATAATAGGTCCCAATACATGCCAAGTGGCATTGTGTGCCAAGTGCTAATGTATGTCAATGCATTCAACCAAGGTGTTCCACGGCATGCTATGGACTAAATGCATGCCAACACATGCTAGGAGGGTTCCATCGTGTGCTAGCGCATGCCACCATGTGCTTGGGCATCAGTTTCATGACAATATGTTCTAGGTACAAAGATCTTCCAAGACATGCGAGGTGCTAAGAAATGTTAGTGTGTGACAAAGCATTAATTTAAGGTGTGCCTGGATTTTTGAGGAGTGTTAGGTCTTTCTCATTAATAGAATTGTCACAGCTTGATTATGCATTAAATAATATATTTCCTATAAACACTAGTGGAACTTTATCTAAAGGGAATTTTATAGATAGTAAAATTAATAGATATGAATAATGTGTTGACTCATAGGAATGTAATTATTACATTTTATCTAATATTTATGCCTACCTTCATCCACTTTTTACTAGCTTGCCAAAAAAATTAGGTAAAATATAATACTATAATATTATATTTTACCCAATATTTCGCCTCCATTGATCCACTTTTTATTGCAATTTTTCTTTATATTTGAAGTTTAAAAGTAAACAAACTCAACTATAAAATTATCAGGGGTGGGGGGGAATATTGAGTAAAATGTGATCCTTAGGTTGGGGGTGATGGGAAATATTAGGTAAAATATAATAATATTTCATTTTAGTTAGTAATTCCCCCTAACCCTGAGCACTTTTTACTGGGTGGGAGTACTAATAAATATTGGGTAAAATATAATACCATATATTATATTCTATCCAAGTTTTCCTCTCAGCCCATCCACTTTTTATTAAAAAAATTATTTATATTTGAGCTTCAAAAGTAATCTTAACTCCTGTATAAACATTTGATCCCACTATGGTAGAGATATTGTAATGTTTAACATTTTGACTCGATCCCCGATAGATATGAGTCTACAATTGAAATATAAGACTGGAATTTCACAATTTAACGTGATTGAAGGGATTATAGAAATCATAAACCATAAACACAATTTTATATCTGGGAAAACCCCAACTTTGGTGAAAAATGCAACCCAATGAAACTTCATTAACCTTGGAAAAAAACCCTGGCCAACCCCACCAATTGAGCCTTCATGCTCACCTCCCCTGGCCACATTACAATGTAGTCTTCCTAGCCTTTTATAGGCTCCATTACATGCAATACCATGGGAAGAAAACCATGTCTACACAATACCACATGCCAAAAATCCACCATTTTTTAACCTATTTAACCTTGACTCTAACCCCGAGTAAAATTTACCTAACATGATTACAGTTCATGAGACTCCCCTTACAGATTATATGAGCAGCTAAGAGATGAGTACTCTCAATACATAGCAGAAAAATTGAGAAGTTTAAAGGTAGAGATAAGGAGTTGTAAAGAAGATAATGACAGGATCATTCAGTCATAGGAAAGACTTTCCAAGGCATGAGAGAAAAAAATAGAGGTCAATGAAGTTGTCCTTTAGATTTTTCCATACTTGCAGATACATGGATAGCCACAGATCAATTATGGATAGCAGGATAGAACTAATGGATCATATGGTAGTAGGTCACATGGTGAGCATAGTCTAGACAAATATGACACATTCATAGATGGAAGGTTATTGGATACACCTGATAGGAGAGGTAGTGGACATGGGTTCTACTCTATTTCTTGTTCAGATAGGTATCATGGCCATCATTTTTATCATCCTTACAGGAGAAGTGATAGGGGATATTTGTCGGATGATTTCAAGAAATCCAAGCCACCTACATTTGATGGAGATTTGAAGAAGTTGAAATATGAAGAGGTATGGTTTATTTGGATGAAGAAGTTATTTGAGTTGCATGATTACACAGAGAAAATGAAGGCCAAAATAGTTATTTTCAGTCTCAAGGGAAAGCAAACATTTGGTGAGAAGATTTGAAGCGGGTCAGATACATCAACACAGATGAGTTGAGTTGGCATGAATTCAAGAGACTCTTTAGGAAGAAGCATTTTTTAGAGAGGTACTATGATGGAAAATCTAAGGAGTTCTATGAGATGAAGATGGGATCAATGATAGATGAGTGCATGGACAAGTTCTTCGAGTTTTTGAGGTATGTGTTGTATCTTAAGGATGAGAAAGCCGAATTTAAAATATTTTTCAGTGGATTACCATTAGCATTTAAGGATCAAATTGAGTATGATGAGCCTTCATCACTAGAATAATTCATTCCGAAGTTGAAGAATTGTTATGAGAAATTAAAACATAAAACACAATCTAATCATGGTTGGAAATGTAATGACGAGAATAAAGGTAAATGGTCGCCAAAGTGAACAAGACCTCATGATGTAGGTGAGAAAGATAATGTTGTTCCTTACAAGAAGTTTAATGTAGTTGATAAGGGACATGGGTCTGATCTTGGAGAGCAGAAAAACAATGGTGATGGTAGGAGACAGTTGTAGCGTTGGATATGTGGCAAGGAGCATCTCAAGAAATATTTTCCATCGTATCAGGGTGGCAGACCTCATAACTATAGTGCTCAGGAGGTGCATACAATTGGGGATGTTAGAAATGGCATGCAGGTGGATCACTATACATCTATTATTGAGATGGAAGGTAAGCTTTGTGATCTATTTGTTTCTATTTTGATTGACCCTGGATTTAATTATAGTTATGTTAATCCTGACCTGGTGGATAAGTGCGGTTTGAGAAAAGAAGTGCATGTAGAGTCTTTGCTAGTGAAGTTGGCTATAGGTACTAAGAAAATATTTCATCATTGGGTAAGAGCTTGTTCATTTTATTTGAATGGTATGCCTACCTCAACACATCTGAATGTACTTCCATTAGGATTGTACAGTATAATTTTGGGTATGGATTGGTTTTATCTTCACAAGACTAAGGTGTAGTGTTATGAGAAGGATATTGATTCCTTGGATGAAAATGGAGACAAATAATCTTGCATAGTAAGAAGAAGGCGACATCAGTTAGAATGGTTACAACTATGCAGGCAAAGCACAGTCATAGGAAATGGTGTGTCTTGTTTGCAAAGCAAATTTCTAGTGATAAAGGTTAGGATGTTAAGGATGAAAAAGCATTGAAGAGGTATACGGTTTTACAATAGTTTTAGTATGTTTTTCCACCATATTTTTCAAATTTTCCACCTCACAAGGAATTGGAATTTTCTATTGAGTTGGTACCAGGGGCAGCACCAACATCAAAGACACCTTACAAGATGAGCACTCCATAGTTAGTGGAATTGAATTTGCAATTGAAGAAAATGCTTGGCAAGGGATACATTAGGCCAAGTGTGTCATCTTGGGGTGCACCAATGTTGTTTGTGAAGAAGAAGGACAATACTCTTAGGTTGTGTATTTATTATAGAAAATTGAGCAAGTTGATGATTAAGAACAAGTACCCCTTGTTGAGGATCGATGATTTATTTGATCAGTTGAAGGGAGCAACATTTTTCTTGAAGATTCATTTGAGATTAGAATATCATTAGGTATGCATAAAATAATAAGACATCTACAAGATTTCTTTCCGAACCGGGTATGGGCATTATGAATTTGTTGTGGTTCCTTTTGGTTTAGCTAATTCTCTAGCTACTTTCATGTGTTTGATGAATAATTTTTTGTGTCCTTATTTGGACAAGTTTTTGAATTTATTAATTGATGATATATAGATATATTCTAAGAATGAGGAATGATATTTCTAAGAGAGCATCAATTGTATGCCAAACTTAGTAAATGCAGTTTATTTTAGACAAAGGTACATTACTTAGGACATGTTATTTCCAAGGAAGGCATAGAAGTGGATATGGAAAAGATCAAGCCTATCTTGGAATGGGCAGATCCTAGGAATTTGGATGAGGTTAGATCATTCATGGGATTAGAAATTTACTAGGAGGATCTTCGGGAACTTCTCATAGACTTTCTATCATATTACATCCTTGCAAAGAAAGGGAAATAAATTGGAATGGATAGAGGAATGTGCTGTAATTTTTGGGCAGTTGAAGTAGTTGTTAACAAATGCTCCAGTTCTAAAGATTGCAGATTGATACAAATATTTTGTGCTATGTATATATTCTTGCAAGTAGAATGCAAGAAGGACAAGTGGTAGTCTACAAATGAAGGAAACTAAATGAACACGAGAAAAATTATGACTCATGATCTTGAGTTGGCATAAATCATTCATGCATTGAAGATGTGGAGGCACTATATTCCCGGAAGGATGTTTGTGTTGATGAGTGACCACAGTGGGTTGAGGTATTTATTTGACCAACCTAATTTTATTGTCAAGAAAGCTAGATGGTTGGCCATGATCAGTGAGTTTGACTTCGATATCAGATGCTCTTAGTAGAGGAGTGTAGGTAAATCACATAGAAACTGTTAGAATCCTGTATTTCACAGTATCACAAGGTGACTGATTATTGATTAGATTTTTCATTATTGAAAATAATATTATATGGCTATCATTTATTTTCAGAGAAATAAAGAGAACCCCTGACTGTAAAGAGCTTCAAAGGAATCAATTTGGCTCTCCTTCCAGTTGAAGGAAGTGTTGCTAACAAGGTGTAATGGGGATAAAACTTCATTTCTGCCCTCATTTCATTTCATTTCATTCACCCTCCTTTCCCCCCTTCCATTCCTCCATATTATCCCATGCTCTGAATCCCATTCAAAACCCCCAAAAACCCACATAATAACTTTTCAGGGCTTATTACTTTCTAAACCCTTCTATTATAAAGTTTCAGACTTTATAATTATAAGCTCTGCCACCCATGAATAGCTGTGTTATATTAAACCTTATCGTTATATATATATATATATATATAACAAGACCCGTTTAAAACCTTTGGTAGGAATCCTTATGCCATATCGTATATTTCCATCGCAAATTTTTGTTCTAACAATCAAACACCAAACTTATGAAATCACTGAGGCGATATGATGTGGCACCCATTCCTTGTCGTGCTACCTTTTTCCATTTCATTTTCCTTTGAAATAAATTTAAACCTTACATTTTTGACCTCTTCGATCTACCCTTCCCTCTTCACCATTTCATTTCTTTTCATTCCTCATCACGATCAAAAGTGGGCCCTCATCACATTTCACAATATTTAACTTTTTGGCATGGAAACTAAATTATAAATGTTGCAATCGCCGATATGTGATTATGATATCACGTCGCATTTGACTTACCATTGTGCACACCCACAAGTCTATATTTCTAGTTTTGCGATGTGATAAGCCAACCCCACCTCTGCAGCTTCGAGCTCGCTTCATAAGTCGTTGCAATACATATGAATACCATATAAATTCCATAATTATTACCACTTTAAACCTTCCTTTGATTCATAAAAACTCTACCACATCACCAGTGGGTCCCTTTTTTTCGCATTTTACAAAGTTTAAAAGTTAACCCCCGCAGCTTATAATTAATCGCTATACATTTTGATGTGCATTGCGGTCGTGGTCCCACTTCTGCCCTGCCACCTCACTCACCTCCTCCCCCATCCATCGCCCTTTGCAGATCGCGCATCATAAATCTTACAAGTTAGCTACCAAGTTAAATGTTAAAAATTCCGATGTGTGATGTGCAATACTCGGTGGGGCCCAATTGCAGATTGCACATCGCAAGTTTTATAAATTAGTCGCAAAGGTAAATGTTGAAAATTCCAAAGTATGATATGCGATGCAGTGGGGCCGAATCACAAATCGCGCGTCATAAGTTTTAAATATTAAAGTGAAAAGGGTAAATGTTAAGTACTACGTCGTATGAAGTGCGATGTTGGCGTAGATGTGATGTATTTCAGAGCAAAGGCCTAAAGTATTTCAAGTTTGGATGAATTCTTTTTTATGCTATTTCGCTTCAAAAAAGGGTTGAAAATGGCCGAAAGGGCTCGGGTAGCAAAAATACAGAAATGGTCAAGTATGGTTCCACCTTATCACCACGTCATTACCTTCTCATCCTCACCCTCCATATTTCCTCCATCTCAAAGAAGCCCCTCCTCATCCGGCAGTGTAATATCCCAAAATGGGAACAACTACACTATTGGGAATAATCTGAGTTATTACCAATGTGGAGCTTCAGAAAACCATGAGCATGTAAATGTAGACAAGATAATTAGATTTCTTATAACATCACATCAGAAAAATGAAAGAACCTTGGCAAGATATTGGCCTATATTCTCCTTCCCGAGTGGGGAAATGTAGCAATACAGGGCATAAAACAACTATCTTCAGAAAATAACACTATGAAAGTGATAAACGGGATTTGGATCCCTTACGAGACATGGTATAAAATTAAAATATAGAATTAGAGGTGAAATAAATCACTGTAGCTCATATAAACAGATCTTCCCATGTCAATGCAGCTCAAATATGCCCAAACCCCATAGCCTAGCTTATGCAGAAAATATTGAAGCAAGAACAACGTTATTTTTATGATGGTTTATGTAGAAAGTAATGAGAGAAGACTGATATGGTTCTTGTATTCATCAAATAATAGAGAAATAGAGTTTAACCTCCTTTATACAAAAGTGAAGAAACCTGGCAAGGGTTTTTCGCAAAATGCATGTACAAAGGAAACACTACAATAATAACGCAGTTTACTCAAACACTGTATTGAACATGACTGAATACAACATATAATAGATGAATAATATAGAAAAGGGCCAAAGGCCTCTTTAATAGAGCTCCCAGAGGGAAATAAGCACCCCCTCCTCAAAGACTAGCATCAAATCAAAGGGTGCAACTCTGTTGTTGCTGCCCCTGCATAAAGGACGTAGTTTTCTGAAGGGAACTGTGCTGTAGCTGAATCTGGATGAATGGCCCCAATATAAATACTGAAATGAAGCTCAAATCCTTCCCTCCTGATCCCTTAAGCAAGATGATCCAAAGAGAGGATGGAATTCTCGCACAGGAATTCTTTGCACTAAGCAATGCAGCAACTCCGGCTAAACAGTTGAAGCTTGCAATTAGTGATAAGAATAATATAGCTGAATACATGAATGAATTCCCTTTGATTCTATGCCTTCCTTTTATCTTTGGTGAGCCTCCTCACCCCGGACCCCACACAATGTTGAGGTGACTTCCTCAAGAAGCTTCCTCTTTCAAAACTGCGCTGCCCTAGCTAGCTTCCCTCCTCTTTGTGACAGTGTTGTTGACTTGGTCAACTGGAACTAATCCACCTACAATGTCTCTTTTCTTACCAATGGGTCTTCAATCCAGTTCTCATATGTGTGTCTAGGCTGATCCTTGTTCATAATGAGCTAGTTTACTTGAGTGTTTCTTCCTCCTCAAGAATGGATGTTGACTTAGTCAAACTTGACTATGTCTCCATCTAATTTTCCATTGTTCACACTTGGAAGTGAAAAACTAGCTGCTAAGGTGATCTCCTTCCTTACTAAGGTGGAATTTATTCATATTTTATTATTCATGGGCCTCCTTTCCCATTTATTCCTCTCCTAGGTGAAAGTAACAAAAATCTAATATTCCAAATTGCTGTGTGCAAATTTTGGAATATTACAGTCCTCCCCTCCCAAATGATGCTTGTCCTCAAGAAACTGCAAGGATAGAATTGAAGGGAATCCCTTTCTCCCCTGTAGAACCCTCATAAGATGAAGTATCTCAAGGATCAAGGTGATGCATCATCAATATATCTCCAAGTTTCTCCTCCCAAGTGTGTAAGCTATCTAAATAGCTGAAATTATGTGACAATGAAACATCTATGGAAGAAACAATGGGTTGTTTGAAGGTCCTCTTGAAGCATGGGGTCTGATATAAATTGGGATTCGTCATCCCCCTTTTAATCTCTCCTCCCCAAGCTATCAACCAAACAAAATGAGTCACCCTCCAAATTGGTAACTCATGCAAATCATCCTCCACCTGAAGCTCATGCAGAATAGGTGGGCTGAAAATATGAATATGGTAGACAAGAGAGCCTACCCCACATTGGCTTTCCCTCCACTTAAGATAAGTGTAGAGAATATGCTGATCTTGGGCTGCAATACTATTGCCCTCCAATAGCAAGAAGAAAGCTAGACCTCAAAAGGTCTCTCTCCCAGCGCTGTGAATCAAGCTGGCCCAAACCATCTCATACATGATGGATAAGAAATAATCATCATAAAGCATCCAATCCATCTCATGACCCTCCTCATGTAGAAAAAAATACTTGGTTGTAGAGGCCATGTCTCTCCCCATGCTCCCCTTAGAACATGTAATGCAGAAAGTAAGGGAATCCTCCTCCCCATAGAATAGATCCACTCCATGTGTCCCTCCTCCAATCATGCTCCTCATATAGGTAAGAATGATATCAACAAATAGGATCATGTTTAGCATCATAATGAAAGAAATAATGAAGTTTTTATGTGGTGCTAGAAGGTACCAACAGTCTCCCAAGTGGTCACAACGCATTCTTCCCCACTGCAGCTTCAGACAATGGTATGGAAAGTTATCTCTTGACAAATGGCGCGTTGTATAAGTCATCACACCCACTAGTAAATAGTAGATTTCTGAATATGTCAGTTGAGCACACAAGAAGTAACCACATACTTGCCCCCGATCATACAGTATATGGCTATCTCCATCATGTTAGTTGGCCAAAAATAGACCATGGAGCCTAAAGAAAAAATTTCCCCTTTGTAGAGCAATGCATTGCAATGAAAAGGTAAGAGCACGCTAATATTGTATTGAACAATCAACAAATGCATAAAAGGAATTCTTACCATGTGGTGGAAGTAATATGGTGACAAGATCCATAAATGAATCCTCCATAATGGTATGGCATACCCGTCCGAAGAGGAATGAACCACATGCTGCATGAAAATCCTCCTTCTCATGCTTGGAAATCTAAGTCAAGGAGAACATACCACAATAACCAATGAGTCCATTCATCACTCTACCAATATCACTGATCCAGATCTTGAGGAGGAGGCCCCCGAGATCTAAAAATTTGAAATGGATCTGACAAGATCTGCAAAAATAGAATGCCAGAAAAAAGAGAGAACACACTACAAATAAAACCACAAAGAAACTTATTTTATTAAAATAGAGAATAATTGTAGAAGCTACGTTGTGGCGGACAAATATGTCCTTTTAAAAACTGAGGCTTGTTATTTATAGCCTTTTTTGAGTTACAATACCATGTGTAGATACCATAGGCCAATACTATGGGTAGGTACCACTTACAATACCATGGGTAAATTCCATGTGTGGATGAATACCATGGGTGGATACATACCATGGGTCACTTACAATACCATGGGCGAATAAATATCATGGGTGGATGAATACCATGGGTCGATGCCATTTACAATACCATGGGTAAATTCCATGGGTGGATGGATAACATGGGTAGATGAATACCATGGGTTGATGCCATTTTCCATTCGGATCATTCCTCCCTCCTTAAGAAGCAATGGTCCCCATTGCGTAAATTTCCCTCCGGAGAAGCATTTTTGAATATGCAGAGCCACTGAAGAGAAGGGTTTTGTGTAGTTAACCCATAATCGTGATGAACGAAGATCCGAGGATAGAGATACCCTGTAATGCTTGTGACCAACTATGATATTGATAGTGTGCGGCCTAGCAAATGGACTTCGATGAAGTGTGGGTCTGTGGATGAACCAAAACATGACAAATGAAGATCCGAGGATAGAGATACCCTGTAATTCTTGTGACCAACTATGTGACTAACAGTGTGTGGCCTAGTAAATGGACTTCGATGAAAAAGATTTTGTGCGGTTGACCCATAATCGTGATGTTGATTTTTGATGAAATAGCAGGTGCCTACATAGCTTGGGGTGGGAGGGCATGTTTTCAAATAAGCCAAGCTGAATGCTGCTATGCTGAAACTGATGAATGTGAAGCAGGTGTCTACTAAAGCGGGGTGGGAGGGCACGTCTCCAAAGGGAACCCGCTCTGAATGCTGCTCCAGATTTAAAATGAGCATAACTCGGTCAATATAACTCAGAATATTTATTATATCATGTTTTTGGAAATGGAATGATCACTCTGCATCTTCTCGTGTGTTTGAAACCACTATCTGGAAACTCTAGACTCTTAGATTCGCACTGGAATTGTCTTGCCGTCACAAAATTTCTGAAAAAATAGTTGATTTTAAATCAACGATAACTCCCACATCCGGACTCTGATTCGATCGATTTGTTTTTCGAAATTGGGTGATTTTTTAAGAGGAGCTAATATATATATCCATTTTCTGAAATTGTTCACTGAAAACTGCAAAAAATGACAGGAGAGTCACCGTCCATGAATTCTCGTCAGAAAAATTGCTTCAACATTGTTGATTTTGAATCAGCGATATCGCCCTCATCCGAACTCCAATTTGGCCAATTTTTTTTTTGAATTTGAGTATTTTTTCGTAAGGAATGCAGATCTATTCTTTTATTTTGCAAAATTTTCACCAAAAGTTTCATATCTGATCTGAAAATGCGCTGCCCAAAACAATTCATGGATTTTGCTGAAGATTGCTGCAAAACATTGAAACTGAAATATGTTTCGAACCCTCATTCTCATGGAGGTGTAACCTGAATCTGATACCACTAATCCAGATCTTGGGGGGAGGCCCCCGAGATCTAAAAAAATATGAAATGGATCTGACAAGATCTGTAAAATTAGAATGCTAGAAAAGAGAGAGAACACACTGCAAATAAAACCACAAAGAAACTTGTTTTATTAAAACAGAGAATAATTGTAGAAGCTACATTGTGGCGGAGAAATCTATCCTTTTACAAACTCAGGCTTGTTATTTATAGCCTTTTTTGAGTTACAATACCATGTGTAGATACCATAGGCCAATACCAAGGGTAGGTACCACTTACAATACCATGGGTAAATTCCATGTGTGGATGAATACCATGGGTGGATACATACTATGGGTCACTTACAATACCATGGGCGAATAAATATCATGGGTGGATGAATAACATGGGTCGATGCCATTTACAATACCATGGGTAAATTCCGTGGGTGGATGGATAACATGGGTAGATGAATACCATGGGTTGATGCCATTTTCCATTCGGATCATTCCTCCCTCCTTAAGAAGGAATGGTCCCCATTGCATGAAGTTCCCTCCGGAGAAGCATTTTTTGAATATGCAGAGCCACTGAAGAGAAGGGTTTTGTGTAGTTAACCCACAACCGTGATGAACGAAGATCCGAGGATAGAGATACCCTGTTATGCTTGTGACCAACTGTGATATTGACAGTGTGCAGCCTAGAAAATGGACTTCGATGAAGTGCGGGTTTGTGGATGAACCAAAAACATGACAAAATA
This sequence comes from Pinus albicaulis, assembly GCA_034641835.2. Taxonomy (NCBI): domain Eukaryota; kingdom Viridiplantae; phylum Streptophyta; class Pinopsida; order Pinales; family Pinaceae; genus Pinus; species Pinus albicaulis. The sequence continues at coordinate 537,730,954 of CM076577.1, forward strand.
AGATCCGAGGATAGAGATACCCTGTAATGCTTGTGACCAAATGTGTGACTAACAGTGTGCGTCCTAGTAAATGGACTTCGATGAAAAAGATTTTGTGCGGTTGACCCATAACCGTGATGTTGATTTTTGATGAAATAGCAGGTGCCTACATAGCTTGGGGTGGGAGGGAACGTTTCCAAATAACCCAAGCTGAATGTTTCTATGCTGAAACTGATCAATGTGAAGCAGGTGCCTAATAAAGCGGGGTGGGAGGGCACGTCTCCAAAGGGAACCCGCTCTAAATGTTGCTCCAGATTTAAAATGAGCATAACTCGGTCAATATAACTCAGAATATTTATTATATTTTTTTTTTGGAAATGTAATGATCATTCTGCATCTTCTCGTGTTTTTGAAACCACTATCTGGAAACTCTAGACTCTTAGATTCGCGCTGGAACTGTCTCGCCGTCACAAAATTTTTGAAAAAATAGTTGATTTTAAATCAACGATAACTCCCACATCCGGACTCTGATTTGACTGATTTTTTTTTTGAACTTGGGTGATTTTTTAAGAGAAGCTAAGATCTATATCCATTGCTCTGAAATTTTTCACTAAAAACTACAAAAAATGACAGGAGAGTCGCCGTCCATGAATTGTCATCAGAAAAATTGCTTCAACATTGTTGATTTTTAATCAGCGATATCTTCCTCATCCGAACTCCAATTTGGCCAATTTGTTTTTTGAATTTGAGTATTTTTTCACAAGGAATGCAGATCTATTCTTTTTTTTCTCAAATTTTTCACCAAAATTTTCATATCTGATCTGAAAATGCACTGCCCAAAAAAATTCATTGATTTTGCTGAAGATTGCTGCAAAACATTGAAACTGAAATATGTTTCAAACCCACATTCCCATGGAGGTGTAACCTGAATCTGATACCACTGATCCAGATCTTGGGGGGAGGCCCCCAAGATCTAAAAAAAAATGAAATGGATCTGACAAGATCTGCAAAATTAGAATGCTAGAAAAAAGAGAGAACACACTGCAAATAAAATCACAAAGAAACTTGTTTTATTAAAACAAAGAATAATTGTAGAAGCTACATTGTGGAGGACAAATATGTCCTTTTAAAAATTGAGGCTTGTTATTTATAGCCTTTTTTGAGTTACAATACCATGTGTAGATACCATAGGCCAATACCATGGGTAGGTACCACTTACAATACGATGGGTAAATTCCATGTGTGGATGAATACCATTGGTGGATACATACCATGGGTCACTTACAATACCATGGGTGAATAAATATCATGGGTAGATGAATACCATGGGTGGATTCCATTTACAATACCATGGGTAAATTCCATGGGTGGATGGATAACATGGGTAGATGAATACCATGGGTTGATGCCATTTTCCATTCGGATCATTCCTCTCTCCTTAAGAAGCAATGGTCCCCATTACGTGAAGTTCCATATGGAGAAGCCTTTTTTGAATATGCAGAGCCACTGAAGAGAAGGGCTTTTTTGTAGTTAACCCATAACTGTGATGAACGAAGATCCGAGGATAGAGATACCCTGTAATGCTTGTGACCAACTGTGATATTGACATTGTGCGGCCTAGCAAATGGACTTCGCTGAAGTGTGGGTTTGTGGATGAACCAAAAACATGACAAATGAAGATCCGAGGATAGAGCTACCATGTAATGCTTATGACCAACTGTGTGACTAACAGTGTGCGGCCTAGTAAATGGACTTCGATGAAAAAGATTTTATGCGGTTGACCCATAACCATGATGTTGATTTTTGATGAAATAGCAGGTGCCTACATAGCTTGGGGTGGGAGGGCACGTTTCCAAATAACCCAAGCTGAATGATTCTATGCTGAAACTGATGAATGTGACGCAGGTGCCTACTAAAACGGGGTGGGAGGCCACGTCTCCAAAGGAAACCTGCTCTAAATGCTGCTCCAGATTTAAAATGAGCATAACTCGGTCAATATAACTCAGAATATTTATTATAACATGTTTGTGGAAATGGAATGATCATTCTGCATATTCTCGTGTGTTTGAAACCACTATCTGGAAACTCTAGACTCTTAGCTTCGCACTGGAACTGTCTCGTCGTCACAAAATTTCTGAAAAAATAGTTGATTGTAAATCAACGATAACTCCCACATCCGGACTCCGATTTGACCGATTTATTTTTTGAAATTGGGTGATTTTTTACGAGGAACTAAGATCTATATCCATTTTTCTGAAATTTTTCATTGAAAACTGAAAAAAAATGACAGGAGAGTCGCCATCGATGAATTGTCGTTAGAAACATTGCTTCAACATTGCTGATTTTGAATCAGCGATATCTCCCTCATCCGAACTCCAATTTGGCCAATTTTTTTTTTTAATTTGAGTATTTTTTCACAAGGAATGAAGATATATTCTTTTTTTTTTTTGTAAATTTTTTACCAAAAGTTTCATATCTGATCTGAAAATGCGCCGCCCAAAAAAATTCATGGATTTTGCTGAAGATTGCTGCAAAACATTGAAACTGAAATATGTTTCAAACCCTCATTCCCATGGAGGTGTAACCTGAATCCGATACCACTGATCTAGATCTTGGGGGGAGGCCCCCAAGATCTAAAAAAATCTGAAATGGATCTGACAAGATCTGCAAAATTAGAATGCTAGAAAAAAGAGAGAACGCACTATAAATAAAACCACAAAGAAACTTGTTTTATTAAAATAGAGAATAATTGTAGAAGCTACATTGTGGCGGAGAAATCTGTCCTTTTACAAACTGAGGCTTGCTATTTATAACCTTTTTTGAGTTACAATACCATGTGTAGATACCATAGGCTAATACCATGGGTAGGTACCACTTACAATACCATGGGTAAATTCCATGTGTGGATGAATATCATGGGTGGATACATACCATGGGTCACTTACAATACCATGGGGGAATAAATATCATGGGTGGATGAATACCATGGGTCGATGCCATTTACAATACCATGGGTAAATTACATGGGTGGATGGATAACATGGGTAGATGAATACCATGGGTTGATGCCATTTTCCATTCGGATCACTCACCTCCTCTATGCCCATCAAGTGCATCAAACATGAATTAATCCTGGGAAAACTCCATCAACAATCTCATGCCCCAAAGTGACAACGCTTCTGGCCTATGAAAATAAGCTCCTGCCAACTCATAAATCCAATCTCTGACATGTTAAATGTCAAAGACTCCTCTCCTAATGTTGCCATCTCCTCCCATTGCAACATCATGCAAAATGTGAGAGCAATTATGCCCTTGATCTCTCCCAATCCTCCAAAGCAACAAATTTCTCTGCTGCCCCGACATGCCTCCATCATACAACTCATGTGGTGAAAACATAATGATTATATTATCATAATTCATCCACACTACTTGTTGCCTCATGATGCAAGTACCCTACCAATTATTCTTCTCCCACATATCCTTGGAAAAAGGATATGTATTATGATGGCCAAACTCTTTCAAGAGTAGCCAATGCAGTTTAGACTCTTGCTATCCTATATCATAAATTTGCAAGTGGCTCACGAGCCTCTTGATGTTCCCCCACATCCACTCAACACCATGTGGATGCCTCCTGTCATTCTTCACCTTCGCATTCTTCTCATGTGGGCTATCATCCTCCACAGTTACTTCCTCTTCTCTACATTTTATGAAATGCTGCCATGCATTTCCTTGGAGATCCCTTATAGAAGATATCATGTCCATGGCCATCTTGAATCCATCAAGATCCAAAGGTGAAAAAGGTGAAGCCTCTTCCCTGCTATTGTTTGACAGCACTGATAGTCCCTCCAATGACATAGTTGCTTCTTCATACTCCATTTAAAGGTTCATGACTCCCTCCAAAAGATCACACTTCAACCTTAATGGTTTTGTGCAACTCATCAGGGGTGTTACACCATTTTTTGGTCATCTAAACCTATTATCATTACATGGACCCAAGTACATCATGTAAGACCAATTTTATTCCAAGTAAAATTGCTTTCACTATGAAAATAACTTAGTAAATCACCTTTATTAAGTTGTTTATGGTATAAAAAAGAAGTCCCATAAGGAAAATATACATTTGTTTGATTTTCCTCAAGAAATAATTAGTTAAAGAGTAGTTTAATTAATATTTCTGGCTATATTTAACCCAAAACAAGGAAATTAGTTAGATAGATCATTATTTATCTTATTATTTTCTAAGAATAATTGTTTAAATATTATTTAAATAATATTCTTTGTTAAATATGACTAATTCACCCTTAAATAATTAAATAAATCATTATTTATTTGATTATTACTCAACCATATCATTAAAATGATAAATAAATTATTTATTTATCTATTATTACTTAATCACATCCTTAAAATGATAAATAAATCATTTATTTATTTATTATTTACAAATAAAGGGATTTGACTCAAGTCAAATTCCTTTTTCCTCCAACAAATATAATAAAATATTCCATAAAAGTTGGATCTAGATTTGGTTAATAATATTTTAATTATGCACCAATCTATAGACTAACTCAATATTTTGTTATAAATAGAAGGGTTTTCCCATTCATTTTTCACCTTTTGTTTCCTAAAGATCACTCTAGATCTCAACACTTGGTCTGGCTATTGATCCACAATCATAGCCATACTTTTCCATTTTTGTTTGGGTTTTCTACACCATCAAGAGAGAGGAATTATAAATCTGAAGTGCTGAGGAATTACAAGAACCCATCCCATTGAGGAGAATAGGGAACACCCTCTTGTTTTTTCCTCCTAGGTGCCATTAATAAAAATATTCATTGGATATATTCTTGTCTTGTCTATTGGATCTATGGAGTAAATCTTATTTTTCTACTGTTTAATGTATTCTAATGCGTAGATATAGATTTTTTCATCATTTGTCTTGATCATCTAATTGCAGATCTGAAGATATTAGTTGTCATTTCTACTGTTACGGTTGTTTTTTATGCACAGCTAAAGTGGTCTTTTTTTGTACACTTCGAATCAAGATTCATACTAACAACTGGCGACTCCACATAGGTTTAACATTACGACCGTTGTCTTTTTTCTAATCCTTGCATATCCAGTTGCTTCAAACCCTATGATTTCTCTTCAGCCCCTTGTTTTGCTTATTCTTAATGTTTTTTTTAACCCATAAAACCCTAAAACGATAAAAATTCTAACTTCCGCGTGTTTTCGGACCCATTACGCAGGTGACAGACATCAGCCGCAGCTAAGACAAAAAAAATTTCTGAAACCTACCGCCGAGAGTGTCAGAAATGCAGGTCGCACTTTCTTGGCCAAAACCTGCGACCTGGACCTCCAGGGTGCACTTTATAGCCCAAAAAGTGCGACCTCTACTGAAAAAAATCCAAAAACTGCGACCTAGACTTTCTATAGGGATTTTTCTGAAAGTTTTCTGGGTTTTGCTGACCCTCTGTTCAGGTTTGTATGACCTTTGTTTCCGCCCATTTTGGACCTATAATTGTTCTATTTCGCTCAACTAAGTGGGAACCTAGCCCCCTAGGGCTTCAGTACCCTCAACTTTTTGTGGAAGAGTGTTCGCTGTTGAAGGTTGTCTAAAATTTCAAATTCTTCAGCAATTTTTTTAGATCTGATACCTCATCTTCAGATCCACTTCAGATTAGCTTGTTATCCATCCAAATCTCCTCTTTTATCTTTGTTTGGGTTTTCCTTTAAGGTGCACTCTGCTTCCTTCCTGGAGATAGCCTTTCGCTACCTCTTTTTTACAGCAATTTTCCTCTAATTTTTTTTTGTTTTCTGCACCACTTTCCAGCAAATTTTTTCTTTTAGATCTTTGTCCCTCTTGACCCAAGATCTATTAGCCTTTTTTTTAGTGTGTTTAGATTAGTTTTTTACTCATCTCTAGACTAGTTGTTGAGAAACCCACCACCATAGGTTTAGAATAGTGCATTATTAGCTGTTTATTTTCTGTTTTGCAGGCCTATATACTGACATTTGCAGGTTTATTTATAGCTATACAACACACTTTTTCTTTTTTCTCTACAAACGTCTGGGTTTAAAAATTAAATTTACGCACTTTTTACACACACCCTAAGTGAAAAAGGGCTTGGTTAACACCGCCAAGCAAAGACTCTAAAACATTGAGATCATTGGATCCTACACCTCTTTGTCCTTGTTTCGACATTATAATCCCTTGATCCTGCACCTTCCTGCCCTTGTTGGTCTCTTTTTCCTTTGTGCCATGTTTTTGTCGTCATTTCTCAACCTCCCATGGGCTATGATTTTCCTCAGGAAGGGGCCAGCACCTTTCGCATATCTTCTCCTCCCAGTAGCACGTATTCAGGATATAGCATGCCTCCTCTCTTTGTCCAACCTCCTGTTTACCACACTGTTACCCAACCTCTTCCGTCTAGTTCCCCCAATGACCAGATCCTCATGATGAAATCCGATCAAACTTCAACCATAGACATCAATCTTCAAACTCGGTCCCGTCAGTACAACAAGCCTCCCGCTACGTCTGTCTCTGAGCCACATTCTTCGGTCTCTGCAGAGCCTCTTTCGACACCTAAAGGTCCCTTCCAGATCCCTCAGCCTAGGGCTAAGGTTCATACCAAGATCCCTAAGGGACCACTACGTCGAAATGCTGCTTCTGGCAAAGTCGCCCATTGGTATAGCATAGTCAATGATTTGGCACAATCCCCTACTGCCATTTCAATGCTGGAACTCCTCCAGTCATGCCCTTCACAACGAAAAGCTATTCTATCTATCGTGTGCACTGTAGATCCTTCTAAATATTGATTTATTGTCTTTATGTTGACTGGTTAGAACATCCTCCTCTCCCTTCTTCCGTCACTTTCCAAATCCCAGTCAAGATCCGGAATGCCAACGTTTCTCGGTGCATTATTGATGAGGGGGCATCCACCTACGTGATGTCCTTCCACGATCACTCTTTGAGCATGGGATGGCCACGCCTCCAAGCCCATTGGCTTATTCTGCAAATTTCCTATCACTCTTGCGGGCAAGATGGTTTGTGTTGACATAGAAGTCATAGACACCCCCTCATATTACAACATTCTCTTGGGTCATAGCTACTCTTATGCGATGTATGTTGTCCCTTCTACGGTCCACCGCAATATGTCCTTCCCCCATAATGGAAATATAATCACCATTGATCAGTTGACGTATTACGAACTAAAGTCTCAGACCTCCCCTAAGTCCGCTATTTCTTCAGTGGCTAATAAGCAAACCGTCTACCCTTTGACCAGTGCCTCACCTGGCGTCTACAAGGACTCCTCCTTGCTTGGTACATTCCCTCGTCTTCCTCCTCCCATCTCTGATCCCAGATCATCAAATTTTTGCATGATACAATCATCTGGGGCTTCTCTCAAGAGGCCTGCCTCAGCTAGTCAGCAGCCCCCTCGCCCTTCGCAGCCGTCTCCTAGCCCTTCGATGTAGCCTGTTGGACCTCCTCCTCCTAGCCCTTCAGCTAGTACTCATGAGCCTCTTTATCCTCCTGGGCCGGTTCCTCCAGGCCTTAACCATTTAGGAGCTGTCCCACTTGGCCACTGCCCCTCTGGTAAAATACCATTCCTTTTCCATCCATGAGGTATCTATACGGCACCTGTCATGGCCACCCTCTCTCTTCCTAACTTGACCATTGAGCTCCCATTTTGGTACCTTGATCCTGCAACCACCACCATGCCAGGTCAACCTAAACCTTATCTTGCTTTGACCCCAGTTCAACCAGTCCCCCCGACTTCCCCCGTTGTCATAGTGCCTTCGCCACCTCAACAAGAACCACATCCTATTGCGACTGCTTCAGGTAAAAAAGGCAGAGCTCACAAAAGAGCCTCAAAGGACAAAGCTACCCCGACTGACCCTGCACCTCCTCTGCTTCCAAAGCCCTGCGCTTTGTGTGATGTCGTCGGTCACGCCACCCATACTTGTCCCGAGTTGCCCCCCATCAAGCCCATGGTTAATGTCACGTTCCCTGAGTCTACGGTCCATGAAACGTCTGCTTCGTCATCGACCGTAACCAAGAACACCAAGACTATTCACACCAAACACCCTTGTGCTTTGTGTGGTATCCATGTCCATTACTCTCATCATTGTCCTCACCTTATGCACTACCATGCCTCTTTAGAGGTAGCTCGGGAGTACGATATTGAGCAAAACCAATCTGCTTCTCTCATACTTTCACAGTATGCTGCAAGCTAGATTGAGGATTTACCAACTCCTTTTGACATCCCCCCCCTGATGTCAAAATGTCAGATCATGCAGCCACCATCCTCTACCTTTCCACAACAGTGATCCTTCATCTGCTTGTTCATATGTCATCCCCCATGACGATGTGCATGTGAGCCTTTCCTCTCATGATGATGAGTCAGGTAACCTTGCCGCGTCATGTGGTCTCCCTTCCTCCTGTCCTTCCACCTCTTGTTGTGATGACGACATCATAGAAGCCACATCCACCCCTAACTTCATCTTTCCCTCCCATAAGTGGGATGCCATCATCCATACCCTTGGTGGCTTATACAACCTGAGCTTAAGCTACGCCTCCAGTAGCTCCCACACTCCTCACTAGTGGCATGCGGGAAGTAGACATCCTACCCAGATCACTCCCTTCCGTAGAGTGCATTCAATTTCTACCGTGCGCTCATGTTTCCAGCATTGTTCTTCCTCTCATTTATTTTCTTGTGGCACCTTTCAGATGGACCCCCCGTCAACACCTTATATAGGTTTTGCCAATGGTGGAAGTCACTACTCCCGGAATTTGGCCTCGGTAGGTTGGGCCATCTTTACCCCTTTACATGCGCTTGTTATTTCAAACGGTGTATGCATTGGTACTGCTACCAATAATCAGGCCGAATATGATGTTGTATGAGGTTTATTATACAATGCCCTTTCACATTGCATCCTCCACGTTCATGTTAGTTTATATTCCCTGCTTCTTTTCATGCAATTGAATGGTGTCTATCATGTGCGTAATCCTATCCTTTTTAGAAGATATTTACGAGTGAAGATTTTGATGCGCGAATTTGAAATCATTGCTTTCAGTCATGTACCTAGAGCACACAATCATTATGTATATTGCATTGCAAAACATATTCTTGATTGGAATTTAACACACACATTTAACACAAGACAATAACATAAAAATATCAAAATGATGCATATCCATAGTATGTGTCGTATAAAATGTTTTAGAGTTCATCAACTCTAATACATATGACATGCCCATAGCATGTTACAAAAAAATAAAAAATGGGGGCACCACATGCCCATACACACTAATCACTATCTGGGGGATCCCAAGCCAGTGGCTCTGCCCTTGTAGCTCGTAGATCATGCACACTTTGTCCGACCATCACCATGCATCGCATGACCCCTCGCCATTCCGAGGGTAAACCAATACATGGCTCTATGTACTAGTCATCTATGTCTTTCCATCCATGCTCCAAAACATTGGTCAAAAGCCTCTCACATCTATGACAGATGTCCTCCAAAATGGTTGTTGCATCCTCATTTTGCTGCACTCTCGATCCACTACATCCTTCGGCCCCCGATACTGCAAGTTACCCCATGTACCCGACCGGTTTTACTGGTGTTGTATCTGCATACCAAAAGTAAAAGAATCAGTACTACATAAAATATTCTAAAAACTTTACATGCACATAAAAGATTAGAAATTTGACACTTACCATTGGGTCCCCATATACGACCAGGCAGAAGTGGCAGATCCAGGTCCCCACAATAACTCATCCCACTATAGGGATAGTCGTTTATATACAGTGGCATCTGATCCCAATGAATGAAGAAATCAGGATAGAACACCCATCCAACTGCTCCACCTCCTCCTCTACACAGTAGTCTCCCCCACCAACACATCCTAAGCTCTCTTGGGCCCCCATTTGGGAGTTTTATGTGAGGTCGAAGTGTTGGGATCTTCTTAAATAATAAATAGCACAAAACTGTACCATATTCAGAGTCATGGTTCACTTGCCACTTACATAGCGAAAACTGTCGTTTCAATGACGACAGCATCATTTGGTCCCACCCATAGTAGGTCCTACTCAAAACACTCTCCACAAACATCATTTTCCCCACCGTGATGTGATGGAGTGCCTGGTTTCCCAGGATCCGCAGCATCGCTATGACCACAACACATGTCTCTAACCTCTCCAAATCCCTGATGGGTATCTGAGTCCCCTTGACTTGGAGACCTAGCCAACAATGGCACTCTACAAACTCTATGATATTCTTCCCACGTGATAATAATGGCTGAGTATTCCCTACCATCCCAAGTGGTGGGAGACCAGTCAGGAAATAGATATCCTGGACCGTCAACTCGATCTGGTGCCCCTGCACTATAAAGACCTCATCGTTCGGATCCTAATAGCTGACAATCTAGGCCAATAAGGGCTCCCCAGATCTCATCAAAGGGTTCTCCACAAACTTCAGAACCCCAAAGCTAGCCAAAGCACTGCGGACACCTTGATCCTCCTGAATCTCCGACCGTAATGCGCCTAGGTCTCTCTCTCTCCAGTTGATCCATAACTCTTCCATACCTACACAAAACCATCATATTTATTAGTATATAGATAGGAAATACTATTTCTCATCAAAAAACCCTAGTGCTCAGTCAAAAAATAGCACAAAAACACCCCTCCTGGATAGGTCACACTTCCAAACCTGGGAAAGGTCACACTTTTCTGGCCAAAACCTACTACCCAGGTCGCACTTTTTGCCCCAAAAAGTGTGACCTGGCTATGAGTAGGAGTAGGGGGTTGTTCCTAAGCCTTAGGGACCTAATCTGAACTTTTAATCCGCTGAAAAGAAAGAGTAGGGTTAGGCCTCTTACCTGCAACTAACAGATCCTGATTCCAACGGTTGGTTTGTCTACTACGATCACTGCAAGACTTAGGGCCTTCACTCCTCTCCACATTCACCACAACTCCACACGAAAATGAATGAATTTGGAGGGAAAATTCTTTATTAAAAGAAAAACCCCTGTTTCTTCTTTCGCTCACTGCGATCCAACCATAGCTCCGTTTACCAAACCGTCTGCACCATTCGAAAGCTCTCTCTGATCCCTCAAATGGGTATTCATTAGTTTTTAGTGATTTGATACCTCACTGGGACACATTTTCCCAAGAAGCATCACATCACCCTTCCTCAAAATCGAATTTCTTCACTTGTAACACTCATACCGGGGGCACCATGTTGTCTCCATACTTGTCCATGCTCGTGTCGAATTTCGTCGTGAGTTACCATCTTGTACTCATGCTTTTATGGTCCTCATTGGACCCTTTACATATGTGGCAACACCATAGAGTCACCCTTGTTTAGAGCATCTAAGTCGAGTCATCATTGCATTCATGGAGTCTATTCCGAGTCCCATCATATCCCACCATAGTCCTCCATCCTTCATTTCTCGATCCCTCACTCGTGTCGCACATTATGGCCTTCAGTCCCACTATCCCTCATGATATTGTGCCCATCGCTGCCAGATCATCCATGCCATTTATACTCTAACAAGGGAAGTCGCCCGTTCGATACTCACTGCCCCCCCCCCCCCAATTTCATCATCATCATTGGTGTCAGTCTATTAGTCACTCTACTATTTTCCCTCATGCCTTAGTTTAGGATTCCTTATTGCCTCACCTAAGGAAGACCTCCTTCTATCGACATCAGCTCATTCATTCTAGAAGATAGGTCTAGAGGGCGGTGTACCTTGGTTCCAACTTCCACTCTTGTTCAGTGCCCCGGATTAGGAAAAGGGACTCCTTATTTATTTTTGACTTGATTGGTTCTCAACCCCAACTCCTTTCAGCATGATCGAGATCCATATACTTGATAGTTCAGTGATGCAACTGATGACATTGATGATTCCCAGGTGTGTGTGAGATGTCGCAACCCTCATGAGGGGGTGGCCCTACAGGCAGCCCCCCACACACTCGGATGATCTCTTCATTACATCCTTCGATGCATCTCCACACATTTGATGATATCGGCCTGAGTCGCTTGCAGCGCCTTTTTGTTTGCATGTATCAGTCAGATTCTTAGAGCCCTTTCTTGTTTTTAGGGGCATCTGGGTTGCATTGATATCTCATGTACTCATATATCATTGTACAAGTCCTAGTTGTTATCCCAGGCACAATATGTCCATGGGATTCATTGTTATGTCATTCATTTGGCTCATTTTTATGCCAGCATATACTTTATTATTGCGTTCCATGGTTTTCTGGGTGCCTTATTGTTTGTACTATTCCCTCAGAGGGAATAGGTATGCCTCCCACACTACCTATAGTAGGTACTCACTCATTAAAAGTACTTGTCGCACCTGCAAGTCACCTCCTCAGGGTCTAGGTTTTTCAGCACTTTGGTTTACCTTATACTTCTCTCTCTTTGACTTCCCCTTCGATGTCTAGTGATTGAGTTCTTACAACGTACTTCGGTCATACAATTAGCTCCTAATGCTCGCACGTTGGGGGGGAATCCGTTACACCATTGTTTGGTCATCTAAACCTATTATCATTAGATGGACCCAAGTACATCATGTAAGACCAATTTTACTCCAAGTAAAACTGTTGTCACTATGAAAATAACTTAGTAAATAACCTTTATTAAGTTGTTTATGGTCTAAAAAGGAAACCCCATAAGGAAAATATACATTTGTTTGATTTTCCTCAAGAAATAATTAGTTAAACAATAGTTTAATTAATATTTCTGGTTATATTTAACCCAAAACAAGGAAATTAATTAGATAAATCATTATTTATCTTATTATTTTCTAAGAATAATTGTTTAAATATTATTTAAATAATATTCTTTATTAAATATGACTAATTCACCCTTAAATAATTAAGTAAATAATTATTTATTTGATTACTACTCAACCATATCTTAAAATGATAAATAAATCATTTATTTATTTATTATTTACAAATAAAGGGATTTCACTCAAGTTAAATTCCTTTTCCCTCCAAAAAATATAATAAAATATTCCATAAAATTTGGATCTAGATTTGGTTAATAATATTTTAACTATGCACCAATCTTTAGACTAACTCAATATTTTGTTATAAATAGAAGGGTTTTCCCATTCATTTTTCACCTTTTGTTGCCTAAAGATCACTCTAGATCTCAACACTTGGTCTGGCTATTGATCCACAATCATAGCCATACTTTTCCATTTTTTTCTGGGTTTTCGACACCATCAAGAGAGAGGAATTCTAAATCTGCTGTGCTAAGGACTTACAAGAATCCATCCCATTGAGGAGAACAGGGAACACCCTCTTGTGATTTCCTCCCAGATGACATTAATAAAAATATTCATTGGATATATTCTTGTCTTGTCTATTGGATCTATGGAGTAAATCTTATTTTTCTACTGTTTAATGTCTTCTAATGTGTAGATCTATATTTTTGCAGCATTTGTCTTGATCATCTAATTACAGATCTGAAGATATTAGTAGTCATTTCTACTGTTAGGGTTGTTTGTTATGCATAGCTAAAGTGGTATTTTTTCGTACACTTCAAATCAAGATTCATACTAACAAGGAGTCCATGAGAATGGTGGTTCATCTACTCCTTGAACCATTCAAGCTTGCATAGCATAGTGCAATCATGCTGCCCTACCTCAGCAATGTTGTTTGATCCTGGGCCATATGAATACATATTTCCACAACTCTTAGAAATATTTTCTGCAATAAGTAAAAGTGGAAATCTTCCCATACCTTGGTGAGATGTGGGAACCTCATGTAGTGCTGCAAGGGCTCCTTCCTCCCATGTCATGGCTGCTCCAATTGCTGGTGTAGAAGGTTGCTCTCTCAAGGTTATGACAGTGCTGGTACTTGCATCTTCCCATTATGGTGTGGGCCTACTCTCCTCTGATCTTCCTTCATCAAATTTTTTGATTAGCTCTTGAGTTAACTCAGAAAAATAAGTCACTCTTTTGTGGCTTAAGTGACTGCACCACCAAGCATTGGCTTCACCCTCCAAGTGCAGCGTTGCAACTTCTGTTGCCTCCCTCTCTACCACTGGATGAAGTAGGAAGAATGCCTCAAGCTTCCTTGCCCAAGCTCTTGCTGTAGTTGACCCATCAAATTTATACAATAGGAATCTATTTCATTTAATATTTTCTTTGCTGGAGGGTCTTCTTTCTTCTCCTAGTTGAATAAACTGAGGAAAATCTAGGGTCTCTTTGAAAGCCCTAGGTTGGCACTTGTATTCTGCCAAATATCCACTCAAGATTTCATGCTCTAAGTGGTCTCTTTGCTCTCCACTTCCTCTATGAGAACATGAAGTGCATGCATCTTCTTATGCTTCTTGAAACCCTCTAGAGGTCTCACTGCAACTCTCTCCTCCTTGAAACCCTCTTGGAGTTTCAATGCATTTCTTCTCTTCTTTCTTATTGGATATGAAAATGGATGAGTCTAAGCTTGTCATTTCCATAATTTTTTTCTCCTCTCCTTCTTATATTCTGATTGGATCTGAAATCCACCAGATGAGCCAAGATGGCAGCTCTAATACCACTTTAATATCCCAAAATGGGAACAGCTACACTATTGGGAATAATTCAATTTATTACCAATGTGGAGCTTCAGAAAACCATGAAAATGGAAATTTAGAGAAGCTCATTATATTTCTAATAAAATCATTCCAACAGATGAAATAACCTCAGCAAGAGACTGGCCTATATTCTCCTTCCCGAGTGGGGAAATGCAGCAATACAGGGCATAAAAAAGTTTTCTTCAGAAAATAACGCTATGCAAGTGATAAATAGGACTTGGATCCCTTATAAGAAATGGAATAAAACTCACATGCATAATTAGAGGTGAAATAAATCACTCTAGCTCATATAAACAGATATCCCCATGTCAATGCAGCTCAAATATGCCCAAACCCCATAGCCTAGCTTATGCAAAAAACATTGAAGCAAGAACAACGTTATTTTTGTGAGGGTTTATGTAGAAAGTAATGAGAGAAGATTGATATGGATTTTTTATTCATCAAATAATAGAGAAATGGATTTTAACCTCCTTTATACAAAAGTGAAGACACCCGGCAAGGGTTTCCGGAAAATTGCATGTAAAAAGGTAGCACTGCAAAAATAACGCGGTTTACTACAAAAATGTATTAAACATGACTGAATACAATATATAATAGCTAAATAATACAGAAAAGGGCCAAAGGCCTCTCTAATAGAGCTCCCGGAGGGAAATGAGCACCCCCTCCTCAAAGACTAGCATCAAATCAAAGGGTGCAACTCTGCTGTTGCTGCCCCTGCATAAAGGAAGAATTTTTCTAAAGGGAACTGTGCTATGGCTGAATATGTATGAATGGCCCCAAGCCAAATACTGAAATTAAGCTCAAATCCTTCCCTCTTGATCCCTTAAGCAAGCTGATCCAAAGAGAGGATGGAATTCCCGCACGAGAATTATTTGCACTAAGCAGTGCAACAACTCCAGTTAAATAGCTTAAGCTTAAAATTAGTCACAAGACTAAGATAGCTGAATACATTAATGAATTCCCTTTGATGCTATGCCTTCCTTTTATCTTTGGTGAGCCTCCTCACCTCGGACCCCACACAATGTTGAGGTCACTTCCTCATGAATATTCCTCTTTCAAAACTGTGCTACCCTAGCTAGCTCCCCTCCTCTTTGTGACAGTGTTGTTGAATTGGTCAACTGGAACTAATCCACCTACAATGCCTCTGTTCACACCAAGGGATCTTCAATCCGGTTCTCATATGTGTGTCTAGGCTGATCCTTGTTCATATTGAGCTAGTTTACTTGAGTGTTTCTTCCTCCTCAAGGATGGATGTTGAATTAATTAAACTTGACTATGTCTCCATCTAATTTGCCCTTGTTCACACTTGGAAGTGTAAAACCAACTCCTAAGGTGATATCCTTCCTTACTAAGGTGGGATTTATTCATATTTTATTATTCATGGACCTCCTTTCCCATTTATTCCTCTCCTAGGTTAAAGCAACAAAAATCTAATATTCCAAATTGATGTGTGAAAATTTTGGAATATTACAGGTGGTCCTATTGCATTTCACATCCCCCCTCAGCTTCTGAGATTTAACAATAGGAATGGTTAGAAATGGGTGGTATCCAATACCACCCACTCCGCCATGTGTCTTCCCCTCGTCATTTCACACCCCCCTTCTATATTACTGCTTACCACCTAAGATCCCCTCTAAAAAGTTGTTTTCGCTTGCTTCCAAACTGCCTCCGTATTCATTTGAACACTACCACTATTGTTGCTCTACTTCCACCAACCGCCATCCCTCCACAGTCGGGCATATAATATTTGTGCGCCATTTATGAGGAAATATTCTACAAACAACAGAAAGACTCGGGCCAAACCCGAAAAGGGCGGTAACAGGTAGGGAGAGGCTGAACGTCATAAAGAAAAGGTGTTAAAGTTGAGTCAAGCATTCATGCAGATATTGAACAACGGAGATTAAAGGGGCAGTAGGATGCACCAGCACTGACACCAATCAATGAGAAGTGGCCAACACTACACTAGATTAATTACTAAATACCAGTTTTCTGCAGAACAAAGCCAAATGTCAGAGCCTCCATTAGTTACCTCTTTGAAACCATCACAGCTGCCTCCAAGCCAGTTTGTTGATTCACGAAGAGTCGCCTAAGTTTTTCATTCTTGAATAGTTACCATAAAAAATTCTACTGACGGTGTTCATCTGAGATTTTCTTTATTCTGGCCTTCCATGGCCACACTTGTCTAATTTTAGTTTTTCGTAATAAATAAAGGTTTCCATAATAGATTAGGGAAAACCAACTTAGTTGTTAGTTAAATACTGCTAGAATTCTCATTAGCAAGGGTTGGATATCTTAGCATCTGTACTGTAAGAACTACTATTAGAGCACGGTAATTTTAGAGCTAGACATCGATAATCAAATACTGATTACAGGATTCTTGAGTTGTGTTAAAATGGTGATATGTTTCTTCTTTGTTTAAATGTTTCCATCGTTTTCTCTGTTGTGTATCTGCTCATCTAATTGCAAATCATAAATTTTAGATTAAGATTCATTGTCAGAGCACCTTAATTATGTCTACAATTTATAATCTGAAAGTTTTTTCCTAAATTCTAATTAAAAAATTATTAATTTCTCTTTATTCACTATTGAACCTTACTGTTTCTTCCACCTCCTAATTCATATAGCTCTTAAGAACCATTTCGCACAGTTAGCTTGCCCTGTGATTTTCTCTTGATTTTTATGTGCCATTCCAACCTTTGACTCCATCACCCAATGGAACAGCCTCTGCAACCCTATCTGTCCAAACAAAATCAATAAACAAAACAACCCCATCACTGTAACTAGCCTAACATCTGCAACTATAACCAGCAAGTTAAATTGATTTAAATCATAAAACACAGAGAGCCCTCTCTGGGTCTGGGAAGGCTAGGTCCTGGAATCCAAAGTGGTTTTATGTTGTTATTTATAGTTTATTTTTGCCAATATTCTAAATTATAGAGTGCTAACATAATGGTGACCATACTGGGGAGCTATTGAGAAGCTTAAAATTTCATCCAAACTCAGAAACCCCGGTCGAAATACTGTCTGTCTTAAGTAATTACTACAGATTGGTTTTTGAAAAATATTGAACTTGTTTAAGCCTTGGGTCTAAATTTTTTATTCCAGAAGAATCTTCACTAGATCTCATCCTGACCCAAATCCCCCTGCAATAGCTGACAATCCAGAGAAAATCCTAAGAAAAACTCCGAGATTTTAAAATCCAAATATTAGCGGGCCTATTCACAAAGCAAGTTCCCTCCCTCATAACCTTGCAACCTTCCAAGATATCTAGTTCGATCTACACTTTGAGAAAAGCTTGTTTAGAACAAAATATCAGAATTGGATAGACCAACAGTTTTTTATCTAGCCATATTACAGAAAAGTTCATTTGGGGAAGCCTCTACCTCCAATTAAATTGATCTTCAGCTTCTCCAACACTTTTACTCCCTTCAAAGTTTGGTAACATAGCTCACCTCAGCTTTTGATGATGCTTATCTTTGGCAATCTGTAGAATTATCCGCTCTGACTGTAGCAGTTCCTTCTGTTGTTTCCAATCTTTTTCATCCTCAACTCAATTACTCAAGTGTAGCTTCAGCTCCTACCATCGCCTCAAACCTTTCCCCCTAGAGTGTCCAAAACTCCACTCATACACCAATGGTCCACCTTCCTCCATTTAACCCCCCACCTCACTTGGTAAACCCTCCTCTGATCATCCCTTCTTGGGTTCCCCCACCACCAATCATGGCAACCTATTATGCTCCATTAGTGCTACCACAACCTATGGTGCCTATGCCACAGGATTATCAATCCAAAATCCCACATTTTGATGGAACTAGTCCCGAAACTACTCAACAACATGTGGACAAAATGATTGATGCTTTTGACTACCAAGAGATAGTGGATGCAACTATCCAAATGAGAATGTTTGCTCAAATTTTAGGGGGAGAAGTAAAAAAATGGTTCAAAGGCTTAACCGCTAACAGTGTCCATGACCTCCTTGCCCTTCACTAGTTGTTCATAAATAAATGGGAAGTTAAGAAAAATCCTCTCCAAATCCTGTTAGAATATGAAAACATCAAGAGAAACACTAGAGAAAGTGTCCAAGATTATTGCACAAGATTCAACAACATTTACAATTCCCTCCCTCCTCACATGAAACCCCCACATGGGTTAGCCCTAATGAAAATTTTAGATGGTTTCGACCCAGAGATGGCTTATCAGCTGAGAGAAAAATATTTGGCTACACTAGAAGAGATGTAGAGGAGTGATGTAGGTGTGGAAGCAAATCTGATTGCAAAAAGGGCTAGAATGAGAAGTGAGAGAAGAGTCATGATTAGGGAAGAACTGGTAGCTTCCACTTTCGATGCAAAGATCGATAGTATGATGAGAATGATAGATAATATCAACTTGAATGAGAGATTTGTCCCTAGGGAAAATCAACCAGCTCCTCAAAATAGAAACCAAAACTTTAGAAGAAACCCCCCTCAAATAAGATGAAGAAAACAAAAAGTATCTGACTAGCAAATTAGGCCTCCATTCCAATAAAATTATGTTGATGAGGATGAGGGGGTGGTTGAGGAGCTAGAGGAAAGCCAAATTAATCTGATGGGAATTACTAATGAATATATTGTTTTCCTCACTGAAGAAAAGCAAGATGCATTTTCTCTGACTCAAGCTGCAGTAGAATTTGAATAATATAAAGATTATAAACAAGGGTTTGAGAACGCCATCATGGAGGTGCATAGACAGTATAAACTCTAAAGAAAGAAAAATTTAGATTTTCCCAAGAGAAATAATTCTGAAAAATCTGCTGCTAAGGTCCCTGAAGTTAGTCCTAAGAAAGAAAGAGAAATTTCAAAGAAAATTACTAGAATAACTAGAAATAATGATCTATAAAGCAGCACTAGCAAACCAGCAATCATCCCTAGAAAAATTGTTCTAGTTGATATCCCTCATACAAGTCAAAAATTTGAAGTGGCTGCAAAAATAGTGCTTGAGAATAGTGATTCAAATCTTCCAAAGATATAGACACCATTCAACATTGAGAATGAAATTGCTAAATTAAAAATCTTTGTCCCTCTCACTGAATTGGTAAACCAAGATGTATATAGGAATCCAATACTAAAATTGCTGAACATAGGAGAAATCATTAATACTGTCCATCTAAATGATGACAAACCTGAGTTTTGTTTGGACCAGAAGTAGAGGGAAAATTCCAAGAGGGAGGTGTTCCCCCATTTTATCTCAATTTGAATATTCATGATAAAATTCTCCATAATGCCATGATAGACTCATGTGCATCTCATAATCTCATGCCAAAGGCTACTATGGAGAAACTTGGCTTGGAAATAATTAGACCCTATAAATACCTGTACTATTTTGACTCCAGCAAAGTTACATGTTTGGGCCTCATCAAATATCTTTGTGTTACATTAGTCTAGATGTCGGCCAAGAGTTTATTGATGTACATCATGGTGGCTGACATCCCTCCCAAATATGGTATTTTTTTATCATGCATATGGGGGGACCAAGCTTTTGGGCACTCTCCAAATGGATATGACTTATGCTACCATACCAATTTTTGCCCATCAAAGGAGGTTTTATAGGGAGACCCTAATGAAATACATGGTGAGTAGTCCAGAGAAGCCTCATAATTACCCCTTGTACTCTGTCCACTCTGACCTTGATTCATTTATTCTTTATAATGATGTAAATATTGATGAACAAGTAATTTAATAAGAAGAAGATCATAAGAAAGAATAGTTATTCCAAATGGAAATTGTGCAACGCAAGTATGAAAATGTACCCTTTTGGAACATGCGTTTTGATGGTTCGTGTGGAAAAGCTGGCTCCGGAGCAGGTGTGTGGATATGCAATACTGACAATAACTAGGCAGAAGGGCACCCTTACAAGATAAAATTTTAGTGTACTAACAATATATCAGAGTACAAGGCACTCCTTTTGGGTTTAAAATCTCACAAGAAACTAGGAGCCAAGAGAATTTCTGACCATGGGGATTTCGAGGAGGTCATTAAACAAAACATGGGATAATATTCAGCCAAGCATCCTTGATTGAGAGCATACATGAACGATGCCCTTAAAATCATGAAAAAATTTGAAGAATATGACCTTGTTGTAGTTCCAAGGAATTATAATTTCCTGGCTAATGGGTTAGAACTTTCAACCAAGACTTGTCAATTGCCTCACCCCAACACAGTATACAGTGCAGGTTAAACACCGCCCTGCAATCCCTGAAAATATGAGATATTGGCAAGTATCTAAAGATGACAAATAGATTGAGAATTTACTCCAATCTAAGGGTGATTTTAAAGATTTTGATTTGGACCGAGACGGTGAAGAAGATTTTTCCACTAGAGAGAAAATGTGTAGGGAGGAGCCCCCTCACCACTATGATGTTAATTTTTTAGTGAGTGAATTTAAGCATAGAATAGAGGTGTTTGAAGATCCAGAAAAGGAAGGATTTGAAGTACTGCAATTCAGAGACAACACCCTGCTGAGAGGATAGGTCCCTCTCAAGGAGCTATTTGATTTCAATGATGTGGCTAAGAAACCAAAAATGGAATCTACAGAACAAAATATTGAAGAATGCAATCTGGGCAGTGAGCAAGAGCCCAAGGTGGTAAAGTTGTCAAGAACACTACCTGTAGCCATAAGACAGAAATACATCTCTATGTTCAAATAATTTATTGATGTAAGACCTGAAATCTTATGATATAGATATTATCCAACATAAAATTCCACTCAAGGAGAATTAGAAGATTTTCAAATAGAAATTGTGCCAGATAAATCCTATCCAAATTCCTCTGGTGGAGAAGGAGATCAAGAAGATGTATGATGCAAAGATAATAGTCCCAATCAGATATTCCGAATGGGTGTCCAATCTTGTACCTATAAGAAAGAAGATAGGTGAGATCAGGCTTTGCATTGACTTCAGAAATCTGAACAAGGCATCTCTCAAGGGCAAATACCCGTTACCAAAGATAGACCAAATACTACAAAAGGTAGTGGGCTCCAAAATAATTTCTCTACTAGATGGTTTTTCAGGGTAAAATCAAGTGCTCGTACACCCAGATGATCAACAAAAAACAAATTTTACCACCCCATGGGGAACTTTCATGTATGTAAAAATTCCCTTTGGATTAATAAACGATGGCACCACTTTTCAAAGAGCAATGGATATTTCTTTGTCAGAATAAATTGGTCTCTTCATCGTGATATATATTGATGATATCACAGTATATTCGAAGACCAATGAAGAGCATCTGGCCCATTTGAGAAGAGTCTTTGAGAAATGTAGAAAGTTTGGCCTATCTCTAAATCCTAAGAAATCATTATTTGGTCTTGAAGAAGGAAAGCTTCTAGGCCACATCATATCTAAAGAAGGGATCAAGATTGACCCCGGTAGGATTGAGGAAATTCTACAAATCATCCATCCAAGAAATATCAAAGAACTACAATCCTTCATTGGAAAGATAATTTTTTTGTGTAGAAATCCTAAGGAATATCACTAACATGCTCAAGAAATATTCAGGAGTCAAGTTGACTAGACAGGCTAAGCAATCTTTCGACTTGGTAAAGAAGGAAATTACTACAATACAGGTTCTCATCAGTCTTGATTTCATCAAGAATTTCATCATTTTCTCCTTTGCATTAGTGCACACGGTTGTTGTTGTGTTGCTGCAGAAAAATAAGGATGGACAAGAGTAGCCCATAGCATTTTTTAGTCAAGCTTTAAGAGATGCACCATTGAAGTACAATTTCATGGAGAAGCAGGCTTTTTCCTTGATTAAAGAACTAAAGGATTTTATAGTTTATATTTTGCATTCGCACATCATTGCATTCGTGCTCAATATAGTTGTAAAAGACATCCTAACACAGGATCCTGTTGGAAAAAGAGGCAAGTGGATTTTTTTCATCTTGGAGTATGATTTAGAGATCAAGCCCACCAAAATAATCAAGGGACAAATATTAGCCAAGTTGATGGCTGAAACCAATTTTCAAGCACTATATATTAACATGATTCATTCATTGGATGAAAAAGAGGAGCTGGCGACTCCACCTATTGAGGAAGCATACCTGAATTCTCCTTGGTACGCAGATATACTATATGTTTTGTTCTATTTAAATGCTCCTCCTGGTTTGCCCAAAACAAAAGCTAGATTCTTGAAATTAAAGGCTATAAAATTCTGCATCCTAGAAATTTTTTTTTACCAGAAATATTCTTGGGGCATATTGCTCAAATGTTTGCTTCAAGAAGACGCAGATAGGGTTACAAAAGAATTCCACGAAGGGGATTGTGGAGGTCATATCTACTAGAAAACCACTGCTAATAAGATCCTTTGAGTTGGTTTCTATTGGCCTACCCTTTACCTAGACACCCACAAAATGGTAGCCACCTATCATAAATGCCAAATATCTGAGGGAAAAAGAAAGATGTTTCCTCTGTTGTTATAAACTATCTCTGTTGATGTTCCTTTCCAACAATGGGGTTTAGACTTCATTGGAGAAATCCACAGTCCCTCCTCTAACCAGCATAAATGGATCCTCACTGCCACAGACTATTTTACCAAATGGATAGAGTACATTCCTTCTAGAAATGCCAATGAATCAGTGATTATCAAATTCCTTGAAACCAAAATCCTATCCATATTTAGTTGTCCTAGGAAAATCATTACAGATAATGTTGTTGCCTTTAAGTCCAAGAAGATGATAGATTTTTGCCACATGTATTAGATTTCTTTGGGGCATTCAAAAACTTATTACCCTCAAGGTAATGGATTAGTTGAGTCCTCTAACAAAAGGCTAGTCAATATCATAAAAAAGTTGTTGGAGGATAATAAGAAATCTTGGCATAACAAGCTGATACATGCATTATGGGCTGATAGATTAACCACCAAGAAATCAATTGGAATTTCATCATATCAGTTAGTCTATGGAATGGATGTAGTTTTCCCAACATCCCTAGGAGTGTCAGTAATGAAGCTCATTCAAGAAGTGCGGGCTAAATAAAATGATGTGCAAATAAGAATAAGCTAGACCATTCAGCTACAGTAGTCCAGAGAAGAGGTGTACAACAGAACCCAAGTTGTACAAGAAAATATGAAGAAGATTTTTGACAAGAGGACAAAAGCCAATGATTTCAAAATAGGAGATAAAGTGTTGAAATGGGACTCTAGGCAAGAATATAAAGGTAAGCATGGAAAATTCGACAACTTATGGAAAGGGCCATACATTATTCATTCTTTCAGAGGTGACAATGCATTTTTCTTGCAAGAAATGGATGGAACAGAGCTGTTTGGAGGTCCTGTCAATGGCAAGATGCTAAAACACTATCTATTCTAAAACAAATAAGACTTTCATCATTGTAATTACCATAGCATTACAATTTTTAGTAATCCATTGGACCAGGTTGAAGCCCGAAGTGAAGGCCATAAGCCTAGTCTAATAAGCAAGGATATATATAATTTTTTTTTTGAAAGTATTACAAATTAAAGTGCCACTACTATTGAATTTTTTTTTGTGTGCAGTCATATAGCTTAAGCATAATTGTACAAATTTTGAATTTTCTGCTGATAGGTTAGAAAATGAAGATTTTCCAAACCATTTAATCTTGGCTTATTAGTAGGTAGGTAGAAAATGACATTGGTTCAATAGCCTAATCTGAACCAATAGGAGAAATAAAAGATAGGTAATAGGTTAGAAATTCAAAAGAAAATGGATGTTAGGGTTTGCAAGTCTAAATGCACCCCAAAAGGAAGAAAAATGCTTAGAATTGTAGGTTGGGTAGGTAGGTGTGAAACTGAGATCTTAATGCTATGAGCATGTCTCCAGTTTTCAGTTTCAGGTTGCTTTTTTAGTCTCAAGATGAAGTGTGTTTCAAACCTTAGTTTGCAGAAAGCATCGACATCATCCCGAAGGTTGCAACCACAAAATTTACAGTAGATTGGGCTGCAAGGTTAGGATCAACCCAATTGATCAGGCCACTAGTCTACAATGTTCTTGACACCTCCTAAAGAAGCTGCCATCTCCAGTTGGAGCCACTGTTAGACTCCCGTATTTCACAGTATCACAAGGTGACTGATTATGGATTAGATTTTTCATTACTGAAAATAAAATTATATGGCTATCATTTATTTTTAGAGAAAGAAAGGGAACCCATGACTGTAAAGATCTTTAAAGGGATCAATCTACCTCTCCATCCAGTTGAAGGAAGGAAGTTTTTCTGAGAAGGTGTAATGGGACTCAAACTTAATTTCTTGTAAATAATCAAGTTGTCATCGTAAACCTCGCTCCTCTATTGATTCACCTTCGAAGACACCACCTCTATCTAGTGATCCTGGCCAGCAGCTTAAGAAAGCAAATAAGGGACCTTTTTATCATCAATGGGTGCTTTTCATTTCATTAACCCTCTTTTCCCCTCTTCTATTCCTCCATATCCTCCCACTCTCTGAATCCCATTCAAAACCCCCAAAAACCCACAAGATAACTTTTCGGGGCTTATTACTTTATAAAACTTTTTATTATAAAGTTTTGAACTTTATAATTATAAGCTCTACCACCCATGAACAACCATGTTATATTAAACTTTATCTTTATATCATATACATATAACAAGACCCATTTAAAACCTTTGGTGGGACCCCTTATTCCTCATCACATATCGCCATCACAAAGTTTTGTTATAACAATCAAACGTCAAACTTAGAAAATCACTGATGCGATATGATGTGGGACCCATTCCTTGCCGTGCTTCCTTTTTCCATTTAATTTTCCTTTGAAATACATTTAAACCATACCTTTTTTACCACTTCACTCTACCCTTCCCACTTCACCATTTCATTTCTTTTCATTCCCGATTGCGATCAAAAGTGGGCCCTCATCACATTTCGCAATCTTTAAATTTTTGGCATGGAAACTAAACTAAAATGTTGCAATCATCGATTTTCGAATGCAATATCGCATCAAATTTTACTTAACGTTGTGCTCACCCGCAAGTATATTCATTTAGTTTTGCGATGCGATAATCCGGTCCCACCTCCGCAGCTTCGCTCCCGCTTCATAAGCCATTGCAATACATATGAATACTATATAAATTCCATAATACTTACCTCTTTAAACCTTCCACCGATTCATAGAAACTCTCTCGCATCGCGTGTTGGTCCCTCTTCCCCGAATTTGTAAAATTTTAAAAGTTAACCCCCATAGCTTATAATTAAACGTTGTACATTATGATGTGCGTTGCGGTCGCGGTCCCACTTCTTCCCTACCACATCACTCATCTCCTCCCCCACACATCGCCATTCGCAGATTGTGTATCGCAAATATTACAAGTTGGCTGCCAAGTTAAATGTTAAAAATGCTGACATGCGATGTGCGATACCCAATGGGACCCAATCATAGATTACACATCGCAAGTATTATAAATTAGTCACAAAGATAAATGTTAAAAATTCTAAAATGCGATATGCGATGCGGTGGGGCCCGATTGCAAATCGCACATCGCAAGTTTTAAATATTAAAATGTGAAGGTTAAATGTTTAATTCATGCACTATGAAAAGTACGATGTTGGCGCAGATGCGATGTATTTTAGAGCAAAGACCTAAAGGATTTCAAGTCCGAGTGAATGGTTTTTTACGTTGTTTCACATCAAAAAAGGGTTGAAAATGGTTGAAAGGGCTCGGGTAGCAAAAAGTCAGAAAGGGTTGAGTCTAGTCTGACCTTTCTACCACGTCATTACCTTCTCCTCCTCCCCCTCCATATTTCCTCCGTCTCAATGAAACCCCTCCCCATCTGGCAGTCCTGGTGCATTTCACACCCCTGCTCTACTTCTGAGATTTAACCAAGGGGGGGGGGGGGTCCGAAATGGGTTGTATCCAATACCACCCAGTCCCCCACATGTCTTCCCCTTGCCATTTCATGCCCTCCTTCTATATTACTACTTACCACTTAGTACCCCATCCAAATGGTTGTTTTCACTCGCTTCCAAAATACCTTTGTATTCATGACCACTACCACTATTGTTGCGCCACGTCCACCAACCACCATCCCTCCACAAACAGGCATATAAGATCTGTACACCACTATGACAAGGGTGGTAAAAGGTAGGGCGAGGATGAACGTCATAAAGAAAAGATGGTAAAGTCGAGTCGGGAATTCATGCAAATATTGAACAATGGTGACTAAAGGGGTAGTAGGACGCACCAACATTGACACCAATTAATGAGAAGTGACCAGCACTGCACCAGATTAATTACTAAATGCCATTTTTCTGTAGAATAGATGTTAGGTCCCTATATTACTAGTTTGGTCTATTATTTTTATTAGTGTAGCCCCCTTATTGTTATTTTTGTACCCCCATAACCCGAATATTGTTACTATTGTGCCCTTACATTATTATTGTTAGGTCGGCTGGGATTATATTATGGGCCCATGGACTCCTATATATAGAAGGAGGTTTTGGTCATTTGTGTCATCCAAGAACTATTCATTTAGTTAATTTATTGGAGGTTTCCCCCCCGAAGTGGTTGATTTCTAGGATGTTGATCTCTCTTTTCTTCCATTTTTGGAGCTGGTTTCATAACATTTGGTATCAAAGCTTTGGATTCTAGGGTTTCGCTGCTCCAAACAGGTCATCGTGGAATTTTCGCAATAACTGTTTTTCTACAAAGGTTCAAAAGCTGAATGTTTTACAGAACGGCTCTGAAATCCTAAGAAACCTCCTGTAAAACTTTCACATCTTGGTTCATAATATTTTCAAATATATGATCTACGGAAGTTAGGCATTTTTTAGGCTGCCGAATTTCAACTAAAACAGGTCATCATGGAATTTTTACTATAAATTTTTGTATACAAATTTTCAAAAGCTGAAATTTTTACAGTGCGAAGCAGAAATCCAGGGGAACCTCCTGTAAAAATTTCATATCTTGGTTCGCAATAATTGTGTAGATATGATCTGTGGAAGTTAGGATTGTTTTAGGCTCCCAAATTTCATCTGAAAGAGGTAACCATGGGAAAAACATCATAACTCTATGTCTGAGTGTCGGATTGGGATTCTGTAAAAATTGGATGAAAGTACACTGACAATAGTTTTTGGTATATTAATTTCAGAGCCAACGGAGGAAACATTGACACATGAAAAGTCATACAAGTTCACTCTACTGAACTAGTCCATAATTAGGTCATCGTGGGATATTGGGCATAACTTTGTCTTGAAGAAATCCAAATCAGGTCAGACCTATGGCATTCAAAAGAAGATTCAGAGGGCTAATTTAGGGCCAAATTTCAGATATTTAAGATACGAAATCACAGAGATAATTCAGTTTCAATATCGAGCTCCTCAAAAGAAAGAAAAATGTGTGTAT
The DNA here is from genome assembly GCA_034641835.2 of Pinus albicaulis. Taxonomy (NCBI): domain Eukaryota; kingdom Viridiplantae; phylum Streptophyta; class Pinopsida; order Pinales; family Pinaceae; genus Pinus; species Pinus albicaulis. Next base: position 537,758,890 of record CM076577.1, read on the forward strand.
TTTTTTCGAATTACATAAGTTTGGTTTGAAAAAGATTAGTTTGAATTTATTCCAAGGTCATATTGAAGAACAGATATCAGTATTGGGTTCTAAAATTCCCCCTAAAAAGAATTCAACACCCATTACGCCTTTATAAGGCTCTACTATGACTCATGAAGACGAAGAAACACAACATGAGATATCAAAATTACAAGAGAAAGTGCACCAAATTTTGCTATCGCAAATAGCGACAAAAAATGAAATGGAAGTTTTGAAGAAAGGCATGGAAACTAAGATGGATGGTTTGAAGAAAGGCATGTAAGCTAAGATAAATGGTTTGGAAGCTAATATGGATGGCATGGAAGTTGGCATGGAAGCTAATATTGATGACATGGAAGCTAAGATCGATGAAAAAATGAAAGAAAACATGGAAAAAATGAAGAATGATCTAAAAGTAGACATCAAAGGTTTGCCAAAGTTTATACAAGGAATGTTTCCTAATGACGAAAAGATAATAGAGGAAACTCATGATGAGAACAAATTAAATGTTAATCATGATTTCATAAACTCTAATGTTGGATGGAAGAACCACCATATTCTAAATATGGATATGAGGAAGTTTGATGGCAAAGATCCCGTAACATGGATACTACAGATGCAGCAATATTTTGATCTCAATAATGTGAAAAACACACAAAAGGTATGCATTGCAACTTTGCATTTAGAAAAAAATACATTTGTATGGTATCAATGGCTTTTCTCCCATAAAAAAGTTGTCACTTAATCAATTTTTACAGAGGAAATGATAGAAAATTATGAGAATGCAAAAGGAAACACCTTCTTTAGCCAATTTATAAAACTCAAACAAAAGGGTTCAGTGGTGGAGCACATTGAGGACTTCCAAAATTTGAATATAAGGGTAACTGATATTCCATAGGAACATATTATTGATGTCTTCATAGGGAATTTAAAGGATAACATCCAACATGAAGTTCGCATTTGGGAACCTGATTCATTCGAAAAGGCATTTAGGTTGGAAAGAAAAATCGAACGTAAAATTATGGTGACAAGGAAGCCTACCACTCACATATATAAATATGGAAGTGTTGCTACTCCTAGACTTCCACAACCTACAAGGTTGATGCCACAACAATTGGAAGAAAAAAGAGCAAAAGGTTTGTGCTATAGTTGTGATAGAAAATAAACTAAAGGTCATAAGTGTGCAGAGAAGAAATTATTTTACATAGATTGTGAAGAGGAAGAAGAAAATGAACAAGAATCTTAAAAAGAATAGGATATACACGAGGAACCAAACCTATAAGAGGAAGAAATGAGTCTGACCATATTGTGTAATGCATTGGCAAGAATTACAACTCCTCAAACTCTTAATATAGAAGGACATATCAAGAAGAAAAAGGTAATAGTGTTGATTGATTCAGGTAGTACCCATAATTTTATTCATTGTAAGGTAGCCAAGGAATTGAATTGTTTCCTATACCCAACACCAGAATGTGAAGTGATGGTTGCTAATGGAGGAACTATAAATTTCTATTAAAATTTCCATAATATGAAGCTAACCATGGGGGACTATGTATTGAATATTCCATTGCTTTCCATTCCTATGGGAGGTGTTGATGTTGTACTAGGACTACAATGGTTACAATCTTTGGGGATGGTAGCCTTTAATTTTCAAGAAATTTTCTTGAAATTCTTTTCAGAAGGAAAGGAAGTCGAATTAAGTGGTATCACAAGGATGAAAGGAAAGATAATAAGCTCTAATTTCATGACAAATCTTCTGAAGAAAGAACAACGAGGCATAATTGCACAATTATGCTCACTAGAAGTTCCAACATCAAAATCATCTATTTTTGCAGATCTCCAAAAAGTCTTGGACAATCATTCCAAGGTGTTTGAAACTCCCAAAGGACTCCCACCTATTTGGGATCATGATCATGCTATTCATTTGATTTGAGGAAGTGTTCCTCCAAACATCAGGCCTTATAGATATCCTTATGTCCAAAAGAGTGAAAGTAAACGTATGATTGCAGAAATGTTAGAGGCTGGTATAATTCAACCTAGTGAAAGTTATTTCTCTGCTCCAGTAGTATTGGTGCACAATAAGGATGGATCATGGTGCATGTGTCCAAATTATAGGGAGCTCAATAAGCTCACCATTAAAGATAAATTTCCCATTCATGTGATTGATGAATTACATGGAGCAATTTATTTTACCAAGTTGGATCTTCGTTCAGGATATCATCAAATTAGAATGAAGACTGAATATATTCTGAAAACAACATTTTGAACTCATGAGGGTCATTATGAATTTTTGGTCATGCCTTATGGCCTTACCAGCACACCTTCTACATTTCAAGGGTTGATGAATTCCATTTTCAAACCCTTCCTTAGAAAATTTGTGCTAGTATTTTTTGATGATATACTAATCTACAACAGGTCTTGCGAGGAGCATGTTCAACATGTTGAAAGGATGCTCAAACTATTGCAGGAGAAACAATTATATGAAAAAACATCCAAATGTTTCTTTGGAGTAAAAGAGGTGCAATATCTAGGTCATATTGTATCTCACGAGTGTGTTAAGGTAGACCTTAACAAAATTAAAGCCATTAAAGAATGGAAAGTCCCCACAACCATAAAGAAGTTGAGAGGATTTCTCAGGTTAAGAGGGTATTATCGCAAGTTTGTTAAGAATTATGGGAGAATAGCAACACCTCTAACAACATTATTGAAGAAATATGGATTTTCATGGATTCCTGAAGCAACTAAGGCCTTTGAACATCTTAAAGAGCCAATGTGCCTAGCACCGGTCTTATCTATGCTAGACTTCACAAAAACCTTTATTGTGGAATGTGATGCCTCAGGAAATGGAATTGGTGATGTTTTAATGCAAGAAGGAAGACCCATTGCTTTTGAAAGTCGTCCAATCAAAGGAAATTATTTACGAAAATCTATTTATGAGAAATAAAAGCTAGCAATATTGCATGCACTAAAGAAATGGAAAACTTACCTAATGGGAAGACACTTCAAGGTAAAAATTGATCATGATATTCTTAAGCACTTTTTGGAACAAAGACTATGTTCAGAAGAGCAGCAAAAATGGGTCACAAAATTTTTGGGTTATGACTTTGAAATAATCTACAAAAAAGGGAGGCTAAATGTTGTTGCAGATGCACTCTCAAGAAATAATGAAGAGGTGGAAGCATTGCTTTGTGCCATTTCTATTATCCCACTAGATTGGATAACCAAAGCAAGGGATGAATGGAAGAAGGACAAAGAAGTGTGGACACTCATTCAAAATTTGCAGCAAGATCCTAGTAAAATTGATACATTTAATTGGAAAAATGATTCCTTATGGTACAAAGATCACTTATATCTTTGTAATAATTCCCAACTAAAACAAAATATTCTTTTGGAATTGCACACTTCTCCTTTAGGAGGACACTCAAGATTTTTAAAAACTTCCCACAAGGTGAAGAAAGAATTTTTTTGGGATGGCCTTAAATCTGATATTCAAAATTTTGTGGCGGAATGTTTAGTTTGCCAGCAAAATAAAGTTGAGACAATTAAGACCCCGGGTCTTCTACAACCTTTATCCATTCCAAGTCAACGTTGGGAGGATATTTCAATGGATTTTATCATAGGTTTACCTAAGTTCGAAGGAAAGAGTGTCATCATGGTGGTAGTTTATAGACTTACCAAGTATGCACACTTTTGTGCATTATCTCATCCATTTAAAGAAAGTACAGTTTCTACTACATTTATGGACACAATTCAAAAGCTACATGGAAACCCAAAGGTTATTATGAGTGAAAAAGATCCCATTTTTACTGGAAATTTTTGGACAGAGTTATTTTCTTGTTTGGGTAATCAATTAGCTCATAGCTCATCTTATCATCCTCAATCTAATGGTCAAACTGAGATAGTGAATAAATGTTTTGAAGGATATCTTCATTGTTTTGTATTTGATAAACAAACATAATGGGTCAAGTGGTTGCCTCGCGCTAAATGGTGGTATAACACTTCCTTCCATAGTGCAGCAAAAATGACACCATTTATGGAACTTTATGGATATCTTCCACCGTCCATCACATCATCTTTAAGAGAAAATTCTAAGTTTCAAGCAGTAGAATATCACATTGAGCATCAACAAGAAGTTATCCAACTCTTAAAGGATAACCTAAATTTGGCACAAAATTGAATGAAACAACAGGCAGATCAACATCGCAGAGAGAGAAGTTTTGATGTAGGAGACTGGGTATTTTTACGGCTACAACCATATAAACAAATGTACCTCAAGCAAGCTAAGAATGATAATAAATTATCGCCAAAGTACTATGGTCCTTACAAGGTGTTGCAAAAGATTAGTACTATGGCATACAAATTGGAGCTTCTTGCTTCTTCACGAGTGCATCCAGTTTTCCATGTTTCATGCTTAAAGAAGGTTATAGGTGAAAATCTTCCAGTTCAAACAATATTTCCAGAACTTTATGAGGAAGGAAAAATTCGTATTGGAACCTGAAGCGGTCACAGAAACAAGAACTCGACAGCTACAAAATTGATCAATTTCAGAGTAGCTCATCAAGTGGAAGAAATCACCCACTGAAGATTCTACATGGGAGGATGACAATTTTATACAAAAGCACCCTAATCTACTCAAGCGTTGAGGACAACACTTTTTTGAAGGAGAGGGGCATGTTAGGTCCCTATATTACTAGTTTATTCCCTTATTTTTATTAGTGTAGCCCCCTTATTGTTATTGTTGTACCGATGTAACCCTAATATTATTATTATAATGTCCTTATATTGTTATTGTTAGGTCAGCTAGGATTATATTGTTGGCCCATGTACTCCTATATATAGAAGGATGTTTTGTTCATTTGTATCATCCAAGAATTGTTCATTTATGTAATGTCTTGGAGGTTTCCCCCTCGAAGTGGCCGATTTCTAAGGCATTGATCTCCCTTTTATTCTATTTTTGGAGCTGGTTTCATAACAACAGAGCCAGATGTTAGATCCTCCATTGGTTACCTCTTCTAAACCATCACAACCACCTCCAAGCCACTTTGTTGATCAATGAAGAGCCGCCTGAGTTTTCAATTCTTGAAAACTTACCATAATAAATTCTACAGATGGTGTTCGTCAGAGGTTTTCTTTATTCGGGCCGTACATGCCCAAATTTGTCTAATTTCAGTTTGTTTGTAATAAATAAATTTTTCCAGAGTACATTAGGGAAAATCGACTTAGTTGTTAGTTAAATACTGCTATAATTCTCATTATCAGGGGTTGGATATCTTAGCATCTATAATCTAAGAACTACTATTGGAGCACGATAATTTTAGAGCTAGACATGGATAATCAAAGCACAGTTATAGGATTCTTGAGCTGTGTTAAAATGGTGATGTGTTTCTTCTTTGTTTAAATTTTTCCATCATTTTCTCTGTTGTGTATCTACTCATCTAATTGTAAATCATAAATTTTAGATTAAGATTCACTGTCGGATCGCCTTAATTCTGTTTGCAATTTACAATCTGAATGTTTCTGTTGAAGTCTGATTAAAGAAATATTAATTTATCTTTAGTCACTACTGAACCTTAATGTTTCTTCCACCTCCTAATTCATAGAGCTCTTAAGATCCATTTCGCACATTTAGCTTGCCCTGTGAATTTCTCTTGATTTTGATGTGCCATTCCAACCTTTGAATCCATCGCCCAATGGAATAGCCTCTGCAGCCCTATCTATCCAACCACACAATCAATCAAAAAAGCAAACCTATCACTGTAACTAGCCTAACATCTGTAACTATACCCAACAAGTTAAATTGATTTAAATCATAGAACAGAGAGAGCCCGCTCTGAGTCTGGGAAGGCTAGGTCCTGGACTCCAAAGCGATTTGATGTTGTGATTTATAGTTTAGTTTTTCCAATATTATAAATTATAGAGTGCTAACAGAAACTATGAGTTCACATGGGATGGATTTATAGGATCATATCTTACAGGTAGGATAGCAGGATGATAGGTACAAGGAGCTTAAGCATAGGTTACAATAGTAGGGTACATGTGAATAAGATGTGGATTATAACCTTATGGAAAATGGTTTGGTCAAATTTAGGGACATGATCTATGTGTCAGAGAACATTGAGCTCAATAATATTATATTGAGGGAATCTCATGTTAATTTTTATTCAGGTCATCCAGGATATCAGAATACATTGATAGTGATTCAGAATTTCTACCATTGGTCGAATTTGAAGAAAGAGGTAGTTGATTTTTTCATAAGGTATTTGGATTGTCAACAAGTAAAATAATAGTGTAAGCATCCAAGTGGCTTACTATAGCTGATTCTGACTCTGGAATGGAAATGGGAGGTCATTTCAATGGATTTTAGTACAGGTTTGCTAAGGACATCTAGATAACTTGATTATATCATGGTTGTGGTTGAGAAGTTGACCAAGGTAGCTCAGTTCATAGAAGTTAAGTCTACTTATTAAGTAGGCGAGGTATCTCAGGTCTTCATCAGGGAGATATTGAGGTTATATGGTGTTCCGAAGAAGATTGTGTCAAACAAAGATTCCAATTTTACTTCTAGGTTTTAGAAGGAGTTATTGTCAGATTTGGTTACAAATTTTTCCTTTAATACAACTTACCATCTGCAAACAGGTGGAGAGACAGAGAGGGTCAATAGGACTTTAGAGGACATGTTGAGAATGTATGTTATGCATCAGTAGAGTAGGTGGGCAGAGTATCTTCCACTAGTTGAGTTTTCTTACAACAATGGGTATCAGGAATATCTAAAGATGTGTCTATTTAAGGCACTGTATGGCTGGATATGTAACATCCCATCAGCTAGAGTGATCTAGTAAACAAGGTACTTATAGGACCAGACATGTTGGCAGAGATGGAACAAGAAATGCACATTATAAATGAATATAAAGGAAGCACAGGATATACAGAAGAGTTATGCATATCAAAATGGGGTGTTTAAGAAGTTTCAATTTGGGGAACATGTGTATTTGTGTATCAATCCCAAGAAGAGCTCCTTGAGGATTGGATCATGTGCCAAGTTGGCATCTCGATATTTCGGGCCTTTTCATATTCTTGAGAGGATTGGACCAGTGGCTTACAGACTTGCACTACCTCTAACAGTGAAAGTCCATGATGATTTCCATGTTTCATTACTTAAAATATATGTAAATTATGTTAATCATGTGATTGTTTAGTCTTTATTGTAGGTGGTGTTAGTGTCCAATATTCAGTGATCAAAAATACTCTTTTCAGGTTTACTTAATATTGGTCATAGGTCAAAATATTATATTTTCAAGTTAGTTTTCATATAAAATTTTGTTCGATGGATATGTCTAGGTCTTAAAAAGATACTCCCTAAATTATATTCATGTCCATTGTCATTTCATGGGTCATGTCCTCCATTATCATCTACATTTTTAGGTCAATCACCATGCTTTCACCTAGGTCAGTATGCACGTGTATTTTATTTCGCCACTATAAATGTCCAAATTCTGTCATAAAGGAGGCGAAAAAAGAGTCATTTCCATCATACAAGTTATCTTCAAAAGGGATTTAGCATAGGTAGGAAAATAAATTAAGACAAATTTTCTTCTTTCAAAAGCTTCTTACATTGTCAAAATTTTCAAAAAAGGAAAAGTTTTTTCTCAAAAGATCATGATTTCACTAAAGGAAAAAAAGGGTGTTTTATAATCTTATAAAGGGAAAAACTTATTTCTTCCACTCATTTTATCTTTTCTTGATCGATAGTGTTCCACTCTCACCCTTATAACACTCTACAACTACCAAAGGTGGAAGAAATCCAGATAAAATTGCAAGCAATCTCATTGAGCTACATTTTTGGGAGGTAGTGTTACGCTTCTGCCACCACGCTATGATTTTGGTTTTCAGCCTCAAAGTTAGATATTAAAGGTTCAAAACAAGTGTACAAAGCTTCTACGGCATCTTCATCAGTAAGTGGACACTCTTAATAATTTTTTTAGGTCAATTCATCAGTGTATGAGTGATTTATCTCCTTATGGTTTTCGCTCCACTATGTTTTAGGGCCTCCCTTTCTTGATTGGTTTTATTCATTAAAAACCCTTATCTCACCATATAAAACCTTCACATATCATCCAAAAACCCTACCTTAATATCCCCTATCACTCAAAGTCCTCTCTACGTTTATTTCCATCAAAACCCTAAATTCCCACTACATTTCTACAATAAAACTAGAAAATCCCTATGTTTTCACATTTTGGTCCACCTTCCCATAACTATTTTAAGAAATTTCACTTGTAACCTCAAGCTAACACATCACCCTACATCCTCAATTTTTTAGGGAATTTTACTTAGCTTCCTTATACCTCATCACATCCCCTAAAGTCACCTCATCCCTATCCCTTATTTTCCCAAAATTCATTATCCATACCGACTTAATTTAGCTATGGTTTTATCATTTTCACAAGCACTATGGAAGATCAAAAGAAGGTTAAAAAGGGAGGCCACCATTCCAGGTTTGATCCATCCACTTTGCAAGAAATAAATGCCTCGCCTTATGCTAAGAAATGCTTTGAAAATAGTGGATGTTTGAGGTTTTGTGAGAGAATCATGGAGATAGACTGCCATGCTCAATTGACTAGCCTTTTTTCCACTAACTTCAACAGAGACAAGGCCATCATAGAAATCATTGAATTCACTCTATCATCAGATGCCATCACTTCACTAACAAGCATTCCAAATGAAGGAGAAGTCAGGTTGAAAGGCATGGAATTGGACCTTAATAATTACTCAATGTTCCTAAAACCTCATTACAAAGATGAATCTGAACATGTTTTCCCTTTCAGGCATTTACTTGATAAGCATGCACCATTAATGAAGATGATCATTAAATATTTCACATGCGAAGGGAGGTTTTCAAGACTATACCAATACCATGTCAGGTTACTAATGCACTTCACAACCACCAAATCACTCAATTTGTCTAACTATTTATTCAGAAGTTTGGTCAAGATGGCAGAAAAGGTGCAGAGAAAAGGTAAAAATAATCATATTATTTTATTCCACCATGGTCTAGTCAATTTGGTTGTTTTGCATAAAATATCAGCAAACAATATGACTTGGGAAAATTTCATGGAGAAAGTAGCATCAACGCCTGCTGCTAGTCCACCTATTTCTCACAGCACATCATCAACACAACCAAAGGATGTTGGCTCCTCAAGCAGGCAATCAGAGGTTTCAAAAGTGCCTAGGGTTGAGATTACTCAAACCTATGAGAAGGGTAAGAGGACGGTTTTTTCTCCTAAGACCATAAAATACCATTAGGTTAATTTTGAGGTCTAAAATAGGCCTCCTAAGGAAATTATAAAATAATAGTGGAAATAATAAAATAAAATTTGATTACATCATCAAATTTTAGAGGGAAAAAAGAAAAAACTACTTTTTCAACTCTTATTTTCAACTTATCTCCCAAATTTTTTACTCAAATTTCGAGCGGGAGTACTCATTGGATGAAAAATTTAATTCCTCATCCAAGGAGTACCCACGTTTCAGACTTTCGATGGATCCTGCTACACGAAAAATGAGAAATACATGAAAAACGTGATTGAAATCACATTTTTCATGTATTTCTCTTTTTTCGTGTAGCAGGATCCATCGAAGGTATGCAACATGGGTACTCCGTGGATGAGGAATTAAATTTTTCATCCAACGAGTACTCCTGCTCGAAATTTGAGTAAAAAATTTGGGAGATAAGATGAAAATACGAGTTGAAAAATTAGTTTTATTATTTTATTGTTTTTTAATATTTTTACCCTTTTACTTAAAAAACGGTGAATCATCCCCCATGGTTGACATCATCATATTGAATCCTATTGGTTCTTATAATTTTATTTTGTTTTTAATTTTTTCTTAGGAGACCCATTTTAGAGCTCAAAATTCCCCTAATGAACCAATAGAGCAGCCACCTAGTCATGACGGTGAGCCATCTTTGCGACAGCATGATGAACAAGCAATCCTAGAGGTTGACATGGCAAAGAATGTGAAGGATAAGTTACCTGAGGAAATCATAAAGGAAAAATATGAAGAGATAGCAGAGTTTAGGGATATTTTTTAGATGGAAAATTCTCAGATCACCTTTCTACAACAAGAGAATTTGCAACTAGAAGTGAAATTACTCCTCCAAGACAAGCCAAAAGCACATATTGAGGGAGACCAAGGTAAAGGTAAAGAACTGGTAGATGATGATCAGTTGGAGGGTATAGAAATTGAAACAAAAGAAAGGAGACCCAGGACAAAAGGTCTCGATAGGGGGCTTAAGAAATAAAAAGAATCAGCTACTAAATTAGGTTGGCAAACTTTTGATGAACTAATTATTGCTGAAATCAATCAACATAGAGAGTATTGGCTTAACAAGGTGAATTGACATACTAAGAAGCTTATGAATAAAACCAAATATAAAAATGACCTCTAGAGACATATGGAAAATCATTATTGCTCCAAAATAAAATCTCCCAAATCAGGCTCAAACAATTAAAGAAAAAGCTTAAGGAAGCTCAAATGAAGCTCAAAGAGAAGGATAACTTAGACCTACTTTCTGAGGCATCCTTGGTTGTGTAGAATATTATCCACAGGTGTCATAAAACAAATTTTGACAAATTTTGAGCAATATGAGAAATTTTGGTGATTTTTGGAAAATTTAGGAAAATTGGTCTCCACAGAAGTAACGCACAGTGGCGCAACACTTTCTCTCAGGGAACTCAAATGAAGAATGGCTTACATGGTTGGATTCCATTTCACATGCACATTCCAGATCAGGTACAGTTTTTTCATGACACCACTTGGTTGTAGATAAAAAACCAAAAAACTACCTCTCTTTCATGTTTTGCCAATGTTTTTTTACTAGGCGTGATGCTTCTGGAGTGAGGTTGGGAAAGTCAAGTTTTGAAGGTCTTCATGTTGGTTTTTTCTCAGTTTTTAAGGTGAATTGGAAAGTATACACATATCGCTACTCATCCCAACCTTTAGACTCTCAATTGGATGCTTTAAAGTGGGTCAAAATCACCTTTGAACATGTGTGATGCTTATTTCATCTTGACATTCTTCTATATGTATGAGCTCATTATCATTCATACTTCCTCCTTTGCAAGTATAACATATCAGTTCTTCATGTCAAGCCTTGAAAATACGAGAAAGGTTCTTAAAAATCTCCTTAACTCTGGTATCGCACTTTCTCTTCATCTTGCCTGCGGTCCCACACCTAATTTTCATGACTCCTGCATACCTGAATTCACTTTCTCTATCTTATGGGTGCGGACCCATATAAAATATTAGAAAGGCGCAAGTAAACTCAAAAAGATCACTTTCAGTAAATTCTAGAAGCCTCTAGAAAGAATCTTGCAGTGGCAGAACTGCTCTTTTGAGGTTCATGTATCCCTTACCTTAATGAGCTAACCCCTTGATGTGAGGAGCTTATCCCTTTGAAGGAGGATTTTATCCCTTCATAGTTGGAACTGAAACTTCCTCTTTTTCACTATAAAAAGAGGCATTGGGTAGCCTCAAAGGGAGTTAAAAGCTTTAGAATTATTTGAGGTTAAGTGTTGTTGGGACTCAAACTCATTTAACTGAGATTTTTGTGAAGAGAGATCACATACCTCTTTCTCGTCTCGGTTGGAAGAGTGCAAGGCTTGTTAGAGTAGAGGAAATTCCTGCTTCGAACCCCAGGAAGACCTGTTCAACATCAAGGCTAAGGTTGTAAGGTTTTCTTTATTCAAAGTTAATACAAATGAATTCATCTTTCTCAATAAGCTATTAATTAACTGTTTATTTCATGGATTCCTTGATCACCATGATAGGCATGATTTATAATATTTACTATACAGGTGCTATTTAATGTTTTCTTATTTGTGACTGCGGGTCTTTAAAAGATAACTCCTTCAAGTGACCGAAGGACAACTACTTCGAACAAGCATTGGATTTACGGTAAGTTCTTAACACCTTTATAGTATTCTTTTGTAAATCGCATATGTCTAGAGAAATATAGGTTTATTTGACTGTTTGTTGCTAGATTAATTTTTGGTACTAGGGAGATCGATCTTGTCTGCAAGATTGATTAATCCGCCCAGCAAATTGGCGACTCCGCTAGGGAAACTTCTTGTTGTTTTTGGTTTTCCTTTATTTTGATATGAGGAAAAGTTTTTCATGGTTTTTTATTGATGGATATCTGCCTAGGTAGCTTAGGTTTTCCTTTTTTTTTGAAAATTTTGAAATCTTTTATGTTTTTCTTGAACTTTTCTAGGGACCGCACTTTGTTCTTTTGCATAGTGCAGGTAGTTTCGCACTTTCCTTAAGTAACCAGTGCGGGACCGCACCTATTACTTCTAGGAGCCTACGGACCCTGTTAAAATTTTAGAAAAAATCCAAATTTATTTTTTCAGTTTATCTTTAATTTGATTTATATTTTTTAGTACCTACCCATATTGGTATCATTTCTGTCAAAAACCCTCTTGTGAGTGAGTTGCAAAAGTATTTGTGTTTTTGATGATTTTCTAGAAGTTTTGCAAGTTGGATTGCTTTTCGCTTGGTCTCTGTAGTGACTCAAATATTGGAAGTTTTAAATACCTCAGATCACATTGGTATTTTTTCCTTCTTGCTGAGTATGACCTGGTTGTGAAATCCATCCTTTATTGAGAAATAGATCTAGTTCTTTCTTCGCAAATCTTTTAAAAAAACTTTGTTATAAGTTTTTAATTTCATTTTTACAAAAGGAAACATATCTGGATGTTTTTTGATTTGTTTTTTATTCTGGGAAAATAAATCCTTAGTTTACTGAATAACTAAGTAAAACATTCTTCAAAAAAATTTAAAGCTTTTATTCAATTAGATTTTCAAACTTTGTAGATCTCAGAATTGGTTTTTGTAGTTTTGAGTGCTTTTAAAATTTGTAGATCTCTTTTGAAGGAAAGTTGTTTTTTGTAGTTTCAAGTCTTGAAAGTGAAATGATTTTAGCGTGAGCATTGATAATTTGTCTCGTTTTGAGTTCTTGTTGAAAAGACGAAAATATTTTCTTCCATTTATTCTTTATGTTCAAAGAAATAATTGTTTCTTAAAAATAATTGTATTCTCGAACTCTTTCTTTAGCTAGAATTTCATTGAAAGAAAACGAATTGATTATCATTTTTAGGTGCATTTTTAGTGTTTTTGGAATTCTAGTCTTCACAACATCAAAGTTTCATTTCCATACCTATTGACTTAAATAAAAACCCATAAAAGAAACGCTTAATTAAAATTCATCTAGTAATATTTTTATTTCTAGGGCTCTTACCGCCAATATAGCTTGGGCTAGTATCTTTGAGTAGGGAGTAATTAACTCTCCAAGATAGTAAAAACAAACAAGTAGATAAATATTGTGGTAGGGAATAAATCCAATTGTAATTGGTACAATCTGGGAAGCTTCTCTTAAAGGAGATAATCATGAGATCATATCTGAACCTTTGAGACAATCAATTTTGTTTCATTGGGAAAGATAGAAGATCTGCGCATGCATTACAAATGGTAAACCTCAGATTAACCATTGTTAAGGAGCTTGGGGTCACTTTTCGGTAAACCTCATATTAACCATGTCAAGGAGCCTTGAAGGAAATTTAGGCCGTTAACTCGCCACAGAACTATCGACTTTTCTCTGGCTTGTATTTATGCCATCGCTGGTAACCTTAGTGTCCATAAGCTTAAGATTATTTCCTAAGGTGACGGTGAAGGAAAGATATCACTGTACCTGGAGCAGACGTTGACTAGACTCACTTGGACTCTCTGGGGGGTTCTCTTCACATGAGATGATTTTGTGAGGAAACTTGTGCAAGTCTGTTTCATTAAGCAGGTTGTCGGGGTAACTGTTCCAACCACCCTTTCTGTATTAAATTTATACTAAGTTGGATTTCATCACCAACTAGTGTTTTTAGTACGGGAAGTTACTGTTTGTGTGTGGTTTGAACTCTTAGATTTTTAGGTGTGTGATTCAGCTGTTTGTTTCTTTAGAGACTTTAAGTGTTTTTATTGAATATTTTCTTTGTTTGTGTGTGATTGGCTAATATTTAATCATGGAAAAATTACTGAGACAATCCTAGAGACTTCAGGGGAAACCCCCTAAATATACACCAAGTCAACTTGAAGTGTTGCATGCTCTATTATCATCTAGTAGCGGTAGAATTAGATCAACATAAATTGGAAGCTCATTTATTGTTGTTCATCCTGATCATCAAATACTCGCAACAGAACACATTCAAGAACCGATTTCAGTTTCAGAAGTTACTGGTAGTATTTCTCCTTCCAGTGAACTAGCTGACGAACCTGAAATTTCTGAGCCTAAAACTGAACATTCTGTTTTGGAAACATCCTTAGGATTTATTACACCAACTTCTAGCGATCCTAGTTCACCTAGGGTAAGAAATATTGTTACTGGAGATTTTCCATCTGGCCTCATTTCTATTGAAGAACTTGCTAGCCTAGACGAAGAGATATCTCTTCCTGAATCCCCTTAGTCTTGAAATCTTGAGGAGCATGAATCCATTTTCTACAGCCCTATTCGGAGTGATGCTTGGTATCTATCTTTGAAAAACTTTTTATAAAACCTGAGTCTTGCTTTTTCTCCACCTCGAATTCCATTTCATCCTATGCCTAGAGGTTACTATCCTCCATCCATTATGGTAGGAGAGTCATCTATGTTTTCCCAGACACCGGAAGAATTTTTACATGGTGGTCCTTTTGTTCCTTCAAGGTATCAAGATCTTTCTGGTACTTTATCAGGAGCAACTCCTCAACCTATTGAACAAGTATTATCATCTGGTCTTAATGGACTTAAAACTGAAACATCAAACGCAGATAAAATCTTTATGATGTCTGGTAATATTTCGAATCCTCAACCTCAAGGCAGTGAGTTACCGCCTGGGGGACAATTTTAGAGAAGTCAGTTACCGCCTGGGGGCAACCTCAGGGTAGTCAATTAATGCCTGGGGGGCAACCTTCAGAAAGTCAGTTACCACCTAGCGGGCAACCTCAAGGTAATTTGTTTCCAGGACAAACTGTGGCACAATATTATTTTGGAGAACAACCTTCAGGACAATACATACCCCAAGGTCAACCCCAAACTCAATATGTTCCTCAAGGTCCTTATCAACCCTAGATTCAGTACGCGCCTCAAGGTTATCAACCTCAAGGTCAATACCCAACTCAAGGTTTCCAACAGCCTTTTGGTCAATAATTTGTACAAGGAGCTGGAAATTTACCACTTACTTATCAACCCTACGTTCAACCAGGCTATGGTGCTTACGTCCAACCTTCTACGGGACAATACCCCAGAATAAACATGGTATGGGATCCATCCCAAATTCAATAGACTATGCAACCTAATGTGCATTTTTCTTCTCAACTTGGATAGCCTTTGGTTTCTGGTCCAACCCAGCAACCTATCCAGCCTACTATTCAAACCCCTGCACCTGGTTTTGTTCAGCAGTCCGGGCCTAGTACACCTTAGAATCTTCCTCAAACTTCTACAACTAATGAAACATATGTTCAACCTATAACACCTGTCTCTCAAGTATCTGTAACTCTGGTTCCTGCTATCCCTGTATCTGTGCAAATCCCTCAAGTCTCTGTACCCTAGTCAAGACCTACAGTTCAGACTTCGGTTCAGATACCTGTGGGACAAGCTGGTATAAGTATGATTGTAAAAATTCAACTGCAATTCACATATAAACCATACCAAGGACAGTACCAATTTGGTCCAGTTTCACAAAACCCAGTTTATCAGTATCAAATGTGCCCAGGCTATACTTATCAACAGCCTCAGCAACCGTAGTTTGGTCTGGTTAATCCTGGTTTCCCAGGAGGTTACAAAATTCCTAATGCAAATCCAATTCCCAGTTATCCTAGGTATCCTCCTCCCAGAACTACTTTGGTTACTCAAGGTTTTCGCGACCCTAACCATTAGTTACCATTTATTGCAACTTTGGATTTACCTAATTTGACACGCCTTATGAATGATCCAATTTTCTATCATCCGTATTGGCTGCCATTGCCGCATAAGTTTCCCAGTGATATACCAAAATTCGAGGGTAAGTCAGGAGAGGATCCATCAAATCATGTTATGACTTATCACCTCTGGTGTGCGTCTAATTCAATAGTTGATGATTCAATTTGCTTACGTCTTTTTCAAAGAACTCTTATTGGTATTGCTGCCAAATGGCACATTGAGTTACCATGAGGCTCTTTTAATAATTTCAGTCAGTTAGAAACTGTCTTCTTAACTAATTTTCAATTTCATGTTAGATACGACAATGGCACGGAACTATTGAATTCCCTAAAGAAATCCATGTCCACATATATTTCTGATCGTATTCATGAATGGCAACATAGAAGGCGTTTGGTGAAAGTTTATATTCCAGATCAAATTTTGGCGAAATGGTTTTTTAAATCATTATTACCCAAAATCACTAAATATGTAGCTAAGGCCGGAGTTTTTACTGAAAAGAAATTCATTGCTCAAACTCAGTACCTTGACCTCGTCTATACGCAGTCAGGTACTTTACATGAAAAAATCCTCGATCTTCCAAAATAAGGACAAATAACTGCAACTTCTTTAGGGTCTCATGCCGCTGATGGTATGATTGGTATAGTTAACACTAAAAGAAAGAAGAAATCTTCAAAGAATTCCTCTCCCATTATAACTTTACCTGATTCCCCAAAAGGAGAGTCTTCCCCTAAAATTTCTGCCGACATTCATGTCGTAGAGACATCTATGTCCAAATCTAAATCTGGCGGTAAAAATAAAGGGAAGAATAAAAACAAAAGTAATTCAAAAGATAAAACTGATAAAAATAAATCTAATGACGAAAAACACAAGCCTCACTATCCTTGTTTCATTTGCGATCAGGATCATTTTACTCAAGAATGCTCGCATCGAGCAGAGGTTTCAAAATTCGTTAAAGGTTCACAACAACCTTTTGTCTTGAAGGATCCTTTTCCCACTCAAGATAGTAAGATGGTTGGTTCTACCTTGAATGCCTTAGAAGAACCTATTCTGATGATTTCTCATGTTAGGATTGTGACGCGATCACAAGATTATGGTAGTAAAAGTCCTGTTGATGGTAAAGAAGCAGAATCTTATAGTGCAAACACATCAACTACACCTCCTCCTGTTTCTGGGCCGCTACAGATCGAGAAACCCAATCCAGACATAGTAATCAAACTGCCTACTAAAGGTATTCTTCGTAAATCAGCTTTCAATCCACATGCGAGAGCTGCTCAGAATTACAACATTGTTGAAGACTTAGCTATTTCCCCTTCAAGAATGTCGGCTTTGGAAGTGCTACAATCATGCCTAGCATAGCATAAATTACTTTTGTCTGCCATAGGAGTTATCGATAATCAGGACTCGAACCTAATAATATTTTATTTAGAGAATAGTACACCTCGTCTACCTCACCAAATGGCTTTCCAGATTCTAGTATTAGTCAAAAGCAGACCGATTTTTTGGACTGTGATTGATGAGGGAGCTTCAACATGTATTATGTTGATCCGGTGTTGGAAATTTCTTGGTTCTCCTACACTCAATCAGTCTCCAACAATTCCAAAGGCTTTTGATGGCCGAGGTTTCCATCCTTTTGGTATTTTGTAGTATTTACCCATAGGGGTCGAAGGAAAAACCATAAATCTAGATGTGGAAGTGGTTGATGCCCTTCTAGATTACAACCTTCTCCTGGGTCATAGTTGGTCTTATTCTATGACTAATGTTGTTTCTTCGGTCTTTCGGCTTATCAAGTTTCCACATCAAGGAAGGATTGTTACAATAGATCATTTAACTTATTTTTCTTCTAATCCAGCCTCTACAGAAACAATCCAGCACGTCAGTAAAATGGATATCCCTTACAAGGATGTTGGAGTAGGTTTGATTAAAGATTCTGGTTTACTAGGAACTTTTTCCTTTCCTCTTCCTAACGTATCATTTTCTATCGCAACTATTCATATGATTTCATCAAACACTATTATGTTTGATGATCCTTGGATCGTACCTTTCGACTCTGAGTTAGATTCATTTGATGGCGTGATGCCTCTGAGTCCATTTGAAATTGCATATCAGGTTGTACAATCGCTTTCCGACCCTTCTTCAACCAAAATTGATCCAATGAATGGGATCTCTGAGGAATCACTTTCTATATCTAGCTCAGACACAATGACATTTCCTGATCTTGTTCATACTGATGAAAAAAATCATGAACTTTTGTCTGTTGACGATTTACCATGGGAAGATCTACATCACCGATCTTCGTTTTTACCTGAGCTAGATCATTTTGAAGATTATTTCGCTTCTATTTTTACTACTGAATATGTCTAAGAACCGCAGAATCCATTGTGAAATCCTAATTCTAAGTTAAATTTGGAAAATATCTCTCGAATGATTCCAATTGACATTTTAGTTAAGCCAGAAATAATTGAAAACATTCATATAGGTGCTTGAGGTACAAAAGATGAAATTAAAACTTATAAAGCCTTATTTCAAGAATTCCGTGACGTGTTTGCCTGGTCATATGAATAAATTCCAAGGATTGATCCGTCAATCATTGTACATGAAATCAAGACTTACCCGGATGCCAAACTTGTTCGTCAATGTTTACATCAGATACATCCAAGAAAAGCTGCTGCTATCAAAGCCGAAGTTGAGAAATTACTTCGTGTGGGTTTCATTTATCCAATTCCTTTAACCGATTGGGTATCAAATATTGTTCCTGTTAACAAAAAACAAGGAATGATAAGAGTATGTATCGATTATAGGGATATTAATCGAGCTTGTCCTAAATACAATTATCCAACCCCCTATATTGATCAAATTATTGATGATTGTGGCGGCAGTGAAATGTTTTCCTTTATGGATGGTTTTTCTGGTTACAATCAAATAAACATACTCCCTGCTGATCAGCCAAAAACAACTTTCATTTATACATGGGGAACATTTGCTTATTGCAAACTCCCTTTTGGATTGAAGAACACTGGGGAAAATTTTGAAAGGGCTATGTCTTACGCATTTCATGACATTAAGCACATTGTGCAGCCTTATCTCGATGATTTACTTGCTCATTCATCACGTAGGGCCAACCATCTCACTCATTTTTACACAACAATTTGTCACATTCCCTGCAATCCCCCATCCCTTTCATTGGAGGGCTTATTCCGTGACCTGTGAGCAGTGACATGACCTGAAACCACTTTCATGGCATCCCCCTGGACAAGGACATTCATTCCCTTGAAGACAATTCCTTGTGAAAAACACTAAAAATAGCCTTTTTTACCTTGGTGTGACTAGTCAGTTCAACCCTCGCGCCAATGGGGGAAGTCCTCCAAAGAGGGTGCGCCAGTTGGTGCACTGTCTCAGTGTTGTACCTGCGCCAGGCTTATTAAGGAGTGTTTTTTAAAAATAAATGGCAGAAGATTGACTCCAACCAATTCCTGAACTGGTCTCTAAATTGAGTTGGGAGATTTGGCTCCGGATCTCCATGTAGAGGAAGTGGTTTTCCACCTCTCATGGAAGCTTCCTTGAGGATAGGGCCAATCCCATGATTATAGGGATCTCAGCTCCCCTTCCACCATCTACATAAGCTTGCCATTTTCCTTTGCAAGCTAGTCTCCAAGAGCCTTCATAGCCTAAAGAATGTTGAAAGAGCCTTGATATTCCTCATAAATCCAAATCAGTAGCAAGGAGATTATTGTCAAGACAACCGAAGAGAGAAGCTTGTCCCATTTCTGATGAGCTTTATCGAGACGTACTCCACTATCGACCCGTCGAAGGAAGATTCAGCGTCAGAGCGAGGTTGTATCTTTCTTTGTATTAATTAATGATAAGCGACTTTGGTTATGGTTCCACTAGTATTGTTCATACTTTGTGATCATGAGTTGTATCTTCTCTGACTGATACATAATTGCATATATTGGGTTTTATGCTTGTGTGTTCGTCATGTTTCTTGTATGTGCAGGTGTTCAATCGCACCAAGCGGGAGAATTGTGATCTGTCAGAGCAAGGTATCGGGAGCACTATCTTCTCCGTGAACAACAACGTTGGACTTGAGGTATGCCTTTCTCGCAATTTGGTCTATTGCAATTAGGAACTTGCGTCTTAGCGTGATACGGTTGTTGCTAGACCCGATTTGGGCTAGTAGGGATCACCTCGGTTCTCAGAGGGGATTTACCTCTCCAAAAAATTGGCAACTCCATTGGGGAGACATTGATTTGGAGTATTGTCTTGTCTTTTTGGTCGATTCTTGACTTTTCTTGCTTGATCAGCTCTTTTGGTTGGCTCTTTTCGTGTGCTTGGCTTTTGTTTAGCTTCACCATCACTAGTCTGTTTCTTCGATTGCTCTTTTTATCTTTGCTTAGTAAACTCAACTGGTGCACTTATTAGCCTGACAGTCGTGCCAATTGGCACATGTTGCCAGTGTATTACTCGCGCCAATCCTATTCTGGTGCTAGATTCAGCTTGACAGTCGCACCAATTCTGTAAGGTGCTAGGGTTTGCTCTGTTTTGAGCTTTCTGAGCTTCATCTATGATTTTGGTTTCATTTTTACGACTACCTGAGTGTTCTGGAGCCGTGTTTGACTGAATTTGACCTTCATCCTTTGGTTGTTTTCCCTCTTCTATCGATTTTACATTCTAGCCCTAGGGCATCTAGGTGCTATAGTGTGTCAAGCCTCCCGTGGGAGTTTTTGGTTTTTATCTGTTCAGTCAATTTTGTGATTGCTTCTCTTCATTCATGTGGTGGTTTTCTATCATTTTGTTGCGTTGTTTGAGTGATTGGTTTCTTCCACATTCGAATTCTGCTTTGTCTCGTTTTGGGCCTAGATTACATGGTTCATTTGAGTCTTTGGGATTCTCTTGGTTTTAAGGGATTTTTTTGTCGATTTGAGCTCTTATTGTGTGTTTTCATTGAGTGAAACTTGCTTTTTTTTTACTCCTTTGCTATCGCTTCTCAAATTTCTCATTTCATTAGTTTTCATTTGTTTGGTGCACTTTTCTCTTAAACACTGGAAATATTAAAAAAAAAAAATCTCTTTTTCTCTTGATTAGTTAATGCAAATTGAATCTTTTATGTGTTATTAGTGATTTATAACTCTGAAAGAAAAGGCTTTTTGTTTTCATTATCTTGCATTAGAAACATTAGTGATTGTTTTCTGGTCATTTTGTTATTGTATGAAAAGCTCTTAACTCTCTCGTAATTAGCTTTCATCGAATGAAATGATACATTGTGGCATGTAGTGTGCATTTAGGAGATTTTGATACATAACACTCGTTAGGGCCTGGAAATTGAAACATAATTGAATATCAACATTAAAATTTATTCAATTTACCCTAAGGCAGAATTGAAACATTAACGCAATATTTGGAGGTCTAGGCTATTGACGTGTTCCGGCATCGTTAAACCTAGTAGCTGTCATTCGCCTCTTGGCTTTAGACAGCACTAGTATGGACTTGTGCTCCCCATTCCATTGTGTATATAAAGGGAGACCCCACTAGGTTTCTATCCTTTATCTGTAGGAAGATGAGTCTGCCGCCTTATACCCGTGATACACCGGACATAGCATTTGGGGAGATTACCTGCACGTACGTCAAGTCCTTGGTTGATTTCTCTTTCATTTTTGAACCAAGGTGTATATTGCAGTTCACGGATATCTGGTACACCCTCTTGCCTAGAGTTCCAGAGCAGTCAGTTTGATCTTTACTGACTCCCTAAATTTCAAAAGATCATCAAGCACTTGTCCATTCACGCTTGTTTCCAAACTAAAAGCGATAGAGTCACCTTTTGCCTGTTTCTTGACTCTTAAAATATGAAGCAACAGAGTTTTGTTTCAATGTTTTAAAAAATTAACTGCCCACGAAATATTCTTGGTTAAAGTTAGTTTCCTTAGGGTGTTGTTCTAAAGTTGTTTCTAATGGCAACTTTTCCAGAGTTCACTAAACAAAGAATCCCCTCTGATGGGAATCTTGATCCTTTTCCTCCTTTTGGAAATGTTGGTGCTCCTTATATGGCAACATTGTCCCTTCCTGGGTTAACTGTTGGGTTGCCTATTTGGTTGTTTTCAACCTTTGTGGTTCTGAATGTCTCAATCTCTGTTCAACCGTCTCCTCCGCCTGAACAACATCATGTTGATTCCAAGGTGGACCTCTCCCCTTCTTCACCTGTTTCTACGTCCTCCTCTTCTACTTCGCCTGGTGAAAGTCTGGATTCAAGTAACTGGGTGGCTAATAAGAAGCAGAAGTTAGATAAAGGAGAGGCTAGCTCTCTAGCTATTGTGCCTAAGAAGCCTCCTCTTGATAAACCTTCCAACCCTCCGTGGAAAGTCAAGTTCCCTTTCATGTTGTGTCAGGGAAACCATCTTCTTCGAGATTGCCCTGGAATTCACAAGGTGCTCGAAGTATGGTCCAATGGTCATCCGTCGTTGCCTTTGGATTTCATGAGTCAGGTTGGGGGCACGTCTTCAACTGGTGCTAGTAAGGCTCCTAAGAAGCAGGGTAAGCTTGCCAATCCCTATAAGTTGTGTGAAGGGCACCATGCAATTCACCCTTGTCCGTATATGGATGAAGCCAAGAGAGTCTTGGAAAACTTGACTGATTCTACACCATGCCTTCCAGTTGTTTATAATCGGCTTTCTTTGAGTCCTCCACCTATTGATCCTACGATTGGTCAAGAGTCATCCTTGGTCAATCCCTCTCCCCCGGAAATTCAAATTCAGGAATCCATTCCCGACCAACCATTGGTCATGGGATCAGTTGAACTAGCCCCGTTTATGGTGCACCAGGTCTTTTATGTTGAGATTGGACCTCACATCCCTTAGGTTCTTCTTGTTTCTTCAGATTCTTCGGACTTGGAGAATAATTCTCATGTCCCTATACCTCAAGAAGCTGCTCCTCCGCCGCCCGTGATGGAGGTCTCGGAGGATATTCCTCCCGCTTTCGAGATGGAGTTCATGGAGGATGCTCCTTCTTCTCCCATAACACTAGGCCAAGACCATCTCAGTTCAATGGTAGCCCCTCCAAGTAGTTTGGTCGCTTCCTTTGACTGGAGTCGATTTGTAGGATACCGCCTTCCATCTTATGTGCCTTTTGAGATAACGGTACAAGCCTTTGGTCTGGTCGTACCCAGCACCATTATAGATGAAGGCACGTCTATTAGTATTTTATCCTCGACTACCTGGCAAGATTTCGGTTCGCCACTGCTTGTTCCTGTTACGCAGAATCTGTTGGCTTTTAACAGAAGAACTATTCAACCATTAGGGATCCTTCGAAGGTTACCTATTAATTTGGGAGGTAAAACCATCCATATGGACGTGATGGTTTTTCCAGGCCCTTTGGATTTCAATCTTCTCTTCGGGCACGATTACACCTATGCCATGGGAGCGCTTGTCTCCTCCCTTTTTCGTGTGGTCTATTTTCCACATGAAGGATGGATCGTGACCATTGATCAACTTTCGTTCTTTGGTCCTAATGTGGCAACTGGCCTGCCATTATCCGTTCCTGGCTTTTACCCACCCGTTATATCTGCCCCACCGCAGGTCAACTATGTGGCTACCTACCCCGTGCCTGTGCTCAGTGATAGCATCGTTGTGCATCAGGTGTTGGGGTCATTGGGTCCTGACTTCCAGGATGTTCTCCTTCCATCGAGAGTGGAACTCTTGGAAGTGATGACTTCTTATTCATTATGATGAGGTCGGTCAGAGCATGGTTCTTTTCCTATGTCAAGCTCCTTAAAAAATGAAACCAGGTCTGGTTGGAGCAAAGTTCCTTGTCTTGTGTCAAGCTCCTTAAAAAATGAAACAAGTTCTGTTGGAGTAGAGTTCCTTGTCTTGTTTAAAGGTCCTTAAAAAATGAAACAAGGTTGTCGGAGCAGAGTTCGTTGTCTTGTGCCAAGCTCCTTAAACCATGAAACAAGGTGTCCTGAGGATAGTAACTTGAACCTTCACTCCCTCCATCTGTTTACTTAGGTGCATGGACTGAAGCTTGGGGGGCATGTACCTTGAATTGAGTCACGATGTTGGGGGCATGCTTTCTTTTTCAAGCATAGTTTGTTTCTGTTTCAGGCTTGTGTAAAAATGAAACCGGTTTCAAGCATAGTTTATATTTGTTTCAAGCTTGTGTAAAAATGAAACCAACTTCAAGCAGAGTTTCCTGATTTCAAGCTTGTGTAAAAATGAAACCTTTCCCATTTTACCTCTTGTGATTGTCATCTTATCAGCATGTCTTTTCCAGATGAGCCTTGGTTTTCTCACTCCATCATCACTATCTGCTTGGCCGATCATGTGCCTTCACTTGTTTGTCTTACCCATTCCTGAGGAACTGCTGCGATGAGTGGTCTTTGTTAGCTAGCCTCTTAACCTTTATTTGTTCTGAGTAGTTCCACCATTACTAGAACCAGTTGCTACCCATTATACCACTCGTTCCTCTAGGAGGAGTCAACTTTCAGCTCTTTTCTGACTCTCTAAACATGAAAATATTGCCAAGTCCCTTATCATTTCTATCTCATTAAAGTGGCTACGAAAGAACGTCTACCTAGTATACGTTTACCCCTTTTTTGGGTTGGGATAGATTATTTACGAAAAAGGAATACCCTAGCCTATCGCGACTAGGAGGTTTTCTCAAACATTATTTTCTACCTTTTCGGATCTGAGGAACTATTTTATGAAAAGGGACTGCTGGAGTTTACTTTTCTGTTGTCTTTTCAAACTCTCTAAACATGAAAAGATGTCGATTTATTCCTTTGTCGGACTCATTAAACCCTAATGACATAGGATCCAATCGTAATGACGATATTCAAGTTCCTCCTTCCTAGGGCTTGTTAAATGTACTAGGATGGATTCGTTCAAAGGACAGACTTATATTACAAGAATATGCTATCCCCTTCAAGCTTGTTTTAAAAAATAATTGGGGTACTCGCCAGAAATGGTGGGGAAAATGGAACCAGTATCATCATCGTGTCGGTAGTATGTCGCTCTTGAACATGGCACTTGTCTGCATTCATGTCGGGTTGGGGACATCTCATCTCGTTTTCTACTTTCCTCTGTGGGTTTGGGTAATCCCTTTTGACCTCTCATCTGCTCTTTGCCTCGTCATCATGACCTCACATCCTTTGATGTCAAATACTTCCAAATCCACTGTCATGCCGCAGATATGTTCAAGAGAAGTTAACCTCTGCAAAGTTTCAACCTTCCTCTGATTCTCACGTGATCCTGATTCACAACACATTATGTTCCTCTGTCTCGAGTCGATGATGTGGGAAACACTATGGCCCACCTTTGATCAAGGTCACTTCCTGTCGACTTCAGCTCATTATCTGGGAAGCTGATCTAGAGACTCCCTTCTGGTACCTTGGAGCCTACATGCCTCAACGACAGGTTCTTCGCATTCGATGCAAGTTTTTCATCATTGGCCTTCGATTGGATGATTCTACGGGTGTTCGACACCAGCTCATTGTTCACATGCCATGGAGTGTACCTATAGTACCTTGAGGGCCATTTTCACTATTGGTGGTACCTCTCGCGTCTCTTAACAACTTTCATCATTGGCTGGTAATCAGACGATGTTCTTGCATGTTCGACTTCAGCTCACATATTCACATGCCTGAACTTGTACTCAGTTCGGGTCGAAATGGAGCGCAAGACCTTGGATTTTATCTGTTGGAATCTAGGCTACGATTTTGTGGAGTATTATGATTGGTTACATGACTCATTGATTGGATGGCTGCGACCATGCCTGAGTCTATTTATCGATCCTTACTGGATGGCTGCGTCCATACCTTGGATCATGATTATTGTATACTTTTTTATGGATTGTTGCACCCATACCACATATATATCATGTATTTGAGATATCGTTTGTACTTATCTATGCAGGTTTTCCGACGGCAGTGTTTTTAGTTGGACACATTCTCGTAAAGCATTTCACCCCTCTCTCTCTCTCGAGCCTCATACTTTAGGGGCATCTGTTACACAACAATTTGTCATCGTCCCTGCAATCCCTCGTCCTGCACATTGGAGGGATTATTCCATGACCTGTGAGTAGTGACATGACCTGAAACCACTTTCATGGCATCCCCCTGGACAAGGACATTCATTCCCCTGAAGAAAATTCCTTGTGAAAAACCCTAAAAATAGCCCTTTTTGCCTTGGTGTGACTAGTCAGTTCAACCCTCACGCCAATGGGGGGAATCCTCCAAAGAGGGTACGCCAGCTGGTGCACTGTCTCAGTGTCGTACTCACGCCAGGCTTATTAAGGAGTGTTTTAAAAAAATAAATGGTGGAAGATTGACTCCAACTAATTCCTGAACTGGTCTCTAAATTGAGTTGGGAGGTTTGGCTCTAGATCTCCATGTAGAGGAAGTGGTTTTCCACCTCTCATGGAAGCTTCCTTGAGGATAGAGCCAATCCCATGATTATAGGGATCCCAAATCCCCTTCCACCATCTATATAAGCTTGCCATTTTCCTTTACAAGCTAGTCTCCAAGAGCCTTCATAGCCTAAAAAATGCTGAAAGAGCCTTGATAGTCCTCATAGAGCCAAATCAGTAGCAAGGAGATTATTTTCAACACAAACGAAGAGAGAGGCTTGTCCCATTTCCAACGAGCTTTATTGAGACGTACTCCGCTGTCGACCCGCCGAAGGAAGATTCAGCGTCAAAGCCAGGTTGTATCTTTCTTTGTATTAATTAATGATAAGTGACTTTGGTTATGGTTCCACTTGTATTGTTCATACTTTGTGATCATGAGTTGTATCTTCTCTGACTGATACATAATTGCATATATTGGGTTTTACGCTTGTGTGTTCGTCGTGTTTCTTGTATGTGCAGGTGTTCGATCGCGCCAATCGGGAGAATTGTGATCTGCCGGAGCAAGGGATCGGGAGCGCTATCTTCTCCGCAAACAACAACATTGGACTTGAGGTAGGCCTTTCTCGCAATTTGGTCTATTGCAATTAGGAACTTGCATCTTAGCGTGATATGGTTGTTACTAGACTCGATCTAGGCTAGTAGGGATTGCCTCTGTCCGCAGAGGGGATTTACCTCTACAACACTCATTTATGAGCTATTTTTATGAGATATAGGCATTATCGAATTTGGCTAAATCCACACAAATGTGTTTTTTGTGTAGAATTGGGTCGCTTACTGGGATTTATTGTTTCAAAAGAAGGCATTTGCATTGATCCGTTGAAGGTTGAAGCTATTGTTAATCTTCCTCCTCCTTTGACTCTACGCCAAATCCAAATTTTGCAGGGGAAAGCAAAATTTTTACGTCAGTTCATTCCTAACTACGCCGAGTTAGCAAAGGGTTTTACTAGGTTGTTAAAATAGAATATTCCATTCTTGTGGGATGAGATCGCTAATCGATCTTTTGATGCACTCAAACACGCATTAACCCATGCACCGTTACTGCATCCTCCCAATTACAACCAGGACTATTTTTTGTACCTTGCCACTTCTCATTCCACCATTGGGATGGTTTTAGTTCAGGAAGATGAATTCAACAATGAACATGTGATTTATTATCTTAGTCAAAATCTGCATCCGAGTGAGATCAAATACACACATGTGGAGAAATTGGCCTTGGCATCTGTTCAAGCTGTCCAAATATTTTGACACTACATCTTATTACGCAAAACCACAATAATTTTTTACTGTAACCCTATGATGTACATCTTAACCAAAAAATTTCTAGGGGGTAAGTATTCCAAATGGATAGTTATCCTGTAGGAATTTGACTTGGAATTTGAAAAATCCAAGGCAAAGAAATCTTTGGTTTTTGCCGAACTGATGTGTGATTTCCCCTCTACTGATACTGAAACTGTGGTAGAGTAGCCCATTACAGATGAATCATTGTTTCTTATCAGTACACTTGATCCTTGGTATGGGGATATTATATTTTATCTCCAAACCCAATATTTTCGGCCTGAAATCTCACAATCTCAGCGATGGAAAATATGTTTCAAATCCCAACAATACAATATTATTGGTGATACACTCTATCGTCGTGAAGCGGATTCTATTTTGTGACGTTGTCTTACTCATGAAGAAGCCGAGAAGGTTTTAAATGACTGTCATTTTGGAGCATGTGGCGGTCATATGTCTGGGTATGCCACAACCCAAAATATATTGCGCACTGGTTATTTATGGCCGTCATTATTCAAAGATTGTATCTATGCAGTCTGGAAATGCCACAATGGTCAGGTCTTTGATCGTAAAATGCATGCACCACCCTCTCCTCTTCACCTTATAATTGCTATCGGTCCTTTTGCAAAATGGGGTGTTGACTTTATTACATGTAACCCTCACTCAGTCGAGGGGCATGCGTATATTATCCTAGAGGTAGATTATTTTACTAAGTGGGCCGAGGCGATGCCTACATTTTCAGCAGATGGAAAGCATGCTGCAACTTTTGTGTTCAATCATATAATTGCTAGATTCGGTGTTTTTCAAGCCATTATTACTGATCATGGAAGTCATTTTCGAAATATCATGATGACTAAACTGACAGATCAACTTGGCCTGTGCCATGATAGTTCCACTCCATATTGTCCGCAGGCTAATGGTCTGGTTGAAGCTATCAATAAAGTTTTAGTCACTATGATTAAATGAATTATTGGTATTCATAAGTCAAATTGGCATTCCATGTTATTTTCAGCACTTTGGGCATATCGGACCTGTTAGCGCTCAAATCTACCTTAGGCTGAAATAAGGTAAAACTCAAGGCTACATCAAACCACGCTCAGCCTCGTAGCTAGCCCTACAAGGACAGGAGATGGCTCTCTCCAGTCAATCTCGGCAAAAGGTCTTCAAAGGGGCTGAGATGACTTATAACGAATACTAATTTTAGGCTAGTAAAGAGATAGGAAAGTTTGATTTTGATTTTTTGGGTTTTTGTTGAAAAGATGGGAAAAAAAATTTTGGTCCGGGGATAAGGCCAGATCATTGCAGAATTCGAGTTGGGGCGAGGTAGGTAGTAGTATTGATGATTTTGATCGGGTATATGGATGGATCAGAACGACAAGGAGATGAAGAGGGCAAGGGAGAATATGGATCCTCTCGAAACAGGCGAAAACATGTAAAACTAAACAAATTTAAAGGCAGAGCACTGGAAACAATGGATTCAACCTCATTTACTCATTCATTTAGTTTCAGAAGCATAAGAAGGGAATGGCATACATTAAACATTAAAGAACTTACAATAAACTGAGAGAAAACATCATCAAGAACTGAAAGCCACAAGAATCCCAACAGGTGCTGCAAAACCTCTGATCTTTCCTTAGCCAAAATATGAAAAATATGTACAATAGTGTGCCAAAGTTTTCCCAAGAGTCCAACCTCTCCAACCTCTGAAAATGATTGAGAAATTACATCATATAGACTATCCTAACCCCTTCCCACACCTCTAGGGGTTGAATTCCTCCTTCTAGGAGCAGTTCCAACTAATTCTAAACAAGGAGCTAGAATATAGGCAGCCAAACAACTTGCCTCTAAAAGGAAGGAAACTGATTCTTTCACTTGATTTTTACTTTTTTAGGAGTGAATCATCTAGAATAGGTAAAAGTGAGTCCAAGTTACATTCCAACCATAAAATTACATCAAGATAACTCAAAAATTACATCCACAAGAAAAACTGGTCCAACTGGCCGAAATCCTGAGCTGGAAAATGAAAAATCAGCCAAAAATCTATATGCGTAGCACGCCTGAGCCATATGCGTAGCGCGCCTTTCAGCCTACTTTTGGGGCACTTCCCGGGGTCCAAATTGAGCTCATGATAGCTCGTTGGAAAGCCCTGGATGTTGGCTATCCAAACCAAGTGGAATTTTTAAATTTGGAGCTCATTTTCCCCTCCAAAACTTCATTCTCCCAGAAGTACTTCCTGCTGGTGCAAAAGGTGGCAGAAAGGTGGTTTTCATGGTGTTTTTGGGCCTTTTGATCATCCATAACTTGATGAAATTCTTCGGCCATACTGGAGCATGCGTAACTTACCATGAAAAATCAAAAAATATAAAGTTTTCCTTCAGCAAGTGTCCCAATCAGAAGCGAGCGCGTCGACGCGCTACTCGTATGGCTGAAAAATCTGTTTTGAGACCAAAATTTTTCAAAATGACAAAAATTTCTCCAAATTTGCTCAAATTTGGAGCGAAGACCCTCCATCATGTATCATGCCCAGCCAACGAAGCCTCGGCCAAAATCCAGAGTGGATCATGTGTTTCAGCTCGTTTCAGTATCCTCCTGGTGCATGCAATTTCAGTAGTGAAAACACTGTCTCTGTTGTGATGTGTTGGTCTCTGTCATGGTGTCACAATGTGTATGAAAAGTATGTTGATATGGTTATGATGAAAACAAGAGTCTGGTATATGCTCCAATGTCAGATGTGTCACATATATGTCAAGGTGCTATAGGAAATATCACAATGGGAAAAGGACTGTCACAAGGAGTTTGAATAGAAAATAGCCACTCCTTGACTACATGGGGATTTGACACGTGAATAGGAATGAATGTAGTGTAGTGTAGGTCAATAGAAATAGCCCTTGCAGTGTTTGACAATGTCAATGGAGGATGTGGACAAGTGAAAATGAGACTATGTCATAACATGAATGATGAGTAGTGTTAAAATGACAATGGTAATAATAATGACAGCAGTGATGTAATGGCAAAGAGAGGGCGTGGAAGCAGAGACACCACTGAAAATAGATGGCACGGGCATATATATCAACAACATAAGCTTGGAAACCCCCACACAGTCACTATCATTTGCCTCAAAACCCCAAGAAGTGACTTTGGAAATAAACATAGGGTTTACATTTCTCCACATTAAACATTTGTTTCTCCACTTTCAAAACACCATAATCATGTCCAAAATTCACTGAGAAAACGTAAAGAACCTACTTGCAAGCAGTTGGAGGCAATTTGGCATGAATCTGGACGAAGGAGCGAAATTTTTTGGCTCTGAGATTATACGCGTAGCGCGTCACCCAACGCGTAGCGCCAGTGTAATTTTACACTGAAAAATTTCGCTATACGCGTAGCGCGTCACCCAACGCGTAGCGCGCCAGCCCAACACACAATTTGGCTTCAAAACTCATTTTTTTCACTTCCTTGATGTGTCGTGGCCTCTGCTGATGTTCAAACATGGAAAAACCAAGCAAATTTGATGTTGGAGAGAAATGGCAAATTTTTTTTGTGTTTTGGCCCAATGAGTAGCGCGCACTTTTATATGCGTAGCGTGCTACATAGTGCATTGTTTAGGAGGCTTTTGGAGGCCTTCCCAGAGTCCAAATTGAGCATGTGATAGCTCGTTGGAAAGATGTTGGATTCTACTTTCCAACCCAAGTGGAATTTGGAAATTTGGAGTTCATTTACCCTATCAAAAATCAAATCTCCCAACACTACTTCCTGCAGGTGCATCAATTCTTCTGAGGCAACGGTATTCTTGACATTTCTTCAAAACCATTATACCTGTGTAAAAAGTGGAGGAATTTTTTCTTCCTTGGCATGTTTTGTACAAAAACCTCTCTCAGTTTTCCAAAATTCATCTTTTATTGCTCTGAAACATCATTTGAGTGAAACTTATCCCGATGTGTGAAACAAGGGATTTTGTCGAAATGAAGCGAAATGAAGGGGATAAGGGGCTTATAAATTCTTGGGGAAATTTTGGGAAGTAGGGAGGGATGTTAGGAAGTAGGGGAAAGTGGAATCTCATAGATTGAGTGAGGGGAAGGGGTCCAAAAGGGAAAAACACAGGCCTAGCCTAGAAAATTGCCAAGTTGTGGCAAGAAACTAGGGTTTGTGCAAAAATGAGGAATTTGGGGGATCTCAGTGATGGGAAGTGTTTAATAAGGTATATTAAGGATAGGGTAAGGTGTGTGAACATCAGGATACAAGGTTTTCTAATGATTTGACCATCCAAGAGAAATTACCTCCAAAACCCTAGGAGAGGCAAATGGACCTTACCTAGGCACAACTGAAGCATGAAAAAGCTGTAAAATGACCCAATGGAACTTGAAATGATGATGAAAACCCTCTGAATGATGGTACACTCAGCTGAATGGTGCCATGGACTGACATTTGGACAACTTTGAAAAGAGTGAAAACAAACCCTAGACCTAATGCCTAGTGACCAAATTTTGCTTGAAGACTCATTGAAATGACAAAATTTTACGTTGACACCTTAAAATCACTTTGTAAGAGCATGTTTGATCACTGGAGGAAGGCTGCAAAGGTTGAATCTAACATTGGCTCCAATGGGGATGGTAGCTCCTTGGAGGTGCCAAGAATGACAGATCTTTGGGAGAGCAGACCGGCGCCTTCATCCATTGGGCAATGGTGTCAAAAACTCAAACTGAAATGCATGACTGAAAAATGATGACTTGACAACACAAATTGACTCTCACTCAACTAAGAACTAACTCGATACTTAAACACAACCGACAAACTAGAAATATGCTCAATATGAAGCTTATTCAATACAACCTACTCTAACAGTTTCATTCATCACCTGATCAAGTGAAATGAAACAACCAATGCAACCATGTAAGCATCCTGGCTGTTTTTTGATTTCTTCCCACATTCTTACTGATGCGCAGGAAAAGGAAAGAATCGAAAGGCAACTCCCATGGAAATTTGAACTCAAGCTGACTGCTGATAAACTTGCAAAGCATGAATTGACTAGAGGACTTCAAGAATACTGTAAAAGGATCTTCATACACATAGCTACTAATTTCCATTAACACATCACTGCTCTGATCCAGATAATCTCCATATCTTAATCTTAAATTTTTTCTCACCTCTATGCTGTCTTTCTTTGGTGATTGCAGCAAGCTACCAAAAGGATCCTGAATTTCGTGAATAACCAAACACTGTTGCTGATTACAAACAGAACAAAAGTCTCCTTCATCAATCTCCTCATATGACTGCAAACCTTGATGAGGGCTTTGTAATGAAAAATCTTTTAAACAAGAGAATGAAGGCGACCTTTGAACAAGATTATCATCAACATTATTTTCTGGCACATGGTTAGCTAATGAAGGAAAACTTTTACAGCAAACATCATCCAACACACGAGCAATATGATCATCAAAAACTTGAGAAGACTGCTGCACTGTATCCCTTGAAACTGTATGACATCCTACTGGCTTTTCATCTTTTTCTTGAGAGATTTTACAAATATTTTGCCTTATAAACTGAAATGCTTCGAAACAAAAGGGTATAGAATTTTCCTGCATCATCAAATCATGTATTTCATCTTACACACCTTCATCTGTAATCTGACCTTCAATTGCATTGGATGGCTGCAAATCTGATGCTACAAGCTGCTCATCTGAAGATTTACTATGCAATTTGTTCTTCAAAAATTGAAATGATTCAAAACAAAATGGTACGGAGTCACCTTGTATCATTTGATCACATGTACCAGCTTCCATGTCCTCATCTACAACTTGACAATCAATGGCTTTCGAGGGCTGAAAATCTGAATATGAGAAGTTTTGAACAAGGCTTTCATTGCCCTCAAGATGGTCCAAATCAAGATTTTTTGGCAGTTGATTTCTGATTGCATGGAAATTGTCTCTGATGAACTGAAACGAGTCAAAACAAAAAGGCAAAGATCCTTCACTTACTTCAAAATTTGATGCACTTTCCTCGTCATTGTCATAGCTGATATGCATCGGTTGATCATTGTACTCGAGCTACTGAAAGTGAACTTCCTCCTCACACAAACTAGCTACTGATTTGTCTGCAAGATTAGCTTCTGTTTGGAGAACATAATCATCATCATACTGATCAAACTGAGGCAATTCATCGGTATAAAACACATCATCAAACATACACATCATATCAACAACTCTCTCTTCTTCACAATGATCTATAAAACAATCACTATGACAATTGGGATAAGAAACAAAATGTTTTGGGTCAGCCGCTTGTTCTTGAATGTCATTTTAATTTTTTGCAGTCATTTTTCGCACCATCTCTTCTACTGCATTTACGAAAAGATCAAGATTTTCCTCTGAAAGTGTCAGCTGCTCTGAAACATTCTTCTTTTCTTCTTCCTTCAACCTTGCCCTCAAGATCAAAAAATGAGCCTCTACATTCACTGCACTGTTCTGCATCTCGTGAAGTGTTGCAATATTCTTTTCTCTGAGCTGAAACTCCATTTCTGGATCAAAGGCACTTGGGTAGTGCAAGAGAGACGATCTAGGAGAAGGTCTTATATCAACTGGCATCGAAAAATATACTTGATTAAATCTGGCAGAAAATTGTTGTACTGTCTCTCCTGACTGTCTCTTCAGCTGGGCATACTCGTCTAAAATCAAGAAAGGGTTCTGTCCAATCATCCACCTGTTAAGGAAAACCTTGACAAACTTCTGGAAATCTGTGATGCTTGCATCAGGCAGGGCTTTGAACAAACTCTTCACTTGGCCTTGCAAAGAAAGAGAAAAAAGCCTAATACTAACATCTTCTTCATCAACTTCAAAAAGATATAGAAAATTCTCAACATTCTGCACATGTTGCTCAACGTTGACATTGTTACATTCACCGTCAAATCTTGGTAGATATAGGTCATAATTTGTAGGGAAAGCATGAAGAACAGAAGGTAAAACAAGAGGTTTGTATCGATCTGGAATTTTACAAGGTATAGGGGTATGTACAAGAGCTGCGGGATCAGTTTTGTTTTCTTTAATCTCATCACTCTGAAGAGAGTCATCATAATATGTGGGAAAAGTAAGGAGACCAGGATCAAAGGGAAACTCAGCATTTACATTCTTTGAATAGGTCAAGTGAAGATTTTGATCACCTTTATCATACAAAAAATTTTGAAAAACTTTCAAGACAGCTTCAAGACCATCAAAGAAGTAACTTACAAGAAAGAAGATTAGATCCTGAATACCATTCCACTTTAGATACCTGAACTTTGTGTAAGATCCTCCCATTTTCTCAGAGAAATATTCAATCCTCCAGTGGAGTCTCTACTTTGAATTGGAGTCACCAGGTGAATAATTTCAGCCTTCTTATGTCTGATCGTTGTCCACCATCAACCATCAGATCTGAACTCGATACATGTACTGGGGAAATTTATAAGTTAAGTGTTACGATTATAAGCTAGACCGGAGATCGACTAGCAACGTTTATCTACTATGCACTCGCAGAGCAATGTGCAGTCCGAAGGCTACCTGGCGTGACTTCAGGCTTCGTCTGTAGCTATAAATCAAACAACACTAACAACAAACCAGTTCTTCCCCAATATGGTCGCCACTATGTTAGTGCTCAAATCTACCTTAGGCTGAAATAAGGTAAAACTCAAGGCTACATCAAACCACGCTCAGCCTTGTAGCTAGCCCTACGAGGACAGGAGAGGGCTCTCTCCGGGTCTATCTCGGAAAAAGGTCTTCAAAGGGGCTGAGATGACTTATAATGAATACTGATTTTAGGCTAGTAAAGAGATAGGAAAGTTTGATTTTGATTTTTGGGTTTTTGTTGAAAAAATGGGAAAAACAATTTTGGGTCCGGGGATAAGGCCAGATCTTTGCAGAATTCGAGTTGGGGCGAGGTAGGCAGTAGTCTTGATGCTTTTGATCGGGTATATGGATGGATCAGAATGACAAGGAGCTGAAGAGGGCAAGGGAGAACATGGATCCTCTCCAAATAGGCGAAAACATGTAAAACTAAACAAATTTAAAGGCAGAGCACTGGAAACAATGGATTCAACCTCATTTACTCATTCATTTAGTTTCAGAAGCATAAGAAGGGAATGGCATACATTAAACATGAAATAACTTACAATAAACTGAGAGAAAACACCATCAAGAACTGAAAGCCACAAGAATTCCAACAGGTGCTACAAAACCTCTGATCTTTCCTTAGCCAAAATATGAAAATATGTACAATAGTGTGCCAAAGTTTTCCCAAGAGTCCAACCTCTCCAACCTCCGAAAATGATTGAGAAAATACATCATATAGACCATCCTAACCCCTTCCCACACCTCTAGGGGTCGAATTCCTCCTTCTAGGAGCAGTTTCAACTAATTCTAAACAAGGAGCTAGAATATAGGCATCCAAACAACTTGCCTCTAAAAGGAAGGAAACTGATTCTTACACTTGATTTTTACTTTTTTAGGAGTGAATCATCTAGAATAGGTAAAAATGAGTCCAAGTTACATGCCAACCATATAATTACATCAAGATAACTCAAAAATTACATTCACAAGAAAAACTGGTCCAACTGGCCGAAATTCTGAGCTGGAAGGTGAAAAATTGACCAAAAATCTATATCCGTAGTGTGCCTTTCAGCCTACATTTGGGGCACTTCCTAGAGTCTAAATTGAGCTCATGATAGCTCTTTGGAAAGCCCTATATGTTGGCTATCTAACCCAAGTGGAAGTTTTAAATTTGGAGCTCATTTTCCCCTCCAAAACGTCATTCTCCCACAAGTACTTCCTGCTGGCGCAAAAGGTGGCAGAAAGGTGATTTTCATGGTGTTTTTGGCCCTTTTGATCATCCAGAACTTGGTGAAATGCTTTGGCCATACCGGAGCATGCATAAATCACCATGAAAAACCAAAAAATATAAATTTTTCCTCCAGAAAGTGTCCCAATCATAAGCGAGCGCGTCGACGCGCTACTCGTATGGCTAAAAAATCTGTTTTGAGACCAAAATATTTCAAAATGACAAAAACTTCTCTGAATTTGCTCAAATTCAGAGCGAAGACCCTCCATCATGTATCATGCCCAGCCAATGAAGCCTCGGCCAAAATCCAGAGTGGATCCTATGTTTCACCTCGTTTCAGTATCCTCCTGGTGCATGCAGTTTCAGTAGTGAAAACACTGTCTCTGTTGTGATGTGTCGGTCTCTGTCATGGTGTCACAATGTGTATGAAAAGTATGCTGATATGGTTATAATGAAAAAAAGAGTCTGGTATATGCTCCAATGTCAGATGTGTCACATATATGTCAAGGTGCTATAAGAAATATCACAATGGGAAAAGGACTGTCACAAGGAGTTTGAATGGAAAATAGCCACTCCTTGACTACATGGGGATTTGACACATGAATAGTGTTTGGTCAATTTAGTGTGTCCTAAATTGCTAACATAAATTATCAACCAGGGATTCGTAAGCTGACGAAGTGTGGCGCACTATATGTGCAAGATAACCTATCTCTTACTTTTTGTCGTTTTTTGATTTTTATGAAATTCTAAAAGACAAGTATGGTTATGGATATTCAAGGCAATGATGTCCTTTATAATGATTTACCAACTTGAAACTGAAAAAGGAATTTGAAACATACAATGACAAAACTTGAAAAGAAATGAAAATGTGCTACTGAAATGAAAAAGGTGCTGCTAATCTAATAAATCAAAACAGTGAACTAGTGAGCATGAAACCAAACTATTCTTGCTGCTGTCTAAACACAAAAGAAACTATGCTGAAAGAAATCCAAAAGTTGCGATAAAGTAAATCTAAATCAAATTACATCAACTTGTCTTCTGATCCCTCATCATTAGTCCAGCTATGATTTTCGGAAGTAACCATAAACAACTTGAGTAACTGATATCTAACTTGGAGAAAGTAAACTAATATCAAACCACACATTCATAATTCAATCCCTCACCATCAGTCCAGCTGTGGCTTTCGGAGGTAACTGAAGATGTCATGCACAATTTAATATTTCTAACTTGCAGAAAGGAAACTAATATCAAACTACACACTCATACTTCAATCCCTCACCATCGGTCCAGCTGTGGCTTTCGGAGGTAACTGAAAATGACATGAGCAATTTAATATATCTAACTTGCAGAAAGTAAACTAATATCAAACTACACACTCATACTTCAATCCCTCACCATCAGTCCAGCTGTGGCTTTCGGAGGTAACTGAAAATGACATGAGCAATTTAATATATCTAACTTGCAGAAAGAAAACTAATATCAAACTACACACTCATACTTCAATCCCTCACCATCAGTCCAGCTGTGGCTTTCGGAGGTAACTGAAAATGACATGAGCAATTTAATATATCTAAATCTAACTACTGAAGCAAATGTGCAAGACTGAAATAAACAAAGCAATACTTGAATTAAACAAAAAATAAATTAGCAGTAGAACAATATTGATTCCATGTCATTAGTCAAAAGATATGCAAATGCCCGGGCTGCCATGAAAAATTATGCTAAAAGCTATGATTTCAAAAAGCAATCTAAGTAAGGAAATATGACAAAACAGAATTGAAAGCAACTTATCTAGAAAACATGTAAAAGCCTCCTTGGATAGCAGGGGCCCTCTGCTACCAATTTAGTGAATTCCTTCAGCTCCTTAAAGATAAGATCACAATAGCATCAAAGAACTAAGCTTCTTTATTCAAAAACTCATAAATCTACATCCCCTTCCATCTTGAACTTTGTTACAAATCTACTTCCTCATTACTTTTCTCATTACTTCTTCATTACCTATGATAGGAGAAAGCTTCTCCTATTTATACAAAATATGAGGAGACATCTCATTAATGGGAGTCCATGAATCTCTCCCTCCATCTCTAGAGTTACAATCAAAATAGGAAATGATAAGACACATGTCTTTCTAGAGTTTTAGCACAACTTGAGGAATGGGACACATATCCTCTTAGAGTTTCAATACAACAAGGAAGTGAGACACATATCCTCTTGATCCCATAATCTTCTCCAACCAAATTCGAATTTGGCCTAAGAGTGCCAAATAAGGGTCTTCTAGAAGTCTCCTTTTGACCTACACATGTCACAAAACTCATAACACATATATAGATATATGAAACTATGTTAATTTTCTAGTTTCTAATCATAAATTCACATAAAATACATAAAATAAATAACTTTGGAAAACAAGGATCCTAACCCATATATTTATGAAAATGGTTACTTGATGTAGGGTTTTAGGTCAAATGGTTATGAAATAAGAGCTAAATGGTTATGACATAATGGAAATATGTATGAATATGGAGAACACTTTTGAGACTCAACATACCCCCCAACTGAAGTTGTTGTATGTCCTCATGCAACTATTGCAATGATTCATTTGTCCATGAGTTGATCTTTTATGAGTTTTGACTCATATAGATTCATTCCAAACTTTGCTTCTTGATATTTTCTTTTTGGCAAAGTATAATACATTTGATTGCAACATTTTTTTTTTTTTTTTTCAATGGTTGGTTCTTGTGTGACAACCATTTTTTTTTTTTTTTTTTAGCATTGGTTCTTGTGTAACAATGCTTTATTTTCTTTGTTGCATCAAAGTTCATGAAAACATTTAGAATCAATTACTTCATCAATGAATTGATCATTTGCAAGGCATATACTCTTTTGGATCATGTTGCAACAATAGTTGGTTGGGAAGTATATGTGGGTGGAAATGAAATGAAAATGTGTGATAGTGTATGACATGTGGATATGAAATAATGTCCCTTCCCCCCAACTAAAGATATGACAATGTGAAAAAGGAAGTGAGGAATTTTTCCAAAGTTACAATTTTAGCATTCTAATGAATTACATGACTAAAAATTAGAAAACAACATACCTTCACTTACCTTAAATGTGGATGAGTTGTGTATGTGTGGTGGCTGCAAAATTCTGATCATATTCTTTTTCAAGTGGCTGAACAAGAGGAGTCATGGATAAAGAGATGAGATGACTTTTTATTGCTTCTACTAAAACTTGTTGAATCTGCTCCAAAATGCTGAAAATAATAGTCTTCATGTCTTTAAAACTCATTGGCACAATTCCTACTATGTGAAAATATGTTCTGATGTCGAACATAGTAGGAAATTGTTGAATTAGTGGCTATTAATGGATGCCACTAGTCAACACGAGAACTCTCACCATTGATGACAATGAGAGTCAAGATGCCCAAACACATCTTGCTAGGTACGAATGATCTTGCTGATGTCGAGTCACCTAGAAGATCTGACGAACAAGAGATATTAATGTATTCCCATTGTTTGTCAGCATGAGAACTTGCCATTAAGGCATGCAAGCCTCAAGGTGTTTTACAAAGAACTTAGACTCAAAGGACTATAGACTCAATAGTTTGCATTGAAGCAGGGCTTATTTGCGGAATGAAAATGACAAGAAATGGAAGATGGAAATGGAAGATGAAAATGGAAATGGGCAGTAAGCATGTGAATGAGCCTCTTGCTTTTATTTGTGGGTTATGAATGGACAAAAAGAAATGGAAAGTGGATGTGAATGTAAATGGAAAACATGAAGTGAAATGAGGTGAATGGTTTATTATGAGGTATGAATGTGATGGAGACAATAGTATCTGAAAGTTTTTCAAGTATTTGGATCTTATTTTGCATCAGCATATTTCCTCCTCTTTGTTGCTGATCATCCTCTTATG
Organism: Pinus albicaulis; assembly: GCA_034641835.2. NCBI lineage: Eukaryota > Viridiplantae > Streptophyta > Pinopsida > Pinales > Pinaceae > Pinus > Pinus albicaulis. The sequence goes on from CM076577.1 coordinate 537,799,299, forward strand.
AAACAAATTGGTCTCTTAGAGAGACACCATTCTCTTGTAGTTATTTGTCCTTCCTCCTGGAACCTGCAAAAAAACTAATACTTCTTCTGCAATGGAATGTAAGATTATCAAAGGGAGAGAGGTGATCAATCTCTCTAGTTATGATATTTACACACAAAACTAAGAATTTGTATTAATGAAACAAGTTCTCAAAGGAAAAATCAAAAGAATTTATAACTGTTTTGGAATTAGTGCCTCAAGTTGAATGTAGCTTCTTTTCAGCAATTTATTTCATTATTTGCCATTTCAAACTCTAATGATGGATTTCTCATTGTATAGATCTTGTTGAGACCTTTCCAACGATACTTAAATCATCAAAATCTGATTTTGTATGAGAAAGTTATGCTGATTTGAACAATGAGGTTTTTCCGCTGCGGAATTGGAGAACAGCTGCGGAATTGGACTTCAGCTGCGGAATTGAAGAACAGCTGCGGAATTGGACTTCAGCTGCAGAATGTCGACGGTTTCTGTAACTGAAAATCTTGAATAAAAAGTTAGCCATTCATCATTCATCATCAGCTCAAAATTAATCAATACCTTTAGAAAAAGTGAGCAAATAACTTATTCATTTCATTGATTCAAAATTATTCAAATTTTTTTTTTTTTTTTTTTAAACAACAAAAGAGAAATGCAATTTTTTTTAAGTTTCAACAAATGATACTAAATAAAGCAAACTCAGATACATTAACCAATCGTGACCTTGCAATGACCATAAAATGGTAAGTGAAGATCACATAAGATGAAAAATAATATATTGGTAAGCATTGAAGAACATAAAAGGCATGATTGCTATTTCAAAATATAATCTTTCATCTCTTCAAAATTTATTTTTGTATCTGTTTGATCCTTGAGGATTATCACAATCAGTAACCGTTCAGGACCACCCCCCTCAGTTGGAATTCCAATTGCAGCAGTTGCCATTACAGACACGTTCAATCTCAATTGAGCTTACCTTTATGCTACTAAGGTTCATTGTGCCATCTGCACGACCATGTGCTTGATAATATCCTCATGTAGTTTGCTCAATTCATCCCCATGCCCTCTTAATGTCTTTCCATAGTGATGTGGAATCCCTTTGAAATAAACATCATAATGGTTGGTGTTTAATAATGTCATTGAAGCACAAAAAATTGCTGGGCAGATGATAAAGGAGATGTTAAATCCAACATTCAGAAAACGAAATTGAATTAAATTCAAAAATGAGTGGAATGTGCATTGAATGCCATGATAAGAGTTTGATTTTGATTAGAATTCCTCTTCCTAGAAATCAGGAAACCAAATTATCAATGCAGAGTGCCGTTTTCAAATTCTTCACTCAGAAAAAATCGTTTTTCCTCACGCGGCAAGCAAAAATGGCCTTCAAAGAACCGAGAATTTCTCCCAGACCGCCACGAATTTCTTAAAACTGTTTCTGGGTTATCTAACTGACCATGTTGGCGAAAAAACCCATGTTTTATTTTTTCTAAATTCATCACCGTTTGGCCAAATCGTGCTTTCAAAGTTTGGCGTTTTTCTCTGTTTTGCGTTTTTCTGTTTTGACCTCTGTTTGTTTTCTTTCAGGTTCGGTTATAGCTGCATCAATCTCTGCAAACACTTGTTCTTTGGGAAGATTCCCTTCAACCTTCCAAATCAGATTTGTCTTTGCAAATATTGCCCATGCTTATCCTTCACCTAAGCATTCTTCAGTTCAATCAAGGCACGTTTTGCCTCTTTAAAATTTTTTCAATTTCAATGCCTTGTTCTCTTACATGTGGCTGTCTTATGAATCTCAAGGAGCGTTTGGTGATGGTAGGCGGCATTGGCAAGGCTGACAGGCCTGGTATAATAAAAGGAATTGGCATTGATATGTTTGAATGGCGAGAGATTTGCACAAAGGCCTCACGAATTCTTTCAGGGATTTGGGGAATTTTGATAATGTCTTTTCCAGCTCAAATCCTACGAGTCAATAACGCTGTCATAAGCTCTGAAACACTGCAACCTAGCAGCTTTGCAACATCTCTAACTCCATCATTTTCAACTTCTACGTGATTTTCATTATCAGAAGCAAAAAAAAATCTGATGTTTCCGAGCCATAATACAACTGCAAGCATCATAAATGGTTGAATTTTTATGCTTTCTGTTGAGAGTAATTCATTTTTTCCAAAATGCCATGGCCTTTTCATTTTTGTTTATGTTTCTGTTTTTCAATTTTTTTTATTTTTTTTTTAGTTTGTTTTTGTTAATAAAATTATATGTTATATTTTTAAAAATTAAAAATACACATATATATTTTACTAAGCAAAATGATTTTTTTTTTAATGTGTTTTGTTAATAAAATTACACATGTTGTATTTTGAAAAGTTAAAAATATACATATGTAATTTACTTAAACAAAACAATTTATTGATTTTATTTTTTTTTTAAATGATTTGTTATTAGAATTATATATATATTTTCAAAAATAAAAATATACATATATATCTTAGTAACAAAACAATTTAATTTTTTTATTTTTTATTTTATTTTTATTTTATTTTTAATTGATTTGTTTAATAAAATTATGTATGTGATATTTTCAAAAATTTAAAAATACATACATATATTCATTAAACAAAACAATTTTATTGAGATCAAAGTTTTTCATGAAAACAATTTTTTTTTAAATTGTTGAATCAATTGAAGTGATGAAGTTTTATTTTGTCTCCTCTTTTTTTTTTTTTTTTCTTTTTCTCATAACAATTCTTTTTCTGATCCTCCAGATCACACAAAGTGCAAGAGGAGAGCATACTCAAGAATTATTAAATTGTTTTACATAACAATCCTTTTTCTGATCCTCTAGATCACACAAAGTGCAGGAGGAGAGCATACTCAAGAATTATTAATTTTTTTTTATGTAAGAAATAAGGCTACCTAGTTACACTTCCCCGGCAACGGCGCCAAAATGTTTGGTCAATTTAGTGTGTCCTAAATTGCTAACATAAATTATCAACCAGGGATTCGTAAGCTGACGAAGTGTGGCGCACTATATGTGCAAGATCACCTATCTCTTACTTTTTGTCGTTTTTGGATTTTATGAAATTCTAAAAGACAAGTATGGTTATGGATATTCAAGGCAATGATGTCCTTTATAATGATTTACCAACTTGAAACTGAAAAAGGAATTTGAAACATACAATGACAAAACTTGAAAGGAAATGAAAATGTGCTACTAAAATGAAAAAGGTGCTGCTAATCTAATAAATCAAAACAATGAACTAGTGAGCATGAAACCAAACTATTCTTGCTGCTGTCTAAACACAAAAGAAACTATGCTGAAAGAAATCCAAAAGTTGCAATAAAGTAAATCTAAATCAAATTACATCAACTTGTCTTCTGATCCCTCATCATTAGTCCAGCGATGATTTTCGGAAGTAACCATAAACAACTTGAGTAACTGATATCTAACTTGCAGAAAGTAAACTAATATCAAACCACACATTCATAATTCAATCCCTCACCATCAGTCCAGCTGTGGCTTTCGGAGGTAACAGAAGATGTCATGCACAATTTAATATTTCTAACTTGCAGAAAGGAAACTAATATCAAACTACACATCCATAATTCAATCCCTCACCATCAGTCCAGCTGTGGCTTTCGGAGGCAACTGAAGATGTTATGAGCAATTTAATATATCTAACTTGCAGAAAGGAAAATAATATCAAACTACACATTTCATAATACAATCCCTCACCATCAGTCCAGCTGTGGCTTTCGGAGGCAACTGAAGATGTTATGAGCAGTTTAATATATCTAAATTTGCAGAAAGGAAACTAATATCCAACTACACATTTCATAATACAATCCCTCACCATCAGTCCAGCTGTGGCTTTCGGAGGTAACTGAAAATGACATGAGCAATTTAATATATCTAAATCTAACTACTGAAGCAAATGTGCAAGACTAAAATAAACAAAGCAATACTGGAATTAAACAAAAAGTAAATTAGCAGCAGAACAATATTGATTCCATGTCATTAGTCAAAAGATATGCAAATGCTCGGGCTGCCATGAAAAATTATGCTAAAAGCTATGATTTCAGAAAGCAATCTAAGTAAGGAAATATGACAAAACAAAATTGAAAGCAACTTATCTAGAAAACATGTAAAAGCCTCCTTGGATAGCAGGGGCCCTCTGCTACCAATTTGGTGAAGTCCTTCAACTCCTTAAAGATAAGATCACAATAGCATCAAAGAACTAAGCTTCTTTATTCAAAAACTCATAAATCTACATCCCATTCCATCTTGAACTTTGTTACAAATCTACTTCCTCATTACTTTCTCATTACTTTCTCATTACTTATGATAGGAGAAAGCTTCTCCTATTTATACAAAATATGAGGAGACATCTCATTAATGGGAGTCCATGAATCTCTCCCTCCATCTCTAGAGTTACAATCAAAATAGGAAATGATAAGACACATGTCTTTCTAGAGTTTTAGCACAACTTGAGGAATGGGACACATATCCTCTTAGAGTTTCAATACAACAAGGAAGTGAGACACATATCCTCTTGATCTCATAATCTTCTCCAACCAAATTCGAATTTGGCCTTAGAGTGCCACATAAGGGTCTTCTAGAAGTCTCCTTTTGACCTACACATGTCACAAAACTCATAACACATATATAGATATATGAAACTATGTTAATTTTCTAGTTTCTAATCATAAATTCACTAAAATACATAAAATAAATAACTTTGGAAAACAAGGATCCTAACCCATATATTTATGAAAATGGTTACTTGATGTAGGGTTTTAGGTCAAATGGCTATGAAATAAGAGCTAAATGGTTATGACATAATGGAAATATGTATGAATATGGAGAACACTTTTGAGACTCAACAAATAGGAATGAATGTAGTGTAGCATAGGTAAATAGAAATAGCCCTTGCAGTGTTTGACAATGTCAATGAAGGATGTGGACAAGTGAAAATGAGACTATGTCATAGCATGAATGATGAGCAGTGTTAAAATGACAATGGCAATAATAATGACAGCAGTGATGTAATGGCAAAGAGAGGGCGTGGAAGCAGAGACACCACTGAAAATAGATGACACCACTGAAAATAGATGACATAGGCATATATATCAACAGCATAAGCTTGGAAACCCCCACATAGTCACTATCATTTTCCTCAAAACCCCAAGAAGTGAATTTGGAAATAAACATAGGGTTTACATTTCTCCACATTAAACATTTGTTTCTCTACTTTCAAAACACCATAATCATGTCCAAAATTCACTGAGCAAACGTAAAGAACCTACTTGCAAGCAGTTGGAGGGAATTTGGCATGAATCTGGATGAAGGAGCGAAATTTTTTGGCTCTGAGATTATACGCGTAGCGCGTCACCCAACGCGTAGTGTCAGTGTAATTTTACACTGAAAAATTTCTCTATACGCGTAGCACATCACCCAACGCGTAACGCGCCATCCCAACACACAATTTGGCTTCAAAACTCATTTTTTTTACTTCCTTGATGTTTCTTGGCCTCTGCTGATGTTCAAACATGGAAAAACCAAGCAAATTTGATGTTGGAGAGAAATGGCAAAATTTTTTGTGTTCTGGCCCAATGAGTAGCGTGCACTTTTATATGCGTAGTGCGCTACATAGTGCATTTTGCAGGAGGCTTTTGGAGGCCTTCCCTGTGTAAAAATTGAGTGTGTGATAGCTCGTTGGAAAGATGTTGGAGTCTAATTTCCAACCCAGGTGGAATTTTTCAATTTGGAGTTCATTTATCCTGTCAAAAATCAAATCTCCCAACACTACTTCCTGTAGGTGCATCAATTCTCCTGAGGCAACGGTATTCTTGACATTTCTCCAAAACCATTATACCTGTGTAAACTGTGAAGGAGTTTTTTCTTCCTTGGCATGGTTTGTACAAAAACCTTTCTCATTTTTCCAAAATTCATCTTTTATTGCTCTGAAACATCATTTGAGTGAAACCGATCCCGATGTGTGAAATAAGGGATTTTGTCGAAATGAAGCGAAATGAAGGGGATAAGGGGCTTCTAAATTCTTGGGGAAATTTTAGGAAGTAGGGAGGGATGTTAGGAAGCAGGGGAAAGTGGAATCTAAGAGATTGAGTGAGGGGAAGGGGTCCAAAAGGGAAAAACACAGGCCTAGCCTAGAAAATTGTCAAGTTGTGGCAAGAAACTAGGGTTTGTGCAAAAATGAGGAATTTGGGGGATTTCAGTGATGGGAAGTGTTTAATAAGATATATTAAGGATAGGGGAAGGTGTTTGAACATCAGGATACAATTTTTTCTAATGATTTGACCATCCAAGAGAAATTACCTCCAAAACCCTAGGAGAGGGAAATGGACCTTACCTAGGCACAACTGAAGCATGAACAAGCTGTAAAATGACCCAATGGAACTTGACATGATGATGACAACCCTCTGCATGATGGTACACTCAGCTGAATGGTGCCATGGACCGACATTTGGACAACTTTGAAAAGAGTGAAAACAAACCCTAGACCTAATGCCTAGTGACCAAATTTTGCTTGAAGACTCTTTGAAATGACAAAATTTGACCTTGACACCTTAAAATCACTTTGTAAGAGCATGTTTGATCACTGGAGGAAGGCTGCAAAGGCTGAATCTAACAGGACCTTAGTAAAAACATCAACTGGTTTCACTCCCTTTCAACTAGTCTACGGTTCAGAAGTTGTGTTGCCGATTGAATGCAAAATTCCGTCATTGAAATTAGCTATAGAATTACTCCCAACTACGTCTGAAGAGGAGAAACATTTTTTGTACTTGGCTCAGCTAGATGAGAATTGATGAAATGTTGCAATAGCAAACGAGGCTCATGTCAAATGAATAAAGGCTCAGTACGATATAAGTGTTACCCCTCGTAATTTTTCAGAAGGAGACCTAGTCTTAGTGTACGATCAAGACAACGATAAGCTAGGGGCTGGAAAATTTGTGCCCATGTAGCATGTTCCTTTAATTTTTAAGTGAAAGCTGGCAAAAGGGGCCTATGAGCTAATAGATTTCGACGGTGTCCGTTTAGATAAACCCAGAAATGGGCTTTATCTGAAGAGATCTGATGCTTAAATTTGGTGTGGAGATTTTTGATTTCTTTACTGTTGGTGTGTTTTAGATTAGAAAAGCGTGCCTAGTTTAGAGTGTGTTTTTATCACTATTCCTTCTTATCTGAGTTTTACTCTTGATATTACAGATGTCGACGTCTCTTCAAACCTACATTTGTTTTTCTGATGGTTCTTGTCATAGTACACAGAACATTTCTTCCGCAACTTGGGTTATCTATTCACCCTCTGATGAGTTAGTATCGATGCATGGGGTAAGCCTTGGTCAAACAAAAAATAACATTGCAGAGTATAGTGCAGTGATTGAGTTATTATCTGAATCCATATTATTTGGAATTCAGAGTTTGATTGTTAGGTTGGATTGAACATTACTGACAACGGGGGTTTATGCCATTAGAAATCCAGTGTTATTACAGTTATTTTTAAGAGTTCGTCTCTTGGAACGTGAATTTGATTACATTGAATATCAGCATATTCCAAGACATTTAAATACATTAGCAAATTCAGTTGCTTCTAGTATGATAAATCGACATTTGAAATAATCAAAACAGTAAATTAAACAACATTCAATAATATGTACACAGATAGCCAGTAATAGTGCATAGAAGTTTGTTTCAAAAATATACATTTTCTTCGATCATAGGTTGAAAACACCTTATGATCAGCAAAAATGATATACAAAAGGTCAAAAATATGAGTCTACAACATCATATCACTAATGATGATCACGATAAGAGACCACTGCCCGAGCCACCCTACATAGGAACCTCCTAAAAGTTCCTAGGACACCAATCACATATCTCTGTAATCTGAGCAGAATATCATCTATGCCAGTCTCTGGAATGTCTAGAGTCAGGCGCTCTAGGTGATGCTCTAAATCAGACATAATATTTGCTGATTGGCCCTTTGGGGCTGGTGCTGCGACAACTAGATGCCTCCTCTCATAAGGCTAGAGATGGGTTGGTCGTCGTGGGCCCACATCTGCATTTAAAACTTTTGATTATTATTTTTGAGACGATTAAAATACAAAAAAAATAGAACTTAGAAATTGTTGAAAATGATTTTTACCTGATTCATCCCACTATTCGCCTGCTGGGAGAGCCATCTCTCAGTCACCGCTAAAATCTATCCCGACATATGGAAAGTCCTCTATGACAAAAATTTGGCGTTCCAGCCAACGAAAATATGTAGAAGGAAATCGAACAACCTCGATGCCCTCAACAGCATGACGGGCCATCAATGCAACCCAACGAACCATCCTAGGTTCTCGATGTCATCCAGCATCAACAGGAATGTTCTGCGGAGCTAACATGGGGATCCTCTCTAGACCAAAGGTGACTAAAATGGATCCATATCCAAAGTTGTCTATCTTTCCATTCTTTTCTCTGGTTAGTTGGCCTTTTACAATAGCCGACACAGCTTCGCACCAATTGAAAATGGTGCCTCGAAAACAGTCTACAGAAATGCACATTTGGGAACCGGTAGCCACATGAAATGCTACACTCCCACACATTCTGGTGACAGTAAATGAAATAAATTTAAGCTCGATACGGATGATAGTTTTTATGTCAATAATTTTGTCCTGGGGGTCTTCCTGATCATTACAGAACTCTAGTCGAAGACTAGCGACAGACTAGCCACCTGGCCTAATTCGAAACAGAGAAATTTGTTTTCCCCTCTTGGACAAACCAGTCAAAAAATAGATATCCTCTAGCTCAATTTCAATCCGGTGGCTACCAATAATGAAACACTGGTCCTGTACATTCCACCTGTTCACCAGCCACGTCAGGAGGTCTACCTGTGCCCTCATGCCCTGAATGGCCCAGAATTTATAAAAACCGCATGCTCTTAATGCCTGCATTGTAAGAAAATGAAGCATTGTGGCATCCTCTACATATTCATTCTCATGTTCTCTCCAAATTAGCATCTTGTATATCCTACAATGCATAAAAAGATATATTATAACAATCTAGTTTTAAAAATTTTGGGCGGAATTAAAGAAATTTAAGTTTGAAATTTAATTGTGCGGGGTCTGCACTTTGTTCTCATACACAGTGCATAGGAACGCATGGGCGCTGTGAGACAAGTGTGCACCCACAGATTTTTTCTATGTAGAAAAAATTCGGGGTCCGCAGGGCCCGCGTGTTGCACCTGCGGACCCCCGCAGGCGATTGTTTGAACATATTTTTCCTTTAAAAACGAAATCTAAAGCCTAAAAATGAAATGTAAACAGATAAAATGGAAGATAAGGAGGTCATGGATTACCTGGAGCTGACAGTTCTCGATTTTTCCAGATGGATTTTCTGAAATCTTTACAGGGCCTTTTTTACCCAAAAGCTCTTACTTTTCACTCTGAACTCAAATGATAAAAATGAAGTTAGAAAAGCCCTTTTTATAAGTTTTTTCAAATAAATGAATTTTTAATTTGTTTATTTTTCACTTTAAAAGGGTAATTTTGAAAGCATTTTTATTTATCTTAAACATGTTTGTGTAATGTTTCGAGTTTTTGTACAGAAATTGGATTTTTCGGGAAAATTCATCGTTTTTCAACAAAGAGCATACTTTTATCACTTTTTCAGACTCTAAAAAATTTACGAAAAAGCAAAAACTTGGAGTCCTCTTTTAATCTCTTTTTAGACTCTCAAAAATTGAAAATATTTCCGAGCACTCGATTATTCAAACTCGTTAAAATAAATGAATGATCGTCCCTTCAGTATAAGTTTACCCTTTTTACGGACTGAAATGGACTATTTACGAAAAAGGTATACATTGACTAATTACGGTTAATAGAGTTCTCTCCCGCATTATTTTATCCTTTTTTGGACTCGAGAGACTAAAATTATGAAAAATTACCCCCATGGAGTCTTCTTAAGTTTTTTCTTCCGACTCCATAAAATTGAAAAAACGTTGAGTTTCTCCTATACTGGATTAGTTAAAATGTAACAGTAAAGGACCTCTTCAATTTTAAACAGGAACGAACCACTCCTTCTTAGGGTTCGAATCTTAAACTAAGTTGGACTCATTTAAAGGATGAGCTTATAAACAAGAAAATGTTATCCTCCTCAAGCTTGTCAAAAATAAAGAGGTACTTGCCAGAAATGGTGGGGGAAAAGAGAAAAAAATGAACCTGTTTGTTGTATTTTGATGATTCGAAAAGCCGTTGACCACTCTTGAACACGACACTTTTGTTCACCTAGGTTGGGAAAATCCTTTGCCTAACAGTTAATCAAACCATATTGAAATTCTTCAATAGGTTTCTGGGTATTATCTTTGGGTCAATTGTCACCAAACCATCTGTAGTGTCGTTATGTGTTCAAGAGCACAGTTCAAATAAACTATTCATCTACAAAATATCTATCATCCATTTTGACCATCCCTCAATCAATCCTTGATAATATATTTCTTCAAAACTTGATCCATGATTTTGTGTTGTGGGCTTGCCGACGACAGATCACTTTCTATTGATGACAGCTCATTATCTAGGAAGTTGATCTAGAAATCGTCAATACCTTGAAATATGCATGCCTCAATGGTAGGTTTCTCTCCTTCGACGACAGGTTGTATCATTGACCTTCGATCGAATGATTCCGTGACATGTTCGACTTCAGCTCATTCATTCATATTTCATGGATTGTGCTGAATATTTTGAGAGCCATTTACATTACTGGTGGTTACTCTCACACTTGTTAACAGTTTACATCATTGACCGGTAATCAAGTGGTTTCTACCATGTTCGACTTCGACACGTTCATTCAAATGGATAGAATCGTACTAGTTCGAGAAGCAGAGATCAAGAGCCTAGATCTAGTTTCCACCATCTAGGCTGCGAGGAATTTTGTTATCATTTATACATTGGACTATTCATAAACAGATGGCTGCATCCATACTATGTCTACACATGTCTATACTGTTGATGTATTAAAAATAATTCATGTATCAGAACAGTTTAAATAAATTTCTAGTTAGTTTTGATCTGAGTATGGGAATGCCTACCTCAACGATGATATGTCTACACATATATATTTTGCATTGAAATTTTTTACAGGTTCTGACTGGGGTGTCCACAAGATGATCCTTGAAATGATAAAGTACTGCACTCTTCATATATGACAGACTTTAGCTTCATCTATTCCAAACTTTTCACTTTAGGGGGAAATATGTTGCACTAAAAATTATCATCTTGACATTCTGCTATATTTATGAGCTCATTATCACTCATACTTCCTCCTTTGGAAGTCTAACATATCAGTTCTTCATTTCAAGCCTTGAAAATAAGAGAAAATTTCTTAAAAATCTCCTTAACTCTGGTATCACACTTTCTCTTCATCTTGCCTACGGTCCCGCACCTAATGTTCATAAATCCTGCGTACTTGAATGCACTTTCTCTATGTTATGGGTGTGGACCCCTGTAAAATATTAAAAAGGCGCAAGTAAACTCAAAAATCTCACTTTTATTAAATTCTAGAAGCCTCTATAAATAATATTACGGTGGCAGAACTGCTCTTTTGAGGTTCATGTATCCCTTACCTTAAGGAGCTAACCCCTTGATGTGAGGAGCTTATCCCTTTGAAGGAGGATTATATCCCTTCATATTTGGAACTGGAACCTCCTCTTTTGCACTATAAAAAGAGGCATTGGGTAGCCTCAGGGGGAGTTAAAAGCTTTAGAATTATTTGAGCTTAAGTGCTGTTGGGATTCAGACTCATTTAACTGAGATTTTTGTGAGGAGAGATCACATACCTCTATTTGTCTTGGTTGGAAGAGTGAAAGGATTGTCAGAGTAGAGGAGATTCCTGCTTTGGACCTTGGGAAGACCTGTTCAACATCAAGGATAAGGTTGTAAGGTTTTCTTTATTCAAAGTTAATAGAAATGAATTCATTTTTCTCAGCAGGCTGTTAATTAACTGTTTATTTCATGGATTCCTTGATCACCATGATAGGCATGATTTATAATATTTACTATACAGGTGCTATTTAATGTTTTCTTGTTTGTGACTATAGGTATTTAAAAGATAACTCCTTCAAGTGACTGAAGGAAAACTACTTCGCACAAGCATTGGATTTACGGTAAGTTCTTAACACCTTTATAGTATTCTTTTGTAAATCGCATATGTCTAGAGAAAGATAGGTTTATTTGGCTTTTTGTTGCTAGATTACTTTTTGGTACTAGGGATATCGATCTTTTCCATAATATTGATTAATTTCCCAACACCCAGGACAAGAGGTCTCAAGAGGGGGCTTAAGAAAGAAAAAGAATCAGCTCCTAAATTAGGTTGGAAAACTTTTGATGAACTAATTCTTGCTGAAATCAATCAAGATAGAGAGTATTGTCTTAACAAGGTGAATGGAAATACTAATAAGCTTATGAATAAAGCCAAAAATAATAATGACCTCCAGAGACATATGGAAAATCATTATTGCGCCAAAAATACAATCTCCCAAATTAGGCTCAAACAATTAAAGAAAAAGCTTAAGGAAGCTCAAATGAAGCTCAAAGAGAAGGATAACTTATACCTACTTTCTGAGGCATCCTTGGCTATGTAGAATATTATCCACAGGTGTCAGAAAACAAATTTTGACAAATTTTGAGCAATATGAGAAATTTTGGTGATTTTTGGAAAATTCAGGAAAATTGGTCTCCACAGAAGTAACACACAGTGGGGCAACACTTTCTCTCAGGGAACTCAAATGAAGAATGGCTTACATGGTTGGATTCCATTTCACTTGCACATTCTAGATCAGGTATGGTTTTTTCATGACACCACTTGGTTGTGGATAAAAATCCAAAAAACTACCTCTCTTTCATGTTTTGCCATTGTTTTTGACCAGGCACGACACTTCTGGAGTGAGGTTGGGAAAATCAAGTTTTGGAGGTCTTCATGTGGGTTTTTTCTCAGTTTTTAAGGTGCATTGGAAAGTATACATATATCGCTACTCATCCCAACCTTTATAATCTCAATTGGATGCTTTAAAGTGGGTCAAAGTCACCTTTTAACATGTGTGATGCTTATGACAGATAGGTGCGATGCTTCTGCTAATAGCGCTACGTTTCTACATTGGATTCCCTTCAGATAGCTATCAAGCCAGGAAAACTTCAGAATTAGATGCTAATCTATCCCATGAGTCATAATTTGAGTATTTTATTTTATTTTTCCTATTATGATGAGGAAACATGCAATTTAATGAAGGAGACACATACTCCTAGTCTTTAGCTAAATTTTAGGGAATAGTTTCTGACTTCCCTAGATTCTAGGAAGTGACTCATCTAATGTAATTATGATGATTTTTGGATAGGATTTCGACCCTATGATGTGTCATGAATCTTATTTTCCTATATTTATTCCAAGTCAAGCCATTTGAAGGGTTGGATAGTTGTTTTTTGTAGTGGAGCTATTGTACAAGTTTTTTTCTGAATGAAATCAAAGATAGTGTTGCAGACATAGCGTTGAGACTCCAATGGTATGCCTTTGAGAATTCATTTTTCTGTGTAAAATTATCATGTTTAATGTTATGTTATACTTATTTCACATCTATGATTCTTTATGTTAAATCTTATCAATTTATAGACACAAATCATGCCTTCCATCCTCTGTTTTCATAAGATTTACATGAACATGTCTATGCTCTTCTGATGAATGAATTCATTTTAATTCTCATTTTGAATCTCTCTCTATTCACTCTATATACAATTAAAAATTAAGAATTATTCTGAGCTTACCTACCTGGCCTCATCCTTGCATGTGCAATCTAACCTTTGAAATATGACCTAAACACTAGACCTAGTTCCCTAACTATCATTCTTATCCAGCAAAACTTCAAACAAACAAAAAACCATAATCTATCGAGGATCCTAAATAAACTAAGATAATTATATGTAGTTATCTCTTTGACTACAAAATTGACATTGAGAGAGCCCTCTTTGTTCGTGGTAGGGTTGGCTACCTCACCTAAATTTTGGTTTGTGGTTACCTTCCTTCAGCTTCATTCTCAGCCTTGGGAAGCCGCAGGGAGTGATAAAATTGTTATTGTCATTGTTAGGGAGAAATTGTAAAAATTTCCATGGGAAAATTTCTTTATTCCACTGAAGGTTAGACTTGTGGGTGACAAGTTCTGACATTCGAGGTAGGCTGAGTTAGTAAGTTTGAGCCAAATTTCAAATTCTCAAGAAAACCTATCTCTCAAAAGACACACTAGGTAAAATCTAGACCCAAATCCCTCACCATTTGTCAATGACCTTGAAAGTATTTTATAAAAGTAGAAAAAAAAAATCTCAGAATGTTGGAAATTCTATTCCTCCACTTCTGAATTCAAACTCCTTGTCTATAAGATTTTCTTCAGAAGATTTATCTTGTAATTTTTAATTTCAAACATATTTGTTTAGGTCTAAGTCTGAAACTTTTCTTTTAGAAATTGTCTTTGATCCTATTGATTTTGCGACCTATTTACCATTTTGTGAAACTTATTATTCTGAGGTTGATAGTGAAGTCTTCTCTAGTTTTCACAAACTTCAAGGTTTGGTGGATAAGTTTCAAGTAACTTCAAACAAAGCTTATTTTCAATACCAATAGTAGGCTTTTGTTTCACCACCTTCTATTACACCTTCTCACATAGCTACATCATCATCTCTTCCTCTCATTCCATCATTCCTTCTGCAATTTTTCACTCCATCAACACCTCTACAACCCCCTCCTTTAATCATGGAAAGATTCACTCCATTTATCTCACCTAAACAACTCACTGCATTACCTTAGAACTATGGTCAAAGATTGCCCCTTTTTTGTGGAACATCAGAGGTTAATTCTCATCAAAACATTGTCAATGTGGTTGATTTCATAGATCTTGAAGAGATTGATAATGATGATGCCAAGATGTGTATCATAGCACAAAGTTTCTCAGGAGAAGCTAGAAAATGGTTATGCTCTCTCACAGCTGGTTCAGTAGCTAATTCACAACAGCTAATTGAATTGTTTATGCAAAAATGGGAGGAGAAGAAGAATCCATTGAAAACCATAGTTGAATATAATGCCTTCAAAAGGAATCCTAATGATTTTTTACAATGCTTTACAACTAGATTCAATATAATTTATGATTCTATTCCTAAAAATATCAAGCCTCCTCCAGGCCTTACTTTACTTCATTACCCTAATGGTTTCGACCTTGATATGTATTACCAGCTAAGGGAAGAAATCCATCAACCCTTGAAGAAATTCAAAGAAATGCAGTGAGCATGGAAGCGAACTTGATTATCAAAAAGTCAAAAAATCAAGATAGAGAAAAGGGTGACTATCAAGGAAGAAACATATACTTCATCCAAAGGTAAGCTAAACACCTTGATAAAAACCATGGAGAAGATGATGGAAAAAATGGCCATCATTTATAGGAAATTTGAACCCTCCTTTAGAAATTCCAATTTCAGGGATAAAAAATAGCAGCCCCAACACAAGATCAAGAAAAGGGAACAGAGGGGTCAGGATCCACAAAGTCCGTATAAAATTCGCACTCCATTTAAGAAAAAATATGTAGAAGGCTCTGATGAATAAGCAATTTTAGGTGAGAATCATTTATTGTATGAGAATCAGCAGCCTATTTTCCTCAATGAAGAAGTGTAATGTTCCAAATCTGGAATTTCTACAACAATGAGAATACCCTAAGGTATTATAGAGTTGTAGAAGACAAAATATTCCTTATAAAATATTTCCAATTATATATCCCTTAATTAAATGATTATGTAGCAGCTTATAACTCACTTTGGACTCAAAAGGGTGGGGAAAAGAGGTGATTTTGGCCCTAAAATGAGTGTATTCAGGTATCTGCATAACAATAAGGTGGGATGATGGTTGTATATGATATATTTGCTTGTTATGGACTTATTCTCCTAATTTCAGCTCAAAAAAATAAGTATATCTAATTTAAACAGTTCCTCCTTCCCCAACTAGGCTTAAAAACCCCGATTTCCCATGGCTTAGATTATGCAGAAATTTTTTGAAGCATGGATAGTGTAATTTCTGAGGTTTTTAATTGAAATAATTGTGTAACATCAATAGTGAAACTTAGAATATGACTCATATTATTTACACTAGGAAAAACAGATATTTACATAAAAAAAGGCCTCAAAATGAGGTGCTGCAACCATGGAATGGGATAGCAAAGCTGAAAATCGTAATTTATAGAGGGATAAAGTAGTGTTTCATTATATTTTATATATACAACAGATCTGAATACAAAATCATAGATCAGAATGGGATATATATGAAAAAATAGCTTTTTAGTACATTCCCCTTGGGGATCTCAGCAGAAGATGAATAACAATGAATATATCTTAGATCTACACCATAGATCTGCAGTAATCTTCAGAAATTTTTGAAGAATATGATACACAACAGATCATATCTGAAATATAACATAGATTGGTTGGCCAATCTATGGATCACCACAGTGAAAGGAAGGATCCCTTTCACTGAAGATCTATCCTCGAAACTGATGCAAAACCCACACTGCAACTCTGCCTGCAAAAAGGATGAATTTTCCTCAAGGGTCTGCACTGAAGAAGTGGAGAAAATTTTTTCCTAATGCAAAGATATGGATCTGAAGCACAATTAGGAGAGGCACTCTTCTAGGAGGTCAAAAGACACACTCCGTGAGAAGAGGCACCCATAACAAGCTAGAACTCTACAGATCTAGAATCCCACTTGTTGCAGCTCACTAAAGCAAGTAAATCCTGAGTTGATTTACATTGCCCAAGAGAGATTGAGCTTCATCAACGCCAGATAGTGGGCCAAATAAGTACAATCTCCTCCAAGAAATCCTCAAGGAAGGAGGGAGGATTCCTAAACAGGAAACACTCACTATTCTCTGGCTAAACAGCCTAGAGAATTGGAATTAGTCTAAGCAGACTCAATTCTGAATATCTTCAACAACCTCTCTCTTGAGCCTTCTCCTTCCTTTTATAAGATGAGGATGTGCAAAACCCTAAACCACCTTGGATCACTTAACCCCTTTCACATGAGGCCCTCCTTCTAGATCTGCATTGCCCCTTTTATGAGATACATTGAATCTAGACAGTGCTGTAGATTTGGTCAAGGTTGACCCAGTCTCATAGCTTAAACCCCTTTCACACCTGCAAGTGGATTTTATGTAAATGGCTCAGATATAGCTGTGTTTACATTGGGAATTGATTTATTCACTGATCTAAGGAGTTTTACATGTCCTCCATTCGTCATTTATTCATAAATTGAAAATAAAACAAAATTTAAATATTCCTATTAGATTGGGATAATTAGGAACATTATAGTCCTCCCCTCCAAAAGTGTTGCTTTCCCTCAAGCAACTGACAAGGTGAGTGCTGCAAAATCTCCAATGGAATTGTCTCCTCCCCTGAATGAACCATATAGCTGTCATCATGATGAATTAGGAGATACAAAGGATGAATTACAAGTTGTCCATTGGTCTTCTCAAGGCATGAGAGATTGTAAATATAGGGTACTTAAACCCCTTTAAGAGCCTTTACTCTCCATGCTACCATCCAAATAAAAGCAACCATTCTTGATAGCTCATAGAAACAATCATTAATCCCCATCATGTGCATTGAGTAGGGGATATAAAGCTGAAAATGAGAGATAAATATACTCAACTCACGTTGTCCCTCTTCCCATTTTTTATGGATGTGGAGTTGTTGATCCTGGGCTGCAAAAATGTAGTTTCCATGAAGCCAAGAAGAGCTTGGACCTTCATGATTCTGTCCAAGGATTCTAGTGAGCCTTCTTGCCCAACCTCCTATGCATATAGTGAACAAATCATTTTCACCATAGGTGCTCCAACAGAAATATGGACTATGTGTCATTGGATGGTGACCCAAGTCCCTCCCTTGAGACCAGCTTTTTCCATCCTCTAGCTACCTCAAATCATGATACAATAAGTGGCCATCCCATTGCCTTTTTGCTGCCATAAGCTTCTTCAAAACTTGGAAATAATGGAGGATAATAGGTGTTAGTTGAACATGATTCAAGCAACACATGCCTTTCTCTAAGTTCTCCCTTGTGAGATATCCCTTCCCATGACATAAGCCCAATACATGACCTTTTGCATAAGAAAACACAATATATAATGCAGCAGCCATATAAAGTTATATCCTCTTCTTGAAATACAAATGAATCTGGGAGATTGCATTCCCAATGGATACATTCACCCATTGTACCTTTCCTTCTCTCATGTCTACAATAAATATTGGAGCATCAGTAATATCATGATATAAACATTCTCCCTTATGCCATCTCATGAGAAGGTTACATATTCTCCCAACCCAAAGTACATACATGATTATGATATTCATTCTAAATAGAAATAAATGTACATACATCATGGATACAAGTGGATGTATGGACATGGAATTCATCATGGGGTGTCCATACTCTCTCCTCGTCAACCAAAAAAAACATGCCTCCTTCTTATGCATTCTTTTCTTGAAATATAAGGCATGAGACAAGAAATTCAGAAACCTTGGGTGGTACCCAAACTCACCCAATAGGAAGCAGCGCAGGTGATCTCCTCCCTGTTTCAGATCTAGATATGGTAAGTGATTTGCATGCCACTTACTTGCTACCCTTATCATTTCACCATGGATGAAAGTGAAATATATATTTGGTGCCTTAGGGAAGCACCCATCATGTTTTAACACCTCCCTCAGCCTATCAAGGCAGTGTCCATATTTGAAAATAATCTTGGCCCATAGTTGGCCATGCAGCTTGTAAGGTAAAACACTCCCTTCGGGATTTATGGCTTACAAATATAAAGTAAGAGAATAAATGTAATCATGAAATAAGATGTGATTTACATAAGCATTCTTCTTACCCAAAGTCTCCAATATTGTGTTGGCTACCCTCTTAGAAAGAGATTACATTGATGCACAAGGTTGAGGGAACACTTTGCTCTTCTGCTCATCATGGGAACTCCTTGGCGGAATTCCTTCAAGTAAGAAGACATAAAGGAATAGACCATGGAAGGATGTATGGACTGATGTGTGCTTGCTTTGCTTGAATAGATCTCTTTACCTTCTTTTTGCATTATTGTGCTGAAATAAATAGGGAAAAATGTTTCTTACCATGTGAAGCTTGCCCTCCTCTTTTCCTTCTGCAATCTTCAGGGTCTCATCCTTTGATAGTGATGACACATGCTGCCCATGGATGGTGACATAATCTTCATATAATGATACCTCCTTAATGAGAGATGACTAAATACATGAGTGGAGAAGACCCTCCATGCTTCCACTGTGCAATCCAATCACCTTCCTAGGTGTTTCACCCTCCTTCAATGGATAGGAATGAGGCTAGCCCTCTTCCCCATCTCCTCTTTGTGTCCTCATGATTTTACACCTTCTGCATTTAAAGGGATTTTGAAATGCCATCCCTTTGAGATCTTCAAGAAAAGACCTCTCATCTATGTCCTTCCAAAACCATTGACATTCTAGATCTTCTGCAAGTAGAAGTTTCTCTTTGAGCTGGGGAGTGCTCATTGAGAAAGAGGCATCTAGAAAGGAGAAAAGGTTTCTCAGTTCAAGATGTCTACCATTCATCATTTCTTCCTCCATTGCTTCATGAATGAAGCTGCAATTTGAATTCCCCAATGAGGAATGGTTCCTCCCTTCTTCCTTACTGCTCTTGCACAGAGCAGTGCAATTTTGTTGCTCTAAATCAGCAGCATACAAAAATGTAGATCTCTTCATACAATGTGCTGAAATGAAAACAGATGGATTTTTAATTATACCTTGGTGGGATGTAGAAGAAAGAGCTTCTTCTGAAACTATGAAGTCTTCCTCCATTATTGAACATGAAGGCTTCTCCTCCAAGGTTGTGCCAGCACTGGTACAAGTCTCCACCCTTTCAATCTTCTTGAGATATTCTTCAATACCCTTCATAGTCCGAAAAAGGAGCAAGGAAATCTCCTCTTCTATCATTCTTCCAAGTGGTGGAGCCATGCTCTTTTTTTTGTTGTACAATTAATATTATTTGTGAGGGTAGGAAGTGCATGGGTCTTCCTCTCCTTCTTGAAGCCTTTTGTAGGTCTCACTCCAACTTTCTTCTCCTTGAAACCCTCTAGGAGTTTCATTTTCTTCTTCTTTCTCCTTTGCATGTCTACCCTCTTTGAAGAGGCTCTTCATGGATCTGGAATATGATGAGTTAAAACTCATATTATTCATGATTTTTAACTTTCTCCTTGTTGTACAACACTTTGGCTTGAAGCCACAGGCTGAGCCAAAGATCTTCCTCTGATACCACTGTAATGTTCCAAATCTGGAATTTCTACAACAATGAGAATACCCTAAGGTATTATAGAGTTGGAGAAGTAGAAATATGCCTTATAAAATATTTCCAATTATATATCCCTTAATTAAATTATTATGCAGTAGCTTATAACTCACTTTGGACACAAAAGGGTGGGGAAAAGAGGTGATTTTGGCCCTAAAATGAGTGTATTCAGGTATCTGCGTAAAAATAAGGTGGGATTATGGTTGAATCTGATATATTAGGTTGTGAGGGACTTATTATCCGAATTTCAGCTCAAAAAAATAAGTCTAGCTAAGTGAAACAGTTCCTCCTTCCCCAACTAGGCTTAAAAACCCTGATTTCCCATGGCTTAGATTATGCAGAAATTTTCTGAAGCATGGATAGCATAATTTCTGAGGGTTATAACTAAAAAAATGTTGGAAAATCATTAGGGAAACTTATAATATGACTCATATGATTTACATTAGGAAAAATAGAGATTTACATAAAGAAAGGCCTCAAAATGAGGTGTTGCAACCATGGAATGAGACAGAGAAGTTGAACAACGTAATTTACAAAGGGATGAAGTAGTGTTTCATTATATTTTAGATCTAAAATAGATCTGAATACAAAATCATAGATCATAATGGGATCTATATGCAAAAAGAGCTTTTTAGTACATTCCCCTTAGGGATCTCGACAGAAGATGAATAACAATGAATAGATCTGAGATCTACACCATAGATCTGCAGTAACATCCAGAAATTTCTGAAAAATATGATACACAGAAAATAATATCTAAAATAGAACATATATTGGTTGGCCAATCTATGGATCACCACAGTGAAGGGAAGGATCCCTTTCACCGAAGATCTATCTTCCAAACTGATGCAAAACCCACACTGCAACTCTACCTACAAAAAGGACGCAGTTTCCTCAAGTGATTGTGCTGAAGAAGTAGAGAACACTTTGGCCTGATGCCAAGATATGGATCTGAAGCACAATCAGGAGAGGCACTCTTCCAGGAGGTTAAAAGACACACTCCGTGAGAAGAGTCTCCCAAAACAAGCTAGATCTCTACAGATCTAGAATCCCACTTGTTGCAGTTCACTGAAGCAAGTAAACCCTAACTAGAATTACACTGCCTAAGAGAGATGGAGCTTGGCCAATGCCATACAATGGGCCAAAGAAGTACAATCTCCTCCAAGAAATCCTCAAGGAAGGAGGGAGGATTCCTAAACAGGAAACCCTCACTATTCTCTGGCTAAATAGCCCAGAGAATTGGAATTAGTCTAAGAAAACTCAATTTTGAATATCTTCAACAACCTCTCTCTTGAGCATTCTCCTTCCTTTTATAATATTATGATGTGCAAAACCTTAAACCACCTTGGATCACTTAACCCCTTTCACATGAGGTCCTCCTTCTCGAACTGTGTTGCCCCTTTTATGAGATACATTGAATCTAGACAATGTTGTAGATTTGGTCAAGGTTGACCCAGTCTTGTAGCTTACACCCCTTCCACACCTGCAAGTGGATTTTATGTAAATGGCTCAGATATAGCTGTTTTTACATTGAGCATTGATTTATTCACTGATCTAAGGAGTTTTACATGTCCTCCATTAGTCATTTATTCATAAATGGAAAATAAAACAAAATTTAAATATTCCTATTAGCTTGGGCTAATTAGGAATATTACAAGAAGATCGATTTTCTGCATAAATTCATGCATAGGAGGATCAAAAATATGTCTTGCCAAATGATGATATGCTATCAGTATGGACAGATTATTACCCAGTGGGATATTAGAATTCTCTCACTCAAGTATAGCGCTAGTATGGTTTGAGGAATAGGAATGTTCCTATAATCTCCAATCAGAAAAAACATAATTCTCAAACCGATACTCAACATAAAGAGACGATTACTTAAAATCAAAGAAACAACAAGGGACCTGATGTACCTAATTTTGTAAAAGGCAATGAAACTTCTACCAGTAGTCAGAAAAAAGATAAAGAAGTCAAATATGGAGGACAGAAGAGGGAGATCCCACACAAGGACCAACTTGAGAAGAAATATGCACCATCCAAAGAGGTAGAAAATCATTCTACCCTTTTTAGTCTTGAAAATGAAATCTCAAAATTGAAAGTCTCTATTCCTTTAACTGGAATATTCAAGAAAGAATGACTAGTGTAAGTTTCAAGTAGAGAATTTTCTTAGGGTAGATTAGATGTATGATATGATCAATGTAACTGATTATCACCTAGAACTTTTATTTGGTCCTGTTGTTGGTGGTGATTTAGAATATAGTGAGGTCCCTTCATTTTATTTTAGCCTCAAAATCCACAAGTTTATCCTCCATAACTCCATGCTTGATTCTGAGGTGTCCCATAACCTTATGCCCAAAGCCATCATGGACAGATTAGGCCTCGATATCACAAGACCCTACCATGACCTTTATTCATTTGATTCAGGCAGAGTGAAATGTCTTGGCCTCATTAAAGATCTAGTGGTGTCTTCAAAGAAAATATTAGCCAATAATGTCCTCATGGATGTTTTTGCGGCTGATATCCCTCCCATATATGAAAATTTTCACTCCCGGTCATGGGGAGCGAAACTTAGAGGTATCTTGCAACTCAACTTTTCATATGCTATCATATCGGTCTTTGGCCAACTTAGGAAAATATACCGGGAAATTAAAATGGAGTCCATGATCAGTAGAAAAGAAAAGCCTAATAATCACCCCATACATGTTTTTCACACAGATTTAGATTTTTTTATCTTATTCAATGATGAATGTTCAGCATATTTAGAAATTTTGATGGAAGAAAAGATAGAAAATTCAAAATTTCAAATTCTGTTTTAGAAATTGAAAAAACAGAAAATCAAGAAAAGATGCCAAGTGGTTTGGAACCAAGTGCATCAGTCCAAAAAAGAGATGAAACAATGAAAGACACTGAAATTTTTGGTACAACAAACCTTTCTCAAGCAGCAAGTAAAGTTCAATCATATGATGTGTAGCATCCCGATGAAGAAGGTAGTTTGTGGACCATGGACTCTGATGGAGCCTTATGTAAGGAAGGGGTTAACATTGTAGTATGGATTCATAGCCCTATAATTTAGACTCTTAACATTCCTCCCAATGTTAGAAATTCCTTTGACAAGTTATCATTTTACTATTCAAACAATGAAGCAGAGTATGAGGCTTTGATAGTTGGCTTGAAAATTCCCAAGAAGTTAGCTGCCAAGAAATTTTTTGTGTATGGTGACTCCAAACTGGTAATAAAACAATTCAAAGGAGAATACCAAGCCAAGCATCCTAGAATGAGAGCTTACTGAAATGTAGTATTTGATATCCTCAAAACCTGCACCAAGTATACTTTTTCATTGATCCCAAGGGACAACAATGTTATTGTTGATTCTCTTGCCACTTTGGCCAACATGTTTAAAAATCCATTGTATCCCAATAATAAGTATGAGATAAATTTCCAACATTTCCCTGTTGTTCCATATAATGCTCAGTATTGGCAGGTCTTTCAACATGACAAATAGATCAAAAAATTCTTGCAGGCAGAAGATGAATTTTTTAATTCACAAATGGATGAATTTTTTTATGAAAATGACTAAGAATTCCATGCAGTAGAAATGAAATTACTTCAGTTGAAATAAAACTCCATTCCTATAGGTCTTTTGCCTTTGGAGGAGCTTTTTTACCAAGACGATGTTGCACGTAAATTGACCATGCTGCCAACAGAAGTAGGAGTGGGAGATCTTAATCTTGGCACTCCTGAAAAAGCAAAAGATGGTCAAGATTTCAAAATACTTGAGCCTAGAGATGAAAGGTAAATATGCATCACTCATGTCTCATTTTGTTTATGTTTTTGCATGGGAGTATTCTGATCTAAAAATATATGATAATATTATATTTCAGCATACTATTCCTTTGAAACCAGATCAGAAGCCTTTTCGCCAGAAATTGAGAATGAATCCTAGGCTGTTGCCATCCATTCAAAAAGAGGTAAAGAAGTTATTTATTGTTGGTATTATATTTCCACCTCATTTGTCTAATTGGATGTCTAACTTAGTGCCAGTAAGAAAGAAGACCGGAAAAATTCGCTTGTGTATAGATTTCAAAATTCTGAATAAAGTGTCGATGAAAGATAACTACCCACTTCCAAAAATGGACCATATTCAGCAAAGGGTAGTTGGATATTCCAGAAATTCATTTCTGGACATATATTCTGGGTATAATCATATTTTAGTCCATCCAAATGATGAGGAAAAGACAGCCTTTACAACACCATGGGGTACCTTCATGTACGCCAAATTTTTTTTTGGATTGAAAAATGCAAAAGCGACTTTTCAATGAGTGATATAAATCACCTTCGCTAATGAAAAGGATGTAGTTTTGGTCATTTATCTTGATGATATCACTGCTTTTTCTAAGATAGATGAGCAACACTTGAAAACAATTTTTCAGAGATGTAGGAAATTTGGCATATCGTTGAATCCTAAGAAGAATTAGTTTGCTATGAAGAAAGGAAAATTGTTGGGCCACATTATATAAAAATACGACATCCAAATATATCCTTCAAGAATTGAAGCGATTCAAATCTTGGACTATCCTACAAGCAAGAAGGTGATTCAGTCATTCAATGGTAAACTCATTTTTTTGAGAAGGCTTGTTCCCAATCTTGCTGAACACTTAAGGAAAATTACTGATATGCTGAAGAAAGGTAGTGAGGTAAAACGGTATGAGGAGGCAAAGAAGTCTTTCAATAAATTTAAATTTTCTTTATCTCACACTCCTATTCTTATTAGTCCATAATACACACTTGATTTCATCATTTTTTTCCTTTTCTTCGGAGCATACTCTAGTTGTTGTCCTTATGCAAAATAAAAATATGAAAACAGAACAACCCATCACCTTCTTCAGTAGAACCATTAGAGACATGGCCTTGAAGTAAAATATCATTAAAAAAATCCTTAGCACTAGTTAAAGAATTGAAGGATTTCTGAGTCTATATTCTCCACTCTCATGTTATTGCATATGTACCAAATGTTGCTTTGAAATATGTTCTTACACAGAATGATCCTGAAGGCCAACGTGGAAAATGGATCATTGTTATGTTGGAGTATGACTCGGAGATAAAGCCTACAAAACTAATTAGCGGTCAAGTATTGGAAAAGATTATGGTATACTGTGGTGCAGGAAAATCTCCTCTGCAGACAGAGGAAATCCCTCTAGCGGTAGGGTGGGTCTAGAAATAAGGGAACATGTTGGTTTCTAAATTTCTAGTTCATAAATGAAATGTGGATTGGAATAGATTTCCCAACACAATCCAATGATCTTGATGTAGTATGTTACGGTGATCCCTTGATATTTATTCTTCAAGCCTTGCGATATGTCGGTAGCGATGTTTATTCACCTGCACAAAGATCAAGAAAACACTAGAAGCATACGAGCATACATATTCACTTAAGACTATCCAACTAGTTAAGGAGAGCCAGAAACTTTGAATATTAACATAGTCAATGATGGAACTAGAAATCATTCATGTCATATTAATTTATAAAAGGGATTTTATAACCTGCGCCTTGATTTTGTAGACCACATTTGACGGATTCAGTCGGGCACGTCTCCAAAGCATTCGTTCGTTGATTGGCTCAAAGAGGCGAAAGGCTCAAACCCTCTCTCACAACTATGGACTATTCTCTGCTATCAGATCTTGATCTATTATATCTAAAATAATCAATAGGATGAAGAGGAACTTATAGGAGTGGAGGGAGAGATTTGTGATCCACTTATGGTGGAGGAAAGTTCTATCCCTTTGGGACGTTGCATTTTTGTAGGAACTAGAAAGCCAAAAGGAGAAACACGACCACATCCAATCGAATAAACATCCATGACTCTGCTCACGAAGATGTTAGATCTTAGAAACTTCATTTCCATATTAAAAAACCTTCCAAAAGTAGCTCGCCACGAGGGCTCTTCAAAGACAGAGCGACCATGGCACGAGGCCCAGTGCAAATCTGGCCATCGGTGCTAGGAAATAACTACACAAGCACGCCGACCCAAAAGTACATGTTTTTAAGGGTCCACTTCAGGAATGGTCCACAGATATTTTTTTCCTGGCATGTTAAGGGATGCAATGAAATTCATCATGATGTGTGACAGTCATTTTCAGAGAACCTACAAGATCAAGTACAACTAATATCTCTGATACATGAGTACGAGGTATGGGCATAGCCATCCATAATAGAGAACATGTAATAATATCTATGGTATAGAAGCAGCCATTCTGTGAGAAGGATCATAAAATAGACTCAGGTATGGTCGCAGTCATCTTATCAGAAGAGTCATGTATACAGTCATGAAAAACCAAATCATCACGCAACCTAGATTTCATCAGACAAAACTCAGGGTCTTGTGCTCCATCTTGACCCGAACAGGTACAAATTCAGGCATGTGAATGAATGAGACGAAGTTGAACATGCAATAAATTCACCTGATTACCAGCCGATGATGGAAGTTGTTAACATGCATGAGAGAAACCACCAATAATGGAAATGGTTCTCAAGGTATTACTAGTACAATCCATGGAATGTGAATAATGAAATGGAGTTGAACATCCATGAAATCACCCGATCAAAGGCCAATGATGAGAACCTATCATCGAATGCGAAGAACTTGCCATTGAGGCATGCAAGCTCTAAGGTACCAGAAGGGAATATCTAGATTAGCTTCCTAGATAATGAGCTGAAGTCGACAGAAAGTGATCGTTCGAAGGAGGGCCATAATGTTACCCACACCATCGACACGAGACAGAGGAATAATATGATATTGAATCAAGAATGAACATAGGATTAGGGGCTGAAAACTATAGAAGGGACTTCTCTTAAACATATTGGCGACAAGACTCCCAAATTTGGTAGTATTTGACATCTAGGGATATGAGGTCATGGTGATGAGGCAAAGAGCATATGAGTGGTAAAAACAGATAACCCAAACCAATGGAGGAAAAATGACAAATGTGGGATGTCCCCAACTCGACACGAATTGCAGAAAAGTGTCATGTTCAAGAGCGACATACTACCGACACAACTGATAACTAGTTTCGTTTTCCCCCACCATTTCTGGAAAGTACCACAATTATTTTTGGAAACAAGCTTGAAGGGGATAACATATTCTTGACATGTAAGTTTAATCTTCAGAAAAATCCATCCTAGTACATTTTACGAGCCCTAGGAAGGAGGAACTCGGTAATGTCATGGCGACGACTTCCAATGTCATTTATTTTTAACGAGTCTAACAAAGGGAAAACTCAACTTCTTTTCATCTTTAGAGAGTTTGAAAAGAGGCAGAAAAGAAAACTTTAGAAGGTCCCTTTTCGCAGGTCATCTCTCAGATCCGAAAAGGTAGAAAACAGTATCTGAGAGAACCTCTTAGCCATGTTCGAATAAGGTATTCCATTTTCGTAAATAATCTATCCCAAACCAAAAAAGGGGTAAACGTATACTAGGAAGGTGACATTTTGCAGCCTTTAGAAAGTTCAAAATGACAAGAGCTCAGAAATCTTTTCATATTTTGAGATTTAGAAAATGGTTGAAAGATGACTCTAGAGGTGACTTTTTCATTTTTTTTCCGAGTCTGAAAAAGTAATAAAATACAACTCATTTTCTCATAATTTCTAGTTTTAGGACCTGTTGTTGCACAAGAAACAAACGTAAAACCAATTTTTGAGAAAAAATAATAAAAAATAATGGAAAATGTGTCTAAAAACCTAATTAGGGTTAGAAAAGGTTATAAAATAACTCAAATAGTAAAGAAAAATTACTTTTACCTTTTCACCTTCTTGTGAGCATTTTTATCGATTTTCACTGTGAACTTGGAGAGTTGACTGCAGGCAATCTAGGAGGCTATTGATGAATCTTCTTCTTCCAGGTAAGATCCATGAACTTCCCCTGCAATTTCATCATATTTTTATGTGTTTTTGTGTTTTGATGCATTTTGTGGGAGGGTTTTAAAAATTCATGCACATGGCTGTCGACACGGGTTCTGGGCATGGAGTCGCACCAACCACCACAATTTTTGTACGGGGAAAGCACTACTCCCAAAATTTTTAAAATTTTTCTCCAAAAATTCTTGGCCAAATGGATTCATTTTTTAGAAATCGCTTATATAATCTCTGTATTGTTGTTTTGCAGGAAGAATCATCAAGTTTGAAATGGAAATTGAATGGAAAGAGTAGGAGCATGGGGAAGAAGATGCACAGGCCCTGGAGAATGATGAAAGCTTATATGCTCTCAGGAACTGTGGGCTCATCAAGTTTTTCATGACTCCATGTTTGCGAGCTCAGTTGGAGCTGCTACAATACTTGATAAGTGTATGGGACATTGACTAAGAGAGATTCATAATCCATGACCAGGAATTAGAGATAGAAGTCTCGTATATCTACTTCATAATTGGATTTTTGTGGAGGGGAGAGTGATGACTAATGATAGGTACTCGAATCCTTGGAGAAAACATGGACATGTTGATAGATAGGGCTTGTCCTATAGTAGGGAAAGCACACAATAGTGGCAAACTAGACATCCAAACAGTGCCCGACTTACCTTTGAGGGTAGTGCTACATACCATTACTTTGGCTGTCGGATCTTAGGCTCCTCATGAAGCCACAAAGATTCAACTCAAACTATCCATATATTTCATGTCTCTGACAATCTTCAATTTGGTAGAAGTGGTGACAATCAACATGAAACATCAGCTAACCAAGTGAAAAAATTGTAATCTAAAGCAGTTTGGGTATGGGTCCATGTTGATACCATTTATGCAGGAACGGTTACCGATATTCCAACGACAGGAGGTGATTGCACGTATGCCGCCAGCACGAGAGCCATGGATTGTCTGTTGGGCTGAGTTGATGCCTCGATTAGGAGGTGGGAAGCATATGTCATGGAGACCAGAGTTTTTTGACTGGTTGAGCCAACAACTCATCGTGGTGGAGGACTGGCCATACACTAGTACCGATTTCAGGGGTGATCCAGATCTTCCACTTCCCGAAGGGGACAACTAGGATGAGGAAAGAGGTAAAAACTAATTTTTTGGATTTTGATGAGTATTATGATTTTTTTTAGTTTATATATATATATATATATATATATATATATATATATATATCTGTGTGTGTGTGTTCTGATGTTTTCTCATGTGTTGTATATTTTGGACTAGAGAGACCCACGGGAATGTCTCTGATAGCTTGGAGGGTCCCAAGAGATTTAAAAGTGGCCCCTCATGGTGAGGGAGGTGATTATGAGGAAGAAATTGCACTTAACTTTGAGGGACTCACGAGCGGGATCCCGAAGTATGTGAGATTCGAGGACATTCCTCGTGCTTACCAGTGGCACACTGCGGGGATTTATAACCGCATCCATCGACTGACGAGACGTGTCGTACGAGCACTGACGTGCTATCATGAGCAGCATGTTGATTAGACTCCTAGGTTTCATTTCTACATTTTTTTGAGAGACGTGGCATCTCAAGATGTAACTATAACACATATATTTTTTGAACTATGATGTACAAGCCGAGGCAAACAATTGATATATATATATATATATATATATATATATATATATATATATATATATATATATATATTCTTATATTCTCTTATATCTTCGTCTAAATCTTACTATAAAGATGATGATCGTTTTTTACAAATTCTCCAGAAATGTTCATTCAATACAACACATATCGTAGGTTAAAGCAATTTATCTATTCTTATGGGAATATGCTGATATGTAATATAATCAAAATTCCTTTATAACAAATGAACATGTAAATAAATCCTTAAAATATGAGGGTTTATGACATAATAACGCCCATTAAGCTAGAGAAAAACAAGCTGAGAGTCTAGGTTTACAATTAATTTGTGAATGTTGAAGGTAATAGTTTCAGTTAGAAGTTCGATAACTGCACTGTATTCAACGACGTTGTTAGTTGTATGTCCTACAAAAATGCCTTGAAGATCCACTAAATCATCATTAGGATCATAAATTACCCAAGCCGCAAAGGATAGGTTCCGGGTACTACGGGAGGCACCGTTAGTGAAACTGACATAAGGAGTGACAGAAATCTACACAGTAAGAAAAGACATAATAAGTAGGGAAAAAATGCTCGTAAAGCACACCAAGCCAAAAATGTACAAAAATGAAAAACACACTTATGTATAGAGGAAATTCACGAGAAACTCATGCATAATATTTTTTGAGATACAGCTCATTTCGGGGTTGATTCACAGATAACCTTCATAATCAATAAGCTCATAGGCCCCTTTTCTCAAGACATGTTTAATGATGTAGGGCCCATGCCACATGGGTTCGAATTTACCTGCCCCCAGATTATAATGGGCTTGGTCATACAAGAGGACTAAGTCACCTTCTACAAAGGTATGAGGGGAAAATGTCTTGTCAAAATGGGCTTTGACCCACTTTTTCTGTGCTTCTATGAAAAGAGCGGCGAAGCGGAGAGTTTCATCAAGACTCTCCAAATATATAAGACGTTCTTCCTTTGGTGAGGTATTCGACAGTAATTCAACATCTAGCTTGAGTGAAGGAATTTCACATTCAATTGGACGGGTAGCTTCCAGACCATAAATAAGTTGAAATGGTGTGAATGTGGTTGCATCCTTCACCAAGGTTCGGTAAGCCCAAAGAGCTGAGAACAACATAATATGCCATTTGGACTTTTGCATCCCAATAGTACGCTGAAACATAGTGACTAAAAATTTGTGCACAACTTCGACCTATCCATTGGCCTGGGGGTAGTACGATGTTGATTTTTTATAACGCAGACCCAACTAAGTAGTCAGCTCAACCATCATATAATGGCGAAATTGGGTGCCATGGTCAGTGACAATGTCTTGAGGGACTCCAAACCTAGTAATCATGTGATTGAAGAGAAATTAGGCAGTCATCTTACCGTCAGATAGGAGTGTAGGCATTGCGTCAGCCCATTTGGTGAAGTATTCTACGGCTACAATAATATAAGCATGCCCCCCGACCAAGCAAGGGTTACACATCATAAAATTGATACCCCACTTTGAAAAAGGGCCAAAGGTAATGACGGGATGGAGGTGAGCAGGTGGCTTGCACATCTTGCATTGGTAGATTTGGCACGTGTGACATTGGTGGACAACGAGAATACAATCTTTGAAAATGGTAGGCCGGAAATACCCAACATGAATAATGTTTTGAGCAGTAGCATACCCAGAAATGTGACTACCACATGCACGAGAATGGAATTCATTAAGGAATTTTTTAGCTTCCTCGAGGGTTAGACACCGATGGAGGATGGAATCAGATCTGATGTGGTATAAAGTATCTTTGACTATGCAATAGGGTTGCAAATGATGACGGATACGTCGATGAACATATTTCGTCAACTCGGACCGAAAATTAGAAGTCTAGAGGTAAACAATGATATCATTGTACCATGGATCGAGGGTGCTAATCAGAAAAAGAGTATCGTCTAGAATGCGTTCCTCATAACCGGAAGGAGCAGAGGCATAGGTTAAGGAGTAGATCAACTCAGAAAGAAAAAAACAGATTTCTTGGATTTTCTAGTAGTGAACTCCAAATAAAACTCTTGGAGGATAAATATCCACTTATATTACTTCCCCCCCCCCAGCAAATTTTGAGTTAAAATATAGGTCATGGGGTTGCAATCAGAAATCACGGTCCTGGTGCGGAGTAAATTATAATGGTGGAAACGTTGTATGGCTTGAACAGCTTCCAACACCAATTTTTCGACATGATCGTAACACATTTCAGTGTTGAGAAGATTTCAACTAAGATAATAGATGACGTGATAATCACCATCGTCATCGTCTTGTACCAAAACCATGGTGATAGTGCTAAAAGTGGCAGCCAAATAGAGCGAATAATCGCCATGATAATTTTTGGGACGCAAAAGAGGAGCATTGACAAGAATGGTCTTCAGTGCATCGAAATATTTTTGGGAAATCTCATCCCATAGGAATGGGACACCTTTCTTAACAAATCACGTAAAACCTTTGGCTACCTCAGCCTAGTTTGGTATGAAGCAACTTAGGAAATTAGCTCTCCCTTGCAAACTTTGCAACTAGTGTAAAGAGGAAGGGGAGGGGAGATTAATGATAGCCTTGACCTTAAGAAGATCAAGATGAATATTGTCTTTGGAAATGAAAAACCCAAGGAGTCTATCAGAATCAATGTAGAAAACAAATTTGTGCAGATTAAGCCGAGTTTTTGAGCATCTACAATGAAGAAAAAATTGATGGAAGTGTTCCGGGTGGTCCTGACGCTTAGCGGAATGAGCTGGGAGGTCATCCAAGTAAGGTTGAACAATGTGCTTAATATCATGAAAATCATAGGACATTGCCTATTGGAATGTGGCACCAACATTTTTCAGGCCAAAAGGGAGTTTCTTATACGCGAAAGTACCCCATGGACAAATGAAAGTGGTTTTATGTTGATCAGTTGGTATTATATTAATCTGGTTATAACGAGAGAACCCATCCATAATGGATAAAATCTCACTCCTAGCACACTCATCAATAATCTGGTCAATGAGGGAGTGCCATAGTTATCCTTGGGACAAGCACGATTGATATCACGGTAATCCACACAAACAAGAATGGTGCCCTTCTTCTTGTCCACAGGGACAATGTTAGAGACCCAATATTTCAATGGGATCAGATAGATGAAGCCTGCTTTGAGAAGTTTTTCAACTTCTCCATTTTTGGTAGCTGCCTTTCTAGGGTGCATAGGATGAAGACGTTGGCGAACAGGTTTCGCATCAAGGTAAGTGGTATATCATGCACGAATATACTCAAATAAATGTTGAGAATTTCCTCATAGAACCAAGCGAAAACGTCTCAAAATTTGAGGAAGAGGCTAGTATAGACCTTAATCTCATCAGGAGAAAAGGTCACCCCCAATGTGGATGTTCTCGAAAACCCTCAGTTTAACGGAGTTTTCAACAGGCATCATCTGAGTGATATTTCCCATGTTTCCCTCCGCAAGAACTTCATGTGTCAAAATAGGCGTTTGAAGCGGTTGGGAAGGAATTTGGGAAGAAAAATTCTCAAGACAGGTAGAAATTGCCCCAAGACCAAGTAAAAGGAGGAACGATGATGATTATTATCCCAGGGAGGATCCTCTAGAGACATGGTTTCCACAATGGCTTCATCAGTTGGAAATGTCTTGTTCAAGGGATCTGGAGAATCCGAAACATCGATCCAAGGGGATTGAGAATACGTGTCAAGAGGCATACTTGAACAAGTATGATCAGAAGGAGAAGACAAAGCAAAGATTATCTCACAATAACCAATTTATATCGGGCTTAATGACATTACGTCACCAAACGAATCAACCTGATCAGGTGAAGGGATGATCCAAGGATCAGAAGAAGAGGAGATCATATTAAACTGAGAAATATTGGGTAGAGGAAGAGAAAAAAGACCCATAAGGGCAGGATATTTGAAATTTCCTGGCCCCACACTTTCATAAGGCATCATAATGTGGTCTACATATAGAACATTGCTCTCTAAAGAAGTGGAATTGAAAAAGGATAGCTGATCAATAATGATAATCTTTTCTTCGTGTGGGAAACAAAGAACACATAAGAGATTGGACAATACGCATAGCATGGCATGAGTCCAAATGTGATTGAGGAGGAGATTATAGTTGATTTTGGTGTCAATGACTTTAACCTTAACATTAACCACTTTTCATTCCAACGTGATAGGTAAGATGGTGATGATATCGAGAGGGTGATATTCCCTACCGTCGAATGCTTATAAAGCGTTTGGAGACTGGTTAAGGGCTGGAGAGACGATGGCTTTCCAGCATGCAACAGACATGATGTAAGTAAATGCACCTTTGTCAAAGTCTACTTTATGGATATTCTTACCATTAATCCCAACTTGGATAATCAATGCAAGTCAGTGGGGGAGACACGGGACGAAATTTTCCAATTCAAAAGTGATAAGGCTTGAATCGGCAGGGTAAACTCCAATAGTAGATAACAAAGACTTTCATTGTGATGGATAGTTATAAAGTACCTCCAGTGCAGACCTAGTGGATGGCACCTGAGCCAAATCCTCAACAATACTATAATGCTGAGCGGCACGGGCGTTCAGGTTATAGGAGGACTTATGGAGCACACCTTTGGAAGGTGGTTGTATAATGAGCTTAGAACTAGGCCTTTCAATATGAAGAGGGCAAAAATCATGCGGGGAAGAAGGAGTAGGAGCATCCGCAATTTATTTACCTATCACTTGACACGGTTCTATATAATCTTTTGATCTGGTAGCAATAGATATAGGTGCAGCACCATTCATCAAGAAGACTTAGGAGCCAAAAGGGGTGGAGGACGGGGGCCATTTGACTTGGTTGTGACGGGAATGGTTCTTTAATAATGGTTCATCCCCAATGGAGTCACCAAATTTTTGTGCAGGAAAATACCCTGTACGGACAGAGGTGATCCCTCTAGCCCTAGGGTGGGTATAGCAACAAGGGAACATGTTGGTTTATAAATTCCTAGTTCATAAATGAAATGTGGATTGGAATAGATGCCCTACCTCAATCCAACGCTCTTGATGTAGTATGTTGCAGTGATCCCTCGATATTTTTTCCTCAAGCCTTGAACTCTGTTGCTAGCGATTTTCAGTCATCTACACAAAGATCAAGCAAACACTAGGATCATACAAGCATACATATTCACTTACAACTATCCAAGTAGTCAAGGAGAGTCAGAAACTTTGAATATTAACATAGACAAAGATGGAACTAGAAATAAGCCATGGTGTATTAATGTATAAAATAGAGTTTACAACCTGTGCCTTGACATTTTAGACCTCCTTTGTTGGGTTTATTTGGGCATGTATCCAAAGAATTCGTTTGTCAATTGGCTCAAAGAGGCAAAAGGCTCAAACCCTCTCTCACAACTATGGACTATTCTCTGCTCTCAGCTCTTGGTCTATTCTAGCTAGCATAAACAATAGGATGAAGAGGAATTTATAGGATTGGGGGGAGAAATTTTGGATCCACTTATGGTGGAGGAAAGGTCTATCCCTTTGGGAAGTTTCATTTTTGTAGGAACTAGAAGGCCAAAGGGAGAAATTCGACCACATCTAGTCGAAAAAACATCCATGACTCTGCTCACGAAGCTGTTAGATCTTAAAAGCTTTGTTTCCATATTAAAAAATCTTCCAAAATTAGCTCGGTGCATGGGATTTTTAGAGATAGAGTGACGAGGTTCAAGGCAAAGTACAAATGTAGCCATCGGCATGAGGACATAACCACACAACTGCACTGACCCAATAGTACATGTTTTTTAGGGTCCAATTCAAGAATGGTCCACAAAGATTTTTTTTCCTAGCATGTTAAGGGATGAAATGACATTCATCATGATGTGTGACAATACATAGGGGTCACTATGATGGTCCTCTAGTATTCAGAATTGGGAATGCGGGGACGGTGAAAAAATGTTGTGTAACACAAACTCAAATCTTCATGCTTTGGACATTAATTTTATTGTTGCATTATCTGAGGAGCAAGAGGCTGATTCATTACCTCAGGTATCTGAAATATTTATTTCATCACCATGGTATGCTGATATTGTTCATGTTTAGCAACACTTGAATCCTCCTCCCGGCTTGCCTAGTAGTAAAGTTAGATATTTAAAGTAGAAGGCTCTTAAGTATTGCATATTTAACAATGATTTGTATTGGAAATATCTGGGCAGAATGTTGTTGATTTTTTTGGTAGAAGGAGAAGTTGGAAAAATGATCAATGAATTTTATAAAGGTGACTATGGCGATCATATTTTCTGGAAGACTACAAAAAATAAGATTTTAAGGGATGGCTTATATTGTCCGAGTTTATTTTCAGATTTTTATAAGACTGTCATGAGTTGTCATGAATGTCAGATTTTTGGAGGAAAAAAAAAATCTTTTGTCGTTGCCCTTAAAACCCATCGCAGTTCAAGCACCCTTCCAATAGTGGGGTATTGATTTCATTAGAGAGATCCATTTTCCTTTATCATCTCATCATAAGTGGATACTCACTATCACTGATTACTTCACAAATTTTATTAAAGCCATTCAAATGAGGCAAGCTACAGATACTATCATTATTCATTTTTTGGAAAGTAATATCTGGTCTCGTTTTGGTTGCCCATGGAAAATTATTACTGACAATGCAGCTGCCTTTAAGTCCAAGAAAATGATTGAATTTTGTTATAAATATTACATAATACTTGGTCGTTCTACAACGTATTATCCTCAAGGAAATGGGTTGGCTGAATCATCAAACAAAACATTGGTGAATATAACCCAGAAATTGTTGCAATAGAACAAGAGAAATTGGCACAAGAAGTTCATAAATGCTCTATGGGCAAACATAGTTAGCATGAAGACATCAATAAATAAGTCACACTTTTAGCTTGTGTATGGTGTTGACACAATGTTTCCCACTTCTTTAGTTGTCTCAGTGATGAAAATTTTGCAAGAAATCAACAGTGAACCAAATGATATCCAACAAAGAATCAATAAAATGATTCATTTACATCAGAAAAGATAAGAAGTTTTCAATCACACTTCAAAATAGTCTTCAGGAGAAAATCAAGAGAATGACAAGAAGTCCAAAGTTGATGATTTCAAGGTAGGATATGTTTTTCTTCAGTGCGATGCCCGGAATGAAGACAACGGTCAACACAGTAAGTTTGATAATATATGGAAAGGTCCATACAATATTACAACATTTAGAGGTAATAAGGCATTTTCGTTAGAATATCTTTATGGGGTAGGAAATTCTATGAGGATCAGTGAATGGTAGGTTGCTCAAACATTACCTTACCTAAGTTTGAAGAAAAAGGTTCACTTTAGTTGTAAATATCACTTTATATTTTCTTTCAAGAATAAGAATTTGTTGTAGAATTTTGAAGCCCAAGGAGAATGCCATGAGACTTCTATGATTAGTTGATGTTTTTCTTTCAAAATTCCAAAAAAGTCTAGTCAGTTTTTTGAGTCATTTTTTTCAGTTTGTCAAAGTTATTTCAGTTTCCAGTTTGGACT
Source organism: Pinus albicaulis (assembly GCA_034641835.2). NCBI lineage: Eukaryota > Viridiplantae > Streptophyta > Pinopsida > Pinales > Pinaceae > Pinus > Pinus albicaulis. The sequence goes on from CM076577.1 coordinate 537,836,785, forward strand.
CCATCGCCAGAGGATGAGGCTACCTGATCTACGGTGTTATTTACACCTCCTGAAGGAGATTCCATCCCCATATGTAGCCAATGTTAGTGTCCAATACTCAGTGATAAAAAATACTCTTTTCAAGTTTACTTAATAGCGGTCCTAGGTCAAAATTTGATATTTTCAAGTCAGTTTTCAAATATATTTTTTTTGCTGGATATGTCTGTGTCTTAAAATGCTACTCCCCCCAGTATATTCATTTTCATTTTCATTTCATGGGTCATGTCCTCCATTATCATCTAGAGCCTTAGTTTAGTCACCATGCTTGCACCTAGGTCAGTATCTAGGTGTCTTTTATTTCGCCACCATAAATGTGCAAATTTTGTCATAAAGGAGATGGAAAAAAAAGTCATTTCCATTCAAAATAGAGTTAGCATAGGTATGAAAACAAATTAAGACAAATTTTCTTCTTTTAAAAGCTTGTTAAATTGTCAAATTTTTCAAAAAAGGAAATTTTTTTCTCAAAAGATCATGATTTTGTAATATCCCTTTTCAGGAATATCAATAATGAGCTCAAGAAAAACATTGTATAAGAAAAAATGTGCAACAGAAATGCATATTAGGGCTTGTTTCCTCTTATTTATGCTATGTGGGACTTATATATGGAATTTCAACTAAAAAAAATTATTTTAGATACATTAAACAGATCTCCCAAAAACTAGACTAAATAAAAAGCACCCAAAGAGGAAGGCTACAGCCAAATGCAAGCACTGCTTCAGGAATTGCGCAGTTTTAGAAGATGTTTAGTGGAGATCAGAAAGAGGGCTCATATTTCAGTAATACAGCAGCAAATCAAAATTATGACGAATCCCTTTCATTATATAGTAGAATGTATGAGTCAATACAACAACAAATCTTCAGAAAACAGAGCTGGAACACATGTATATTTGCAGAAATACCTCAAAAACGTTATTTTTAAGGAGCTTTACCAGCTGGAAGTACAACTCAGATCTAGATCATATCTGTGGAAAAAAAATAAAATCTATTTCAGATCTAGAAACTATATAGTTTTCTTTTCAAGATCCCCTTGGAATTTTGACAAAAGCATGCATAAACAAGAGTAGATCTGAGAAACAAGTTGCAGAGTTGTAAAATGCTGCAGTAAATTTTTGAACATAACATTTAATTACAATGGATCAGATCTAAATAGAACATATATTAGCAAGCTAATCCATGGATCACCAAGTGAAAGGAAAAACCTAGCACTGGAGATCTCTGATCTAAACTATAAGAAAAGTACCATGGAAAACCTCATACAGAAATAACGCAGACTACTCATAGAAATAGTGTTTTAGCTCAAATATCATAGATAACCACTGTAAAATTGCAGATCTGAAGTACAAAGAGAAGAGACACTCTTTCAGGAGATTAAAGAACACACTCCATGAGAAGAGGCTCCCAAAAATACACTAGATCTCTGCAGATATAATCTCCCACTTGCTGAAGCTTGCAGAAGCAGAAAAACCTTCAATGGATCAGCGTTGCTAATGAAAGTAGAGATTGGCCTCAAGCTTGATAGTGGTTCAATTCAGCAAAAAACTCCTCCAAGACTCCTCAAAGGAAGAGGTGAAATCCCTGCATAGGAATTTCAAATACAATCCTACACTAAACAACAGAGAATGGTATTTGTCTAAGTAGACAAATACTCAGAAATATGATCAATCAACAACCTTCTCTTGCTGCCCTCCTTTTCCTTTTATAATATGAGAAATCTTTTGCAAACCCTAAACCATCTTGATGAGTTAGCCCTTTTCACATGTGAGGATTCCTTCTATAACTGCGTTGTCCCTTTTGGAGATGCAATGAACCTAGACAGCGTTGTTGATTTGGTCAATGTTGACCCAGTATTTAGCTCAAACCTCTTTCACACCTGCAAGTGATTATTTACATGGCCCTGATTTGTCTTTTTTCACATGGGCATTGATTTATTCAGACTTCTTAGGAGTTTTACATGTCCTCCTTTATTCATTTATTCATGAAACAGGAATTAAAACAAAATTGAATTTTCCTCTTAGCTAAGGCTAAGTCGGAACATTACAGTCCTTCCCTCCAAAATGTTGCTTGTCCTCAAGAAACTGATAGGGTAAGAGCTGTAGGTCTTCTCCTTCTCCATTGATGACACCATCAAGGATCAGGTTTTCATCATGGGCCAAGTGCTCATTAAGCCAATACAACAAAAAATGCTCCTCCAATGCTAACATGATAGGGGCATAGTCCATCCCTTCAGGAGTGTAAAACTCAACAGAATAAGCATAGGTGAAGCAATGTCACATCTAAAACATGTATCATGAAGTACAAGTTGAAGTTCCATCCCATGTGGTACATATACACTGCCCACCCTTTTCCCATACAAACCCATAAAAAATACCAATATATCATCTATGTATGGAAGAAAAATCACATATATGCAAACTGAAATTTGCACTTGAAGAGGTGGGTCACAATCCCACATAAGATACCAGCGCAATGCACTACTTGTCTTTAGTATATCTGAGTGTGGTAAGTGGTACTCCCACCATACCTTTGCTGCATGAGTCACTTTGACATGGCTGAAAGTGATATTCAAGTTAGGTGCCTTTGGGAAGCACCCATCATGGAAAAGAATATCCCTTTGCACCTCAAGGGAGCGACCAGATTTAGAATTCTTATTGGCCTCACCAATTCCATAAGATATACATGTAATATAACTCCTTGTAGGAGCCATGGCATCCATACATATGGTAAAATAATATGTCAAATCAGAAAAATAAACATGCTCCATAAGATCATATTCTTTACCATTCAAGTCTTCCACACACATGGAGTTGGACATGGGCATTTCTCCTCTTTTAAGAGAAGGAGGAGATGGTTGAAACGACTCTTGCATAGAGTCCTTTGGCTATCCCATCTCCTCATAACTATTGCACTCTTTTAAGGGCTGATGTTGTTCCTCCCAATCATAGTGCTGATGTAGATCTTTGTTGACTACATATAGCTAGAAAGGAACTCTTTGTGCGCTCTTTTTAGTATCTCTTTCTTAAGCTTGGAGGCTTGAGACAAGAATAATCTACCAAGAGGATAGATGACCCCTTCATAGACCAAGTAGCCTCCCCCTTGTTTCATGCCATCTAATATCATCCCGGTGTGAAGATATTTGGAGTACTCCACAAGGAGTTGAGATCTCCAATATGGATCTACACAACTCAACAATGACAACGTTGCTGATACATCTATGGTGGTGCTTGCCATGTTGCTGATTGCTTCTTTGACATTAAAAATGCCAAAAAAAATTGTGGGAAGGCTGATCCTCCCCTTTCCTTCCTCCCACAACACCGTAGATTGCTCTCCAATCCTTGCTTGATCTATTTTTGGAGCGGCACTTTGTGGGGCTTTCCTCACAAGATCAGAATCTGATGACATCCCAAGTGGCTCGCCATGAGGTAATAATGTCCCTTGCAGCATCCTCATAAACATGAGAGAAGTAACTGTGAGATCCTTGTTTCCACTGCGCAAATCCATCTCTGTTGTCTGTGTGGAAACATTAGGTGTGGGATAAGTGTGCATGCCTTGAATGATTTGTGGTTTCCCACTCTTCAAGTCTACCCACTCCATCTGTAAGGCCTTCCAATCAGTGGTAACATTACCAAGGTAATCAACCACTAGACACCCAAGATGATATTGGTGTCTTGTATGTCAACTACAAAGAAGTGATCCACAAAAGTGTAGGATCCCATAGTGACAGAAAGTGATGGAACATATTTCATGCATTGCATGGTTCTATCACCTGGGACCAAAACAGAGAACTCACCAAAAGTATCAATGGGGATCCCTCTCCTTTACACAAGGTGAGCATCAATAAATTTGTGGGTTTCCCCACTGTCAATCAGAATGGACACTCTCTGGTTCATGATTGAACCTTGTACTCTTAGGGTCAAGTACTTGGGCACTCCTCTCAAAGAAGCAGGAGTCCCACTTGTTGGAGCAAAGGCCTCCTCTTCATTTCTGGATGGTGTTTGATTTTCCTCTTCATCTTCACTAGCGATGTGACCCCTCCTATGTCCCTTGTTCCCATCTTCCTCTTCAAAATCTAAGAATACCTCTATATAGTGTGCCCTTCCAATAGCACATCTATGTCCTGGAACCCATGGCTCTTGACAAGTGAAACACAATCTCTTTTTCCTCAAATCCCTCCGGAGATCAATTTCAAGAGGTTTCTTCAGAGAGCTCTCCTTGGGAGGAGCATCTTTCCCTTATTTCCCCTTAGAAGAGGGAAGGGCTTTGCTTTGGAAAGTTTCCTTTGCTTTTGGCAAGGCGTCTTGGAGATCTCTGGCTCTCTCAATGGAATCATGCAAGGTGATGGGCTTAGTGGACTTAACCAACCCATGCAAAGGTTCCTCCAAGCCATCGATGAACATGTAGAATCTCCTTGCTATGGATAGATCAGGAACCATGACTAATAATCTCAAAAACTTGGAGATATAAGTCTCTGCATCTCTTGCTTGCTTCAGTTTTGCCAGGCTTATGAAAGGTGCTTCAGGATCCTTCCTATCAAACCTCTCCACCAGTTTTCTAGTGAACTCAGCATAGGTAGTCACATTGATGTGACCTAATGTAGACAATCCATGGAACCACTAGTTGCGTGCTTCACCCTCAAAGTGCAATTCTGCAATCTTGATGGCCTCAACTTTAGGGACTTTGTTTAACTAGAAATAGATATCCAGCTTTTCCACCCATGCTTTGGCAGAACAAGAGGATGATACATCAAACTTGGGCAAGAAGAATACTCCCATAGTGTGGTGCCTTCCATGAAAGAAACCACCATCTCTATATTGCTGCCATGGTCTTCTTCGGTCCTTGAGATGGAAAAAGTCTTGGAAACTCAAGTTATCCTTGAATCTCTGACTCTGAGAGTCATACTCCACAAAGTAACCTTAAAGGGAGGATGGATCTTATGGTCTTTCATTCTCTAAAGCCAATAAGGTAGGCATAGTAGAGCATTGTGAGGCTTTTGGAGCTTGTGGCAGGCTCACAGGTTGACCAGTCCCATAGTGAGACATGTTAGAACTCTCTCCTTGATGAAATCTCCCAAGAGATTCCCTCATTCTATCCATCCTAATCTCTTTGATCTCCCTGGAAAGATCTTGCATGGTCTCCAAAAAAAAAAATTCAAACTCTTATGCTTCCTTATCATTCACAGTTTCAGGGGCTTTCCCCTTGTCTTGACCATTGTCAGGGTCATCAGTAGTATAGTCATACTTTTTATGACTTCCATTCTGGTACCTCCTCTCCCTCTTAGTAAGAGAATCATATTCTTCAAAATTCAGCATGACTGGTGCTCCAAGGCAAGCATAGGCTGTGCCAAGAAGGGAGCTATGATACCACTGTAATATCCCTTTTCAGGAATATCAACAATGAGCTCAAGAAAAACGCTATATGAGAAAAATTGTGCAACAAAAACGTAGATCAGGGCTTGGTTCCTCTTATCTATGCTTTTTGGGACTTATATATGGAATTTCATCTAAAACAAATCATTTTAGATACATTAAACAGATCTCCCAAAAACTATACTAGCTAAAAAGCACCCAAAGAGGAAGGCTGCAGCCAAATGCAAGCACTGCTTCAGTAATTGTGCAGTTTTAGCAGATGTTTAATGGAGATTAGAAAGAGGGCTCATATTTCAGTAATACAGCAGTAAATAAACATTATGATGAAGCCCTTTCATTATACAGTAGAATGTATGAGTCAATACAACAATAAATCTTTAGAAAAGAGAGCTAGAACACATGTATATTTGCAGAAATGCCTCAACAGAATTATTTTTATGGAGCTTCAGCAGCTGTAAGTTAAAACTCAGATCTATATTAGATCGATGGAAAAAACATCATATCTATTTCAGATCTGGAAACTATATAGTTTTCTCTTCAAGATCCCGTTGGAATTTTGACAAAAGCATGCATAAACAAGAGTAGATCTGAGAAGCAAGTTGCAGAGCTGTGAAATGCTATAGTAAATTTCTGAACATAGAATTTCATTAAAATGGATCAGATCTAAATAGAACATGGATCAGCAAGCTAATCCACGGATCACCAAGTGAAAGGCAAAACCCAACATTAGATATCTCTGATCTAAACTATAAGAAAAGTACCATGGAAAACCTCATATAGAAATAATGCAAACTACTCATAGAAACAATGTTGTAGCTCAAATATCATAGCTAACCACTATAAAATTGTAGATCTGAAGTACAAAGAGAAGAGACACTCTTTCAGGAGGTTAAAGAACACACTTCATGAGAAGAGGCTCCCAAAAATACACTAGATCTCTGCTGATCTAATCTCCCACTTGTTGCAGCTTGCAGAAGTAGCAAAACCCTCAATGGATCAGCGCTGATAATGAAATTAGATCTTGGCCTCAAGCCTGATAGTGGTTCAATTCAGAAAAACACTCCTCCAAGAATCCTCAAAGGAAGAGGTGAAATCCCTACATAGGAATTTCAAATACAATCCTCCACTAAACAGCAGAGAATAGTATTTGTCTAAGCAGACAAATACTCAGAAATATGATCAATTAATAACATTCTCTTGCTGCCCTCCTTTTCCTTTTATAAGATGAGAAAGATTTTGCAATCCCTAAACCATATTGATGAGTTAGCCCTTTTCACATGTGAGGCTTCCTTCTAGAACTGTGTTGTCCCTTTTGAAGATGCAATGAACCTAGAAAGCATTGTTGATTTGGTCAATGTTGACCCAATCTTTAGCTCAAACCTCTTTCACACCTACAAGTGATTATTTACATGGCCCTAATTTGTATTTTTTCACATGGGCATTGATTTATTTAGACTTTTTAGGCATTTTACATGTCCTCCTTTATTCATTTATTCATGAAACAGGAATTAAAACAAAATTGAATCTTCCTCTTAGCTAAGGCTAAGTGGGAACATTACAGAATTCACTAAAGGACAAAAAAGGGTGTTTTATAATGTTATAAAGCGAAAAAATAATTTATTCCATTGATTTTATCTTCCCTTGATCGATAGGGTTCCACTCTCACCCTTAGAACACTCTACAACTTCCAAAGATGGAAGAAAACCATAGAAAATTGCAAGCGGTTTCATTTTGCTACGTTTCTGGGAGGCAATGCTATGCTTCTAACACTACACTACACATATTCCACTAGTGCTAAGCTTTTTGGTTTTGGCCTCAAAGTCAGCTATTAAAGGTTAAAAACAAGTTTACAAAGCTTCTATGGCATCTTCATCAGTAAGTGGACACTCTCAATACATTTTTCAAGTCAATTCATTAGTGTATGAGTGATTTCTCTCCTTAGGGTTTTTGCTCCACTACATTTTAGGGCCTCCCTTTCTTGATTGGTTTTATTAATTAAAAACCCTTATCCCACCATTAAAAACCTTCACATATCCTCCAAAAATCCTACACTAATATATCCTATCACTCACATTCCTCTTTACCATTGTTTCCATCAAACCCTAAATTCCCACTACATTTCCACAAGAAAACTAGAAAATCCCTGTGTTTTCACATTTTGGTCCACCTTCCCATACCTATTTCAAGAAATTTCACTTGTAACCTCAAGCTACATCCTCAATTTTTTGGGGAATTTTCCTTAGCTTCCTTATACCTCATCACAACCCCTTAAGTCACCTCATCCCTATCCCTGTTTTTCCCAAAATTCACTGTCCCTACCCACTTCATTTAGCTAGGGTTTCATCCTTTTCACAAGCACTATGGAAGATGAAAATAAGTTTCACAAGGGGGGCCACCATTCTAGGTTTGATCCATCCACTTTTCAAGAACTCAATGCCTCCCCTTATGCCAAGAGATGTTTTGAAAATAGTGGATGTTTGAGGTTTTGTGAGAGAATCATGGAGATAGGTTGTGAATGGAATAATTAGACCTTGATAATTACCCAATGTTCCTAAAACCTAAATGTAGAGATGGAATTGAACATGTTTTCCATTTTAGGAATTTATTTGATAAGTATGCACCATTAATGAATATAATCGTGAAATATTTCACATGTGAAGGGAGATTTTCAAGACTGTACCAATATCATGTCAGGTTACTAATGCACTTCATAGCCACCAAATCACTCAGATTGTCTAACTATTTATTCAAAAGTTTGGTCAAGATGGCAGAAAAGGTGCAGAGAAAAGGTAAAAAATATCATCCTAGTTTATTCCACCATGGTTTGGTCAATATGGTTATTTTTCACCAACTCTTAGCAAATAATGTGACTTGGGAAACTTTCATGGAGAAAGTAGCATTAGCACTTGCTACTAGTCCACCTATTGTTCATAACACGTCATCAGCACAGCCAAAGGAGGTTGACTCCTCAAACAAGCAAGCAGAGGTTTCAAAAGTGCCTAGGGTTGATATTACTCAAACCTATGAGAAGGGTAAGAGGATGGTTTTTTCTCCTAAGACCATCAAAGACAGTGTTGCACCTAAAGCTACACTTGAGCAAAGACAAACAGTAGAGCAGCCACCTAGTCATGATGGTGAGACACCTTTGCGGAAACATGATGAAAAGGCACCCCTAGAGTTTTACATGGCAGAGAATGTGAATGATAAGTCATTTGAGGAAATCATAAAGGAAAAACACGAAGAGATAGCAGAGTTGAGGGGATTTTCTCAATGGAAAATTCTCATATCACCTTTCTACAGCAAGAGAATTTGCACCTAAAAGTGAAATTACTCCTCCAAGACAAGCCAAAGGTGCATATTGAGGCAAAAAAATTTAAAGGTAAAGAACTTGTAGATGATGATTAGTTGTATTATATATAAATTGAAACAAAATCGATACTAAGGAAAATAGGTCTCAAGAGGGCGCTTAAGAAAGTAAAATAATCAGCTCCTAAATCAGGTTGGAAAACTTTTGATGAACTAATTATTGCTAAAATAAATCAAGATAGAGAGTATTTGCTTGATAGGGTCAATGGAAATCTTTAGAGTCTTATGAATAAATCCAAAAATAAAAATGGCCTCCAGAGACATATGGAAAATCACTATTGCGCCAGAAACAAAATCTCCCGAATCAAGCTCAAACAAATGAAGAAAAAACTTAAGGAATCTCAAATGAAGCTCAAAGAGAAGGATAAGTTAGACCTACTTGTTGAGGCATAATTGGATGTTTAAAATATCATCCATAGGTGTCATAAAACAAATCTTGGCAAATTTTGAGCAATTTGGGAATTTTTGGTGATTTTTGGAAAATTTAGGAAAATTGGTCTCCATAGAAGCGGTGCGACGCTTTCTCTCAGGGAACTCAAATAAATAATGTCTTACATGGTTGGATGAAATTTCACTTGCACATTCCAAATCATGTCCTTATTTTTCATGACACCTGTTGGTTGTGGAGAAAAAGCCAAAACTGCCTATTTTCCATGTTTCTGCCAGTGTTTTTGACCAGGCACGACACTTCTGGAGTGAGGTTGGGAAAATCAAGTTTTGTAGGTCTTCCTATGTTTTTTTTCTCAATTTTGAAGGTGCATTGGAAATTATACACATAGGGATATTCATCCCAACCTTCATACTTTAAATTGGATGCTTTAGAGTGGGTCAAAATCACCTTTCAACAGGCATGATGCTTCTATCAGACACACGTGACGCTTCTGCTAATGGTCTTATGTTTCTGTATTGGATTCCCTTCAGAAAATTTTCAAGCCGGGAAAACTTTAAAATTAGATGCTAATTTGTCCCATGAGGTTTCATTTGATTATTTGAGTTTCTTTTTTCCTCTTATGATGAGGAAACATGTAATTTAATGAAGGAGACACATACTCCTAGTCTCTAGCTAAATTTTAGGGAATAGTTTCTAACTTCCCTAGATTCTAGGAAGTGGATCATATGATGTAATTATTATGCCTTTTGGATATTATTTCAACCATATGAGGTTTCATGAGTCTTATTTTTCTATATTTAGTCCAAATAAAGCCATTTGAAGGGTTAGATAGTTGTTATTTGCAGTGGAGCTATTCTACAATCAAAGATAGTGTTGCAGATATTGCATTGAGATTCTAGTGGTATGCCTTTGAGCATTTGTTTTTCTTTGTAAAATTATCATGTTGAATGTTATGTTATCCATATTTCACATATATGATTATTTATGTTAAAAATTATTAGTTTATAGACAGAAACCATGCTTTCCATGCTCTATATTTATCAGATTTACATGAACATGTCTCTTCTCTTCTGATGAATGAATTCATTTTAATGTTCATTCTGAATCTCTCTGTGTTCACTCTATACACAATGACAAATTAAGCATGCTTATAAGCTTACCTACCTGGCCTCATCCTTGCAACTACAATATAACCTTTGAAATTTGACCTAAACCCTAGACCTAGTTCCCTAACTATCATTCCTATCTAGAAAAACTTCAAACAAACAAAAAACCCTAATCTACCGAGCATCATAACTAGCCTAAGATAATTATATTCAGTCATCTCTTTGACTACAAAAGTGACATTGAGAGAGCCCTCTCTGGTCGTGGTAGGGCTAGATACCTCACATAAAGGTTGTTTTGTGGTTACCTTCCTTTAGCTCCATTCTCAGCCTTGGGAAGTAGGGGGGGAGTGATAATAGGTGGAACCAGAAGGAGAATTCTTGGTGGAACCTCAGTTAATTTTGCAACTTCAGAAACATCTCATGCTTCGGAACTGAGCAATCGAACAAGTTAAAGTGTAGTAGAAGCACTTTGGTCCCGATGAGGCTACATGGGAGATTTTTTATTAGATGTGGGCTATATATCCTTAATTTGTTTTCAGTAGAGGAAAAGGAGTTTTGGTATATATACATATTTATGTATGGTTGTTGTTTTAAATATGACAATGAGTTTTGTTATAAATCTCCAATAAGCGGTATGTTTTTCATGTTGGTTTTCCTTTCAACAGGTTGTCATTGAAAATACTGCATCGAGCTAAGTTATAAAGCTCCATGGGCAGCATGTTTTGGTTTTCAGTGGTGTTTCTAGTCATAGGTGTCATAGCACACCTAGGAAGGTATTTCACTAAGGGAGAGGTGTTTGTAAAAAACTCAGGTTAAAAGTTCATGTAATAAAGTTAATAAAGGAAAAATAACACCAAGGTAATGGGACACATATTCCAAGTTGAATGTTGGGGAAAACATCTTACTACGTGTTCATTTGGTTTAATAGGCTAAATAAACTGGAAAAGGCATTAAAAAGGAAAAGAGGAATTAATTGACATTTATTTATGAAATAATGGAAAATTGGAGAAAAGGAAGGTGAAAGGTCACAAGTTGCATGTGAGGAGGAAATTGAAGGAAAATTAGAGGAAATTAAATAAAATAGAGGCCTTAATGATAAAATGGCTTCTAAGGATTAGTTCAAAACCTTTATTCAGTTTTATCTTGGAGCTCACTTTCTATTCTCTCTCTCTCGTACTCTTACACACTTGGAGCATTCTTAGAGCACTCTAGCATTGAAGGAACGAAAAGGAAGGATAAGAAAGCAAAGGAAGGCAAGGATCAAGAAAGGAATATTTGAATAAAGTGGCTCCAATGGGATTACTTTACAGGTATCGAGTTGCATGTATCATTTACTTGCTATTTTTGGCATGCTTTATACCTAAATGTGTGTATTTGGTTCTCTTATTGTCATTGGAATGGGTTTTTCTAGTTCTGATAGTGGTTTCAACTTTTCTTTGCCATTTACAGATATCCATGGTGTAATGGGGTTCTTTTACTTGGTTTATATTTGGAATATTGTATGGTTTTGAAATCAAGTGAGGTGGTCTTGGGAAAATTTCCAAGGTCCTAGGAATACCTTGATCAATTTTGGAAGGATTGCAGAAAATCCTGAGTGTGGAGACAAGAAAATTACTCAAGGTATTGGTAAATAAATTTGGAGGCATCCAAGCTTGTTTAGGGCCTAGTGATCCCTTGACTGGGCTTTGCTTGATTGCGATAAAGCCTCGTAGTGTATGTTTTTTTTTGTTCCTAGGAATCCCTTGACCAGTAATGGAGGGATTGTGGTAAAGAATGGTTTTGTAGGTGATTGTTTTAGGCCTAGGAGTCCCTTCATCAATTTTTTCGAGATTGTGGTAAATCTTGAGGAAGCCCTGGTTTTGTTTCCTTGAGTCCCACCTTCATGCTTGTAATATGGAATGGGGTGATTTCCTAAAAGAAATATTTTGTTCAACCCAATCTATGGTCGGGTGGTACGTGGAAGTCCCTGAATTGGGTGGATTTTACATATGTTAATAAGAGATATTTTCATCTTGTATTTCATTAGTATTTATACTTGTTATTATGAATAATTGATGGTTGTTTTATCATTGTTATTATTTTGGTTATATGTTGGTTATAAGCACGGTTTTATGACATATTCTACTTATGGCTCTTATCATGTTTTGATTAGTAAGTGAATGGTTCTAGAATGTAAGACCTAATATATGTTATTTTAGCTATTGTGAGATGGCATCAAAACTTTTTGATGATTTTCAGATAAGTATGAGATCCCTATCTTCATATATGCATTTATGACCTGTAGATTACATGTTCATAATGTGTTGGACAAAATGACTATCATGGTTAGGCTTGGTTAGGTAAATTATTTGAGAAAATTTTGTATGAATGTCTTTATTTTGATGTCATATATAATTCTAAAAACTCTCATTAAGTTCTAGGTAGTGGTCAAGAGATAAGCCCTGAAAAGGTGGCACCGATCCCAAGGTCACAGGCATAGAACTGAGAAATTAGGACTGCAGACACTACCTTACAGGATTATGCATGCGGCTGGAGGACTACAGTCACGTGGATGCAATGTTATTCATGAAAATGGAAATCTAGGTCAGTGAAATAGATCCCCAACTCAGGGATTGGGCACCTGGAGTGGTTGTTTAGCTCATGGGGGTCCTGTAGCTCTTGAGGAGGTTATTAAGGTTTCATTTTGTCTATTCCAATTCCTTAGGGTAATCTAGGAGGTCGGTTCATGTCATAGTATCCATCAGCTCATGTTTACCCTGGCAGGTCAGTGAATGTGCATAGATATGGGATATTTGGTTATAGTTCTCAATGTATATGGTCCTCATCAGGACAAAAAAAAATTGGGATGCTTTGGAAAACACTTCAATCTGATTGGCCAATAATCTAATATTGGCAAGAAACCATAAATTCTCCATGGATCATGGAGAGAACTAGGGGCCGATATCACACATTGATTAAAACTCAACATATTTTTCTAATTATCTAAGATTTCATCAGTTGGTGTATATTGAGCCTACAAAAATTAAGCCCACTTGGCGAAACAACAAGACTGGGTTGGACAAGGTTGCTAATTCTTTAAACATTTTTCTTATTGCAGAACAATTGGTGGATGATATCCCTCTTAGTCAAAAATGGATTGTGGGGGGGGGGGGGGCGATATGACCACGCCTCATTTTCCTAGATCTTAAAGGACAAGGCAGGAAACTTCCAAGCCCTTTCAAGATCAATGCCATATGGATTAAGGATGAGTCCTATATGAAATTGTTAGAAAATAATTGGAAATCCTTTAATCCTAGGGTTAGTCTATCTGTGGCATATTATTTTATGGTTAATTTAAAATTAGTTAAACATGCTTTGATCACTTGGTCGGTGGTAAAAAGAGTAAATTATTCTCATAAGTTAAGGGCCATTGAAGGGGAACTCAAATATATTTCAGACGAAGCAGTGGATGAATTCGATTTAGAGGATTCTAAGGTCAAGTAGGTTGGGTTGGAAGGTCATAAAGGGAGTATACTTAATGTGCAAGATTTAAACTAGTGACTAAAGAGTTGTGCACTTTGGTTAGAGTTTGAGGATGAAAATTCTAAGTTTTTTCAAAATTGCACTAAAGGCATAAAAATGGAAAATACCAACTAGTATTAAAGGACTAGGATGGGAACTATGTCACCTCCTTTGAAGACCTATAAAACATTGAATGCATGCATCTTGGGGGGGTATTCAAGCCCCCCCAGGGGTGCCTCCTGTTGATGTGGTTTGGCCTGATTTTCTCTTTCCTAGATTCACATATGAAGAAGAAAAAGATCATCTGATGGTCAAGGTTACAAATGAGGAATTTTTTTGCAGTTCTTTTCAACCTCCATAAGGATAAGTGTTTGGGTCCAGATGGTCCATCAATTAAATTATTCATTGGTATTTTTTATATCATTGGGGTCGACCTCCTTAGAGTGGGTAAGGAGTCAAGGGTCAGGAGCAGGATTCGTATGTCATTCAATTCTACCATCATCGCTCTTATCCCAAAGTCAGACACTCTTTCCTCCTTTGAGGATTAAAAGTCCATTTCCCTATGCAATTGCATTTATAAGATCATTTTTAATATTATTTCTCACATATTAAATCCTATTATTTGGGGAAAATTTTTCTTTCCTTCAAGGGTGGTAGATTCATGTGGCCATAGGAATGGCTCGGGAGGGGCTTCACAATCTCAAACAATGAGGATTAAAAGGGTCATTTCTGAAAATTGATTTATCGAAGGAATTTGACAAGGAAAAATAGATTTACATTCAATTACTTCTTACTCATTTTGGATTTCACTTGGCCTTCATCAATTAGATAATGAGTTGCATATCCATAGTTTCTTTATCATCTCATCAATTGGTTTACCTCCCTTTTTTTCTCAAGTGTAGTCCCTGATAGGGATTTCAATTGTATCCTCTAATATTTATTTTGATAGTATAATGACTTAGTCGATCATTAGCTGACTAAGAAAGGAAAGGAATGTTAATAGGTATTTTTGTGGCTCCAAACTTCAGCATTACTTACTTATTGTTTGTGAATAATATTCTTATATTTCATGATGGTTCTCATAGAGACATCTCTACAATAAAGGATTTCCTTTCTCTTTTTGAAGCTAATACATGTATGATTATTAATCATATGGAGTGCACTCTAACTCCTCTAGACCTGAATGAGGATGAGCTTCTTTATATTCATGATTGGTTTCCCCTTGAACTTACAATAATGAACGAAGGTCTTAAATATCTTGGGTTCTATATTAAACCAAATTCATACAAGAAGGTTGATTGGAATTGGCTTCTTGGCAAACTTGAGCACATGCCAAGTGTATGGATCCTTTTGTCATTATCAAGAGTGGGTATACTGGTACTAATAAAATCATTTCTCGAGGAAATTCCAATCTATTGGATGGTGTTTTATTGGATTACTAGGAGCATACTCAATAATATGAAAAATATTTTTTATAAATTTATATTGTTTTTCTCTATGGAAAAATACAATTTTCCTTGTGTAAAATGGACTCACATGTTAGGTGTGGAGCCTGATTTTCATCCTGATTCAGAGATCCTTGTTTTAGCTGGATGTATACCCCAGGAAAACTATACACCCTTGCAATGGGGGGGAATTGTACCCCCCACAGGGTCCCGGGGGGTTGACCCCCCGGCTGGGAGGTCTAGGGGCCAGCGGTCCCCTGGCAGGGGTTTCGGGGGAAGCACCCCCAAAGCTAAAAACAGATGTAAAATTTCCTTGTAAAAGTATAGTAATTTCTAGTCAATCTGGGTCGTTCATTAGGCAGATTATCTGACAGTAGAAGTTATGTTTATTTTAGGGTTTTTTTCCCTAGAAGGCAACCCCTCTCTTTGTATGAGGGTATTGTATTGCGGCTATGTAATATATGTGTATTCTCTGAGCATGAAATAGATAGGGAGACTGTGAGATAGAACAGAGGATATTACAGTGGATCTGTTGTAGGTTTTGTGTATTCATTTTGCAATCTCCCACTTGGAGACTAATTGTAGCAACTCCACCGCTACTACATTTGATGGACAATGACTCCTCTTTAGATCTGGATATTTCTGATCTTCATCATCATCCTTGAAGACCAATTGAAACTGAGCACATTCTCAGTTTCTCCCTGGTTACAACTTTTGTTAGCATATCTGCAGGATTCTGGCTAGTGTGTATCTTTTCCAGCTTCAACTCTCCATCTTCCAATACTGACCGTATGAAATGGTACTTGAGATGTATGTATTTAGTCCTATAATGAAATGTTGAGTTCTTTGCAAGATGAATGGCACTTTGGCTATCACTGTATAACGTGCCCATATCATGCTTCTTACCCAATTCACCCATAAACCTTTGTAACCAAATATTTTTTTTACTAGCCTCTATAGCAGCAACATACTCTGATTTTGTTGTTGAAAGTGCAACAACACTTTAGATTTTTGAAACCCAACTGACAGTTGTTCCACCTACAATAAATACATATCTTGTAGTGCTCCTCCTCTTATCTCTGTCACCTGCCATATCTGCATCAACATATCCCTGTAGAGCAATGTTTGAACCACCAAATCATAATGCTTGATTTGTGGTACCTCTCAAATATCTGAGAATCCATTTTACTGCGATCCAATGTTCTTTTCCTGGATTATTCATGTACCTGATTACAACTCCCACTGCATGTGCAATATCAGGCCTTGTGCAGACCATTACATACATTAAGCTT
Source organism: Pinus albicaulis (assembly GCA_034641835.2). NCBI lineage: Eukaryota > Viridiplantae > Streptophyta > Pinopsida > Pinales > Pinaceae > Pinus > Pinus albicaulis. The sequence continues at coordinate 537,853,288 of CM076577.1, forward strand.
CCAACTGCTGATGCATAGGGAACTTTAGACATATAATCCATGTCTTCTTGGGTCTTTGGGCACATTTCCTTACTAAGTTTGAAATGGCTAGCAAAAGGTGTACTAACTGGTTTTGCATTTTCCATATTAAATCTTTTCAACACCTTTTGTATGTATTCATTCTAAGACAGTGTTAATTTTCGATTTTTCCTATCTCTGGTTATTCTCATACCAAGGATCTATTTGCAGCTCCCAAATCCTTCATTGCAAAAGAATTTTCCAATTTTTGTTTGAGCACATTTATTTCCTGCATGTTAGACCCTGCAACAAGCATGTCATCTACATACAATAACAATATAATATAGTTGCCATAATTTTTCTTTTTCAAATAAACAGAATGATCAGAGTGACATCTAGTATAACCTTGTTCAGACATAAACTTGTCAAATTTTAGATACCACTGCCTTGGAGCCTGTTTTAATCCATACAAGCTCTTCTTTAACCTGCACACCATTTTTTCTTTCCCTTTGACCTCATATCCTTCTAGTTGCTGCATGTATATCTCTTCCTCCAAATATCCATGGAGAAATGATGTCTTTACATCTAACTATTCAAGATGTAAATCTTCCGCTGCTACAAGACTTAAGATAGTTCTGATTGAAGTCATCTTAACAACAGGAGAAAACATTTCATCAAAATCAATACCTTTATGTTGTGCAAACCCCTTCATCAAAAGTCTAGCTTTGTACCTCTGTTTTCATCCATCCTCTTCCTTCAGCCTATAAAACCATTTATTCTGCAATGTAATTTTACCTGCAAGCAACTTGACTAAGTCCCAATTCTGGTTATGCATTAAGGAGTCTATCTCTTCTTCCATGTCTAGCTCCCACTTCTTCCTATTTCAACCTGCATTTCTTATTCATAACATTCAAGTTCACCAAAATCAGTCAACAATAAATAATATAATGAAGGAGAGTATCTTTCAGGGGGTCTAGTTATCCTGGTAGATATTCTAACACCACTTTCAAGTGTTTGAGGTGCCTGTTGCTGTTGTGGTGGTTGTTGCTGCTGTGGTTGTTGATTATTATTATTTTCAGGCACCTTTACTTTTTCAGTTATCTCAACAAGGACCGTGTATTCCTTGCTTTATTTTTCCTGTTTCTTTTCCTGCAAATGATTCTTATACAAGACCTTTTCATTGAATATTACATCTCTGCTCCTAATGATTTTGTGATTTTCATAATCATATAAGAGATAACAAAAATCATTAACACCATATCCAATAAAGTTACATTTCTTTGATTTTGCCTCAAGATTTGTTCTATTTTCTTTATTAATATGGACAAAGGCCTCACAACCAAAAGGCTTTAAAAAAGAGTAGTTTACCTTTTTACTAGTCCATGCTTCCTCTGGAATACCACCATCTAAGGAACTTGAATGCCCTCTATTTATTAGATAAACAACAATATCTATAGCATCTGCCCAAAATTGTAAAGGCAATCTTGCATGTAATATCATGCACCTTTCACGCTCCATGATTTTTCTGTTCATCCTTTCTGACACATCATTTTCTTGTGGTGTTCTTGGAATTGTCTTCTCTCTACGAATTCCATGCTCTGAACAGTACCTATAAAAATATTTGCTACAATATTCACCTCCATTGTCTGATCTGAGACACTTCAACTTATTTCTTGTCTCAATCTCAACCAAAGCTTTCCATTTCTTGAAAGTATCAAATACATCAAATTTATTTTGAATACAATTAATCCAAGTTTTTCTAATTGCATCATCAATAAACATAATATAATAGTGAGAGCCACCGAGAGATGATACCTGAGAAGGTCCCCATACATCTATATACACAAGCTCCAATTTTTCACTCTTCTTTTCTTTCCCAACTCTGAGAAATCTGACTCTCTTTTTTTTCCATAAATGCAATTTTCACAGAAATCCAAATCAACATTCTTCAAACCTGGGAACAAATTTCTTGAGTGAAGAATCTTCATCCCCTTCTCACTCATGTGTCCAAGCCTATGATGACATAATGCTGCATCTTCTCCTTTGGAAGTTAAAGCATTAACATAGTTAGAAATACCATTGCATAAATACAATGTACCAACCTTTTCAACTTTTTCTATTACCAGGGCTCCTTTGGTGACCTTCCAAGCTTTATCTGTGAAAGTTTTCACACAACCTTCGTCACCTAACTGCCCTATTGAAATCATATTTTTCTTTAGATCTGGAACATGCCTTACCTCCTTTAATAGCCATTGGTTTCCATTCTGTTGTTTTACAAGAACCTTACCCATTCCAACAATTTTACAGGGTTTATCATCACCCAAACGTACTTGTCCAAAATCTCCTTGAACATAGTCATGAAAATATTTCTTATCAGGTGTGGCATGGAATGAGGCCCCTGAATCTACTACCCAGGAATCAGTAACATTTTCAAAAGAAAGAATCAAAGCATCTTGTAACACATCACTTGTCACATTTTCTTCATGATTGTTTTCTTGTTGCGTGTCTCCTTCTTTTCCCTTCCGAGATCTACAGTCTCTCTTTAGGTGTCCTTTCTTTCCGCATTTCCAGCACACTATCCCCGATCTGGACTTGGATCTGCCTTTCCTTGATTTACTATGATATCCCGAGCTCTTTCCTTTTTCCATTCTTCTTCCCCTAGACTCTGCACTCAAAGCATTACCCGATGTCTCACCGGATCTTTTCTGTCGCATTTCCTCGCTAAGGATAGCACCGACAACATCATCAAACTTTAAAGTACTAGATCCAGAGACAGAGTTACTAATGGCCATTACTAAACCATTCCAACTCTCTGGCAATGAGCACAAGAATAACAAAGCTCTAACTTCATCATCAAAGTTTACCCCTACAGAACTTATCTTACTGGTAACTGTATTAAAATCATTTAAATGGTCTGCAATAGATCCACCTTTCGACATCTTCATATTAAATAGTTGTTTCATAAGAAATACCTTGTTTGAGGCCGAGGGTTTTTCATATAGTTTCTCCAACGTCTACATCAAACCCTCTGTTGTTTTTTCCTTCGAAATATTGAAGGAAATTGATGCCAAAAGGCACAACCGTACTGTTCTGAGTGCCTTTATATCGAGAATGTTCCATTCCGTGTCTATCATAGCTGTCGTATTTTTTTTTTTTTTCTCAATGGTAGGTACATATCTTTCTGATACAGATAATCTTCCATCTGCATCTTCCATAGCGGGAAGTTTTGGCCGTTAAATTTCTCGACCCTAAAATTACCATCTTCCGCCATTGCTCCCACTCGAACCAGGAACCCTTCGTTCGTGTGAATTTATCAGCCAAATATACCTTCGGCTTTGATACCAGTCTGAGCACATGCCATCAAATCTCGACCCGCAATAAAAATAGGTATAGCGTACTTTTGGATAAGAGTGGGTTTCGTATAATTACACCTTCGGAGATTTCTATTCAGGCTCTCCCCCAAGTCGATCTTAGAGAAAGTATTAATCGGAGGAGGAGCGGCATCACCGCTGGTCTCAACGGGAATGTCCTCATGCGCATAAAAATTGATCCCCGTATCCTCCTGATCAAAAAACCTCAGCAGTATTCTCGCTTCCATCCTCCTCCGTGAATGGATTCGCTTCGCGTTTGCGCCCCCCAACCACCAGATCTGCTATTATTAATGTTGGTGTTATTTCTATGTGTACTTGGCTTGAATCCTAGAAATATCTAGATCTGAATCTAGCATCAGATCTATAGTTTATCATGGTGTCAATCGACTCTCAGTGATCGTAATCACATCCCCACTCTTCTTCATCTTCTACGCATTTGCATGGATGCACTATGTTTGACTCTTTATCAATGGTGGATCCACACCAGATCTGCCTTCTTCACATGCATATCTAGATCTTCAAACATCATATCTGACATATCCAATCAAATCGCTCTCATTCCACATTGACTGAAGGATCTTGGTTAACAAAACAATCCACAATCCTGCAACTTGGCTCCAATACCATTTGTTAGGATTTACTGCAGAAATAAAATATTTACCGAGAGGAATAATAATCATGAAAAAGAACCAGCAAGAAATCATTAACATAAACACATATGTTTATCCGAGAAAACCCCAAATCCGGGGAAAAACCCAACCAATGAAATTTCATTAACCATTGGCCAAAACCCTGGCCAATCTGGCCAAGTGAGCCTTCACCACTCATGTTAAGTCCCTATATTAATAGTGTAGCCCCTTATTATGTTAGTGTAGCCCCCCTTATTGTTATTATTGTACCCCTATAACCCCCATATTGTTATTATTTTTCCCTTACATTATTATTGTTAGGTCGGCTAGGATTACATTGTGGCCCCACTAGGATTATATTATGGCCCCATGGACTCCTATATATAGAAGGAGGTCTTGTTCATTTGTATCATCCAAGAATTGTTCATTCATGTAATGTATTGGAGGTTGCCCCCTCGAAGTGGCTCATTTATAAGGCGTGAATATCTCTTTTCTTCTCTCTTTGGAGCTGGTTACACAACATTTGGTATCGGAGCTTTGGGATTCTAGGGTTTCGCTGCTCCAAACAGGTCATCGTGGCATTTTCGCTATAACTTTTTTTCTACGAAGCTTCAGAAGCTGAAATTTCTAGGGTGCGAAGCTGAAATCTTGAGGAAGGTTTTCTAAAAATTTCAGATCTTGGTTCGCAATATTTGAGGAGATATCATCTGTGGAAGTTAGGTATTTGTTCAGGCTCATAAACAGGGCATCGTGGCATTTGCGCTATAACGTTTTTTGTACGAAGGTTCAGAGTCTGAAATTCATATGGTGCGAAGCTGAAATCCTGAGGACATTCTTCAAAAAATTTCAGAGCTTGGTTCGCAATATGTTTGGAGATATGAGTTGTGGAAGGTAGTGCTTTTTCAGGCTCCTGAATTTCATCTCAAAGAGGTGATCGTGGGAAAAGTTCAATAACTCTCTCTCTGGAGATTGGATTGGAGTGCCGTCAAAAGTGGTCACAAGTACACGGCCTGTAGTTTCTTGGATATCAATTTCAGAGACAAAGAACAAAACAATGACACGTGGCAAGTCGTACAAGTTCGCTCTACTGAACCAGTCCAAAATTAGGTCATTGTGGGAGATTGGACACAAATTTGTCTTGGAGAATCCAAATCAGGTCAGACCTGTGGCATTTGAAAGAAGCTTCAGAGGGATACTATAGGGCTGAATTTCAGATATTGAATATTTGCAATCACGGAGATAATACAATTTCAATATCGAGCTCCTCAAAAGTAAGAAAGAGGTGTGTATCCGGTTTTTAAAATTGCATAACGTTTGTTTGAAAAAGCAATTGAAGCGATTCCAAAGGAATATTTTAGAATTTGTATCAGTATTTGGGTTCTATAATGGCTCCAAAAGATAATTTCATAGCCATTAAGCCCTCAAAAAGCTATACTATGACCCATGAAGAGGAAGTATTGTAGTATGAGATATCAAAATTATGGTACCAAGTGCAACAAGTTTCAATCTTACGAAGAGAAATTGAAGATGAAATAGATGGTTTAAAAGCAGAAATGGAGGCTAAGTTGGATGGTTTGAAGGATCAAATAATAGCAAGTATGGATGATAAATTAGTGGAAGATCACATCGAGCATCAACAAGTTCTCCAACTCTCAAACGATAACCCAACTTTGGTGCAGAATCTAATGAAACAACAGGAAGATCAAAATCACATCGAAAGAAGTTATGAAGCAGTCATAGAAACAAGAACTCGACAAGTACGATCAATTTCAGAGTATCTCAGCAAGTGGAATAAATTTCTTGTAGAAGATTTCACATGGGAGGAAGAGAATTTTATACAGAAACATCAAGAAATAATCAAGCGTTGAGGACAACACTTGTTTGAAGGAGAGGGGCATGTTAAGTCCCTATATTAATAGTGTAGCCCCTTATTATGTTAGTGTAGCCCCCCTTATTGTTATTATTGTACCCCTGTAACCCACATATTGTTATTATTGTGCCCTTACATTATTATTGTTAGGTCGGCTAGGATTACATTGTGGCCCCACTAGGATTATATTATGGCCCCATGGACTCCTATATATAGAAGGAGGTTTTGTTCATTTGTATCATCCAAGAATTGTTCATTTATGTAATGTATTGGAGGTTGCCCCCTCGAAGTGGCTTATTTCTAAGGCGTTAATATCTCTTTTATTCTATTTTTGGAGCTGGTTACACAACACACCTCCAGGCCTACATTACAATGAATTATTCCCAGCCTCTTATAGGATCCATTACATGCAATACCATGGGCTAAAACCATGGGTGCACAATACCATGTGCCCCAAAACCACTACTATTTACCCTAGTCAACAATGACTCTACCCCAAGTCATGTTTACCTAACATCACATTGTTCTCTCAAATGAGTGGGGTGGCTCGGGGTTGAAGCATATACCCTTATATTCTAGTGATTTAGCTGCAAAAGTTCATTGGTGTCTAATTTATTTTATCATACTTTGGTCGATGGTTGTATATCAGAAATATATCCATCCACTATCCATTTAGGATTTGATAATATTTGTAAATAAAAAATCACACGACAAACCCATTATTTGGAAAGCTATTATATCCTCTTTTCCTATCATTGAGCATGGAATGGCATGGAAGATTGGTAATAGTAAAAGTCTTTAGATAGATATTGACCCATGGTTCAAATGCAATGCTTTATACATATTTCCTACAAACCTATTTCAATTTATATATGATAGGGGCCTATATGAGCTAACATGGATTACTGGTCAGGGAAGTAATCTATTTTGTCCAAAAATGCGTCTCTCGTCACAACATCATAGTATTTGTGATGTATACAAAGAACATTGGGATGTTTACATTTGGGCATTGGATGAGAGCCACATTTTCCTAAATGAGTCAGAGGATGAATTAGTGTAGCAACATGCAGTGGATGGTCATTACACTCCTAAATTATAATGTGCTTAGCTTATGACAGTTCAAATCATTGGGGATCAGGTTGGATGGTGGAAAGCTCTATGGAAATTGAAACTTCTATCCAAACCCAGGCTTTTCATGTGGTGTATTTAGAAAAAAATGTCCACACATGGGATTCTTATACATAAGAGGTAAAAATTTGGCCCAAGTTGGTGTTGTCTCTGCAAATTTTCTAAGGAATCTATCCGTCGTCTATTCCTAACATGCTCTTTTTCTTAGGTCTTTTGAGCAATATTTGCTGAAAAATTTGGGTCAAGTTGTCAATGGCTTGAGAACTCTCTCATTGAAGTGTGGTAGCATTGGATTTCTAATTGAGAGGTGAATGATTTCAAAGATCTTCCTTTACTAGGTTATTGGGGAATTTGGTTGGCTAGAAATCGTTCCATTTTTAGTGACAAAATCACTCCTTCCATGATTATTGTTGGTCAAGATTTAGAAATCCTCGATCTTCTCCTGAAGCTAAATATTACACAAAATCACAGAGATATCATTGGCATCACTATTGATAATTTTTTACATTGGACCCTGTTTAACGATGTTGCACAAGGAATCTCTAGTGAGATGGTGGAGGGGCTATTCTTCATCATAATGAGTCACATATTTTCATATTGAAAAATAGTATTGCAGTATGTAATAAAAATTATGCAGAGTTGATGGCTTTGAAGTTGCTTCTTATATATGCTCTTGAACAAGAGGTTTTTTTTATTCATGTCTTTGGGGACTTGTTATTGGTGATAAATTGGATCAAAGGTTGCAATCAAAGTTACAACATTCATCTTTCACCTATAGTGATTGAAATTATCAAACTCAAATAATTATTAAACATTTTCTCCATATCTCATATATACAAGTAATTAAATGTTGATGTGGATTCCTTATCAAAATAGGGAATCACAATGAAGGTCGGTACATAGAATATTTTGCTGAAGCAGAATGAAACTTTCAACATATACTATCATCATCCATTTATCGATAGGTACCTAGTTTCCTAACTCGTATGGCCTTACAGTTTTAAATTCATAGTTTTACTACAAGAATATCATCGGTTTAATGTTCCTACTACAATTTTGTTTTGGAATTGTAACACATATTTTGGTCAACTTCTACTTTTTATGAACTACATTGTATACATGTTGGTTATCCTAATAGTTACAACACTTTTTGAAAACATATTTATATGTTTAACATATGGAAAACATCATATTATTTTGTAAAGGCTTAGCCACATTTTAGAAATATCCAACTATTTTGGATTATTAAGAATACATGCATGACATGTATCCAAAACATGTAATTTTGTATCCTTATGAATATAAAATTATGTTTTTTTTTTGGAGGGGGGGGGGGGGGGCGGGGGTGGGGGTGTGGGATTAGAGGGATTAAATAACAAATACAATGAATCTAACTAGGTGTAAAAAATGTCAAGAAGAATGAATATTAAAAATATTTCAAAGAACTCTACTCTGAATGAAAAAGTGTCTTTGCATCCTAAGGAGGTTGAAGAAACCATTGTTGTCTTCTAGGGCATACTCAAAATATCTCCAATAACATGAAAATATACCAAATAGCGATAGCCATATATACATGATCAACAATTATTATTAAATAAATTTATAATATCCACTTTTAAAAAAATAGTATGGTAATTTAAATGTTTATCCTAAATTTAATTAATTAAGAAACTAAATGATACATTAATTATAGGAAAAAATATTAATTGATTTCATATTTTTACAAATTCAACTTTATATTTTTTTATGTTTAGTTTTATTTTTATGGAATTTAAGATTTCACTGAATTTCTAAATTATAATATCTTAAATATAAATTTATGTATTATAAACGAATAAATAAATAAATAATTGTTAAATGGGATTATCTCTAGTGGTTGTTATCTTCCCACCTGTTACTGTCAATATGTTCAGTGATCAAATATGCTCTTTTAGTTTACCTTTTAGTAGTCCTAGGTAAAAAATTTTGTCTTTTCAAACAAGTTTTCAAATAAATTTTGGTCATAGCATATGGTGTAGATCAGAAATGTTTCTCCCCTCATTCCATCCATGGCCATCATAATCTCATAGGTCATGTCACTCATTTTCATTTAGAGTCTTAGGTCAGTCACTCCATCTCCATCTAGGTATGTTGTCTATGTGTCATTGTTTTGCCTTTGAAAATTCCAATTTGTCATCAAACAAGGAAAACAATACTTCATTTCCATCCTATAATTCTTCTAAATGGAGTTAGCATACTTAGGAGATGTAATACTCATAAATTAGCATGCATGCTAATAGGAATATTGATTTTTGGTTTTTGCATTTAGTAGTTCAATACATGGGGGAAGAGACCCATGCTTATCTTGAACTAGCATAAAAACCCTCTTGGTATGAAAGGGGATCATTCTAGTGACTGGATTTGACACCATCATGTGTGAACAAGGGAAAATGGATGTGGAAAAAGTCAAGTTTGACCAAGTCAAAAACATTCATGAAGAGGATTGTATCATCAATGCAAATAGCTCAATATGAACAAGGATCAGTTTAAACAAGAATATGAGAGCTAGATTGAAGAAACTTGGGTGTGAAAAGGGGTGAAGCAGGTTGAAGAGCTCAACCTTGACCAAATCAAATAGCGTTGTTATGGGAGAGTGGCCCTAATGGAGACACAACTCAGTTTTGGAGGGAGATTGGTCATGTGATGTTATAAACCCTAATGGGTGGGACCCACGGTGAAGAGGCTCACATAGCTTATAAGGAAGAGAATGGAAGCCATTCGAGGTTAGCTTGCTGATTATTTATTTTATGGTCTGCATGACTATTGAGCATTCTTCAATTGTTGAGTTGATATTGCAGTGTTGTTTAGCACAAGGCATTCCTTCTTAGGGATTCCTTCGCCTTCCTTGAGTGAACTCTTGGAGGGGAATTGTACTTCAATTTTCCACATTTAGGCTTGATTCAAAGCATCCTCCTTCAGCTACAACGTTATTTCTTTAGAGTGTAACGTTGTGTTGCAGGGTGTTATAGTGGAAGGTCCACAACACCACTTCCCCAGCTTGTTTTTCAGAGGAGGAAGTATTCCTCTCTTTGGGAGATTAGTGAGGGAGATTTCTGAGCATATTTTACATCTTGGCACTTGGCCAAAGAATTTCCCATCTCCTATAGTGTATTACCTTGCAGGAATTACGTCATTTCTCTCAGTGTTGTAGTAGCAGGGTCAAGACCCTTGATCTTGAGCTTGTTCCTTGGGGTAAGGGACAACCCTTCTCCCGGAAGGATTGTATAAAGCATCTTATTCTATTCCTTGTACATTTCAGCTATCTATATACAGAGTTTTAGTACAAATGTGTTATTTCATAATTATATCTGCAGATCTACCATTTTATACTTGTACTTTCATGAAGCCCTTGCTGGGTTATTCTCATATTGTATAAAAAGGAAGAGATATCCATTTTTCTCAGCCATTGAGTGATTGCAATCTCTTGATATATTATTTCTTATAAATTCCTACATAAGTCCTCATTAAAATAATGCTGTCACATGCTTCAGGATTTTTTGTGCACATAAATCATGGGGTTAGGGCATTTTTGAGTTGTATTGGCTTCGGGAGACCTGTTTAACTTGGCTAGAGTGATTTGTTTTTTCTCCCATTCTACATATGAGATGCATAATGTATGAAATAAGGGTTCCAAGTCCCATTTCTCATATTTATAGCGTAAATACCTAAAGAAATTTTTTTTATGGTCCATATTGTTGCATTTCCCCAACTTTTGGGATCATAAAAAGCAGAATAAGTTGTTGTTGTGACACTAATTGATGGATTTTTTCTTCTTAACACATTTTATGAGTTTATTTCTTACTTATATTCCATTTTTGTGTTCATGTATTGTTGCATCCCTATTTTTGGATATTACAGTGGTATCAAAGCATAATCTTGACTCAGCTTGTGAGTTTCTGCTTTTATGCTATCAAAAGAACAAGAACACAAAGAGAAGGAGCAGAGATTAGAATGATAGAGAGAATGTTATTACTCTCATCACTTTTTATATTTGGAAAGAACCTCTCCAAGGAGGTCAAGCAAATGAAAGAGGAAAGATGCAATGAAATTCCTAGAGGGTTTCAAGGAGAGGAAAGCTATAGTGAGACCTCTAGAAGGTTTCAAGAGGAGGAAGACCCATGAACTTCCTATTCTCATAGATAAAATAAGAAGCATGAAGAGCACTTGGAACATCAGGTCCTAAGTGGGTACCTGGAAGAATACAAATATCAACCTAGAGCTTTAAAAAAGACTCTAGCTCTTCCTTAGTTTATCGAGTTGGAAGAAGAGAGGAGGCCCTATAGAAATAGGATGATAAGGGGCAATATATTTCTATTTTCTACTTTTTATGGATCATCCACATGCACAAAAAAATCTTGGGTGATGAAGCTAGAAGCATTCTTCCTACTACATCTAGTAGTAGAAAGAGAGGCTGTTGAGATCTCAGCGCTGCACCTGGAGGGTAAGGCAAACATTGGTGGTTCATCCATGTGAGTCATGCAAGAGTGTCCAATTTTGCAGATTTCACTCAAAGGGTGATCAAAATATTTGATAGAGAAATATCAGAGAAGGAGGAGCCCTCCCCACCACTTGAGGAGTCTTGTACTAGCGTTGTCACAATCATGGAGGAGCAGCCATCTATTACAGCAATTGAAGGCACCATCACAATTGAGGAAGGAACTATTGCAGCCTTCTAATATGCTCCTAAGTTCCACCAAGGTATGCATGAATTTCCATTTTTTATCATTTCAGAAAATCTTGTGGGAAGCCTTGGAAATATGTCTTTACATGATCAAGGATCAAAAGACATTTCTGATTTGGAGCAGCAAGCTTGCACTGCATTGGACAACTTTGGTTTGATCAAAGAATGGGTAAACAATCATCCCAATGCACCCTTATTGAGTTTCATGCAACATTTGGGGTTGGGGTGTAAAATTTTGGAGGACATGATGAACATTGCACCACTTTATGATGATGTTTTACCTTCAGCACACTTGGATCCTTATGGATTCAAGATTATCATTGGTATGAGATCTTTTCTAGTAGATATCTAAGGATTTTAATTTCAACATCCCATGGAATGCAAGGAGAAGAATCTGATTTGGGAGAATGGTAGTCTTCATTGGAAGGGTATCATGGTAGAGCATGATGGGAGACATCCACATATGGATGAATGGGAATGGATGGAGAGCAAGAGGTTGGTGAGCCACTTGCAAATATATGACACAGCGCGGAAAGAGACAAGGCTGCGTTGGCTACTCTTGAGATATTTTGGCCATCATGTGACATATCCTTTTTCAAAAGGCATATTGAGGATTGATGCATTACATGGCACCCATATGATATGGCAGCAGAAGATTTGTTTGTATGGGAGATCATACAAGACAACCATCATGGTATTACTATATGGCTTGTATGAGGGAGAGATAAGAGAGCAACAAGAGTTATTGTTGTTGTGGTTGTTCTTGGGAGAGTATGGGAAGAATCTCTCCCATACTTATTATGATACTTCCAGAGAGGGGGATGACACATTCAAAGTGCAAAGAGGCTACCCTTCAGCATTGGAGGATAAGGAGAGGCTTCCACATAAGAAGAAGATCTTCTCACATAGCAGCATGATGGTGGATGGCTTTGGCATGTGGAATGTTAAAGAGATGATTCATGGAGTGATAAGAGCCTTATCATTAAGGCCAACATTATTGTCACTTGGGAGTATGTTTCTATTGATGGATTGTTCCAAGGGGAGTATGCATCCTTTCTTTATGTAGATTTTTATGAGAAGATTCTCACAGGAGGACTCATCCATGGAACTCACTTTCAACTTACTCACTATGCATGGTAATAAATACATCTCTATACTTATTGATTGTTCCATTGAGTATTTGTATCTTCTCACCATCTATAGACAGTGCATTGCTCCACATGAGAGCAAGATTATTCTTGGGTTTCATGGTCACTTTAGGGCCAACCTTTATAATGATTATAACCCATATCTACATGAATTTTGGCAAGTGTATTGTTATTTTTACTATGCTCATCTGATATATATTTGTTGATTACTACCACATAGTAATAAGCAAACATGCACAGCTAGTAATTCAATGGAAGACCACTTGCCACATGATGTTCTCAAATAGCTGTTGGGAAGACTGTGTTGTCTCCACTTGAGAACCCATTGGTATCATCCAAACTTGCACACAAACTTCATCATTTTTCTGATTTGGATGCCATATGGTGATGATGTGCGATTCATCTTGTATGGAATGGTTTGGTTTGGCATGATTCATGAAATTGGATAGAGGATCTTTGAAGATCCAATCTCCTTTTTACCACTTGAGGGAAACCTGTATACAACCCAAGATCAGCATGTAGTCTACACTTATCATGAGTGGAGAGAAAGATAGTGTGGGGTAGGCCATTATTTATACCATGTTCAGTTATTCAACCCACCTACATTGCAAGAGCCAAAGGTGGAGGAGATTCCTCATGAGTTACCATTCTAGAGGGTGGCTCATTTTGTATGGATGATAGCTTGGGGGTGGAGGTTTCACATGGGAATGATAGTTCCCAATGCATTTCAGACTCCCTGCCTCTAGAGGACCTCTAGACAACACCTAGTTGCCTCCTTGAGTACTTCCCTTTTTCATGATGATGGCCATTTGGGATGTTCACCAAATGCTAGCTTGTATGCTTGGGAGAGGCACTATGGAGATTCATTGTTGAGAAAACATCATATTCCTTGGAGGAGTTTATCATATGAGGATGCTATAGGAGGAGGAGAGGAAACTCTTTAGTTCTATCCTTGAAGTTGCTTGGGGAAAACCAACACTTGGGAGGGGAGGACTGTAATGTTCTTAAATTAGCATGCATGCTAATAGGAATGTTGATTTTTGCTTTTTGCACTTAGTAGTTGAATAAATGGGGGAAGAGACCCATACTTATCTTGAACTAGCATAAAAACCCTCTTAGTATGTAAGGGGATCATTCTAGAAGCTGGATTTGACACCGTCATGTGTGAACAAGGGAAAATAGATGTGGACAAAGTCAACTTTGACCAAGTCAACAACATTCATGAAGAGGATTGGATAATAAATGAAAATAGCTCAATATGAACAAGGATTAGTTTAGACAAACATATGAGAGATGGATTGAAGACGCTTGGGTTTGAAAAGGGGTGAAGCAAGTTGAAGAGGTCAACCTTGAGCAAATCAAACAACATTGTTGTAATGTTCCAAATCTAGAACTTGCTGCTCCATCGGGAATATCTTGAGATATTCCACTTTCCTTTCTTCAATGAGCTATCACAAGTCAATTTCAGAGGTTTACTGTTGGGGAATTTACAGGATATGTATCCTTCTAAAGAAGGGAGAGATCCTGAGGCTAGCTGGCCCTTCACAGACTCTTTCTATGGATATGCAATATTCCACTTCGGGAATTTCTGCTACGGGATCCTTGAGGACACTGTATAAGGAATTTTCTGCAAAAATAAGACAAAAAACCACTGGGATGCCCTAGAACACACATCATAAAACTCCTATGCATAATATGAGCTCAATGAAATAACTCTAGATGGGTTATTCAGATCTCCCCAATCTAGGTCTCTAAAAAAATGCTCAATGAGAGAGCTTACAGCAATATATGAACATAACCATTAAACTCTGCAAATATGAATACATCATGAGAGGTAAATGTTACATCCAACATTATATTATGATTTCATAATTAATGTACAAGAAATAAATGAGGGTAAAATCCTCTTAAACCTCTAGAACCATACTCCAATGAATATACAATGAAATGTCGGAGTTGCTGAAACTACACAGAATGTCGGAAGACCATGACTGTGCATTCTCTAAGAATGAAGTAGCTGATGAACATGTATAGAATATAAATGTGGCTAAAAGGTATAATTAAATAGCCCAAGAACAAGGAATGGGCTGAAATACAAGATTTCTAGCCAATCTATGAAGATTGCTAGAAATGTCGGAGCATACAAAAATGTGACAATTGAGTTGTCACTGCAACTGATACAAAATATAAATGAGGCCATGGAAAATATGAAATGTAGATGCCCTCTTCTGATAATGTTTCCAAGCAAAGGGTTGATCCCTTTTTCTCAAAAACACTTCGCCTTATGAGCTCAGAAACTCCTCTCTCACTGCCTCCTCCAAAATAATGCAGTTTCCTCCATGGACTGTGCAATGGGAGATGATGGAATGTTGGCCCTTGCCAAACAATCTAAAATAAAACCTGATAATCCTCCTTGCATCTCCTCCAATGAATATATCACTCCTCCACTAAAGAAAACAACTCAATAGAGACTCCATGAGTTCCTCCTTTGCTGCCCCCAGCAACACAACGTCCTCTCTGCTGCAGAAATAACATTGTATCTGACGGTAGTATTTGTGGCCAATGCCAGATTAAGTAAAATCAGCTCATTCCTCATCATTCCTTGAGGAAGAGGTAGGGATTCCCGACCGGGAACACCCTAGTGCCCGAGGGCACCATCACCCTACTAAACAGCCCGCGGATGCAAGTCTTCGCAGACCCAAGTCTGAAACTCCAAAACATGTATGCAAATGGGCTACCATATCCTCTTATAAACAAAAGGAACTCTTCTCCACCAAGGTCCCCCCAATTATGGTTTCCACCCTCACATGAGTTTCTTCCCTCCAAAACTGCGCAGCTTCTCTAGGAAGCCTCTCCTCCTTGGGCAGCACTATTGACTTTAGTCAAAGATGACTAATCCAAGTGTGATGGGTTCCATTCACACCCTTAGGTGTTTATTTCAGCTGCTTATTTGCCTCCTTTTCACATAAGGAGTGTTATTTCTTCATCCAAAAGAGGCTAAGGTGTCTCCTTCCCCATTTTATTAAATAAAAATAAAATGTGCAACTATAATGTTCCATTTTAGCTTGAGGCTAAAATTGGGAACATTACAGTCCTCCCCTCCCACATGTTGCTTGCCCTCAAGTAACTGCATAGAGAGAACAAATTTTTCTCCCCCTTCTTCTCTTGTGGCCTCCTCATCAATGGTCCCACCAGTGCTCAAATATGCTGCAATAAATCTGTCCTCCAATGCTCTCTCCCAAGTATGCAAGCTGAAAATGATGCTCCTCATGGAAAGATAGAAGGTGTAGTGGAATCTTTTTTGTTGGAATGTGGCCTTCTTAAGGTAGGAGTGATGATATGCATGGGAAAATTTGTCTCCCAATGATGATCCTCTCGTCCATGCAATCATATAAATCTCAACCCCTGGTTTTTGCAATGTGTTGGGGCTAAATGGAGAGTTTTGCTTATGCTTATCTTGATGGCCCTCTCTCCATTTTCTACACATATGGGGTTGCCTCTATCTTTGGGCTGGAAAAGTATGGACTCCAAGAATGGCCCAAGCTACCCCATCAAGAAAAATCAGCCATGAAATTCCTCTGCAAATTCTCCAAGTGGTCCCTCCCACAAGAAGGTACAAATAGCAATGTGGCAAACATGGTTTGGCCACGGTATCTCCTGCAAGATAAAACATATACAATGGGGAGAATCATGCTCCCAATGGGCTATACATACAATACTCTCCAAATAAAGCTCCTCATAAACGTACAAATATCAGAAATACAATGGAGCAATATGTAATAAAAACAAGCTATCATATGACAACTGGAGAGTGATTCATAGCTCCACTCATGGAACCTGCACAATGCCTCATGGCCTGCCTAAAAATATCAAATAAAAAGTGCTCTACTAGCCACTTGTTTTCTGCCAAAACATCTCATCATAAGACAAAACATGAGAATACAAATTGGTGCCAATGGTGCACACCAAGAAACATGTGGCTTCCCCCACAACCATCACAAAAATAGCCAAAATCAAGGCTACAAGTAGCTACAAGTACATCATACAAAATTCAAGAAGGGATGGTCCTCCTTGATACAATAGGCTGCTCATATGAAGTAAAGAGGTACAAAATGGGAAATTATACCTTCTCTACCATGTACTTGAGACCTTGAGCTGAAATGGCTCATCTGAATGCTCTCCCTCTCCTCTAATGAGTAAGGGAATGGTTGTTCCAACCCCTCCAAAAATCATCCAGGCTGTGCATATATCCATATGCTGATGTAGATCATACTGAATGCCCTCCCAAGTGAACTCCTCTAGCAAGGCAAAGTATGCATCCAAGTGCATAGCTAGAACGTCCTCATATGTTGCATGCAATAATTTCTTCTTGAGACTAGAGGCCTTAGCCAAGAATAATCTGCCATAGTGTTAGATGACCATATCATAAACTCTGTATCAGTCATCTCCCTCTTGGTCATCAAGAATCATGCATGATCCTGGGAATACTCAACCAAAGCTGAGTCCTCCATCCTGGATCAATCCTCCACATAGACAGCGCTGATATTCTGCAATATGGTGCTCCATCATGCTACTGCCTGCTACCTTGACATCCCTTCATGCCAAATTCATCCTCCAAGTTGTTGCCATGCCATCATGTAGTTTCTCATGCTCAAAAGAAATAATGATCTCTAAAAATAAGCCTCCCATGAGAGACAATCACCTCCAAAGAATCTCCCAATCCTGGGCAATGTAAGCATGAGTGGCCTCCATCTATTCCAAAGCATGAAAGAGTTCCTCCTCAAAGGAAGTATCCTCTCCCTCACCAAATCCATGGAGCAGTCATCATGCATCATGAAGATGATATCCTCCACCTCTACAAAAACTCTATCTACGCAGTGAAACTGATGAGAATGGGTGGTACTGAAAATGAGAGAGTGTATCCCTCCTCCTTGTGCTGATCCCCAAACTCTCTGCGCTCTGTTGGATTCCTCTAATGTCTCCACCTCTCTAGAATCCAAGAGTGGTGAACCAAATGGCATGATGTCTCTCATCATCTCTAGATCAAGTGGCCTTCCAGGTGGAAAGCCTCCAAAAGTGAGACGGCAAGATATGAAGTGGACTATATATATGAGAGGAATGAAGGTCCTCTCTCTCTCTACTGCACAATGCAGTTCTTCTCCTATGTGAAAAAAATCTTTGAAGTAGATAAGGGTAAATTCCCATCATCCCTTCATGCTGATCCTTCTTCTCTTCTTCTTCTTCAAATGGTGCATCACTATATGCACCTCCTCTCTACCAACATGTGAGTGTATCTCCTCCCCAATGAGAGGCCTTGGATCTTGGCCTTCCCTTGAGAGAAATGTCTCCACACCCTCACAAATGGAAGAGTGCCCTTCATACAATGGGGGTCTTGCCTCTAGCAAGCCATTATCCTGATTTACTCCCCCTCTAGAGATATGGAATGAGCTTTGTTTCATGGTCCCCTTCCATGCATGCAAAGTGTTTGAAGTTTTGTCACACCATGTTTCACATTGAAATTCATCAATCCCCTCTGCAAAACTCTTTTTTACTTCAACATATGATCTCTCATTTTCATTAGAACATGAAATAGAACTCTGAAATCAATCATCATGAATCATACCTTTGAGTTGCAGTGCTGCTCCTCCAAAGGCCTCAACTCTTTCCCTCCATCCTTCTTGCAGTAGCTATGGGAAATGTACTGCGCTGTGGATCTGCATGTGTGGCTAAATTATCACACCCTTCATGTAGTAGCTAGGATTTTTCCCATCAAAAAATGCTTCTTAGAAAATTTCTCCAAATTTCCCTTTCATCAAGATCTTCAATAATCTCCTCAATGGTCTGGAAAAGAAGAAGGGAAACCTCCTCTTCCTTCATTCCTCTTTCCTTGTTTCCTCTTTCAATATCATCTCCTTGGAGAGAAGCTCCTCTTTCTGATGGAAATCTTGTGCATAGGCTGAGCCAAGATTGATGCTCTGATACCACTGTAATGTTCCAAATCTGGAACTTGCTGCTCCATCGAGAATATCTTGAGACATTCCACTTTCCCTTCTTCAATGAGCTATCACAAATCCATTTCAGAGGTTGAATGTTGGGTAATTTATAGGATATGTCTCCTTATAAAGAAGGGAGAGATCTTGAGGCTAGATGGCCCTTCACAGACTCTGTCTATGGATATGCAATATTCCACTTCGGGAATTTCTGCTAAAGGGTCCTTGAGGACGCTGTATAAGGAAGCTGCTGCAAAAATAAGACAAAAAACCACTGGGATGCCCTAGAAAACACATCATACAACTCCTATGCAGAATATGAGCTCACAGAAATAGCTCTAGATGGGTTATTCAAATCTCCCCAATCTAGGTCTCTAAAACAATGCTAAATGAGAGAGCTTACAACAATATATGAACATAAACATTAAACTCTGCAAATTTGAATAAATCATGAGAGGAAAATGGTACAGCCAACATTATAATATGATTTCAACACTAATATACAATAAATAATTGAGGGGAAAAACCTCTCAAACCTCTAGAACCACACTCTAATGAATATACAATGAAATGTCGGAGTCGCTGCAACTACATAGAATGTCAGAAGACCATGACTACACAGTCTCTAAGAATGAAGCAGCTGCTTAACATGTATAGAATGGAAATGTAGCTTAAAGGTACAAGAAAATATCCCAAGAACAAGTAATGGGATGAAATACAAGATTTCTATCCAATCTATGAAGATTGCTAGAAATGTCAGAGCATACAAAAATGTGACAACTGAGTTGTCACTACAACTGATACAAAATATAAATGAGGCCATGGAAAATCTGAAATGTAGATGACCTCCTCTGATAATGTCTCCAAGAAAAGGGCTGATCCCCTTGTCCCAAAAACACTTCTCCTTATGAGCTCAGAAACCCCTCTCTCACTGCCTCCTCCAAAATAACGCAGTTTCCTCCATGGACTGTGCAGCGGGAGATGATGGAATGTTGGCCCATGCCAAATGATCTGAAATAAAGCCCAAGAATCCTCCTTGCAACTCCTCCAATGAATATATCACTCCTCCAGTGAAGAAAACAACTCAAGAGAGACTCCATGAGTTGCTCCTTTACTGCCCCGAGCAACACAACGTCCTCTCTGCTGCAGAAATAACATTGTAGCTGATGGTAGTAGCTATGGCCAATGCCGACTTGAGGAAAATCAGCTCATTCCTCATCCTTCTTTGAGGAAGAGGTAGGTATTCCCGACCGAGAACACCCTAGTGCCCAAGGGCACCATCACCCTGCTAAACAGCCCGGGGATGCAAGCCTTTGCAGACCCAAGTCTAAAACTCCAAAACATGTATGCAAATGGGCTTCGATCTCCTCCTTATAAACAAAAGAAAATCTTCTCCACCAAGGTCCCACCAATTAGGGTTTCCACCCTCACATGAGTTTATTCCCTCCAAAACTGCGCAGCTTCTCTAGGAAGCCTCTCCTCCTTGGGTAGCATTGTTGACTTTAGTCAAAGATGACTAATCCAAGTGAGCTGGGTTCCATTCACACCCTTAGGTGTTTATTTCAGCTGCTTATTTGTCTCCTTTTCACATAAGGAGTGTTATTTCTTCATCCAAAAGGGGCTAAGGTGTCTCCTTCCCCATTTTATTAAATAAAAATAAAATGTGCAACTATAATGTTCCATTTTAGCTTGAGGCTAAAATTGGGAACATTCTAGTTGTTATGGGAGAGTGGCCTCAATGGAAATACAATGCAGTTTTGGAGGGAGATTGATCATGTGATGTTGGAAACCCTAATGGGTGGGATCCAAGGTGAGGAGGCTCACATAGCTTATAAGGAAGATAATGGCAGCCATTTTAGGTTAGCTTGACGATTACTGATTTTATTCTTTGCATGACTATTGAGAATTCTTCAGCTGTTGAGTTGAGATTGCAGTGATGTTTAGCACAAGGTATTCCTTCTTATGGATTCCTTCTCCTTCCTTGAGTGATCTCTTGGAGGAGCATTGTACTTCAGTTTTCCACATTCAGTCTTGAGGCCAAGCATCCTGCTTCAGCTACATCATTATTTCTACAGAGTGTAACGTTGTGTTGCAGGGTGTTGCAGTGGAAGGTCCACAACACCACTTCCCCAACTTGTTTTTTAGAGGAAGAAGCATTCCTCTCTTTGGGAGATGAGTGAGGGAGAGTTATGAGAATATTTTACATCTTGGCACTTGGCCAAATCATTTCCCATCTCCTACATCATATTCACTTGCATGAATTGCGTCATTTCTCTCAGTGTTGCAGTAGCAAGGTCAAGACCCTTGATCTTGAGCTTGTTCCTTGGGGAAAGGGCCAACCCTTCACCCAGAAGGATTGTATAAAGCATCTTCATCTATTCCTTGTACATTTCAGCTATATATATAGATATCTACAGTATAATTGCATTATTTCAGATCTAGATCTGCAGATCTGCCATTTTATAGTTGTACTTTCATGAAGCCCTTGCCGGGTTATTCTCATATTGTATAAAAAGGAAGATATATCCATTTTCTCAGCCATTGAGCAATTGAAATATCCAGATATGTTATTTCTTATAAATTTCTACATAAACCCTCATTAAAATAATGCTATCACATGCTTCAAGATTTTTTGTGGGCATAAGTCATGGGGTTAGGGCATTTTTGAGTTGTATTGGCTTGGGGAGACATGTTTAACTTGGCTAGAGTGATTTGTTTTTGCTCCCATTTTTCATGTGAGATGTATAATGTATGAACTAAGGGATCCAAGTCCCATTTCTCATATTTATAGCATAAATCCCTGAATACAACGTTTTTATGGTCCAGATTGTTGCATTTCCCCAACTTTTGGGATCATAAAAGGCCTAATAAGTTGTTTTTGTAACACTAATTGATGGATTTGTGTTTCTTAACAAATTTATGAGTTTATTTCTTACTTCTATTCCATTTCTCTGTCCATGTATTACTGCATCGCTATTTTGGGATACTACAGGAGAATAAAGTAAGACACATTATCTTATTTCAAAATCTGTTTCAATATCAAAGGATTTCAAAAAGGAAAAAATGTCTTCATAGTTATTGTTTTCACTAGAGGATGAAAATTCATTTCAAAAGCTTATAAAAGGAAAAAAGAGGCTCATTCAACTCATTCTTCTATTTTCATGTGTGGTAGAGCTCCTCTCTTACCTTCATTTGACTCCATAGTGGTCGAGGGTTTGCAGAAGAATGACAAATTTTCTCCCAAGAGGCAAGTGTTATGCATCTGGAGGTTGTTGTTACATGTGTGACAAGGTTGTTATGCATCTCGCGGAGCTACTATGCATTGGGTTTTTTGTATCCAAATCTCTCAAATAAGCTGAAATATCATAACACGGGGTTTCTAAAACCTATACATTAGTAAGTGGACATTCTAACATCCTCTCGAAGTCATTTTACAAGGAAACTCATTGATTCTTTTACTTACCTCCTCTCCCACTACATTCTCATGTTTTTCCTATAATGGAGTGATTTCACTACATTAAAACCTAACCCTCTCATCTAACACTATCATACACCTCCCACATACATTATACTATCATTCCTCACCATCCATACCCTTCCTAAGAATCATTTCCGCCAAACCCTAATTTCTTGCCAATTTTCTAGTGTTAAACTGAAAAATTCTTGTTTTTCCCTCATTTGAGCACTTTTATCACATCAATTTCACCTAATTTCACTCATATCATGGAGCCAACATACAAGCCTACATCCTGAATTTTTTTTAGAATTTTTCTTGGCTTCAAAACCCTTCATCTCACCCTGTAAGCCCACCCCATACCTATACTCTATTTTTCCAAATTTCACTACACATACTCATTTCATCTACACACTACAGTTTCATATTTTCCCTGATATAAATTATGGAGAGTGAGAATAAAATAGTCAAGGGTGGGCGCCACATAATATTTGAGCCCTCTGCCATGCAAGAAAATAATGCTTCACCCTTGGCCAAAAGATGCTTTGAGAGGATTGGATGTTTGAGTTTTTTTAGATTAGTCACACCTCTGAGAAGGGAAAGAGACAGGTATTTGTGCCCAAATATATCATAAGTGTACCTACACTTGAAATTATTGTTGAGCAAAGTGAAATAGAAGAGCGACCTCTCATTCATCAAGATGAAACACCTTTGCACCAACATAGTGAACCAATGCCATTGGAGGTTGAGGTGGTAGAGTAGCTTGAGGTCAAATTAGTTGAGGAGGTCATTAAAGATAATTATGTAGGGATTTCATAGCTTAAGTTCAAATTATAGAAGACTAATGCCATGGCAACCCTACTACAGCAAGATAATTGGCAATTGAAGGTGAAGCAACTGATAAAAAGAAAACTTAAGCCAAACCTATAGGAAGATAAAGGTAAAGGAAAGAAAATCATAAATGTTGATCAAATGTATGACATGGAGACTAAAACATGGCCAAGAAGGCCAAATACAGGAGGCCTCAAGAGCGTGTTGTTGATAGAAAGACAGACAACTCATCCACCTGAACAGTTGAATTTTAATGAACTTATAGCCATGGAGATCAACCAAGAAAATGAGTACTGGTTGGGAAGGGGAAATGAACATTTGGAGAAGCTTTTGAAGAGATCCAAGAGAGAAAATAACCTCCAAAGACACATGGAAAATCATTATTTTTCCAGGAATAGAATTTCACAAATAAGGCTAAAACGGTGGAAGAAAAGGCTAAAAGAAACTCAAATGAATCTTAAAGAGAAGGACAACTTATATTTTTTGGCTGAAGCTTCCTTGGTTGTTTATACCATCACTCACAAGTGCTACAAAACTAATTTTGAGAAGTTTTGAATAATTTTGGTATTTTTTGTGATTTTTGCACAAATCTAGAAATTCTCTCCTCAGAGATCCATAACAAGAATTTGTTATTCTTTATTTAGGGGCATCCAAATGATGAATGGCTTATATGGATGGATGGATTTTGATGAGTACATCACAGATAAGGAACCCTTTTTGCATGAAAATCTCTAATTTTGCAGAAAAGGCCTAAAAACCACCCATTTTCTATGCTTCTGCCACTTTTTTGGAGGCCTTCCCATGATTTGTTTTTCAAAATTCAAGATGTTCTAGAAACTAGACACATAGGGCTAGTTGACTTATCTTCCAGAATTGGATTTATACTCTTAAAAATGCCTCAAAATTGGCTGCAAACTGCTATTAGGAATATGTAAAAGTCTATTACGAATCTGTCAGAAAGTGTTACACATCTACATAGGATTCCTCAAAACACTTGTCAAGCCCAGAAAATGTCAGAATTTCAAGGTTTTGTTGTCCTATGAGTTTGAATTAGATTAATTGAGTTTTTTTTTTCCTCTTATCATGAGGGAATGTGTATTTTAATGTGGGGGACACACACTCCTAGTTCATAGCTAAATTTTAGGGAATGGTTTCTAACCTCCCTAGAATCTAGGAAGTGAATCATCTCATGTAATTATGATGCATTTCAGATGGAATTTAGACCATATGATGTGTCATTGGTCATATTTTCTATAATTAGAGCCTCTTTAGTCTTTTTTTCGGTTTGATAGTCTTATTTTTTAGTGGACCTATTCTACAGCCTTTTGGAATGAAATCAAAGACAGTCTTGCAGAACTTGTGCTAAGAATCCTATGGTATGCATTGGAGAATTTATTATTTCTCTATATTTTTATCTAATCATGTTTTAATGATATGTTTTCCTCTTTCAAATACATGCTTCCATGTTTTTATCTTGTAATTTTATAAGAAAAAAATCATTTATTTCCATGCTTTGTCTTAGACAAGGTTTACATGATATGTCTATGTTCTTCTAAATGAATGAATTCACATCAGTGCTCATTCGTACTTTATATCACTTCATCCTATACTGAATGACCAATTAAACATGCTTTTGAGCTACCTACCTGGCGTCATACATTCTCTGTAAATTGACCTTGAAATTCAGACCTAAAAACTCTAGACCTAGTCTCCTTACTGTCATTCCTATCCAGCATGAAAACACCAAACAAAAACCCTTTTTACTAAGCTTACATACCTGGCCTAAGATTATTAAATATCCATTCATTTAATTGATTTCAAAGTGAAATTGAGAGAGACCTATCTAGTCCTGGTAGGGCTAGCTACCTGACATAAAGCCTGGCCCGTGGTTACCTTCCTTCAATCCCACTCTTAGCCTTGGGAATTTGGGGGGAGTGATAGCATTTTTGGCATAGTTTTCGGGGAGCGAAGGTTAAATATTTCCTGGGAAAGAATGAAAAATATTAGATATGATTGATAATGGTGAATAGTGGTTAGGCGCAAGAAGGGTGTGCATCTTTCACATGGCGACTCCAGTGTCGAAGAATCCAAAGGTTTAGAGTTTTCATGACGATTCCACCGTTCAAAAATTGGTAGCTTGAAGAAATTTTTGGAGACTTCATTGTTTTCAAGATGGATTAAACTGCAAGAAGTAATAATAGGTATGCTTCTATGGATCAGTTTCATGTCCCTGGCTTTCCAAATTGTATGCCTCAGGTAGATTGGAAAATATACATGCCAAAATTCAGAGATAGAAAAGGTTATGATGCTACACTTCATTTAATAAGATTTCATATGCATGTGTGTAAGATGAATATTAATTTTCATGAATATTTTTTAATGAATATGTTCATGATCACATTACAAGAAAAAGCACAGTTTTAGTATGAAATATTGCCTCCTTCTTGTATTTATTCTCTCAAGGATTTTCACTTAGTATTTTTTGAGAAGTATAGAGAAACTTATCCTTCTTTTCTTTTGATTGAGGATTGTTATGATCACTTTGAGAATTTTATTCAAGAGTGATAAACTTCTTATGGCGATGAAGATTTTATGGATGATGAACTCTTGGATGCTTTGAATGAAAACCATTTTCACTGCCATGAGAAGATCATGGATTCTACCCTGGATGACAACGAACTTGAGCATAATTCCTCACAGGATGGTTTTGATCTTCTATCTTTCGAAGTTGATGATAATTTACAATACTCTCGCCAATATTCAAGTGATAAATATATATATATATATATATATATATATATATATGAACTTGTTTTGTCCATCTACCCTTCATCCCTTTCCTCTTCTAAGTTTTAATTTAGGAAGAAATGTGTATATTAGAATTTTGAGTTTTCTTGTATAGAGACTCTAGAGAATCATGAATTATCCGTTGTGGTCAAAAATAGTGTACAAATGGTTTTTTTTCTTGAGTTTTATGAACATGTTTAGCAGCCTTAAAATGATCAAGATATATAATTTTTTCAGAGACAAGACAATTATCTTTCTGATATACATGAAAATCCACTTGTAGATATTTGTGTTGATGCTAATTTGGCTACCTCAATTGAAGATCTGCGAGAAAATACAAATCTTGTCTCTGATCTGTATGATATGGAAGGTAACCTTGTTGAATTATTATTTAAGAACGGTCAACCAAATGAAGAAGAACAATAATACATTGTATCTGAAAGCATATCTCTTCTTTTTTCTGATCAACAAGAGGTAACGTTTCATGATTTTGAAGACCCCTTGGGCAGTCTTTTGCAAGCATCAGAAAAGGTGGAGTTTATTTTTTTCACCAACATAGGTTTTGGGCTCAGATTTCATTGTGTGCTTACATTTACTCAATCTTTTTTATGCCTAGTGAAGTTGAATATGAGCATCAGTCAGGTGTTCATTTAATCGATTGGTTACATTGGATCTTTGAATTCACTTGATCAAGTGATTTATGGATCAATTAGAGTAGGTAAGGTGTGATTAATAAGTTCATCATTATGAGCATATTTTTTAGTGTTATTTTCCAGTAGATTTTGCAGTTGATGATGTACAATTCAACTTTCAGTTTGATTTGAGTCAGTTTGAGGATTGTAGTTGTAGTGACTCCATCACCCAATAGATAAGGCTACTTGGTCTACGATGTTCTTGACACCTCCTAAAGTAGCTTCCATTTTCATCTAGAGAAAATTTCAGTGTCAATATGTTCAGTGATCAAATATTCTCTTTCAGTTTACCTTTGAGTAGTCCTAGGTTAAAAAAATTGTCTTTTCAACAAGTTTTCAAATCAATTTTGGTGACTACATATGGTCTAGGTAAGAAATGTTTCTCCCCTTATTCCATCCATGGCCATCATCATCTCAGAGGTCATGTCACTCATTTTCATTTATAGTCTTAGTTCATTCACTCCATCTCCATCTAGGTCTGTTGTCTAGGTGTCATTGTTTTTCCTTTGAAAAGCCCAATTTGTCATCAAGCAAGGAAAACAATCTTTCATTTCAATCCTATAAGTATTATAAAGGGATATAGAATAATTAGGAGAATAAAGTATGACAATTTTTTGTATTTCAAAATTTTTTTCAATATCAAAGGATTTTAAAATAGAAAAATTGTCTTCATAGTTATTGTTTTCACTAGAGGACAAAAAGTCATTTCAAAAGTTTATAAAAGGAAAAAGAGGCTCATTTAACTCATTCTTTTTTTTTTCATGTGTGGTATAGCTCCTCTCTTACCTCCATTTGACTCCATAGTGGTCGATGGTTTACAGAGTATTGAAAATCTTTCTCCCAAGAGGCAAGTGTTACGCATATGGAGGCTCTTGTTATGCATCTGGCAAGGTTGTTACGCATATGTAGATTGTGTTACACATCGTGAAGAGCTACTACGCATTGGGTTTTCGGTATCCAAATCACTTAAATAAGTTTAGGGATCATGTCATGAGGTTTCTAAAGCCTATACATCAATAAGTGGACATTCTAACATCCTCTCAAAGTCATTTTACAAGGCAGCTCATGGATTATTTTTCTTACCTCCTCTCCCACTACATTCTTGTGTTTTTCCTATCATGGAGTGATTTCACTACACTAAACCATAACCATCTCATATAACACTATAATACACATACCACCTACATTATACTATCATTCCTAACCATCCATACCCCTCCTAAGAATCATTTCCACCAAACCCTAATTTGTTGCCAATTTTCTAGTGTTAAACTCATAAATTCATGTGTTTCCTTCATTTGACCACTTTTATCACATCCACTTCACCTAATTTCACTAATATCATGGAGCCAACATACAAGCCAACCTCTTGAAATTTTTTCTGAATTTTCCTTTGCTTCAAAACCTTCATCTCACTGTCTAGGCCTACCCCATCCCTATACCCCATTTTTCCAAGTTGCACTACACATACCCATTTCCTATACACACTAGGGTTTCATATTTTCACTAATATACATTATGCAGAGTGAGGATAAAATCCTCAACGGTGGACGCCATATAATATTTGAGCCCTCCACCATGCAAGAAAACAATGCTTCACCCTTGGCCAAAAGATGCTTTGAGAGGACTGGATGTTTGAGGTTTTGTGAGAATATTATGGAGGGAGGATATCATATTCAACTTACAAGCTTATTTTCCTATAATATCAACATGGTAAAGGCCATAATTTTAGGTGTGGTGTTTAACCTATCAACATATATGATTTCTGTAGCAACTACTATACCTAGTCAGGGGCAGAAGTGGTTTAAGGGCATGGACATAGACCTTGGAGATTACAAAATCTTCATCAAACCCCATGCTAGAGATAAAATTGAGTACATATTCCCATTTTAGACACATCCTTGAAAAATATGCTCCATTGATGAGGTTAATAATGAATTATTTCACATGTGAAGGGATATTTTCCAGGTTGTATAGGTAACATATCAGGTTGTTGATGCATTTCACCTCTACCAAATCACTTGAATTGCCACATTACTTTTACAGACGCTTGCTTAGAATGAATGAGAAGATTCAAAGTAAAAACAAAGATCACTACCAAATTATTTTATACCATGGTATAGTCAAACTCATTATGTTGCATCACCTTTCATCCATCAACATGACTTGGGAAGCCTTCATGGAGAGAGTAGCAGTAGCACCGACCACTGTTCCTCCCGTCATGCATGGCACACCATCACCATCATTGTCAGAATAGCCAATGGAGCTTGGCTCTTCCAGCATGAAAACTTGGATTTCAAAGACTCCTGGGGTTATTGAGGTCATTCACACCCATGAGAAGGGAAAGAGACAAGTATTTGCATACAAATATATCAAAAGTGTACCTTCACTTGACACGATTGTTGAGCAAAGTGAAATAGAGGAGAAACCTCTCATGCATCAAGATGAAACACCTTTGAACCAAAATAGTGAACCAATGCCATTGAAGGTTGAGGTGGTAGAGTAGGTTGGGGTCAAATCAGCTGAGGAGGTCATTAAAGAGAAACATGTAGAGATTGCAGAGCTTAAGTTAAAATTATCCAAGACTAATGCCATGGAAGCCCTACTATAGCAAGAGAATTGAAGCAGCTGATACAAAGCAAGCCTAAGCTAGACCTAGAGGAAGATAAAGGTAAAGGAAAGAAAATCATAGATGTTGATCAAATGTAGGACATGGAGACTAAAACACAATCAAGAAGGCCAAAGACAAGAGGCCTCAAGAGGGCACTAGAAAGATAGTCTACACATCCACCTGAATAGTTGAATTTTGATGAGCTTATAGCCTTGGAGAACAGCCAAGACAAAAGAGTACTGGTTGGGAAGGGTAAATGAACATTTGGAGAAGCTCTTGAAGAGAGCCAAGACAGACAATAACCTCCAAAGACACATGGAAAATCACTATTGTGCCAGGAACAAAATTTCACAAATAAGGCTAAAACAACCAAAGCAAATGCTAAAATAAACTTAAATGAACCTTAAAGAGAAGGATAGATTAGATTTTATGGCTTAAGGTTCCTTTGCTTATTTAGCCCATCACTTACAGGTGCTACAAAACCAATTTTGAAAAGTTTTGAAGAATTTTGGTATTTTTTGTGATTTTTTCACAAATCTGGAAATTCTCTCCTCACAGATGGAGTTAGCATAGGTATTTTTTGTGATTTGTGATTTCAAAAGCTTGTTACATTGTCAAGTTTTTCAAAAAAGGAAATTTTTATCTCAAAAGATCGTGATTTTACTAAAGGACAAAAAAGGGTTGTTTATAATGTAATAAAGGGAAAAACTCATTTCTTCCACTCATTTTATCTTCTCGTCATCGATAGAGTTCCACTCTCACCTTTATAACACTCTAAAACTTCAAAAGGTGGAATAAAACTAGAGAAAATTGCAAGCAATCTCATTCTTCTACGTTTCTGGGAGGCAGTGCTATGCTTCTACCACTACGCTACACTTCTGCCATTGGCACTACGATTTTTGGTTTCGGCCTCAATGTCAACTATTCAAGGTTAAAAACAAGTGTAAAAAGCTTCTATACAATCTTCATTAGTAAGTGGACACTCTCATTACATTTCTCAAGTCAATTCATTAGTGTATGAGTGATTTCTCTGCTTAGGGTTTTTTTCTCCACTACATTTTAGGGCCTCCCTTTCTTGATTGGTTTTAGTAATTAAAATCCCTTATCCCACCATCAGAAACCTTCACATATCCTCCACAAACCCTACCATAATATCCCCTCTCACTCACAATCCTATTTACAATTTTTTCCATCAAAGCCCTAAATTCCCACTACATTTCCACAAGAAAACTAGAAAATCCCTGTGTTTTCACATTTTGGTCCACCTTCCCATACCTATTTCAAGAAATTTGACTTGTAACCTCAAGCTAACACATCACCCTACATCCTCAAATTTTTGGGGAATTTTCCTTAGCTTCCCTATCCCTCATCACAGACCCTAAATTAACCTTATCCCTATCCCCTGTCTTTCCCAAAATTCACTGTCCCTACTCACTTCATTTAGTTAGGGATTCATCCTATTCACAAGCACTATGGGAGATGAAAATAAGCTTCACAAGGGAGGCCATCATTCCAATTTTGATCCATCCAATTTGCAAGAACTCAAGTCCTCCCCTTATGCCAAGATATGTTTTGAAAATAGTGGATGTTTGAGGTTTTTTGAGAGAATCATGGAGATGGGCTATCAATGGACTCATTGGACCTTGAGAATTACGCAATGTTCCTAAAACCTCATTGGAGGGATGAAACTGAACATGTTTTCCCTTTTAGGAATTTACTTGATAAGTATGCACCATTAATGAAGATAATCATGCAATATTTTACATGCAAATGGATATTTTCAAGACTATACCAATACCATGTCAGGTTACTAATGCACCTCATAGCCACCAAATCACTCAAATTGTCTAAATATTTATTCAAAAGTTTTGTCAAGATGACAGAAAAGGTGCAAATAAAATGTAAAAATTATCATCCTATTTTATTCCACCATGGTTTGGTCAATATTTTTGTTTTTCACCAACTCTAAGCAAACAATATGACCTGGGAAACTTTCTTGGAGAAATAAGCATCAACACCTGCTACTAGTCCACCTATTTTTCATAGCACATCATCAGCATAGCAAAAGGAGGTTGACTCCTCAAGCAAGCAAGTAGAGATTTAAAAAGTGCCTAGGTTTGAGATTACTCAAACCTATCAGAAGGGTAAGAGCATAGTTTTTGTCCCTAAGACCATCAAAGACAGCGTTGCACCTGAAGCAACACTTGAGCAAAGACAAACAGTAGAGCAACCACCTAGTCATGATGGTGAGACACCTTTGCAGAAGCATGATGAAAAATCACTCCTAGAGTTTGACATGCCAGAGCATGTGAAGGATAATTCAGTTGAGGAAATCATTAAGTAGAAACATGAAGAGATAGTTGAGTTGAGGGGATTTTCTCAATGGAAAATTACCATATCACCTTCCTACAACAAGAGAATTTGTAGCTAAAAGTGAAATTACTCCTCCAAGATAATCTGAAGGTGCATATTGAGGCAAAAAAAAGGTAAAGGTAAATAAATTGTAGATAATGATCAGTTGGAGGATATATAAATTGAAAAAAAAGCAAGGAGACAAAGGAAAAGAGGTCTCAAGAGGGTGCTTCAGAAAGTAAAATAATCAGCGATTAAATCAGGTTGGCAAAGTTTTGATGAACTAATTATTGTTGAAATCAATCTAGATAGAGACTATTGGCTTGCCAAGTTGAGTGGACATCTTGATAATATTATGATAAATTCATAAAGAACAATTACCTCCACATACATATGGAAAATCATTATTGCACCAGAAACAAAATTTCATGAATCAGGCTCAAACAAATGAAGAAAAAACTTAAGGAAGCTCAAATGAAGATCAAAGAGAAGGATAAATTATACCTACTTGTTGAGGCATCATTGGCTATTTAGACTATCATCCATGGGTGTCATCAAACAAATTTTGACAAATTTTGAGCAATTTGGGAATTTTTGGTGATTTTGGGAAAATTCATCTCCACAAAAGCAGTGCAATTCTTTCACTCAGGGAACTCAAATGAACAATGGATTACATGGTTGGATGCAATTTCACCTGAAAATTCCAAATCATGTCCTGATTTTTCATGACACCTTTTGGTTGTGGAGAGAAAAAAAAAAAAACTTCCTATTTTCCATGTTTTTACCAATGTGTTTGACTAGGCCCTACGCTTTTGGAGTGGGGTTGGGAAAATCAAGTTTTTTAGGTCTTCCTGTGGACGTTTTCTCAATGTTGAAGATGCATTGGAAATTAGACACATAGGGCTACTCATACCAACCCTCACACTTTCAATTGGATGATTTAAAGTAGATCAAAATAACCTTTGAACAAGCGTGATTATTCTACCAGACACACATGATGCTTCTACTAATGGGGCTACGTTTTTGCATTGGATTCCCTTCAAACAATTGTCAAGCCTGGAAAAATTTAGAATTCGATGCTAATTTCTCCCATGAGGTTTCATTTGAGTATTTGAGTTTATTTTTTCCTCTTATGATGAGGAAACATGTAATTTAATGAAGGAGATACATACTCCTAGTCTTTAGCTAAATTTTAGGGAATAGTTTCTAACTTCCCTAGATTCTAGGAAGTGACTCGTCTGATGTAATTATTATGCTTTTTGGATAGAATTTAAACCCTATGAGGTTTCATGACTCTTATTTTTCTATATGTATTCCAAATCAAACCGTTTGAAGGGTTGGATAGTTGTTATTTGCAGTGGAGCTATTGTACAAGATTTTTTCTGAATGAAATCAAAGACATTGTTGCAATCATTACATTGAGACTTCAATGGTATGCCTTTGAGCATTTTCTTTTCTCTTTAAAATTACCATGTTAAATGTTATTTTATACATATTTGACATATATGCTTCTTTATGTTAAATCTTATAATTTTATAGACAGAAATCATGCTTTCCATGCTCTGTTTTTATAAGATTTACATGAACATGCCTCTTCTCTTTTGATGAATGAATTCATTTTAATGTTCATTCTAAATCTCTATGTGTTCACTCTATACAAATGAAAAATTAAGCATGCTTCTAAGATTACGTACCTGGCCTCATCCTTTCCTCTGCAATCTAACCTTAAAAATATGACCTAAACCCTAGACCTAGTTCCCTAACTGTAATTCCTATCTAGGAAAACTTCAAACCAAAAAAAACCCTAATCTACTAAGCATCATAACTAGCCTAAGATCATAATATTAATTCATCACTTTTACTGCAAAAGTGACATTGAGAGAGCCCTCTCTGGTCGTGGTAGGGCTAGCCACCTCACATAAAGGTTGGTTTGTGGTTACCTTCCTTCAGCTCCATTCCCGGCCTTGGGAAGCGGCGGGGAGTGATAATAGGTGGAACCAAAAGGAGAATTCTTTCTAGAATCTCAATTCATTTTGTGACATCGAAAACATCTCATGCTTCGGAACCGGGAAATCGAGCAAGTTAAAGTGTAGTGAAAGAATTTTGGTCCCGATGAAGCTACATGGGAGATGGTTTATTAGATGTGAGCTATGTATCCTTAATTGTTTGTTAGTAGAGGAAAAAGAGTTTTGGTATATATACATATTTATGTATGGTTGTCGTTGTAAATATGACAACTATTTGTGTTATAAAGCTCCAATAAGCGGTATGGTTTTCATGTTGTTATGTTTTTCATGTTGGTTTTCCTTTCAACAGGTTGTCATTGAAAATAATGCATCGAGATAAGTTATAAACCTCCATGGGCAGTATGTTTTGGTTTTCAGTGGTCTTTCTAGTCATAGGTGTCATAGAACACCGAGGAAGGTTTTCCACTAAGGGAAAGGTATTTGTAAAAGTCTCGGGTTAAAATTTCATGTAATAAAGTTAATAAATGAGAAATAAGACCAAGGTAATGGGACAAGTATTCCAAGTTGAATGTTGGGTAAAACATCCTAATTGGTGTTAATTTTATTTATTATGGATAAATAAATTGGAAAAGGCATTAAAAAGGAAAAGAGGCAATAATTGTCATTTATTTATGAAATAAGGGAAAATAGGAGAAAAGGAAGGTGAAAGGTCACAGGTTGCATGTGAGGGGTAAATTGAAGGAAAATTAGAGGAAATTAAATAAAATAGAAGCATGAATGATAAAAAGGCTTCTAAGAATCCTTTCAAAACCTTTAGTCAATTTTAGCTTGGAGCTCACTCTTTATTCTCTCTCTCTCTCTCTCTCATACTCTTACACACTAGGAGCATTCTTGGAGCACTCTAGCATTGGAGAAAGGTAGGAAAAGGAAGGACAGGAAAGAAAATGAAGGAAAGGATCAAGCAAGGAAGAGTTGAATAAACTGACTCCAATGGGATTAATTTGCAGGTATCGAGTTGCATGTATGATTTCCTTGCTATTTTTTGCATGCATGGTACCTGAATGTGTGTATTTGGTTCTCTTGTTATCATTGGCATGGGTTTTTCTAGGTATGGTAATGGTTTATGATTTTCCTTGCCATTTACAGATAGCCATGGTGTAATGGGGTTCTTTTACTTGGTTGAGATTTGGATTTCTGGATGGTTTTGGAATCAAGTGAGGTGGTCTCAAGAAAATTCCCAAGGGCCTAGGAATACCTTGACCGATTTTGGAAGGATTGTGGAAAATCCTGAGTGTGGAGACAAGAAAATTACTCAAGGTATTGGTAAATAAATTCATAGGCATCCAATATTGTTTAGGGCCTAGTGATCCCTTGACCAGTTTTTTTGGGATTGCGATAACGCCTCATAATGTATGTTTTTTTGTTTGGTCCTAGGAATCCCTTGACCGGTAATGGAGGGATTGCGCTAAAGCATGGTTTTGTAGGTGATTTTTTCAGGCCTAGGAGTCCCTTCACCATTTTTTTCAAGATTGTGGTAAAGCTTGAAGAAGCCCTGGTTTTTTTCCTTGAGTCCCGCATTCATGCTTGGAATATGGACGGGCGCGATTTCCTGAAATAAATATTTTGTTCAACCCAATCTATGATCGGGTGGTACGTGGAAGTCCCTGACTTGGGTGGATTTTACATATGTTAATAAGAGATATTTTCCTCTTGTATTTCATGAGTATTTATACTTTTTATTATGCATAATTGATGGTTTTTCTATCATTGTTATTATTCTGGTTATATGTTGGTTATAAGCATGGTTTTATGACAAATTCTAGTTATGGTTCTTATCACGTTTTGATTGGTAAGTGAATGGTTATAGAATGTAAGACCTAATATATGTTATTTCAGCTATTGTGAGAGGGTATCACACCTTCTTGATGATTTTTTGATGAGTATGAGACCCCTATGTTCATATATGCATTTATGACCTATAGATTACATTTTCATAATGTGTTGGACAAAATGATTCTCATGGTTAGGCTTGGTTAGGTAAATTATTTGAAAAAAAATTGTATGAATTTCTTTATTTTGATGTCATATATAATTCTGGAAAGTCTCATTAAGTTTTGGGTAGTGGTCTAGACATAAGCCCTGAAAAGGTGCAACCGATCCCAAGGTCATAGGCTCAGAACTAAGAAATTGGGACCGCAGACACCACCTTGCATGATTATGCATACGACTGAAGGCCTACAGTCACATGGATGCAGTGTTATTCATTCAAATGGAAATCTAGGTCAGTGAAATAGATCCCCAACTTAGGAATTTTGCACCTGGAGTGGTTGTTTAGCTCATAGGGGTCTTGTGGCTCCTGAGGAAGTTCAGTAAGGTTTCATTTTGTCTATTCCAATTCCTTAAGGTGATATAGGAGGTCGGTTCATGTCATAGTATCCCTCAAATCATGTTTAGCCTGGCAGGTCGGTGAATGTGGGTAGATATAATATGGGTGGTTACAATTCTCAATGTATATGGTCCTCATCAGGACAAAAAAATAATTGGGATGCTTTGGACAACACTTCATTATGATCATAAAATAATCTAATATTGGGAGGGAGACATAACTTCTCAATGGGGCATGGAGAGAACTAGGGGTCGATATCACACATTGATTAATACTTGAAATATTTTTATAATTATTTAAGAGTTCATCAGTTGGTGTATATTGAGCCTACAAAAATTAAGCCCATGTGGAGAAACAACAAGAATGGGTTGGACAAGGTTGCTAATTGTTTAAACATGTTTCTTATTGCAGAATAGTTGGTGGATGATATTCCTCTTAGTCAAAAATGGATTGTGTGTGTGGGGGGGGATATGACCACTCTCCCATTTTCCTAGATCTTAAAGGACAAGGTAGGAAACCCCCAAGTCCTTTCAAGACCAATGCTATATTGATTAAGGAAGAGTCCTATATGGAATTGTTAAACAAAAATGAAAATATTGTAATGATGGGTTGTGTCTATCGATGGCATATTATTTTGTGGTTAATTTAAAATTATTTAAACACACTTCGATCACTTGGTCAGTGGTAAAAAGAGTAAATGATTCTCATAAGATAAGGGCCATTGAAGGGGAACTCAAATCTATTTCAAAGGAAGCACTGGACGAATTCGATTTTGAGGATGCTAACGTCAAGTAGGTTGGGTTGGAAGGTCATAAAGGGAGTATACTTAATGTGCAAGATTCAACCTGGTGACTAAAGAGTTGTGCAATTTTTTTAGAGGTTGAGGATGAAAATTCTATGTTTTTTTCAAAATTGCACTAAAGGCATAAAAATGGGAAATACAAAACAGTAATTAAAGGACCAAGATGGGAACTATGTCACCTACTTTGAAGACCTGTAAAACTTGGAATCCATACATCTTGGGGGGATATTCAAGGCTCCCAGGGGTGCCTCCTGCTAATATGGTTAGGCATACTTTTCTCTTTCCTAGATTCACATATGAAGCAAAAAAATATCATCTAATGGTCAAGGTTACAAATGATGAACTTTTTGTAGTTCTTTTAAGCTTCCATAGGGATAAGAGTTTGGGTACATATGGTTTATCAGTTGAATCCTTCATTGGTATGTTTATATCATTGGGGTCGACCTCCTCAGAGTGGTTAAGGATTCGAGGGTCAAGAACAAGATTCATATGTCGTTCAATTCTACCTTCATCGCTCTTATCCCAAAGTCAGACACTCTTTCCTCCTTTGACGATTACAAGTCCATTTCCCTATGCCATTGAATTTATAAGATCATTGTTAATATTATTTCTCACATATTAAAGCCTATTCTCTGGGGAACAATTTTCTTTCCTTCAAGAGTGGTATATTCATGAGGCCATAGGCATGGCTCGAGAGGGGCTTCATAGTCTCAAAAAATGAGGATTAAAAGTGTCATTTCTGAAAATTGATTTATGAAAGGAATTTCAAAAGGAAAAATAGATTTAAATCCAATTACTTCTTACTCATTTGGGATTTGAATTGGCCTTCATCAATTGGATAATGAGTTGCATATCCATGGTTTATTTATCATCTCATCAATGGGTTAACCTCCCGTTTTTTCTCAAGTAAGTGTGGCCTCTGATATGGATTTCAATTGTCTCCTCTAATATTTATTCTGATAGTTGAATGACTTAGTCGATCATTGGCTGACTACAAAAGGAAAGGAATGTTAATAGGTATTTTTGTGTCTCCAAACTTCAACTTTACTCACTTATTTTTTGTGAATTATATTCTTATATTTCGTGATGGTTCTCGTAGAGACATCTCAACAATAAAGGATTCCCTTTCTCTTTTTGAAGCTAATACATGTATGATTATTAATCATATGAAGTGCACTCTAACTCCTAAAGACCTTAATGAGGATGAGCTTCTTTATATTCATGATTGATTTCCCTTTAAACTTACAATAATGAATGAAGGTCCTAAATATCTTGGGTTATACCTTAAACCAAATTCATACAAGAAGTTTGACTAGAATTGGCTTCCTGGCAAACTTGAGCACATGCCAAGTGTATGGATCCTTTGGTCATTATCAAGAATCGGTATACTAGTATTAATAAAATAATTTCTCGAGGCCATTCCAATCTATTGGATGGTGTTTTCTTGGATTCCTAGGAGCATACTCAAGAATATGGAAAATATTTGTTATAAATTTCTATTGGTAATGTCTATGGAAAAATAAACTTTTCCTTAGGTAAAATGGATTCATATTGTTCTCCCAAAGGAGTGGGGTGGATGGGGGTTGAAGCATCTACCATTATTTTCTAGTGATTTAGCTGAAAAATTTGGTTTGTGTCTAATTTCTTTTATAATATTTTGGTCGATGGTTGTATATCAGAAATATATCCATCCACTATCCATTGAGGATTGGATAAGATTTGTAAATAAAAATTCACACACCAACTCCATTATTTGGAAAGATATTATATCCTCTTTTCCTATCATTGAGATGGAATGGCATGGAAGATTGGTAATGGTAAAATTATTTAGATAGATATTGACCCATGGTTCAGATGCAATGCTATATTTCCTGCAAACCTAGTTCAATTTCTATACAATAAGGGGCTATACAAGCTAACATGGATTACTAGTCAGGGAACTAATATATTTTGTCCACAAATGTTTCTCTAATCACAACATCATAGTATTCATGATGTATACAAAGAACATTGGGATGTTCACATTTGTGCATTGGATGAGAGCCACATTCGCCTAAATGGGACAGAGGATGAATTAGTGTAGAAACATGTGGTGGGTGGTCATTACACTCCTAAACCATAATGTGTTTACATTATTGCAGTTCACATCATTGGGGATCAGATTGGATGGTGGAAAGCTCTATGGAAATTAAAATTTCGAGACAAACCCAGGCTTTTCATGGTGTATATTAGGAAATAATTTCCACACATGGGATTTTCTACATAAGAGGCAAAAATTTGGCCCAAGTTAGTGTTGTCTCTGCAAATTACTTGAGTAATTTGTCCATCATCTATTCCTAACTTGCTCTTTTTCTTAAGTCGTTTGAGCGATACTTTCTGC
The DNA here is from genome assembly GCA_034641835.2 of Pinus albicaulis. NCBI lineage: Eukaryota > Viridiplantae > Streptophyta > Pinopsida > Pinales > Pinaceae > Pinus > Pinus albicaulis. The sequence continues at coordinate 537,892,403 of CM076577.1, forward strand.
AAAATTTGGGTTGAGTTGTCAATGGCTTGGGAACTCTATCATTGAAGTATGGGTGCATTGGATTTCTAATTGAGAGGTGAGTGAGTTCAAAGTTCTTCCTTTACTAGGTTATTGGGGAATTTGGCTGGCTAGAAATTGTTCCATTATTAGTGACAAGATCACTCCTTCCATGATTATTTTTGGTCAAGCTTTAGAAATCCTCGATCTTCTCCTTAAGCTAAATATTACACAAAATCACAGAGCTATCATTGGGGTCACTATTGATAAATTTTTGCATTGGGCACTCTTTGACAGTGTTGCGCAAGGAATCTCTAGTGATCATATGGTGGAGGGGTTATTCTTCAGCATAATGAGTCACATATTTGCGGATTGAAAAAGGGTATTGCAATATATAATAAAAATTATGCAAAGTTGATGGCTTTGAATTTTCTTCTTATATATGCTCTTGAACACGAGGTTTTTTTTCTTCATGTCTTTGGGGACTTTTTATTGGTGATAAATTGGATCAAAGGTTGCAATCAATGTTACAACATTTGTCTTTCACCTATAGTGATTGAAATTGTCAAACACAAATCCGTATTCAACATTTTCTCCATATTCCATATATATAAGCAATTGAATGTTGATGTGGATGCCTTATCAAAAGAGGGAATCACAATGAAGACCGGTACATAGAATATTTTTCCAGAGCAGAATGACACTTTCAACATATACTATCATCATCCATTTAAGGATAGGTACCAATTTCCTAACTCAAATGGCCTTACAATTTTAAATTCACATTTTTACTACATGAATAACATGGGTTTAAATTTTTCTGCTACAATTTTGTTTTGGAATTTCAACACATATTTTGGTCAACTTCTTCTTTTTATGAACTACATTGTATACATGTTGCTTATCAAAATAGTTACAACACTTTTTTAATATATGTTTATATGTTTAACATATGGAAAAGCATCATCTTCTTTTGTAAAGGCTTAGCCACATTTTAGAAAGATACAACTATTTTGGATTATTAAGAATACATGCATGACATGTATCCACAACATTTAAATTTTTATCCTTATGAATATAAAATTATGTTTTTTTATGAGGAAACAGTCAGAGGGATTAAAGAACAAATACAAATTATCTAACTGGGTGTAAATAATATCAAGAAGAATGAAGATTAAAAATATTTCCAGGAACTCTACTCCAAATGAAAAATTGGCTTTGCATCCTAAGGAGGTTGAATAAATCATTGTTGTCCTCTAGGGCATACTCAAACTATCTCTAATAAAATTAAAATATACCAAATAGCGATAGCCATATATATACATGATCAACAATTATTATTAAATAAATTTATAATATCCACTTTAAAAAAAAAATAGTATGGTAATTTAAATGTTTATCCTAAATTTAATTAATTAAGAAAGTAAATGATACATTAATTATATGAAAAAATAATAATTGATTTCATATTTTTACAAATTCAACTTTATATTTTTTTATGTTTAATTTTATTTTTATGGAATTTAAGATTTAATTAAATATCTAAATTATAATATCTTAAATATAAATTTATGTATTATAAATAAATTATTTTTAAATGGGATTATCTCTAGTGGCTATTATCTTCCCACATGTTACTGTCAATATTTTTAGTGATCAAATATGTTCTTTCAGTTTACCTTTTAGTAGTCCTAGGTCAAAAAATTTGTCTTTTCAAACAAGCTTTCAAATAAATTTTGGTCACTGCATATGGTCTAGGTGAGAAAAATTGCTCCCCTCATTCCATCCATGGCCATCATCATCTCAGAGGTCATGTCACTCATTTTCATTTAGAGTCTTAGGTCAGTCACTTCATCTCCATCTAGGTCTGTTGTCTAGGTGTCATTGTTTTGTCTTTGAAAAGTCCAATTTGTCATCCAACAAGGCAAGCGATCCTTCATTTCCATCCTATAAGTCTTCTAAAGGGAGTTAGCATACTTAGGAGAATAAAGTAAGAAAATTTGTATTATTTTAAAATTTGTTTCAATATCAAAGGATTTCAAAAAGGCAAAATTGTCTTCATAGTTATTGTTTTCACTACAGGACAAAAATTCATTTCAAAAGCTTATAAAAGTCAAAAAGAGGCACATTCAACTCATTCTTCTCTTTTCATGTGTGGTATAGCTCCTCTCTTACCTCAATTTGACTCCATAGTGGTCGAGGTTTTGCAAAAGATTGACAAATTTTCTCCCAAGAGGCAAGTGTTACACATCTGGAGGTTGTTGTTACACATATGACAAGGTTGTTATGCATCTGTAGATTGTGTTACGCATCTCGCAGAGATGCTATGCATTGGGTTTTTTATATCCAAATCACTCAAATAATATTAAATATCATAGCACAGTGTTTCTAAAGCATATACATCATTAAGTGGACATTCTAACATCCTCTCAAAGTCATTTTACAAGGCAACTCATTGATTATTTTACTTACCCCCTCTCCCACTACATTCTCATGTTTTTCCTATCATGGAGTGAGTTCACTACACTAAAACCTAACCCTCTCATCTAACACTATAATACACTTCCCACATACATTATACTATCATTCCTCACCATCCATACCCTTCCTAAGAATCATTTCCACCAAACCCTAATTCCTTGCCAATTTTCTAGTGTTAAACTGGGAAATTCCTGTGTTTCCCTTATATGAACACTTTGATCACATCCATTTCACCTAATTTCACTCATATCATGCATCCAACATAAAATCCTACATCTTGATTTTTTTTTTTCATAATTTTCCTTGGCTTCAAAACCCTTCATCTCACCCTGTAAGCCCACCCCATCCCTATACTCTGTTTTTCCAAATTGCACTACACATATCCATTTCATCTACAAACTAGGGTTTCATATTTTCATTGATATGTGTTATCGAGAGAGAAAAAAATACTAAAGGGTGGGCACCACATAATATTCGAGCCCTCCACCATGCAAGAAATCAATGCTTCACCCTTGGCCAAAAGATGCTTTGGGAGGACTGGATGTTTGAGGTTTTGTGAGAAGATTATGGAGGGAGGATATCATATTCAACTTAAAAGCTTATTTGCCTCTAATCTCAACAGGGGAAAAGCCATCATTGTAAGTGTGGAGTTTAACCTATCAACAGATGTGATTTTTTCAACAGCTAGTATACCTAGTCATGGGTAGAAGTGGTTTAAGGGCATGGAAATAGACCTTGAATATTACAAATTGTTCATTAAACCCCATGCTAGAGAGAAACCTAAGTACATATTCCCTTTTAGACACCTCCTTGACAAATATTCTCCTTTTATGAGGTTAATAATGAAGTGTTTCACATGTGAAGGGAGATTTTCCACATTGTATAGGTACAATATTAGGTTGTTGATGTATTTTACCTCTACCAAATCACTTGAATTTCCACATTACTTGTACAGGAGCTTGCTTAGAATGACTGAGAAGATTCAGAGTAAAAAAAAAGATCACTACCCAAGTATTTTACACCATGGTCTCGTCAAACTCATTGTGTTGCATCACCTTTCAGCCATCAACATGACTTGGGAAGCCTTCATGGAGAGAGTAGCAGCAACGCCCACAACTAGTCCTCTTATCATGCATAACATGCCATCACCATCAGTGTTAGCACAGCCAATGGATTTTGGCTCTTCCAGCATGAAAAATCAGATTTCAAAGACTCCTAGGGTTGTTGGGGTTAGTCACAACTATGAGAAGGGAAAGAGATAGGTCTTTGTGCCCAAATCTATCAAAATTGTACCTACACTTGACATTATTGTTGAGAAAATTGAAATAGAGGAGCAACCTCTGATGCATCAAGATGAAACACCTTTGCACCAACATAGTGAACCAGTGCCATTGGAGGTTGAGGTGGCATAGTAGGTTGAGGTCAAATCAATTGAGGAGGTCATTAAAGAGAAATATGTAGATATTGCAGAGCTTGCAGAGGTTAAGTTCAAATTATCCAAGACTAATCCCATGGCAGCCCTACTACAGCAAGAGAATTAGCAATTGAATGTGAAGCAGCTGATATAAAGAAAACCTAAGCCAGACCTAGAGGAAGAGAAAGGTAAAGGCCAGAAAATCATAGATTTTGATCAAATGTAGGACATGGAGACTAAAACATAGCCAAGAATGCCAAAGACAAGAGGCCTCAAGAGGGTGTTGTTGCTATAAATACAGACAACTCATCCACCTAAACAGTTGAATTTTGATGAACTTATAGCCATGGAGATCAACCAAGACAAAGAGTAATGGTTGGGAAGGGTAAATGAAAATTTTGAGAATCTATTGAAGAGAGCCAGGAGAGACAATAACTTCAAAATACACATGGAAAATTACTATTATGCCAGGAACATAATTTCACAAATAAGGCTAAAACAACTGAAGAAAAGGTTAAAATAAACTCAAATGAAGCTTAAAGAGAAGGATAAATTAGATTTGTTGGCTGAAGCTTACTTGGTTGTTTATAACATCACTCACAAGTGCTACAAAACTAATTTTGAGAAGTTTTGAATAATTTTGTATTTTTGTGATTTTTGCACAAATCTAGAAATTCTCTCCTCATAGATGCATAACAAGAATTTGTTATGCTTTATTTTGAGGCATCCAAATGATGAATGGCTTATATGGCTGGATGAATTTTTATGAGTACATCATAGATCAGGAACCCTTTTTTCATGAAAATCTCTAATTTTGCAGAAAAGGCCAAAAAGCCACCCATTTTCTATGCTTCTGTCACTTTTTTGGAGGCCTTATTATCCATATGGAGTAAGCTTGGGAGAATGAACTTTTGGAGGCCTTCCTGTGATTTGTTTTTCAAAATTCAAGATGTTCTAGAAACTAGACACACATGGCTAGTTGACTTGTCTTCCAGAATTGGATTTGGACTCCTAAAAGTGCCTCAAAATCGGTTGCAAACTGCTGTTACACATATGTAAAAGTCTGTTACGCATCTGTCAGAAAGTGTTACGCATCTGCATAGGATTCCTCAAGACACTTGTCAAGCCTAGAAAATTTCATAATTTCAAGTTGTTTTGTCCTATGATTTGGAATTAGAGTAATTGAGTTGTTTTTTTCTTATTATCATGAGGGAACATGTAATTTAATGTGGGGGACACACACTCCTAGTTCATAGCTGAATTTTAGAGAATGATTTCTAACCTCCCTAAAATCTAGGAAGTGAATCATCTCATGTAATTATGATGCAGTTTGGATGGAATTTAGAAACTATGAGCGTCATTGGTCATATTTTATATAAGTAGAGCCTCTTTATTATTATTTTTTTTGGGTTGGATAGTATTATTTTGTAGTGGAGCTATTGTACAGCCTTTTGGAATGAAATCAAAGACAGTCTTGTAGAGCTTGTGTTGAGAATCCTGTGGTATGCATTGGAGCATTTATTATTTCTCTGTATGCTTATCTAATCATGTTTGAATGATATATTTTCCTCTTTCAAGTACATGCTTCCATGTGTTTATATTTTTATTTTATAATAATAATTCATGTATTTTCATGCTTTGTCTTAGACAATGTTTACATGATATGTCTAAGTTCTTCTAAATGAATGAATTCACCTCAGTGATCATTCATACTTTATATCACTTCATCCTATGCTCAGTGACCAATTAAAAATTCTTTTAAGCTACCTACCTAGCCTCACACATTCTCTACAAATTGACCTTGAAATTTAGACCTAAAAACCCTAGACTTAGTCTCTTTACTGTCATTCCTATCCAGCACAAAAACACCAAACAAAAACCCTATTTATTGAGCTTACATACCTAGCTTAAGATCATTAAATATTCATTCATTTAATTGACTTCAAAGTGAAATTGAGAGAGACCTCTCTGGTCCTAGTAGGGCTAGCTACCTGAGCTAAAGCCTGGTCTATGGTTACCTTCCTTCAATCCCACTCTCAGCCTTGGAAATTTGGGGGGGTGATAACATTTTTGGCGTTGTTACTGGGGAGTGAAGGTTAAATATTTCCCGAGAAAGAATGAAAAATATTAGATATGATTGCTAATGGTGAAAAATGGTCAGGCACAAGAAGGGTGTGCATCTTTCACATGGCGACTCCAATGTCGAAGAATCCAAAGGTTCAAAGTTTTCATGACGTTTCCACTGTTCAAAACTTGGTAGCTTGAAGAAATTTTTGGTGACTTCATTGTTTTCAAGATGGATTAAAATGCAAGAAGGAATGCTAGGTATGCTCCTATGTATCAATCTCGTGTCCCTAGATTTCCAAATCATATGCCTCAGGTAGATTTGCAAACATACTTGCCAAAATTCAGAGATAGAAAAGGTGATGATGCTACACTTAATTTAATAGGATTTCATATCCATGTGTGTAAGATGAAGATTAATTTTCATGAAGATTGTTTAATGAATATGTTCATGATCACATTAGAAGAAAAAGCACGGTTTTGGTATGAAATCTTGCCTCCTTATTGTATTTATTCTCTCAAGGATTTTCAGTCAGTATTTTTTGAGAAGTATAGAGAAACTTATCCTTCGTTGCTTTTGATTGAGGATTGTTGCGATCACTTGAGAATTTTATTCAAGAGTCAGAAAGTGCTTATGGCGATGAAGATTTTATGGATGATGAACTCTTGGATGCTTTGAATGAAAACCGTTTTCACCGCCATAAGCAGATCATGGATTCTACCCTGGATGACAACGAACTTGAGTAGAATACTTCAAAGAATGGCTTCGATCTTCCATATTTCGAAGTTGATGATAATTTGTAGCAGTCTTTCCAATATTCAAGAAATCAAGATATATATGAAGATGTTATGTCCAACTACCCTTCATCCCTTTCCTCTTCTGAGTTTTTAATTCAAGAAGAAATATGTGTAGATCAGAATTTTGAGTTTGCTTGTATAAAGACTCTAGAGAGTCATGATTTATTCGTTGAGGTCAAAAAAAGTGTGCAACAAGTTTATTGTCTTGATTTTGATGAACATATTTAGGAACCTTCAAATCATCAAGATATATAATTTTTTAGAGCCAAGACAATTCTCTTTCTGATATACATGAAAATCCACTTGTAGATATTTGTGTTGATGTTGATTTGGCTACCTCAATTGAAGGTATGCGAGAACATACAAATATTGTCTCTAATATGTATGATATATAAGATAAAAATGTTCCATTATTATGTAAGAAGGATCAATGAAATGAATAAGAACAATCATCCATTGTATCTAAAAGCATCTCTCTTCCTTTTGCTGATCAACAAGAGGTAATGCTTCATGATTTTCAAGACCCCTTGGGCAACCTTTTGCAAGCATCAGAAAAGGTGAAGTTTTTTTTGTTCACCAACATAGGTTTTGGGCTTAGATTTCGTTTTGAGTTTCCATTTACTTAATCTTTCTTTATGCATCATGGATTTGAATACAAGCATCAGTCAGGTATTCATTTAATTGATTGGTTACATTGGATCTTTAACTTCACTTGATGAAGTGATTTATGGATCAATTAGAGTAGGTAAGGTGTGATGAATAAGCTCAACATTATGAACATATTTTTTAGTGTCAGTTTCCAGTAGAGTTTGCAGTTGATGATGTACAATTCAAATTTCAATTTGATTTGAGTCAGTTTGGGGATTGTAGTTGCAGTGACTCCATTTCCCAATGGATGAGGCTACATTTTCTATGGTGTTCTTGACACCTCGTGAAGGACCTACCATCCCCAGCTGGAGCCAATGTTAGTTTCAATATGTTCAGTGATCAAATATTCTCTTTTAGTTTACCTTTGATTAGTCCTAGGTCAAAAATTATATCTTTTCAAACAAGTTTTCAAATAAATTTTGGTCATTGCATATGGTCTAGGTAAGAAATGTTTCTCCCCTTATTTCATCCATGGCCATCATCATCTCAGAGATCATGTCACTCATTGTCATTTAGATTCTTAGGTCATTCACTCCATCTCCATCTAGGTCTTTTGTCTAGGTGTCATTGTTTTTCCTTTGAAAAGTCCAATTTGTCATCAAACAAGGGAAAAAATCCTTCATTTCCATCATATATTATTCTAAATGGAGTTATAATACTTAGGAGAATAAATTAAGGCAATTTGTTGTATTTCAAAATTTCTTTCAATATCAAAGGATTTCAAAAAGGCAAAATTGTCTTCATAGTTATTGTTTTCACTAGAGGACAGAAAGTCATTTCAAAAGCTTATGAAAGGAAAAAAGAGGCTCATTTAACTCATTCTTCTCTTTTCATGTGTGGTATAGCTCCTCTCTTACCTCCATTTGACTCCATAGTGGTCGAGGGTTTGTAGAATATTGACAAATTTTCTCCCAAGAGGCAAGTGTTACGCATCTAGAGGTTGTTGTTACGCATGTGACAAGGTTGTTACACATATGTACATTGTGTTACGCATCATGTAGAGATGCTACACATTGGTTTTTTGGTATCCAAATCACTCAAATAAGCTGAGGGATAATTTCACAGGGTTTCTAAATTCTATACATCAGTAAGTGGACATTCTAACATCCTCTCAAAGTCATTTTACAAGGCATCTCATGGATTCTTTTTTTACCTCCTCTCCCACTACATTCTCATGTTTTTCCTATCATGGAGTGAGTTAACTACACTAAAACCTAACCCTCTCATCTAACACTATAATACACATCCCACCTAAATTATACTATCATTCCTCACCATCCATAACCCTCCTAAGAATAATTTCCACCAAACCCTAATTTCTTGCGAATTTTCTAGTGTTAAACTCATAAATTCATGTGTTTCGTTCATTTGACCACTTTTATCACATCCAAATCACCTAATTTTACTCATATCATGAAGCCAACATACAAGAAAACCTCCTGAATTTTTTTTTGAATTTTCCTTTGCTCCAAAACCCTTCATCTCACCCTCTAAGGCTACCCCATCCCTATACTCTGTTTTTCCAAATTTCACTACACATAACCATTTCATCTACACACTAGGGTTTCATATTTTCACCTATAGAAATTATGCAAAGTGAGAATAAAATCCTCAAGGGTGGGTGCCACATAAGATTTGATCCCTCCACCATGCACTAAAACAGTGCTTCACCCTTGGCCAAAAGATGCTTTGAGAGGAATGGATGTTTGAGGTTATGTAAGAATATTATGGAGGGAGGATATCATCTTCAACTTACAAGCTTATCTGCCTCTAATATCAACATGGGAAAAGGCCATCATTGTAGGTGTGGATTTTAACCTATCAGCAGATCTGATTTCTACAGAAACTAGTATACCTAGTCATGGGCATAAGTGGTTTAAGGGCATGGAAATAGACCTTGAAGATTACAAAATGTTCATAAAACCCCATGCTAGAGAGAAACCTAAGTACATATTCCCTTTCAGACACCTCCTTGAAAAATATGCTCCTTTTATGAGGTTAATAATGAAGCATTTCACATGTGAAGGGAGATTTTCCAGGTTTTATAGGTACCATATCAGGTTTTTGATGCATTTCACCTCTACCAAATCACTTGAATTGCCACATTAATTGTATAGAATATTGCTTAGAATGACTGAGAAGATTCAGAGTAGAAAAAAATATCACTACCCAATTATTTTACACCATAGTCTGGTCAAACTCATTGTGTTGCATCACCTTTCAACCATCAACAGGACTTGGGAAGCCTTCATGGAGAGAGTAGTGGCAGCACCCACCACTAGTCCTCCTGTCATGCATAGCACATCATCACCATCACTGTCGGAAGAGCCAATGCAACTTGGCTCTTCTAGCATGCAAACTCATATTTCAAAGACTTCTAGTGTTGTTGAGGTCACTCACACCTATGAGAAGGGAAAGAGACAGTTCTTTGCACCCAAATCTATCAAAAGTGTACCTACACTTGACATGATTGTTAAGCAAAGTGAAATAGAGGAGAAACCTCTCATACATCAAGATGAAACACCTTTGCACCAACATAGTTAACCAGTGCCATTGAAGGTTGAGGTCGTAGAGTAGGTTGAGGTCAAATAAGTTGAGGAGTTCATTAAAGAGAAAGATGCAGAGATTGCAGAGCTTAAGTTCAAATTATCAAAGACTACTTCCATGGCAGCCCTAATACAGCAAGATACAAACGAAACCTAAACTATACCTAGAGGAAAATAAAGGTAAAGGCAAGAAAATCATAGATTTTGATCAAATATAGGACATGGATACTAAAACACAGCCAATAAGGCCAAAGACAAGAGGCCTCAAGTGGGTTCTAGAGCTAGAAAGACAGTCCTCTCATCCACCTTAACAATTGAATTTTGATGAGCTTATAGCCTTGGAGATCAACCAAGACAAAGACTACTGATTGGGAAGGGTAAATGAAAATTTGGTGAATCTCTTGAAGAGATCCAAGAGAGAAAATAACCTCCAAAGACACATGGAAAATCACTATTGTGTCAGGAACAAAATTTCATAAATAAGGCAAAAACAACTGAAGAAAAGGCTAAAAGAAACTCAAATGAACCTTACAGAGAAGGATAGCTTAAATTTTCTGGTTGAATCTTCCTTGGTTATTTATCCCATCACTCACAGGTGCCACAAAACCAATTTTGAGAAGTTTTGAATAATTTTGGTATTTTTTGTGATTTGTGCACAAATCTGGAAATTCTCCCCCTACAGATGCGTAGCAAGAATTTGTTACGCTTGTTTTAGGGGCATCAAAATGATGAATGGCTTATATGGTTGGATGAATTTTTATGAGTAAATCACAGATTATGAACCCTTTTTTCAAGAAAAGCTCTAATTTGGCAGAAAAGGCCAAAAAACCACCCATTTTCAATGCTTCTGCCACTTTTTTGGAGGCCTTGTTACGCATATAGAGTAATATTTGGATAATGAACTTTTGGAGGCCTTTGCATGCTTTTCTTTTCAAAATTCAATATGTTATGGAAACTAGACACACAGGGCTAGTTGACCTATCTTCCATAATTGGATTTGAACTCCTAAAAATGCCTCAAAATTAGCTGCAAATTGTTGTTGTGCATCTGTAAAAGTTTGTTACGCATCTGTCAAAAAGTGATACGCATCTGCATAGGATTCCTCAGGACACTTGTCAAGCCGAAAAAATGTCAGAGTTTCAAGATTTTACTATCCTATGAGTTGGAATTAAAGTAATTGAGTTGTTTTTTGCCTCTTATCATGAGGTAACATGTAACTTAATGTGGGGGACACACACTCCTAGTTCATAGCTGAATTTTAGGGAATGGTTTCTTATAACCTCACTAAAATCTAGGAAGTGACTCATATCATGTAATTATGATGCATTTTGGATTAAATTTCGACCCTATCAACTGTAATTGGTCATATTTTCTATAAGTATACCCTCTTTAGTCTTTTGTTGGGTTGTATAGTCTTATTTTGCAGTGGAGGTATTGTAAAACCTTTTGGAATGAAATCAAAGACAGTCTTGTTGAACTTGTGTTGAGAATCATGTGGTATGCATTGGAGCATTTGTTCTTTATATGTATGTTTATCTAATAACGTTTGAATTGTATGCTTTCATCTTTTATATGCATGCTTCCATGTGTTTATATTGTAATTTTATAAGCAAAAATCATGTTTGTTCATGCTTTATCTTGGACAAGGTTTACATGATATGTTTATGTTCTTCTAAATGAATGAATTCACCTCAGTGCTCATTCAGAATTTCTATCACTTCATCCTATACTCAATGACCAATTAAACATGATTTCATGCTACCTACCTAGCCTCACACATTCTATGCAATTGACCTTCAAATGCAGACCTAAAAACCCTATACCTAGTCTCCTTACTGTCATTCCTATCCAGCACAGAAACACCAAACAAAAACCCTATTTACTGAGCTTACATACCTAGCCTAAGATCATTAAATATTCATTCATTTAATTGACTGAAAATTGACATTGAGAGAGCCCTCTCTGGTCCTGGGAGGGCTAGCTACCTAACCTAAGTCCTAGTATGTGGTTACCTTCCTTCAATCCCACTCTCAACCTTGTGATTTTTGGGGGAGTGATAACACCACCTAAGTATAAATCTATGGTAATGACATGGTATTGTTGTAATGAATTTGTGCCTATAAATATTGGTGTATTGGATATATTTTTGTATTGGATTTCAGCCTTGTAAAATCTTAAGTATACCTGTGTCTTGACTTGGTCCCTTTTATCACTCTCCCCAACTTCCCAAGGTTCAAAATGGGATGGAAGAAAGGTAACCTCAGACTAGGATTTAGGTCAGGTAGTTAGCCCTACCAGGAGTAGAGAGGGCTCTCTCATTGTCACTTTTTTAGTTAAAGGAATGACTGGGTATCTAATGATCTTAGGATAGGTATTTAAGCTCAGTAAATATGATTTTTTTTATGTTTTAAGTGTTGGATAGAAAATTCAGTGAGTAGACTATGTATAAGGTTTTTAGGTCTGAACTCCAAGGTGAATTTGCAGAGAATATGTGAGGATAGATAGGAAGTTTGTAAGCATGTTTAATAGGTCATTGAGTATAGGATGCAGTAGAAGAGAGTTTGAATGAGCACTGAGGTGAATTCATTCATTTTAGAAGCAAATAAACATAGCAATGTAAACCTTGTCTAAAACAGAGCATGAACAAACAAGTTTTGTACTCATAAACTTAAAAGATAAACATGTATGAAAAAATAAGACATGGTATTAAGAATTAAATGATAAAAATACATAAGAAGAACATATGATCCAATGCATACCACAAGTATCTCAACAAAATTCCTACAAATATGTCTCTGGTTTCATTCCAAATTTCTTATTACAAGAGCTCCACTGCAATATGAGACTATCCAACCCCAAAAAAGACTAAAGAGAGTCTAATTATAGAAAATATGGACTATGACACCTCATCAGGTCGAAATCCCATCTAAAATGGATCATAAATACACAATATGAGTCATTTCCTAGAGTGTATGGAGGTTAGAAACCATTCCCTAAATTTTAGCTATGAACTAGGAGTGTTTGTCCCTTACATTAATTACATATTCCCTCATGATAAGAGGTAACAACCAACTCAATAACTCTAACTCCAACTCATATTATAGAAAAACCTCGAATTTGTGACAATTTATGAGCTTGTCAAGTGTCCCGAGGAATCCAATGATGATTTGTGACATTTCTGATAGAAGGGTAACAAAAATTTACAGAAGCGTAATAGAACTTTTAAGGGACTTTTGAGGCGCTTTTAGGAGTCCAAATCCACTTCTAAAAGAACGATCAAATATTCCTATGTTTCTAGTTTCTAGAAAATATTTAATTTTTCAAATGACCCATGGGAAGGCCTTCAAAAATCCATTCTCCCAAGGTTACCCAAAAAGCATAACAGAGGCTCCAAAAAGGTGCAAGAAACATGAAAAATGAGTGTTTTTTGAGCTTTCTCTCAAAAATTACAACTTTTCATGCCATGGGGATTCCCAATCTATGATTTATTCATCAAAATACATGCATCCATGTAAATAAATGATCATTTGGATGCCCCGAAAATAAGCGTAAAAAAAATTTGCTACCCTTCTACAATGAGGAATTTCCGAGATTCTGTAAAAATCACAAAAAATCCAAAAAATTTCAAAACTTCTCAAAATTGGTTCTATGGCACCTATGAGTGATGGGATGAATATCCAAAGAAGCTTTAGCCAACAAGTCCAAGTTATCCTTCTCTTTTAGCTTCATTTGTGCTTCTTTTACCCTTTTCTTCAATTGTTTCAGCCTTATTTGAGAAATTGTGTTCCTTGTGCGATAATGGTTTGCCATGTGTCTTTGCAGCTTATTGTCCCTCTTAGCCATCTTCAAGAGCTTTTCCAAATGCTAATTTACCCTTGACAATAAAAGCTCTCTGTCTTCATTAACCTCCATGGCTAAATCTCATCAAAGGTCAACTCTTAAGGTGGATGAGTTGACTGTATTTCTAACTACAGCGCCCTTTTGAGCCCTCTTGTTTTTGGTCTTCTTGTTTGTGTTTCGCCCCTATGTCATGCATTTTTTAAACAACAATAACCTCCTTAACTTTACCTTTGACTACCTCTAGCTCTGACATGGGCCTTCTTTGTAAGAGTTGATTCACTTTCAATTGAAAATTTTCTTGCTGCAAGAAAGTGATTTGAGAGTTAGCAATGGAAAACATCTTCTTCCATTCTGTTATTTCCTCATCTATCTCCCTGCTCATCTCTTCAGCTGATTTGACCTCCACCTACTCTACTACCTCAAACTCTAATGGCATTGATTCACTATGTTGATGCAAAAGAAGCTGCTCCTCTATCTCACTATGTTCCACAATGGTGTCAAGTGTAAGAACACCTTTGGAAGACTTAGGCACAAACACTTGCCTCTTCCCCTTCTCATATATGTGAGTAAACTCAACAACCCTAGGAGAATCCGAAATCTGAGTTGGCATGCTAGAAGAGCCAACCTCCATTGGTCGTGCTGATGATGTACTAGGAAATATAGAAGGGCTAATGGTAGGTGTTGTTGACAATCTCTCCAAGAAATTTTCCCTAGTCATGTTGATGGAGGAGAGGTGATGCAATACAATGAGCTTAATCAAATCATGATGAAAAAAACTAGTGTGATGATTTTTTCTTCTACTATGAACCTTCTCATTCATCTTAATAAAAGTCTTGTATAAATAATATGGCAAATCAAGTGTTTTGACAGAGGTGAAATGCATCAGCAGCTCGATATGATACCTATACAACCTGGGAAATCTTCCTTCACATGTGAATTACTTCATTATAAAAATCATCAAAGAAGCATACTTGTTTCTAAGGTGTCCGAAAGGAAAAAGGTAGTTTGGCTCCTCTCTAGCATGAGGTTTGAGAAACTGTTTGTTTTTTTTCAATGTCTAACTCCATGCCTTTGAACCACTGCTCTCCATGACAAGGGATACATGTTGCTGAAGAAATTAGGTTTTCTAATAGGATTATCTCCATACCTACAATAGTGACCTTTCCTATGCTGAAGCTTGTAGCAAATAGGCTGGTCAGTTGAAGATGAAACCACTCTTCCATAAGCCTTTCAAAAAATCTCAAACCCTAGGCTCCTTCAAAGCATCTTCTGGCCAATGGTGAGGCATTGAGTTCATGCATTGTGAAGGGTTCTAGCCTGAGGTGGTGCCCTCCCTTGAAGCTCTTCTTGTCACTTTCAATTTTGTTTGTCATTTTAATGATGAAAACCCTAGAGTGTTGATGAGATGGGTGAATGTACAGAATTATGGAAAAACAGAGTGTAGGAAAGTGTGAGTTTATAGGATCAGATGAAGGATCATGGCACTGGAAAAATTCTAGAAAAAATTGAGTGGATTGGGTTGTATGTTAGCTCCAATTTTTGGGTGGAATGAAGGAAAATGAGTGTGAGGAAGGTGGAAAAATGATGAAAACACAGGAAATTCCCAATGTTTGACAGTGAGAATAGCTAGTGTAGAGGTGATGTAAGTTACAAGTTGAAATGGAGGGTGATGGAGGTGAGAAAAAATTCTATAAAAAATTCAGTGCACAGGGTGGCATCTTTTCTCCATACTGTAAGTGGAATGAGGAGAAATGGATGTGTGGAGGGTGGCTAAATCTAGCAAACACATGAAATTTCAAGTTTTTTCATTGTGAAATAGCTAGAATCTAGGGTTTGGGTGAATTTAACATGTTAGGGATGGTGTAGATGATAGGAAAGGTAGGGATAATGTATATGAGATGTGTGAATTAGGGTCTAGGTACTAGGGTTAGGGTTTATGCAGGTGGGGTAGATTAGGGTTTTCCAAATTAAAAAAAAATATACTATGGACAAGTGACAATGTGAAGACAAACAAAATGAGCACGAAAATGTTTTAAACACTCAAAAATTAACCAAAATATGGCATGAGAGATATGAATTACCTTTTATGAGGGTTACATAAGGTAATGGTGCCAAGATTGAAGTTGGTTTGGAGGTTTTTGGAGCCCACAACCGAAAATTGCCTCTCCTATAGAAGTGTAACAACTGAGGGAAAAGCGTAACAAAGGGGCGCATAAGCGCAACAAAGAGGTTGCGCAGTGCTTGCGTAGCACAAAAAATCATAACCAGGTTGCATAGAACTCTACAGAAGCGTAACATTGTTTCCCAGAAGCGTAACAAAACTCCTATAAATGTAACAAGAGGGGGAAAAAATGTAACACAAGCTATTTAAAGGGTAGCAAATGAATTTTGAAGTGAATTTGAGCCTTTGATTTGGAGTTTAGACTACCTTTGGAGGGAAAGTGAGGTAGAGAGGTGCTCTTCCACACATCAAAGGGTAACAATGAAAGAAAATGACTTTTCTTTTGCCCTTTTATAAGCTTGAGATGACCTTTTTTACCTTTTAAACCCTTGAAATGACCTTTTTGCTCCTTTTAATGAGAAAGTAAGATAGAGTTGACCTTTTTTCCTTTTGACATTTGGAAATGACCTTTTTAAAACAAGACAAGTTGTCTTTGACATTTGGAATTGACCTTTTCTGTCTTTGAATGAGATAATAAGTCATAATTGACCTCTTTGAACCTTTGACACTTGAAATGACTTTTTGAACTTTTTGACAGTTGAACCCTTTGAAGCAAGAAAAATTGTCTTTATTTCATTCCCTAAGCATGCTAGCTCCCTCTTTAATTTTTTATGAGTGGGATGGAGGGTTAGAGCCTTGTTTTAGGTGACAATTTGAACATTTTTCAAAGGTAGAGATGACCCTAGACAGTGACCTACATGAGATGGAGTGACATAAACCTAAACCTTTTAAATGATGATGAAGGAAATGATCTTGAAAATGATGGTGGTGATGAATGAGATTAAGGAGCGACACAGACATCTTCAGTGACCAAAATTATTTTCTGAAAACTTGTTTGAAAAAGTAAAAAATTTTGACCTATGTCTCTAGAAAAACAATTTAAAGAGTTATTTTTTATCACTGACATACTGACACTAACAGTCCCAACAAACTCACTCTAGCCATGAGGTTCAAAGGGATATTAATTTCTTTCCTCAATGTGTGTGTGTGTGTGTATGCTTAGGCTCAGAAGAAGTTTGATTCCATTTCTCTCTCTCTCTCTCTCTCTCTCTCTCTCTCTCTCTCTATATATATATATATATATATATATATATATATATATATATATATCATTTTTATTTTAAAAAATTATAATATTTTTGTAATTACATATTTAAATAATATTGTTTGAATGGGTTTGATGGTGAAGAGTTTTTTTGTGTTTCCTTTTAAAAGGTTACATGTTAAAATCCAAAGGGACAAAGTATATACAACTTCATATATTTTAGAAACAAGAGGGTCTCATTCACCCATTTGGTGGTGTTGTTTGGCTTAGTATATTCAATGTCGATGTTTGACTTAGCCTCCTTGTCCCAAACAAGAGTTCTTCATACAGCAATTTGGTGTTGGCATTTGGCTTAGTCTATTTGATGATGATGTTTTTCTTAGTCCCCTTGTCCCACAAACAAGGGCGTCTCATACATCAATTTGGTGTTGGTGTTTGGTTTAGTTTATTTGGTGTTGATGTTTGGCTTAGACTATTTGGTGTTGATGTTTGGCTTAGACTATTTGGTGTTGGTGTTTGGATTAGGCACATATCCCTTGTCCTATAAACAAGAGGGTCTCGTACATCATTTTTCTATTGTTGATGTTTGGCTTAGCCTCCTTGTCCCACAAAAAGAGGGTCTCATACACCAATTTGGTGTTGGTGTTTTCCTTAGTCTATTTGGTGTTGATGTTTGGCATAACCTATTTGGTGTTGGTGTTTGTCTTGGCCACAAATCCATTATCCTATAAACAATAGGGTCTCATACACCAATTTGTTGTTCCCATATCACAGATTAATTTGATATTTAATTTATTTGTAACCATAATAACTTTTTTTGTAAGATGAGATAGGTTATATTACTGTGAAAAAATTATATTTACAAAACTAATAGTCTCTACTAGTCTACCGCTAGGGAAACCATACCAGTAGCACAAACTCAAAATTGTGAGATTATTTATGTTGTTCTCAATTTGTTGTACTGATAAAACAAAATGAACAAATTACTACATAGAAAGCATTACCTAAACTGAAAAACATTTCCACATTGGAAAATAAAACATTGGCCTGAGCATGAGCCATGAATTCATTTATTCAGTTGAATTATGTAGTTGTTTTTGTGGAAGAGGATCACCATGAGTGTTTAACGATGAGGGGTTTGTGTTTATGACTCGCTTGGTTACAAGAGTGACCTTCATGTCAATGTTATCCATTTTTTCGATGAGCTCCGGAAGACAAATAATAATTTCCTGTTGGGTATCTGGCTTGTAATTGAAAACTCTCCCTATGAGATTTTTTATGTGCCAATACAAGTTTATGGTCTACATATAAGAAAATTATTTGTCTCTAGTGGAATTTCCGATGTCAAGGATCCAATCTCTGGTCTCTCGCTCTGCATGTGTATTTGGGATGAATCAATGAGCTTGTCTAACTTTCTCCTTGCCATCAGATATTTCCCTTTTGGTAGATTCAGGATAATATCATTGTATCTTTCCAATGCTTCCCTAGTAGAGGATTGGGCACAAGTGCCTCTCAGGGTTGGGGAACTAAAGTCAGGAGAGGGGGGATCCTAGGTCATCCTTTTTTAGCTCGATGGGAGGATCCAACAAGACGATGCCTCACCATAGTGGTGAAGGGGGCAATGATAGGAGATATTGGGGAATGAGAGATGAGTAGAGGAAGATGGTTGCAAGAAGGAGTAAACAATGGGGAACCGAGTAAGGGGTGAGGATACCAAAACAGGGGAAGGAAACAAATAGGGTTAGGCAAGAACAAGAGGGGGAACTGACGAAGGGACCAACTAGCATGGGGGCTTCATTGGAGGAGTAATATCATACCATGGTGTGTTCATATTGTGGGATATATATTGAGGAAAAAATGACATAATATATTGAGCATATAATAGGGGGTAAGGTTTTTTATATGGTGTATAAAAAATGGAGCTCCAAGTCAATGAAAAATTGGATACCTACAATATCTATTGAAAGAAGGGGTTTTTTAAATTGGGAAGGTGTATTGGGTTCGTATTGGTAGGGGGTTAAATAAAATGATTTTTAGAAGTATTTTCCAATATGTAGTCAAATTAGGGGTATTGTTTAGTATGGAACGAACACATGTGTTATGTCAAAGGTTCACTGAGTGAAACCCCCATACCAACTAGTATCAAGGTAGGAAATGTAAAAGGGGAGAAGAATCAGAGAGAAACTGATGAAAAGTAGCCGCCCAAATACACAAAGAAGTAAAAATTATTTCAAAATTGAAATTGAGTTGTAGGGAAGGGTCATGAAGACATAGAACTTGAAAACAAAGGTGCCATAGAGAAGAGTAATGCGTAGGAGTAAGGAGAATCTAGAGCTATGGAGATGGATGGTGATATTTCAATCCTTTGTCTATATGTGCTCCATGAAGCAGTGTTGGTAGCCTAGAGTTGTGAATCTTGAGTAAATTTTGTCATGGCTAGTGGATTATAAACTAATGATTCTACCCACTTCGATGTGGCCTTCCCCATTCTTTTGTATAATGATTCTGCCCTTCCCTATATTATACCATGATCACAGCTTTAGGTTCTCAAATGTGTAAATTTCCCCTTTGATGTACCTTTCCATCTCCTCACATACTTCCTTTGTGTTGGTGCAATGGTCACAAACTTAACAATTTTGTATTGTTCTTTATGGCAGTGATAGATTCATTGTTAAAGAATATGAAAGTGTAAACATTGAAAATGGAAAAAAAATAGTTTTACAATGTCTTATAAATGTTATATATTAGAAAAATGACAAAATTTTAATATAGAAGAATGTTATATATTAGAAAAGTGAGAAAATTTTAAACAAGAAAAATATATACTTTTAAAATGTATGATAAAATATTATATAATATTCTTTGAACAATGGTTATACGTTAGTAGTTAGAAAGTCTTTATTCCTTCTTGATTTGACAATTAACTTATGATAAATTATAATTTTATATACCATTATATTTTATATTATAGATTTTTTTTTTAATTCAAAATATTATAATATTTATTTAAAATTTATAATAATTATATTCTATAATCTTTATAATATTGGTATTTAAAGAATTAATAATTTTAATTAAATTAACATATAAATATTATAAAATGTAATCTTAAAAGAAAAAGATAATATATACGTTCTTGAGGTGAGGTAACTCCAGAGATTTTGCATAAATGTTAACATTCTAGATTATTTTCTCAAAAGCAGAAGACAAACAGAAGATTATAACATTTATGCAAGATCTCTAGATTTACCTCACCTTGTCTAGAAGCAGAAGACAAACAGAAGATTGTAACATTTATGCAAAAACTCTAGATTTAACTCACCTTATCCCCAGTACCTCAAGAACTTCATGAAAAACAATATGATTTTTGTAAAACATGTTTATAAATGGGGTGATTCATATGACCATCCCCATCCCCATCCCCATCCCCATCTAGTACATATATGTTTGCCCGAGTTGCACGTCCATAGCAGCAAAATTTCAGGCCGAATAGAATGGAATATGCATCATACCATTATGTGGAAAAGGAAGATACAAAGCTAATATCTAAAAGTTGTGATGGAAAGGCGCCTTTTCCAGAGTGCCCAGTCTTTGCTTTCAATTCAAGAACACAACTCAGTTTATCAATGGTTTCATTCACTATTTCGGCTCGATAATGCTAAATCCACCCGCATGGTCCGTCCTTCCAATTCCTGGACCACACCCACCCAGATAAGAAAACCAGACTTAACAACAACAAGTTGGTCAATATTTGGACAAGAAAATGGTAGAGAAAACTGATGTATTTGCTGTTTTTTTTATACCAGCCATTTTTATGTTATCTAGATTGTAGTAGATTTCAGAAATATTCCGGCATTTAACAAACTAAAGTGAAGGGGTAAAGTTAATAGTGAAATGAATTTATTCTAATTTATTACTCCAAAATATTTCCTACCACTATTATCATTAAAACTATATATATGAGTCGAAGTTACTACCTTTCCATTCAATGAAGCCACAGCAGCTTCCGCTTCAGAGTGTGTTGAGAAAGTAATAAACCCAAAGCCTCGAGATCTTCCTGTTTCTGGGTCATACGCTACATTTGCATTTACCAAGTTACCATACTCACTGAACACTTCACTCAGGATTTCTGCATTTACATCGCACGATAGATTGCCTATAAATACTCGATGTTGCCCTTCCACAGTGGAGTTGTTGCTGCTGCTACTTTCATTTTTCTGTTCCGTCCTCGGCTTATCTCTTAAGTTGACCCGCAACGTGCGACCACCGTATTGCTGCACTTTGGTTTAAGGGTTTTTAATTTTGAGTTCACAAGTAAATTCATCCTCATCCTTAACTTAGAAGCAACAAATAGAGCCAAAGAAGTATATGCTGCAAAATCAACTTAAAAGAGTATATGGTTCAATATTTCTGGGCCACTTACACTTCGTCAAGATTCTCAACGACAGCATTTGCATCCTCAACGCTGCTCATTGTTGCAAAGGCAAATCCACGGCTTGTTCCACTGTTCCTGTCATAAATTATCTGCACCAACATCAAATTTAACATCATCCAGACTCGTCCTTCAATAGCCAGGATTCGTAGCCTTTGAAAATTAGCAATTTTATCACTACAAGGTTAACAACAAAGTTACTACCATAACAAATTATAAGTCATTATAGTATAAATTATAATAACATGTTCTAAGTCATCGTAACAATATGCTTACTTAACAGATTTTAACGATTTTAAGTCATCTTAGTATAATAACATGATCTAAAATCATTAGAACAATGTACATAAGTTTAATATGTTACTGGAAAGGATTTAATATGATAGAAAGAATAACAATTTTTCTCCACTACTAATTAACTTAAAAATTAAATATATATAATTTTATTTCAAATGTGTAACTCTACTTACAATAATTATTTAATAACTAAAAAACTGATTTTATAACTCTACTTAAAGTAATTTATTGATAATTAAAAAAAATCCAATTTACTATATATCTGTATCTCTTGACTTCTTAACCGATTTTCCTATATAAAAAAAACACTAACTCAAAAATTTATTAAAAAAGCATTTTATTTATTTTTAACAAATTTGATCCAGAGCATGCAATTACCAACATAATTGGCTCTTAGAAATTCATTAGCATACCGGAATAAGCCTAATTACTGCATAGATAAAAGAAAGGAAAAGAAAGTGCCGAGGCGATCAATTATTGAAAGGTCCTTTGTTTCAATGCCTTAGAGATATTTGGCCATGAGAGGTCGAACTTAAGCGGTACAGTTAGTCCAATCCCAATCCTATCCCTAAAAGCTTTTATCCGACCTTGCACTATTCTCTACAGTCCATAGGGCACATGTAAAAATCTCAAACTATTTTAAAAAATAATTGTGAATTTATTTAATTTTTTGTTTATTTCTTATGAAGCTAATTAAACCAAAATTATATGAAAGGAAAAGTAAAATAAAACCTATAAAAAAAAAATTATTTTTTATTTAAATTAATTCATCTTCACCCTAATTTATTAAACACTTAAATGTGAGAATAATCTAGAATAATGTAGAAATAAGAGTGGTTATGGTTTGTTGAATGAGATTTTTATAATTAGAGTTTAGTTCCACCAGGATCATTGCCCCAAACTCAGAAAGATTAAGTGAATGCCTATGTTATAAATATGTAATGTTGTCGTTGAGCTAATGACAAGTTGTGTGAGCTCTGTCTCACGTTGTGTGTTGCATTTGCTTTATTTATTTTGGTATCAGAGCTTCAGGTCGAAGCTGAAAGGACTTGTGGTGTGTGTAAGGATGTGTGCGTGATTATCATTGCATTAGATCCACTGCCATATAGGAGATCTACTGAGATTTGCATCTTGGGAGAGTACACCAAGTTTTCAGAAAATCTTCACGCCGGAAAAACAGCAAACGCGGATCTCGGGGTGTGAGAATCTTCTTGGGGAGAGTTGTTGCATCAACCCTGTTCATTGTGTCCCTGCGAGGGCCGAGAGGCTGAGGTAGGCTGTGGCTTGAGGCCCGTTACCTGCCAAGTGTTTGTGTGAGAGTAGTGGATCGAGCTGCGTATGCGCAAGCCTATGGGAGAGTCAACCGGAGCACAACGTTGGCTCGAAACCTTACAACGTCAGTGTGAATGCCTTGCTATTCTCATACAACAGCAAATGTTCCAACAAGAGATACTCAAATACCTGTAATGGACGGAGATGCAGTCCTATTAGTCTTAGTACCATTGGCTTGTTCACGAAATTTCTTGTCATGGCAATGATCGCCTCCCTCACCCATCTACACATCCTGCCCTCCACCGTGGCACACATTTTCACCGGAAGCCATATAAATATGTGAAGTGATTCAGATCATCCACGGATTGATGCTCTCTGTTGAACCGAAGCAGTCTAATCAATTTCCCATTTTTCGAAACAATAGAATTTGTTTTTTTTACCAGTGTGAAAAGGAGCGTTGCCATCATTGGACGCTACTGTATGAACATTGAACGTTGCTCCTGAGCTGAAGAAGAGTATAGATCGAATTTGGTGCAGGATCATTGCACTGAATTAATTTCTTGCAATTGAATCTGGTCATTGCTGTTGAAAAAAATGGCTAATCCTCTTGTCGATTCATATTTAAATGAATCCACCAAACTTGATGGCGAAAACTACGTCAATTGGAAGTTTAAGCTGGTCACCATTCTCGAGGCATACAACCTCTGGACGATTGTCAATGGTGACGAGCCCAAGCCTGCTGCTGCTGTCGCGATTCCAAATTGGGATAAGCAAGAAATGAGAGCGAAAGTGTTGTTGCACATGTCTGTAAAGGACAATATCATTCCTCACATTCGGGACTGTAAATCTTCAAAGAACACGTGGGAAACTCTCAAAGGTTTGTACGAAACTACTAATGCAAACAGCATTTTATTTTTAAAAACGAAGCTACTATCTATCAAAATGGAAGCCAATGAAAGCATCAACAACTTTGTTTCTAGAATTAAAGACTTAAGCGATAAACTTGGTGACATTGGTGAAAAAGTATCTGGTAGTGATTTAGTAATTGTTGCTTTGAAGGGTTTAGTCCAAGACTATAAAGTCTTTATTTCAGCACTCTCAACTAGACAAACGCCTCCTACATTTGACGAATTGGCTAGAATTCTTCTTCAAGAAGAAGAGAGAATGAAAAATTTTGAACTGGATTCAAATGATTCTGATTTAGCATTGATTGCAAGAGGTAAAATATCATTCCGAGGGAGACCATGGGACAGGAACAGAGGCCGTTTTCAAGAAAATCAGAAAGGTATGACACATCCTGATTCTTATGTTATGCGAAATATTGAATGTGATTATTGTAGAAAACCTAGACATCTAGCTAAATATTTCTATAGAAGAAAGAATCGTGAATCAAATCAGAGACATAGAAGGCATAATGGAAATTTCATGAATAGAGACACTTCAGTTACTGATGGATTTCAAAATCTTGAATTATTTCTTTCTGATGTTGCATTGTCTGCTGAAACTGATGATGAGACTGCTTGGTTCATAGATTCTGGTGCATCAGCTCATATGACTTTTGATAAAGAATGGTATGATAAATTTTACGAGAAAACTGATGGCACACACATTTACCTAGGAGATAACAGGTCACATAAAGTCCAAGGCTATGGTGTAATAAGTGTGTACTTACCTAATGGAAAAATGAGACAGAGTCATGATGTGATGTATGTTCCTGGTATTAAAAATAATTTGATATATGTTTAAACTATCATTGATAATAATTTAAAAGTGGAATTTAGTAAATTGGGGTGTATTGTGAAAGATGTTTAGGATCACTACAGGGTTGTTTCCACAGGTATCAGGGTTGGTGGATTGTATAAATTGGATGTGACGATGAAGTGTCATGTTGCATTGACATCCACAGCAACATCAACAACAGAGTTATGGCATCATAGGTTTGGACACCTAAATTACAATGATTTATTGTTGTTGCAAAGAAAAACAGTGGTTCAAGGTCTTCCTGTTATGAAGTGTGAACATTTACCATGTGAAGCTTGTGCACTTGGTAAGCAACATACTGAGAAGTTTCCCGTTCATACAGAGAAAAGACAATCTGATATACTTGAATTAATTGACACTGATGTATGTGGACCTATGCAAACTAGGTCATTTGGTGGTGCTTCCTACTTTCTTATTTTTGTTGATGATAGATCTAGATATACATGGGTCTACTCCATACGAAGAAAAAGTGATGTCTTCGAGTATTTTAAAGAATTCAGAACTTTGATTGAAAAGCAAACAGAGAAACAAATTAAAATTCTTAGATCATATCAGGGTGGTGAATATAAATTAAGAGCGTTTAATAGGTATTGTAAATTTCATGATAATGTTGATAAAAGTGATACAATGAATGATGCTTGGCATATATCTAATGATTATCATGTAAAAATTGATACTTTGGTTAAACAGGAATAGGTACAGGTACAGGTTAAATATCAGAATGAAAGCAACATGAGCACATCTAGCAGTAGTGATTCATCACGAGAGGAAGATTCACCTCAAAGCAGAAGAATCATGGATGGAACTCCAACAGGTATTGTAGAACCAAGAAGGTCAACTCGACAAACCCAACTTCCTGCAAGGTATAGATATTATGCTTTGATGTTTAATATCATGAATGTTGTAGAAACAGTTAATTATGAACAAACTAAAGAGCATGAACAATGGAGAAATGCTATGAATGATGAATATGACTCTCTTATGAAAAAACAAACATGGGAATTAGTTGAACTCCCTGAAAACAAAGTTCCAATTGGAAGCAAATGGTTGTATAAATCTAAATTTAAAGCAGATGGTAGCATTGATAAATTTAAGGTGAGATTAGTTGCAAAAGGATATGCTCAACAGGAGGGAATTGATTATGAAGATAATTTTGCACCAATAGCTAAATTGAATACAATTAGAACACTGATTGCCTTATCTACAAAACATAATTGGAATATACATCAATTGGATGTCAAATCTGCTTTTTTGAATGGTGATTTAAAGGAAGAAGTTTATCTGGTTCAACCTGAAGGGTTTGTCAAACAGGGACAGGAGCATCTAGTCTACAGGTTAAGAAAAGCCTTATATGGCTTGAAACATGCGTTGCGATCATGGTATGTAAGGATTGATACCTTCTTTCATCATAATGGATTTGTGAAAGAAAAAATGATCCTAACCTGTATGTTAAGAAAGATGAAGAAGGAAATGTTGCTTTAATATATTTATATGTGGATGATCTCATTATCACAAGCAGTGCTTACAAGTTAATTGAAGAAATTAAAATTAAGTTGTCTCAGGAATTTGAAATGAAAGATCTGGATGAATTGCATTACTGTTTAGGAATTGAGGTATGGAGAGAGCCTGGTAAAACATTGATCACTCAAAGTAAATACACAAAGGAAATTCTTAAAAAGTTCAATATGAGTGATTTCAAAGCTATGTCAACTCCCTTAGAACAGAATGAAAAGTTGTACAAAGAAGATGGAATTAAAGAGGCAAATGGAACTTTATATCGTCATTTGGTGGAAAGTCTGAACTATCTCACCACTATCAGACTAGACATTGCATACTCAGTTAGTATCCTTAGTCAGTTTATGGCTAAGCCTTCAGGAAATCACTAGAAAACTGCAAAGAAATTTCTCTGATACTTAAAAGGAACAATCAATTTAGGTATTATGTATACTGATGAATCTGATGTTGCACTGACAGGTTTTTCTGATTTAGATTGGGAAGGAAATCCTGATGACAGACGATCTACCTCTGGCTATGCATTTCATATAGGATCAGGGGTTGTGTCATGGAGTAGTAAGAAACAACCAACTATTTCTTTATCATCAACAGAATCTGAGTACAAATCTTTGACCAATGCCACCTATGAAGCTGTTTGGTTGCGGAGAATTATTGCAGATCTAAAAGAGGAGAAAAGTGGTTCAACATGCATAAATTGTGATAATCAAAGTGCTATCAAATTAGCACACAATCCAATATATCATGCTAGAGAAAAACACATTGAGCTGCAATACCACTTTGTACGAGAGAAGATTGAATCAAATGAAATTGATTTAGTATTTTGTAATACCAAGGATAATATGGTTAATATATTTACCAAGCTTCTTGATAAACTCAAGTTTGAAGTTTTTAGAAGTAAATTAGGCATTGAAGAAAATCTATTTCTCCATTAAGGGAGGATATCACAATAATCTAGAATAATGTAGAAATAGGAGTGCTTATGGTTTGTTGAACGAGATTTTTATAATTAGAGTTTAGTTCCACCAGTTCAGGATTGTTGCCCCAAACTCAGGAAGATTAGGTGAGTGCCTATGCTATAAATATGTAATGTTGTCGTTGAGCTAATGACAAGTTGTGTGAGCTCTGTCTCACGTTGTGTGTTGCATTTGCTTTATTTAATTCTAAATTGATTTAACCAAAAAATATAAATACAAAATTTTATGATTTTATTTCTTATTACATTCAATAAACCAAAATTAATTTGTAGCTGTAAATAATATATGTTCACCCCAAACTAGGGCATATGCACAAACTCTTGAAGAGCTACCTCCTCCATGGAGGAATAAACAATCAGTGCTAGAAAATAGTTTGAAACTCCTCAAATAGTGGACAAAGCTAGTGAGAAACAACCCTAACTTATCCACACTTGTCCTGAAGCAATCAGTACGTTGATCAAGATACTGACACAATGTTGCCCCAAGCCACATAGAACTCTGGCAGACTGCAAGCCTTCAAAAATCAAATTTTCTTATACACAACAATTATTAGGTACCTTAGCCCTTCAGGTGATGTAACAAAACTGTAGTAGGGGAGTTTGATTATTATAACAAGACCAAACAATAAAAGAGATATAGTATGTTCACTTACTATAGGGGTGAAAATATCTAAAAGTACAAATCAAAGTCTTTCTGCTTCTATGAAATGATCAATGCGAATATGAAATAATATGTTCTTGAGATTGTATGATTTGAGCACAACTAACAGTTTAGTTTTTATCTTCCTATGTGATTTGCATTTTCAATCTTTCAGTTAGGTGATTACTTAATTTTATACAAACCAATTTATCTATAATTTCATCTCGTTATATGAAATTCATTTTATTCATGAAATTTGAATGAGTTTAGTTTAACTTGGTCTTTTATGTGTAGTTGTACCTAATTTTTTAAGGATTTTTTAAACCTATTTTATTATAAAATTTAAATATTTTTTTATTAATTTAAAAACAAAATTATTATAATAATAGTCTTAACCCAACCTAACATTCAAAATAAAAATAAAAAATGGAGAAAATATTCCTCCTTATCAACCCCCATTAAACCATTAACATAACACAAAATTCAATATATCATCCCAACTAAATTGATATAACATATAACATCGATACAATAGTATATAACTTCATTTCATCTTAACTCTTTTATTAATACTCCAATTCTTCTAAACCACATTCAAAACATATATACCTGATTTTGATTTTGAAAGAATCTCTTTAAATGAATTAACCACATAATAAGTTTGATGAATATATTTGATAACCTTGGACTCAGAGCCTCATTATCCCTATTTTTAAAAGTGGAAATACAAATAACCCCTCTAATTATTGGACTATTATGATCAGCCCTCTCTTAGCCAAGTTATATGGTACTATTTTGGAAAAGAAGTTGAACATTTGGCTTGAAAGTGAAGGTAAGCCGGCTAAAGGCCAAGTGGGTTTTAGAGGGTAGCACTCAACAACAGACCACCTTGTTACGCTTAGAATCATTGTGGAGGAATGCCGCAATGATAAATCCAATCTCTTTTGTTGCTTTGTGGACTTTAGAAAGGCTTTCGATACAGTTCCCAGAAACAACCTATGGAATAGATTATAAGAGCTAAATGTTCCTTTCGAGCTAAGAGCGGCCGCTATAAGGTTATACAATAATGTAATTTCCAAGTTAAAGAGAAATGAGGGGTGGTCGAAACAAGGTTTCCCCCTCTCCCCTACCCTATTTAGCATTTACATCGACAAGTTAGAAGGTTGTTTAGAGGAAGCAGGATGTGCTGGCACGATCTTAGCTGGGATAGTCATCATCCTTCTTCTCTATGCTGACGATATTGTTCTTCTCGCAAGGTGCCCATCTGAACTTGATAAGCAACTTAGACTTCTTAAGGATTTATGCTCTACCATGGGTATGTCTGTTAACACTGACAAAACAAAAGTTATGATTATCAAATCCGAGAAGGACACTTACGCTAATTTTATGTATGACAATAGTAACTTGGAGGAAGTGTCTTCTTACAAGTACCTAGGAATTGATATTCATCACAAGCTCAAATGGAACTATAGCATTCAAAAAAGGATTAATGGGGGGTGGAAAGCTTATTTTGGTCTTGAAAATCATTGTAAAATGGCAAACCTCGTAATGTGGGATAGAAAGAAGTTCCTCTTTGAAACTTTAGTCACTCATGTTATCTTATATGGATGTGAGGTTTGAGGTTGCAGCATCTCTAGAGAATCCTGGAGAAAGATTGAGCAAATCCAGAAGCGTTTTATAACGTATAACCTTAAAATTAAAAGCAATACACCCTATCCTATTCTCTGTATAGAAGTGGGTCTTTCCCCTATCAAGAGCCTAGGCATAACTAGGCTTCTGTTGTACAAGCACAAGCTCAATATCATAAGAGACTATAGAATTCCTAAGCTAGATTTAAATTCCAGCCAAAACCACCTAAGGCTTAAACGAGGTTGGTATAAAGACACCAGGGCCTAGTTAAACCATTGAGACATCGACGAGAATGTTTCATTGCAAAACATTAATAACATTAAAAAAATTGTTACTTCTAAGTTCAAAGAAAAAATGTGGTATGAGAAAGATCTAGAAGCGAAAATAAAATTAAGATATTATAAGGAGGTCATCAACCCCACCCTTGAAGATCAAAAGTATCTCTTTGTTTTAACTAGCTCAAAGAAGAAAATTAATATAGCCAAGATTAGAACGAACTCTCATGAGCTCCATAGTGAAACAGGTCGTTGGACAGTTCCTAAAACACCATGGATGGAAAAGATATGCCATCTCTGTGAGAATATGAACATCGAAGATGAAAATCACTTCCTCTTAGAGTGCCCTGCGTACAACCACACTAGAGCTCAATTTCATAATATTTGTTGCAATACTAACCTTCCTAGCCTTTTAAGATGTCAAAATTATAGTGAGCCCGGGAGGCTTCTCTCCAAGCTTTTTGAGCGTAGGAATAAAATCTTAAATCAAACTAAATAAATCTTTTCTTTAGGTCCGATAGACCAAATATTGGTCTCAGTGGACGTTAACCATTATCATCATCATCATCAACAAAAACAAAAAGCAGATGCATTTATATATTTTCCACCAACACTGTCCTATTCTAATATGGAAATGACAAATAGCAGAGGATCCAAGAAATACCTCTACCATCTCCACACTCCCATGTTACTATTCTAATGTATTTGCTCATATAAATTTGGAAATGGAAATGACAAATAGCAGAGGATCCAAGAAATACCTCTACCATCTCCACACTCCCATGTTCCTGAATGACTCCAGCCACTTCAGCGCTGTCACAGCTAAAAGGCAGATTGCCCAAATACACTTTAGTGAAGTCTGATGATTCAAAAGTCTCTTGGGCGTCGTCTTCTTCTTCTCCACCTTTCTCCTCCTCTGCCTCTGCTTGTGATACCAACAGCATCCCTTCTTGGGTCACTGATGATGATGACAACCTGAACAGGCCGCCTTTCCTGCTTGAGGCTGGACTGAGAACAAGGTTCCATGAACATGGAGAATAAGAGACTTCCAGGGAACAAGCGCTGTTAGGCATGTATACACGAGAGAACAAAACTTTAGGCCATGGTCCTATTGGCTCCAGCGAAGCCGGTACTGCTTTCATTTGGGCATGGGCAGTTGCCAGAGGGAAGCATGAAGAAGCAGCCGCCATTTTGACCACGAAATTTTCCAACTTACATACGCAGAAAATGTGATATCAGAAATATGATCTGCTCCCGAATTTAGAATCTCAACATTAAAATGCCAGTGCAATGATCTAGATTTGTGGCTTAATCCAACTGCGTCCAAGTATAAGATGCGAGCCGGATAAACATATTTGGAAGCCAAATATATGAAGTAAATTTGGGGGACTGGATAAGGAGTTACAAGCATGTCTTGGGGGACGCCACATATCATACATTGTGGATAAGGGGAGATACTTGTTATTATGAAATATCATCTTCGGATTGGGGGCTCAGGATGTCGTTATCTACACTTGGGTTTCTGAAGTTTATATCTATTAAGCAAGTAATAATAATTAAAAGGTATCTCATGTTTTAAAAGGTCGAAGAGCGTCACATTTAAAGTTTTATTATTATTTTTTCAAATGGAGGTTAAGTTTACATTGGCTGAGTTTTAGTGGGGAAAACTAATTTCTCTAAGGTTGTTATTTAGATTGTGCCAAAAATATGGTTTTTTTATCTTTTACAATTGATTTTAACTTCTAAATTATTTTGGAGGCAAATCAATCACAGGACTGTCTTTATCATTATGATTTTGAGCTCTATCCAATCGGTTGGATTTACAAAGGGTCTCGAACCTGAGTGGATTTCGTAAGAAAAGACTCTATTTCTTGTATTTCCTTAGCTTGCATCAACAAATATATAAATTGAGATGAAAAACGGGTTGAAAATTATAATCTATTTTATGGACTAGAGGATATTAAGTGTATGTTGCAGAATCTAAGGTTCTGTCTTGATTATGAAGATTCAAGACTGGTTAGGATGGAAGGTTTTCTTGTATGGAAGGTTTTTTTGTGTAGGATTTTGCCTCTAGGGATCTCATCGACCCGTCTCGTGATTCTAGAGATCACATTGGCCCACCTGTTGATAGTGTCGAAGGCCTCACTGTCATTTCATTGGACCCGTCTCATGATTCTGGAGATCACATTGGTCCACTTGTTGATAGTGTCCAAGGCCTCACTATCATTTCATTGGATTAGGATTAACATTCTGCTCAAATTTTGTTTGTATCTCTTTTTCCATTCATGTTACAATGTTGTCGATGAGCCTTCTTGGATCTCATTTTGGTTCTTGATGGGTTTACAGTGGGTTTTTAGCTCGCCACGGTGATTGCTGTTTTTATTGTGTAGATCAGATGTGTTGGTTATTGCCTCTTGTCAGGTGAACTCCCTCATTTGAACGAAATGGCGCAGATGTACTAGGAAGCTTCAACTCTTGTTTGGATTTTTTCTCTTGTTGCCTCTGGGAAAGGGTCCTATTTTATTTGGTTGTTCACATTCTGGAGTTTGGTAGCCACATTTTTTGTTCGTTGAATGGAGGTGTTGTTTGTTGGGAGGGTGTGGCTGGCCTTTGGGATCATAGCTAGTTAGCAAGATGGATGGTCGGTTTGGGACACAAATGTTGCCATGGCTTGTTTTGCAACGACACAATTTGTTTTTGTGACTACCTGTATGTGTCCAGAACAATTACTTGTTGGTGTTATACTGTTGTAGTCGTCTCCTTAGAGTTGTCAAGGATAATCGTCTAGTTACTTTAGTTGTTATTGATGTCTCTCTTGGTCAAGTTGTGATATTGTTTTATGTTGGGTAATGATATGGAAAAGGATGGTGATTTCAGATGTACCCATGATGTATCTTTTATTTGATTAATAGAAAATTATTTGCATCAACTTACAAAAAAATACTTTCAAATTATTTTAATCTAATAAAAATTAAACTTAAAAAATTAATTAATTAATAAATAAAATACATTTTAATGTTTTTATATTATGATTTTTTTACTAAAATATTTATATTCATAAGTATGTTTATTTTGAAATAGGGTTTTTAGAATTTTAATTTAATTATCAATAATTATTATGTGAATGGTAGAGATATAACCTCCACCTAATATTTTAGAATATTCTAAGTAATAGTCACAAAATAAAGATTGGGCTTTATCTTAAAAGTAGTTATGCCCTTTTAAAATAATATGTTAATTAAAAACATGTCATATGAAAAATGAGTTATGGTTTAATAATGATGATTTAAAATAGTCCATGGCGCATAGAGTAGATAGTGATAGGGTGTTCTATTAAAGCACTCCTTGGTGTAAAGGTCACTAATATCATTTTTGTATTTTACAATTATAGCAATTATAATAGGTGTAGGGAATTGTTTTGAAAATATCATTTTTATATTCTACAATTACAGTAGGTGTAGGAGAATTTATTTTGACTTAAAAAGGAAGTATGATATAAGATTCAAATAGAGTCTACGAAAAACAACAAATAATCAAGTTAAAGTGTTAACTCCCTTCCAAGGACTTAGGATTCTCGACATCCAAGTATCATGAATTTCTTCATAATATGAGACTCATATATCATTATTAGACATATGGGCCACTCTTAATCCCTAAAGAATTCTAATTTAGATAGGTTTATTCTTGTAATATAAAGGTAGATAAGGAAATTTGAATCAATAAACTTTTTCCAAATGTTGAGATGGAAAAAATGGTCTAGCAAACCACTTGGCTAACAAACCAGCACATCTATTTGTTAGAAACTTAAAGTTAAAATAGGGAGATAACATCTATATTTGACATCCTATTTTTAATCAACCCTTCAATTATTTTTTACATGAAGAACACAAGGCAAGCTAAATGATGAAGCACATTTAAGTCAAGCAGATATTTATTAACACCCCTAGCAAGGCCACAGGTACCTTCACACATATTGATAACGATGAAGGGACAAGTTAATAGATCACAAGGTTCAATTCAAATAATAGTGGTTGGACCATTCTAGAACTTGGTCTATCTTGTTTCATTTCAAACTGTGGTAGATGTAGGGAGGCTTGAGCACTCTACACTCGAGCTCTACCCCTGATTATTAGAATATTTTCTATGTATTCATTGCAAATTTTTTTATCAACTTGAGTCTATGGGAGTATCCTTCAATGTAAGTTTAGGTCGGGATTTTAACTCTTATGAATCTTGGAAGATTTTGAATATGGATAAGCATAACCACCCTAGATGTTCTTTCTCATGTGAATTTTTGAAATTATGTCAAGCTATGGGGACTCAGACATGATAGGCCCTAAGGTGTTAATTAGGTAGACATCTCCCATTTGTAGCATAGAAATGATAAATCAAGAGGTGGTTGAAAATTTTAGACATGAAAATTTATAAGTGATTATGGCCCAAAAGGAAAAACAAATAAAGAAGCTTGAGGTTGAATGTAGCATGCAATACCAATTTATTATGGGCCTAGCTAGGAGCACTCAATTTGAGGCATCACATCCAAGGATGTCAATTAGTTCTACCCTATATATTTGATCCGGATTTATGCAGGAACGCAACAGAATAAACATATAACCTTAAATACAGAGATACAGCAGAAATAACACTTCATTTCATTAATATCAAAGAACTGAAATTTGCTTACAAACAGAATGGAAATAAAACTAGCTAGGGCGCTGGTAGCTATCTCTGAGAAGAGATGTGGCAGCTACAAGCCTCTGAACTGAGTTACAATGAGGCTCGAGGGCCTATTTATTATTGAGAAACAATGGAGAACCCTAAACATCCATAAACCTAACCCTAGGAGATGAAGCGCCAAACTATGGGCCCCGTTTGGGTAAATTGGTGTTTCAACTTCCCAGGGACGTAACTTTGGCATACTATCTCCGTTTGACGCACATGATACATCATTAGAAATCTCTATGCAAGGAATAAAACTTTCACCGCGAATGTCATTCTAAAACGGGATGATATTTTCCGGAGGCGCGATGCCCAAAAAAACGTCATTTAGGGCCTCAAAACGGCTCCGGAAGTTCAGGACCTGAAAAACTGCTAAAAATAGTAAGTTATGCTGAAACTGAAAAACTGAAAGAGACAATGGTGGGGGCCTAAGTGGAATAGGTGGGTGGCCACCAATATCCACCTGGATCAATATTGGCAAAGAAGAAAAAATAGTCCAATAGTCCCTAGAGAAATAAGAAATTGAAGAAATGGACAAGGATATGAAGTCACTAATTGAGGTTAAGCAAGAAGTCAGTAGTGGGTATCACCTTCTCCGATTTCAAGGTTAACTATGGTATTGTTACACAATAATTTGTCACCTTCCCTACAATCCCTCATCCTGCACATTTGAGGGCCTTTTCCATGACCTGTAAGCAGTGACATGACCTGAAACCACTTTCATGGCATCCCCCTTGACAAGGACAATCATTCCTCTGAAGACAGTTTCCTGTAAAAAACCCTAAAAATAGACCTTTTGGCCTTGGTGCGACCAACCAGTTCAGCCCTCGCGCCAATGAGGGAAATCCACCAAAGAGGGTGTGCCAACTAGCGCTCTATCCCAGTGTATTACTCACGCCAAGCTTAATAAGGATTGTTTTTTAAAAATAAATGGCGGAAGTTTGATTCCAACCAACTCCTGAACGAGTCTCTAAAATGAGTTGGGAGGTTTGGCTCTGGATCTCCATGTAGGGGAAGTGGTTTTCCACCTATCATGGAAACTTCCTTGAGGACAGGGCCAATCCCACCATTGTAGGGATCCCAACTCCCCTTCCACCATTTATATAAGCTTGCCATTTTCCCTTTGCAAGCTAGCCTTAATGGTCATAGAACTAAGAGCTGAATCTGTAGCAAGGAGACTATTGCCAGACAGCCTTTGAGAGCCAGGCTGAAGAGAGAGAGCTTTGTCCCATTCCCAACGAGCTTCATTGAGATGTGCTCCACTGTCGACCCCACCGAAGGAAGATCCAGCATCAAAGCTTAGTATCATTCCTTCGTTTTATTAATGATAAGCGACTTTGATTATGGTTTCACTCGTGTATCTTTATCTTTGATGCAATGAGTTACATCTTCTCTGACTGATGTTTAGTTATAAGATTTAGATTCTATGTTGTATATCGTCGTGTCTCTTCGCATGTGTGCAGGTGTTCAGACGCACCAAGCGAAAGGATCGTGATCTGCCGAAGCGGAGGACTAGAAGCATCATCCTTCTTTTGACGACCATCGCATAGGACCTGAGGTAGGAAACTTATCATTTCTTGTCGTTTTGTAACTAGAGACATGCGTCTTAGCGTTACTTGATTGTTGCTATACCCGATCTGGGCTAGTAGGGACCGCCTCTGTCCGTAGAGGGGATCTACCTCTCCAACAAACTGGCGACTCCACTGGGGATTTGATTGGAGTTTTTCTTGTCTCTTTCAGTTGCTTTTGGCTTTTGTCTGCTTGATTTGATCTTTTGGTCTGTCTCTTTCTGGTGTAAAGCCTCTGTTCAGCTTCCACCATACTTGATCTGCTCCCTATTTGCTCTTTTTTATTTTTGTCTTTACTAAAATCGACTGGCGTGATTTTTGGCCTGACAGACGCACCAATTGGTGCTTATTGCTGGTTAGGCCCCACGCCAATCCTGTTTTGGTGCTAGTTGCAACTAGACAGTTGCGCCAATCCTGTGTGGTGCTATGGTTTGCTTCTTTCTGAGCCTCCTGAGCTTGATTTATGGTTTTGGTGTCATTTTTTCTACTGCTTGAGTGTCCTGAAGCCTTGGTTGACTATGTGTGACCTCCATCCTCTGGTTGTTTTCCCTCTACTATTGGTTTTACATTCTAGCCCTAGGTCATCTAGGTGCTATAGTGTGCTGAGCCTCTAGTGGGAGTTTTTGGTTTTCATTTGTCCAGTAAGCTTCGTTGTTACTTCTGTGCATTCATTTGGTGGTTTTCCATTGTTTTATTGTGTCATTTGAGTGAATGCTCTCTTTCTCATTCAAGTTTCTCTTTGTCTCGTTTCGAGCCTAGATTACACGGTTCATTTGAGTCTTTGTGATTTCTCTTTGATTTGAAGGATTTCTCCATCAGTTTGAGGTTTGATTATGTATTTTGTATTGAGTGAAATTGCTTGTTTTCACTCTTTCGCTATCATTTCTCAAATTAGTCTTTTCATTCGTTTTCATTTTGTTTAGTGCATTTTTCTCTTAAAACATTAAAAATAAAAAAACAAGTCTTGTGCTTTTGATTAGTTAGTGTAAATCGAAAAATTTTCTGTGTTATTAGTGTTATATAACTCTAAAGGAAAAGCTTTTGGTTTCATTAGCGTGCATTAGAGACACTAGTGGTTGTTTTGTGATCATTTTGTTATTGTGTGAAAGCTCTCAACCTTCCTGTAGTTAGCTATTCATCGAACAAAGTGATATATTGTGGCATGTAGTGTGCATTTAGGGGATTTTTGAGACATAACATTCGGTAGGGCTTGAAAATTGAAACATAATTGAAGATAAACTCTAAAATTTATTCAATTTACCTTAAGGCAGCATTGAAACATTAACGAAATATTTAGAGGTCTAGGCTAGTGATGTGTTCCGACATCGTTAAACCTAGTAGCTTTTGTTTGCTTCTTGGCTTTAGACAACACTAGTACAAACTTGTGCTCCCCCTACCATCGTGTATATAAAGGGAGACCCCACTAGGTTGCTATCCTTTATCCATAGGAAGCCGAGTTTTCCGCCTTACACATGTGATACACCGGACACAACATTCAGGGAGATTGCCTACATATACGTCAAGTCCTTGGTTGATTTCTCTTTCATTTTTGAACCAAGGTGTATATTGCAGTTCATGGATATCTGGTACACCCTTTTGCCTAGATTTCTAGAGTAGTCATTTAGATCTTTTCTGACTCATTAAATTTGAAAGGATCATCAAGCACTTGTCCTTTCACCCTTGTTTCCAAATTGAAAGAGATAGAGTCATCTTTTATTTGTTTCTCGAATCTTAAAACATGAAACAGTAAAGTTTCTAAGTTTCAATGTGGTAAAATTAATCACCTGCGATCACATGCCCTTTTAGAGTTTGCTTGTTGGCCGTTTGATTGTTTGCCTTGGTTTTTTCCCGTGTGCTTTTGTTTTGATCTCCTCCCCTTTTCGTTACTGTCACAATGGCAGAACCTTCAGTTTTGTCTACTGGTAGTCCTTACACAGACGATTCGTTAGAGGCCTCTCAGTCCTCTACTGAACCTCAGCAGCCTATTGTCTCCGAGTTTCCCGACGGGGGACCGGTTCTATATGAGATTCCCTTTGGTGGACCAGTTGAATTCAATTGGTCCTTATCCAACGCTTGGTTTGGATTTGGAGTAGGGGAACATTTCCCTCCTCTTACATCGGGATCGCCTTTCTTAGCTGTTGTTATTCCTCCTAGTCCTCGCCGTCTTTTAGAAGATCTAGTGGCAGGATCAGATATGGACTCACCCAGTCCTTCTCCTAGTGAGGAAATTCCTACATCTGGTGAAGATTACTAGTTATTCCCTGAAAACAACCTTGAGTCTTCTGTGATGTCTTCACTTAGTCCTTCGCTTCCAGCGGGGTATAGATCTTTAAGTCAGATTGTGGCCGATGTCTCCTCCCTAGGAGTATCCACTCTGTCTACGAGGCCGGTTATTCCTTCGTTAGGGATGTCCCCAAGGACACTTCTCATGTCATCTCCTCATGTCACATCAGTACCTATTAGGCCAACCGTCTGTGTAGCTACATCTACACCTGCTATTACTACTCAGTCCGTCAGGACCGCGTCACTTCCTGAAGACGTCTACATAGCATCTGCTATTCCGGAGAATATCTCTCCTCAGGAGTATCGGTTGTCTCTACAGCAGTCGAAATCCGAGGTTGGTTAGTCCTCCCAAGATCCCAACTGTCCTTATTTTTCCCATTATGGCAGGATGGTACACCCGTTTATGTTTTTCCATATCAGTACGATGAGCAAGGAAACCCTCTACGTTTTCCTGCTCCAGAGGCTTATCAATATGTTCAAGGTTTTCTGTCTACCCAGGCTTGGCAATGTTCCAACCCGCAAGGACAACCCTTCCAAGGCCAACCTTCGAGCCAGCCTGGTTATCTATATGACCCGCAAGGACAACCCTTACAGGGCCAACCTTCGGGCCAGCAGGGGTTGTTATATGGTCCGCAAGGATAGTCCTACAACCCTCAAGGTCAAACCATACAGCCTCACCCTGCGGTCCAACCGGGGAAACCTCTAGAACCTACAGGTCAACCAGGGTATCAACTGAGACCGTTGTACGGTCCTAGGGGGAAAATCCAACCCTCTCAACCTATGGTGCAACCTCTGCAACCTCAATTTCCTATTGGTCTGAATGTTGCATAGCCAGGGCCATCTTATGGTCCTCTTGCGGGTCAAACTGGTTATCAAGCACAACCTGGCCCTATCCAGCCACTAGGCCAACCGACTCATCCGAGGTAGCCTGGTGTCCCTCTTCAACCAGGTCAACCTATTCAACTAGGACAACCTGCTCAACCAGGTCAACCTGTTCAACCAGGCCAACCTGCACATCCAGTCAACCCTCCTCAACAGCTGATTTACTCTATGCCACAGTCGAATCCGCCTGTGCGCCCAACTCATCAGGCTCAACAGGGCCCCACTTACCAGCAACCCGCTCAACCCCAAGGCGGTTATTATCTTCAAGGTCAATCTCGACCGGTTTAAAACTTGCCCCAAGGTTCTGATTATTACCTTCAACAACCACGCTATACCTATACTTAGCAGTCAAATCCATATACTGCTCAAACGGGGTCGACATATAATCAGGGTCCATACCCCGGTTATCAACCCCCATACACTGGTTATCAACAACCGTATCAATCTAACTATACGAATTACACCCCCTATGGTCAGAATCCCGCGGGACAGAACCAATGGGGGAAAAGTTATGCTCAACTAGGGTGGAGTACATGTACAGGTCCTTATCAAGGGCCTGGTATGCCTTTCAATCCTTAGTTACCTTTCCTTGCTACGTTGGAATTGCAGGATTTTTCTAGATTGACCAATGATTCGATTCTTCACAATCCTTATTGGCATCCAGTTCCAACCAAGGTGCCCGGTGACTATCCTAAATTTGAAGGTAAAGCTGGAGAGGACCCCCAGGCTCATGTGATGACCTACCATCTGTGGTGTTCTTCAAACTCCTGGGTGGATGATTCAATTCGTCTACGTCTTTTCTAGCGCACTCTTACCGATGCTGCCACTAAGTGGTATATAGAACTACCCTGCGGTATCTTTCAAGACTTCAATACGTTAGCTATGGATTTTCTGACATATTTTCAGTTACTGGTTTGTTACAAAGCCAGGACGCATCTCCTGACTTGTCTCAAGTAGGATAAAGCCACTCACATATCTAATCATATTCATGAGTGGCGACGTCATCGTAGACTGATCAAGTTTGATATACCTGATCAGCTACTAACTCATTGGTTCACTACCTCCTTTGTTAACAAGATCGCTCAAGATATTGCTATGGGGGCATGTGTGACCGAAGAACAAGCCATTGCTCATGCCCAATACCTCAATTTGGTGTAATTTCAGTCCAACATGCTCTATGATATCTTGACTGATGCCCCGCGGCCAAGGACCTCTAAAGCACCAGCTACCCCATCGGTGGACGGTGTTATTGGTTCCATCTCTCAGGCTTCTCAGAAGTCCTCTAATGGGAAGCAGAAGTCTAATTCTTCCAATAATTCTGCTCTTCCTACCCCTCCAGATTCTAGTAAGACTGTGGAGGTCAATGTCGTTCAAGCCAATCCTACGGAAAAGGCCTCCAAAGGGAAGAAGAAGGGCAAAGGCAAATCCAAACCCGATGCCCTGAAACCAGAGTCTTCTAAACCTCATGCTAACGATGGTTCCCAACATAAACCGAAGTACCCCTGCCTTATTTGTGAAGGAGACCATTATACCAAAGATTGTCCCCGACGATTTGAAGTTAGTCAACTCCTGAAAGGCTCAAAAGGGACTCTGGCAGTTCTCGAAGAACCATTCCCGTCTTAGCAGACCTAGATGGTTGAGCAGCCTTCACCATCTCCACCTTTTGGGTCCGAAGTTTTTATGATGAATGGTGTTGCATCTATCTCAATTGCTACACACTCGAAGGATTATGCTGGATCATGCCGGGTAGCTGGGAAGGAAGTAATTGATGGCCCACCTCCCCCACCTGTCTCTGGTCCTTTAGAAATTGAGAAGCCCAACGATGAACCTGTTGTGAGGCCACTTTCTAAAGGTGTTATGCGAAAATATTCCTATAATCCAAACGCCCGTGCCGCTCAGCACTACAACATTGTTGAGGATTTGGCACAAGCGCCTTCCGTAATGTCTACGTTGGAAGTGCTTCAAAGTTTTTCATCACAATGAAAAGCTCTGTTGTCTGCAATCACTGGAATAGATCCCGCCAATTCTAGCCTTCTCACCTTCGACCTAGAAAATTTTGTCCCCCAACTTCCACATCAAATCACTCTTGTTATACAACTCGGGATCAATGACCTCAACATCCACAGAGCCGTTGTGGATGAAGGTGCTTCCACCTGTGTTATGTCATCTGCTTGCTGGAAGGCCATTAGCTCTCTAGCTCTTACTTCTTCTCCCAATGCCCTAAAGGCATTTGATGGTTGGGAATCTAAACCCCTGGGTGTTCTCAAGAGTTTGCCAATCACATTATAGGGTAAGACAGTCAACGTAGAAGTAGAAGTGGTTGACGCCAAGCTCAACTACAATCTCCTTCTTGGTCGCAGTTGGACTCACACCATGCTATGCATTCCGTCCACCCTCTTCTAGCTTCTGAAGTTTCCCCATGAGGGAAAAATTATCACTATTGATTAGTTTTCTTTCTTCACCTCATCCTCCGAGAACAACATGCCTTATGTGGATCAGATCCTAAATCCCCCTGACAGTGTAGGACCCGGTCTTTTTAAGGACCCCGTCCTCATGGGTATTTTTCCTGTGCCACCATCGCACACCGTTCAATTTAACATGATCTCTAGGTAAGATGACCCTTGGATCATCCCTTCGCTTGAACAGGTGACCTCTTTTGGAGAATCGATGCCTTTAACTCCAGTTGAGATCAGTTACTGTGAGATTGTCACTGCATCTGATCCTCCTCCTCTCGAACATGCTCCTTTGAGCATGGCTCTAGATATATATTCTCAATCCCCTTGGCTCGGCAATGTAGATTCGCTTTATCCTTTAAGAGAAGTCTTCCCTTTTGATGAAGCTATCATTGAAACGATGTCTCTTGAAGATCTGCCATGGAGTGATGGACATCATTGTTCCTCGTTCATGTCTGGCCTGGGGGAAATTTCTGATTGTCTAGAGTGCTTCTCATCTCAGGTTCCCACTCTGCCTCTTCAAATGTCGATATTGACTCATGAGGTCCTTTCGGAGGGAAATCTGAGTAATATCACTCAAACCATCCCTATCGACATCTTCGTTAAACCGGGGGTAGTTGAGAACATTCATGTGGGAGTTACCTATTCTCCTGAAGAGATTTAGGTATACACAAGCCTTTTTCATGAATTTAGAGATGTTTTCACATGGTCCTATGAGGAGATGCCTGAGATCGATCCCAGTATAGTCATGCATGAGATTCCTACCTATCCAAGTGCAAAATCCGTGCATCAGCGTCTATGCCTAGTGCACCCCCGAAAAGCCGTAGCTATAAAGGTAGAAGTTGAAAAACTTCTTAACGCGGGCCTTATCTATCCAATTCCCCTTACAGAATGGGTTTATAATATTGTCCCCGTAGATAAGAATCAGGGCACTATACGAGTTTGTGTTGATTACTGAGACATTAATCGGGCCTGTCCTAAGGACAATTACCCCACTCCTTTTATAGACCAAATCATCGATGAATGCGCGGGGAGTGAGATTTATTCCCTTATGGACGGTTTCTCGAGTTACAATAAAATTAATATTTTACCCGCTGATCAACATAAGACTGCCTTTATCTGTCCATAGGGTACCTTCACTTACAAAAAGCTCCCGTTCGGCTTGAAAAACGTTGGGGCCACCTTCCAGCATGCTATGTCCTATGCTTTCCACGACATACGTCATATCATTCAGCCATATCTGGACGATTTGCCAGCCCATTCAGCGTGGCGTGAGGACCATCTTGAACACCTTCGCCAGATTTTCCTCCGCTGCAAATGTTACAATATTAGGCTCAATCCTCACAAGTGCATCTTCTGCGTAGATTCTGGTCATCTTTTAGGATTCATCGTATCCAAATACGAGATTCACCTTGACCCCCTCAAGGTCAAGGCTATCGTTAACTTCCCATCCCCATCCTCATTACATCAACTGCAGAGTCTGCAGGGGAAAGCCAACTTCTTACGGCGCTTTATTCTGAACTATGCAGAAGTGGCCAAGGGGTTTACGTGAGTTTTGAAACAGGACGTTCCCTTTCATTGGGATGAGATTGCCCAGCAATCCTTCAAGAAGCTTAAAGAATTGCTCGTTAATGCTCCGTTAATACGTCCTCGCAACTATCATCGCGATTTTACCCTTTATTTGGCTGCTGCGTTTAGCACGGTAGCTATGGTTCTAGTACAGGATGACGACAATGGAAATGAACACATAGTTTACTATCTATCTCGGAATCTTCTCAACACGGAAATGCGCTATGCCCACATCAAGAAGTTGGTTCTCGCTACAGTTCAGGCTATTCAGTTGTTCCGCCATTACATCCTGTTGCGTACGGTAACCGTGGT
Organism: Pinus albicaulis; assembly: GCA_034641835.2. Lineage (NCBI taxonomy): Eukaryota > Viridiplantae > Streptophyta > Pinopsida > Pinales > Pinaceae > Pinus > Pinus albicaulis. The sequence continues at coordinate 537,936,037 of CM076577.1, forward strand.
TTTTGACTGCAACCCCATGACATATATCTTGTCTCGACAATTGCTGGGAGGAAAGGTACTCCAAATGGATTGTCATCCTTCAGGAGTTCGATTTGGAGTTTACCACTGCTGAATCGATGAAATCATTGGTTTTTGCTGATATTATTTTCTCTCTCTTGACAAACTCCGTTCCATCCCAATCCAAGGATCATATCCCGGATGAAACACTCTTTATTATCAACACTCGTGATCCATGGTATGGTGACATTATTGTGTACCTTAAAACATCCACATTCTGGTATGAGTTGACAAAAGATTCCCGACGTCAGATTCGGAATCAATATCAACCATACTGTATTGTAGGAGATACCTTGTATCGTGTCGGAGTTGATTCTGTGCTCCGCCACTGCTTGACCCTGGAAGAGGCTGAGAGAGTCCTGAATGACTGTCACATTGGTGCTTGTGGCGATCACATGTTCGGATATGCCACCACCTAGAAGATTTTGCGTGCGGGTTACTTCTGGCCGTCTATATTCAAAGACTGTATTATTGTAGTTCGAAAATTTCATGCGTGCCAGGTCTTTTAGCACAAGATGTGCGTGCCACCCTTACCCTTTCATCCTGTCATTACCGTAGGTCCTTTTTCTAAATGGGGCATATATTTTATGAAATGTAACCCTCACTCGGCTGGGGGGAATGCTTATATAATCGTTTCCATGGACTACTTCACTAAGTGAAACGAAGCGATGCCTACATTAGCTGCCGACGGTAAGACAGCTGCTCAATTCATTTTCAACCATGTGATTACACGTTTCAGAGTCCCTCAGGCCATTTTCACTGATCATGGCACTCATTTTCAGGATTACATGATGGCCGAGCTGACATCAAAGTTGGGCTTACACCATGATAGCTCAACGCCATACTACCCCTAGGCGAATGGCCAGGTTGAGGCCGTGAACAAGGTATTAGTCACGATTCTTCAACGAACGATTGTTATCCACAAATCCAATTGGAATCTCCAATTGTTCTCAGCTCTCTGGGCCTATCGAACGTCAGTAAAGAGTGCGACCAAATTTACTCCTTTCCAATTGGTGTATGGTTTGGAAGCAACTCTCCCGGTTGAATGTGAAATTCCTTCTCTAAAGTTGGTTGTGGAATTACTGCCCGAAACTTCTCCGGAGAAAGAACAGCTCTTGTATTTGGAACGACTGGATGAAACCTGCCACTTGGCTACCTTAGTTATTGAGGCACAAAAAAAGCGGGTGAAAGCCCATTTCGATTAATCGTTTCTCCGCGTTATTTCATTGAAGGGGACCTCTTCCTCCTATATGACCAAGCACATGATAAAATTGGAGTGGGAAAACTCTAGCCCATGTGGCATGGGCGCTATATAGTTAAGCGAGTATAAAAAAATGGGACCTTTCAGCAAATCAACTATGAAGGTATTCCTCTGGCGCAGCCTAGGAATGGGCTGTACCTCAAGAAGTACTACGCTTGAGTTATTCTTGTGGTGTGTGTGTGCATAAGCGAGTGTGTTCATCTTTTTGAATGTGTGGTGTGGTGTGCTTTGTAAGCATCTTTCTACTGATTGGGTCTTCCTGATTGTGTAGATGTCTATTACTCCTTTTGTCAGTTTCACGGATGGTGCCTCCCGCAGTACCAGGAATTTGTCCTCGGCAACCTGGGTAATCTACGATCCTGCTGGTGAGTTAGTCAATCTACAAGGTGTTTGTCTAGGGCCTACCACAAATAATGTCACGGAGTATAGTGCCATTTTGGAATTGGTTAACGAGGTTATTAACCTTGGTATTAGTGCATTACTTGTATATCTGGACTCACAACTTGTAGTGTTACAACTTAATGGTCATTATTCAATTAGAAACCCATCCATTTTATGATTGTATCTATGGATTTGTTTACTAGAAAGAAATTTTGATTACATTACATATCAACACATACCCAGACACATGAATGTGTTAACAGATGTAGTAGCTAATATGGTTTTAGATAGACATTTACGCAACTTGTAAAAACATCATCATATGTAAAAATATCCATCCAGAAATAGATATATGTATGTCAAAAAGTTTGCAGTTTGTGTACATCACATAAAATCAAAAAATATACATGTCTGTTTTCATAACAGCCGGAGACAACATTTCTCTCAAAATTGTGCAAATGTAAAGCCCTAGATGACCAACCAGCGTGCTGCTCATGGTAGAATGTCACCGCCCGCACCAGTCGCCTCAGTAAATGATGAAGGCAACTAGGAACCCCCATAGTGTGCCTCTGATAAGCCATTGGGACATCTGCTAGCTAAGCATAATATGGGATCCCCCGAGCGATTCCCTCCAAGTTCTGCACTAGCTCATTCCGCTCGCCACCCTCAGCTTGAGGATCGTGCACAAGAGGGGTCCTCCGTGCGATGGGCGACATCCTGGTGGGCCTCTCTAGGCCAACGTCTATGCACATATAGGATAGTTTGTTAGAATAGGAATGTATCACAAAAAAAAATCATAAATATACAAAATAAAAAAGTGTCTTACCCAAATCCTCATCCCAGTCATCCCCCTCTTGGAGTGGAAGATCTGGGTCTCCCATGAAGTCGGTAACGGCATAGGGCCAGTCCTCAACAATGATCAGTTGTCGCCGTATCCATGCAAAAAACTCGGGCCTCCATGACATTTGTTGGCCCCCTCCTCATCTGGGCATGAGTGCTACCCATCGAGCCATCCTTGGCTCCCTCAATGATGGCTCGACGACTATCACCCCCTGGCCCTCGAAAATTGATAGTCGTTCAAGGATGAACGATACCAGGATAAAAACGTACCGAAACTATTTCCGTTTGGTATTCTTAAACTTCATCAACTACCATTTGATGTTCATTGTTATGGCAGTGGCCCAATCAAATAGTGTCGGGCTCATGCATTCAGATGCTAAGAGGAGCTGTGCTTTAGTTGCCTCATGCGGTGCCTGTGACCCTGCAGCTCGCATAATGGTGTGGAGCACCACTCGGAGTGCCAAATCAGGGACCATGTGGATATCAACCTTCCCATTGCCTAATCTTGTTCATGCCCCTGGGCACACTCTTTCCATCACCATTGAAATTTTCTCACCAGATGGCCTAGTTCCTGTCAAGATTGGAATTGAACCTATGCGGGACAATCCAGTTATGAAATAAATGTCAGATACTTCAGGTTCCAACACTTGGTCTGGAAGCCTGAATTTTTCTTCATTCTCATCCCAAATGATGATCAAATACTGCAGTAACTCAAGTTATGCTCTCAAACATGGTGTTAAGAAGAACTTTTTTAGACCGCAGTTTCAGAGAGCGTTCATGCATGATTCATTCTCCATGGCCATTTCATCTTCTTCACCATGCTATCTTTATTTCCACTCAATTACCATTGTGGCCATGTATCTGCACCAACATGGTCATAAACACCTCATTAGATCTCCGGAAGACTAAAATATTCAACTGATTGGTTCACATTTTGTTAAATTCAAGTCGAAATTTGAGTTGCGCCATTGGCGTGACTATTTTTCTAACAGTTGCACCAACTGGCACGACCCCTTTGCAAAGAGGAGCCTGTTGGTGTGGGTCCATGCCTGATACTTGCGCTAATTGGCCGAGCCCTAAATTTGTAAAGGTCCCCTAAGGGATCCAAAAACACAATGGAAATCTATAAAAAATGAATTAAAACAAAGCTAAGGAGAGTGCCTCTTACCTGGAACGAATGAGAACTGAAATGACATACTGGATTGACCACAATCGCCACCACAAGTTTGCACAGAAAAAGCTCACTGTTGCTCTCACAAGAGGTAAAAAGTAAAAGTGAATATGTTTTTACTATTTTTGGCATATTTATAACTTTTCAAAGTCAAAATTAGGTTTTGAAAGTCATTTTTCCAATATTTTATTATATTTTGTCGAAAAATGGGTTTTACACTCACTTTCATGTGCAGCAACAGGTTTTCATGCAGCTTGGATGACGATACGAGTTGTATTTTATACCTTTCAGGACTCGGTAAAAACACAAAAAAGTCATTTTTGGAGTCATCTTTCAGCTCTTTTCTAACTCTCTAAACATGAAAAGATTGCTGAGTCGCTTGTCATTTTGATCTCATTAAATTGGATGTGAAACGACATCTACCCAGTATACGTTTACCCCTTTTTTGAGCTGGGATAGATTATTTACGAAAAAGGAATGCTCTAGCCTATCGCGACTAGGAGGTTTTCTCAGACACAGTTTTCTACCTTTTTCGGATACGAGGAAATATTTACGAAAAGGGACTATTGGAGTTTACTTTTCTGTTGTCTTTTCAAACTCTCTAAACATGAAAATACACTGAGTTCTTCCTTTGTCAGATTCCTTAAAACCTGATGACATCAGATTTTGTCGTATTGACGATACTCGAGTTTCTAATTCCTAGGGCTCGTTAAATGTACTAGGTGGGATTTGTCCGAAGGAAAAAATTATATCACAAGCATATTCTATCCCCTTCAAGCTTGTTCTCAAAATTAATTGGGGTACTTTACAGAAATGGTGGGGAAAAATGAAACTAGTATCATCGTCGTGTCGGCAGTATGTCACTCTTGAACATGGCACTTATCTGCATTCGTGTCGGGTTGGGGACATATCATCTCGTTCTCTGCTTGCCTCCATGGGTTTGGGTAATCCATTTTGACCTATCATCTTCTCTTTGCCTCATCATCATGACCTCTGATATTTTGATGTCAAATACTGCCAAATCCAGTGTCGTGTCGCCAATATGTTCAAGGGAAGTTGACCTTTGCAGGTTCAACCCTCCTCTGATTCTCTACTAATCCTGATTCAAAAACATTATGTTTCTCTGTCTCGCATCGATGATGTGGGAAACACTATGGCTCACCTTCGATCAAGGTCACTTCTTGTTGACTTCAGCTCATTATCCAAGAAGCTGATCTAGAGACTCCTTTCGGGTACCTTGGAGCCTGCATGCCTCAATGGCAGGTTCTTCGCATTCGACGCAAGGTTTTCATCATTGGCCTTCGATCAAATGATTATGTGGGTGATCGATGCCAGCTCACTATTCACATTCCGTGGACTGTACCTATAGTACCTTAAGGGCCATTGTCATTATTGGTGGTTCCTCTCGCGTCTGTTAATGACTTTCATCATTGGCTGGTAACCAGACAATGTTCTTGCATGTTCGAATTCAGCTCACTTATTCACATGCTGGAACTTGTAATTTTTTTGGGTCGAGATGGAGCGCAAGACCCTGGATTTTTTCTGATGGAATCTAGGCTGTGGATTTTTTTGGATTATCATGATTAGTTACATGACTCATTGATTGGATGGCTGCGACCATACCTGAGTCTATTTATTGATCCTTACTAGATGGTTGCGCCCATACCTTGGATCTTGATTATTATATAACTCTATTGTGGATGGTTGCGCCCATACCACATATCATGTATTTGAGATATCAGTTGTACTTGTCTACGCAGGTTTTCCAATGGTAGTGTTTTAGTTGGACATGTTCTTGTAAATCATTTCACCCCTCTCTGTCTCTCTCGGGCCTCATGCTTTAGGGGGCATCTGTTACATAGTAATTTGTCACCGTCCCTGCAATCCACCGTCCCACACATTGGAGGGCCTTTTCCGTGACCTGTGAGTAGTGACATGACCTGAAACCACTTTCATGGCATCCCCCTTGACAAGGACAATCATTCGTCTGAAGACAGTTTCTTGTAAAAAGCCCTAACAATAGAACTTTTTTCCTTAGCGCAACCAGCCAGTTCAACTCTCACGCCAATGAGGTAAATCCACCAAAGAGGGCGCGCCAACTAGTGCTTTGTCCCAGTGTATTACTCACGCCAAGCTTAATAAGGATTTAAAAAAAAAAATAAATGGCAGAAGTTTGATTCCAACCAACTCCTGAACGAGTCTCTAAAATTAGTTGGGAGGTTTGGCCCCAGATCTCCATGTAGGGGAAGTAGTTTTCCACCTATCATGGAAACTTCCTTAAGGATAGGGCCAATCCCACCATTATAGGGATCCCAAATCCCCTTCCACCATCTATATAAGCTTGCCATTTTCCCTTTGCAAGCTAGCCTTAATGGTCATAGAACTAAGAGCTGAATCAGTACCAAGGAGAATATCGCCAGACAGCCTTTGAGAGCCAAGTCGAAGAGAGAGAGCTTTGTCCCATTCCTGACGAGCTTCATTGAGACGTGCTCTGTTGTTGACCCCGCCGAAGGAAGATCCAGCGTCAAAGCTTAAGGTTGTATCATTCCTTCGTTTTATTAATGATAAGCGACTTTGATTATGGTTTCACTCGTGTATCTTTATCTTTGATGCAATGAGTTACATCTTCTTTGGCTGATGTTTAATTAAAAGATTTAGATTCTATGTTGTATATCATCATGTCTCTTTGCATGTGTGAAGGTTTTCGGACCCGCCAAGCGGAAGGATCGTGATCTGCCGAAGTGGAGGACAGGAAGCATCATCCTTCTTTCGACGACCACCACGTAGGACCCGAGGTAGACAAATTATCATTTGTTGTCGTTTTGTAACTAGAGACCTACGTCTTAGCATGACTTGATTGCTGCTAGACCCGATCTGGGCTAGTAGGGATTGCCTCTGTCTACAGAGGGGATTTACCTCTCCAACAGGTATGTAAAACAATTCTTATTGTAAGCAAGTATTTTAGAGTTTATACCACTAAAATTTTATATTATAGTTTTTCAAAATCTTGAGTAGTTCAGTCTATAAGAATCAATCAACTTTTTTGGATAATTTTTTAAAGTCTAGCATCAAGAAATCCATCTTACAATTGGTTTATTATGTTGTACAGTGTAGTCACAACATTTTTTTCATACAAATCCTTAATCATATCAATTATCTAAAACCATTGAGAAGAATATCACAAATTTTACAGTTTCGAGTCCATAAAGTTGAAAAGGTTTACTTTGATAAAAGGAAAAATGTGTTGCAAATACAATGTCAATATCCATAGTGACAATAGCATTGAATTTTCCAATAGGGGGAAGCTCAATTGGAAATAATAGTGTTATAAAGTATTATGTAAATTTTGATATTCAAGGTACAATTGCCCCTTGCCCCATGGCCCGTACCCCAAGGGTGTTCACCCTGTTAGGGTCCTATAATAATAGAGTTCATAATATTTTAATTGACTTTGATAGTCTTGTAAATATGTACATACCTTGCTTTCTGTTATCACTCAGGTTTTCCTAGAAGTTGTGTAAGAGGAAAGTATACCCGAGGTAACCACAAACCAACCTTTTAGATGCAGAATCTAGCCAATCTGCATCCAGAGAGGGCTCTCTCTTTATGATTTATCCTTGTTCTTGGAAGGTTTTAGGCTAGTTATAGATTCAAAGTTTGTTTTGGGAAAATGGTGGAATCCACAAACTAAGGGCAAGGTTGAGAGCTTTCAGTCCATTGGGCTATGGAGTCAAAGGATGGCTTTACTGGATTTCTATTCTACACGCAAGATGGTTTTACAGGGCAAAGTAGCTAGACAGAGAACAATCCTTAAAATTTAAAGTGGATGGGATGATTTTGAAGGGATGAAAGGCAGCTAAGAATCTTTCACCATGTTCAAAAGAAAGAAATGAGATGACTACAAACAAAGAGAAATGAAGAATTTTTTATTATAGTAATCAACAATGTTTAAATTAGCAAAGCAAGAGCATTTAAGAATTCATGCTTATAACTAATTTAGAGGAAAACATCAAGAACAATCACATCTGAAATCAGAGTACAATTAAGTAAATTCTGATTCAATCCTTTATGTAAATTATTCAGAAATGGACATAATGATATTATAAACTGATATAAAACTTAAGACAAAGGGTAGAAAGACTTATTGAACTGCAGTCCAACACATGAATCTTGCAAAAAGTCCTGAGCTTCAAATCGTCATCCAGTAAGCCACGAATAAATTTCTCCAAAATGCTTTTATTCCGAAAATCTCAATGTTACAGCAAAGTAATAGAATCCACCACAAATGCTTCCAAGAGTGGAGTATTTATACAAATTCTAAACTAAAATATCTTGAAACAAATATCAAAATTGGTTCACAAATCTCTCCAACTATTTACATAAATAGAACTAAAGTAAAGGACACTCAAACTATTTGGCACTATTTTTAATGGATAGGTGATGACAAAGAGGAGAATTCGAATTTGATCCAAATCTTATTTGATGATGAGGCATCCAAGTCACTAACTGCTTCCTTTCTTTGTGCAATCTGCTCCAACAATTCTGCAAACTTAGGGTCCAATGATATCTTCGTATTTCTCAATCCGTAATCGATATGTAAAAAGTAAAAGAGGTTATTGTGTATTAATATGTTGGTGAGATAAACCTCTTTCAGTTTCCCAAAATTCTTCTCCAGCTGTACATAATATTCTCTGTAAAAAATATGTGTAAAACAGAGTTTTACAGAGTCTGAAAAATAACCTCTAAAGATGTGCATGTATCTCTCATGCTGAAATCACTGTGCAAAAAGTGAGATAGGTTTTTGTATATGGGTCCCTTAGGAACAAAAATGTCCTTCAGTTTTGTAAAATGTATTTCTAATTGGCCACAATATTCTCTGCAAAATGATGACTTGACTGTAATTTTCTGCAAAAAGTGCTTTCCAACTTTGTTTAATATTTCCAAAACCATAATAGTTGTTAGAAAAGTGAGAGAGGTTTTTGTAGATGGTCCTCTTAATAACATAAACCTCCTTCGGTTTTGTAAACTTCATCTTTTATTGATCACAATAGTTTCTGAAAAACTATGACTAAAATATGCAATTTCTGCAAAAATGTTCCTTCTTGTTGTATTTTTCATCTTTTCACTTTTTTGTTCCTTTGACTGTTTTACTTTCACTTTAGATAAACTTCAATGTTGGTGAAAGTATTTTCATCTCTTTGTACCATTTTACTGCCTCTGTAATTACTTTTACTGTTTTACCTTTGACCGCTCTGTAACTTCATTTTTACTTTCACTCTGACTTTTACCTGATACACTTTAACCACTGATACTCTTTAATCCTGATACTCTTTGATTGTTCTTTACTGTGTTAGACTGAGCAGTAATTGGGAAAAGAACATTCTGGTTAGGGGAAATTATTGCTCTTTGAGTTGGATCATAGTTAGAATGGCAATAGTGGACAATTTCTGGGAAAATAATGACTGAGGGGATGAGATACCTTGGGAGATTGGATTCCCACAACCCTATAAGATCTTGCCCCTTTGAGTATTCGTCTCTGCAGCGACAATAGCTCAATAGGGGACTTTCATCAAAACGCAGGTCTTTAATTTGGAAATCCTCATCTATCAAAGTTAAATAGTCAAATTCACGGTGAGGAGCATTCAATGGAGTGATATTAAGAGCTGCCGGGACCTCCATTTTGGTTCTTGTGGATTCAAAATGAAGGTTTTTGGTTTTCTTCCTGGGCCGGGCGGGATTCTTGAAATGAAGGAAATTGGAACAATTTGCAGGTTCGGGGAGCAATTTCACAGGTTTAAAATCTCCAGGGAGGACTCAGTGATGATTTTTAACCACTTTTTCAGCGAAAAAACAAAGGAAACTGAGTTTTACGTGCAGTCGGGGCGTAAAGGATAAATACCTGTTTTTAGACGGAAACTGGTTTTCTAACAGGTAACAGGCAATGGAGGAACTGTTCTTCAGCATGGGCGCAGCGGAATCTTGGAGTAAAATGATCAATTACAGTGAAAATTTGAAAATCGCAGCGGGAGCTCTGTCGTTTTCAGAATAACGAAAATAACAGGAAAAACGTGAAAAATGGCTTATTTACAAGTTAAAAGGGTTTTTTGTTTTTTCGAGGTGTGACGTCATCGACGTACGGGGTGATGTAGGGAAGTGGGGCCGGCGGTATGCGGTAAGTGGTAAGCGGTGAGCCCGCACCGCTTATGGACGAGGGCGGTAAAAGTCGCGGTGGGAGCGATTCCACAGATTTCTCGCCACGTGGATGGTCTGACTAGTCAAAACCACCCATCCCCCGCTGGTTAAATTGCTGACAAGGGATGGGCAGCAGAATCAACGCTGGCCGTTGATCTGCGGGAGGCTGATCCAACGGTTGGGGCGATGGGAATATGGGCGGAGGTTTCATGTGGGCCCCGTCGTACTTTTAAACACTTTTAAATGTTTTTAATCGCTCCGGGGGCTTTTTAACTGGCGGAAATAGTTATTAATTAGTCCAGGCGACTTAATTAATCCTGTATGCAAAAGAAAGGGGTTGCGGCGGAGTTGGCTAGGTGGAATGCCACGTGGACGGACCAAGGTGGCGCAAGACTTTCGCAAAGTTTTATTGATATGTTTTGGTATTAAACATACATATTGTATGTCTAAAGTTTTTTATATATATTTTTTATTATATGATGAATGAATTAATCCAATTAATTCACCATAGGGGCGGGATTTATATTATAAAGGTATATTTAACCAAAGGGTATATAATGGGTTTTATTTTATATGCGCGGGGATATAAAACACTTTGGTTAAACTTTATACGAAGGGGGTTTTTTGGGTTATTTATAAAAAAGGGAGTTATATACTTAGGAAAGGGTATTTCACTAGGGATTTAATATAATAGAGTTAAATGTTAATATGGTAAAGGACAAGGAAAATCAAAACATTTTTGTACATCTAAGAAAGTGATAACTTGTGAAGTAAATTGCAACATTTTGTCTTCAACACTTAAACTTAGAATAACAAGTTATTTTGAGGAATTTTTATGGAATTTTGCATCACTTTCCTAAGTAAAATAGGATTTTACTTAGGAAAGGGTTAAAGATAACAATGATGAATTATCTCAAGTGCTTAGGTCTTTTTGATCATTAGGCCGAGGGTCCGGTCCCTCCAGAAGTCAAGGAAATGCCTTGAGCCCCTTTGATCTCAAATTACCTTAGTACTTTTGGGGAAATTAGTAAAACTCTTGAGGGAAAAATGATGAGGGAGGTTAATGAATTTGACTTTGCTTGCTGTGATTTTCCAGTGCATTTCTTGCTTTAGTACTTGTGATGAAAGTAAATGATTAACCAACATGTAGCAGCACCATTCACCAGATAACACTTTGCAGCACCATCTACCTACCCTATCTACTTAACACTACCATTTTGTCTTCTTTATTAGGGTGCATTTAGACTTGCAAACCCTGATCAATCTTTTCTTTTACATGATGAATCTATCTATTTCTACCCTTATTACATCCAAGGGCTCAGATTAAACTGTTGAGCACCTTTTATTCACTCTACCTAGCTACTTATCTGCCAAGATTAAACTGTTTGGCTAGATATTTATTCTCTAATCTATAACATGAAATTGAAATATGACTAAGCCAAGTTTAAACAGTTTGACTTATTCATGAATTATGGCAAAGGTTTGACAAGCTGCACACAATTGCTTTATTATAAAAGATGAAATAGTAGTGGCATTTGAATTTGCACACTTTCCTTGGTCTATTTTTTGCTTGGGGTTCATTTCTTTCACTTTTTTGACCATTTTATTATTTTTACCCTTTGATTTTTCTTTTAGGGTATACCCTCTTTACATTTTTTAAATTTTTTGATTTTTTGGTTTTTTCAAGAATATGGAACACCTTTGCTCAAGAAAAAGGTTTGAACATATTCCATAGTTCAATCAAGACAATCATGAAAAATGACACCTATTGGTATAGGAGTCTAACACTGGCTCCACTTGGGGATGGCTTTTCCTTGTGGAAAGTCAAGAACAGCAGATCAGATGCCTAAACATGTCTTCAAATTTAACTATGTAATCTCCTTCTTCTGGTAGCTTTATTGTACATATGATAGTGAAACTTTTGAAGCTTAGGGCCTTCACTTCGGGCTTCAACTTCAAGAAGTCACCATCCAATTAAAACTGATGCATTAGCTGTGGCTGAAAATATTGAATTGAATATAGTCCTTTTTTCTGCAACCTGAAATCTAATCTTGAAACTTAAAACAACACACAAAATTTTTCAAACCAACTTAATGAAAAACTAGTTGTAAATTGAAAACTAAAAAAAATTGCTCAAAATTCTGAGCTTATTAGCACTCATCTACCTACTCAATCTACTGTTTCAACTGCTAGTTAGGTAAAATGAAATAGCCAATGCAACCATTCAAGCATTATGTACTTTGATAGATTTTGTTTCATTTTCTTGTTGATTATCAAAATTGTACTTCTGCAACCTATTAGAAACTTGTCAACAAATGAGAGGATAAGGAAACACTTGATTTCCTTTGTTGACTCTAGAAACTGTACAAAAGGATCTTCCAAAATATATACACTGATGTTTAACTGATCTGAACAACTGTACATTTGTTCTGGATGGCCTCCATACCATGAATATGAAGTGCTATTTTCATCTTTATCTCCCTGTAAACTTTCAGATAAGATTTGTGATGATATTCCTATTGATTGTAATGTTTGAGTGTTGAATCCTTTATCATCTTGATTCTGAAAATCATAGTTAGTTAATAGAGGAATGCTTTGAATGCCTTCAATATTCAACATGTATGCTATTGGATCCTGAAAATCTTGGGAAAATTGCTGGAACCTATGACATATAAAATTCCATGGGACTTCATAAACTTCAACAAGTTTCCCATTCTTTTCTTTAAATATGTTATACCACATGTCCTTTAAAAGCTGAAATGGTTCAAAAAATAGTGGTATGGAACTTTCTTGTGTCATTTGATCATTTATTTCAATGGGAACTGATAACTGCAATTGTGAAACTGAAAAATCTTGATCAATAGTTTCATTATCTTCTTTGTTGTCAATCACAATTCCTAAAGATTGCCGATTATTGATGGCATGATAGTTTTCTCTAATGAACTGAAATGAAGCAAAACAAAGAGGTAAAGAATCTTCACTTATTTCCACATTTTCTGCTCTTCCTTCCTCACTCTCATGGTTGATCTGTATTGGCTGATCACTGTCTTCAATCTGCTGAAACTGCATTTCTTCATCCTCCAAACTAGCTTCTGATATCTCTGTAAAGTTAGCTTGACTTTGGAGAACATAACTATCATCATAATGATCATGCTTAGGCAAATCATCAAAATAAGGAATGTCATCAAACATACACATTAGAACAACAGATTCCTCTTCCTCATATTGATTTGTAAATTCATTTTCTGATTTATGATAATTTGAATTCAGAGGAATTTGTTCATGGCTATCAACCTCTTCTATTTCTTCATGGTGATTTTGAATAAAAAATTCTTCTTTCATAGTGATCTCCTGTGTTAATTCATCTAGTTTTCTTACCAAAAGGTTGAGTTTTACCTCTGCGATGTTTTTCCTTTCCTCTCTCTATTTTCAACTTTTCCCGTTTGATTTGAGATTACTCTATCAACTCTAATATTTTTGTATCCGTACAAGTGAGCTATGATGAATGATTTCTTTCTTAACTGTAAATTCTATTTCAATCAAAGGCACTCTTTTTGATAATGTAAGAGAGCCGAATCATGAAGAGGAGTAGTCAATATTTTTTCTGCATTGAATAATAAACTTGACAACTGTCAGAAAATTGTTGCATGTTTCATTTGAAAATAGTCTTTTTTAATTGATTGTATTCTTCCATGATCACAAAATGATTAACTTTGATTATCCATCTATCAAGGAAAATTTTGATAAACTGCTGGAAATTTGAGATGCTAGCATTAGGCAGATTTTTGAACCAATTCTTTATTCTATTTTGCAAAGAAAGAGCAAAAAGTATGATTTTAACATCATCTTCATCAATCTCAAATAAATCCAAATAATTTTCAAAACCTTGAATATGTTTTTGGGCCGTGATACCATTTTCTCCATCAAATCTAGGAAGATACTTGTAGTATTTTTCAGGAAAATCATGGAGTAAAGGAGGTAGAATAAGGGGCTTATATCTATCTGGAACTTTATATGGCACAGGGATATGTACAGGGATTGTAAGATCAGTTTTTATTATTTGAGGCTTCTTAATTGGAAAATGATCATCATTAGATTCATAAGAAAGCTGCTCAAAGAGATTAGAAGAATTATTATTTACAATCTTCAAAGGAAAATAACTAAAAACTAATCTAAGATCTTCTATAAAATACAATATACATTGAAAAAATTTCTTAATGAGAAAGAACATAATGTCTTGGATTAAGATCCAAGTTGAAAGCCTGATCTTTCCATATTGTTCTTGGAGGTTCATTCCTCCAGTGGAGTCTTGATTGTGAAATTGATTTGGAGTCGCCAGGTGGATGATTTTAATCCCACCCATTGATCCCCACCAATTAATCTACTCGATCTAAACTGTAAAATACTTCAAGAGTTAGTTCTTCAGAAACCAAACTTTATATTTTATATCATTTTCTTTGACTTAAAACAACTTCTATGATTTCTTTTTAAGAGGCTTTAGATGATTTAAACCTCTAAAGACTTATTGAGTATTGAACTAGAGAAACCGATTGAAAGTTTGAAACTAAAAGTTCGCCTTATGTTAGACCGGAGATAGACTGAAGTAGCATTTATTTACTATGCAATTGCAGAGCAAAAGCAGTTCAAAGGCTACCTGGATAACTTCAGGCTTCGTCTGTAGTTTATAAAATAAACAATAGTAACAATAAAATTATTCAGGTCCCCAGTGGATTCGCCACTATGTTATCACTCAGATTTTCCTTGAAGTTGTTGGGAAGAGGAAAGGGGTCCGAGGTAACCACAAACCAACCTTCAGATGCAGAATCTAGCCAATCTGCATCCAGAGAGGGCTCTCTCTTTATAATCTATCTTTGTTCTCGGGGAAGGTTTGAAATAAATATATACATTCATGCTTTGTTTTGGGAAAATGGTGGAATCCAGAAACTAAGGGCAAGGTTGAGGGCTTTCAGTCCATTGGGCTATGGAGTCTAAGGATGGCTTTACTGGATTTCTTTTCTGAACACAAGATGGTATTACAGGGCAAGATAGCTAGAAAGAGAACAATCCTTAAAATTTAAAGTGGAGGGGATGATTTTGAAGGGATGAAAGGCAGCTAAGAATCTTTCACCATGTTCAAAAGAAAGAAAATGAGATGACTACAAACAAAGAGCAATGAAGAATTCTTTATTATAGTAATCAACAGTGTTTAAATTAGCAAAGCAAGAGCATTTAAGAATTCATGCTTATAACCAATTTAGAGGAAAACATTAAGAACAATCACATCTGAAATCAGAGTACAATTAAGTAAATTATGATTCAATCCTTTATGTAAATTATTCAGAAATGGACACAATGATATTATAAATTGATATAAAACTTAAGACAAAGGGTAGAAAGACTTATTGAACTCCAGTCCAACACATGAATCCTGCAAAAAGTCCTGAGCTTCAAATCGTCATCCAGTAAGCCACGAATAAATTTCTCCAAAATGATTTTATTCCGAAAATATCAATGTTACAGCAAAGTAATATAATCCACCCCAAATGCTTCCAAGAGTGGAGTATTTATACAAATTCTAAACTAAAATATCTTGAAACAAATATCAAAATTGGTTCACAAATCTCTCCAACTATTTACATAAATAGAACTTAAGTAAAGGACACTCAAACTATTTGGCACTATTTTTGATGGATAGGTGATGACAAAGAGGAGAATTCGAATCTGATCCAACTCTTAGTTGATGATGAGGCATCCAAGTCACTAACTGCTTCCTTTCTTTGTGCAATCTGCTCCAACAATTCTGCGAACTTAGGGTCCAATGATATCTTCGTATTTCTCAATCCGTAATAGATATGTAAAAAGTTAAAGAGGTTATTGTGGATTAATATGTTGGTGAGATAAACCTCTTTCAGTTTACCAAAATTCCTCTCCAGCGGTACATAATATTCTCTGTAAAAAATATGTGTAAAAAAGCGTTTTACAGAGTCTGAAAAATAGCCTCTAAAGATGTGCATGTATCTCTCATTCTGAAATCACTGTGCAAAACATGAGATAGGTTTTTGTAGATGGGTCCCTTAGGAACAAAAACCTCCTTCATTTTTGTAAAATGTATTTCTAATTGGCCACAATATTCTCTGCAAAATGATGACTTGACTGTAATTTTCTGCAAAAAGTGCTTTCCAACTTTGTTTAATATTTCCAAAACCATAATAGTTGTTAGAAAAGTGAGAGAGGTTTTTGTAGATGGTCCTCTTAATAACATAAACCTCCTTCGGTTTTGTAAACTTCATCTTTTATTGATCACAATAGTTTCTGAAAAACTATGACTAAAATATGCAATTTCTGCAAAAATGTTCCTTCTTGTTGTATTTTTCATCTTTTCACTTTTTTGTTCCTTTGACTGTTTTACTTTCACTTTAGATAAACTTCAATATTGGTGAAAGTATTTTCATCTCTTTTTACCATTTTACTGCCTCTGTAATTACTTTTACTGTTTTACCTTTGACCGCTCTGTAACTTCATTTTTACTTTCACTCTGACTTTTACCTGATACACTTTAACCACTGATACTCTTTAATCTTGATACTCTTTGATTGTTCTTTACTGTGTTAGACTAAGCAGTAATTGAGAAAAGGACATTCTGGTTAGGGGACATTACTGCTCTTTGAGTTGGATCATAGTTAGAATGGCAACAGTGGACAATTTCTGGGAAAATAATGACTGAGGGGATGAGATACCTTGGGAGATTGGATTCCCACAACCCTATAAGATCTTGCCCCTTTGAGTATTCGTCTCTGCAGCGACAATAGCTCAATAGGGGACTTTCATCAAAATGCAGGTCTTTAATTTGGAAATCTTCATCTATCAAAGGTAAATAGTCTAATTCCCGGTGAGGAGCATTCAATGGAGTGATATTAAGAGCTGCCGGGGCCTCCATTTTGGTTCTTGTGGATTAAAAATGGAGGTTTTTGGTTTTCTTCACGGGCCGGGCGGGATTCTTGAAATGAAGGAAATTGGAACAATTTGCAGGTTCGGGGAGCAATTTCACAGGTTTAAAATCTCCAGGGAGGACTCAGTGATGATTTTTAACCACTTTTTCAGCGTAAAAACAAAGGAAACTGAGTTTTACGTGCAATCGGGGCGTAAAGGATAAATACCTATTTTTAAACGGAAACTGGTTCTCTAACAGGTAACAGGCAATGGCGTAACTGTTCTTCAGCACGGGCGCAGCGGAATCTTGGAGTAAATTGGTCAATTGCAGTGGAAATTTGAAAATTACAGCGGGAGCTCTGTCGTTTTCAGAATAATGAAAATAACAGGAAAAACGTGAAAAATGGCTTATTTACAAGTTCAAAGGGGTTTTTGTTTTTTTCGAGGTGTGACGTCATGGTAGTACTAGATGACGTGTGCAGAGTCGGGCGGTAAGTGGTAAGCGGGAAGTCCCCGCACCGCTTTTGGTCGAGGGTGGTTTTTATCAGAGGGGCAGCGATTCCATATGATAATCGCCACGTGGATGGTTGACTATTCAGAAACCACCCATCCCCCACTGGTTAAATTGCTGACAAGGGATGGGCAGCGGAATCAACGCTGGCCGTTGATCTGCGGGAGGCTGATCCAACGGTTGGGGCGATGGGAAGATGGGTGGAGGTTTCATGTGGGCCCCGTCGTACTTTTAAACACTTTTAAATGTTTTTAATCGCTCCGGGGGCTTTTTAACTGGCGGAAATAGTTATTAATTAGTCCAGGCGACTTAATTAATCCTGTATGCAAAAGAAAGGGGTTGCGGCGGAGTTGGCTAGGTGGAATGCCACGTGGACAGACCACGGTGGCGCAAGACTTTCGCAAAGTTTTATTGATATGTTTTGGTATTAAACATACATATTGTATGTCTAAAGTTTTTATATATATTTTTTATTATATGATGAATGAATTAATACAATTAATTCACCATAGGGGCGGGATTTATATTATAAAGGTATATTTAACCAAAGGGTTTATAAAGCGGGGTTTTTATTTTCAATGTGCGGGGATATAATACACTTTGGTTAAACTTTATACTAAGGGGGTTTTTTGGGTTATTTATAAAAAGGGAGTTATATACTTAGGAAAGGGTATTTCACTAGGGATTTAATATAATATAGTTAAATGTTAATATGGTAAAGGACAAGGAAAATCAAAACATTTTTGTACATCTAAGAAAGTGATAACTTGTGAAGTAAATTGCAACATTTTGTCTTCAACACTTAAACTTAGAATAACAAGTTATTTTGAGGAATTTTTATGGAATTTCGCATCACTTTCCTAAGTAAAATAGGATTTTACTTAGGAAAAAGTTAAAGATGGAAGATAACAATGATGAATTATCTCAAGTGCTTAGGTCTTTTTGATCATTAGGCCGAGGGTCCGGTCCCTCCAGAAGTCAAGGAAATGCCTTGAGCCCATTTGACCTCCAAATACCTTAGTACTTTTGGGGGAAATTAATAAAACTCTCGAGGGGGGAAATGATGAGGGAGGTTAATGAATTTGACTTTGCTTGCTGTGATTTTCCAGTGTATTTCCTGCTTTAGTACTTGTGATGAAAGTGAATGATTTTCTGAATCTGGAATTGGTGTAGCAGCACCATTCATCCGATAACACTTTGCAGCACCATCTACCTACCCTATCTACTTAACACTACCATTTTCTCTTCTTTATTAGGGTGCATTTAGACTTGCAAACCCTGATCAATCTTTTCTTTTACATGATGAATCCATCCATTTCTACCCTTATTACATCCAAGAGCTCAGATTAAACTGTTGAGCACCTTTTATTCACTCTATCTAGCTACTTATCTGCCAAGATTAAACTGTTTGGCTAGATGTTTATTCTCTAATCTATAACATGAAATTGAAATATGACTAGCCAAGTTTAAACTTTTAAACAAGCCTTTGACTTATTCATAAATTGTGGCAAAAGTTTGACAAGCTGCACACAATTGCTTTATTATAGAAATGAAATAGTAGTGGCATTTGGATTTGCACACTTTCCTTGGTCTATTTTTTGTTTGGGGTTCATTTCTTTCACTTTTTTGACCATTTTATTTTTCTTACCCTTTGATTTTTCTTTTAGGGTATACCCTCTTTACATTTTTAAATTTTTTTGATTTTTTTGGTTTTTCAAGAATATGGAACACCTTTGCTCAAGAAAAAGGTTTGAACATATTCCATAGTTCAATCAAGACAATCATGAAAAATGACACCTATTGGTATAGGAGTCTAACACTTTCTACAAGTTGTTTTCCCATATTTGAAAATAATAAAAAATGAAAAGAGGGTAAGAGTCCTAAAATAAAGATCAAAGGAATTAGAAAATAAAAGATCAAAAAGAATAAAAAATGGACCCCAAAAGAAAAAAGAGGTAAAATAAGACATGAAAGTGAGAAAATCAAAATGCCACTACTAATTACTTTTACTGCAAGAATAATGACTATGTGCAGATTGTCAATAATGCCATAATCCATGATCAGTTAAATAGTTTAATTTTAACTTTTCATGCTTTGAATTTCATGTTTTAGATAGAGAATAAAGATATGTCAAACAGTTTAAACTTGAAAAATCAATAGATAATTAGAGAATAAATAAGGAGCTTAACAGTTTAATCTAAGCCCTTAGATGAAATAAGGTTAGATTTAGATAGTTTTATGCTTTGAAAGAAAAATGGATTTATGGTTGCAAGCTTAAATGCACCCATGCAAATGAAGTAAAAATGTTAGAATAATGATGGGTAGGTAGAAAGCAGTTGTGCAAGGCATGTAATAAAGCATCATCGGGCAAGTTACTAATTTCCCCTCCCCCACAATGATTGTAATATTCCCAATTAGCCACTGCTAGTTGGAATATTATAATTGCTCCATTTTTGCAGTAGAAGAGTAACAAGAAAATAAAACAAATCCCAGTGTGAAAAGGGATCAGGTTAGGAGGAAAAATAAAGCCACCTTAGTGTGAAAGAGGGACAATGTAGGTGAGCTAGATCTAGTTGACCAAGTCAACAACGCTGCTACAAGAGGGAAACCAACAAGGACATCGCAGTTTTGAAAGGGGAATCTTTTCTAGGGAGTCACCTCATCAATGAGTGGGCTCCGGGGTGAGGAGGCTCACCAAGGATAAGAAGAAGGAGATAGCAGCAAGGCATTCAACATTCATCTATGTTTGGTCTTTTGACTACTTGCAAGCTTCAATTGTTTAGCCATAGTTGCAGCACTGTTTAGTGCAAAGAATTCTCATGCAGGAATTCCATATTCACCTTTGGTTCAGCTTGATTAAGAGATCAAAAGGGAAGGTCCTGAGCTAATTTTCTATCATCTGACTTGAGGTCATTCAGTCTTCAACATCTACAATGTAGTAACTTCCAGTAACTATGTCTTTTCTACGGGAGCAGCAGTAGCAAGGTTAAACCCCTTGATTTTGTGTTTGTATTGGAGGAGGAGGTGTCTCTTTATCTCTGAAAAACATATTAAGCAGGGAATTTGTCCATTTTCTGTATTAATCATCTATTTCATGTAATATTCAGTCTTATTTAATACATAGAGTCTTATTTAATACATAGTTGCAGTGGACTGCGTTATTTTCTGCATTACTGCATTTTATATTGGTATTTTGCCGGAAACCCCTACCGAGGTGTTCTAATGTGCATGTAAAAGAGGTCAAACCTCCCATTTTTTATTATATGATTAATGAAAGCTCTAGATATATATTGAATCATATTTTTTTGTAGAATCCCTAATGAAAATTATGTTTTTTTAGTTTTTAGAAATTATATTGTGTGAAGTCATAGGATTGGGATGGTTTTGAGCACATATAAGCTGGGGAGATCCGTTTAATGTGGCTAGAAAGATTTGTTTCTAATGCCATTTCATATTTAAGCTACATACAACATATATAAGAGTATCCAAGTCCTTTTTTTGCATTTCTGTTGTAGGATTTTCCTTATACAACATCTCCATTGAACATTTTGCAGAAATTCCTGAAAAGGAATATTATCGTGGTATCAGAGCTCTACTCTTGGCTCATCTTGTGGGGATAATCTATATTCAGCATGGAGGAGGAAGATGTTTCAGAACTCCTACTTCATACCCTGCAAAAGATTTCAAGGGACCTCAAGGAGATGAGGCATAAAGGGGATTCTATAGGGTTTTGCCATGAGGAAAGCACCAGCACTTCATATGGCATGGAGAATTAAGCTACACCACAATTCTCTACCATGCCTTTATTTATATCTAGAAGAGATAAGGAGGAAACCCTGGGAAATTATTTTGAGGAATATGAGTCCCAACCTCAAAGGTTCAAAGAACACTTGAGTTTTCAGGAGTTTTGCCGGATCAAGGATGGAAGGAGAATTAATCCTCAGGAGGAGAATTTTATGCAAGGGTCAGACCTACAGCACAGTATGGGGAGGTTATTCTTACCCACTTATGATGGAACACCTAAGTGTACAACCAAGGCTTGGGTGGAGAAGTTGGACACTTACTTTCAGCTCAACAACGTTTCTAAAATAGAAGCCATCAAGATAGTTGCGTTGCACTTGGAGGGGGAGGCTCATGAATGGTGGTTTCATGGATTGACAACACTTGGGCATCATCATATCACTTCATACTCAGTCTTCACTAAGAGGTTAGTGGAAATATTTGATCCAAGAGATCCAGAAGCCCATTTTGTCAAATTAACCAAGCTCAAACAGGAGGGATATCTTGAAGACTATATTGCTGAATATCTGCAGCTTTCAGTGATGGTATCCAACCTCACTATGAGCAGGAAGGTATGCATGTTTATTAATGGAATGGCTAAACCATTTCAGGGGTTGGTCAAGTATACTAAACCAACCACTATCCTTGAAGCTATGGAGAAAGCTAGAGACTTACAGCACACCTTGCCCAGGGAAAGAACATTACCACAGCAAGAAACCTCTTCAGGGCCAAGGAAGAAAATACTTGTTCATGATTTGAAGGAAGAATTTGTTACAGGAGAAGCACATTGCATCAAGACCTTCTCCAAGGAAGGGGACAACATTGTACCATCCGTAGAAGACTTTTCTCCAATAAGAGGAGCTATTTCAGCGTTAAGTGGGGTCCCAAATATCTGACCTTGAGGGTAAGAGGTACTCTTTTGGGGAAAAGAGTGTCTATACTAATAGATAGTGGAGAAACTCATCATTTTATTGTTGCACGGTTGGTACAAAGGAGAGGGATCCACATGTAGGAGTTTGAGGGATTCTCATTCTTGGTCCCAGAAGCTATGACCCTACAGTGTGCCAAGTATGTTCCAGCACTATCCATTACCATGGGAACCTACACCTTGACAGATCACTTCTTTGTAGTAGATATTCCAGACACCAATGTCATATTGGGAGTCCAGTGGTTGATCACTTTTGGGAGAGTTACCACTAATTGGAAGAATTTGGAGATGGAATGGATAGAAGAGAAGAGTGGTCAATTTCAGAAGATCAAGGGCATAAACACATACCCCCCTCAGGTGGTTTTAGCACACAGGATGGAAGCATATCTGCACAGAGGAGATGTATAATGGGCAGTGGAGCTGCATATATCAGAAGTAGGGGCCAAGGATTCACCAGTGCATCTAGATGTTTAGTCTCTTTTGGATCAGTATTCTACAATATTTGGAGATATCCCACCAGGGAGACCTCTTGACTGAGGGTTTGAACACACTATTGAGTTGGAACAAGGGATCCAAGAAGTAATCACCACTCCTTATAGGCACCCCAAGGCTTATAAGGATGAGATTGAGAGGGCCATCCAAGAGCTGCTAGCTCTAGGACACGTCCAGGCTAGTACTAGTCCTTTTTCTTCTTAAGTGGTTTTGGTAAAGAAGAAGGATGGAACATTGAGGATGTGCATTGATTATAGAGCCTTGAACAAGAATACCATGAAGAACAGGTGCCCTATACCCAGGATCGATGAACTCATGGATTATTTGAGTGGATCTAAATACTTCTCCAAGATTGATTTGAGATCCGGGTATCATCAAATCAAGGTAAGGGAGAAAGATATCCCCAAGACAACGTTCAGATGTCGCTATGGGCATTTTGAGTTTCTGGTGATGCCCTTTGGATTGACCAATGCCCTAGAAACTTTCCAATCTTGCATGAACCACATATTCCGTGGTCATTTGAGAAAGTTTGTATTGGTCTTCTTTGATGATATTCTTATCTACAACCGCACTTGGGAGGAGCACTTGCAGCATATTGAGATAGTTTTACATATCCTCAAGGATCAACAATTCTATGCCAAGTTCTCCAAATGTGAATTTGGCCTCACAGAGATGTTGTATTTGGGGTACATCATAGGAGTGGATGGAGTGAGAGTACATGAGGAAAATATCCAGGCTATCAGAGATTGGCCTGAGCCCAGAAATGTCACAGAACTCCGAGGGTTTGTGGGCATATGCACTTATTACCGGAAGTTCATGAAAGGGTTTTCATAGCTAGAAGAACCACTCACTGACTTGAAAAATAAGGGATCTTTCCATTGGACACCTACAACACAGAGGGCTTTTCAAAATCTCAAAGAGGTAATGAGTAGTTCTCCTATTTTGGTTTTTCCTGATTTTTCTCAACCTTTTGTTCTAGAATGTGATGCATCAAGTGAAGGGATTAGAGAAGTCTTGATGCAAGGATGGCATCCTATTGCCTTTGAGAGCAGGAAGCTACTTCCTCATGAAAGGTTATACCCCATATATGATAAGTAAATTTTGGCTATCATGCATGCATTAGCCAAATTCCAGCAATACTTGGTGGGGAATAAGTTCAAGGTGAAGACTGACCATAACAGTCTTAGATTCTTCCTTGAACAAAATCAACTCCAGGAGAGACAATAGAAGTGGGTTAGCAAAGTCCAAGCATATTACTTTGACATAGAGTATGTCAAGGGGAAGAGCAATGTGGTAACTGATGCTCTATCCAAGAGGCCTACAGCGCTGTATTTGAGGGGCATGGACGCAGATTGGAAGGCTCAACTTTTAGTTGAGTATTCCAAAGATTACTTTTCATGTGAGATACTTGATGGGGTGGTATCAGATGAGAGGTATAGGGTGATGGATGAGATCATTTATTACTGGGACCAGATCTTCTTGGTTAAGAATTCCAAGCTCAAGGAGAAGATCTTACTAGCATCACATGATTCCCCACTTGCAGGGCATCAAGGTTTCAAAAAGACTTATAGGGCCATAAGAGAGAGATTATCATGGAAGGGTCTCAAAGAGGATATGCTTCAACATGTCAAAGGATGCACAATTTGTCAGTAGAATAAGGGAGAACACACCCACCCTGATGGGCTATTGCAGCCACTACCTATTCCGGATGGGAAGTGGGAAAGCATCTCTATGGACTTCATCACCAGGCTACCGACAGTACAGGGTAAGGATTGTATATTTGTAGTTGTTGATAGATTAACAAAGTAATCTCATTTGTTTGCCATTTCTGCACATTATACTACTTCACAGGTAGCTGAGATCTTCTTCAGAGATGTATTTAGACTCCATGGTCTCCCAAGGACTATAGTGAGTGATCGGGACAGCCGCTTCATGGGTGGCTTTTGGCAAGAAATTTTCCTGTAAGTGGGAAATGATTTGACTCCAAGCACTAGATATCACCCCCAAATCGATGGACAGATCGAGATAGTGAACAAGTGGCTGGAGGGCTACTTGAGGGACTATGTATCAGGGCAGTAGAGAGTTTGGCTGCATTGGCTCCACTTGGGAGAGTATTGTTACAACACTACTCACCATATGTCTATTGGCATGAATCCATTCCGGGCCTTATATGGGTATGAGGCACTCTCATTTTCTGATGTTATTTTTGGGGCAAGTAAGGCTCCAAGAACAAAGGAATGGATTCAGGAGAATCAGGACATACTCAGAGCACTCAAAGACAACATTTCTACTACCCAGAACCAGAAGAAGATATATGCAGACCGTGGTTGGATAGAGAGATAGTTTAAGGTGGGAGATCTAGTATACCTGCGTCTTTAGCCTTATAAACAGCCCACACTCAAGGAGAAGGGAGCTGAGAAGCTCAAAAAATGTTTCTATGGGCCATACAAGGTGATCAAGTGTGTCGGTAAGGTAGCATATGAGCTAGAGCTTCCTAAGAGAAGCAAGATCCACAATATCTTCCATGTATCTTGCCTCAAAAAGGCCATTTGGATGAATGTAGTTTCCAACATGGATCTCCCCCCCATTGATGATGAGGGCCACCTAATTTTGTAGCCAGAAGCAATCTTAGACACAAGGGAGAGGAAACTAAGGAACAGAGTCATCAAGGAATATCCGATTCAATGGAGGAATATACCAGATGAGGATGCTAGTTGGGAGGGAGAGAAGATCTTGTAGCATCCTTCTTTAATTTTTCTTGTGCGCAAGAAAATTTTTAGTGGGGAGGACTGTAATATTCCCAACTAGCCACTTCTAGTTGGAATATTATAATTGCTCCATTTTTGCAGTAGAAGAGTAACAAGACAATAAAACAAATCCCAGTGTGAAAAGGGATCAGGTTAGGAGGGACAATAAAGCCACCCTGGTGTGAAAGAGGGACAATGTATGTGAACTAGATCTATTTGACCAAGTCAACAGCACTGCTACAAGAGGGAAACCAACAAGGACAATGCAGTTTTGAAAGGGGAATCTTTTCTAGGGAGTCACCTCATCAATGAGTGGGGTCCGGGGTGAGGAGGCTCACCAAGGATAAGAAGAAGGAGATAGCAGCAAAGAAGGCATTCAATATTCATCTATTTTTTCTCTTTTGACTACTTTCAAGCTTTAGCTGTTTAGCTGTAGTTGCAGCACTGATTAGTGTAAAGAATTCTCATGCGAGAATTCCATATTCACCTTTGGTTCAACTTGATTAAGAGATAAAAACGGAAGGTCCTGAGTTAATTTTCCATTATCTGACTTGAGGTCATTTATTCTTCAACATCTACAGAGCAGTCACTTCCAGTAACTGCGTCTTTTTTGCAACAGCAGCAGTAGTAAGGTTAAACCCCTTGATTTTGTGTTTGTATTGGAGGAGGAGGTGTCTATTTCTCTCCGAAAAGCCTATTAAGGAGGGCCTTTGTCCATTTTCTATATTAATCATCTATTTCATGTAATATTAAGTCTTAAGTAATACATATTTGTAGTGGAGTACGTTATTTCCTGCAGTACTGCATTTTATATTGGTATTTTGCTGGAAACCCCTGCCGGGGTGTTCTAATGTGCATTTAAAAGAGGTCAAACCTCCCATTTTTTATTCTATGATTAATGAAAGCTCTAGATCTATATTGAATCATATTTTTCTATAGAATCCCTAATGAAAATTATGTTGTTTCAGTCTTCAGAAATTCTATTGTGTGAAGTCATTGGATTGGGATGCTTTTGAGCACATATGAGCTAGGGAGATCTGTTTGATGTGGCTAGAATGATTTGTTTATGATTCCATTTCATATTTAAGCTACATACAACATATATAAGAGGATCCAAGTCCTGTTTTGCATTTCTATTGCAAGGTTTTTCTTATACAGCGTCTCCAATGAACATTTTGCAGAAATTCCTAAAAAGGAATATTACAATGATCCAATATTCTAAAAATTCAGTTAAAGAGGCTCAGTGCATTTCTATGACTTCTGTTGGGACCATACCCAAGGCTTAATAACTTATTGGTTAAAAATATTGGATTCCCTACATAAAAACCCATTTCATCAGCATATTCACCCTTTTCCAAAAATACAAAACTTTTTCCTAAGTAAAAAAGATTTTTTCTTAGAAAAAGTAAAATCCCCTCTTAAATAATTTCATTTCATCCAAAACACTTAAAAACCCACAAAATACATTTTATCCTACGTTTATGTGTAAAAATCAAAATGGGATAATTTTATGCTAAAAAGTCTATTTACACTTTACTTAGTTTAATTTTATGTATTTTCATTTCATTACATTTCATTTCATATTAATTTCTAACCTAAAGTATTAAATCCCTTATAATACCCTTCCCGTAATTTATTAAATCCATTATTTAAATATCCCAAAAAAAACCATTTTTAATGTTAACCTATGGTTTTATATTCCCCATGTGTCGAAATAAAGACCTGCCCATTCCCCATAGGTTAAACATTATATTATATAAAACCCACCCCCCAATGGTTATAAAACATTTGTTAAAGGTTTTATTCACCATATAAATATCATCCCACAAATC
The DNA here is from genome assembly GCA_034641835.2 of Pinus albicaulis. NCBI lineage: Eukaryota > Viridiplantae > Streptophyta > Pinopsida > Pinales > Pinaceae > Pinus > Pinus albicaulis. The sequence continues at coordinate 537,963,159 of CM076577.1, forward strand.
AAATAATACACTGTTTTTTACGTTATAAACCTATATTTTTAACGTTAAAACTATCTCGCCATATCATAAATAAAACATTAGTTTTATATTAAAAAATATTTTTTAATATTGAAATTAATCCTGTCGCACAATAAAAAATCTGAGCCCCATGCCCCACTGCTGAGCAACTCCTCAAACGATCACAGTCATTCAAATTAACCCCCTCAGATTCGATGACCACAAATAGATATCACATTTTAAACTGCACGATCAACATCCATTTCAAACTACGTGAAATGGGTTGTTTTCCACCCTTATCTCTCCTCCACGTGGCAACATTCCATTAGATCACATTCGATCTATCAAAACCATTTACTGCCCAAATCCCATGTGATAACCACCTATGGTTTTTTTCCCCCAGCGCCAAAATGCCTCCACTCTGATATGACTTGCATTTAATGTTAATCCTACATTAAAACAAAAATCCTTATAAACCTTCATATTGCGTTGTCAAAGCCCTTCTTTGCATTCTTTCTGTGCATTCATACTCTTGACTGAAGAAGAAGCCCTGTACACTGGTTTCTCACCCAGAAAATTAGAGAAAGTCATTGCAACTGCTGACAAGACCACTGGAAGCATTCAGAGACCTTCAGACACCATCATAACCTATCTGACACCTAAGGAACTATTTTAAAGACAAAATACCTACACAAACAAGTATTTCTCACAAAAAACGACCTATTTATCATTTGAAAAGGAGTTTTCTGAAGGAATTAAGCCCAGGAAAGCCCATTTATCCACAAAAATACCATGTAGTTGCCCAAAAATAAAGAATTCACTGTGAAAATTTTGATAAACCCCTGTTTTCAATATTGCATACAGTTTTAAAGGAAAAATTGAATTCATTTATCCTTCGTAGACCTTATATGACTTTGAATTTTCCCAGAAATCCTTTGCAGGTAACCCCAATCCTTCCATGCCCAATTTGAACCATATTCAGTCCAATATTTACTGAAAAGAGCAGAAGAAACCCTTGTTTCTTATTTCTAAACTTGTAAAAGAGTCTGAAGAACAGTTGAAAGCCAAATTTAAAGGTTGAAATCCAAGAAAAAACCAAGTTGTACCTATTTTTATCGAAATAACCTCTGTTAGAATAAAAAACACTTCTATAAACAATTTAATCTTACAGAAGAGTCCAAAAAAGTCCAAATACAGAGTTTTTGTTATCTAGAAAATCCAAAATGTCAAAATCAAATCCATCCATGTCCTCCAAGACTGCAATTGTTGTAAATCCTCTACAACCTCCTGTTGTAGACATTGAAACCTCCTGTTGTAGACATTGAGCATACACCTTTAGCAGATGTGGATTATAAAATAGTAGACCCATTGGCAGAATTTAACTTGTTATACCTCCATTGCTGGAGTCTTGAAAAGTCATTAGATGAGGTTGAAGAAATCCAAATTTGGGAGTCAAACCTACCCAAATATGTTTTTCCACTCACTCACCAAAGCCCAAAGGTTATTAGGTTATGTCATACATATTATTCACATGAACAAAGAGAAATGGTAAGTGAAAATAAAGAAGTATTGTTTACAATTAATGCTGAGTCCATAAACCACATGCTACAACTCAAACGTGATCCCAAAGCTTCCTTTGTTAATAGAAGAACTTACAAAGTTGTACATTGTTCTTTATTTTCCCAAAAGGTTTCAGATTTTTCAAGTGTTCATGCCTTTACATGTTGAAATTCCACAAATCAACCCTCCTTATTCTACTTCAAATTTTCCAGAAGGGTCAAGGCATGTCATATCCAAGTTGTCATTTATCCTAGGATACTTTACAGATGAACATACAGATGAGTCAATCCTAGGTTTTATGTCTACCTTTGCACCAGGAAAACCTCGTTCTGTCATTTTCAATTATGTTGAATACATAGGTGATAATTTCCATGATCAGCTTGTCAAATTTCCAACTGAAGGAGTATTTAGATATACATCCTTTCTTTTCCATATGTTCTTATATTTCCAAGTAAACAAGTTCCCAATAACCCTCCAAAAGCTTGATATAGAACAAAATCCACTTTCAGTCATCTTTTGGAAATCTTTGATCATAAAAGAGTCCACAGAGTTCACTTATGCAGAGTTTACAGATTACTTTGTCCACCCATCGATAAATATGTTGACAAATCAGGAACAACCAAGAATCATTGATGAAATGAAGAAATTTCTATAGCTATTAGAGCAGACTAGAACTAGAGATTGGTACTTATATGAAAAACATACATAAATCAGAGTTTTTGGGTCTAATATTTTACCCTACAAACTACCTAAGTATGTGCCAATGATATTTTTTTTCATGGAGTACATCAGGAAGATCTTAAGCTCAGAGTCTATCAAATTCGTAGCTGCCAAAAAGAAGACCCAGTTTAAGTTAAAGAATCAAGTAGTACCTTTTATCACAGAGATGCAGGACAAGAAGTAGCCAAACAGTTACTTGAATGCAGATTTGAAGAGAGCTTCTCATGGAACTATGATCCACAGGGAATACTACGCAAAATTAGGGTTAAGTGCAAACTAATACCTTATATTCATGAGAAAAAACCAAAGATTGAACAATATGTCAACCAAACAGAGTGGCTAGAAAAAAATTTGGTAGATGCAGTTAAACAAGGTGATACTAGTCACACCTTGAAAACTGCAAATCAAGGAGAGAAAGCTACTAAAATTGTCAGAGAAGAAGGTACCTACACTGCTGAGAAAACAACTGAAATTATGTTTAAACTCAGATACAATAAAAATCCTAAGATCAATCCAATTGATAAAGAGAAATTGACTATAGAGGTAGAAGATACAAATGTTCCAGAGACAAATACAGATGCTGCTATAGTCATTGCAAATGAGCTAGCCACAGAGAATCTAAATGAATAAAATCTTGATAATTCAAATATATAGGTAGTAGAGAAACAATAGAATATGGAGGCATCCAACTCACAGACAACAGAAGAAAAATATCTTGACATAAGGGAAAAATATAATCAGATAAAGACAAAGAATGAAGAAATAAAAAATGACATCGATTCTCAGTATTTGAAAAAAACACCAGGGTTTCATAACAAACTTCTATCATCTTTTGATTATTCAAACAAAAAGTTGATTATGTGATTGCTTCAACCAACATTTAAGACTCCCAAGACAGTGACAGATTACAAGAAAGTTGATCTTGAAGTACCTATAGAGAGTATCCATGCACTATATCAAATTGAATTTTATAGGAAAACTTCTGAGATATTATATTCTACCATAACTACAAAGGCTACGAGTGTCCAAAAACTTCATAATACAATAATAAACATGAGAGATCAAATGAAAGTTGACAAGGCTTCCTCATTTGATAAAGATCTTAGGATTAAGTCTTTAAAAGAGTTGGTTATTCAAGTTGGATATGATCCTGCAAATGTCAAAGTTGCAGAGGAGTTAGTGAAGAAAAAGAATGATGATATTGCATCACTAACGAAACAACTCAAGCTTCCACCAACTGAACATCCACAAGACAAAGAAATTGTACAAGAGAAAATTCAAAAAGATGACATGATGAACTTCATTTTTCAATTAACATGATAGATAAAAGAGATTGAAATCCAAATGGACAAACTTGTCCATGAAAGAGAAATTACAAAAACATAGGAAACTCCTACAGTAATTCCCATGGTTACTACAGCTGTGCCTTCAACTCTAGCAGAAGAGTTGGCACCTAACGTACCACTAGCTACTACAGTGCCAGTGACATCATCCACTACTTTAGCTACAGAATCCTCAACTACAACAACTCAACATTCTGATGAGGCTAGTATTCTAGTTAAATCCATGGAGGAAATGACACTTCAAACCAATGATATCAACAGATTCAAGAAAGTGATTGAAAATATTGAAGACACAAAAAGCTAGCCCAAATCAATGCTAAAAATCATGAACAAAGGGCTAATAGATTAAATGTTGAATTGAAGAATCTACAAAAGGATTTAACGTTGAAAGAGCCAATGTCTTATGTGAGGAATCAGTTATGGAACAAAATCATTGAATCCATCAATGATGTTTGGCCATCAATCCAGGTAATATATGAGCAAAAGGATTTGCTAAAAGCAACCCAAGAAGAGATTCATAAAACAAAGGATGTACTAGGTGCCAAACCTAAGCAGGCCCTAGAACTAATCAAATTCCTCAACAACAAAAAAAAGAAAGAGTTGGAAGAAATAGAAATTACTGATAGAACAAAGACAATCCTTGAAATAAGGAAATTCATTTCAAAGAATAATTTGATGAAGCAACTTGAAGAAAAGTGTGGAAACATGAACATAGCTATAACCAAGTTTATGGTTAAATTTGAGATTTTGAGGCAAAGAGGTTTACCTAATATTTTGGTTATTAATGATAAAATCATGCCATGGGAGGACTACAACAAGAAAATTAGAGATCATGCAAAATAGAAAGTAAACAAGATAGAAGGACAAGGAATTCCCACAGGGAAGGTTTTACACAGAAGTTTTGAAGACTTGTTTTATCTACAACATGAGATAAAACACTTACTTGCCATAAAACCAAGATTTTCCAGATACAATGAGGTAGATGAGAACTTTAGGAAGCTTAAAAAGATAAAAATTCCTGATGAATAATCTTGGGAATCACTCACTGACTTACTGTAAAAGTCAAATGGAAGAGAAAAAGATTAAAATAGTTTTCTATTTTTTTCACAGTAAAAATAGAATTTTACAGCAGTAAGGCAGTTTTTATAGAGTTTAAGTGTATCAGAGGTAAATACTCTCAGATGAAATAGTATCAGATAAGAACATAAATATTTCAAAATATATTTGAAATATCATTTCCAGCAAAGAAGACACCAAGGCAGCCAGCTGCACCTAATCCAAAATAGTTTTCTATTTTATTTGGAAAAATAGGACAACTTGCTAAGTTGTTAAGCAGCTGCCCCTATTTTGTTGTAAAAGATATTTTATTTTCCTTAGAAAATTCCTATGATTATTCTAGGATATTTTGTAAACATTTTTGTATATATACTTCATATTTTGAAGTATTATAGTGGAATAAATTGTTGAAGATTTTTATAGTCAATATTCCTATACTTGAAGGCTTTTTGTTGCAAGTTCGAGTAGCAAACTTGATCAAATCATCTAGCATCATATTTCAGGACTCATGTGATGAGCCATTGAAGTGAAGTATTTTCTACTTGTCATTGTTTATCTTCTTATGTTTTCATGCATCCATTATGTATTCTAAATTTGAATGATAAATGAGGAGTATTATTACAGGATTTGTTAAAAGCACCCTGTCTTTAACTGTTTATCATTTCTATGTTTTCTGCTGATTTCCAGAGTAGGTAACCCTCAATTTCTCCCTCCTTCAAATGACCTCTGTCTACTCCTTCTTTATCCGGATCAAAGAATCCTTCATTGCTCTTTATCCCAATTCAAACCACTTCACAGATGAGCCTTCCAAGATCTTCAAAGACTTGTCTATCTTGCCCTAAAAATATTTGACTTTTTGACCTTGATCCTAGTCCCGTTTGCTTGACTTCTGACTCCTTAGCCCAATGGAAAAACAAATCTATCACTATCCATCTCACTAAGTGATTTTTTATCACCAAACCAAACCAAACCAAATCAAAACCAATTTGCACAATCATAACTAGCCTAATATCTTATAATCAAAACAAAGTTAGCTCTTAAAGAGAGAGCCCTCTCTGAACCCTAGGAAGGATAAATCTTAGAGTTTAAAATTTGGTCTGTGGTTACCTCTAATTTTCTTATACTTTAAAATAAAATCTCACAACTTTGGAATTATTAGTGTGATAACATACTGGTGACCATACTGGGGAAATTAACCAATGCAGTGTCTTAAAATGGGTCTTAAAGGAAATCATTTACATCATACTTTTACCTTAAGACTGTTTTATAAAGGTTGTGAGTATTAAAAGTTGTAATTCTAGCTTCTAGAAAAATCTACTATACTAGGTCAAACCCGGATCCTCAACCTGCTGTTATAGTAAACAATCCAGACAGAATTGGGAAAAAGAATAAACAAGTAAAATATTTAGATGCTAAAGTTTCACTAGTTAGAGCCAATTCATTACCAAAAGAGTTAGTAAGTTTACAAGACACAGAGTTTGAATTGAATTTTGAACATTCTTTATTCAAAAGTAAATCAGAAATTAATTTAAGTAGTGTTGTTATAGGCCCTGTTTTTATTTCATTTCTTGAAACAAAGCAGAAAAATATTTCAGTAGATTCTGAATTAAAGAAATTTAAAGCTCAGGATAAACGTGAAGAGATAAATGATACTATTCTTAAGGAAATAGATGAAGCTATTGAATTAGCTCAATTATTAGCATAGACATCTAAGCCTTCTATTCCTCATTTAGATACCAATACATCATCTATAATTTCCACTACCATCCAATCTATAGATCCATTTATCCCTAGACAGCCCTTACAACCTATAATACTCTTTCCATCATCCCCCACATCAAATTCATCCACTAGTTTACCGTCTACTATTTCAAACACATCATTATCGTTTCCTAGTAGTTCCTTATATATCCCAGTTTCATTTCCTAGCACCTCAACTTCATCTTTTAGTTCATTTACCACTTTTTCTAGTACACCATCTTATATTCCAGTTTCATCAGCTACTTCTTTAATTGCATTCACTACTACTTCCAGTTCTACCCCAAGCACTTCTAATATACTTCCTACCCAAGATAAAATTAAAGCTATGGCTGCTAGGTGTGCTCCCTTAATCCTTATAGGAAAATTACATGATATGCCTCAGGATTACCAAAGTAAGATACCCCAATTTGATGCTACTACTCATTACACAACCCAACAACACATTAATAAAATGATAGATTACTTTGAGCTTCATGAAATAGATGATTCTGATGTAAAAATGAGGCTCTTTGCACAAACATTAATAGGGGAAGTTAAAAAAATGGTTTAAAGGTCTTAATATTGGTAGTATAGCTGATTTATCAGTATTTCATATATTATTTTTAAATAAATGGGAAAAGAAGAAAAATCCACTCAAAATATTGTCTAAATTTGATGTTATGAAAAGAGCTCCTAATGAATCAGTCTAAGACTATTGCACTGGATGCAACAGTGTTTACAACTCAATTCCTGCAAATCTCAAACCCACTCCTGACTCTATCCTACTCAAATTCCCTGATGGATTTGACAAGGACATGGCCTATCAGTTAAGAGAGAGAAATGCATAAACTTTAGAAAGAAAGCAAACAGATGTTGTTGGTGTTGAGGTAAATATTTTGGCTAAAAAAGCTAGATTAAGGAATGAGAGGAGAGTAACTATGAAAGAAGAAGCTTCTAGTTCAGATGGAAAAATAGATAAGCTAGCTAATATTGTTGGTGAGGTAAATCCCCTTTGCGGACAGAGGCGATCCCACTAGCCATTGGGTGGGTCTAGCAACAAACAAAACAAGCTATAATATTTATTCCTAGTTAACAAATGGATGGGGATTCGATAGATGACTTACCAGAGTAACTATGCTGTTGTTGTCGTCGAACAGAGTGGCTACCTCTTGCTCTTGGTTTGACATATCACGATTTTCTCACTTTCACGCTCGGACACCTGCACACATACAAGAAACAACGACAATATACAACATACTAATTCACATTCGTAACTATTAGTCAGTCGAAGAGGACTAAATAAATTGCACTAAAAAAACAACATAACACAATGATGAAACCAACACCATAGTCGAGTATATAAATAAATGAAAGGAAGAGTACAACCAAGCTTTGACGTCACGATCTCCGCCAATAAGGTTCAAGCGAAGTGTGTCTCACAAAGGCTCATTGGGAATTCAGACGGGACTCTCTCTACTGAGTTCTCCTTGGTTCTACCTTCTCAATAGAAATTACTTAGCTATAGTATTCTTCTCCAAGTTCAGCTAGATTTCATAAAGGGAGAAGGCCTATTTTTATAGAGGGAGAGGGAGAGGTTAGGATCCCTATAATTATGGAAGGGAGACCTATCTTCGAGGAGTATTCCATGGGAGGTGGAAACCACTGCCTAAAGAGGGGGGTCTATCGTTGATCAACTTAACCACTTCCAGTGACTCATCCCTGAGGTGGTTAGAAGGAAACTTCTGCCTCTAATTTTTAAAAAACATTCCTAAAATAGCTCGGCGCAAGCACTGCAGTGAGATAGAATGCTAGGTGGCGTGGGCTCTAGTGAAAATCTTCCACATCGACGCGAGGGGTGAACTGGCTACCCGCGCTAAGGCCAAAACATAGGTTTTGTGTGCTTTTTTGAGGAAATGTCCAACAAGAGAAATGATGTCCTTATGCAGAAAGATGCAAAGAAGGTGTTTGCAAAGTATGACACTACTCACAAGTCACGGGAATGGCCCTCCAATATTTGGGGCGAGGGATTGTAGGGACGGTGAAAAAATGTTGTGTAAAATATGCCCCCTAAAGCATGAAGTCCGAGAGAGAGGGAGGGGTGAAATTCTTTATGAGAATGTGTTCGACCCAAACATTTTTTTTAGAAAACCTATGAGTAAAAATACAATTGATACTCTCAAATACATGATATGCAGCATGGGCACAACCATCCATAATAGAGTATCTAAAAAGTGAGATCTGAGGAATGGATGCAGCCATCCAACAATAAGGATCAACAAATAGACTCAGGTATGGTCGCAGCCATCCAATCAGAAGAGTCATGTAATAATTCATAGTAATCCACAAAGAAGTCGTAGGCTGGATTTTATTAGACAAAACCCAGGGTCTTATGCTCCATCTTGACCTGAAAAAAAGTACAAGTTTGATCATGCAAATAGACGAGTTGAAGTCGAACATGCAGGAACATCGTCTGATTACTAGCCAATAATGGGAGCTGTTAAAAGAAGTGAGAGAAACCATCAATAATGAAAACGACTCTCAAGGTACAAAAGGTACAATCCATGGAATGTGAACAGTGATTTAGCGTCGAACACCCGCAGAATCATCTGATCGAAGGCTAATGATGTGAACCTTGCATCGGATGCAAAGAACCTACCATTAAGGAATGTAGGCTACAAGGTACCTGAAGGGAGTCTCTAGATCATCTTGATCATCTTCATGTAAAATGAGCCGAAGTCTATAGGAAGCGACCTGGTCAAAGGAGGGCCATGATGTTTCCCACATCATCGAAATGAGATAGAGGAATATGATGATTTGCGAATCAGGACCAACATAGAATGAGAGGGAGGTTGAAAATTGCAGAGGAAAAACTTCTCTTGAACATATCGGCGGCACGACACTGGATTTGGCAGTATTTGACATCAAGGGATCTAAGGTCATGGTGACATGGAAAAGAGCAGATGAGCAGTCAAAAGAGATTACGCAAACCCATGGAGGCAAACAAATGACAAAGTGAGATGTCCCCAACCCGAAACGAATGCAGATAAGTGCCATGTTCAAGAGTGACATACTGCTGACTATTGTCTGGTTCCATTTTCCCCCACCATTTCTGGCAAGTACCCTAATTATTTTTGTAAACAAGCTTGAAGGGGATAGCGTATGCTTGCGATGTAAGTTTTTCCTTCGGACAAATCCAACCTAGTACATTTTACGAGCCCTAGGAAGGAGGAACTCGAGTAACGTCATAGCGACGGAGTCCAACGTCATCAGCTTTTAACAAGTCTGACAAAGGGAGAACTCGACATCTTTTCATGTTTAGAGAGTTTGAAAACAAAGCAGATAAGAAAACTCCAGCAAGGCCCTTTTCGTAAATAGTCTCTCAGATCTAAAAAGGTAGAAAACATCATCCGAGAGAACCTCTCAGTCGCGATAGGCTAAGGTATTCCTTTTTCGTAAATAATAAATCCCGGCCCAAAAAAGGGGTAAACATATACTGGGTAGATATCGTTTCACAACCATTTAATGAGTTCAAAACGACAAGCGTCTCAATAATATTTTCAGTTTTAGAGAGTCAGAAAAGAGCTGAAAGATCACTCCAGTAGTGAATTTTTCGTTTTTTTACCGAGTCCGAAAAAGTATAAAATATAACTCGTTACTTCGTCATAACCATGTGAAAACTTGTTGTTGCACCAGAGACATGTGTAAAATCCATTTATCAAAAATAACATGATAAAATAATTGAAAAAATATGTTTTAAAACCTAATTTAAAACTATGAAAAGTTATAAAATGCCATAAGTGGTAAAAATTATTTACTTTTCACTTTTACCTCTTTGTGGAGCAATAGTGACCCATTCTGTGTTGTGATCTTGTGGCGACGATTACAAGTGATCTAGTGAACTGATATTGATTCCGTTAGTATCAGGTAAGAGCTGACACCATTTCCCATCTTCTAATATAAATTTCATTACGTGTACATGTCATTTTGATTTCCTATGAGAATATTTATTAAAATTAGGGCATCGCGGTTCACGCGGGTTTCGGGCATGGACTCGCACCAATTGCCCATTTTTTACACAGAGGGCGCGCCCATTCGCGCGACTGTTTGCGAAACAGTCACGCCAACCGTGCAACCTAAAAATCCACATAATTTTAAGGAAAATGCAATCATTTGCTTGCAAATTTCAATGCCCAAGTAGAATAACAATGTTCATATGAACAATGTGTGCAGGTACCAAGAAGAAAAAATGGTGATTGAGTGGAAAGAGAGGGAACACAGTGAGGAAGATGAACTTTCCATGGATAATTATTGATGCATGGATGCCCTCAAAGATTGTGGGCTAAGGAAATTCTTCCTAACACTGTGCCTTCGGGCTCAGTCGGAATTGCTTCAGTATTTGGTAAGAATCTAGGATGAAGACCAAGAAAAGTTCATGCTTTGAGATCAAGAACTTGAAATCGAAGTTTCCGATGTCTATTTTATCACAAGATTGTCGCAGAGTGGTGCAATCCCTATCATGACCGGTACCTGTCTGAGCAGGGAAAGCATGGGGATGGTGATCGACAGGGTGTGCCAAGGGGCACGAAAAGGAACAGGGAGTGGAAAGGTTGACATCCAAACCATCCTAGATCTGGCACTAAAAGTAGTGTTGCACACTATCACATGGGTTGCAGGATCGCAAGCACTGCATGAAGCCACAAAAACACAATTTCTTATTGCCGTAGACTTCCTGAACCCGACTCTCTACAACTGGGTAGAGGCCGTGACTATTAACATTTAGTGGCAAATAACCAAGTGAAAGAAGGCAAAACTGAAGAATTTTGGGTATGGATAAATTTTGGTATCGTTCTTCTTGGAATGACTACTGATATTCCAGTGCTAGGAGGTCATTGTCCCGATGCCACCACCTAGAGAACCACAGATGGCCTGATGGGCTGCATTGATTCCCAGAGTAGGGGGCGGTCAACAAATGTCCTGGAGACCAGAATTCTTTGATTGGATCCACTGACAACTGATTTTCATGGAGGACTAGCCCTATTCTGGTACAGACTTCACCGGTGATCTAGACCTCCCGCTCCCAGAGGGAGACGATTGGGATGAACAGCTAGGTGAGACTCATTTTTTATTTTCATGATTTTATGATTTTTCGTTGGTATATATGCATTTTCTAACAGTTAATATTATATGTATGCAGATGTTGGCCCAGAGAGATTTGCAGGTATGTCGTCGATAGCGAGGTGACCTCCTCACGATTTCGATCCTCATGGTGAGGGTGGCGAGGGGGAGGAGATAGTACAAAATCTGGAGGGGATCGCCCATGGGATTCCAGACTATGCTCGCCTTGATGATGTTCTTCGGGCCTACCAAAGGCATACCATAGGGGTGCTGAGTCGTATCCACTGCTTGTTGAGGTGGTTGGTACGGGCGGTGACGTGCTATCATGATCACCACGCTGATTAGGCACATAGGCTCTTATTTCAGCATATTTTGAGAGACATGTTGTCTTGGGATGTAACTGAAACATACATATATAATTTTACGTTATGATGCACACAATTGCAAACATGTGATATATATATATATATATATATATATTATATATATATATATATATATATATAGATATAGATATAGATATAGATATATAGATATATATATATATATATATATATATATATGTCCCCCATGCATGTCTCTCTGCATCTGTTTTCACCCCATGGATATTTTTACAAATGATGATGTTTTTACAAATTATGCAAATGTCTATTTAATACAATGTTATCTAATGTATCAATAATCCACATAATAAGTAATGACCCAAAATAAAGGAAAACATTCACAAAGCACATAAAAGTCAAAAGATTTCATTTTTATGCAAGCTCGAAAAAAAAAGTAAACTATGCTTGATATTGGTTTCATGTTGACACAAGCTTGAAACAAAAGTAAACCATGCTTGAAAAAAATGGGCATGCCCCCAGCATCGTGACTCAATTCGAGGTACATGCCCCCTAAGCTTCAGTCCATATGTAATGAATTAAAAGCAGATGGAGTGAAGGTTCAAGTTACGATATCAGAGAAAGACTCAACCGGGATTTTACGAGATCTGAGCGAAGACTCAAATTGAACGGGAACGTGTTCCATTATTTTAACGAGGTTGACAAATTAAAAGAACCATCCTCATAACTAATTCATTTTTTAAACGAGGCTGACATAAAAGAAGAACTATCCTCAGGACACCTTGTTTCATTGTTTAAGAAGCTTGACATAAGAAAACGAACTCTGCTCTAGAGACAACTCATCATGTTGAATAAGAAGTCATGGATTCCAAAAGGTTCTTATCTGATGGGAGAACAACATCTTGAAAATCCAGATCCAATGCCCCCAACACATGATGCACAACGACACTATCACTGAATTCGAGCATGAGATAGGTAGCCACATAATTAACCTGCGGTAGGGAAGATACAACCGGCAGATAAAGACCCGGAAGGGACTATTATGGGCAAAATGTCATGTCAGGACTAAAGAATGAAAGCTGATCAATGGTCATGATCCGACCTTTGTGTGGAAAATAATTCACACGAAAGAGGGAAGAGACAACTGATCCCATGACATAAATATAGTCGCGCCCCAAGAGTAAATTTAAATCCAAGGGGCTTGGAACAACCATCACGTCTATATATACGGTTTTCCTTCCCAAAGTAATAGGAAACTTCGGAAGGATTCCTAACGATTGACTGGTTCCTCTATTAAAAGCAAACAGATTTTGAGTAACATGCATAAGCGGTGGAGAACCAAATGCTTTCCAGGTAGTGGAAGATAGAATACTAATAGATGCGCCTTCATCTATAATGGTGTTGGGTACTACCATATCAAAGGTCTGTATTGTTATCTCAAAAGGCACATAAAAAGGAAGGCAATATCCTGCAAATTGACTCCAATCGAAGGAAGCGACCAAAATACTTGGAGGATGTACCATAGAACTGAAATGGTCATCCCCTGGTGTTACCAGAGCAAGAGGAGCATCCTCCAGGACTTCCATCATGGGAGAAGGAGGATCATCTTCTTGAACTACAGGGATGGAAGAATCTTTCTTCATGTCCAAAGAATCTAAAGAAACAAGAAGAACATGAGGGGGATGAGATCCACTCTCAACGGAAAAGACCTGATGAACCATAGGTGGGATGGAGTCGATCGATTCCACGTCTAATGGTTGGTCGGGAACGGATTCCTGAATTCGAATTTCTGGGGGAGCGGGATCAACCAAGGATTTTCTTGATCGATCGTGCAATCAAATAGCGGAGGACTCAAAGAAAGTTTATGGTAACCAATTGGAAGGCAAGGTGTAGAAATAGTAGAGTTGTCCAACACTCTCTTGGCTTCATCCATGTACGGAAAAAGGTGAATGGGATGATGCCCTTCACACAACTTACAGGGATTGGTAGCCTTACCCTGTTTCTTATGAATCATATCAACACTAATCGAAGATGTGCTACCAATATGACTTTCGGAAGCCAAAGGCAACAATGGACGACCATCGGACCAAAATTCAAGTACCTTGGGAATGCCAGGGAAATCTCGATGAAGGTGGTCACCTTTGCACAACATGCAAGGGAATTTGAATTTATGTGGAAGGTTGGATGGTTTATCGATGGATGGTTTCTTAGGCTCAATAGCCGTAGATTTGGCCTCTCTCTTATCTAACTTCTTCTTCTTCTTCTTCTTCTTATTCTTCTTAGCCACCTGGTTACTAGAATCTAGACTTTCACCAGGCAAAGTAGAAGAGGAGGACGAAGAAATAGGCGAATAAGGGGAGAGGTCCACTTTATAACCAACATGATGTTGTTTAGGTGGAGGGGATAGTCGAATAGATATCGGGGAATTCGGGACCACTGAGGTCGAAAAAAACCACATGGGCAAACCAACAGTTAACCCTGGAAGAGAAAACATTACCATATAAGGAGCACCAACATTCCCAAAAGTAGGAAAAGGGACAAGATTCCCTTCAGAGGGGATTCCTTGGTTGGTAAACTCTATAAAGGTTTTCATTAGAAACAACGTTAAAACAATGCTAAGGAAGGTAAATTTAATGAGGAATATTTCATGGATAGTTAATTTTTAAACACTGAAACAAAACTCTACCATTTCATATTTTAAGAGTCGAGAAACAGGTAAAAGGTGACTCTATCACTTTTAGGTTGAAATGAGCATGAAAGGACAAGTGCTCGATAATATTTTCAAATTTAAGGAGTCAGTAAAGATAAAAAATGACTTCTCAGGTAGTCTACGTAAAAGGGTGTACCAGGTTTCCGTGAACTACCATATACACCTTGGGAATCAAATGAAAGAACAATTGACTAAGGAATTGACGTACATGAAGGTAGTCTCCCCGAATGCTGTGTTTGGTGTATCACGGTTACAAGGCGACAGACTCAGATTCCTATGGATAAAAGGATTACAACCTAGAGGGGTCTCTCTTTATATACTTGACGGTACAGGAAGCGCAAGTCCATACTAGTGCTGTCTGAAGCTAGATGGAGAGCGACAGCTGCTAAGTTTAAAGACATCATAACACGTCTCTAACTTAGACCGCTATATGTTTTATTAGGTTTCAATGTTGCCTTAGGTTAATTGAGTAAATTTTAAGTTGATCTTTAATTTAAATTTCAATTCCAAGGTCCTACCGAATGTTGGATCTCAAAAATCCCTAAATGCAAGCTACATGCCAAAAGATACCATTTCGTTCAATGAAAATCTATCTACGGGAAAGTTAGGAGTTTTCAAGCGATAGAAAATAATAAGAACAAGCAGAAGCATCCACTACAATATTTGATGCAAGATAATGAAAATGAGAAATCTTTCCTAGAATTGTCCAATGCTAGATATGGGAAAGACTTTCAATTTCACAATGCAAACAAGAATGCAAATATTTTTTTTTTTTTTTTTCAATGTAATGGAGCAAACAGTTCACTAAATGACATGAAAAACAAACCAAACACTAGTTCGATAACGTTAATGTGAGATTTGAAGCGAAATAATTTCAATCAACCCAAAACAAACACAACAAATCTCAAACCAATGTTGCAATCTCTCAAATTGAAGAAAGATTTCAAAACATAGCCATGCAAGCAGTGTGATCTATGCTTGGAGTGACAAGAAGCAAAATTGAATGAAAGAGGTAAGAATCATTCAACCGATGCAATCACTCAAATGGATCAAGGGAGCTGAATACAACCAAACTAGGAATGAAGTTGACTACGAAACAAAAGACTCAAACTCCTAGAGGAGGCTCAGCATACCATGCACTTAGAAACCCTAAGGCTGCGATGCTGATAGGAAATGGACAAACAACTGAAGGAAGAAAGCTGATCACAATCCCAAAGAACTCAATACATAACTAAAAATAACCAAGAAGAAAAAGTACTAACCAAAAATCTTCAAAACAGAGAAAACCCTAAAAGCTATAGGGGTCGGCGTGGCTGTTTGGCTGTAATCAACACCAAATAAGGGATGGCGTGGTCACAACACCAGGAACTAGCACCAATCGGCGCGATTGTCTGAACAGAAAGCACGCTAAGCCAGTTCACTCAGCCAAAAGGGAAAATTTTTGAAAGAAAGAGGTCAAATCTTATCCTCTGGGGCTGAACAAGGGTCTTATACTTAGCAGAATAACAAGAAAAGGAAAAATAAGCAAGAAAAGCCCAAAAATAAGACCAAATGGATGAAAGAAAAACTTGCACTGATCCCTAGTGGAGTCGCCAATTTGTTGGTGAGGTAAATCCTCTCTGCAGACAGAGGTGATCCCATTAGCCCTAGGGTGGGTCTAGCAACAAACAAAACAAGCTATAATATTGATTCCTAGTTAATGAATGGACGGGGATTCGATAGATGACTTACCCAAGGTCCTATGCTGTTTTTGTCATAAAAAAGAGCGGCTGCCTCTTGCTCCTGGTTTGACAGATCATGATCTGCTTGCTTTCACGCTCAGACACCTGCACACACACAAGAAACAACAACAATATACAACATACTAATTCACATTCGTAACTATTAGTCAATCGAAGAGGACTAAATCAATTGTGCTAAACAAACAACATAGCACAATGATGGAACCAACACCATAGTTGAGTATATAAATAAATGAAAGGAAGAGTACAACCAAGCTTCGACGTTGCGATCTCCTCCAATAGGGTTCAAGCAGAGCACGTCTCACAAAGGCTCGTCACGAATTCAGACGTGACTCTCTCTATGGAATTATCCTTAGTTCTACCTTCTCAATAGAAATTACTCTAGTATTCTTCTCCAAGTTCAGATAGCTTTCATAAAGGGAGAAGGCCTGTTGTTATAGAGGGAGAGGGAGAGGTTAGGATCCCTATAATTATGGAAGGGAGACCTATCTTTAAGGAGTGTTCCATGGGAGGTGGAAACCACTGCCTAAAGAGGGAGGTCCATGGCTGATCAACTTAACCACTTCCAGTGACTCATCCCTGAGGTGGTTAGAAGGAAACTTTTGCCTCTAATTTTAAAAAAACATTCCTAAAACAACTCAGCGCAGGCACTAAACTAAGATAGAGTGCCAGATGGCACGAGATCTAGTGCAAATCTTCCACATCAGCACGAGGGGTGAATTGGCTACCTGTGCCAAGGCCAAAATATACGTTTTGTGTGCCTTTTTGAGGAAATGTCGAATAGGAGAAATGATGTTCTTATGCGGAAGGATGAAAAGAAGGTGTTTGCAAAGTATGACACTTCTCACAAGTCACGGGAATGGCCCTCCAATATGCAGGGTGAGGGATTGTGTTGTGTAACCAGCTCCAAAAATAGAAGAAAAAGATATCAACGCCTTAGAAATAAGCCACTTCGAGGGGGCAACCTCCAATACATTACATAAATGAACAATTCTTGGATGATACAATTTACAAAACCTCCTTTCTATATATAGGGGTCCATGGGGCCATAATGTAATCCTAGTGGGCCACAATGTAATCCTAGCCGACCTAACAATAATAATTTAAGGGCACAATAATAACAAAATGGGGGTTGCAAGGGTACAATAATAACAATAAGGGGGTTACACTAATAACAATAAGGGACTATACTAGTAATATAGGGACCTAACATGCCCCTCTCCTTCAAAAAAGTGTTGTCCTCAAGGCTTGAGTAGCTCTGGGTGCTTCTGTATAAAATTCTCATCCTCCCATGTAGAATCTTCAGTGGGTAAGTTCTTCCACTTGATGAGATACTCTGAAATTGATCGATTCCGTAGCTGTCGAGTTCTTGTTTCCATGACCGCTTCAGGTTCCAATATGATTTTCCTTCCTCATCAAGTTCTGGCAATATTGTTTGAACTGGAAGATTTTCACCTATAACCTTCTTTAAGCATGAAACATGGAAAATTGGATGCACTCGTGAAGAAGCAGGAAGCTCCAATTTGTATGCCATAGTACCAGTCTTTTGCAACACCTTGTAAGGACCATAGTACTTTGGCAATAATTTATTATCCTTCTTAGCTTGCTTGAGGTAAATTTGTTTGTATGGTTGTAGCCGTAAAAATACCCAATCTCCTACATCAAAACTTCTCTCACTGCGATGTTGATCTGCCTGTTGTTTCATTCGATTTTGTGCCAAATTCTAGTTATCCTTTAAGAGTTGGAGAACTTCTTGTTGTTGCTTGATGTGATCTTCCACTTCTTGAACCTTCGAATTTTCCCTTAAAGATGATGTGATCGATGGTGGATGATATCCATAAAGTGCCATAAATGGGGTCATTTTTGCTGCAGTATGGAAGGAAGTGTTATACCACCATTCAGCGAGAGGTAACCACTTAACCCATTGTGTTTGTTTATCAGATACAAAACAATGAAGATATCCTTCCAAACATTTATTTACTATCTCAGTTTGACCATCGGATTGAGGATGATAAGATGATATATGAGCTAATTGAGTACCCAAACAAGAAAATAACTCCGTCCAAAAATTTCCAGTAAAAATGGGATCTCTGTCGCTCACAATAACCCTTGGGCTTCCATGTAGCTTTTGAATTTTGTCCACAAATGTAGTAGCAACTGTACTTGCTTTAAATGGATGAGATAATGCACAAAAGTGTGCATACTTGGTAAGTCTATCAACTACCACCATGATGGCATTCTTGCCTTCGGACTTCGGTAAACCTGTGATAAAATCCATTGAAATCTCCTCCCAACGTTGACTTGGAATGGATAAAGGTTGTAGAAGTCCCGGGGTCTTAATTGTCTCCACTTTATTCTGCTGGCAAACCAAACATTCTGCCACAAACTTTTGAATATCAGATTTAAGGCCATCCCAAAAAAATCTTTCTTCACCCTGTGGTAAGTTTTTAAAAATCCTGAGTGTCCTCCTAAAGGAGAAGTGTGCAATTCCAGAAGAATCTTTTGTTTTAGTTGGGAATTCTTGCAAAGATATAAGCGATCTTTGTACCATAAGGAATCATTTTTCCAACTCAATGTATCAGATGTACTAGGATCTTGCTGCAACTTTTGAATGAGTGTCCATACATCTTTGTCCTTCTTCCATTCATCTCTTGCTTCGGTTATCCAATACGGTTGGATAATAGAAATGGCACAAAGCAATGCTTCCACCTCTTCATTCTTTCTTGAGAGTGCATCTGCAACAACATTAAGCTTTCCTTTTTTGTAGATTATTTCACAGTCATAACCCAACATCTTTGTGACCCATTTTTGCTGCTCTTCTGAAGATAGTCTTTGTTCCAAAAAGTGTTTAAGACTATCATGATCAGTTTTTACCTTGAAGTGTCTTCCCATTAGGTAAGTTCGCCATTTCTTTAGTGCATGCAGCATTGCTAACATTTCCTTCTCATAAATAGGTTTCTGTAAATACTTTCCTTTGATTGGACGACTTTCAAAAGTAATGGGTCTTCCTTCTTGCATTAAAACTGCACCAATTCCATTTCCTGAGGCATCACATTCCACAATAAAGGTTTTTGTGAAGTCTGGCGTAACTAAGACCGGTGCTAGGCACATTGCCTCTTTAAGATGTTCAAAGGCCGTAGTTGCTTCAAGAGTCCATGAAAATGCATCTTTCTTCAATAATGTTGTTATAGGTGCTGCTATTCTCCCATAATTCTTAACAAACTTGCGATAATAGCCTGTTAACCCGAAAAATCCTCGCAACTGCTTTATTGTCTTGGTGACTTTCCATTCCTTAATGGCTTTAATTTTGTTAGGGTCTACTTTCACACCCTCGTGAGATATAATATGACCCAGATATTCCACCTCTTGTACTCCAAAGAAACATTTGGATGTTTTTGCATATAATTGTTTCTCCTGCAATAGTTTGAGCACCCTGTCAACATGTTGAACATGATCCCTCCAATACCTACTATAGATTAGTATATCATCAAAAAATACTAGCACAAATTTTCTAAGGAAGGGTTTGAAAATGGAATTCAACAACCCTTGAAATGTAGAAGGTGCATTGGTAAGGCCAAAAGGCATGACCAAAAATTCATAATGACCCTCATGAGTTTGAAATGTTGTTTTTGGAATATCTTCAGTCTTCATTCTAATTTGATGATATCCTGAACGAAGATCCAACTTGGTAAAATAAATTGCTCCATGTAATTCATCCAATAATTCATCAATCACCGGAATGGGAAATTTATCTTTAATGGTGAGCTTATTGAGCTCCCTATAATCCGGACACATTCGCCATGATCCATCCTTCTTGTGTACCAATACTACAGGAGCAGAGAAAGAACTTTGACTAGGTTCAATTATACCTGCCTCTAACATTTCTGCAATCATGCGTTCAATTTCGCTCTTTTGGAAGTAAGGATATCTATAAGGCCGGATGTTTGGAGGAACACTTCCTGGAATCAAATGAATAGCATGATCATGTTCACGAATAGGTGGGAGTCCTTTGGGAGTTTCAAACACCTTGGAATGATTGTCCAAGACTTGTTGGAGATCTGCAGAAATAGATGATTTTGATGTTGGAACTTCTAGTGAGCATAATTGTGCAATTACGCCTCGCTGTTCTTTCTTTAGAAGCTTTGTCATGACATTAGAGCTTATTATCCTTCCTGGCTTCCCCGCAATACCCCGTAATTCAACTTCCTTTCCTTCTGAAAAAAATTTCAAGAAAAGTTCTTGAAAATTAAAAGCTACCATCCCCAAAGATTGTAACCATTGTACTCCTAGTACAACATCAGCACCTCACATAGGAATGGAAAGCATTGGACTAGTCAATACATATTCCCCCATGGTTAGCTTGATATTATGGCATTTTCCAGAGCAATTTATAGTTCCTCCATTTGCAACCATCACTTGACATTCTGGTGTCGGGTATAGGAAACAATTTAATTCCTTAGCTACCTTACAATGAATAAAATTATGGGTGCTACCTGAATCAATCAACACTATTACCTTTTTCTTCTTGATTTGTCCTGCTATCTTGAGAGTTTGAGGAGTGGTAATTCCTGCCATTGCATTACACGATATGGTCGGATTCATTTCTTCCTCTTCTAGGGCTAGTTCCTGGTGTATATCCTCTTCTTGTTCATTTTCTTCTTCCTCTTCACAATCTATGTAAAATAATTTCTTCTCAGCACACTTATGACCTTTAGTGTATTTGCTATCACAACTGTAGCAAAGCCCTTTTGCTCTTTTTTCTTCCAATTGTTGTGGTGTCAAACTTGTAGGTTGTGGAAATATAGGCGTAGCCACACTTCCTTCTTTATAGAATTGAGTGGTAGGCTTCCTTGTTGCCATAATTTTACATTCAACTTTTCTTGCCAACCTGAATGCCTTCTCCAATGAATCAGGTTCCAGAACGCGAACTTCATGTTGAATGTTATCCTTTAAAGTGCCTATGAAGAGATCAATCCTGTGTTCCTCTGGAATATCGGTTACCCTTATATTCAATTTTTGGAAGTCCTCAATGTGCTGCCCCACTAAACCCTTTTGTTTGAGATTTATCAATTGGCTAAAGAAGGTGTTGCTCTTTGTATCCTCATAATGTGCTATCATTTCCTCCATAAAAATTTACCAAGTGAAAATTTTTTTACGGGAGCAAAGCCATCGATACCATACAAATGTATTTTGTTCTAAATGCAAAGTTGCAATGTGTACCTTTTGTGTGTTTTGCACATTATGGAGATCAAAATATTGCTCCATCTGTAGTATCCATGTTACAGGATCCTTTCCATCAAACTTCCTCATATCCATTTTTGGAATATGGTGGTTCTTCCCACCAAATTAGAGTTTATGAAATCACGATTAACATTTATTTTGTTCTCATCATGAGGTTCTTCTACTATCTTTTCACCATTAGGAAACCTTTCTTGTATCAACTTTGTCAAATCTTCGATGTTTGATTTTAGATCATCCATCTTAGCTTCCACGCCATCCATCTTAGCTTCCACGCCTTTCTTCAAACCGTCCATCTTCACTTCCACGCCATCGATCTTAGCTTCCATGCCTTTCTTCAAACCATCCATCTTCACTTCCACGTCTTTCTTCAAAACTTCCATTTCATTTTTTGTTGCTCTTTGCGAGAGTGAAATTTGTTGCACTTGCTCTTGTAATTTTGATAGATCATGTTGCAATTCTTCATCTTCATGAGTCATGGTAGAGCCTTCTGAAGGCTTAATGGGTGTTGAATTCTTTTTAGGTTCCATTTTAGAATCCAATATTGATACCTATTCTACAATATTCCCTTGGAATCAATTCAACTTGATTCTTGAAACAAGACTTATGCAATTCGGAAAAAAAATACACACCTTTTACTTGCTTTGAGGAGCTCGATATTGAAATTGAATTATCTCTGTAATTTAAAATCTTCAATATTTGAAATACAGCCTTGTAGTAGCCCTCTGAAGCTTCTTTCAAATTCCATAGGTCTAATCTAATTTTGATTCCCCAAGACAAAGTTGTGTCCAATATCCCACAATGACCTAATTTTGGATTAGTTCAGTAGAGAAAACTTGTAGGACTTGCCACGTGTCACTGTTTCGTTATTTGTCTCTAAAATTGATAACCAAGAAACTACATTCCGTGTACTTGCGACCTATTTTTACAACACTCAAATCCACTACCCAGAGAGAGAGTTATTGAGCTTTTCCCACGATCACCTCTTTGAGATGAAATTCAGGAGCTTGAAAAATCAATACCTTCCATAGATCATATCTCCAAAAAGATTGCGAACCAAGATCTGAAATTTTTTGAAGAATTTCCTCAGGATTTCAGCTTCGCACCATATGAATTTCAGATTCTGAACCTTCGCAGAAAAAAATTTATAGCGAAAATTCCACGATGACCTGTTTAGGAGCTTGAAAAAAGACCTAACTTCCACAGATGATATCTCCGCAAATATTGTGAACCAAGATCTGAAATTTTTAGAAAATCTTCCTTAGGATTTCAGATTCGCACCCTAAAAATTTTAGCTTCTGAATCTTCGTAGAAAAAACGTTATAGCGAAAATTCCACGATGACCTGTTTGGAGCAGCGAAACCCTAGAATCCAAAGCTCTGATACCAAATGTTGTGTAACCAACTCCAAAAATAGAAGGAAAAAGATATCAACCCCTTATAAATAATCCACTTCGAGGGGGCAACCTCCAATACATTACATAAATGAACAATTCTTGGATGATATAATTTACAAAACCTCCTTTCTATATATAGGAGTCCATGGGGCCATAATGTAATCCTAGTGGGCCACAATGTAATCCTAGCCGAACTAACAATAATAATTTAAGGGCATAATAATAACAAAATGGGGGTTACAAGGGTACAATAATAACAATAAGGGGGTTACACTAACAATAATAAGGGACTATACTAGTAATATAGGGACCTAACAGATTGCAGGGACAGTGAAAAAATGTTGTGTAACAAAGACTTTAGAGAGAATGATGGATAGATTAGACAAAATATAAAGGAGACCACAATGGGATAATCAATAGAAAATTAGGAATCCCAACTTCAGGAAAAATACAAATTCAGGAAAATCCAAAGGATCAGCCCTTGATCAGACAATAAGACCTCCATTTCAAGAGAACTATGCTCAAAATTATCAACAGAATGATGATGATGAGGATACCATAAATATAATGGGAATAGATTATAATAACACTATATTCCTTACACAAGAAGATCAATATTTATTTGAACTCCAACAACTTCAATTAGATTCAGGTGAATCATTCGATTACAAACAAGGTTATGAGTTTTCTATCAACGAATTACACAGTCAATATAACCTTAGAAGCAAGAAAAACACAGAACCTTCTACTAAGAAAACTTCTCAAACACAAAATAAGAAAATAGTAGAAGCTTCCAATATAAAATTTCTGCAAATTCTCCCTAGGGAAAATAAGAAAAACTCAAATTCTTCCCAAAAAGTTTCTAGCCCCAAAATCTCACCCAGCCCCAAGATTTTTGATATAATAGATGAAGTTTCTCAAGCATCAAAAGATTCACAAAAATATGTTGCTGTGAAAGCACCAAATTTTGATAAAACAAAAAATTTAGAGTCTAAAACATCCACTTCTGATAAATTCAAAATCTGAAAAAACACCTACTGCTTCTCAAATCATTCCTAAAAAGAAAAATAAGAGCAGTAAAACACAAGATACTCAAACAAAAAATGAAGAAATAACTGTAAAAACAAGATAAACCCACTCAAAATACAGTTACTAAGGAAGAGTTAATTCAAATTAGTAAATCACAACCCTCATTCAATATACAAGCTGAAATTGCAAAGTTGAAAATACCAATTCCATTGGTAAAACATGATCTGTATAAATCAACTATCACTGAAACATTAAACATGAACGATGGAGAAGACTTTGTAAACTTGAATGATGATCAACCAGAGTTAATTTTTTGCCCTGGTGTTAATGGAAAACATCAAGATGGAACAGTTCCTCCATTTTACATTAGTTTAACTGTCCATGACCAAATTTTACACAATGCAATGTTAGATTCAGGAGCTTCACATAATCTAATGGCAAAAGAAATAATGGAAACCCTGAACTTATACATCACAAGGCCTTACAAAGATCTCTTTTAATTTGATTCAAGCAAAGTGAAATGCCTAGGTTTAATTAAAGATTTGTGTGTCACCTTAGTTCAATATCCTGGTAAAAGTATACTCATGGACATTGTAGTAGTTGATATCCCACCCAAGTATGGAATTTTATTATCTCGTTCATGGGGAGAAAAATTACAGGGATCTCAACAATTGGACATGTCATATGCTACTATATCAGTTTTTGGTCAACCAAAGAAACTCTATAGGGAAACATTGATGAAATATATGGTGAGTAGTGCAGAAAGATCAATAAATTACCCAATTTACACTACACATACTGACCTAGATTCATTCATCTTATGTAACTCTGAAATTGATAATGAAATCAAAACTGAACTAAAGGAGAAAAAGAAAATACATAACGATGAAAATATATTTCATGAATGTTTATGGCATTTAGAATTTGATGGATCAGTTAATAAGATAGGAGCAAGAGTAGGAGTTTGGATAACTAATATGGAAAATAATCATGTAGAAGGTCATGCTTTCAGACTGAATTTTAAATTCACCAACAATATGGCTGAGTATGAAGCCCTCATTTTAGGACTCCAGATTATTAGAAACTTAGAAGGTAAAATAATAGAAATAATGGGAGATTCGGAGTTGATTGTTAAACAAATAAATGGAGAGTATTCTATTTATAATCCTAGATTAGGCCGATATAGAGAAACTGTATTAGATTTAATAGATGATCTGTTGGAATGTAATTTCTCTGCTATACCAAGAAAACAAAATATACAGGCTCACTGCCTAGCAACATTTTCTAGTACCTATAATTTTCCATTTCAACCAAATCACAAGTATACTGCAGAAGTAAAACACAGACGAATAGTTCTAGTTAACCTAAATATTGGCAAAATTTCTCACAGGATGAACATATTTACCATTTTATGAAAAATGAAGGTGAATTTCATAACTGTAAAATAGAAACAGGCTGTACAGTTGTAATATTCCTTTATAGAATTTTCATGAAAATGTTCCTCTAGGACGCTGTATAAGGAAGCTAATGTAAAAATAAGTTGAAACGGAGTTGGATCCCTTTGTTCACCCTTCATACAATACTCTTCCAGAAGATGAGCTCAAATAAATAACCTTAGGAAAGTTATTCAAATCCTCCAAACCTGTATATCCCAAACAATGCTCAAAAGGGAGAGCTACAACAATACACAAACTTCTACAAGTAGTAGCAGTGAAATATCAATACATATGGTGCAAGAAGAGTGCATAGCCATTATATTAGGTGCAACAACAAATAGATATACAAGAACTTGAGGTAAGCCCTCTCAATTTAGGCCAAATTAGCCCCAAGACAAATGTACATGCAACAATGAAAGTTCACAGCTACACAACCCAGCAACAAGCTATGACTGGGCAGTCTATAGTAAGAAATGACTGAAAAATGATATAGATACAATGATATAGAAATATTAGGCTCAAATAAAGTGGGGGAGCAAGATCTCAACCCCAGAAAACAATACTACAATAATCCCCTAAAGGATTGGCCAAAATACACTAAATGGAAAAATGCCGGAGTTGTTGGGTAGCAGCAGCAACTCAATAAAAATAAAAAAATGGATAAGGATGGAAATGTTGAAAATGATGTATAAACCTCCTCCAATGATCTTCTAAGTGAAATTATGCTCCCTTCACCGAATATTACACCCTCCAATCCGTTGTGTGAACCCCTTCTGCAAGTGCCCTCTAAAAATAACGCAATAGGAGGAAGAGGCAGCGCTAGGAATGAGATGAAAATTATGGCCCAATGCCAAAATCTGCAATGAAGCTTCGGGATCTTCCTCACTGATCCCCCAGAGAAAGAATGATCTCCTCCTCTATAAAACTAGCTTTGGAAGCGAGTGATAATGAATCCTCACTGTAACCCCCATAAACTCAACATTTCTGCAAAGCTGGAAAATGATGTAGCTGAAGATGGTCACCTTGGCCTCAAGCCTGGATGTGAGGAGAATTAATAACAGGTCCTCCAAAGCTTCCCAATGAAGGAGAGGAAACTTCTAAACAAAAATCTCCCTTGTGCTAAGTAGCACAAGATATCCTAGTTGCACAATTGGAGACAGCAGAGAAAAATCAAATTCTTCAACATAATGAGCAATGGCTCTCCTTCCCTCTTTTATGCCAAGATGAGGCTTCCTTGCCATGGACCCCACCCATTAGGGTTTCCCTCATCCAATAATATTACTCCTATGAAAACTGCGCTGTCCCACTTGGTGGCTCACTTCCTCCATGCAGCGATGTTTGACTTGGTCAAACTAGACCTAGTCTTCTTGTATTTTCCCATATTCACACTAGGAGATGATAAATAAGCCACTTAAGTGACCCATTTTCACATTTGGAGTGTTTATTATTCTTCTTCATGGGCCCCTTTACCCATTTTATTCTCTTTATTAAAAGGAAATAAAAATTAATGTTCCAATTAACTTAATGAAAATTTTGGAACATTACAGTCCTCCCCTCCCAAAGATTTCTTGTCCTCAAGAAAGTGTAAGGGTAGACTGATTATTATTCTCCTCTGTTGTAGCACCCATGTATGATGATCTCCTCCAAGAAATAGGATGCTATCTCATCAATAAAGCTCCCACATTACTTCTCCTCGACATGTAAATTAGCTACCAAGCTATCATCATGAAAAAGTGAGGTGCTCAAGAGAGTGGAAAAGTGTTGTCTAGAGTTCCTCCCAAGGTATGGAGTCTAAAATGTGTTGGGAGACATTCTCCCCATGTGTATCCTCCATTCCTAAGCAATCAACCATGAAAAATAAGTCACCTTCCAACCAGGCAACTCCTGGAAATCATCCTCCACCTTGAGTCCATGTAGAATAGGTGGGCTGAAGATTTGATCATGGTAAGCTTCATAGCCTACCCCACATTGTCCTCTTATTCACTTATGATAAGTTTGGAGTGAAAGCTGAATTTGGGCTGCAATATAGTTTCCCTCAAGTGGCAAGATGAAGTTTAGATCTCCAAGGATCTCTCTATCAGCGCTATAAATCAAGCTGGACCAAATCATCTCATATGTGATGAGTTAGAAGTCATCATCATATGGTATCCAACCAATCAGATGGTTCACCTCATGGAGAAACAAATTTTTTTTCATGGTGACCATATCTTCTTCCATAATCCCCTTAGAGCATGTACTACAAAAATTATGGAGGTCTTCCCCTCCAAAGAACACATTCTTCCAATGTGTTTCTCCTCCCTTATGATAAATATGGGGATGCTGCCAATATATGGCTGAAACATAATGATCTTCAAGAGAGACCCAAGCCATCCCATTAAATCCAACACCCATGGGGTGCCTCCCCAAAAAGCTCAAGCTCTCCAAATGGCTCCTCCCATTTGAAAACAAGAGATGCAAGATGGAAATCAAGGTTGACCCACTTTTTTTCTGAAACATGCAATGTGAGAAGTATGGGGAATCATACTCCCTATGGGAATCCTCAACTCTTGTGTCGCTCCTCCAATGGTGCTTCCCATGTCCAACATTCAACTAGCAGAATATGGAACCATAAATCTGTGAGATCAAGGAGGTGAAACATAGCTCCACACATGGAACCAATGCAGGGCATCATTGGCCTACCTCAATATATAGTACAACAAGTGTCCTTTCATCCAATTTTTTGCTACCACATTCATCCTGCAATATGAGATCATGAAAACATAATTTGGTGCCAATGGTCCACACCGAAAATCCTGTGGCTTTCCCCCACAATCCACCAATAATATGGCCATAATAATGGCTAAAATTTACCATAATTACAACAAAACATAATGTGAAATAAGGAAATATCATCCTTGATATGATATGCTACTCAAAAAGATAAGATATTGCAAAACATTAAGAAAATATTTACCTCCCTCATCATGTACTCCGGCCTTTGAGCTGAAATGTATCAAGTGAAAATTGTCCCTTATAGCAATAGAGTAGGGAAGTGGTTGTGCCACCCATATCATCATCTCTCAGGCTATGCATCTAACCATATTCTGATATACATCCATTAGGATGCCCTCCCAAGTGGACTCCTCCATCAACTAAGAGTATGCATAAGAATGCATGAAAGGAGAATCCATAAATGCTGCATGTAGGTGTCCCTCCTTGTGCTTGTGGACCCAAGCCAAGAATATAAATATATAGCAAGGGATGCTGCCATCCATTACTCTCTCATCCTCATCTCCTACATGTCTCCAAGGTACATCACTTGTGAAGTGGTTTTGGAAACGCTTCAACAAGTAATCCCAACTTTGAAGTGGTAGTGCTGCTGGCCTGTGGAGTAGGGCCACTGTCATCTCAAAGCTCAATTCTTTGACATGGATCTTGTCAAAGAATCTACTCATCATGTTGCTATACATATAGATTCCCTCCTATAAAGAAGGTACTTCTTGGGAATCTAAATCCAAGGAGCAACCCCTTTGCACTATGCTAGTGCCTCCTCTTGCTCCTGCAACATCTGAATACAATCTGAGCAACAAGAATGTTTGCTGCTCCTCCATACTCCCACCATAATAAATATGTGAAGTTAGAAAAATGAGTGGTAATAAGAGTACCATCTCATCATAATGCACCCAATCCTCTTCCTTCTCCATATCCCATGAAAACGGATAGGTCCTATGTCGTCCAAACTCTCTCAAGAGTAGCCAACGCAACATTGCCTCTTACTGCCCTGTATCATAAAATTGAAAAAGGCTCACCATCCTCTTGCCTTTCATCCACATCCACTCAAATCCTTTTGGATGTATCCCTTCCTTCGGCATCTTGGTATCCTCCCAACAAGGGCTACCATTTTCCCAAAACAAATTTTGGCTTTTGCATTTCATGGGACATTGAAATGCAATCTCTCCCATGACAAGGTTGCCAAACCCCAACCTCAATGCTGGTACACAACATATCCATGATGTATAAGGATGATGGCATAGTGTAGTGAAAATTTCCTACTCTAGACAATCAACATGCGATGATGTACAATCCTCCATAAGAAATGAAAACTTGGGCACACCTCAGAGAGTTTCGGAAGAATCTTGTGTTGCTGCAAGAATCTCTTCCTCAATAGTTTCAAATGCCTCAATAGCTGGAGATGAAGGTTTCTTCCCCATTACTATGACGGTGCTGGTATGTGCCTCTACAACTGGTGGTAAGGGCTCCTCCCTCTTTTGACCAAATATCCTGATCAATCTTTGAGAAAAATCAGCAAGAGTAGAAACCCTTGCATGGTCCCAATGGCTGAACCACCAAGTCTTTGCTTCACCCTCAAGGTGTAGCGCTACAACTTCTATAGCCTCTCTGTCTACTACAGGATGTAGCAGGAAGAAAGCCTCTAGCTTCTTTACCTAGACTTCTCCTGCACATGTGAGTGATCCATCAAATGTGGACAATAGAAATCTATTGCCTCTCATAATCTCGTAGCGGTGGTGTCTTCTTTCTTCTTTCTGTTGAATACACTGTGGAAAAGATAGAGGCTCTTGGAAGGCTCTAGGGTTTACTTTGTACTCAGCAAGATACTCACTTAGAATTTTGAATTCCAAGTGTTTCTCATTCTCTATTTCTCCTCCTTGGTGAGAGTAGGAAGTGCATGGTCCTTCCTCTCCTCTTTTTTCAGTATTCTCAACCTCCTTGGAGAGGCCTTCGCTGGATCTAAAAACTGACGAGAGTAATCTCATCCTCTGCATCATCTTGATCTCTTCTGTCTCTACAATTCTAACTTCCACAGGCTGGGCCAAGTTCGAAGCTTTGATACCACTGTAGATCCAACCACTACACCAAAAGCTCGAACTGTTAGTGAGGGTGGCATCCTAGGGTGTTAATAGTGGGCCTAACCCCACCAGATCATTTGAGGGCAGGGGCCCTTGCGTAGCACCCCTCATTACATAGACCCAGACACGTGGTTGTGGGCCCTACCTGCACACGGGATATTACAAAAATATATAAGGATTTAGATAGTGAAATTGATTTGAATAATATAGATGTAAATAATGTAAATTTTTCTAGACCTACTAAATTTATTCAATCATATATAGATAAATTAGAGATAGTAGAAATTAATGAGATAATTGATGATGAATTTGATGTATTAAATCTCAAAGATAATTTCTTACCAAAAGGTTTAACTCCTTTAGAATATTTATTTGATTCAAATGATGTTGCTAGAAAACCCAAAATGGAGCCACTTAGATCTGATATTGAGGAATGTAACATAGGCACAGAGTTAAAACCCAAAATGATCAAAATTTCCAAATTTTTACCTAAGCAAGAAAAAGAAAAATACATAGCACTTTTAAAGGAATTTCAAGATGTTTTTGCCTGGAGTTATGAGGACCTAAAATCCTATGACACCAGCATAATTCAACATAAAATCCCTATAAAAGAAGCCCAAAATCCTTTTAAACAAAATTTAAGAAGGATCAACCCTGTTTTTATGCCTTTGATTGAAAAATAGGTAAAAAGAATGTATGATGCACAGATAAATGCACCAATCAAATATTCTCATTGGGTTTCTAATCTAGTTCCAACCAGTAAAAAGACAGGAGAAATCAGATTATGTGTTGATTTTAGGAATCTAAACAAAGTATCCTTAAAAGATAATTATCCTTTAGCAAAGATGGATCACATTTTACAAAGGGTATTCGGTTCTTCTAGGATTTCACTTTTAGATGGATTTTCAGGATACATCCAAATTTTAGTCCAAAAAGAGGATCAGGCCAAAACAACTTTTACTACTCCTTGGGGCATTTTTATGTATGTAAAAATTCCTTTTGGTTTAATGAATGCAGGGAATACCTTTCAAAGAGCTATGGATATAGCCTTTGCAAAGGAAATTCATTAATTCTTAGTGATTTACTTAGATGACATTACTGGATTTTCTAAGATTGATAATGAACACTTGGATCATCATAGACAAGTCTTCATTAAATGCAGAAAGTTTGGCATCTCTTTAAATCCTAAGAAAACCTTATTTCGATTAGAACAAGTTAAGTTACTAGGTCACATAATATCTAAGGAATGAATTAGAATAGACCCTGCCAGAATAGAAGCAATTCTTAACATCAGCCCTCCAAGCAACATAAAATAATTACAAGCCTTTCTCGGTAAAATTAACTTTTTAAGAAGATTCATATCCAATTTATCTAAAATAATTAGAGAACTCAATAATATGTTGAAAAAATATTTAGTTCTTAAATGGACTATTGACCAAAAAATCATTTGAATCCATCAAATAGGCCTTAACCAAAAGCCCAGTCCTTATAAATCCTCACTTTAAAAAGGATTTCATCATTTTTTCCTTTGCTTCAGAGCACACCATTGTTGTAGTTTTACTGTAGAAAAATGACCAAAGCTATGAGAAGCCCATATTTTTCTCTATAAAAACACTTAGATATGCCACTTTGAAATACAATATCATGGAGAAACAAGCCTTAGCTTTGGTAAATGCCATTAAAAACTTCAGAGTGTACATTCTTTATTCTCACATCATTGCCTATGTCCAAAATGCAGTAGTAAGAGACATTCTAACTTAGGATGGTCCTGATGGTAGAAGAGGCAAGTGGATTGCCACAATTTTAGAATATGACACATAGATAAAACCCACTAAGCTTATAAAAGGTCAAGGTTTAGCCAAACTCATGGCTGAATCAAATTGTCATGCCCTAGACATAAATTTTATTTCCCAAGTAGATGATCAGGAAGAGATGGTGACTCCAGAGATCAGTGAAGCCTTTTCAGACTTACCATGGTATGTAAATATCATATTTTTATTATTAAACTTACAAGCTCCTCCTGGATTATCAAGAACAAAAGCTAGATTCTTAAAGCTAAAGGGAGTAAGATTTTGTATTTTAGACAATGTACTTTTTTGGAAGGATCATAGTGGAATTTTATTAAATTGTTTGCTAAAAGAAGAAGTTGACAAAGTTCTAGAATAATTTCATTCAGGTGACTATGGAGGACATCTCTACTGGAAGACTACTGCAGAAAAAATCCCGAGAGCTGGTTTTAATGGCCTACTTTGTTTGTAGATGTAAAAAGGTATGTGACCTATTGTCACAAGTGCCAAATATTTGAGGGTAAGAAAAAGCTATTACCCCTGCCCTTAAAACCCATCTCAAAAATGGGGTCTTGACTTCATTGGTTAAATTCACCCTCCATCATCAGCCCAACACAAGTGGATTCTGATAGCCACTGACCATTTTACTAAGTGGATTGAAGAGATACCCTCTAGGCAAGCCACATATATTTTCATTGTCTCCTTTTTAGAAAGAAACATACTTTCAAGATTTGGATGCCCCCAAAATATTAGTACTGAAAATGCAGTTGCATTCAAATCTAAAAAATATGATTGACTTTTTCCATAAATACCACATTACCCTAGGCCATTGTACTGCATATTACTTTCAAGGTAATGGCCTTGTTGAATCTTCAAATAAGAGCCTTGTAAACATCATCAAGAAGTTACTAGAAGATAACAAAAAGACTTGGAACAAGAAGATAGTCAATGCCTTATGGGAAGATAGACTTACCACCAAAAAATATATTGGTACATCCCATCACCAGCTTTTCAATGGAATGGATGTTGTTTTTCCATCTTCCTTAGGAGTACCAGTAATGAATATTATCCAAGAATTACAAGTTGAGAAGGATTAACCAAACCATTCACTCGTAGCAAACAAGAGAAGAGGTTTTTATTAAGTCTCAAGTTATCCAGGATAAGATAAAGAAATTTTTTGACAAAAAGAGTAAAGAAGATGATTTCTACATAGGAGACAAAGTGTTAAAATGGCATTCAAGAAGAGAAGAGAAATGTAAACATGAAAAATTTGATTTTATTTGGAAATAACCTTATGTTATTTATGGTTACAGAGGTAACAATGCTTTCTTTTTGAAAGAAATTGATGGATCAGATTTGCAAGATGGACCAGTCAATGGCAGAATGCTGAAGCACTACTACTCCTTAGAGATAATACTCCTTAGATATAACAAATAGTTAATTTTATTTACTTTTACCATTGTATATAAACATTGAAGATTTTAGATTGGATTGGATGTTTTCCTAACAAATTTGAAGCCCGGAGAGAAGGCCCTAAGCTTTTAGAGGTCAAATATCATAAATATGAATAATTGCATAAATCAGAAGACACTTACACGGTCATCACAGTCAAAATTCAAAGGCTACTAGTCTTAAAGTTCTTGACATTTCACCAGGAAATGCCATCCCCATTTGGAGCCACTGTTAGGGTCCTATAATAATAGGGTTCATAATTTTTTAATTGACTTTGATAGTCTTGTAAATATGTACATACCTTGCTTTCTACAAGTTGATTTCCCATATTTGAAAACAATAAAAAATGAAAAGTGGGTAAAAGTCCTAAAAGAAAGATCAAATGACTTCGAAAATAAAATATCAAAAATAATAAAAAATGGATCCCAAAAGAAAAAAGAGGTAAAATAAGACATGAAAGTGAGAAATTCAAAATGGCACTACTATTTACTTTTACTACAAGAATAATGATTATGTGCAGATTGTCAATAACGCCATAATCCATGATCAGTTAAATAGTTTAATCTTAACTTTTCATGCTTTGAATTTCATGTTTTAGATAGAGAATAAAGATATGTCAAACATTTTAAACTTGACAAATTAGTAGATAATTAGAGAATAAATGAGGATCTCAACAGTTTAATCTGAGCCCTCGGATGAAATAAGGTTAGATTTAGATAGTTTTATGCTTTGAAAGAAAAATGGATTTAGGGTCGCAAGCTTAAGTGCACCCATGAAAATGAAGTAAAAATGTTAGAATAATGATGGGTAGGTAGAAATCAATTGTGAAAGGCATGTAATAAAGCATCATTGGGAAAGTTACTAATTTCCCCTCCCCCACAATGATCCAGTATTCTAAACCTTCAGTTAAAGAGGCTTAGAGCATTTCTCTGACTTCTGTTGGGACCAGAACCAAGGCTTAATAAATGATTGGTTAAAAATATTGGATTCCCTACATAAAAACCCATTTCATCAGCATATTCACCCTTTTCCAAAAATACAAACCCTTTTCCTAAGTAAAAAACATTTTTTCTTAGAAAAAGGAAAATCCCCTCTTAATTAATTTCATTTCATCCAAAACACTCAAAAACCCACAAAATACATTTTATCATTAGGGGAATTTTGATGTCTAAAATGGGACTCTTAAGAAAAATGTACAACCAAAATGCACTTTATAAGAACCAATAGGATTCAATATGATAATGTCAACCATGGGGGATGATTCACCATTTTTTAAGTAAAAGGGTAAAAAATATTAAAAAATAATAAAACAGTAGAACTACTTTTTCAACTTGTATTTTCAACTTATCTCCGAAACTCAAATTTCGAGCGGGAGTACTTATTTGATGAGAAATTTAATTCCTCATCCAAGGAGTACCCATTTTCTATCTTTTGATGGACCATGCAACACGAAAAATGAGAAAGACATGAAAAAACGTGATTGCAATCATGTTTTTCATGTATTTCTCATTTTTCGTGTATTAGGATCCATCGAAAGTATGAAAGATGGGTACTCCTTGGATGAGGGATTAGATTTTGCATCCAACGAGTACTCCGGCTTGAAATTTGAGTAAACACTTTCGGAGATAAGTTGAAAATATGAGTTGAAAAAGTAGTTTTTCTCTTTTTTCCCTCTAAAATTTGAAGATGTAATCAAATATTATTTTATTACTTCCACTATTATTTTATAATTTCCATAGGAGGCCCATTTTATACCTCAAAATTCCCCTAATGCCTATATTTATGTGTAAAAATCAAAATGGGATAAATTTATGCTAAAAAGCCTATTTACACTTTACCTAGTTTAATTTTATGTATTTTCATTTCATTTCATATTAATTTCTAACCTAAAGTATTAAATCCCTTATAATATCGTTCCCATAATTTATTAAATACATTGTTTAAATATCCCAAAAAAACCCATTTTTAATGTTAACCTATGGTTTTATATTCCCCATGTGTCAAAATAAAGACCCACCCATTCCCTATAGGTTAAACGTTATATTATATAAAACCCACCCTCCAATGGTTATAAAAAATTTGTTAAAGGTTTTATTCACCATATAAATATTACCGCGCCAATCAAATAATACACTGTTTTTTACGTTATAAACCTATATTTTTTACATTAAAACTATCCTGCCATATCATAAATAAAAAATTAGTTTTATATTAAAACATATGTTTTAATATTAAAATTAATCATGTCGCACAATAAAAAAACCTGGGCCCCACGCCCCACTGCCGAGCAACTCCTCAAACGATCACAACCATTCGCATTAACCCCCTCAGATCTGATGAACACAAATACATATCGCATTTTAAACTGCGCGATCAACAACCATTTAAAACTACGCGAAATGGGTTGTTTTCCACCCTTATCTGTCCTCCACACGGTGACATTCCATTGGATCACATTCGATCCAGCAAAACCATTTACCACCCAAATCTCATGCGATAACCGCATATGGTTTTTTGCCCCCAGCGCCAAACCGCCTCCGCTATGATATGACTTGCATTTAATGTTAATACTTCATTAAACCTAAAAACTTATAAACCTTCATATTTTGTTGTCAAAGCCCTTCTTTGCATTCTTTCAGTGCATTAATACTCCTGACTGAAGAAGAAGCCTTGTACACTAGTTTCTTGCCGAGAAAATCAAAGAAAGTCATTGCAACTACTGACAAGACCACTGGAAGCATTGAGAGACCTTAAAACACCACCAGAACCTATCTGATTCCTAAGACTATGTTTTAAAGACCAAATACCTACACAAACAAGTATTCCTCACAAAAAACGACTTATGTATCATTTGAAAATGAGTTTTCTAAAGGAATTAAGCCCAGTAAAGCCCATTTATCCACAAAAAGACCCTATAATTTCCCAAAAAGAATGAATTGATTGTGAAAAAATTCATAAACCCCTATTTTCAATATTGCATACAGTTTTAAAGGAAAAATTGAATTTATTTATCCTTTGCAGACCTTATAAGACTTCGAATTTGCCCGAAAATCCTTTGCAGGTAACCCCAATCCTTCCATGCCTAATTTGAACCATATTCAGTCCAGTATTAACTGAAAAGAGAAGAAGAAACCCTTATTTCTTATTTCTAAACCTATAAAAGAGTCCGAAGAACAAATGAAAGCCAAATTTAAAGGTTGAAATCCAAGAAAAAACTAAGTTGTACGTATTTTTATCCAAAGAACCTCTGTTAGAATAAAAAAACACTTATGTAAACAATTTAATCTTACAGAAGAGTCCAAAAAAGTCCAAATACAGATTTTCAATTATCCAGAAAATCTAAAAAATGTCAAAATAAAATCTAGCCATGTCCTCCAAGACTGCAATTGTTGTAAATCCTCTACAACCTTCTGTTGTAGACATTGAACATACACCTTTAGCATATGTGGATTATAAAATAGCAGACCCAGTGGTAGAATTTAACTTGTTAGACCTCCACTACTGGAGTCTCGAAAAGTCATTAAATTAGGTTGAAGAAGTCCAAATTTGGGAATCAAGCCTACCCAAATATGTTGTTCCACTCACTCATCAATGCCCAGAGGTTATTAGGTTATGTCAGACCTATTATTCACCTGAACAAAGAGAAATGGTAAATGCAAATAAAGAAGTATTTTTTACAATTACTGTTGAGTCCATAAACAAGATGCTACAACTCAAACTTGATCCCAAAGCAGTTTCT
Organism: Pinus albicaulis; assembly: GCA_034641835.2. Classification (NCBI taxonomy): domain Eukaryota; kingdom Viridiplantae; phylum Streptophyta; class Pinopsida; order Pinales; family Pinaceae; genus Pinus; species Pinus albicaulis. The sequence continues at coordinate 538,000,407 of CM076577.1, forward strand.
TTGTCAATAGAAGCACTTAAAAAGTTGTACATTGGTCTTGATTTTCCCAAAAGGTTTCAGATTTTTCAAGTGTTCATGCCTTTACATGTTGAAATTCCACAAATCAACCCTCCTTATTCTACTTCAAAATTTCCAGAAGGGTCAAGGCATGTCATATCCATGTTGTCATTTATCCTAGGATACTTTATAGATGAACATACAGATGAATCAATCCTAGGTTTTTTGTCTACCTTTGCACCAGGACAACCTCCTTCTGTCATTTTCAATTATGATGAATACATAGCTGATAATAACCATGATCATCTTATGAAATTTCCAACTGAAGGAGTATTTAGATATACATCCTTTATTTTCCATATGTTCTTATATTTCCAAGCAGACAAGTTCCCAATAGCCCTCCAGAAGCTTGATATAGAACAAAATCCACTTTCAGTCATCTTTTGGAAATATTTGATAGGAAAAGAGTCCACATATTTCAGTTATGTAGAGTTTACAGATTACTTTGTCCACCCATTGATAAATATGTTGACAAATCAGGAACAACCAAGAATCAGTGATGAAATGAAGAAATTTCTACAGCTATCAGAGCAGATTAGAACTAGAGATTGGTACTTACATGAAAAACATACATAATTCAAAGTTTTTGGCTATAATATTTTACCCTAAAAACTATTTAAGTATGTGCCAATGAGATTCTTTTCCTTGGAGTGCATCAGGAAAATCTTAAATTCAGATTCTATCAACTTCCTAGCTGCTGAAAAGAAGACCCAGTTTAAGTTGAAGAATCAAGTAGGACCTTTTATTTGTAATCAAAGAGATGCAGGACAAGAAGAAGCCAAACAGTTACTTGAATACATATTTGAAGAGAGCTTCTCATGGAACTATGATCCACAGGGAATACTAAGCAAAATGAGGGTTAAGTGCAAACTAACACCTTATATTCATGAGAAAAAACCAGAGATTGAAATATATCTCAGTCAAATAGAGTGGCTAGAAAAAACTTTGGTAGATGTAGTTAAACAAGGTGATACTAGTCACACCTTGAAAAATACAAATCAAGGAGAGAAAGCTACTAAAAAAGTCAGAGAAGAAGGTACCTACACTGCTGAGATAAAAACTGAAACTAGATTTAAACACAGATACAATAAAAAGCTTATGATCAATCCAGTTGATAAAGAGAAAGTGACTATAGAGGTAGAAGATATAGATGTTCCAGAGACAAATACAGATGTTTCTACAGTCATTACAAATGAGCCATCCACAAAGAATCTAAATGAATAAAGTCTTGATAATTCAAATACAAAAGTAGTATCAAAACAACAAAATATGGAGGCATCCTCCTCATAGACAACAGAAGAAAAATATCTTGACATAAGGGAAAAATATAAGCAGATAAAGACAAAGAATGAAGAAATAAAAAATGAGATCTATTCTCAGTATTTGAAACAAACACTAGGTATTTAGAATAGACTTCTATCAACTTTTGATTATTCAAACAAAAATTTGATTATTTCAGTGCTTAAACCAACAGTTAAGACTCCCAAGACAATGACAGATTACAAGAAAGTTGATCTTGAAGTACCTACATAGAGTATCCATGCACTAGATCAAATTGAATTTCATAGGAAAACTTCTGAGATGTTATATTCTAGCATAACTACAAAGGCTATGAGTGTCCAAAAACTTCAAAATACAATAATAAACATGAGAGATCAAACGCAAGTTGAAAAAGCTTCCTCATATGATACATATCTTAGGATTAAGTCTTTAGAAGAGTTGGTTATTCAAGTTCGATATGATCTTGCAAATGTCAAAGTTGCAAAGGAGTTAATGAAGAAAAAGAATGCTGATATTGCAACACTGAGGAAACAACTCAAACTTCCACCAACTGAACATTCACAAGCCAAAGAAATTTTACAAGAGCAAAGTCAGAAAGATGACATGATGAACTTGATTTTTCAATTAACAGGATAGATAAAAGAGATGGAAATCCAAATGGACAAACTTGTCCATGAAATATAAATTATGAAAACACAAGAAAATCGTACAGTAATTCCCATGGTTACTACAATTGCGCCTTCAACTATGGCAGAAGAGTTGGCACCTAAAGTACCACTGGCTATTGCAGTTCCAGTGCCATCATCCACTACTTCAGCTACAAAATCCTCAACTACAGCAGCTCAAAATTCTGATGAGGCTAGTAAGCTAGTTAAAGCCATGGAGGAAATGACACTTCAAACCAATGAGATCAATAGATTGAAGAAAGTGATTGAAAATATTGAAGACACAAAAAAGCTAGCCCAAATCAATGCTAAAACTCATGAACAAAGGGCTAACAGGTTAAATTTTGAATTGAAGAATATACAAAAGGATTTAACCTTGAAAGAGCCAATGTCTTATGTGAGGAATTATTTATGGAACAAAATCATTGAATCCATCATTGATGTTTGGCCATCAATCCAGGTAATATATGACCAAAAGGATTTTCTAAAAGTAGCCCAAGAAGATATTGAGAAAACAAAGGATGCACTAGGTGCCAAACCTGAGCAAGCCCTAGAACTAATCAAATTCCTCAACAACAAAAACAAGAAAGAATTGGAAGAAATAGAAATTACTGATAGAACAGAGACAATCCTTGAAATAAGGAAAGTCATTTCAAAGAAGAATTTGATGAAGAAACTTGAAGAAAAGTGTGGAAACATGAACATAGCTATAACCAAGTTTATGGTTAAATTTGAGATTTTGAGGCAAAGAGGTTTGCCTCATATTTTGGTTATTAATGATATACTCATGCCATAGGAGGACTACAACAAGAAAATTAGAGATCATGCAAAAGAGCAAGTAAAAAAGACAGAAGGACAAGGAATTCTCATAGGGAAGGTTTTACACAAAAGTTTTGAAGACTTGTTTTATGTACAACATGAGATAAAATACTTATTTTTCATAAAACCAACATTTTCCAGATACACTGAGGCATATTAGAACTTTAGGAAGCTTAAAAAGATAAAAATTCCTGATGAAGAATCTTGGAAATCACCCACTGAATTACTGTAAAAGTCAAATGGTAGAGAAAAACATTAAAACAGTTTGCTGATGTTTTCACAGTTAAAACATAATTTTATAGTAGTAAGGATGTTTTTACAGAGTTTAAAATGTATCAGAGGTAAAGAGTATAAGATGAAAGAGTATCAAATAAGAAGATACATAATTCAAAACAGATTTGAAATATCATTTCCAGCAAATAAGACACCAAGGCAGCCAACTGCACCTAATCCAAAATAGTTTTCTATTTTATTTGGATAAATAGGACAGCTTGCTAAGTTGTTAAGAACTGTCCCTATTTTGTTGTAAAATATATTTTATTTTCCTTAGAAAAATCCTATGATTATTCAAGGATATTTTGTAAACATTTTTGTATATATACTTCATCTTTTGAAGCATTATTATGGAATAAATTGCTGAAGATTTCTATAGTCAATATTTATGTACTTGAAGGCTTTTTTTTGCAAGTTCGAGTAGAAAACTGGATCAAATCATCTAGCATCATATTTCAAGATTCATGTGATGAGCCATTGAATTGAAGTATTTTCTACTTGTCATTGATTATCTTCTTATGTTTTCATGCATCCATTATGTATTCTAAATTTGAATGATAAATCAAGAGTATTATTACAGGATTTGTTAAAAGCACCCTGTCTTTAACTGTTTATCATTTCTATGCTGATTTCCAGAGTAGGGAACCTTTAATTTCTCCCTCTTTTGAATGAACTCTGTCTACTCCTTCCTTATCCGAATCAAATAATCCTTCATTGCTCTTTATCCCAATTCAAACAACTTCACAAATGAGCCTTCCAAGATCTTCAAATACTTGTCTATCTTGCCCTAAAAATATTTGAATTTTCGGCCTTGATCTTAATCCTACTTGCTTGACTTTTGACTCCTTAGCCCAATGGACAAACATATCTATCACTATCCATCTCACTAAGTGTTTTTTTCTCACCAAACCAAACTAAACCAAATAAAAACCAATTTGTACAATCATAACTAGCCTAATATCTTATAATCAAATCAAAGTTAAATCTTAAAGAGAGAGCCCTCTCTGAACCCTAGGAAGGTTAGATCCTAGAGTTTAAAAGTTGGCATGCGATTACCTCTAATGTTCTTAAAATTTAAACTAAAATCTCACAACTTTGTAATTATTAGAGTGATAACACTCCCTACCAAAAAATAAAACAATATCATTGACTTTGTTTGGATGACTTCAACTCTCAAAGTGGGAAAAAAACACTTTATTGAAAGAATCATCATTACATTGATTAAAATATATCAACAATAATGTATAAATAATAAACCTAGAACTATCTTGCAATTGTTTTATTGCATCAGAGGATATAGTTACATGCTTTCAAACCATATATGTAATCGAAAACAAATATTATGAGTTATGGATATAAATTGTGGTTTTTTTTTGTGTGGTGTGGGTGTCCAACATTTTTAGAATTGACTATGACCTTGTTGGATTATCAAGCTAGTAACCTCTTTTTCTCATAAGACAAATCATGATGAACTCAATAGACCTTTCCACAATCTTTCACAATAAGCTAACAGTTGGTGATGACATATAAGGCTCCTCAAAAAAATTATTGAAATTTTACCATTATGTAATAACCCTCTTCCTATTATCGAATTCTCTTATTCTAGGTATGATGTTATTTACAATGAATTTGGAAAATTTCATTTTGGATTATTTTTTAGGAGGGGTGTCATTGAGGCAATTGTTCATTACTAGGTTAGCAAGGTATGGCAACCAAATTTTTGGCACTGCACACAGACAAAACTCACTATGGGATTTTGCATGCTCCCATTTCATGAAAGTTGCCATGTGAAATAGATATTTAGTTGAGGAACTTGGATATGTAAGAATACTCAAGTGGTAATTAATCCTTAGTGATGCAAAAAAACTGAAATCGGACCCCTAAGGAGAGATGGTCAACTATAGCATGGCTCAGTCAGCACTTCTTTTCCGAAACCCCGTTATTTGACTCCACGTGGTCCACTTATATCTATTCCTCAACGATTTATTTATCAAATTCGTGGAATTTGATAAATAAACTTTATCCATGACCTTTGCAAATTTATTTGAATATCTCGACTTTATATGATACCCCCAACCTTATAACAATTATAACCCCAGACTTATGTTAATTATCCGCCAACCGTTTAATTAAAAACTTTATTATGCTCTGGGCCTGCACAGACCATCATAAATATCCAACGGGACACACACATCGTATCTAGTTAAACGTCGGGCAAGTCCATCGTGCGACCACCGTTAGATCGCAAGGTGCCAGATCGACGACACGTATGCATATCGCGCGGTATCCGGGTACGAAATATAACGTGTGATGGCGTGCTTTGACAGTGGTTTTCCATGGGTACACTCTACCACGTGTCACATTCCCTATGGAATCGCTCGCAAACAAAAAATATCGCCTATTCACCCAAAAGCAGTGTGATATGGGCAATCCTCCTTGCAAATCCACTCGCGTTTTTTGTACAGTGATTAACCAAGGTTAAGTTGGGGTTGAATATCCTTTTTATTCATTAACTCAATTCAGGGATCTCGGCGTAAGCGGGAATCTTGCCATTTAACAGAGTTCACGGCCACTGTTCCTCTGCACAGGCCCCGCTTGTGGGTGGGATTTATTCAACAGGGTTTTGTTCAATAAATTTCGAGAAAATGATAGACAGAGGGGTACAGAATCGGCACAATGGTTCAGATCACTAATTATACATACATAGAGTTCAATCACCTCACAATTAAACAATTTCTTCACAATTAAGATTCGAGACAGTTCTACGGCAAATGTGCACTGAAATCATTTAACTAGAAGTAATTGTAAACACACATATTTTATTGCAGAAATATCTTCTACTCTTCCTCTCCGCTCTGCCATACACATCTGAGGGATTACATTTATATACATTATAGTGTGACTCTTCGGTTCCTCTATGAGGACCGTTCTAGAAATCAAAGGTCTAATTACAACTTATTCCAATAACTGAATTGACAGCTGGATCGAACCTAACTGTTCGACTTCTACAAACTCTAACTAATATAAATAATACATTCAGCTGAGGTATTGACACCTAGCTGTTACAATTCAAATTATTTTGAACCCTTCTAGCCACAACATGTGGAAAAAATCTCCTACATTGCGGGCTAGTGTCTAATGCCCCTGCATGAGACTCCTGAGGGCAATCTTCTTCATGGGCTCCTGTCCATGAGCTCTTCCACTGATGTGCCTATCTTCTGCAACATTCCTTCAGTCATCCAAGTGGCATCTTCCTCAGGTTTTTCCTTCCATTTGATCAAGTACTGAAAGTACTCTTGTCCTCTGGTCCTTCTGACTGGTCTTTTATCCAATATCTTCTCTAGTTGCAATGGTTGCACTGGAGGTAGCTGCTCCTTCCACTCAATCTGTTCCTTATCTGTTGATCTCTCTTCTTCACCATCATCTTCATACTTGTACAAATCTGCAACATTAAAAATGGGAGATATTCCAACATCAGGAGTTAATTCAATCTCATAAGCATTTGTAGAAAACTTCCTAAGTATCTTGCATGGCCCAATATTTTTGAACTTCAATTTGTTGTACTGCTTCTTTGGAAATCTCTCCTTTCTCAAGTGTGCCAAGACCTGATCTCCTACTTCAAAGTTAACTTCTTTTCTGCTCAAGTCTGCTCTGCTCTTGTATCTAATGCTGCTGCCTTGTAGTTGCTGTTTCACTTGTTCATGTATGGCCTGGATCTCTGAAGAAAATTCCTCACCATCTACACTCCTTAGCTCTGCCTTTCCTGGATTTCTTAACTCTGATATTCCTCTGGGGTGCATTCCATAAAAAATATGAAATGGACTCTGCCCTATGCTCCTGTTTGGTAAGTCATTATATGCATATTTTTCCTGAGGCAAAATATGATCCCACTGCTTGGGATGCTCTCCTACAAGACTTCTCAACAAATTTCCCAGACTCCTATTCACTACCTCAGTTTGTCCATTAATCTGAGGATGATAAGCTGAGCTGAAACTCAGTATGGTACCAAGTTTCTTCCATAATGTCCTCCAAAAATGACCCACAAATCTGGTATCTCTATCTAAAACAATACTCTTGGGCAACCCATGCAATCTAACAACTTCTTTGAAAAACAAGTTAGCAACATGGGTGGCATCACTAGTTTTATAGAATGGAATAAAATGTGTCATTTTGGAGAATCTGTCCACTACAAAAAATACTGCATCATTCCCTCTCTGAGTCCTGGGCAATCCTAGAAAAAAATCCATACTCACCATGTCCCAAGGCCTGTCTGGAATAGGCAAGGGAGTGTACAATCCTGAATTCTGGCTCCTTCCTTTAGCGTACTGACAGATTTTTCAATTCTTCACGAACTTGTCTACTTCTGCTCTCATCTTGGGCCAGTAATAAAAGTGACTCAACTGCTCATAAGTCTTATCAGTACCAAAGTGTCCAGCAAGTCCACCACTATGCTTCTCTTTGATCAAATTTTCCCTCATGGAACATCTTGGTACACACAGTTGGCTTCTTCTGAATAACAAGTCCTCCTGCAGGAAATAATCCAACCATTGGCTTCTATCTATTAAAATAGGGTTACTACATGCCTCAAATGCTTCCTTAAAATCTGGATCTACTTTATACAATTCTTTCAGGAAATCAAATCCTACAACTTCAAAATTTGTTTCTTGAACAGGCATGTTCCTCCTACTCAAAGCATCAGCTACTTTATTGGCTTGGCCACTTATATGTTTCAAAAAAAAATTAAAACCTTGGAGATACTCAACCCATTTAGCATGCTTATGTTTCAACTTGGGCTGTTGTACAATATACTGCAAAGCATGATTGTCAGAATATAATACAAATTCCCTGGACATCAAGTAATGTATCCACTTCTTTAGTGTTTGAACAATTTCATAGAATTCCTTCTCATAAGAGGAATACTTTCTTCTGGTGTCATTCAGCTTTTCACTGAAATATGCCACAAGCCTATCATCTTGACTCAACACAGCTCCAATGGCCTCCCCACTGGCATCACATTTTACTTGAAATGGTTTAGTAAAATCAGGTAGAATCAAAACAGGCTTCTCAGTTATCTTCTGCTTCAACACTTAAAAGTTTCTTTCTGCTTCAACAGTCCACTTAAATGGTTGTTTTCTCTTCATTATTGTCTCAAGTATGGGTGCATTAATCTTACTGAAGTTTCTTATAAAATTTCTGTAAAAACTGGCAAGTCCATGTACACTTCTTACCTCAAAAACATTTATGGGTGAAGGCCACTCCACAATTGCCTTAACCTTTTCTGGGTCCATCTTCAATCCTTCTGCAGAAACAAAAGAACCCAAATACACTAGCTCTTCTTTCATGAATGAGCATTTCTTTAAATTTATCAGCAGTTTCTCTTGGTGCAGCTTCTTCAAGACATGATTAAGATGCCTTAAATGTTCTTCTTTAGTTCTGCTGAAAACTAATATATCATCCAGATACACTATCACAAATTTACCAATGAACTCTTTCAATACTTCATTCATAAGTCTCATAAAAGTGCTAGGTGCATTTGACAACCCAAAAGGCATTACCATCCATTCATACAGTCCTTCATTTGTTTTAAAGGCAATTTTCCACTCATCACCCTCTTTTATTCTAATCTGATGGTATCCACTTTTTAAATCTATCTTTGAGAAATATTTAACACCACTCAAACACTCCATTAAATCCTCAACTCTCGGAAAAGGGAATCTGTACCTGATTGTGATCTTATTGATTGCTCTGGAATCAGTACACATTCTCCAGCCTCCATATTTCTTTGGGCTCAATACTGCTGGTACTGCACATGGACTCAAACTTTCTCTAATCAACCCCTTGTCCACCAACTCCTGTACTTGTCTCCTGATTTCCTCATTTTCCTTGGGAGTCATTCTGTAGGCTGCCTTATTTGGAAGATTTGAACCAGGGATAAAATCTATCTGATGACTGATCTTTCTCACAGGTGGCAGCTCATCAGGTAAATCATCCACAACAATGTCACAATAATTGTCTAACATCTCTTGGATTTCTATTGGCAAATTAGAAATCTTTGTAGAAGTAAGAACTACCTTAGGTTTGCAAACTAAAGCAAAACTTACCTCTTCTTCTTCTATCTGCTGCAGATATTCCTTCCTGCTCAGCAACAAGGTCTTTGGATCAATCACTCTGTTGGATGGCTCTCCTTCTTCCATGGGTATCAATGTAGGATGTACCCCATCCTTGAATAACTTGTAAGTGTTCTTCTTGCCATCATGCACTGTTTCTCTGTCAAACTGCCAAGGTCTATCCAGCAGTATATGACACACATCCATGGGCATTACATCACACAGGACCTTATCTTTGTATTTTCCCATTTGCAGCTCTATCTCACACTGTTCTTTTACAACCAGCTGGTGCCCCTTGTGCAGCCAGTACACCCTGTAGGGAGTTGGATGCTCCCTTGTCTTCAACTTCAACTTTTCTATTACCTCAGTGGAAACCAGATTGTCTGTGCTGCCACTATAAATGAATAGCTGGCAGCATTTCCCTTGTACTTTGCATATGCTTCTAAACAAAGTCTTCCTTTGTGCAGGCTCAGTGACCTCTTTGGCTTTCTTCAACAGGACCTTATTTACCACCAAGGATTATCCCCTCTCTGGAAGAATTTCTTCTTCAATTTCTGCCTCTTCTCCAGTCTGGGCAACAAAAAAATTTCTTGGGCTAGCACCCACATTCTCTAGACATTCATAGTGCTTATGTCCCACTTGTTGACATCTATAACACCTCAACTCTCTACCTCTACCTCTGTCTCTACCTCCTCTTCCCTTTCCTCTGTAAGAACCCCTTCTGCCTCTTGCATCATCCTCTGTAGATGCATTTTGAGGTGAGCTACTGTTAGCTCCATCCCTGGGTGTAGCAGGCTTTCCTCTAACACCCTGACTTCCCTTCCCAAGGAAAGTACCTCTCTTCTTGGCAGACTGTTTCCTCAAGAGTTTCTCCTCTGCTTTCAAGGCCATCTGGTATGCCTCTTCCACTGTTTTGGGAGATAGAAGACCGATCTCATCTTGGATCTCTAGCTTGAGACCATTCACATATTTGGCAGTCTTATCTGGTGTATCTTGAAACTACCCAGCTCTTATGCTTACTCTGTAGAATTCCTCTGTGTATTCTTTTACCGTCAGCAACCTCTGTCTTAGGTTCTGCATTTGCTTATACAAGGTCAGCTGGTAATCACTAGGCAAGAATTTACTTTTTAATTTAGCCATCATTCTGGTCCATCTCTTAATAGGTTTCTTGCCAACTCTCCTCCTCTCTGCCTACACTCCATCCCACCAAAGTGCAACATGTCCCTTCAGCTTTGTTACTGCAAACTTGACCTTCTTATCTTCACTTATTTCTTCATAATCAAAGCACTTATTCATTTCATTTATTCAATCCACTAGTTCTTCTGGATTCAGTACCCCTGCATAACTCGACACTTCAATTCTGGGCTTAACTACAGACCCCAGAACAGTTCTAAGGAGCCTCATGTTAGGAGGAATCTCAACATTCTCTTCAGCTTCTTCTATTTCAGGTTCACTGATGTCTTCCAGATCTCTGGGCTGTCTTCGATCCATGGCATCCATGCTGGCTTCGACCCTTTGCAACATCCCCAACACCTCAGCGTTGGCAATATGTCTCCTTCTGCCAGCACCTCTACCAACTCGGATTGCCATGTCAGCTTTCTGCAAAAAAAACTCAAAACAACAGCTCTGATACCACTAATGACGCAACAAAACTGAAATCGGACCCCTAAGGAGAGATGGTCAACTATAGCATGGCTCAGTCAGCACTTCTTTTCCGAAACCCCATTCTTTGACTCCAGGTGGTCCACTTATATCTATTCCTTGGTGATTTATTTATCAAATTCGTGGAATTTGATAAATAAACTTTATCCACGACCTTTACAGATTTATTTGAATCTCTCGACTTTATATGATACCCCCAACCTTATAACAATTATAACCCCAGACTTATGTTAATTATCCGCAAACCGTTTAATTAACAACTTTATTATGCTCCGAGCCTCCACAGACCATCGGCAAAATCCAACGGGACACACACGCCGTACCTAGTTAAATGTCGGGCAAGTCCATCATGTGACCACCGTTAGATCGTAAGGCGCCAGATCGACGGCACGTATGCATATCGTGCGATATTTTGGTAGGAACTATAACGTGCGATGGCACGCTTTGACAGCAGTTTTCCGTGGGTCCACTCCACTATGTCTCACATTCCCTATGGAATCGCTCACAAACAGAAAATACCGCCTATTCACCCAAAAGCGGTGTGATATGGGCAATCTGCCTTGCAAATCCACTCGCGGTTTTTGTACAGTGATTAACCAAGGTTAAATTTGGGTTGCGCTATCCTTTTGATTCATTAACTCAAGTCAGGGATCTCGGTGTAAGCGAGAATCCTGCCATTTAACAGAGTTCACGACCACTGTTCCTCTGCACAGGCCCCGCCTATGGGTGGTATTTATTCAACAGGGTTTTGTTCAATAAATTTAGAGAAAACAATAGACAGAGGGGTGCAGAATCGGCACAATGGTTCAGATCACTAATTATACATACACAGAGTTCAATCACCTCACAATTAAACAATTTATTCACAATTAAGATTCGAGACAGTTCTACGGCAAATGTGCATTGAAATCATTTAACTGGAAGCAATTGTAAACACACAGATTTTATTGCAGAAATCTCTTCTACTCTTCCTCTCCGCTCTGCCATACACATTTGAGGGATTACATTTATATAAATTATAGTGTGACTCTTCAGTTCCTCTGCGAGGACCGTTATAGAAATCAAAGGTCTAATTACAACTTATTCCAATAACTAAACTGACAGCTGGATCGAACCTAACTATTCGACTTCTACAAACTCTAACTAATCTAAATAGTACAGTCAGCTGAGGTATTGACACCTAGCTTTTATAATTCAAATTATTTCGAACCCTCCTAGCCACAACATGTGGACAAAACCTCCTACATTACTGGCTAGTGTGTAATGCCCCTGCATCACTTAGACCCATGATTTCTTGGATTACAATGTAGTTCATCTTGCATGTTTGGTATAGGTAAATTTCCCTAAACTGCACATGAAATTTTGGTCAACCATATGGTGGATTGTTTCCCCTATATTGGAATTTATTTATGAGAAACTAATATGTTTTATATGCCTTGGCCCTGTAATCTTATTTTAGTGTGGGTTAACCTCTCTTGAAACTTTAAAAAATTCATGTACATCTAGAGTGGTATATAGGCGCATTACCATCCAATTCATTCCATCAAGTTATATAATGCATCCTTTTGCTACCAAAGCTCCAACCATCATATTTAGGATTGTACACTCATGAACCTAGTTTAATTTATAAACAAATACATCTCACATTCCCTCCCCCAACCACCAAAGCTCTATAGACACCCAAAATAGTTGAAGTGTAGGGATTGAAGTTGTGCGTAAGGGAAAATGTTATAATGCAACCAAGTCTTGAGAAATGAAGGACTTAACTCCTAATATTATTTCTTTGAAGTCCTCATACACAACTAGCCCTAGTCATTGGTCAACTCCATATGCCTCCAAGGCATCTTCTATGTCCATACACATTGAGGGTAGAAAACAAAAAGTTCACTATATAGCCCTAATACAAAATTATTAAAAATATATATATGTTACAATGAATGACCCCTCTATGTAATCTAGGAATTGATAAGGTGTTATTTATTTTAAAAATTAAACTCAATCAATTGGAGTGTAGTTAATCGACTAGATAGTCAAGTTGGATCCTAGGTAACTAGGTGGTCAAGGTGGATCAACTGGGATGAAACTCATTTGTCTAATAAGGGTTAATCGACTAGGTGATCAATTGAAGAGATGGTCAATTTGAGCCAATGGTCTATGGTGAATTTGGGACAAGGATCATAGTTGAATCTTAAGGAGCAACTGATAAAAGTTGAAAGTTGGTGGAACAATCAAAATTAATTGTAGTCAAGGACAATAATTCTTAATGGAGTTTGATGATTGACTAGTGGTTGAGAGGTCATTAACTACAGTCAAATTTTGTTAGATATGATTAGGAATTGTGAGATTATCAAGGGATTAGCCAATGAAATTCATATTTATATAATTTATTTAGGTGCTACAAATTAGGGTTTTTATGTAAGAATATTTCTATAAATAAATCAAGGTGTAAGGTTATAAGAAATTATGAGATGAATTGATCAGTTGAGATCAAGTGATGTAATTGTCAAATTGGTATTAGGTGTTGACTAGGTTGATTTTCATTGTATCTATTTTCATATTCAGTGAAGAATATCAAGTGTGGTGAAGCCCAAAGTTGGTTGATTTTCCTATTTAAGGGCTTCCAAGGTGAAAATCTCTATGTACTATGCATGTACTTATGTGTTTTCCATTATTTATCTCTAGTTTATTGCTTTCCTTTAAAATTTTATGCAATTGGGTCATAGAGTTTGGTTTAAATATTTTTCAACTCCACAATTCATATTAAATCTTATTTTAGAGTGTTAATTGATTCAATATGTGCTTTTAGAGCTTGCTAGAAAATAGGGGAATTTTGAGGTAAAAAATAGACCTCAAAACAAAACGTACACTAAGAAAATAAACAACTTTATAAGAACTAGAAAGATTGAAGATGATGAAGTCATCCCTGGGGTAAATATTTTGGAGGGTAAAGAATAAAACTACTCTTTTTAATTTTATTTTTGGCTTATTGGGCCTTATCAGTTTACTCAAACATCAAGTGTAAACACCCATTGGATGAAAAATTAAATTCCACATCCAATGGGTGTCTACAGTTGATATTTGAGTAAACATATAAGGAGATGAGTTGAAAATACAATATAAAATAGTTTCCTTTATTTATTTATTTTAAATTCATCGCTCTTGTTTTATTATTTTAACTATTATTTTCCTTAGGAGGCCCATTTTACACCTCAAAATTCCCCTTATATTATTTTGTACCAGTTTGATTTTGGCTTCACGAGCATGCCTTTATTACTAATACTTTGAAGATTCAAGATTTGGATCTAAATCTTGAATAGATATGGAATAAAATTGGCTCTTGTGGGAGCTTTAATGCATTGTTTCATGTAAAGAACAATGTCGAGCAATATTAGAATTAACATTAAGAATTTTAATCGCCAAAATTTTGATATATGAAAGCTTGAAATGGAAGATATCCTTGTAGACTGAGAGTAGTGGGTCATTTTGCATTGTATAACACCTCTAATTGGAATGTTGGTGGAGGATTGGGAGAAAATTGAAAGAAAATAAAGGACCACAATTCAAATTTTTATTGTTGATTAAGTATTGTTGAATGTCTAAAGTGAAGACACTACAAAGAAATTGTGGGAAAAGTTGGGTAACTTGTACTAGTTGAAATCTATAGAGAACTATTTTTTTCTTAGGAAGAAGTTATAGCTTCTAAGGATGCAAGAGGGTGACTCAGCCACAGAGAACCTAATTGGATTCAATACTATAATTAGATAGTTATTGTTTATGGATATCACAATTTGTGAGGAGGAGAAATGTATCGACCCATTATATTCTTTGCTAGATTCATGGGATAGATTAGTCATGGTTATTGGGTTTAATACAACCACAATTATAGTTGATAATGTGGTCACATCTCTATTTTTATAGGAGATGAGGCAAAATAACATGGAAGGATCGACCAAGTATGTCTTGTTAGTGAGAGGTAGACTGGTTGAAAAAAGTAATGGTAAATTCTACAAATGGAGATCATATTCAAAGGGAAGATCTAAATATCTAGTTTAGTTGGTGAGAATATGTTGGAATGTCATAAATTTATGCATCACAAATGATATTTCATGTCGAAGGTTGTTGAGTAGAGAAAAGGGATTTAATCAAACATAGTCAACTAAAGGAAGGAATTTTTTGGATGGAGAAAATTTGTACTTAGCTTCAATAAGTACAAAATCATATCATAAGCCATGTTTGATAGACTTAGGATCATCCTATAATATTACATCCCAATGGAAATGATTTTGTGAATACAAATAACATGAAAGAGGTGATGTTTACTTCGGGATTACTTGACTACCAAGATTTTTAAATGAGGTCGAGTTCGACTAATGCTCAAATATTGATAATTAGAACACTACCAAGTGCGCTTCATGTTTAAGTTTTGGTATGAAAAACTCGATGTATTTCAGTAAAATGGGTGATGCAGGTAATTCAAGAAGTAGAATTGAGAGTGGGAGAATAATGGAGATTCAAGTTTTCCATCAACACAAATTGTATGGCTGAAGTGGTAAGATATTGTTCCAATAGACATGTGTAGAGTCATTTTTGGAATCCTGTACTTATATATAAGAGATGTCATCTCAAGAAGGAGAGAAAACTAGTATAGGTTTGTCAAGGATGGAAGGGAATATACCATTAATTCATGTAAGCATAGAGCCAAACTCTATTTGATCAGAGTTGATTAAGCCAAAATAATAATCACCAACACAAATAAATTCGACTTACCATTTTGAGGGCAGGAAAGTAGCGAGGATTAGGTAGTGAGCTAGAGATGAAGGCATTCATGTAAGGATGTAGCCAGAAGCAGTGGAAACATGTACAACAACTAGTTGAAGCCTACAAGGAGGTGTTCCAAGAACCTTAAGGTTTCCACCTAAGTGAGAGGTTGAAAATGAGATTAAGTTGTTGTGAATTTACCACATCCAAACATTGAGTTGTATAAATAGTCCATCATTGAAGCATATAAAGTGAGGTAGGTAAAAAAATCATTGGATCAAGGAGTTGTTAGGCCTAGTATGTCACCTTTTGGTTCACCCATCATCATGGTGCCAAAGAAGGATGCTAGTTGGAGAGTTTACAATGACTATCATGCCCTAAATAAAATCACCATCCATAATAGATATCCTCTACCAAGGATTGGTGATTTTTTGGATCAGTTACAATAAGCCAATTTCTTCACCAAGTTGGACCTCAAATCAGGCCACTTAAAATGACAATCAAAGAAAAATATGTGGGAAAGATAGTGTTCAAGACAAGAAAATGTTTGTACGACTGGTTATTGATTCCCTTCATTTTATGTAATGCATAAATAAATTTCATGAGATTGATGAATGAATGAATGATATGATACATCATGTATTGACTCATTTTTAATAGTATACATAAATAACATATTAGTATTCAATAATACTTGGTAAGAGCACAACTCACATATGGTGTGGGTATTATAAACATTAAAGAGGAATTAGCTAATTGCAAAGCTAAATAAGTGAGAGTTCAAGAGGTTTTCCTTGCTTTATCTTGCACACATGATCAATAGAAGAGAGATAAGGGTGTATCCAAAGAAGATCGTAGTCATCAACCAAATGCCTATTCCCACTATCTTAACAAAGTTTAGAATTTTTTATGGGAGCAACTCAATTTTTTAGGAAGATCATTAAAAATTTCTCTATACTCTGAGCACCATTATATATCGTGACCACCAAAGGGAAGAGCTTCATTAAGGTAAGCCACAACAATGAGAATTCAAAGATTTCAAGATTAATATTAGTAACACTCTAGTTTTCAGCATTCCACACAATGATTGTTTGAATTAGAAATTATCACCAATGGATTTGTGTTAAGGTAAATGCTTATGCAAGGATAAAGACCGATATGTTATCATTCAAAGTTCCTCCATGGAGAAATACTATAATACCCCACATATGATAAATACATCTATGAAATAGATAATGTGTTTAAGAAGTGTAAATAATACCTCATGAATAAATATACCATCTACACATTGATCATCAACCCTTATATTTCCTTCAAATTCAAAGCAAGATGTGACGAGTGAGACACTATAAATTGTTGGGATTATTTCAATAATGCCAAATACTAATTAGGTACGATAAATGTGCTAAAAAAAAATTAGTTTATATGATTTAATGTCCCCACTAAATAACATTGCAACCATTTCAATTCTTATGTAGTTTGATCCCTTCACTCATGAATTATTGAGTGAATACTATGAGGGAGATGAAGAGTTTAGAGTATTTTACAAGCAATTGAAGGAGAGACGAGTCACTATCATGGAAGGAAATGAATATCACCTCCAATATGGACTATTGTAAAGGTTGGAAAAATCATGCATACCGCAAAGTAGAATGCTTTAGTTGATGAGGGAATATCACACTTCCAAGATCATAGTATATTTTGGTGTATAATTAAGATAATGGAAAATTGTAAAGGCGTGTCTACTAGCCAAAGATGCAGGAGAAGGTGGTGAAAGTAGTGAGAGGTTTTGTTCTTTGTGGCACAAATAAGCTAACTAATATGAACTTTTGGCTTTATATGCCACTTTTAATACAAAGAAAACTTTGAGAAACCATCTACAATGGACTTTGTTGGAGGGTTACCTATGTCTCGTAGAAGCTATGACTATTTTTTTCCATACGAGGCCACTTTAGTAATATGTGTGTACCCATTCCATGTAAAAAGAAAATATTTAGATGAGAAACAACTAATTTATATGATTTTCAATATCCATCATATATGATTATTATATCAAGATTTCTGGTAGGTATTGGAAAATAATTTGGGAGATACCATATTCCAAGCTAAATTATTCCACTACAGTTCATCCCTAGATTGATGGACAAATCAAATTTATTAATCATATGTTGGTACAAATAGTTAGAGTGTACAAGATCAAGAATCCAAGGACTTGGGATGAATAATTGGTGCACATACAACATTCATATAATCAAACACTTCATTCTTCGACTAATAAATCACTTTTTGAGACTTTCTTTGGCTATGTACCACCTTCACCATTTACCATTGTGTATGGATGGTAGAAATATGAATTAGAGAAACAGGGATATGAGAAAAGGAAACAACACTTGTAGATAAGATCATGTAGATACATCTAAAAATACAAGTGCAACATGAGAGAAACCAGTAGTAGTGTAAGGCTAAGCATGACCAACATGGAGAAGACCGTAATTTTCAAGTTAGAGATAAGATTTGGTTATATAGTTGAAAATAATGATTACAAGGAGTAGCGAAGAAACTCAAGTGTCTTATATATAGACATTTTTACATCATTAAGTACGTAAATATTTTCAAATACTTTTCATTAAATTCTCTTGATGAATTGAACGAAAACACAATTTTACAATGAAAATAACAAGTAAATCACAAAGAATGACATGAAATATAGAATATTGGCCCCAAATAGAGAACTAGAAGGACAGAAAAACCATATAAGAGGAACTATATTGCAAGTAAGTTCACTCACTTTTCCTTGGAAACTTTTGGGGGCCAAAAGTATCCTAGTGGGGAGGAGTGATCTAAATTGGATCCATGTAACAACAATTGGCTATTGACTTAGGTTTTAGGATAATTGGCATATGAAAAGTCTAAGGTTGTTTCCAAGGTAAGAAACAATATTGATGGTGTGAAGGGCCCCATGTCATACTAAATAGTTTTCACACCTACAAAAAGTACCCTTAATGTAAACATGGAGAATGTATATGCATGAAAAGAAAATATTTTTTCATTTTAAAAGAGAGGGAGGGAATATGTATGTATTTATCATAACCACCACCTCCCACATTTACCCAATTTCACTTTTTTTCTAGGGTAAATATGAGACGAAGAGTTACTATGACATGACCCAACCTACAAACTTAATTTATGGAATTGGGGTCGGAAATGAAAAACTCACAGATATCCCTCAAGGCTTACAGGACACTCAGGGGCCAAAGAACCACCCCAAGTGACCAAACCTTGAGTTGGATTTATTTTTCACTAACCTAGGCCCATAACTTTATGCAAAATCCTTCAAGGATGCGGCTATGACCCTCCAACCGCACACGCATGCTTCCCTCCCTACAGTTATAGCCCAAAATTGGCCATTTAGAGGGTTTAGTCTCGATATCTAAGCCACTTTTCTAGACCAACCTTTGTACCAATACACATAACTATATGTAACTTCTTGAAATTACATAATGACAACATTATTCATACAAAACTTGAACAAGAACTTGACCTAACCATTCCTAACCATGAAATTCATTTCGTCAAACATATGGTAAACATGTAACTACAAGTCATGAATGCATATCTGATCATAGGAGTCTGAAACTTATATGAGAATCACGAAGAAGGTCTAATTCCCTCTCATAATAGATACAGTAACACATTTTTCCCATGCATTCGTTAATTGTCAAATACTTATCAAATCATGAACAAATCCATAGTTAGATCACATTAGAGATCCATGCTTATAACTAGCATATAACCAGATTATTAACCATGAAAAAACAACCATCAAATCACCATAATAACAAGTACAAGTGCTCATAGATTACAATAGTAAAATAGCTCCTATTAACTTATGAAAAATCCAACCAAGTCAGGTACTTCCATGTACCACCCGTTCATAGATTGGGTTGAACCGAATATTTCTTTCAGTCAATAACCCCCATGCCATATTCCAAGCATGAATGTGGGATCTCAATACATAAAAAACCAAGGCTTCCCAGAGATTAAACCACCTCCACCCTCAGGCTACCATGATCTCGCAAAAATTTTCAAGAGATCAAAAATCCAAAAAAAAACTTGGATTCCTCAGAGTTTCTTCACCATTACCTTGAATAATTATTCTATCTCCACCCACCAGTTGAGGGCTTCCCAGAGATTAAACCACCTCCACCCCCAGCCATTGGGAATTTTCCTGAGACCACCTCACCTGGTTCATAAACCTTCTGGCAATCTAAAGCTCAACTAATAAAATAATCTGATCACACCATGGTTATCCAGGAAATGGCAAGGCAAGATTGAAACCACTGTCAAACCATACAAAACCCATGTCAATGACAACAAATGAACTAAATACACAAATGCATGTACCATGCAGTCACACCTTAGCTAGTAAATCACACATGAAACTTGTTACCTGTAAAATCCTCCTATTGAATTTACTTGATCCAACCTTGCTTTTCCTTTGCTTCCTTGTCCTCCCTTTTCTTTCCTTCCTCCAATGCTAGATTTATCCAATAATACTCTAAGTATGAAAAAATATGAGAGAATAGAGAGAGATTGAAATATGAACTAAAAAAAAGCTAGCAACTGATCCTCAGAAGCCTTTTTATTATTTAGGTCTCTATTTTCTTAATTTTCCTTCATTTTTCCTCTCATGAAAATTTGTGACCCTTCATCTCCCTTTTCTCCTATTTTCCTTTATTTTCATAAATAAATGCCAATTATTTCCTCCTTTCCTTTTTCAATTCCTTTTCCAATTTCTTTAGCCATAATAAACCAAAAGTGACACCCACTAGGATGATTTTTTCCAACATTCAACTTAGAAGACATGTCCCATGACTTTGGTCTTATTATTTTTCCTTTATTATCCTTTATTACATGAACTTTTAGCCTGGGTTGATACAAAACTCCCGCTTGGGGGAACACTATCCTTAGTTTTCTATGACACCTATGACCATTGAAAACCAAAACATACTTCCCATGGAGCTTTATAACTTAGCTCTATGTAGTATTTACAATGAAAAACTACTGAAAACCATGAACAACATAAAAAACATGACAATCATATTGATTATTGGAGATTTATAACACAACTCATTGTTATATTTACAATAACAACCACAAATAGATATGTACATATACAAAAAAATAATTTTCCTTCATCGGAAAATATTTAAGGATACATACCTCGAATTTGATCAACCATGTCTCATGCAACTTCATTGGGCCCAAAGTGATTCCACTACACTTTAACTTTCTTGATTTCTTGGTTATGAAGCATGATTTGTTTCTGATGAAATATGCACTAAGGTTTCGGTTGGAATTATCTTTTTGTATCCACCTGTATTACATACCACTCAATCACATTATTAACACTTGAAAATATTACAGCAGAAGATAACATTAATTAATGTCAAGCCAAAGGATTTATAGGGCTGGAAGACATTATAGAATTTGGAAAGTATTTAAAAATCTCTAAGGTCTGAGGAAAATCAAATTTGAACTAGTCCTAAATGCTATTTTCACACATAATCCTTCGAGAAGAGTGCCTTCTGTGCACCTTTTTTCTTGATATGCATGCATTCCTGAGAGTGGCAAAATGTCACTATCCAGGACCACACAAAGAAAATGACAAGTCACTCCTTACTTGAATCCGCCTAAGGACAACCATCAATGCCTCCTTAGACACTATGTGAGCACACAATGGAATATTTGGAGCACACAAAGGAATCATACCCCTCTCTTGGGTCACCATCCTCCTTGTACCAAGAGAGGGAAGGGAGGATTTGAAATATCCTATATATGGCCACCATGAGATGAAGAATTGGTGATCACATTGTTATGCTGGCCAGAATTGCCCAAGAAATACCAGTAGTGTGTGACCCGGAGCTAAGGATAGAGGGGATTCAATTGTTGGCCATCCAACAAGTTCAGTCCAACACAATAGAGAGAGAGGGAGACTTCACCGAGGCAAGCTTGGGATAAAAAAATCCTTGCATCGGGACCTAAAACAATTTTCTAGGGGCCCCTTGGCAAGAGGGTAAAATTTCACTCTTCTTACTACCAGCGCTCAATAAGAGGGGCCTAGAGGCACCATTTGCATTATTGTTGTCATTTGACTATTTTGAGAGCTTCTATTTATTTGTGTTTAGTTTTAGTTTAGTTTTTAGTTTACATTTGCATGATTTTTCCACTATATAGTATGCTTATTAACTCCACTTCTTTCTGATTATTACCAATATTTTAACCGGGTAAACCACACCCCTTAAGCTGGTGTGATTTCGTACATACGTGCACCAAACACACTACAACACACATGATCAACATCCTTCACATATATCTTAAGTAATGAAACATGGAAAACATCATGGACTTTCACTGTTGGAAGTAGTGCAATTTTGTAGGAATTTGTCCAATCCTCTCAAGGATCTCAAAAGGCTCGCAATATCGAGGTTCTAGGTTGGCACATGATCCAATCCTCAAGGAGCTCTTCTTGGGCTTGATATGAAAGTACACATACTCCCCAAGTTGAAACTCCTTGAATTCCCTATGTTTTCTGCATAACTCTTCTAGATATCTTGTGTTTCCTTTAGATTATTCTTGATAAACTAAATTTTTTATTCCATCTCTGCAAAAAAATCTAGTCCAATCAATACATTTTTCATTGGATCACTTCAGCTGATGGGAGTATTGAAACGTAACCCATAAATTTCCTCAAATTTACTCATCCTCAAGGACTCCTAATACCCATTATTATAATAAATATTTACCAGTGGAAGATACTCTTCCCACTTCCTCTATTGATGCATGATATAAATCCTCAACATGTCCTCAAGAATCTTGTTGAACCTCTCTATATGTCCATCTCTTTGTGGATGATATGTTGTACTAAAATCCGACTCTGTCTCAAAAGCTAAAAATAACTCCTTCCAAAACCTAGAAGTGAAATTGGAATCTCTTTCTGATATGATCTTCTTAGGATCGCCATGCAATTTCATTTTCTCCCTGATGAAGACCTGAGCTTCCTCACTAGCTGAATTAGTAGAATTCACTAGAATGAAGTAAGCTAACTTGGTCAACCTGTCAACCACAATCATGATGGAATCATGTTTCTAGATGTCTTCATAAAAAATATGATGAGATCGATGGAAATGACCTCCCATTTCCATTCCGTTCTTGGAATCATTTGTAGTAAACCTCCTAGATGCTAACACTCTGCTTTTACCTGCTTATAGTCCAAGCACCTTGTGAAAAATTCAACCAACTCTTTCTTCTGATTCGACCAATAGTATAACTTCTTCACAACCGTTAGAGACTTATGATATCCTGGGTGACTTGAATATGGCTTGACATGAAATTTCCTCAAGATAAGATTCTCGAGCTTATTTTTATCCATCACATAGATTATATCCTTAAATCTCACCAAACCATCTACCATGAGATGATAATCTATATCCTGATCCCTTGTACTTTGTTGTTGTAACCTGTGCTTAAGTTGCTAGTATATGTCATCATGTTACCATGCCTGTAAGATCCACTCCTGTAAGCATATCCCTTAATAACTTATTGATGCAATCTGATTCACCTAAACTCTTTTACTAAGAGAATCTGCAACCATGTTCTCCTTTCCTTTGATGTAACTAATCTCGAATTCAAACTCACTAAGTGTGGCCAACCATCTAGCTTGCCTAGAATTTATATTAGGTTGGTCAAACAAGTATCTGAGTCCACTGTGATCACTCATCAAAAAAACTCCTTCCAAGAAGACATTTCCTTCACATCTTCAATGCATGAATTATTGCTTCCAACTCAAGATCATGAGCCACATAATTATGCTCGTGCTTACTCAGTTTCCTTGACTTAGCATACCACTTGTCCCTCCTACATCAGTACTTCACCCATTCCTCCCTTAAAAGCCTTTATACATACCACAAAATCTTTATATGGGTTTTCAATCTTTAGAACTGGAGCATTTGTAAGTAATTTATTCAACTACTCAAAACTAGTTGGACATTCCCTTGTCCATTAAAATGTATTTCCTTTCCTCTGCAAATATGTAAGAGGATAGTAAATCCATGAGAATTTCCTGATGAACCGCCTGTAATAACCCGCTAACCCCATGAATGATCTAACCTCATACACATTCCTATTAGTTTCCCATTCCATGATAGCTCTGATATTTTCTCAGTCCACTGTTATGCCTTCCTTGGAAACAACGTGTCCCAAGTAATGAAATTTTATCTGAAAGAAAGTACACTTACTAAACTTGGCATACAAACGATATTCTCTCAAAAATATTAACACTAATTTTAGGTGTTTTTCATGCTCTTCCTCATTCTTACAATATATCAATATGTCATCAATGAATATTATCAAAAACTTGTCCAAATAAGGATGCAACACACTATTCATCAAACACATGAAAGTAGTTGGAACATTAGTCAACCCAAAAGGAACCACAACATCTTGTAGATGTCCTCTTCTTTGATGTGTACCTGATGATATCTTGATCTCAAGCCAATCTTCAAGAACTTTTTTTCTCCCTTTAACTAATTGAACAAGTCATCAATTTGCAACAACGGATACGTGTTCTTGATAGTCAAATTATTCAACTGATTTTAATTAATGCACAATATGAGAGTACCATCCTTCTTCTTCACAAACAACACTGGTGCACCCTAAGGTAGCACATTTTGCCTAATTTATCCCTTATCAAGCATTTCCTTCAATTGTAGCTTTATTTCCACTAACTCTATAGTGCTCATCTTGTAAGGTGCCTTTGATGTTGGTGCTACTCTTGGTTAACTTAATAGAAAAACCCACTTCCCTATGAGGAGGAAAGTCTAAAATCTCTACTGGAAATACATCCTAAAACTGTTTTAAAATCGGATAACTCTTTAATACTTTTGCATCCTAAACATCCTTACCTTTTTCACTGGAAACATGCATTATGAACATTACACACCCTATTCTGGATTTGCGCTTAGCAAACATAGTTGTAACCATTATTTATAATGTAGGATTCTTCTTCATTTGCAATATTCTCTTCTCTACATCATCCTCCAAACACTCAATAACATCTCATAACAATCCACCTTAGTCCTATGAAGGTACAACCAATCCATGCCCAAAAGGATATTGTATGATCCCAATGGAAGAACATTTAGATATGTTTATGTAGGCATACCATTCAACTCAAATTTAGAAGATCTTACCCAATGATGAACTATTTTCTTAATACATGTATCCAACTTCACCAACCAAGACTCTACATGCACTTATTTTCTCAAACCACACTTATCCATAATGTCTGGATTAACGTAACTATAATTAGATTTAGGATCAAGCAAAATGAAAAAAACTTGATCACAGAGCTTACATTCCATCTCAATAATGGATTTTTGGTGATTTTCTTGCTTGTTATCAATTGTTGCATAGATCTAAGGAATGCTTTGGCCCACATCCACAATTGTATGCACCTCCAGAGAACTGTAGATATGAGGTGTGCCACCATGATACAGCGAAAAATCCTTCTTGTGATGATATTTTACACATATCCAACACTGCAAGGGTTCCCTTCCACTACCTTTATTATGCTACTCTCCAGGATGAGATCCATGTCCCTTCTCAACTGCATTGAACTTCTTGTATGAATCCATATTATATTTTTCACCTACAACCTGAGGTCTTGCTCACTTCAGTGGCCACTTTCCTTTAGTCTTGTCATTCCCTTTCCAATCTCGCTTAGGCTCTAACTTATGCTTCAATTGATCATAACAGTCCTTCAACTTTCCAATGACTTCTTCCTGCGACTGAGGCTCATCATGCTCAATTTGATCCTTGAATGTCAGGGTCCAGCCCTAGACCATTCATTTATGTAATAAGCCCAAGGGGCATAGTTAGAGTTATAGTTAGTTAGTTGAGTCAATAAATATCGTAGGTAGTTATCCGCATTAATAATAATTGTAAGTGGTTTATTCGCATTATAGAAAAGGGACCACAATTATTTATAAATGGGTCATAGTTAATAAATAATCTGGTTAACCCCTATTATGCAAGGGACCACTAGTAATTACTGTTTTGGATTTCATAAAGCTATAAATAAACTTAGATAGTAAGGGAAGAATCATAGATTCTTATTGTAATTGATCTCTGCTTTGTTGGAGGTTTCCCCCTTGAAGAGGCAAGTGAACATTGTAACCTAATTTTGAATAATAAAATATATTTTCAACTTGTATCAATTCATGTGATATTTCTATGTTCTGGAAATATTGTTTCATATTTCTGGCATTCTTTTATTCTCGCGGGTCAAGTGCATAACAAGTGGCATCATATCACTTTCTAGGGCCAGTAATTTTATGATAAAGACGTGTTTTGGAATCTTTAAACCATAGGATCTATCGTTGAGTGCATAAACCTACAGATTTGGGGAGGTATGCGTGCAGGAACTACAAGATTTGGTCACACTTGTTGGAATCCCTTGTAACGCCTGTGTGTAACCCTTCAAGTAGTAGCACATTAGACACAACCACGCATAGAATGCACTTCCATGTACCCTTGGGTATATCAGAAGCCCCTCTAGGATAACTAAAACCTAACCTTAGATAAGTCGTCAACTATCTTGTTGCTACAATACAATGTTAACAACATTAAGGAAGATTACTTGCATGTACAATAGGGTATTCGAATAGTATAGATAAGGGTACATTTTATCCTCCTTATTTAATGCTCTAAAATATTAGGATGAGTACTATTGTTGGACCCCTATGTATATCGAAATTTGTAGCACTTGAAAATCCTTTGTGACCATATTTCCCTCAATTTTGTGAAGATCAACCCCTACCTTTCCATCCAGATTAGATCCATCAATTAGGGTTTGGCCGATGTCGTACATAACATATCCAATAGTTGGGATTCCGCCACATCAATACATATCAGATTCAACAATTGGGTTTTCACACCATAGATAAAACTCTTAGTGTAGTGAGGGTTTTAGCTACCATAGTCCATATCTGATTATCGCAACACATTTTGGAGTGCCAAGACTTTGGGGTTTTAGTTACTACATCCATGCTTGATTTTCACAGGATCTTTGGTAGTATCAAGCATTCTGGATTTTGGCCACTGTCATATTTATCAAATGGGAGTAAAACTACTTTTGAAGTTAAAAAAAAAAAAAAACCTAGCCCATAAGATTCAGGACGATGAGTTGATCGTAGTGGTACCATTCACTTGTAAGCCCCCAATTTTCATGTGGTCCTAGATTTTTCCTGATGCAGCTTTAAGTGACCCACATCACTAATCTCCTGAGCTTGCCCTCTTTCCAACCATACTACTCTTAAGTTAGATCAAATTTTGACTGGGCCTAGTGTATCTATGGTACAAGGTCTCAAGTTATGGTTGCAGAGAAGGCAATGGAGAGAGTAGAAGCCCCCGAGAAAAGAATTAATGACTTCCAGGAATCCATTAAAAAAATCACAAAAGCATTGAATTCCCTACAGATGTCTTGTGAACCCATAAAGGAATAAAATATTATTGATTCACATGTAGTAGGAGAATCCAACCATCACATTCATTTCTATGGTGGTCACCAATATTTGAGCCACCAGAGACCCAAGATGGACATCTACAAATTTTATGGCTCTAACTTGAAAATATGGGTGGCACAAACGGAACAATATTTCCACCTTAACAATATCTAGGAAGATGAAATTAAACTACATGTGGGATCTCTTTACTTGGACCAAGAGCTATTGAAGTTGTTGTAGTGGAATTATAAATTCTATCTAGGGAAGCCAACTTGGAACATGTTCTCATAATCCATCTGTGACCACTTTAATCAGGAATCTCACTTTTTGGGTTGTCTCACTAAGCTCAGGAAAATGGGTACAGTAGGAGACTACTTTGTAGCCTTTAAACAATTGGCCATCCAAAATGAAGGACTAGGAGATTCCTTTTACTTGGAATGTTTTGTCAATGGCTTAAAGGAATTCATCCAATCCCATGTCATAATACATCACCTAGCTACTTGGTTGGAAGCCTGTAACAAAGCCATAGAGGTAGAAGTCACTTTAAATTCCCAATCCAATCGTACAAATTTCATCACACAGGCACATCCCACCCTGGCTATAGGCCCCACCCAAACACTTAAGGTTCAAAAATTGTCTCTGGAAGAAATGCTCAAAAGAAGGAAACACGAAATCTTCTACTATTGTGATGAAAAATACTCCCCAAGAAATAAACGCAAGGAACCAAAATTATTTCAAATTGATGCTACTAAAAATAGCTTCGCTGATGAAGCACCATCCACTGAAGTGACGAAGAAGGAAAAGGGTGAACCTTTAACAACCCCAGACACTAATACTCCAGCTATGCTAGATAATTTGGTTATATCACTCCATGCCCTGGCTGACGTATCTTCTCCCTGGAATCTCAAAATATGAGATTATATTAAACATCGACCGGTATTGGTGTTGATTAATAGTGGCAGCATACATAACTTTATCCATAAGAGAGTAGCAGAATTAGTTCATTGTTTCATCAAGGTAGTATCTAATTTCCAAGTCCTTATTGTTGATGGGGGGACCATGAAATGTGAAGGCCGTTGTGAAAATATTAAGCTTCAAATGGGAGATTATCACCTCAAAACCCACATGTTTGCCATTGAGATGGGTAGTTGTGACATTTTCCTTGATGTTGAATGGCTCCGCACATTGGGCCCTATCACAATGGACTTCCAGGAGTTATATATGAGATTTAACCAAAACAGCCACTGTGGGGACTCCAGGTAGGTTCTCCTACTATCATAAGCTCACAAAACATGGAGAAGCTTTTAAAAAAGGGCCATCATGGTATAATAGCACAATTTAATGCCATTCATGCCATTGAATCCACTCCTCCTCCCATTCATCCCAATATGCAATAGGTATTATATCACCATCGGGTTCTTCAATAAACCTAAGGAGCTCTCACCCTTTAGGGGTGAACATTATTATAGCATCCCTTTGCTCCTGAGTACCCAGCTGCTAAATGTATTCCCTTATCGATATCCTTTTTCTCAAAAGAATGAAATTGGAAATCATCAAGGAACTCCTTGAATTTAGTCTTCTTCATCCCAAAACCAACCCTTATTCATCTTCAGTGGTCATGGTTCTAAAAAAATATGGTGAATGGAAAATGTGTCCAGAATTTAGGGCCCATAAAAAGTGCACTATCAAGGAAAAGTTTCCTATCCCAGTATTTGATTATCTGCTTGATGAACTGAACGGTGCCAAATTTTTTACCAAGTTGGACCTTCGCTTAGGCTATCACCAAATATAGAAGAAGGAATTTGAAATTCCCAAGACAAACTTTAGAACTCATGAGGGCCATTATGAAGTCTTGGTCATGCCATTTGGTCTCTGTAATTCCCCATCCACTTTTCAAATCCTCATGAACCACCCTCTGAAACCATATTTCAGAAAATTCATCCTGGTATTTTTTGATGACATTCTCATCTACAAAATAATATGGGACACTCACCTGGAACATATTGACTAGGTATTTCAACTTCTCTAAGATTATAAAATATTTTTCAAATTATCCAAGTGTTCCTTTGGCATGGAAGAAGAAGAGTATTTGGGACACATTGTAGGCCATGCAGGAGTGAGGATTGATCTGAAAAAAATTCAGGCAATACAAGAGTGGCCCCAACCAAAAACCTTGAAGAGTTTGAGGGGATTCTTGGGTCTCACGTGCTACTGTTGCAAATTTTACCATAATTATGGACGCATTTACTGACCCCTCACTAATATTATTAAGAAAAAAAAATTTCTTTGGACCAATGAAACTCAACATGCCTTTTTTCCTCTCAAACAGGTCATGTGCTCAACTGCAGTATTGGCCCTACCATAATTTACAAAACCGTTTGTGATTGAAAGTGATGCTTTTGGTACGTGCATTGGTGCAGTATTAATGGAGGAAGGTAGACCATTAGATTTTGTGAGTTAAAAAATCGGTGGCAAGCATATGGGTCAATCTACATCTGAGAAATAAATGATGGTCGTATTACATGCAGTAGACACTTGGTGATCATAATTATTGGGGCGTCATTTCCAAATCCGCACTGACCATAATAGCCTAAAATATTTTCTTGAGAAGTGTCTATCATCACCACAACAAAATAAATGGCTCGCAAAATTGTTGGGGCATGAAAATGTAGTGGTCAATGCCTTATTGTGCCAATTTGAGGATGAGGGCCACCTTTTATCCCTCTCTACCCATACCAAATTGGATTGAATAAGCCCATCATGAATGGTTCTCCGACCCCTCTTTGTCCCATGTCATTAATATATTAAGAGAATATCCTAATTCCCCAGAAGAATACTCTTGGAAGGATCAGCTTCTTTGTTATAAGGGTTGGGTAGTGTTATCCCTTACCTCTACCCTTAAAACTTGTATCTTGGAAGAGTTTCACCCCTCTCCAGTCATAGGACATTCAATATTTTAGAAGAATTATGCACAAGCACGTTGTTCTTTATTTTGGAACAACATGAAGAACAAAATTCTTACTTTTGTAGTTGAATATGATGTATGTCAGCTCAACAAAGGGGAAACGATCAATATACCGGGAACCTTACAACCATTTCCACTCCCTGGTTTCATCTAGAAAGTTGTTTCCATGGATTTCATTATAGGTCTCCCAAATTCAGGAAAAAAATCAATCATCATGGTGGTTGTTGACATACTTCCAAAATATGCTCATTTTTGTGCTCTACCACAGCCATTTACCCCAACACTGGCGGCTCAAGTTTTCATGGAACAAATCTTCAAAATGCATCGCATGCTAAATTATATTATGTCTTATTGAGTGCCCACTTTCACCAAAAAAATTTTGCAGGAACTTTTCAAGATATAGGGCACGACTCCAACTGAGTAAAACTTATCATCCCCAAATCGACAGTCAAACAGAAGCATACAACAAAGGTTTAGAGACCTATCTGTGGTGCTTCACTTTAAACAAGCAACATCAATGGGTATAGTGGTTGCCTTTAGCTAAATGGTGGTATAATACTAACTAGCATGAAGCCACCAAGATGACACCATGTGAGGTAGTGTATATCCAAATCCCACATTCACTAGATTCTTATATCCCTAGATGTTCCAAATTACAGGCAGTTGATCACCTCCTGCAGAATCGTGTCGCCATGGTCGCTTATCTCAAAGATAATCTAGATCAATCTCAGAATAGAATGAAGCAATAGGCCGACCAACATTTTTTCGAGGGGTCATTTCAAGTAGATGACCAGGTGTTCCTATGACTCCAACCTTATAAGAATACATATCTTAAAGAAAAGGGCTACCATAAACTAGCACCAAAATTCTATGTCCCTTATCAATTACTTCAACGTATAGGGGCAGTCGCTTAAAAACTGGCCCTGCCGACTACTTCAAAAATCCACCCAGTCTTCCATGTATCTTGCATCAAGAAAGTTGTGGGGAACAATTTCAGGGTTCAAAAAAGTCTACTAGAATTGGATGAGTAAGTATCACTTTGGCTCCAACCTGAACAGGTCCTTGATACTCATGAAATACATCTCTATGGTTTCATGATCAAGGAAGTCCTCGTCAAGATGAAAGAAACCTCTCTAAGATATGTGACATGGGAAATAGCCACTATTCTTCAGCAATTTTTTCCTTGAGGAAAAGGTTTATTTTTATGGAGGAGGGCATGTTAGGGTCCAACCCTAACCCCTTTATTTATTTAATAAAACTAACAAGCCTAGTCAGAGTCATAGTTAGTTAGTTGAGTCAACAAATCCCGTCAGTAGTTATCCGCATTAATAATAAGTGTAAGTGGGTTTCCTGCATTATAGAAAAGGGACTACAATTAGTTATAAACGTGCCATAGTTAATAAATAAATTGGTTAACCTGTATTATGCAATGGACCACTAGTGGTTATGGTTTTAGATGTCATAAATCCATAAATAGTCTTAGATAGCAAGGGAAGAATCATCGAGTTTTATTGTAATTAAGCTCAGCTCTGTTGGAGGTTGCCTCGTCGAAGAGGCAAGTGTATATTGAATCTTCTTTTGAATAATAAAATATCTTTGTAGGTTGTCTAAATTCATGTGATATTTTTTTTTCTCTAGCAATATTGTTTCATGTTTTTGACATTTTTTTATTCTCGCAGTTCAAGTGCATAACATTAAATGCTAATGGAAGTCCATTGATGAACCTTTGAAATTTTGTCTTCTCATCCTTGAGGTAAGGAACATACCTAAAAAACTCTAGAAACTTAGTGTTGTACTCCTCATATGTCATAGATCCCATATTCAACTAATATAACTCCTCGTCCATACTGTCATAGTATCTCTCTGACAAGTACTTATTTCTAAAAATTCTCTTGAAGTCATGCCAACTAAATTCCTTTGTATTGATTCCTCTAGCATGCTCTATGTCTTACCACCAGATGTTTTCTTTCCCTTTGAGAATTAAAATAGTTATCCTAGCTTTCATGTTCTTTCTATAATCATGTGGCTCAAATAAACTCTTCATCCCAAGTAACCATGCCTCTGCATCTTCTGGTTTCTCCATCTCTCCATCGAATGTAGGAGGCTTGGATTTATTGAACTCATCTGGCTAGTATCTGCTCTGTTGGCTTGAGGGGTCCTAACCCATGTTTAGAGTTGAGGTTAACCAACAAAACCATCTTACTACTTGCCCTTTCACCAATAACCTGCTTACGCAAGTCAAAGTCTCACCTGAAGTAGTATGGGGGGGTGTTGGAACCAGGTTTCCACACCCCGAGAGAGGTTTAAATGTGTTAGGGTCCCGTGATTTGGTAGATTGGAAAGCCAAGTGATAGGGTAACATCAAACCAACTTTGGAGCCCTAGGACCTAGCCTTCCTAGACTCAGAGAGGGCTCTCTCTATTATGCAAAGGATGTGAACTTGTTTGCTTTTTATGTATTTGATTTTAGGCTAGTTGTTAAGTATGTTTTGGTTTTTTTTAGGTTTTTTGAGGGAGAACTGATCAAAGGATAAATAGATTAAAGTTTATTAGATCAACTGGGCTATGGGGTCGATAAGGTCGAGTCTGCCTCAAATGGTGGACAAGGTATATTGTAGGGTCGATTTGGTCAAGATAAATGGATTCTTTGGGTGAAAGTGGAATGAGATGGACACTAAGTTTGTGAGAGACAAAGAGGTTTTAAACATAAATATTTTTACAACAAACATCCATGTGGGGCCATAATGTAATCCTAGTGGGGCCACAATGTAATCCTATCCGACCTAACAATAATAATTTAAGGGCACAATAATAACAATATGGGGGTTACAGGGGTACAATAATAATAATAAGTTGTTTACACTAACAAAAATAAGGGACTATACTAGTAATATAGGGACCTAACATGCCCCTCTCCTTCAAAAAAGTGTTGTCCTCAACGCTTGAGTAGCTATGGGTACTTCTCTATAAAATTATCATCCTCCCATGTAGAATCTTCAGTGGGTAAGTTATTCCACTTGATGAGATAATCTAAAATTGATCGATTATGTAGCTGTCGAGTTCTTGTTTCCGTGACTGCTTCAGGTTACAATATGATTTTTCCTTCCTCATCAATTTCTGGCAATATTGTTTGAACTGGAAGATTTTCACCTATAATCTTCTTTAAGCATGAAACATGGAAAACTGGATGCACTTATGAAGAAGCAGGAAGCTCCAATTTGTATGCCATAGTACCAATATTTTGCAACACCTTCTAAGGACCATAGTACTTTGGCGATAATTTATTATCCTTCTTAGCTTGCTTGAGGGAAATTTGTTTGTATGGTTGTAGCCGTAAAAATACCCAATCTCTTACATCAAAAATTCTCTCGTTGCGATGTTGATATGCCTATTGTTTCATTCAATTTTGTGCCAAATTCAAGTTATCCTTTAAGAGTTGGAGAACTTCTTGTTGATTCTCGATGTGATCTTCCACTTCTTGAACCTTCAAATTTTCTCTTAAAGATGATGTGATGGATGGTGGATGATATCCATAAACTGCCATAAATGGGGTCATTTTTGCTGCAGTATGGAAGGAAGTGTTATACCACCATTCAATGACAGGCAACCACTTGTACCATTGTGTTTTTTTATCAGATACAAAACAACGAAGATATACTTTCAAACATTTATTTACTATCTCAGTTTGACCATTAGATCAAGGATGATAAGATGAGCTATGAGATAATTGAGTACCCAAACAAGAAAATAACTCCGTCCAAAAATTTCTAGTAAAAATGGGATCTTTGTCGCTCACAATAACCCTTGGGTTTCCATGTAGCTTTTGAATTGTGTTCATAAATCTAGTAGCAACTGTACTTGCCTTAAATGGATGAGATAATTCAAAAAAATGTGCATACTTGGTAAGTCTATCAACTACCACCATGATGACACTCTTTCCTTCAGAATTAGGTAAATATATGATAAAATCCATTGAAATCTCCTCCCAACGTTTACTTGGAATGGATAAAGGTTGTAGAAGTCTTGGGGTCTTAATTGTCTCAACTTTATTTTGCTGGAAAACCAAACATTGCGCCACAAAATTTTGAACATCAGATTTAAGGCCATCCCAAAAAAATTCTTTCTTCACCCCATGGTAAGCTTTTAAAAATCCTAAGTGTCCTCCTAAAGGAGAAGTGTGCAATTCCAAAAGAATATTTTATTTTAGTTGGGAATTCTTACAAAGATATAAACGATCTTTGTACCATAAAGAATATTTTTTCCAACTAAATGTATCAAATGTACTAGGATATTTCTGTAACTTTTGAATGAGTGTCCATACTTCTTTTTCCTTCTTCCATTCATCTCTTGCTTCGGTTATCTAATCTGGTTGGATAATAGAAATGGCACAAAGAAATGCTTCCACCTCTTCATTCTTTCTTGAGAGTGCATCTGCAACAACATTAAGCTTCCCTTCTTTGTAGATTATTTCAAAGTCATAACCCGACATCTTTATGACCCATTTTTGCTGCTCTTCTGAAGCTATTCTTTGTTCCAAAAAGTGTTTAAGACTATCATGATTATTTTTTACCTTGAAGTGTATTCCCATTAGGTAAGTTCACCATTTATTTAGTGCATGTAGTATTGCTAACATTTCCTTATCATAAATAGGTTTCTGTAAATACTTTCCTTTGATTGGACAACTTTCAAAAGAAATGGGTCATCCTTCCTGCATTAAAATAACATCAATTCCATTTCCTAAGGCATCACATTCCACAATAAAGGTTTTAGTGAAGTCTGGCGTAGCTAAGACCGGTGCTAGGCACATTGCCTCTTTCAGATGTTCAAAGGCCTTAGTTTCTTCAAGATTCCATGAAAATGCATCTTCCTTCAATAATGTTGTTAGAGGTGCTGCTATTCTCCCATAATTCTTAACAAACTTGCGATAATACCCTGTTAACCTAAGAAATCCTCCCAACTACTTTATGGCTGTGGGGACTTTCCATTCCTTAATGGCTTTAATTTTGTTAGGGTCTACCTTAACACCTTCGTGAGATACAGTATGACCCAGATATTCCACCTCTTGTACTCCAAAGAAACATTTGGATGTTTTTGCATATAATTGTTTCTCCTGCAATAGTTTGAGCACCCTGTCAACATGTTCAACATGATCCTTCCAAGACCTGTTCTAGATTAGTATATCATCAAAGAATACTAGCACAAATTTTCTAAGGAAGGGTTTGAAAATGGAATTCATCAACCCTTGAAATGTATAAGGTGCACTGGTAAAGCCAAAAGGCATGACCAAAAATTCATAATGACCCTCATGAGTTTGAAATGTTGTTTTTGGAATATCTTCAATCTTAATTCTAATTTGATGACATCCCGAACGAAGATCCAACTTGGTAAAATAAATTGCTCCATGTAATTTATCCAATAATTCATCAATCACAGGAATGGGAAATTTATCTTTAATGGTGAGCTTTTTGAGCTCCCTATAATCTGGACACATGCACCATGATCCATCCTTTTTTTGTACCAATACTACAGGAGCAGAGAAAGAAATTTGACTAGGTTGAATTATACCCACCTCTAACATTTCTGCAATCATACATTCAATTTGGCTCTTTTGGACATAAGGATATCTATAAGGCCTGATGTTTGGAGGAATACTTCCTGGAATAAAATGAATAGCATGATCATGATCACAAATAGGTGGGAGTCCTTCAGGAGTTTCAAACACCTTAGAATGATTGTCCAAGACTTGTTGGAGATCTGTAGAAATAGATGATTTTGATGTTGGAACTTCTAGTGAGCATAATTGTGCAATTACGCCTCGTTGTTATTTCTTTAGAAGATTTGTCATGACATTAGAGATTATTATCTTTCCTGGCTTCCCTGCAATACCCGGTAATTCGACTTCCTTTCCTTCTGAAAAAAATTTCAAGAAAAGTTCTTGAAAATTAAAAGCTACCGTCCCCAATTATTGTAACCATTATACTCCTAGTACAACATCAACACCTCCCATAGGAACAAAAAGTATTGGACTATTAAATACATATTCCCCCATGTTTAGCTTGATATTATGGCATTTTCCAGAGAAATTTATATTTCCTCCATTTGCAACCATCACTTGACATTCTGGTGCTGGGTATAGGAAACAATTCAATTCATTGGCTACCTTACAAATCAATCAACGCTATTACCTTTTTCTTTTTGATATGTCCTTCTATCTTGAGAGTTTGAGGAGTGGTAATTCCTACCAATGCATTACACGATATGGTCAGACTCATTTCTTCCTCTTCTAGGGCTGGTTCTTGGTGTATATCCTCTTCTTGTTCATTTTCTTCTTCCTCTTCACAATCTATGTAAAATAATTTCTTCTCAGCACACTTATGACCTTTAGTGTATTTTCTATCACAACTGTAAAAAAGCCCTTTTTCTCTTTTTTCTTCCAATTGTTGTGGTGTCAAACTTGTAGGTGTTGGAAATCTAGGCTTAGCAACACTTCCTTCTTTATATATGTGAGTGGTAGGCTTCCTTGTCGCCATAATTTTACATTCAATTTTTCTTGCTAACCTGAATGCCTTCTCCAATTAATCACGTTCCAAAACACGAACTTCATGTTGGATGTTATCCTTTAAAGTACCTATGAAGAGATCAGTCATGTCTTCCTTTGGAATACCACTTACCCTTATATTCAATTTTTAGAAGTCCTCAATGTGCTCCCCCACTAAGCCCTTTTGTTTGAGATTTATCAATTGGCTAAAGAAGGTGTTGCTCTTTGTATCCTCATAATGTGCTATCATTTCCTCTATAAAAATTGACCAAGTGATAATTTTTTTACGAGAGCAAAGCCATCGATACCATACAAATGTATTTTTTTCTAAATTTAAAGTTGCAATGCGTACCTTTTGTGTGTTTTGCACATTATGGAGATCAAAATATTGCTCCATCTGTAGTAGCCATGTTACAGGATCCTTTCCATCAAACTTCCTCATATCCATTTCTGGAATATGGTGGTTCTTCCCGCCAGAATTATAGTTTATGAAGTCATGATTAACATTTATTTTTTTTCATCATGAGTTTCCTCTACTAGCTTTTCACCATTAGGAAACATTTCTTGTATCAACTTTTTCAAACCTTCCATGTCTGCTTTTAGAT
Organism: Pinus albicaulis; assembly: GCA_034641835.2. Classification (NCBI taxonomy): domain Eukaryota; kingdom Viridiplantae; phylum Streptophyta; class Pinopsida; order Pinales; family Pinaceae; genus Pinus; species Pinus albicaulis. Next base: position 538,037,700 of record CM076577.1, read on the forward strand.
CATTCTTCATGTTTTCCATGTTGTATTTCATTTTTTCATCGATCTTAGCTTCCATGTCATCCATCTTAGATTCCATGCCATATTTCTTAGATTACACACCTTTCTTCAAACCATCCATCTTCTCTTCCACGCCTTTCTTCAAAAAATCCATTTCATTTTTTTTTGCTCTTTGCGAGATCGAAATTTGGTGCACTTGCTCTTGTAATTTTGATAGATCATGTCACAATTCTTCATCTTCATGAGTCATAGTAGAGCCTTTTGAAGGCTTAATGGGTGTTGAATTATTTTTACGGGGCATTTTTTTTTTAACCCAATACTGATATATATTCTACAATATTCCCTTGGAATCAATTCAAATTGATCCTTCAAACAAGACTTATGCAATTTGTAAAAAAAATACACACCTTTTTCTTGCTTTGGAGGAGATCGATATTGAAATTGGATTATCTTTGTGATTGTGGCTCTTCAATAACTTAAATTGGGTACTGAGGTAGCCTTATGAATTATCTTTCGAATGCCACAAGTCTGACTTGATTTGGATTCTCCAAAGAAAATTTATGTCCAATAGCCCACAATGACCTAATTATGGACTAGTTCAGTAGAGCGAACTTGTACGACTTGACACGTGTCACTGTTTCGTATTTTAGCTCTGAATGTTTTAGCAACGAAACTATAGTCTGTGTACTTGTGACCACTTTTTACGGAACTCCAATCCGATGCTCAGAGAGAGAGTTATGAAGATTTTCCCATGATCACCTCTTTGAGATGAAATTCAGGAGCCTGAAAAAGCACTACCTTCCACAGATCATATCTCCGAAAGTATTGTGAACCAAGCTCTAAAATTTTTTGACGAGTTTCCTTTGGATTTCATCTTCGTGCCCTAAAAATTTTAGATTCTAAACCTTCATAGAAAAAAAGGTTATAGTGCAAATTCCACGATGAACTGTTTATATTAAATTGAGGAGCCTGCAAAAATACCTAACTTCCATATATTATATCTCCAAAAATATTACGAACCAAGCTCTGAAATTGTTTGACAATGTTCCTCCAGATTTCGGCTTTCCACCCTAAAATTTTTAGCTTCTGAAACTTTGTATAAAAAAAGTTATAGTGAAAATGCCACGATGACTTGTTTGGAGCAGTGAAACCCTAGAATCCAAAGCTCTGATACCAAATGTTGTGAAACCAGCTCCAAAAATAGAAGAAAAGAGATATCAACGCCTTAGAAATAAGCCACTTCAAGGGGGAAACCTCCAATACATTACATTAATGAACAATTCTTGGATATTACAAAATTACAAAACCTCCTTTCTATATATAGGAGTCCATGGGGCCATAATGTAATCCTAGTGGGGCCACAATGTAATCCTAGCCAACCTAACAATAATAATTTAAGGGCACAATAATAAAAATATGGGGGTTACAGGGGTAGAATAATAACAATAAGGGGTTTGCACTAACAACAATAAGGGACTATAATAGTAATATAGGGACCTAAGAGAGAATCAAATATTCAGAGAAAGATTTCAGTGATGGGGTTTTGATTAGCTATGAGTAAGCAGTGCATACCGTGAATCATACTAGACAGCATACACAATAATCATTAATGAAATTGATAACAAGTTCTTAGGGTATCAAAGAGAAGTTAAGAATTCTTTGACATAACCAAGGAAGAAGAAAAACATAGAAGCTGTAATGAATCAGGAAACTTGAGGTGCCTCCATGGGCATGTCTCAAATCTATTCTTTACTGACCTACAGCAAGCAAGAAGCATGAAAACATGTATGATAAACTAAGGAAACATAATAGATAAGGAACACAATATCATTCACCAAGCCATGGAATCCTACAAACAATCCTCCTCCACCATCCAAGTCAAACAAGAAATCATCCACTTTATGAGACAAAGTATTTCTTCAAAGCTTGTAATACTATGTATTTCTCTATAACATCAAGTTCAGCCCCTTGTTACAATGAATTCTCTTGGAATATATAGGCCAAAGAGAAAGAAACTATCCTAGAGCATCTAGAAGGGCATTTTCCTCATACAAATATCTGATTTTGTCCTTAAGGCTTTGCAAAGCCCAAGGCACAAAATATCTTCAAAAATATCTATTTAAGCCAAAAATAGGAAGAAAATTGACTTCTAATCTCTGACATAGGCTTAAAAATATCTAAACACATATTTGGATGGCCACCTTCAGAAAACTGCTTTTTAAGCCAAAATGCTACAGGAACATAGCAGCAGAAAGAAGCATGTTTTGCAAACAACTTATGAGGGACCTCCCAATGTCAAAACAAGGCCCATGATAGCTCGTTGGAAATCCCTGGATGTCTAGTTTTTGGAACTACTTGATTTTTCCCAAAATGATCCCTAGAAGTCTGTCAAAAGGTCGACTGAGTGAAAAAAAACCTAGGAGGGTATCATCTCCTGATATGTGAGGCAGAAAGGTGAATTTTGACTGATTTTTGCCTCTTTGGGGGACCGAAAAACCTCCTTTTGATCTAAAAACTTGTGAGTATCTACCCCCAAATTTAATACATCCAAAAAAATGACTTTCATGAGCTGAAGATGCTCCTAGCACCGATGGCAGCGCCTAGAAAAATGTGCAATTAGGGCCAAAAAACACAAAAAACAAAATCATGTCAAAATTTGCTCAATTTTGGTGAGCGGACCCCTTATGGGTTTCTAGAATCATGCATGGAAGCTTGAGCTAGGATTTGAAGTCAAGATTGTCCTTTTCCTATTTTTTCCTCCGGGCGCCTCCTTGGGCAGTTTTGAGTTTGGCTCACTGTTTTGTGCTTGTTTTTCATCACTATGACTGCCTTCATCTGCTTTTTTGCATGTTGACACTATCTTCATTGTTTTCCTCACTTTTCCCTTGGGGACTGTCTCCTCCTTTATCTATGCTTTTTCCATCCTTTTTTGAATCATCTTTACCATCATCATTTTGTTCAGCTCCTTTATGAAGATTTCCCTTATCTTTATTATCATTGTTTTCATCTCGTTTCTTGGTTGTTGGCTTTACTATCACCTTTTGTTCTTTCTTATCACTACTTTGATTAGAATCTTTCTTTCCACTTTCAAATCAAAATAGGTCTTTAAACTGTAAATAGGCCTCCTTTCTCAACAACCACTGTCTTTTTGTCTCTTTCATCTGGGCTGCCTTGTTCACTGCTTTTAGGAGTAAGAACAAAATATTGATATGCAATGTGGACCTGCTCTCCATCTAATATTCGGGAAAATAATTCAGTTTAGGAGAGGGAAGTTAGTAACCTCTTGGATTTTGTTGCAAAAGTAAAGGCAACTCACTTCTTGAAAATAGGACAAGGTTGAGAGGGATGTAGTGATCTCTTTGATAGTAGTGGGTTCAAACCTATTATGCTGCCCTGCCTCCTTAGCCCTTTCCTTGGAGGCATATTTGTTTTTGATTCCTTTCACTAACTTACCAAAACAAGATTTTCTTCTTTGGCATAAACCACTGCTTTCCTCCTTGTAAGACTGTGTTTCACTTTAACCACTCCAACCCAGCAAGTTTTAACTGACAAAAGGCCTTGCTACTTCAGACACTGACTTTTGGTAAAAGGTTATATTTTGAAAACGAACTTATGTTTGATCCTTGAACTCACTGTCTTTTATATCACTGATCAAAACAAGTCCCTTTGAATGAAAATGAGTATTTTTCCCTAAAACTATGTTTTTACCTTATCACTGAGCAAAGAGGCTTTTTTTCCAAATGAAAAGAAGCCTTCCTGCTTTATAACACACGGTTTCCTCTTTTAAACTTAGTTTTGGCTTTTCAATCAAAACAAGCCTTTCAACTGATATAAATCCCTTTCTCAAAAACTGGGTTTTTGCTCTTTACTCAACCAACAGGCTTTTGGCAACCAGAAAATAAGCCCTTCCTCCTCAATCACTGTTTTGTTTTCTCTTTGTAAACATGGTGGTTTCTAGAGTAAACTATGTTTTTTTCCTTCATAAGACTGTGTTTTTGCCTTAATAAAATTGATTCTTAACCCTCTCAAGATCAAAAACTTAGGTGAGGAAAAGAGTAAAATACCTCTTAAAAATGTATGGGTTGCATTGGAGATAAGTTTATTGTGCAACAAATATGATTTGAGGTGAATTGAAGGTGTGTTGAGTGGTGCTATGCTCCTATGCACAGGCGCGTAGCACCTACTTGTCGTGTTGGTGCTGTCGGGTCGGGCACTAGGTACCCTCTGAATGCTGGGCGGGCCGGTTGGTCAACATGCACAGGCGCATCACACGACACTACAGGCGCGTCATGCTGAATGAAAAATCCTTTGTAAACATCCTAACAGGTGCGTCGTACTAAATTACAGGTGCGTCGCGTCCTAAAATTGTTATCAACTGCTTGCCCAGGGTTCGGAAAGAACATTTTCTTCTGCTTCTTTGCACAATGGAAAGTGAAATTATTCTTTGAGAGCTTTTATATCTCTTTTTAAAATGTTTTTTGAACGTTTTTCCCTCCTTGTGGTGATTTTGACCTTTTACCTTTGTATTGAAACAAAATAACTTTGCCCTTTCCAAACAGCACTATTTTTTCAAACTCCATTTGACATGAAAAAAAGGCTCTCACTGTGTATTAATGACACTTTTTCTCGACCACAAAATTAACACTGGGAAACCTGACCATTTTCTCATTTTGAAGGAGGTCTTCCGCAACTGTGCTAAGTGGGCCCTCTGCTTATTTGTGAAGGAGGCCTATGTTTGACAAACTACATGGGCGCTTGTCCTATACTACATGTTTCAACCCCTTTAAATTTATGTCTATTTATTTGTAAAAGGTTGTTTTCAACATTTAAAACTTGCTCTCATCATTTTTTTGAAGGCATTTCAAAACTATAATAGGCTTTTCTGAATGAAAGATGCCTATTTTTCATAAATCACCTGTGTGAATTTCCCTTTCTATCACTTGTAGAAGTCACCTTGGAACAGAGCTTGGTGTACCTTTTTACCATTTAGATGAGTTTTCTTTAATCAAATTCTAGCCTTGGTTTGTCAGTGAATGCACTCTTTCAAACACCATCTCTCAAACTACCCATTACTAACAAATGTTTCCAAATATTGTCAATATTTGATGAATTTTGACCCTCTGCTTATTTCAAGGAGGTCCTCTTAAACCTAGAAACTTCATCCATATCAACACTGCTACATCATTTTAAGATTTGTCTATTGAACCAATTTTATGTGGGCCCTCTTCTTATCATGAAGGAGGAAATTTTTGACAACTACATGGGTGATTTTTGACCTTTGTTTAACCAACTGAAAAATGTCCATGAACAAACTGTTTGTGGCTCTTTAGACAAACTATGCTTATCATTAAAAAGAGGTCCTATGCTTGTCATTCAAGGGAGACTTCTTTAGGACTATGAGGGGTGCCCTTTCTTCTCTGGAAGAAGGTATTTGATCTGACAGCTTTATCCTTTGAGAAATGCTATCTGCTTTCTTTATCCACTCAACACACAAGTTTTCCAAACTGAAGTAGTTCCCTTTCCTTTTAAAATATTAATTTTCTTCTTTTTAATTTTGGATTTCAAATTACCTTCAAGACCAAAACTGAGATGCAAGGGAATGAAAAATACTTTTGAAAACTCCTTGCTGTGTTGAAAAATCCAAATTCTGAGCAAAAACTAGTTTTTTGTCACTTTTGGAGGCTTTTGGAGAGGTGCGATGCTCCTGTGCACAGGCGCCTAGCGCTTTTTGTAGCAATATTTTGGAAGCCTTCTCGGTGTTGGAATTGGGCCAAGGATAGCTCGTTGGAAAGATATGGAAGTATAATTTCAAAATATACTTGATTTTTTTCATTTGGTGTTCATTTGGTTGTTCAAAAATGGACTTTCCCAACACTGGTCAAAAAAAGTGAAAGTTGGTGCAGAAATGCATAGTGTTGTTGCAGGTCACTTTTGGATGCCTTCCTCAAATCCAAATTGAGCTCATGATACATCATTGGAAAGATATTCAAGTATTGTTGTCATTTGATGCATGATTCAAGTCATTTGGATAATCCATCTGTAAGAAAATGAGATTTTCCCAAGGTTACTCCAGTTGTGCAGAAATTCTACCGTGACACTTGTATTTTTGACATTTTCTCCCAAACCATGATACCTGTGTAAACACTGAAGGAGGCTTTTCTTCTTGGGCCTATTATGGAAAAAACTGTCTCTCAATTTTTTCAATTTAATCTTTGTATGGTCAAAAACACATTTTGAAGAAAAACTGGCCCTGGGCGTGACACATGGCTTGTCTTGTCTATTTGCTTATTTTCCAAATTTTTTAAACTGTTTCCACATTTTTTTCATTGTTGTGAGGAAAATAAAACAAATTGTATTTTCAAAGTTAAAAATACATCTTGTTTGCTTCCTTTTAGTGTGACTTCCTTTTTGTGTAGCAGTTCATCTTTCAGATTTTGACCTTTTCCTTTGTAGTAGCCTTAGTTTCATTTATGATGATGGTGTCTTTGATGGTTTTCAGTCTAGGTTGCAAGGGTATGAAAAAGGTAGCTGTTCATTTTTCATGCTTTTCACTTTGATGCATAAATACTGTTGGAAGGGTCCCTTTGCCATAAATCTGCCATACCTAGTCTCATAGCGCTGATTTTCAGAGTTGTACCCAGATGTTTAGAAAGAGCAGAAAAAACACCATCCTGAAGTGACATGGAGTGCTTGTTTTAGTAGTTTCCAAAATTTTGTACTTATTTTCCATGATGGATGATTCCTTGACATTCTTAGGTATTTTTTATTTGCATATATAAAACTAGTTTGTTCCTTTTCTCTCAACTCTGCATTTCCTTTAGTTTCAAACAGTCAACTGTTTTGACTGAAGCTTTTTCTTGAAATGTCTATTAGCCCAATTTTGATCAATGCCATTCATTTTGGCATCCTTGCAGAGATGTATTGATAAGGTGGCTTGATCTTTGGAAAAATTTTCTGTTGTACCATGAGGATGGACCTTGAAACTCACTTGATCACTTTCTCTTTGGACATAGGACCATATTTTACTCTGTTTTTTTCTTGAGTTGACCTTTTGAGATTTGTTGAAACAAAAAAAATGACAAACCTGATGGTGCGTGACCTAGGGATAACTAATGGATTTTCTTTGCCAGATTTAAGGAAAGGATAGCTTACTAATTGTTAGTATGAATCCTTTGTCGAAGTGTACGAAAAAGGACCACTTTAGCTACGCATAACTAATAGCCCTAACAAAAAAAGTGGTTGCCAATATCTTCATATCTGCGGTTAGTTGAACATAAAAGAGCTGCAAAAACTAGATCTATGCATGGAAAGACATTAAGAAGAAAAAACAAGGGTTTGCTCCATATACCAATAGACAAGACAAGAACAATTTTTGAAAGAATTTTTATATTAATTAGGCACCTGGGAGGAAAACAAGAAGGCGTATCCAATTCTCCTCAGTGGGATGGGTTCTTGGAAGTCCTCAGCACTTCAGATCTAAGATTTCTCTCTCTTGTTGGTGCAGAAAACCCAATGAAAAGAATAGAACTCAATGGGAGCTCACACAGCAAATGACACAAAAATGTGACCAAGTGTATAGATCCAGAGTGATCTAATAGGCAACAAAAGGTGAAGAATGGTAGGGGAAAACCCTCCTATTTATAACAAAATATTGGGTCATTCTAGATCTTGGTGCATGATTAAAATAACATTAACCAAATCTAGATCCACCTTTTATGGAATATTTTATTATATTTGTTGGAGGGAAAAAGTATTTGACTTGGGTCAAATCCCTTTATTTGTAAATAATAAATAAATAAATGATTTATTTATCATTTTAAGGAAATGGTTGAAAGATAATCAAATAAATAATGATTTATTTAATTATTTATGGGTGATTTAGTCATATTTAACAAGGAATATTATTTAAATAAGATTTAAATAACTATTCCTAGAAAATAATAAGATAAATAAGGATTTATCTAATTAATTTATTTATTTTGGGTTAAACATGACCAGGAATAATAATTAAATTATTGTTTAATTAATTATTCCTTGAGGAAAATCAAACAAATATAGGTTTGTTTAATATTTCCTTTTGGGGTTTCCTGTTTAGACCATAAATAACCTAATAAATGTGTTTTATTAAGTTATTTTACATAGTGAAAGCAATTTTACTTAGGGTAAAATTGGTCTTACGTGGTGTACTTGGGTCCATCTAATGATAGTAGGTTAGATGACCAAAAAATGGTGTAACAGATTTCCCCCCAGCGTGCGAGTGTTAGGAGCAAATCTTATGACCGAAGTACGTTGTAAGAACTCAATCACCAGACATCAAGAGGGAAGTCAGAGAGAGAAATGTAAGGTAGACTAGTGTGCTGAAGAACTAGACCCTGAGGAGACGAGACTCGCAAGTGCAACAAGTCTCTTTTTATGAGAGGGTACCTGTGCTAAAGGCGGCGGGGGAGGCATACCTATGCCCGCCGAGACAAAGTACAAAAGAATAGTGTGTCCAGTAAACAAGGGACCGAACCATAAAGTACATCCGGCATAAACATGAGCCAGATAAAAATACAATGAGGGATCCCATATACATGTTGTGCCTGGGATAACAGCCCGGACTTATACAATAATATCTGAGTACATGAGATACAAATACAACCCAAATGCCCCCTATAAGCGGGGAAGGGCTCACAAAATCTGACTGATACATGCAAATCAAAGAGGCGCTGCAAGTGGCTAAGGCCAACATCATCAAATATCTGGAGCTGCATCGAAGGCTGCAAGGAGGAGGTCATCCGGGCATGTGGGGGGCTACCTGCAGGGCCACCCCCTCATGAGGGTTGAGACATCTCACACACACCCGGGAATCATCAAGAGTTGCTGCTGTATCACTGAACCATCAAGTATACGGATCTCGGTCATGCTGAAAGGAGCTGGAGTGGAGAAACAATCAAGTCAAAGGGAAATGAGAGATCCCTTTGCCTGATCCGAGGCACCGAACAAGAGTGGAAGCTGGAACCAAGGTACACCGCCCTCGAGACCTGGCTTCTGGAATGAATGATCTGATGTCGACAGAAGGAGGTCCGCCATAGGTGAGGCAAGGAGAGATCCTCAACTAAGGCACGGGAGAGAATAGTAGAGCGACGAACAGACTGACACTAATGATGATGGTGAAATGGAAGGGACTGAGTAGCGAATGGACGACTTCCCTTGGTAGAGCATAAAGGGCATGAATGACATGGCAGTGACTGACGGAATATCATAAGGGATAGGGGACAGTGGGACTGAAGGCCATAATGTGCGACACAAGAGAGAGACCAAGCGATGAATGATGGAGGGCTATAGCGGGGTACAAAGGGACTTGGGATAGACTCCATGAATGCGATCATGACTCAACTTGGATACTCTAAACATGGGAGACTCGATGGTGCTGCCACACGGTAAAGGCCCAATGGGGGACCATGAAAACATGAGTACAAGATGGTAAATCATGACGAAAATCGACACGAACAAAGACAAGTAAGGAGGCAAAATAGTGCCCCAAGTACAAGTGTTGTAAGTGAGGAAGTTCGATTTTAAGGAGAGGTGAAGTGATCCTTCTTGGAAAAAATAGGTCCTGGCGAAGGATGAAAGTACAAAAAATATGCTGGCTATCAAACAGAAAATAAAAAATGCATCTTAGAAGGGAAATGCAAAGGGTAATATTTCTTAAGATAGAGTGCATTGCGAGGATTAGGAAGAGGATTGCCTTCGAAGTCCTCTAAAAAGTATGCCCCCTTACCAAGATCCTTACTGACGATGTAAGGGCCTAGCCATAATGAGTCGAACTTCCCGTGACCAAGGACATCATGGGCCTGGTCATATACTAGAACAAGGTCACCTTCGTGAAAAGGACGAGGCTGGACTTTTCGGTCATATTAAGCTTTGGTGCGTTTCTTGGCCGCTTCCATCGTTTTCAATGAAACACGGCGGTCTTCAGAGGCATGCTCAAACATGATAAGTCGTTGTTCTAGAGGTTGGGTGTTAGGGAGAAGTTCAACAGCCAGATGAAGGGAAGGGATTTCACACTCGATCGGTAAGACAGCCTCCTCTCCAAAAATGAGGTGAGGAGGGTTATGGTTGAGGGGCATAGGTGCCCCCGAGCATGGTGTGGTCATGCCAAAATGTATTTAGAAAAAGGGGAATCTAAACACATTTTAATGATGTGGTGTGCCATTTGTTCTTGTTATGGTTATGCAGTTTGAGAAAGGAAATGGAGGATTACCAATCTCTTTTGGTACTGCATATAGGGATCAAATGGACTTTAAGTTTCCGAGTTGGAATACCTAGTGTCACTATCCCAAAAGGAGGATTTGGATATAATGAACTAATGCTCTCATAGAAAAGCTATAGGTTGGTCAAAAATAATGTCTAAGAGACTGGGTTGCTGATGTAAGATGAGGGAACGATAAGGGGTATCATCCCTAGAGTGATCTGAAGTGATATGGGACTCTAGAGGTTCTTCTAAATGTGGAATAATACTGGGACTAAAGTCAACACGACTAGATACACTAGGAGAGTGGTGGATAATTTATTCTCTTGGTATCTCAAATGTGGGTGCCCCCTTACCCAAACATTGGGTTTCAATGTAATGGCCACAAGGTGGATGTGGTGTGAACGCATGGGTTCGATGTAAGGGGGAATAGATAAAGTCAGGGGTGGGGATTTTTACCATAATGTCGTCATCGTGATAAAAGATGGGGTGACTGGTGGAAGAAAGACCACATGACGTGGTGAAGTGACCTGAATCATCATCATGAGAAGAGAGGTTCACATGCGCATCATCACAAGGGGTGACCGAAGAGTAAGTAGATAAAGTATCTACCGATGTTGAGCCCAAGATGATCGCTGAAGGAAGGTCAAGCGAAGCAACAGGGGAGGATTCAGATGGAATGTTCCCCGAGGGTCTCATGGATGATGATAGGTAGAAAATGCTGGACGAAGGCTCCGTCATCTCGACATCCGGAGGGGGAATGTCAATGGGAGTAGTCATATCTGGTAGTTCTGCTGAAGCAGAATGTGCAAATAGGGGAGAGGTGGACTCATTGCGCTTGGCCTCGAATTGGTGCACCGCGGCGATAGAGGTGCGGAAGTCCTCGAGGCAGGGACAAAGATGGGTGTAATGGCCATGGAGATCACACAAAGCATAGGGGTGGTTGGTGTGAATAGTCTTGGGGTCCTTGGCCGTGGTCGTGGAAGGAACAGAGGCTTCTAGGACCGCGGACTCAGGGAACATGACATTAACCATGGGCTTGAGATGAAGCAATTCAGGACAGGTATGGGAGGCGTGACCGACAACATCACACAAAGCACACTGGATGGTATACTTTGGAGGCTGAGGAGGAGTAGGGTTTGTCGGGGCAGCCTTGTCCTTTGATGCCCCCTTGCGAGCTTTGCCCTTCTTACCCGAAGCGGTCACAACAGGAGGTGGTTCCTATTGAGGTGACTGAGGCACTGATGCAGCGGGAGAAATCATGGGGGCCGGTTGAACCGGGGTCAAAGCAATATAAGGTTTGGGTTGACCAGGCAAGGTGGGGGCTAGAGGATCAAGGTACCAAACGGGAATCCCAAGGGTCAAGTTAGGAAGAGAGAGGGTGGCCATGACCGGTACCGTGTACACTCCTGGTGGGGGAGCTAGGAACGATATCTGACCAGAGGGGTAATGGCCAGGTGGGACGGCTCCTAAATGGCTAAGGCTTGGAGGAACCATGCCAGGAGGATAAAGAGGCTCATGACTACCAACTGCAGGTGAAGGGCTAGGAGCAGGTTGCGGAGGGCAAGGTTCTTGGACTAGTGAAGCGGGTTGCTTGAGAGCGGCCAGTAGTTGCATCATGCAAACGATGAGATGGGGCAAGAGATAGGAGGAGGAGGAAGACCGGGGAAGGTTTCAAACGAGGAGTCTTTGTAGATGCCGGGAGAGATGCTTGGTCGGAATCGACGGTTTTCTTGTTGGCTCTGAAGAGATGATCGTTTGGTGGTCGAGATTTTGGCTCATGATATGCCAACTAGTCAATGGTGACTATCTTTCCATTATGAGGAAAAAAAATCTTGCGAAAAACCACGGATGGGACAGCAGACATGGCATAGGTGTAGCTTCGCCCCAAGCGAATGTTGTAATCTAGAGGGGCGTCGATGACTTTGATGTCAACGCAAACAGTCTTTCCAGCAAGAGTGATAGGAAAATTACGGAAGAGGCCTATGGGCTGGGAGGTGTGGCCATCCCACGCTCGAAGGGTGATCATGGAAGGGGCCAACTCAGGAGATTCGAGTTGCTTCCAAACCGAAGCGGACATCACACAGGTGGATGCCCCCTCATCAATTATACACTGAGAAGCATTAGCGTTCCGGATTTTGACTGGGATTTGGAAGGCTACGGAAGCAGGAAGAGGAGGATGTTCTGATTGATGGGTGTCGAAAACAATCATTTGGTCATTAGCAGGATCTACAACGCCCATGGCAGATAGTAGAGCCTTCTTTTGGGAAGGGCACGACTGGAGGAGTTCCAATGTGGAAATGGCAGCAGGAGACTGCGCCAAATCATCTACTATGCTATCACAGATGAGCGACTCGACCGGAAGCAACATTTCGACGTAACGGTCAACTAGGAGATATTGGTATGGACCTCAACTTTGGTTAGAGGGATATGTAAGGGCGTGGTTGTCGAAAGAGGCTCGCCAGAGCCTTGGGAAGAAAGGGGATTTGGGGGCAGTGAAGCGGGAGGCCCAGAATGCGGGAGACTAGAGTTTGAAAGGTTAAGATTAAATAGGTTAGAGGTGGATCAGAGTTCATCATGAGGATATGGTAATTGGAGGAACCAGAAGGGGAAGGTTGAGGGGCCACCTGTCCATCAGGTGGTTGGGTAGCCATGAATCTCTGTTGTGCATCCACCTGCTCTTGAGGGGGCGGTGACTGCTGTTGCAGTGGTTGAGAAGGAAAGGGAGGCGAAAGCGCATATGCTGGAGGAGCTGGCGCACCAGGCTACAGATAAGGGTAATGGTTAGGTTGGGCAACATTGAGGTAAGCAGGAAGTTGGGCAAAAGGATGAAGCATGTCGTATCCTGGATGCGTGCTACCGGGAGGGGGATAAGTGCAGGAAGTGGTGCCCCCTCCCCCAGGAAAACCATAGCTCATGAGAGGTTGAGCGGATGGATGAGAGATAGATCCAACGATACTATCGGCGGCATGAGGTGCCCCCGGTGTATGGGCATCACCGGGTCTGGGGAGATCAGGTAGGACAGTATGATCATAACCTGTCTGAGCGTAGATCAGGTCATACTTTAACGCCATTTGGAGGGCATCTTCTTCGGTTTGAGGAAAATGTGATGCGACATCTTTCCCGATAGGGGACAAGAGAGATCTAAGGAACCAGTCCATGTAGACACGGTCTTTGAAGGGAGGAGATTGGCATAGGCTCCGTCTTCTTCACCATTCCTAGACATGGGTAGAAAGGCGGGTCGAAGAGGTTTGCTTGAAGGAAGTCAAGAGTTCGATACCAGTGTCATAACGAAGGGGAAGCTGGAAGTAAGATAAAAAAGCCCGGGCAAGAGTTGCAAAGGTGGTATGGGAAGAAGTGGGCTGATCAACATACCACTTAGAAGCTTCGCTCGTAAGCGTGCGTTGGAACAATCTAAGACAAACAGAGTCATCGGTAATGGAGGTAGATGAACATCACATGTGGAAAGATTGAACATGATTTGAAGGATCTTCTCCAGCACGACCTTCAAACTTTGGGATGTCGGAAGGGAGCTTTGTCGGCATAGCAGGCCAACTAGCGTCATGGTGTATAGGGTCATTGATCAACCGGTCCAAATCGGGGAGGCTGAGGCCTGCCAAGAAGGGGAGCAAGGGTGTAGCCGAGGTAGTTCCTGTGGTGGTTCCGCTAGTAGTAGTCCCGGCATTAGGGCCGGGATTCCCGCTAGTGTTAGGCCCTGGACCAGACATAGTGGAGGTGACAGGGGGAGAACGAGAAGGAAAAGGAGAACCCAAAGAATCAGAAGAGGAGTCAGAGTGCGGACTCGGAGGAGGACTGGCTCGACGACGGCGGGACGGAGTAGGTCGATCGACCGGAAACTGAGGGTGAAGGCCAAGAAGTCTCCGGGAAGTGCGCCTTGGGGGTGCAATGATGACAACACAAACACGGCACAAGGGGAAGAAGAACGACCACAAGGGCAAGGAGGTGCAGAATCAAGTTGAAACAAGGGCAGATAGGTGCAGTGTCAATTGATTTTAAAGTCTTTGCCTGGCGGTGTAAACCAGGCTCTTCTTCGCTTAGGGTGAGTGTGTGGCATGCATTAATTTTAATTTTTAAACCCTTTTTGTTTTGAGAGCAAGAGAAAAAGTGTGCTGCGTAACTGAAAATAAATCTGCAGAGAACAATATATAATGCTGAAATAATAGAAAATTAACAGCTACTATTGCATTGATTCAACCCAAAAAGGTTGGTCGCTCAAAACTAATCTAAAAGAGGGAAAAAATCTAATCAAAACACACTAAAAAGAGGCCAATAGATTTAGGGTCAAAAGGGACAGGGATCTAAAGGAGAAGGCTGCTGAAAAGAGGTGCAGATCACAGCCAAGAGGCAGAGGCAAGGTGGCTGGAAAAAGGAGGAAATCAGCAAAAAGCGGAAGGGACAGGGAGGCGGTCCTAAAGGGAGGTCCAAAAAAAACTACAAGAGGTGATTTGAAAGGAAGAAAAGCTGATTTAAAGGGATCAGAGGATGAGGTATCAGATCTGAAAAGGGAAGGCTGGAACTCTGAAAAATCAGACACCTGAAACAGCTAAAACTCTTCCACCAAAAGTGGAGGGTACTGAAGCCCTAGGGGGCTAGGTTCCCACTTAGATGAGAAAAAGCAGATCAGAAACAGGTCGAAACAGGATGAGACAAAGGCTGGAAAACCCTGACAGAAGCTTCAGAAAAACCCAGAAAAATTTCAGGAAAATAGCAGAAAAATGTCTAGGTCACAGTTTTTGACCTGTTTTTCACTCTGGTCATAGTTTTGGGGCTGTTTTCTGCGACCTGAAGCTCCAGGTCATATTTTTTGCGCCAAAAAGTGTGACCTGCACTTCTAGCACTCTCGGCGGAAGATTTTAGAAAAAAAAAATGTCGTCTCAGCTGCGGCTGATGTCTGTCACCTGCGCAATAGGGCCAGAAACACGCAGAAGTTAGAAATTTTAATGTTTTAGGGTTTTATGTGAGAAAAACAACATAAAAATAGGAAAAACAAAAATCTGAAAAGAAACCCTAGGGTCTGAAGTAGCTGGATATGCAGGAATATGAAAAACGACAGCGGTTGTAATTTAAAACCCGTGTCGAAGTGTACGAAAAAGGACCACTTTAGCTACGCATAACTAATAGCCCTAACAACAAAAGTGGCTGCCAATATCTTCAGATCTGTGGTTAGTTGAACATAAAAGAGCTGCAAAAACCAGATCTATGCATGGAAAGACATTAAGAAGAAAAAATAAGGGTTTTCTCCATATACCAATAGACAAGACAAGAACAATTTTTGAAAGAATTTTTATATTAATGGGGCACCTGGGAGGAAAACAAGAAGGTGTATCCAATTCTCCTCAGTGGGATGGGTTCTTGGAAGTCCTCAGCACTTCAGATCTAAGATTTCTCTCTCTTGTTGGTGTAGAAAACCCACACAAAGAATGGAACCCAAAGGGAGCTCACACAGCAAATGGCAGAAACTGGTGACCAAGTGTATAGATCCAGAGTGATCTAATAGGCAACAAAAGGTGAAGAATGGTAGGAAAATCCCTCCTATTTATAACAAAATATTGGGTCATTCTAGATCTTGGTGCATGGGTTAACCAGATCTAGATCCACTTTTTATGGAATATTTTATTATATTTGTTGGAGGGAAAAGGTATTTGACTTGGGTCAAATCCCTTAATTTGTCAAAAATAAATAAATAAATGATTTATTTATCTTTTTAAGGAAGCGGTTAGAAGACAATCAAATAAATAATGATTTATTTAATTATTTAAGGAGGTGGTTGAAAGATAATTAAATAAATAGTGATTTATTTAATTATTTGTGGGTGATTTGGTCATATTTAACAAGGAATGTCATCTAAATAAGGTATAAATGATTATTCCTAGAAAATAATAAGATAAATAAAGGTTTATCTAATTAATTTATTTGATTTTGGGTTAAACATGACTGGGAATAATAATTAAATTATGGTTTAATTAATTATTCCATGAGGAAAATCAAACAAATATAGGTTTGTTTAATATTTCCTTTTGGGGTTTCCTGTTTAGACCATAAATAACCTAATAAATGTGGTTTATTAAGTTATTTAACATAGTGAAGGCAATTTTACTTAATGTAAAATTGGTCTTACATGGTGTACTTGGGTCCATATAATGATAATAGGTTAGATGACCAAAAAATGGTGTAACACTAATATTAAAAAATAGATTTTTTTGACTAGAGACAGTTTTCTCAAGATACTTACCCCAAGCACCATCGCCTAAACCTAGACACTTTGTCATAATTTCTAAAGGGTTTCTTAGACATAGTCAGGTCATCAAATGGACATTCAAATAGTTAGAGGGGAAAAATACAACTTGTCTTATGATTTGACAATGAGCTGTGTAAAAACAAGAGATTTTGAATATTCAGAGGTACAAGGCTTATGAAAGTTATGGACAGGGGAGTTTTAACAAGACTGAAACTTGATGAACACTTCTAACATAGTCTTCAAGAGAGGGAAAAAAGAAAAAAATTCTCTGATGGGTTTTCTAGAGGACAATTTGACTGTTCAAAATTGGTTTCTAGAAAACCTAGGCAAGGCATATAGTCATCACAACAGGCAAAAATACTAATGACTAACAGTGGCTCCATTTGGGGAGGGCAGCTCCTTTTCAGGAGGTTTCCAGAATTGCAGATCTCTGGCTTGTGAAGACCAGTGCCTCATCCATTGGTGGAGATTTCTCTCTTTCTTGATGCTATTTCTGAAAATTTACAGCATGATTAACATCTAAGTCATCTCTACCTATCCAACTATATGTCCTAGCATTTTTTCTTCTTTGGGTGCACTTGGAATAGAAAACCCTTTGACATGATATTTTTCAAAAAATAAAAACTATCTAATTCTACATTTATATCTTCCAGGAGTTCAGATTAAACTGATGACCTCGTTTGATTCTCTACGTATGCTAGATCGACTGTCAAGATTAAGCTGTTTGACAGGATTTCATTCACTAAAATAAAACATGAAATTTAAAAATGACCAAATCATGATTAGATAGTTTGATTTGTCATATATTTGTGGCATAAAAGACAAGCTGCACACAAATATTATTTTCGCACAAAAATGAGATTTAGAAAAATCAGGGCTAGGATATATAGTTTGCTTTTCATCCCTGTTTTCCTCTTTGGTTCTGTTTTGAGCGTGTGGAACCAGTATCTTTTCCTAATATACTTTTATTAGCAAGTCAAGCTTACATATTTTGACTATCATTCTTTTTTATTAACTTATCAGCAATCAATTTAAAACATTCTCAGTTATGATTAGGCTAGATAACTGAACAAGACATCTTTTGAGCACTAGTAGTGGCATTTAGACTTGCACACTTTCAGCATGACTATTTTTTGGGTATGGATCTGTACCATTGATTTAGAAACTACCCTCTTTTTCTACTTTTCTAATATTTTTGTATTTTCTGTTTTTTTACTTTTTCTTCAAACAATCTAGAACTGAAAAAATGCTCACAAGGCTGAGCTTATTTTTCACACCTATCTATCTATCCTAATCTAACCTATACACAACATACATTCATTTAGTGAAATATCTTTTCCCAAAAATCCAATTGAGCAGATGATTCCATGAGGGATTTAGTTTCAGCTTTTTTAGAGTTCTTAAGAAATGAAAAGGCCACTTCCACTTTGCTTGTTTTCAAACAGTAGTGCCTAAAATTTTTCTCACTCTTTACAACATACTGTTCTGAGAGGAACACACTACTCCTTCATATTTCTCAAGGAAAACAACAAATGGATCTTGGAATAATACCTGATCTAGAGGATTTGATATATAAGCTTCATTCATAACTACTCTTTCTTCCACTTGGCTATGTTTGGGACTCTCTTGGGAAAGAAACTCTTCCCCTTGCTCATGATCACTTGAACTATTAGACTCATCATATATTGCAGTGCAGTCTTCTTGCCAAGCAGATGTGTTCTAATTAAGTGGAATGAAATATGTGTGAAGGTCACCATGTTGATGAGTAGGGATACTCTTTGGGAACAAATCTTCCCGAGAAATAAGAGCAGAAACCTTCTTGTGATCATCAATTTTCAAGCCTTCATTTTCTTCCAAATTTTCTGAGCTTTCCTCATCACTGTCATAGCTACTATGTATTGGTTGATTACCTTCCTCAAGTTGATGAAACTGAGCTTCCTCCCAACAATCAAGTGTTGAGTACTCTGCAAAGTCAAATTCTGTTTAGAAATCATCATCATTATCAACATATTGATCAAACCTTGGAGAATCATCAATATAATTAATGTCACCAACCATACATATTGGACTGTTAGATTGTTTCTCTTAAAATTGATTTGCAAATCTATTTTTTGACTTATGGTATGCAAGATTAGTAGGAGAATGATCATAAAAGTTTTGGTCATATGAAGTTTTAGAGGCTGTCTGCATGTTTATGAGTTGATCTATCTCCTCTTCAGTTAAAAATGAAGGAATTTTTATCTCTCTTTGGATATAACTACAATAAAGACGATGAATGTCCTTTGGGGCTTCACCTACGAGAGATGATGAATCATCACTTGTGCCTTTAGAGAGATCCTGTGGGTTCTCTTTCATTTCTTGATTGTTTTCATCTTCAACCAACTCTTCGTGATGTTCGGGATAGTTAGCATGGAATTCATGAGTTCCTCTGATAGATTCTTAGGAGGCCAATTTGCTTGTATGAACTGAAATGACTCAAAGAAAAAAGGTAGAGATCCTACAGGTTTTTTTTTCTTCCATTTTATATTTTATGATTTCAAGATGGCTGATAGATTCTTTAGAGTACTCCTCTATGCTTTTATTTGAAACATTCTCATTAGGCACATTTTGTTTGTTACTCTTATCTTGTAATGATTGAGTATGTTCTTCCCGAGGAAAAAGTGTAGTTTGGTTTGAATAAGCAACATTAACCTTAACTTTGTGTCTTTCTCTTTTCCTGTTAAGTAGAAGCATCAGTTTGCTGAATGTATATATCAATTTTTCCAACTTGTCTTCTGAAGAGATTGGTCTCTCTTGATTTTCTTTCTCTTTCTCTATTATTCTTAGTTGTGCCTCCCTATTTAGTATGTTGACTTCCACATCAACTACTATCCTTTGCATTTCTTCTAGGCTCAAAGGATCTCTTTCTTTTATCCAGAAAACCATCTCTGGGTAAAAATAACTTTGGTAGTGCAAGAGAGCCCATCTGAGGGGTGGCTCTATGTTAGCAGTCATTGCATGGTATACTTTATTGAACCTAGCTGAAAAATATTGTATTGTCTCCCTTGGTTGTCTTTTTAAATGATTTTATTCCTCTATGATGAGAACTTTATTACCCATGACCACCCACCTATCTAGGAAGATTTGGGTGAACTAATGAAAATTGGTAATGCTTGTAGCTGGAATGTCCTTAAACCAACTCTTAATTTTTCCTTGTAATGATAAGGCAAACATTATAATATGCACATCATATTTTTCTATTTCAAAAAGGTCAAGTAAATTCTCAATATTTTGGATGTGCTCTTCAGCCGTGACTTTTGAGCTTTCTCCATCAAATCTGGGTAATTTATTTTGAAGATTTGCAGGGAGAGCTCAGAAGATGGGAGGTAAAACCAGAGGCTTGTATCTTTCTGAGACCTTTGTGGATATAGGTAGTGTAAAAAGATATTTATGATTGTTTGAGGTTTCAGCCAGAGTGGGAAAGGTAGCATGAGGCTCATGTTTCACTAGGTTTTCCATAGGTGAATCTGGGGTGATCACAGGTGTATAAGTCTGCTCATGGTCTGAAATTTGAGGCTTAGATTTTTGAGGTTTGAGATATGTTAGTTCCCAAATCCACCTTAGGCTGAGGTAAGGCAGAAAAAGGACAACACCAAACCACGCTCAGCCTCGTAGCTAGCCCTACGAGGATAGGAGAGGGCTCTCTCCGAGTCAATCTCAATGAAAATATTCAAAGAGGCTTGAGATGACTAAAAAAAAAATTGATCTTAGGCTAGATAAACAAATAGGAGGGTTTGATTTTGGTTTGTTGGGGTTTTGTTGGAAAAAAGGGGAAAGGAAATTTTTGGGCTTGGGGATGAGGCCAATTTCTTGTAGAGTTCAAGTTGGGGCGAGGTAGGCAGTGGCTTTGATGTCTAAGATCAAATGAATGGATTGAAAAGACTGCTAAGGAGTTGAAGAGGGAAAGAGAGTGCAAGGATCCTCTTCAAACTAACGAAAAACATATAAAACTAAACAAAATTCTAAGGCAGAGCAGCAGCAAATCAATGAATTCTACCTCAGTTACTCATTTTTTTAATTCAAAAGCAAAGAGAAGGGAAATGGCATACATATAACATTAATTAAACTTAAAATAACATGAGAAGAACATCATCAAAACTCAGAAGCCACAAGGATCCCAACAAGTGCTGCAGAACTCTGGTCTTTCCTTTGCCAAAAACTGAAAATGGATATACAATGGAGTGCCAAACTTTTCCCAAGAGTCCAACCCTGAAAATTCCTCAAAATATACAATATATAGACCATCCTAACCCCTTCCCATGCCTCTAGGGGTCGAGCTCATCCTTCTAGGAGCTGTTTTAACCAATTCTAAACATGGAACTGAAATCTAGGTAGCCAAACAACTTGCCTCTATATGCTAGGAAACTGATCCATTCACTTAATTTTCACTTTTTAGTGAATGAATCCTCTAGAACAAGTAAAAACATGCCAAATTTACATCATAGCCACAAAATTACATCAATATAGATCAATAATTACATCCAAAAGTGAAACTAGTCAAACTGGCCGAATTTCTGAGCTGAAAAATGAAATTTGGGCAAAATTCCTCTATGCGCCGCGCTCAAAAACTCAATGCGTCGTGCCACTTTGAGCCTATTTTTTAGGCACTTCCTGAAGTCCAAATTGAGCTTAGGATAGCTCGTTGGAAATCCCTAGATGTTTGCTATCCAACCCAGGTGGTATATTTCAATTTGGAGTTCATTTGCCCCTCCAAAACTGCAATCTCCCAAGACTGGTTCCTGTTGGTGCAAAAAGTGGCAGAAAGGCCATTTTTGGAGTGTTTTTGACCTTTAAGACCACCCAGAACTTCATGAAATCTCTTAGCCATTCCTGAGCATGCATAATTTACCATAAAAAACCCAAAAATATCAATTTTTCCTCCAGAAGATGTGCCAATCATAAGCGCGCGTCGGGTGGCGCGACGCGTCGGGCGGAAAAACCTGTTTTGCAAACAAAATTTTCAAAAATGAAAAAATTTTCTCAAAATTTGCTGAAATTCAGAGTGAAGGTCTTCCATCATGTTCCATGCTCAGCCAAGGAAGCTTCGGCCAAGATTCAGAGTGGATCAGGCCTTTTCCAACGTTTCAGTGCTCTTCTCAACCTCGCTTTCAAGATCTTCATCCTAGCTCTGCAAACGTGTGTGCGGGCCCAATAATTATTCTTCATATGTCTGAGCATGTCTTTTTCTCTATTGGCCTTTGCCAAGAGCTTCTCTAGATGAATTTTGACTCTCGTAAGGCAAGTCTCTCGCTCAAATGGTGTCATGTCACCTGGTCTGTTCCAGGCTAATTCTCGGTCTTCGCGGATTCTCTGCAACTCCATGAGTGTGTGCTGATCCTCCAGTTTTTTATTCCACTGCTGCAAGTAATTTATAACCCACTGAGCTCTTTGCAATTTCTCGGTCAGCATGTCGATCTCAGCTTTCTGCTCCTGGATGATTTCTTTCAGCTTTGAGCTGGGAGAGCTCGAATCAACATCGATGAGTATAAAATCAGTGTCTTCGCCTCTTGAAGGGCCCTCATCGTGCATAGGCCTCTTGCCTCTGTCCTGTTCTTGTGCTGATGTAGAAGGTGAGACCCCTTCCACGCCATGTGGAGATAGTACTTGCGCTGCTGATGAAGGCAACGAGACCCCTTCCACCCCTGGTGGAGATAGTACTCGTCGTGCTGACGCAAATAAGGCTCTGTGTCCTCTCTGATATGTCACACACACTTGAGCACTGATAGGCTCAGTCTCAGGAAACTCAAACTGATGCGAAGGCCCTCCCTCATCATGAACAATCTCGGGAGGAGGCTGAGGGGCTGCAAAGAAGTCACAGGAAATGAACTCATCCCATGCGATGCCCTACAATCCAAGCTGATGTACTACAATGATTTTAATGAGTGCATAATGATAAATGTTGTTATGTTGCTGCTCTGGAGTCTTCTTCTACACCAGGGTAGTCATCCACTCTATGTTTCGACACATGAAATATGGAATACTCATCAATCTCACTCTCTTAAAATGCATCAAAATTCTGATATGGTATGCATAAAGACGTGAGAATCTACCCTCACAGCTGAAGTCTCTAATGATGAGTTTCATTAATGGCGCATAGGATTCTTTCAGAAACTGGAACGGGAATACTCTACTCAACTACCTCAAATATCCAGGTCTGATGTAAGGCACATAATATGCTCTATCCAGCTGTTGTCTCTTATTCCACTCTTCACCAATGTTCGGTATCCTGGTTGCCTCAGAAATATTCTCTGGTGTCAAAGTGAAGTTCACTCCAGCAAGGTTTACATGAACATCACGAAAATGTAAAACAAATAAGCAAACCAACTCCTGATGGTGCTGAATCTGAGATATCATCTCACAATACCGAAAACATGAATGTTGCTGAAAGCATGTCATTACAAGCGGGCAAGCCTGCAATTGAGCCAAAGAAGTGGGCTCCTCCCTGACGTGTCTGCCACTTTTATGAGACCTCCTTGGTACATTTAGCTCTGCGGTTGAATCACTGTCCTGCTCGTATCCCTACTCATATGATGAATCTGTCTCTGACATGGTGCTGAAAACAAGGTGTTTGACAAGTATATGCTGATATATGTATGGTGAAAACAAGATTTTGTGTATGTTTTAATGCCAAATGTGCCACATATGTAATGAAAGGCTGCAAGGAAATATCACAATGGGAAAAAGGACTGTCAAGTGAGATTTAAGTGTGAGGATAGTCACTATTTGGGGGACTTAGGGATTTGGGGATTTATAAGTGATGTGGAGAAAGGGATAAGTATAGGGAATAAGGGGATTTGGGATAGTGAAATGGGAATTAGTGATAGTGATGGGGGGTAGTTTTTTAGGAACAAGAGTCAATGAAATGGCAAAACATTCCTGAGTTAAGTGGAATCAAGGATAAAGAAGCAGCCCTTGAATGTTGTGGAAATTAGGATTTTATCAATGAAGGGAAGTGGTGGCCAGTGATAGGGTTTGGGAATTTAAAACATGGAACAAAGGGTATAAGGGATATGGGACAGCGGGAATAGGAGAAAAAACTGTGGTATGATAGTGTGACAGTGAGGAAAGGGAGAATATAGAGGTCAATAGCAATAGTATAGCACCAAACAACTTTCAACACCTCTTTTCAAACCCTATGGAGTAGATTTTAATATGGATATAGGGTTATATTTTCACCATTTCAATTCTCTGATGTCTTTGCTTCCAAACCACAACACACATAACTAAAAATCATTGAACAGGCTTTGTCAACTTACTTGGAGAAAATTGAGCTAAAAGAAATTGAGTTTTTATGGAGAGGAAATGAATTTTGGCCTTGGGGGCTTTGTGCGCCACGCACAAGCCCAATGCGCCGCGCTCTGTGGGTGCACTGTGCCCTTTAGAAATTACACTGTGTATTTCGGCTCTATGCACCGGGCTGAAATCAATCACACAGTCTGCCCTTCTAAAACACAGTTCCGTCCCTCCAAACTTCAAACTCGACTTTTCTCTTGGATTTTCTGAATATCTCTTGATGCAAATGAATAAATAACTTTGAGAAATATCTTGAAAAGAGATGGTTTTAATTTTTTCTTCTCAAAACCCATTTTGTAATGTTTTTAGCTTTGGCACTTTTTGCATTTAATACAACTTATGTCTTTTTGTTTCCTCACTGATTTTCTGAGCTTGAAATGATGTTTTCTTGGTTGATTTTTGCAGCGATGATGGCATTGAACTTTGACAAAGGAAAACCAGAGTCTGCTTTGAAGTCTTCATGGCGAAAAAACTTTAAAATACATATTTATCACAAACAACTAATTCGACAATTTCTTCTTCAAAACAGATTTTTGAAGAAGAAACATCCTCGAGCATATTTGACGATGTAAATCTTGAAATGAAACTTGTTGAAAACATCCTCATGGCCTACAGGCATTATTTAACATTACTGAAAACTAAACCCTAGACCTAGAAACTAAAATAACTCTTTTTTGACCAAAATAGCATATATGACTATAAATGACATGAACTGAACATTGATGAATTTTGAGAAACTTTTCCCAACCCAGCAGGTACAAACATGGGGGAAAATGAGAGAACAAAGCCCTTCTGTCAGACAATGGCATGCCCCTAATGGAATGCAGATGAATGAGTGGAATGAGACACCTAAAGAATGAAATGCAATAAGAGAAATGATCTCTGACGGGGGGATGTAAAGCCCGACTTTAACATTGGCTCCAATGGGGATGGTAGCTCCTTGGAGGTGCCAAGAACGACAGATATTTGGGAGAGAAGACAGTGCCTTTGTCCATTGGGCTATGGAGTCTATTATTTGACAAAATGACAAAAGACTGATGACTCAATTTATTGACTGAAAATCTGACCCAAAATGACTCAACTTTGAAACTGAAATGACTAAACAAACTGACTCGATGCAAAAAGAAATGACTCATAACTGACTTAACTAAAACAAGTACTTACAAAGCTTTGTTTAATGGCAGTAGTCCATCAAGATTCGAGGGTTCCAAATCATGATGACAACCAACTGCCTGCTGATGGAATATGTACAATCATGTGTAGTGTGCCTTCCAATGTAACCAATCCAACAGATGGCTACATACCAAAATTCTTCTCTCACTTTTCTCGAGTAGGTAGAACGATGTACATGTAGGAAACTCATAGTAATCACTGAAACAAAAGCTTTCAATAATGAACTAGGCAAAATTTATCTTTTCTAATGCTTGCAAAAGAATGCTGAAGGGATCTTGAAAATCCTGAAGCACTAGTTGGTATTGAGATCTAGCAGCAAAAATACAACTACTCGCTTCATTCTGATCTGAAAGAACAATTGATTGTCAAGTAATAGGAAGGCACAGAGAGGTATAGGTTTCCTCCATCTGAGTGTTAGCTGTAAGTTCCTTCACCATGAGAAATTCTGGCATATTGTCTCTCTCAAGCTCATATTCCTCAACTTCATGGTCTAGGTCATTCTTAAACAGAAAAAAATCTTCAAGATTATCAAACATGACAACCTTATCATATTCATGAAAGAAAATATTATCTGTTTCCTGATCTATAAAACTAATTACAAAACCGTCATCATTTTCAAAAGAGGAAGAAGTTTCACCAACACTTTCTTGACCATGAGCATACTGCAAATCTTCTTTAGCTTGGGCTGTAACATGACCTTTCAGGAGTTGATCTATCTGATCTTCAGACAAAGGAGATAATGATTTTTGTTTGCTTTTGCTCAAACAGTGATTGTCTTCATGAAATAACATTTTAAAACATGAAAAACCTGAATGACAGTCCTTAATTCCCTGATCTTCTTAAATTTGAAAACATGGTTGATCATCTTCATATGACACGGAAGTCAAATTATCATTTATCACTGAGTTATTGAAAGAAGATTTTTCACTTACTTGAACAAAGATCTCATCTTGTTTTTCATGAACTGATTAGATTACCTCCTCATGAAGGCTTTGTTCTAATGAAATGAGAACATTTGGATCAAAAACTCTGTCTTCTTCATTCCAGATGATCCCAATAGCAGAGTTCTCCTTCATGGGATTCAACACAAGGTATTCTTGATCATCATGATCTAAATCTAGATCTGAAATAGTTGTCTTGATTTTATCACATTCTGAAATTGAAACTTGACTTTTCTGCATATTGTCTTCTTCTATGGACAGATCTAAAACAAAATCTTCTCTTTCATCATTTACCATTGTACTAATATCTTGATCCTGCTGCAAAGTTTCCTGAGCATCTTGTTGAGTATCTTCTAAGTTCTCTTTATGCTGCTGAAATGGATTTTCGTACAGAGCCTCCATGATCTCATCGTCCATGAAGTCATCATCTTCATAAAATTTTTCAAGATTTTCAATAAAACCATGAATATGGTTACAACAGTTCTGAACTAAAGTCAAGGATGGATAAGATTCCTTATACCTTTCAAAGAACATGGTATGAAAATCCTTTAAACAGTAAATACAAGCAGGCAGCAATATTTCATACCAAGATCGAGCTTCACCTTCCAGAGTGGCCATGAATATCTTCATCAAGCAATCTTCAGGAAAATCAACCTTCAACTTGCGGATATGTATGTGAAATCTAACCAGATGTAAAGCAACATCCTTCCTATCATCATCTTTAAACATAGGAAAATTCCTTTGCCAATCTACCTTAGGAATTTTATTTGGAAAACCTGGAATGTGATCTCGGCTCATGGGAGCATACCTTCGATCCAGAAAAACCATTTTGATAACAATGAATTCACCAAGAAATTCCTTAGGCTACTGATTCTTGAAGAGTAGAGTCGCCATAAAAATTATGAACCTTAGGATTCTTCGACACTAGAGTCGCCAAGTGAATGATTTCAGCCTTGCGGTGTCTAATCGTTGTCCACCATCAACGATCATATATAACTTGATACATGTACCGGGGCAAGAAAATCTACAATTCGAGTGTCACATTCACAAGCTAGACCGGAGATTGACTGAAGCAGCATTTATCTACTTCCGCTAATGCAAAGCAAAAGCATTTCGAAGGCTACCACGCATAACTTCAGGCTCCTTATGTAGCTTGTAAACCTAACATCTAACTTGTGATTTCCCAGTATGGTCGCCACTATGTTAGTTCCCAAATCCACCTTAGGCTGAAGTAAGGCAGAAAAAGGACAACACCAAACAACGCTCAGCCTCGTAGCTAGCCCTACGAGGACAGGAGAGGGCTCTCTCCAGGTCAATCTCAATGAAAATATTCAAAGGGGCTTGAGATGACTAAAAAAACAACTGATATTAGGCTAGATAAACAAATAGGAGGTTTTGATTTTGGTTTTTTTGGAAAAAAGGGGAAAGGCAATTTTTGGGCTTGGGGATGAGGCCAATTTCTTGCAGAGTTCAAGTTGGGGCGAGGTAGGCAGTGGCTTTGATGTCTGAGATAAAATGAATGGATTGAAAATACTGCTGAGGAGCTGAATAGGGAAAGAGAGTGAAAGGATCCTCTTCAAACTGATGAAAAACATATAAAACTAAACAAAAGTCTAAGGCAGAGCACCAGCAAATCAATGAATTCTACCTCAGTTACTCATTTGTTTAATTCAGAAGCAAAGATAAGGGAAATGGCATACATATAAAATTAATGAAACTTAAAATAACATAAGAATAACATCATCAAAACTTAGAAGCCATAAGGATCCCAACAAGTGCTGCAAAACTCTGGTCTTTCCTTTGCCAAAAACTGAAAATGGATATACAATGGAGTGGCAAAATTTTCGCAAGAGTCCAACCTTGAAAATGCCTCAAAAGATACAATATATAGACCATCATAACCCCTTCCCATGCCTCTAGGGGTCGATTTCATCCTTCTAGGATCTGTCTCAACCAATTCTAAACATGGAACTGAAATCTAGGGAGCCAAACAACTTGCCTCTATATGCTAGGAAACTGATCCATTCACTTAATTTTCACTTTTTAGTGAATGAATCCTCTAGAACAAGTAAAAACATGCCAAATTTACATCATAGCCACAAAATTACATCAAGATAGATCAATAATTACATCCAAAAATGAAACTAGTCAAACTGGCCGAATTTCTAAGCTGAAAAGTGAAATTTGGGCAAAATTCCTCTATGCGCTGCGCTCAAAAAGTCAATGCATCACGCCCCTTTGAGCCTATTTTTGAGGCACTTCCTAAAGTCCAAATTGAGCTCATGATAGCTCGTTGGAAAGCCCTGGATGGATTCTATCCAAACCAAGTGGAATTTTTCAATTTGGAGCTCATTTACCCCTCCAAAACTGCAATCTCCCAAGACTGGTTCCTGCTGGTGCAAAAAGTGGCAGAAAGGCCATTTTTGGAGTGTTTTTGACCTTTAAGACCACCCAGAACTTCATGAAATCTCTCAGAAATTCCTGAGAATGCATAATTTACCATAAAAAACCCAAAAATATCAAGTTTTCCTCCAGAATATGTCCCAATCATAAGCGTGCGTCGGGTGGCACGAAGTGTCGGGTGGAAAAACTTGTTTTGCAACAAAAATTTTCAAAAATGACAAAATTTTCTCCAAATTTGCTGAAATTCAGAGTGAAGGTCTTCCATCATGTTCCATGCTCAGCCAAGTAATATTCGGCCAAGATTCGGAGTGGATCAGGCCTTTTCCGACGTTTCAGTGCTCTTCTCAACCTCGCTTTCAGGATCTTCATCCTAGCTCTGCAAACGTGTGTGCGGGCCCAATAGTGATTCTTCATATGTCTGAGCATGTATTTTTCTCTATTGGCCTTCGCCAAGAGATTCTCCAGATGAATGTTGACTCTCGTAAGGCAAGTCTCTCGGTCAAATGGTGTCATGTCACCTGGTCTCTTTCGGGCTAATTCCCGGTCTTCGCGGATTCTCTGCAGCTCCATGAGTGTGTACTGATCCTACAGTTATTTATTCTACTGCTCTAAGTAATTTATAACCCAATAAGCTCTCTGCAATTTCTTGGTCAGTGTGTCGATCTCATCTTTCTGCTCCTGGATGATTTCTTTTAGCTTTGAGCTGGGAGAGCTCGAATCAACATCAATGAGTATAAAATCAGTGTCTTGGCCTCCTGAAGGGCCCTCATCATGCATAGGCCTCTTGCCTCTATCCTATGCTTGTGCTGATGTAGAAGGTGAGACCCCTTCCATGCCATGTGGAGATAGTACTCGTGCTGCTGATGAAGGCAACGAGACCCCTTCCACCCCTGGTGGAGATAGTACTCATCGTGCTGCTGCAAATAAGGCTCTGTGGCCTCTCTGATATGTCACACACACTGGAGCACTGATAGGCTCAGTCTCGGGAAACTCAAACTGATGTGAAGTCTCTCCCTCATCATGAAAAATCTCGGGAGGAGGCTGAGGGGCTGCAAAGAAGTCACAGGAAATGAACTCATCCCATGCGATGCCCTACAATCCAAGTTGATGTACTACAGTGATTTTAATGAGCGCATAATGATAAATGCTGTCATGTTGCTACTCTGGAGTCTTCTTATGCACCAGGGTAGTCATCCGCTCTATGTTTCGACACATGAAATATGGAATACTCATCAATCTCACTCTCGTAAAATGCATCAAAAGTATAATATGGTGTGCATAAAGACGTGAGAATCTACCCTCACAGCTGAAGTATCTAATGATGAGTTTCATTAATGGCGCATAGGACTCTTTCAGAAACCGGAACGAGAATACTCTGCTCAACTGCCTCAAATATACAGGTCTGATGTAAGGCTCATAATATGCTCTATCTAGCTGCTATCTCTTATTCCACTCTTCACCAATGTTCGGTATCCCAGTTGCCTCAGAAATAGTCTATGGTGTCAAAGTGAAGTTCACTCTAGCAAGGTTTACATGACCATCATGAAAATGTAAAACAAATAAGCGAACCAACTCCTGATGGTGCTGAATTTGAGATATCATCTCACAATAACGAAAACATGAATGTTGTTGAAAGCATGTCATTGCAAGCGGGCAGGCCTGCAATTGAGCCAAAGAAGTGGGCTCCTCCCTGACGTGCCTGCCACTTTTATGAGACCTCCTTGGTACATTTAGCTCTATGGTTGAATCACTGTCCTGCTCGTATCCCTGCTCATATGATGAATCTGTCTCTGACATGGTGCTGAAAACAAGGTGTTTGACAAGTATATGCTGATATATGTATGGTGAAAACAAGAGTTTGTGTATGTTTTAATGCCAAATGTGCCACATATGTAATGAAAGGCTGCAAGGAAATGTCACAATGGGAAAAAGGACTGTCAAGTGAGATTTAAGTGTGAGGACAGTCACTATTTGGGGGACTTAGGGATTTGGGGATTTATAAGTGATGTGGAGAAAGGGATAAGTATAGGGAATAAGGGGATTTGGGATAGTGAAATGGGAATGAGTGATAGTGATGGGGGTTAGTTTTTTAGGAACAAGAGTCAATGAAATGGCAAAACATTCTTGAGTTAAGTGGAATCAAGGATAAAGAAGCAGTTCTTGAATGTTGTGGAAATTAGGATTTTATCAATGAAGGGAAGTGGTGGCCAGTGATAGGGTTTGGGAATTTAAAACATGGGAACAAAGGGTATAAGGGATATGGGACAGCGGGAATAGGAGAAAAAATTGTGGTATGATAGTGTGACAGTGAGGAAAGGGAGAATATAGAGGTCAATAGCAATAGTATAGCACCAAACAACTTTCAACACCTCTTTTCAAACCCTATGGAGCAGATTTTAATATGGATATAGGGTCATATTTTCACCATTTCAATTCTCTGATGTCTTTGCTTCCAAACCATAGCACAGATAACTAAAAATCATTGAACAGGCTTTGTCAACTTACTTGGAGAAAATTGAGCTGAAAGAAATTGAGTTTTTATGGAGTGGAAATGAATTTTGGCCTTGGGGGCTCTGTGCGCCGCACACAAGCCCAGTGTGCCGCGCTCTGTGGGTGCACCACGCCCTTTTGAAATTACAGTATGTATTTCGGCTCTATGCGCCGCGCTGTGTGGGTGCGCCGCGCCCTATCCCAATGTGTCGCGCTGAAATCAATCACACAGTCTGCCCTTCTAAAACACAGTTTCGTCCCTCCAAACTTCAAACTCGACTTTTCTCTTGGATTTTCTGAATATCTCTTGATGAAAATGAATAAATAAATTTAAGAAATATCTTGAAAAGAGATGGTTTTAATTTTTTCTTCTCAAAACCCATTTCGTAATGTTTTTAGCTTTGGCACTTTTTGCATTTAATACAACTTTTGTATTTTTGTTTCCTCCCTGATTTTCTGAGCTTGAAATGATGTTTTCTTGGTTGATTTTTGCAGGGATGGTGGCATTGAACTTTGGCAAAGGAAGACCAGAGTCTTCTTTGAAATCTTCATGGCAGAAAAACTTTAAAATACATATTTATCACAAACAACTAATTCAACAATTTCTTCTTCAAAACAGAGTTTTGAAGAAGAAACATCCTCGAGCATATTTGACGATGTAAATCTTGAAATGAAACTTGTTGAAAACATCCTCATGGCCTACGGGAATTATTTAACATTACTGAAGACTAAACCCTAGACCTAGAAACTAAAATAACTCTTTTTTGAACAAAATAGCATCTATGACTATAAATGACATGAACTGAACTTTGATGAATTTTGAGAAATTTTGACCAACCCAGCAGGTACAAGCATGAGGGAAAATGAGAGAACAAAGCCCTTCTGTCGGAAAATGGCATGCCCCTAATAGAATGTAGATGAATAAGTGGAATGAGACACCTAAACAATGAAATGCAATAAGAGAAATGATCTCTGACGGAGGGATGTAAACCCCGACTCTAACAAGATCTTTCAAATGATCAATGTGGATCTGATCAGTGTATTCTTGATCAGGCTCAAAGTAGGATAGAACATAGTTATAGATAAAAACAATAATTTCTTGAATCCAACTTAGGACTGAGTGCTTTTTCTTTCTAGGATGACTAATCATGTTTCAGGTTCTTCCTCTAGTGGAGTCTTTAGGTCTATTGAGAGTTGTGGAGTCGCTAGGTGGATGTTTTTTTTTTGTTTTTAAAGATATGTGTTTATGGTCCACCACCAATAACTGATAAAAAAGCCAATCTAGGGATGTTTTTTGGGTTTTCTAAGTTCCAATATGTAGCCCTAAGCTTTGTAAGAGTGTCCTATAGGTGAATCATCATTTTTCTAAGATGGTGAAAGAGCTAGTTTCTACTCTTCAAACAACACTTAAGTTTTCTAAGTTTGACTGAGACTTTGAGAGTTCCTAAGGGATACATAGGATGTTTTGACTCAAGGTCCCACCGTGATTTCCATTATGTTAGGTTCTTGTGATTTGGTAGATTGGAAAGCCAAGTAACAGGGTAACATCAAACCAACTTTGGAGCCCTAGGACCTAGCCTTCCCGAACTCAGAGAGGGCTCTCTCTATTATGCAAAGGATGTGAAATTGTTTGCTTTTTATGTATTTTATTTTAGGCTAGTTGTTAAGTATGTTTTGGTTTTTTTTAGGTTTTTTGAGGGAGAACTAATCAAAGGATAAATAGATAAAATTTTGTCAGATCAACTGGGCTATGGGGTCGATAAGGTTGAGACTACCTCAAATGGTGGACAAAGTATATTGCAGGGCTGATTTGGTCGAGATAAATGGATTCTTTGGGTGAAAGTGGAATGAGATGGACACTAATTTTGTGAGAGACAAAGAGGTTTTAAACATAAATAGTTTTATAGCAAACATACATGTGGTAGGGCTAACCATTAATCACTATAAATGAAAATCAAACTGATAGATGCATAAAATAAACAATCAGGTGATGCATAGAAGTATAAGACCCTCTAACTTTGGGAAAATCACCTTCAGACGATGCATAGAAGTATAAGACCCTCTAACGTTTGGAAATTCACCTTCAAACTTTTGGGAAAACAAATAAGACAAAAAAACAACTAAATCTATGAAGAGGGAACTCTTAAACATCATATTTTGAGCTATTGGGAACTTTTAAATAAGACTGCAGAGTAGGGGCAAAGGGCAAGATCAAAACAAGACCTCTTTGGCTTAACTAAGACGATCAAATATTCAAAGAAATATTTCAGTGATGGGGTTTTGATTAGCTATGAGTAAGCATAGCATACCGTGAATCATACTAGACAGCATACAAGTGACATAACAAAGAAAGAAGAAAAACATAGAAGTTGTAATGAATCAGGAAACTTGAGGTGCCTCCATGGGCATGTCTCAAATCTATTCTTTACTCACCTATAGCAAGCAAGAAGCATGAAAACATGTATGATAAACTAATGAAACATAACAGATAAGGAACACAATACCATTCACCAAGCCATGGAATCCTACAAACAGTCCTCCTCCACCATCCAAGTCAAACAAGAAATCATCCACTTCATGAGACAAAGTATTTCTTCAAATCTTGTAACACTATGTATTTCTCTATAACATCAAGTTCAGCCCCTTGTTACAATGAATTCTCTTGGAATATATAGGCCAAATAGAAAGAAACTATCCTAGAGCATCTAGAAGGTCATTGGCCAAATACAAATATCTGATTTTATCCTTGAGGCTTTGCAAAGCCCAAGGCACAAAATATCTTCAAAAATATATATTTAAGCCAAAAATAGTAATAAAATTGACTTCTAATCTCTGACATAGGGTTAAAAATAGCTAAACGCACATTTCGATGGCCACCTTAAGAAAACATCTTTTTAAGCCAAAATGCTATAGGAATGTAGCAGCAGAAAGAAGCCTGTTTTCCAGACAAATTTTGAGGGACCTCCCGATGTCGAAACAAGGCCCGTGATAGCTCTTTGGAAAGCCCTGGATGTCTAGTTTTGGGAACTACTTGATTTTTCCCAAACCTATCCCTGAAAGTCTGTCAAAAGGTGAAATGAGTGAAAAAACCTGGAGGGTCTCATCTGCTGATATGTGAGGCAGAAAGGTAAATTTTGACTGATTTTTGCCTCTTTGGGGGACCAAAACACCTCCTTTTGATCTGAAAATTTTTAATTTCATGAGCTGAGGATGCTCCTAGCTCCAATGGAAGCGCCTAGAAAAATGTGCAATTAGGGCCAAAAATCACAAAAAACAAAATCATGTCAAAATTTGCTCAATTTTGGTGAGTAGACCCCTTATGGGTTTCTAGAATCATGTATGGAAGCTTGAGCTAGGATTTGAAGTTGAGATTTTCCTTTTCCTCTTTTTTCCGTCGGGCACTTCCTTGGGCAGCTTTGAGTTTGGCTCACTGTTTTGTGCTTGTTTGTCATCACTGTGGCTGCCTTCATCTACTTTTTTGCATGTTGGCACTATCTTCATTGTTTTCCTCACTTTTCCCTTGGGGACTGTCTCCTCCTTTATCTTTTCTTTTTCCATCC
The DNA here is from genome assembly GCA_034641835.2 of Pinus albicaulis. NCBI lineage: Eukaryota > Viridiplantae > Streptophyta > Pinopsida > Pinales > Pinaceae > Pinus > Pinus albicaulis. The sequence goes on from CM076577.1 coordinate 538,072,089, forward strand.
TTTTGTGAATAATCTTTACCATCATCAATTTGTTCAGCTCCTTTATGAAGATTTCCCTTATCTTTATTATCATTGTTTTCATCTTGTTTCTTGGTTGTTGGCTTTACTATCACCTTCTGTTCTTTCTTATCATTGCTTTTATTAGATTCTTTCTTTCCACTTTCAAATCAAAACATATATTTAAATTGTAAATAGGCCTCCTTTCTAAACAAGCACTGTATTTTTGTCTCTTTCATCTGGGCTGCCTTGTTCACTGCTTTTAGGAGTAAGAACAAAATCTTGATATGCAATGTGGACCTGCTCTCCATCTAATCTTCGGGAAAATAATTCAGTTTAGGAGAGGGAAGTTAGTAACCTCTTGGATTTTGTTGCAAAAGTAAAGGCAACTCACTTCTTGAAAATAGGACAAGGTTGAGAGGGATGTAGTGATCTCTTTGATAGTAGTGGGTTCAAACCTATTATGCTGCCCTGCCTCCTTAGCCCTTTTCTTGGAGGCATATTTGTTTTTTATTCCTTTCACTGACTTACCAAAAAAAGATTTTCTTCTTTGGCATAAACCACTGCTTTCCTCCTTGTAGGACTGTGTTTCACTTTAACCACTCCAACCCAGCAAGTTTTAACTGAAAAAAGGCCTTGCTACTTCAAACACTAACTTTTGGTAAAAGGTTATATTTTGAAAACAAACTTATGTTTGATACTTGAACTCACTGTCTTTTATATCACTGATCAAAACAAGTCCTTTTCAATGAAAATGAGTATTTCTCCCTAAAAATGTGTTTTTACCTTATCACTGAGCAAATAGGTTTTTTTTCCAAATGAAAATAAGCCTTCCTGCTTTATAACACATTGTTTCCACTTTTAAACTTAGTTTTGACTTTTCAATCAAAACAAGCCTTTCAACTGATATCAATCCCTTTCTCAAAAACTAGGTTTTTTCTCTTTACTCAACCAATAGGCTTTTGGCAACCAGACAATAAGCCCTTCCTCCTCAATCACTATTTTTTTTTATCTTTGTAAACATGGTGGTTTCTAGAGTAAACTGTGTTTTTTGCCTTCATAAGACTGTGTTTTTTCCTTAATAAAATTGATTCTTAACCCTCTCAAGATCAACAACTTAGGCAAGGAAAACAGTAAAATACCTCTTAAAAATGTATGGGCTGCATTAGAGATAGTTTTATTGTGCCAAAAATATGCTTTGAGGTGAATTGAAGGTGTGTTGAGCGGTGCTATGCTCCTGTTCACAGGTACGTAGCACCTACTTGTCGTGTTGGTGCTATTGGGTCGGTCACTGGGCGCCCTCTGAACGCTGGGCGGGCCAGTTGGTAAACACGTACAGGCGCGTCGCGCTGCGTGCAAAATCCTTTGTAAATATGCTAACAGGCGTGTCGTGCTAAACTACAGGTGCGCCACGTCCTAAAATTGTTATCAACTGCTTACCCAGGGCTCAGAAGGAATGTTTTCTTCTGCTTGTTTGCACAATGTAAAGTGAAGTTATTCTTTGAGAGCTTTTATAACTCTTTTTAAAATGTTTTTTGAACATTTTTCCCTCCTTGTGGTGATTTTGACCTTTTACCTTTGTATTGAAAAAAAATAACTTTGCCCTTTTCAAACAACACTATTTTTGAAAAATCCATTTGACATGAAAAAAAGGGCTCTCATTGTGTATTAATGACACTTTTTCTCAACCATAGAATTAACACTATGAAACCTAACCATCTTCTCATTTTGAAGGAGGTCTTATGCAAGTGTGGTAAGTGGGCCCTCTTCTTATTTGTGAAGGAGGCCTATGTTTAACAAACTGCATGGGCGCTTGTCCTATACTCAATGTTTCAACCCCTTTAAATATCTGTCTATTTATTTGAAAAAGGTTGTTTTCAACATTTAAAACTTGCTCTCATCATTTGGTGGAAGGCATTTCAAAACTATAATATGCATTTCTGAATGAAATATGCCTCTTTTTCATAAATCACCTGTGTGAATTTCTCTTTCTATCAGTTACAGAAGTCACCTTTGAAGAGAGCTTGGTGTACCTTTTTACCATTTAGATGAGGTTGCTTTAATCAAATTCTAGCATTGGTTTGTCAGTGAATGCACTATTTCAAACACTATCTCTCAAACTGCCCATTACTGACAAATGTTTCCAAATACTGTCAATATTTGATGAATGTTGACCCTCTGCTTATTTGAAGGAGGTCCTCTTAAACCTAAAAGCTTCATCCATCTCAACACTACTACATCATTTGAATACTTGTCTATTGAACCAGTTTTATGTGGGCCCTCTGCTTATCATGAAGGAGGAAATGTTTGACAACTGCATGGGTGCCTTTTTACCTCTGTTTAACCAACTGAGAAATGTCCATGAACAAACTGTTTGTGGCTCTTTGGACAAACTATGCTTATCATTCAAAAGAGGTCATGTGTTTTTCATTCAAGGGAGACTTCTTTAGGAATGTGAGGGGTGCCCTTTATTCTTTGGAAGAAGGTCTTTGATCTGATAGTGTTATCCTTTGAGAAAGGCTATCTGCTTTCTTTATCCACTCAACACAAAAGTTTTCCAAACTGAAGTAGGCCCCTTTCCTTTTAAAATACTATTTTTCTTCTTTTTAAGTATGGATTTCAAATTAACTTAAAGACCAAAAATGAGATGCAAGGGAATGAAAAATACCTTTGAAAACTCCTTTTTGTGTTGAAAAATCCAAATTCTGAGAAAAATCCAGTTTTTTGTCACTTTTGGAGTTTTGGAGAGGTGTGACACTCCTGTGCACAGGTGCGGAACACTTTTTGTAGCAAGCTTTTGGAAACCTTCTCGGTGTTGGAATTGGGCTTGGGTCAGCTCGTTGGAAATATATGGAAGTATACTTCCAAATATGCTTTATTTTTTTCATTTGGTATTCATTTGGTTGTTCAAAAACTGACTGTCCCAACACTGGTAAAAACAAGTGAAAGATGGTGCAGAAATGCATAGTGTTGTTGCAGGCCACATTTGGATGCCTTTCTCAAATAAAAATTGAGCTCATGATAGCTCATTGGAAATATATTCAAGTATAGTTATCTTTTGACTCATGAAGCAAGTCAGTTGGATACTCCATCTGTGAGAAAATGAGATTTTCCCAAGGTTACTCCAGCTGTGCAGAAATTCTCCTATGACACTTGTATTTTTGACATTTTCTCCCAAACCATGATACCTGTGTAAAACCTGAAGGATGCTTTTCTTCTTGGGCCTATTATGGAAAAAAAAATCTCTCAAATTTGTCAATTTAATATTTTTTTTGGTCAGAAACACATTTTGAAGCAAAACTGGCTCTAGGCGTGACACATGGCTTGTCTTGTCTATTTGCTTATTTTCCAAATTTTTGAAACTGTTTCCACATTTTTTTCATTGCTGTGAGGAAAATCAAACAAATTTTATTTTAAAAGTAAAACATACCTATTTTTTTCTTCCTTTTAGTAAAACATGATTGTGCAGCAGTTCATCTTTTAGATTTTGACCTTTTGCTTTATAGTAGCCTTAGTTTCATTTGTGATGATGGTGTCTTTGATGGTTTTCAGTCTAGGTTGTAGGGGTATGAAAAAAGCAATTGTTCCTTTTTCATGCTTTTCACTTTGATGCATAAAGACTGTTGGAAGGGTCCCTTTGCCAGAAATCTGCCATACATAGTCTCATAGTGCTGATTTTCAGAGTTGTACCCAGATGTTTGGAAAGAGCAGAAAAAACACCATCCTGAAGTGACATGGAGTGCTTGGTGTAGTAGTGTCCCAACTTTTGTACTTATTTGCCATGATGGATGATTCCTTGAAATTCTTAGGTATTTCTGATTTGCAGAGATAAAACCAGTTTGTTCTTTTTTCTCTCAACTCTGCATTTCCTTTAGTTTCAAACAATCATCTGTTTTGACTAAAGATTTTTCTTGAAATGTCTCTTAGCCCAATTCTGGTTAATGCCATTCATTCTGGCATCCTTGCAAAGATGTCTTGATAAGGTGGATTGATCTTTGGAAACCTTTTTTGTTGTACCATGAGGATGGTCCTTGAAACTCACTTGATCACTTTCTCTTTGGAGATAGGACCATCTTTTACTCTATTTTTTTCTTGAGTTGACCTTTTGAGCTTTGCTGAAACAAAAACACATGAAAAACCCGATGGTGCATGACCTAGGGATAACTAATGGATTTTCTTTGCAAGATTTAAGGAAAGGATAGCTGACTGATATTAAAAAACAGAGTTTTTTGACTAGAGATAGTTTTCTCAAGATACTTACCTGAAGCACCATCGCCTAAACCTAGACACTTTGTCATAGTTTATAAAGGGTTTCTTAGACATAGTCAGGTCATCAAATGGAAATTTAAATAGTGAGAGGGGAAAAAGAAAACTTGTCTTATGCTTTGACAGTGAGCTGTGTGAAAACAAAAGATTTTGAATATTCAGAGGTACAAGGCTTATGACAATTATGGACAGGGGAGTTTTATCAAGACTGAAACTTGATGACCACTTCTAACACAGTCTGCAAGAGAGGGAAAAAAGAAAAAAATTCTCTGAGGGGTTTTCTAGAGGACAAATTGACTGTTCGAAATTGGTTTCTAGAAAACTTAGGCAAGGCATATAGTCATCACAACAGGCAAAAATAATGATGAATAACATAATGATGTGGGTGCCTTAAGATCCAATGTAATAATAAACAAATTTCCACAACAACAACCCTAACCAGGAAAAAATTACAGACAAATTTTAGGTCAAATACACAGAATACCTTGTGCAAGTTAACACAACATCTATAATTCATGTAATAATCCTTAACAAGAAATATAAGAACCATATACCATCAAATCCATACATTAATCATTCATATAAACTTAAACACAATTGCACAAGAGATCTAATTGAAGATAATACAAGAATCATAAATCATATACAGAAACATTCATATCATTTCAGACTCAGATATTCGCAACAACGATTACTTTATTAATATCAGTCCAGATCCTTCATACAAAACCCTTCAACAACCCACGCACACAGCCAGTGAGGCCCGCACAATCCAAGAATAAGATCTTCGCATACACAACGAGCATGATCCTTCTACGTAGACAATCTGCACAAAATATCACCAAGTTTCCAGATCTAAAATAAACATTTATACTTATCCAAAAACTTCCTTCTTAGACTCGATCTAGCCATCTATTTATACTATTATCCTGTGCTACTCTATGGTCCGCAAACCATGGTTTGTGGCCTCCTTATCTACCCTTTTGACCCGTTACAATTAATGAGGGGCTTTGACCCACCCCAAAGCCCTTGCACACGACTAAAATATTACAAAAATATAGTAAAAATGGTATTCAGACTTAGGGGACCTCGCTCCAACAGGACCCCAACATAATATTGTGACTCATCTAGAGTCACACTGGTACTGGATTCTTCATTTTGTTCTGCAGCTCCTCGATAGCAGCTGAAAATGGTGCTAAGACACCTGCACTTTGATCTGTTGTGCTCTGCAAGGTCTCCACCAAATTTTTGAATTTTGGCCCTTCAATGGCCAAAGTGACATTTCGCAACTTCTGGTTCAAGTTCCGGACCACAAGATCAAGGTCTTGAGAGAGTTTCATGGCCTCATCTTCCCATGACTTCATATGATCTGTAACAATTTGTTTCTTGCAGCAGAGATCCTCAACCTCGTCCCACAAAGCTTGATTGGTATAAAGGCATGTCATTGGCTGGGCAAGGATGAATGTAGGCAAAGCCTCTTGCAAATCTTCGAAATCCTGCTCTTTTGTGCACAGTCCTTAGGTAATTTTCTTGACTAGTGGATATGTCTGCACAAAGGCCCACAGTCCCATGGCGGTCTCCAGGAGCACTGACCCCTTATCAATGTTCGTGGAGATTCTCGAGAATGTTGTCTTTACTAGTGCGGCCCGCTGCACATGCACCTCTAGAGGGGTCTCAGGCTATAGCTTTTCCTACAATGTAGCAATCTGCTACTCAAAATCCACTTCGACTGACTAAATCCTAGACCTAGAAGCTTTGAGTGTTGTGACAACATGGTCAACTTCCGCCTTCGTGACCATATATAGAAAGGTGTACCAGTTTGATTCTTTGCATGCCTTGATCTGGACATTGTGCATGGTCTCCTGAAATTCTGCAACACTTTTGTACTTTTCATGCACTATTGGTGAGATTCTTGGTCTAGAATGGATAGCTTGCGTTAGCGCGCCTTCAAAAAGTACCTAGAAAATTTTATTTTCTTCGACTCGCTAGGGGTTTGATGAGTCCCATAAGTTCGTGTAGTGCGCCCCCTCACATATTCCTAGCTCAATCTTAGGAAGGACTGCATCTCCTGGGGTCTCCCATGCCACCAGCGCAATCAACAATAGAAGCCACGAGTAGCAGAACTGCTTCCCCAGTTCCTGCGCCTCGTGCACATTTTCCTGAAACTCTTCGCAAAAACCTGCGACTTGTTATACAACATCCCCTTTTCACATTGCCCCGCCAAGGCAATGACATGCACGGGGACCATTTTCGGTTGGCACTTCCTCATAAGCTTGCATCCGAGGACAAGGGTGCCCATGCGCACTATTGGGTCAATGATGGTCTGCAACAGAAAGCCCCTCTTATCTCATACCACCTTGAATTTTGTCTTCACATCATTTTCCACTTTCAACTCATTTCTCTTCCCAAATCCCTTCATCATATGGGGCCCCTTCTTGGGCAGGCTGGTGATCTGATGGATCAACGCGACATCTATAGGAATTCTCCCCTAAATCCATAGGGAGCCCTCATGGACCAAGTCGAGAAATTGGTGCACACAAATGCTGGTTATTGGGTACCTTCCAAAGTGTGGAATCCTCAACAGATTGAGGACTCCTACGTTGTGCAGCTCGCACACCCAGGGCATCGGCTCCACCTTTGGCACATTTTCATACAACACATGTTCCAAGTAATTTTCTGGTGCGAGCTTAGGGAACGTTGCTTCATTGGCAATATCATAATCATCGAACTTTATCTCAGGGATCTTGCCAAAAACTTCGTTAATAAAATGGACATCCTAAGGAATCAAAGACATCTGTAGATACTCCTGAATAGTATCAATGTTTTTTGGTTTGCGTGCAATGGGCTTTCGTGGCTTAACATAGGGCAACCAACATGAGATAGTATCCATGATCATCACTTATTATCTAGCACTCATCGGGCGCTTTCATGGATCACCGAAGGGGGATCACTCCTTGGTGGCTTGCCTTGGGGATGTTACATTTCACGGAGAGGTGCAAAACTTAGAAGTAGCCCACTTGGAAATTTTCCTCTTTCCCTTCTCTTTCACCGGAGTGGACACAACTTCTTCTACCTCCGGGACTACTTCTCTAACCTCATCTGAGCCCATATTCGTAGAAGCAGTAAGGGCCCCGAATGCTCCTTCGCATGGTTGGTGGCTGTCATTATTGGGAGGATTATGAACTCGATATTACTGATGTTAGAAGGAGATTCATGGCCAGACATACAAAAATCATAGACAACAGGATAACAAATATTACGGAAAATCACAGGGCGCCAAATATTCAAATAGAAAAGGAACTAATTGAGACCCGCGCCCACATTTTTATAAGCCACCCATGGTAAAAACGTTTTGATTATCATTAATTGCCACTTACCTTCAAGAAAACAGTGAAAAATCCTCCAATATCACCTCATTAAATGAGATAAATCTGCTCCATCCAATGGTAATTTCACTTTTTCACCCAGTTTCACTATTCCAATGACTAGTTTGTAGAAATTATATGCACTAAGCATGCATATGGCCTAGATTCACCTGATCTCACAATATTTAACTTCTTGCAAGATACTGAATCATTCCACTGTTAATCTTTTGTGGAAAATTAATTGCACACACATGTAAAGCATAATTAAAAACAATCACACATAACACAGTTGTTTAACCGGGAAAGCCTAAAGTTGAAAACCCCAACTATATATTACGTATAATGGAATCATATGACAATATTCATAGAAAGCTTATCAAGCTCTCAGTACAGTACAATCTTCATACACTACTCAAGAACAATCTTGCAAATCCATGCGCCAATCTCTGCCCCCTGCTATCATGCCTCCACTACGCAATCCCTGCTGAAGAATAACTTTGAATGAATTCGAATTAGTCTTGACTTGACTTCGTAATCCTCATTGGAAATTCCAGTGTGCATGTGATGCAATCAATGCATCACTATAGTCACAATAGATAGTCCATCTTTCCCCTTCACCTATCTCTCCACTAGGTCTCCATTGAAACTGCCATGCACTATAGTTAACTGCTGTATTGTTTAGTTGATTAATGAGTTATTATTTTTGAATTAATTTACTAATTAATTCACTCCAGTCTCACTAGTATATCATTCAGTTAGACTAGATACAACTAGCTCAACTGAGTCTAGCTAAGTTAAATTGAGTATAACTCCATAAACTACTCTTCCAACTGTGTCATAACTTTGCCACTTGAGTTCTAACTAAGTCCCCCATGCATTAGCTCCAGTAAACCCTTGGGAATTGCGTAATTCCTCAATCCACTGAAACAAAGTGCTCCAAGAGAATAAGTTGTTGTTTAGAGTCTGATTATTATTAAGAGCTAATAATAATCGACATGCATCTATTTTTAGATCAACGATCTATAAATAGACTTCGCCCAATTTTCTAAAAATATAATTTCATCTATTTTTCCAATTTGATCAACCATCCACAAATAGCATCCTGCAACTTCTGAAATATTATCACCATGTCTAAAAATAGACATAGTCTAAAAAAATACTTGCCCCAAAAATAGCCTGTGCGCCCACTTAGTGAAGGTGACTCTTTTCACTAAGCTCATCATCTTGTTGAATCTCAACATAGTTTCCTAACCTGTGCATCACCCCTATGCTTCTGTCACACCTGCCTGTGCCCTCCTTCTCTTCTGCATGCATACCCTTTGATTGTGATGCTCTAGCCATATAGTCATTTGTTTGGCATCAGATTGTCCCTATATGGCTTCAGTCATCTTCCATTGATGTACCTAGGAAGGTTCTTTGCGTGTAATGTTGCCAAGTGCACCACACCGCCACCAGTGATCTCCGTCACAACAAATGGCCCAACCAATTCTTTTTGAACTTCCTTAGGTGGCATGAAAACTTACTATCATATAGAAAGACCAATTCTTTCTCCTTGGACACCTTCTGCCTATGTGCCTGTCATGCCAGGCTTTGTCGCGCACCTTCTGCAATTGCTAGTGGAAGTTAGCAATAAACCGATCTTCTTTTAAGGCAACGAGTTGCATCAATAATTCCTCCATAATTTCAGGCTCGACCATATTAGTGAAAGCTGCAATGCGCAGACTTGGGACAATATACTCCATTGGCATGATGGCTTCCTGCCCATAGACTATTTTGAATATTGTTTTTCCCGTCAATTTTTTTCATGTTTTCCTATAAGCCCATAGCATAGAAGGGATTCACATGTCCCAATCATCTCAGTTTCCATTACATATATTTGTGAGTGCATTCTCGAAAATCTTATTGAAAGCTTCTGCTGCGCCATTTTCTTGTGGGTGATAAGGGGTAATCTTCTTGTGATGGATCTGGAATTCCTATGTCAAAGCTTCAATTGTTTCGTTAAAAAAGTGCGTACCTCTACCACTCATAAAAATCTTCGGGCATCCAAACCTGGTCAAAATATGCTCAAATATGAAGTGCACATCAGTATTTGCAGTACATTCCTTAACTACCTTTGCCTCTACCCACCTGGTTACATAATCAGTTGTAGTAATGAAATATCGAGATCCAGTCTTCTCTCCGAGAGGGTTGATTGGTCCAACAAAATATATAGCCCATTTTTTGAATGCCTTCAAAAACATATGTGGTTGTAGGGAAATTTCATCTCTGTGCGAGGGTTTTCCTGTTCTATGACATGCATCATAGGCCCGACAGTACACCTGTGCATCACTGTGTAGTGTGGGCCACCATAACCCAGAATGCAACACCTTATTTGCAGTGGCTTTCCCAGCATAGTGGCCTCCTTCCACTCCTCCATGAGCCTCAGCCAATATATCATGTCTCTCATGTTCCAATACATGCCTCCTTAATACTTCATCTGCTCCTAATTTATACAACTTCCCTGCAATAAGGGTAAAAATAGTTGCGCTCATAACCAACTCCTTCTTTTGTTGGACAAAATATTCCACGTATGTTATTCCCGTGGTCAGACGATGAATAATATCAGCAAAGTGCTCATCAACCACCTTGATAGCGAAGAGCCGCGCATCAAGTAAACCCCCCTCCAGACTGGTTGGTTCTTCCCCATTCTCAATTCGTGACAGATGATGAGGCCCATCATTCAATCTTCCAGGCTTCACAATAATCTCAAAGTCATACTCCTAAAAAAGCAACAGCCATCTGTAGATATTCCTCCCTAACATAGGCTTATGGACCAGGTATTTCAAATCAGAATGATTAGTGAAAATTTTGAAATTCCCTACTAGAAAATAGTGTCTGTATTTTTACAGTGCGTATACCAGGGAAATCCTTCCCTTTCTATAGTTGAGTAGTTGCGCTCTGTGCTGGAGATATTTTGACTGGAAAAAGCAATTGGGTGATCAATGTCTCCTTGTCCTAGCTGCACTTAGACAACCCAAAGAATTATACCAAATGCATTGACATGCACATAAAAAACCTTAGACTAGCCTGGGAATATCAAGATAGGTGCAGTGGCCATTTTATCCTTTATCAGCTCAAAGCTCTGCTGACATTCGTCATCCCAGAAAAAATGCTACATCCTTATTTAGCGACTTCTCCAATGGCGCCATTGTCAATGGAACCATTTTTTGGCTTGAGGCATCTTGACCTAGGTTCGGAGTTGAGGTTAACCAAAAAAACCCTCTTACTACTGGCCCTTTCGGCAATGACCTTCTTGCACAAGTCAAAGTCTTAGCCGAAGCAGTATGGGGGAATGCTGAAACCAGGTTTCCACACCCTTAGAGAGGTTTGAATGATGTGGGTGCCTTAATATCCAAAGTAACCATAAAAAGACCTCCACGACAGCAACCCTAACTAGGAAACCCTTACAGACAGATTTTAGGTCGAATATGCAGAATACCTTGTGCAAGTTAACACAACATATAGAATTCAAGTAAAAATCCTTAACAAGAAATATCATAGCCATATAACATTAGATCTATCCATTAATCATTCACATAAACTTAAACACAGTTGTGCAAGATCATACAGGAATCAAAAATCATATACAGAAACATTCATAACATCATTTTAGACTTAGATATTCGCAACAACAATTCCTTTATTAATATTAGTCCAGATCCTTTATACAAAACCCTTCAAAAACCCGCGCACACAACCAGTAGGAGCCTTCTACCCATACAATCTGCACAAAATATCACCAAGTTTCCAAATCTAACATCAACATTAAGACTTATCCAAAAGCTACCTTATTAGACTCGATCAAGCCATCTATTTATACTATTATCCTGCATTACTCTATGGTTCGCAAATTATTGTTTGCACCCCCTGATCTACCCTTTTGAGCCATTATAATTCATGAGGGGCTTTTACCCAACCCAAATCCCCTACGCACGACTAAACTATTACAAAAATATAGCAAAAAAGGTCTTCGGACTTAGGGGACACCACTCCAACATGCTCTCACTCCTCCTATAAGGATGATAGCAATGATTACCATGATGTATATTTGAACTGGAACTATAATATAACCCATAACCACTACCTCTCTTGTCAGGTGTATCCAAGAACCTACCATCTCTGACTATCTCATCCCTGTCCAACCTGTGCCCTGATCCAAATATGTTACCATATGCCCCATTAGTCTTGTCCTCATGTCCATAACTAATTCGTGGTTTTCCCTGTCTTTGCAAATATGACAAACTGTGATGGATAACTGCATTGAATTTTTCTTGTTTCTCATGTTCCTTGGAAAGCCTTTCTTGTGACTGAATGATTTGGTCATTATCCACCTTGCAACTTATGATTTTTTTCCTTCAAACTTGTCAAGGTATATTCTATGTCCAAAGAGTACTCATCTCTTTGATGCTCATTTGATCTATAATGATAGTCTCGTGACTTGTAATCCACCATTTTTCTTTTCATCTATGATCCTCTACTTATTCCTACAAACATACCATGTCAGATAAACAATTATAAACATAATCATCACACCTTAGTGAATTTCAGGGGAGGCGATCTTGTCTACAAAATCAGTCCAGATTAGCACGATATATATATATATATATAATGCATGATAACAGTAACCACATACAATGAACTCATCCAAAACAAACATAACTATGAAAATGCATGCATAATTACACGCATCTATCCTGTTAGCCCCATATGAATTTTTGACAAAGGAAACAGGGGGCTAAATTGTTTGTTGAGCCTTCAAGGAATGCATTTCTCCTGAAAACACATCATCCTTGAAAGCCTCTCCATGCCCTCTTCCCTTTGATTAATTTCCACTATTGTTTCTAAGTCAATAAGCCTCACTGATTTTAAAAGGGTGTGCTCAAGATGGCCTTTATTTGCCCCTTGTATTCCTGTAGAATTCCCCATTATGACCTATTTCCTTTTTGTCAAAATCCCCCTTTTTATCCCCAAATCCCTCCTAAATCTTTTAAATCATCCCCATGCCCCTCTTAAACCATTCAAATAACCTTTGTTGGTTTAATAGCCCCTTTTTCCCTCTATCGTTATCCCTTTTGGCCTTAAATTCCATTGAAAATGGGCCAAAAAACCGATATTCTTCACATTTCAGGTTTAGCCCCTTTTGGCTCAGCCCCATAAATGTTTCCCCCCACATGAACCAGCGCCAGAACCAGGCGCTAGCCTGAAAAGCGCTTAGCGCGATTGGATATCGGGAGCATTTTTAACCATCAATTTCCCGGCATCCGACGACCATCGCAAGCACCTTTTGTTTCACGTTCGCCCTCCGAACATATCACAACCGTCAATCTCATCCACAGATTGATGGTTTGTATCTCATCCGCCCCAGTGGTCCCCACACAAGAGCACTGTGCAGAAACTGGTGGTTTCTATTGCACCGCCTTTGAGAAGAGAGCGACATTTTTCGTTTGGCAGCGATGCCATACACCGACTGACATGTGTCTTTGAGCACTGTTGAGAAACTACTCTCATCGCGTGTTAACATCCGTCCATGGACCTGGCGTGATATGTGCGTACACCGTCCGATCTGAAGTTGTCCATCCAACGGTGATCGCGCCACGAAGATGCTCGGGAGTTAGTCCAAGTAAAACGCGACCCCTAGCCCACCATCTGTCGCCCTCCAATGCATTTACAGCTGTCAATCTCCTCCTGAGATCGGACGGTCCATATTTAATTCACACCCCACCATTGACCGGGTCCTGCCACATCACCCATTCCACGTTTTTTCGTCGCGTCTTCGTCTGTTTCCTATATATTTCATTCCAAGGTCAAATTTTAATGTTTTATGTTAAAATTTCTATCTCAACGTCTTCCAAATGCATTTCCCACTGTTCCACGTATTTCCTCCATAGTATCCTTTGCATGCATCATCGTCAACGTGCCAATTTTTTATTTTCGCAGTCATCCACAGCGTCCCACCCCATGCATGGATTTATTAACGTGTTTTCATGTTTTGTAGGGTTGCAGGTGGTGAAAACCTCCGCTGTTCACGGTCACTGTTGTAGTGCCACAGAACGCAAGAAAAGACCATTTTAAGAGACTGGGATTATGAAAAAGGCCTGGGAAGGTGTTATGACATGATTCTCATTAAAATAACAGAGGTAAAATCTATTAAACCTATCCAGAGCCATTAAATCGTAGAATTCGCAGACAGAGGCAATCATGGAGTGGCGAAGAGCATCAGTGAAAAAGCAAAGAAATTAAGGCCTGTAATTGAAGATCGTGAGCCTTAATCCAATAATTTAAAGGAAGGGTACCAGATTGAAGACCTCGTCAAGTAACGCAGAGGTCTTGATAGGGCCTTGGGCACAGAAAACAACACCAACAGTGTTTCACCATCAGCAGAATGTTGTTTCCCATAAAAGGATAGAGTGCCCATACAGTTTTCATTCTGTGATGTGTTCTAGAGAGTTTTTATGCCCTAAAAACAGTCTTGATGCTACCAGAGCATTCGTTTCACAGTATGGTAGAACCAAGCATCATTATTTTACCTTTTGTTTATTCACCAGAGTACTGTAGTGGCGCTACAACAAAGTACATCAAAGTCATACCTGGAGTAAATTGCAGCCTGACAAAGACCACTATTTCATCCAAAGAGTACTGAAGATAAATGCCCATAATTTAAAACAGAATGGGGCCCAACCCCATTCCTCTTCTGAGTTTTAATGCTACATTTAGTTTTTCATCTACCCCCTCTACCTCTTTTCCAGCTATAAAATCCATGAAGAAACTCATTGTAAGGTTGTTGATCGACTATCTGTGAATTTCAAGTTGTTTCTCTTGAGACATGTTCTCTGTGTAAAGTTGTAAGATAGGCTGAGGAAGATGTTTTCAAATTGAATATCAAGCTATTGGTAATGTTGTACTTGACTGGTGTTGCTCTTTAATATGACAAGCACATTTCTTTGGATCCTGATTTAAAGCAGTGGTGATGTTTTTCTGTCTCTGTATATGTTTTCCTTTTTAGTTCATTACATTTCATTTCTTCTGGCATGCATCAGAAATCTGGCATAGGATTTACCCTTGTTAGGTACCCTATGTTTCTGCTCTCCCTGCCTTCAATTTTTTCTGCTGTATGTGTTATCTGAGGATTGATTTCAAGCTAATTTAACCAGTGTAGTGGTCAAATATACTGCTAGCAGATGTGTGAATTAATGAATATGTTCCTAGATGTTCTTGTTAGGTTTTAATTGGATGAATTGGGATACTGGGAGTCTAGAACTTTGTCTCTGTCTCACTAGGATATTTTTCAATTAATTGAACCTTCCTAAGTTCCCTTAAGCTGGATGCCAAAATAATGAGATTTCAAAGTCTCTCTCTGATCTCAGGCTTTCACCTTTGTGTTTAAATCTTTCATGTTTCCTTGTCTGAAGAGTTAACCTTTTAGGTCTTGGATCACAGGTTGTCCAATGGCATGTCCTGTCCCTGGATCTAATTCCTGAAAGGTCACCTTGGAGATTTCCTTGCTTTCACCTTCTCTCTTACCATTTCATGCCACACTATCATCTTTAAGATCCAATGCTTTAGATGACTAGTCCAACTGAAAGCCTACATATTGAATAACAAGTAAACCCTTTCCTGAATCCATTTCCCAATGGTCTCGATTTTCTCTGAATCATCCCTCCTTTACCTAAAATCCTCTTTTCTCATCCTTTTCTTATATTGAACCCTTCTTTCCTGATTCCCAACAACCAAAAAAAAAAAAAAAAAAAAATTGTGCCTATAACTAGCCTAATATCTTAACCTTTGAACTTCAAAGACATAAAACCTTCGCTTATATAGAGAGATTCCTCTCTGGATCCAGGAGGGCTAGATCCTAGGGTCTGAAAGTGTTTCTGATGTTGTGTCATCTTTTGTTCTTGCCAATCTGGCCAAAACATGGGAACCCCAACATAATGGCGACTCTGCAGGGGAAAATCTGAAAGTCTATAACTGATAACATTAGTCTGTCTCCCATTGTCGTCACCAACATAATGGCGACTCCATTGGGGAATTTTTGAGTATTTTCCATCTTACTACATCCCAAGAGCCTCAGAAACCTACAATCTCTGGTTAGGTTGGCAGTTAAACACTCCTATTCACAAATCAAATTCTATACAACTTGTTGTGTTTTCTCCCACACTCTTAGATAGAGTCTGGAAAGGGCCACGCAGCCTCCGGATCTCATCCTCTTTCAAAGGTGAAATATCTGGTAAATGCCATCCCAGTCCATCTCTGGTTAGAGTTTGTTGTGTTTTAAGGATTTCCCGAAAAGGACATTACATAAGCATTGTGGTGGACAATGTCCCTCCTAGAAACATCCTAAGCCTTCCACCTACTGAATCCATAGCTCCTAAACGATTAAAATACTCCACTGGTGATCAGTAAGCCTGCTGATTATCTTGGTTCACATAAGACTTCACTGGGAGACCAGAGCCCATTACAGCATCAACCACAATAGAAGTAACAAGTAGGGTTAAGCTGCTTTGTTGGAAAACAACATTCTGGCTTCAAGAACCATTCACACAAGAGGTTATCCTAACCCAAACCCACATGAAATAGTTGACAACCCTGAGAGAATCCTCAAGAGATCTCCTACACCTAAAATACCAACTATTTCCGGCCACATCCATAGAGCTAACTCTACACCAGAAGACCTTACAGCTCTATCAAACCCACTTTTTGACCTAAACCCTCAAAACAGTTCACTTAGAACTAGGTCATTTAGTGTCCTAGACCAGCCAGACCCCGAGCTTCTTGGTTCACCACCTCAAGGTGGTAAACACATTATGGACAAAGATACCCCTCCATCTACACCTCCTGATATTCACTTCATTCAAAACTTGGGGCTCTGCCACCCTAAATCTGCTCAACAGACTTCTGTTGGTCCTAGTATCCCTGTCATCCACATACCAGCTGCTCAAGCTAACCCTTTACCTCACCTGAACATCATCATGGAAGCCTGGTATGCACCCTTGGCTTTACCCAGTACTCTAGTACCCTTACCCAATGATTACCAATCAAAAATCCCACACTTCACTGCAAAAGAGTCTACCATAGCTCAGCACCATGTAGATAGGATGGAAGATCCGTTTGATTACATGGAAATAGATGATGATACAGTCAAAATGAGAATATTTTCCTAGAGCTTAGGAGGTGATGTGAAGAAATGGTTTAAAGGCCTCCCTCCTAATAGTATCCAAGACCTTCTTGCTTTATATCATAATTTCATAAAAAAATGGGAAGTTAAGGCCAACCCTCTCCAAATCTTAGAAGAATACAAGAACCTAAAAAGAAATGTAGGAGAGAGTGTCCATGACTACTCTACAAGGTTTAACAGCGTTTACAACGCCCTTCCTCCACATATGAAACCTCCCCAAGGTATCGCTTTAGTGAAATATCCGGAAGGCTTTGATGTCAATATGGCCTACCAGCTTAGGGAGAGGGATTACAACACACTGGAAGACATGAAAAAAGGAGCAGTAAGTGTAGAGGCTAACCTGATTGAGAAGAAAGAAAGATTGAGAGATGAGAAAAGGGTAACATATAAAGATGTCACTGTAGCTTCCACATCTGACCCCAATTATGACCGTTTGTCTAAAAACATGGAAAAGCTACAACAAATGATGGAAAAAATGGTTGTCACAGTTAGTAACCAAAACAGAAATCAAAATCATAACCAGAACCAGAACTTTAGAAGAAACAACACCACTCCCAACAGACAAAGAGAATCAGATCAACAAGTTATTCCCCCATTTCAAGAGAACTTTATTGATGAAGATGAGGGAATCATAGAAGAGTTTGAAGAAACCACGATAAACATCTTTGAAATAGAAAACTCAATCCACAATTGTTCCATAGAGGAAGATCAACCCTCATCCTCATACTGGAATGAGGAAATATTAGAATCTGAGGATTACAGACTTGGATTTTAAAATGCCATCATGCAGGTCAGAGAACAGTATGAACTTAGAAGCAAAAAGAGCCTGTACACTTCCAAACCAAAGGATTCTGAGGTTACCATCAATAAAAGGCCTGAGAAAACTTCTAAAGTAACTGTTGAAGGTAACAAATCAGCAGCTAATAGTTCTGGGAAGAACCAAGGAAAAGACAGCCAAAACACTGATAAACAAAGCCAACCCACTAGTAGCACTAGCACAACAGTTAGTGCTCCTGATAAAACTGTCACAAAAACTGTACATAGTGAGAATCATCACACCAATTCTACCACCAAAGTAGTGTCTAAAAAAATAGAGTTGAACATTCCAAAGAATCAATCACTCTTCAGTTTGGAGAGCGAGATTGCAAAAATTAAAATCTCTGTCCCACTCTCTGAGTTGGCCACTCAGGATGTATATAAAGGCCAAATTTTGAAAGCATTAAATCTAGGGGAAAACAGTGACACTGTCAATTTGAGTGATGATCAACCGGCCATTCTATTTGGTCCAAATATAGAAAGGAAGTTTTAGGAATGGGTAGTACCACCTTTTTATATCAGTCTGAATATCCATGACAAGATCCTTCACAATGCAATGCATGACTCTGGGGCATCACACAACTTAATGCCTAAGGTAGTTATGGAAAATTTAGGCCTAGAGATAACTCACCCTTATAAAGATTTATATTCATTTGACTCTAACAGATTAAAATACCTGGGCCTAATCAAAGACCTGTGTGTAAACCTTACCCAGATCCCTGCAAAATGTATGGTTATGGATGTTGTGGTGGCAGATGTACCACCTAAGTATGGCATGTTACTATCTAGGTCATGGGGAGCCAAGCTGCAGGGCACAATGCAGATGGATGGGGCATATGCCACAATCCCTGTCTTTAGCCAACTAAGGAGACTGTATAGAAAGGCACAAATGAAATTCCTGGTCAGCAGCCCTGAAAAGCCTAAAAATTCTGCTCTGTATTTTTTGCACATAGATCTGGACTCCTTTATCTTTTGCAACAATGAGTCCTTGGGAGAGCCAGAATCAGAAAGCAGAGATACGAACAAAGGGGTTGAGACCATAATTTTAACATAATGGCCACTCTAGACTTAGAGGAAAATGAAGAAGAAAACTTTGGACAGTGCACTGAAACAAAAATTCAGAGCAAACAAGAAATAGAATGCAATTAGCTAACTAGTCACCTCTCTGAATTCCATACACATCAAGGAGAGAAAAACCATCAACAGACCAGTGAAATCTACACTAGGGAAGAAAAGGATGATAAACATGAACACGACCCCTTGTGGGAAATGAATTTTGATGGATCCTGTACTAGGAAGACTGCAGGAGCAGGAGTGTGGATACATAACATAGAGAGTGACTGTGCAGAGAGCCATGCCTTTAATCTGAACTTCAAATGCACAAATAATATCGCAGAGTATGAGGCTTTTATTCTGGGCTTGAATCTGTTGAAACAATTAGGAGCTCATAGGATAACTGTGCATGAAGACTCGGAGTTGGTCATAAAAAAAAGTGAACGGTGAGTTAATAGCGAAGCACCCTAGGTTGAGAGCGTATAGGAATGACGCTATGGATTTATTGAAAACCTTTGTAGAATATGAACTGGTAGTTGTTCCTAGGACTCAAAACGTAATTGAAAATGGATTAGCTTGTATAGCTAGTTCATGTCACAATCCTCCCAGTGATCAAAAAATCATCATTCAGACCAAATTTAGACCTGCGGTGCCGGACAATGAAAAATATTGGCAGGTATTTGAGGGCGATAAACAAATTGAGGATTTCCTTATAGGCAGGAACGAGTTTGAATTTTTCGATTCAGACTCTAAATATGACGATAACTGCCTAAGTTAAGAGCCCTCATATGAGGAAGAACCACCCTGTAACATATAAATAAACACTTTAAACGAATAGATTGGAAATCCAAACGAAGAATGTGAAAATGCAGATAGTGAAGAAGTAGAGGTGATGCAGGCCAAAGATAAGAACATACCCAGAGGGCTGGCACCTTTAGAGGACCTTTTTGACTTCGATGATGTAGCAAAAAGGCCCACCATAGAACACTCAGACGCTAAGTTCGAGGAATGCAACATAGGCACTGAAGATAAGCCCAAGATGATCAAATTGGCTAAGTCCCTGCCTGCAAACATGAAAAATAAATATATTGACTTGTTCAAAGAATTTGTTGATGTGTTTGCTTGGAGCTATGAAGAATTGAAGGCTTATGACACAAACATCATGCAGCACAAAATACCTTTGAAAGAGAACCAGAAACCCTTCAAACAAAAAATTCGCAGAATAAACCCAAAACAATTGCTTGCTGTGGAAAAGGAAATAAAGAAGATGTGTGAGGCAGGCATAATAGTTCCTGTGAGGTTATTTGATTCGGTCTCAAACCTTGTAGCTATGAGAAAGAAAACAGGTGAGATCAGATTGTGCATAGATTTCAGGAACCTTAACAGAGCCTCACTCAAAGACAATTACCCTTTTCCAAAAATGGAACACATTCTTTAGAGGGTAGTAGGCTCAAAAAGGATCTTCCTATTAGATGGTTTTTCAGGTTACAACCAAGTTTTAGTACTCCCAGAAGACCAACTCAAGACAGCTTTTACGACTCCATGGGGAACTTTTATGTATGTAAAAATGCCTTTTGGACTGATGAATGCTGGTGCCACCTTCCAATGAGCAATGGACATAGCTTTTTCAGATGAAATAGGGCACTTCATTGTCATATATTTGGATTACATAACAGTCTATTCCAAGACTGATGAAGAACACCTAAGAAGGAGAGTTTTTGAAAAATGTAGAAGGTTTGGTCTGTCATTGAATCCTAAAAAGATTGTATTTGGGATGCAAGAAGGTAAGCTTCTCGGCCACATTATATATGAGAAAGGGATTAGAATAGATCCACAAAGAGTTGAGGGAATACTACAAATCACACACCCGAGAAACATCAAAGAGTTACTGTCCTTTATTAGGAAAATCAACTTCCTAAGGAGGTTTATTCCCAATTTAGCTGAACACCTCAGGAATATGACCAACATGCTGAAGAAAGGTGTAGGGGTTAAGTGGACTGTTGAGGCTAAGAAATATTTTGAGCCAGTTAAACTTGCACTCACCCAGGCTCCTGTCCTAATCAATCCTGATTTCTCAAATGATTTTCTGATTTTTTCATTTGCCTCCGAGCATACAGTAGTTGTAGTTCTGCTGGAGAAAAATCCAGAGGGAATGGAACAACCCATTTCTTTCTTTAGTAAAGCTCTGAGGGATGCACCCTTGAAATACAACATAATGGAAAAACATTCCTATGCCTTGGTTAAGGCCTTGAAATAATTTAGGGTGTACATACTACATTCCCACACCATAGCCTACATGCCAAATATAGTGGTTAAAGGCATCTTGTCCCAAGACCCATATGGGAAGAGGGGAAAATGGATTGTTGTGATCTTAGAGTATGACCTTGAGATAAAACCCACAAAATTGATCAAAGGTCAAGGCCTGGCTCAACTAATAGCTTAATCAAATTTACAAGCCCTTGACATAAACATGGTGGATGCCTTGGATGAGCAGGAAGGATTGCCTGATCCCACTGTCGAGGAGAAGTTTCAGAACTATCCATGGTATTCTGACATTCTGTATGTGCTCACACACCTCAATGCCCCTCCTGAACTGTCAAAGACCAAGGCCAGATTCCTAAAACTAAAAGCCAGAAGATATTGCATACTAAATAACTACTTATACTGGAAAAATAGAAATGTCTGATTGCTTAAATGTTTTCCTGAAACTGAACCAGAGAGGATTAATTAGGAATTCCATTCAAGAGAGTGTGGAGGCCACCTGAATTGGAAAGCCACTGCTAAAAAAATACTCAGAGCTAGCTATTATTGGCCTACATTCTTCAATGACATCCGTAAGATGATAAATTCCTGCCACAAATGCCAGATTTTCGAAGGCAAAAGAAAGCTCCTCCCCCTACCTTTACAACCCATCACTGTTGAGGGTCCCTTTATGCAATGGGGCCTAGATTTCATAGGAGAAATACACCCTTCTTCATCTGCACAACAAAAGTGGATCTTAACAGCCACAAAATACTTCACTAAGTGGATAGAGGCCATACCTTCTAGGAGTGCCACAGATTCTGTCATCATTAGGTTCATAGAAGACCACATCCTCTCTCAGTTTGGCTGTCCAAGGAAAATAATCATTGATAACGCTTCTACTTTTGGATCCAAGAAAATGATTGATTTTTGTCACAGGTATCAAATAGAACTCATTCATTCAACTGCTTTTTACCCACAAGGTAATGGGTTAGCTGAATCATCAAACAAAATCTTGGTGAACATTATCAAAAAGCTGCTCGAAGAGAACAAGAAATCATGTCACAACAAGTTAGTGCATGCTTTGTGAGCTGACAGGCTTACAACAAAGAAATCCATTGGCATGTCACCATATCATCTTGTCTATGGAACAGAAGCAATGTTTCCTACCAGCCTTGGGGTACCAGTGATTAAACTTGTCCAACAAATTCAGATAGAAGAAGACAGTATGGTAAGGAGGATAAATCAGAAAATTCATCTCCAACAAACAAGGGAAGAGGTCTATAACAGAGCTATCAAAGTTTAGGAAAACATAAAGAAGTTGTTCGACAAGAGAACCAAAGCTTCTGACTTCAAAATTGGAGATAAAGTTCTGAAGTGGGACTCAAGGAGAGAAGACAAAGGAAAGCACGACAATTTCGACAGTTTGTGGTAGGGTCCATACATCATCCAGGCCACTGTGGGTCCAAATGCCTTTTTTCTACAAGAACTAGATGGTACAGAGCTTTTTGGGGGTCTTGTCAATGGCAGGATGCTCAAACACTACTTCTGCTGATTTCCAATTTCCAGTTTCCATTTCCATTGTGAATACCATCGTTGTGTTTGTTTTCAAGAAAAAAGAGAAAATTTTCCAAAAAACAGAGAGAAAGGAGAGGTTTAGACATGCTAAAACATGAACCTCTGAGATGAAAAATATCTAATATGATCAAAACTTGAGCCAGCAAAGAAGAAAAGGATCAGCTCTAACATACCCAAAACCAGACCTGAAATGAAGAAGAGAAAGTGACTCTAACAAGCTCAAAACTTGAGTCACAAAGCAAGGAAGGATGCTTCAAAGTTTCAATTTTCAAACCTTCAAGTTTTTTTTTTCAGTTTTATACAAATTTCTGTCCATGTGCAACTGTCTTTATGCCTTGGATCCACAACAAACTAAACTTTCTAATCCTAGTTTGACTGTTTTTAAATTTTTGTCATAGAATGTAGAGAAGAAATCTACTGGAAAGTTTAATCCCAGCGGATATTAGATTAGGTAGAGAAACATATGAGGCCAACAGTTTAATCTGGTCTCATGGAGCAATAAGGGTAGGAGTAGAATAGGTTTATTTTCCTGTTTGTAAAAACTAAATGATGTAAAGAGTCTACTAGTCAAAATGCACCCTGGAAGAAAAATATTAGGATTATAGGATGGGTAGGTAGATTGTTTGGGAGAATTTTTCTACTGATTTGATGACTTCATGTTTGTACCAGCTAAAATCAAAGAAGAAATATGGCTCAAGGTACCAAGCATCTGGCCTACTCCAAAGATCATTTTCTGAATTCTTGACTCCTTCAAGAAGAAGCCATCCCCATGTGGAGCCACTGTTAGCCCCCTATGAATTTTTGACAAAGAAAATAGGGGGCTAAATTGTTTTTTGAGCCTTCAATGAATGCATTTCTCCTAAAAAAACATCATCCTTGAAAGCCTCTCCATTCCCTCTACGCTTTCATTAATTTCCACTGCTATTTCTAAGTCAATAAGCCTCACCGATTGTAAAAAGGTGTGCTCAAGATGGCCTTTATTTGCCCCTTTTATTCATGCAGAATGCCCCATTATGACTTGTTTCCTTTTTGTCAAAATCCCCCTTTTTATCCCCAAATCCCTCCTAAATCTTTTAAATCATCCCCATGCCCCTCTTAAACCATTCAAATAACCTTTGTTGGTTTAATAACCACTATCTATGAATGCTCCTTTTATTGTGATTCCATTGAAAAATAGCCACTTCGAGATTCACATTTAAATTCCAACTTTGAGCATTAAAAAATATTTGTGATGGTAACTGAACTAGTAGCTTCTTAGTAGCAATAACGATTGAATATCAGGCATTTTTATTGTGATTTCTGTAGCAGCACGCGGCGTGGCTTTGTTCACATTCACCCCTTGATCATATCCACAACTTTGATCGTCCTACGCGGATCAACGTTCCCAAGTATCTCATCATGATGGATACACTTTTGAGCAACGTAAAAACTGTGATTTTCTATTTTTACCTTCGAAATAAGTGTGCACATTTAGCGGTACATGCACACACATGGACACGTATGTTTAGGCATTGTTGAGAAACCGCTCTCATCGTGCGTTAACATTCGTACATGGACCCGGTGCGATATGCACATACACCATCCGATCTGAAGTTGTCCATCCAACGGTGATCGCGCCACGAAGACGCTTGGGAGTTAGTCCAAGGAAAACGCGACCCCTGGCCCACCATCTGTTGCCCTCCAACGCATTTACAGCTGTCGATCTCCTCTTGAGATTGGACGGTCTAGATTTAATTCACACCCTGCCATTGACCGGGTCCCGCCACGTCACCCATTCCATGTTTTTTCGTCACATCTTTGTCTGTTTCCTATATATTTCATTCCAAGGTCAAATTTTAATGTTTTACGTTAAAATTTCTATCTCGACATCTTCCAAATGCATTTCCCACTGTTCCACGGCTTTGATCCAGAGTATCCTCTGCATGCATCGTCATCAACGTGCCACGTTGCCATTTTCACAGTCATCCACAGCGTCCCACCCCATGCATGGATTTCTTAAAGTGTTTTCGTGTTTTGTAGGGTTGTAGGTGGTGAAAACCTCCGTTGTTCACAAACATTGTTGCAGTGGCACAAAACGCAGGAAAATACCATTTTCAGAGACTGGGATTATGAAAAAGGCCTGGGAAGGTGTTATGACATGATTCTCATTAAAAGAACAGAGGTAAACTCTATAAAACCTGTCCAGAGCCATTAAAGCGCATATTTTGCAGACAAAAGCAATCATGGAGCGGCGAAGAGCATTAGTGAAAAAGCAGAGAACTTAAGGCCTGTAATTGAAGATCGTGAGCCTTAATCCAATAATTTAAAGGCAGGGTACTAGATTGAAGACCTCGTCAAGTAACGTAGAGGTCCCGATAGGGCCTTGGGCATAGAAAACAACACCAACAGTGTTTCACCATCAGCAGAACATTCTTCCCCATGAAAGGACAGAGTGTCCATACAGTTTTCATTCTATGCCGTGTTCTAGAGAGTTTTTCTTCCTTGAAAACAATCTTGATGCTATTAGATCATTTGTTTCACAGTATGGGAGACCCAAGCATCATTATTTTACCTTTTTTTTATTCACCAGAGTACTGCAGTGGCGCTACAACAAAGTACATCAAAGTCATACCTGGATTAAATTGCAGCCTGACAAAGACCACTATTTCATCCAAAGAGTACTGAAGATAAATGCCAAGAATTTAAAATAGAATGGGGCCTCGACCCCCTTCCTCTTCTAAGTTTTAATGCTCCATTTAGTTTTCCATCTACCCCCTCTGCCTCTTTTCCAGCTATAAAATCCATGAAGAAACTCATTGTAAGGTTGTTGATCAGCTGTCTGTGAATTGCAAGTTGTTTCTCTTGAGACATGTTCTCTGTGTAAAGTTGTAAGATAGGCTGAGGAAGATGTTTTCAGATTAAATATCAAGCTATTGGTAATGTTGTGCTTGACTGGTGTTGCTCTTTAATATGACAAGCACATTTCTTTGGATCCTGATTTAAAGCAGTGGTGATGTTTTTCTGTCTCTGTCTATGTTTTCCTTTTTAGTTCATTACATTTCATTTCTTTTGGTATGCATCAGAAATCTAGCATAGGATTTACCCTTGTTAGGTACCCTATGTTTCTGCTCTCCCTGCCTTCAATTTTTTCTGCTGAATGTGTTATCTGAGGATTGATTTCAAGCTAATTTAACCATTGTAGTGGTCAAATATACTGCTAGCTAATGTGTGAATTAATGAATCTATTCTTAGATGTTCTTGTTAGGTTTTAATTGGATGAATTGGGATACTGGGAATCTAGAACTCTGTCTTTGTCTCACTAGGATCTTTTTCAATTAATTGAACCTTCCTAAGTTCCCTTAATTTGGATGCCAAAGCAATAAGATTTCAAAGTCTCTCTCTGATCTCAGGCTTTCACCTTTGTGTTTAAATCTTTCATGTTTCCTTGTCTGAAGAGTTAACCTTTTAGGTCTTGGATCACAGGTTGTCCAATGGCATGTCACATCACTGTCTCGATTCTGAAAGGTCACCTTGGAGGTTTCCTTGCTTTCACCTTCTTTCTTACCATTTCATGCCACACTATCATCTTTAAGATCCAATGCTTTAGATGACTAGCCCAACTGAAAGCCTCCATATTGAATAGCAAGTAAACCCTTTCATGACTCCATTGCCCAATGGTCTCGATTTTCTCTGAATCATCCCTCCTTTACCTAAAATCCTCTTTGCTCATCCTTGTCTTATATTGAACCCTTCTTTCCTAATTCCCAACAACCAAACATAAATCAAACAAACAAACTTGTGCCTATAACTAGCCTAATATCTTAACCTCTGAACTTCAAAGACATAAAACCTTTTCTTATATAGAGATATCCCTCTCTGGACCCAGGAGGGCTAGATCCTAGGGTCTAAAAGTGGTTCTGATGTTGTCTCATCTTTTGGTCTTACCAATCTGGCCAAAACATGAGAACCCCAACATAGCCCATCCAATTCAAGTATTTGAACCATGCTATGATACCACCCTATAACCACCCCCTCCCACATTTACCCAATTTCACTTTCCTGCTAGGGTATATATCAGAAAAATAGTTACTATGACATGACCCGACCTCCTACCTTCATTTATGGAAGTGGGGCCAACAACTGACAACTCACAAACATCCCTCCAGGCTTACAGGGCACTCAGGGGCCGAAGAACCACCCCAAGTGACCAAACCCTTAGTTGGATTTATTTTTCACTAACTTGGGATCAAAAACACATGAAAAATCTTGCAATGGTGTGGTTATGACCCTCAAACCACACGCATAAGCTTCATTTCCTAAGGTTATACCCCAAAATTGCTAGTTCAAAGAGTGTGGTCCCAAGATATGATACACTTTTCCACACCAGCCTCCATACCACTGCCCAGAACTTCCTATAACTTATCATAGTGATAAATGACATAATGACAATATTATTTATACAAAACTTGAAAAAAAACTTGACATAAACATGCCTAACCATGACAATCATTTCATCAAACATATGGTAAACATGTAAACTATAGGTCATGAACACATCTCTGATCATAGGAGTCTGAAAATTATCTGAGAATCACCAAGAAGCTTTAATTCCCTCTCATAATAGATTCAATAAAACTTGTTATCCCATTCATTCATTAACCATCAAATACTCATCAAATATTTAACAAAGCCTTAGCTAGAGCACGTTACATATCCATGCTTATAACCAACATATAACTAGATTATTAACCATGAAAGAACAACCATAAAATCGCCATAATATCAAGTACAAGTGTTCATTGATTACAATAGTAAAATAGCTCTTGTTGACTTATGCAAAAGCTAACCAAATTAGGGACTTCCACGTACAACCCAATGATATATTGGGTTGAACCAAATATTTATTTCAACCAATCACCCCCATGCCATATTCCAAGCATGAATGTGGGATCTCAAGACATAAACAACTAGGTATTCCCAGAGATTAAACCACCTCCACCCTCAAGCTACCGCGATCTCACCAAAATAGTTCAATATATTATAAATCCCAAAAGTAGCTTGTATTCCTCATATTTTATTCACCATTACCTTAAGGAATTTTCCAATCTCAACCCACCTATTGAGGGCTTCCCATAGAATAAACCACCTCCACCCCCATCCCTTGGGAATTTTCCTGAGACCACCTCACTCGGTTGCAAAAAAATTCCGAAAATCAAAACCTAAACCAAGAAAAATATCCCATCACACCATGCTTATCTAGGAAATGGAAAGGCACGGTTGAAACCACTGTAAAACTAGGGAAAACCCATGCCAATGACAACAAGTTAACCAAATACAAAAATGCATAGACCATGCAATCACACCTTATCTAGGACATCACACATGCAACCTATTACCTGCAAAATCCTCCTATGGAAGCTACTTGATCCATAATTCCTTGCTTGTCCTTTTTGTCCTTCACCCTCCTTGTCCTTCCTTTGCTTTCCTTTCTCCAATGTTAGAGTGCTTCAAGAATGCTCTAAGTGAAAAATTATGAGAGAATAGAGAGATATCCAAATTTGAACTAACAAAAAGCTAGCAATTGATCCTCATAAGCCTTTTTATTATTTAGGCCTCTATTTTATTCATTTTACATCTTTTTACCTTGAATTTTCCTCTCATGAAAATTTGTGACCCTTCATCTCCCTTTTCTCCTACTTTCCTTTATTTTAAAAATTAAATGTCAATTATTTCCTCCTTTCCTTTGCCAATTTCCTTAGCCATAATAAACCGAAAGTGACACCAACTACGATGTTTTTTCCCAACATTCAGATTGAATACGTGTCCCGTGACCTTGGTATTATTATTTTTCCTTTATTATCCTTTATTACATGAAATTTTAACCCGGGGTTGTTACAAAGAGGTGGGTCCATGAATGATTTAAAGGTTGGATTATTCAAGCCATCTGGGAAATATGTTGTAGGCAATATTGCCTTGGACTGATTGTACATATGTAATTGAACTGTATCCATGAGGTTTCACTCCCTTATCATATCTTCTAACATTTTTCCTATAAATAAAGTCAAGTCATCTACCTCGGGAACCACTTATATATGTTTCATGGTATCTTTACTTGGATGAATTTATGCTCCTTTAGATGCACTTTTTTAACCAAGTACTATTGAAATATTGGTCAAGAATAAAAGTGTTTTTGAGATGTTTTAAAATCATGGTTAGAAATGTGCCCACTATTGGATGAGCTTGGCTATATAGAACTTGGTTTCACTCAACATATTGTATCTTATGAAAAATTTATGGGTCGACCTTAAGTCGAGATGCATAGTCTAGTTGTAGTGGGTGGAAATTAGCCAAGTCCCTATGATTGAGGCAAGATAGTTCCACACAACCTTAGGTATCAAAACAAAGTAAGTAAATATAAGTTTTAAAATAAAAAATATGGTTGGAATATAGGTATGTGATCATTTGTATCATAGCAAACTCTTCACCATTTTTTGAAGGAAAATGGCTATCAATACAAGATCAAGCACTATTCATCAAATCTATATGAACTCAATGCAAAATTGAAGGTTTTGGGTGAGTTGATATACAATTTCCTTGGGGTGACTTGAAAATCTTGAAGAAAAAACTACTTCCCTATAAAAAAAAGCCATCAAGATAGTTCATCAACATATATTAGTGCATTCTCTTTATTGATTCAATGACATGGGACTAAGATGACTATCACGTGGGAGAAGTGATGAAATTTTCAAAGGTGACAATGATTATTTCATATCCAAAGACGACATGAAATACCCTCAAAATGACCCCTTATATGTATTGTACATATTTTAGTATTTTGATGAGCTAGTTTGTAATGATCCTACGTGCCCATGTATACATGTATATATACTTGTCTTGGGGCCAGTGTGCCCATGTTTATATGTTTTGAAGCTAGATACCCTATGTGAAAAAAGGCTACCGAACCTATAAATCTAATATGTGATCATATTGATATTAATAAATTGTTGCAAGATGAGCCAGACATGAGAGATGAGGGGTTATGACTCGATAAGGGGGAAAGGTGAAGTGGCGAAACTGTGACACAATTCCTAATCCAAGAATATAATAAAATAGTCATAATTTAGTTTATGAATATAAATCAAAGTTATGAAGACATATTATAATCCTAATTCATTGGGGGTATTATATTCTCAATCAAAAAATTAAGTGAATGAATGGTCTATGTGAGTTCCTAAGTGGTGGGGATGAGTTCCTTAAGTGAAACATGCATACTTAAGTTTTGTTTTCCTATGATTCTCTCCATCATTCAACCATTATTCGAACCATCATTCTCCCTAGTTATTTTCTAGTTCAAGCTAGAGATTGTACGGTAATTGAGCTTGGACAATCAATCAGCCCCACGACTTGGTAAGCCATTTGAATTATTGGGTGGGATATTATTACCAATTCACCTTGGGTCACCTTGGATAAGGATAGAGTCTGAAGAGGGAATTGGTTGGGTTTAATTTTCTAGTGTGAGGCCCAAGGTATCCTTGCAAGATTCCCGAGAGAAGCTGGAACTCTATTACTTCTTATATAGCCTATGTTGGAAGCCCTAAAAGTGGAGTGGGACAACCCAAAATAATACGTATGAAAATAAGGGGGTGAATTACCTTGTGTTTTGATGGTTGGGGGATGTGAGACTATAATTAGAGAAGTTTTTATAGTTCATGCATGGGCTCAATACTTGTTTGGTACTAATTGCATGACCATAATTATATCTAGGTGATACTTTTCCTTGGTGGATTCATAGACCCAACTCGGTGGTGACCCACTACTAAGATATTTACAGTAGTGAAGTCTATGGTTGGGTGGAACATTTGAGGTTTGTAACTAGTCAATGGATAGTTAAAAAATAAAAGTGTTCTGATATTTTATGTGTTTTTCACTATGTATGATTTCATGTGGTAATTATTGTTGGTGTTAGCACTGAAAATTTTAATGGTGTAATCGCCATTGTGTCGCTGTTTTCAAATTTTTATTCTGTCCTAGTCCATGCCCAAAGTTTGAGTCATTTTCAATAAAATTTAAAAAGAGTCCCGACATCAAGGTATTTTTAAGTGAACAGGTGTAATAGTGTTTTAGAGTCCTAAAATAAGTTAAAATATATATTTTGACTTATGTTAGTGTTGAAGGTTAGTTGATGTTTGGGTAATAAAATTTCAGTCAACTGGTTTGGAATAATAGCTACATTTGTTGCAAATTCATTGTCAAAACAATAATATAGTAAACGGTAACTATTTCTCAGAAATGAAAGTCATATATTCCACACAGTTAAAAGCACAGCTATTTCACTAAGATTTTGGTTATCTTAGTAAAGAGGCTACCGGTAAATAGGTAATCAGATTTCAAAGCAAGAAAATTAAGGCTTCGTGGCAACCAAAGTTCATTAAAAGAAAAATGCATCCTGCAGAAAACTGATTGACCAATAGAGTGGGAGATCTGGAGAAGAGCAACAGAGAATGTTTAAAGGGAGCTCGCAAGGAATTAAACTAACGAATGAAGTGATGGAGAAGAACCGTGTGCAGAACGAGAAGATAGCCATGATCCAATCCCAAATCCGAAAGGGAATAAATCGACGTCTGAGATTAAAGCGCAAATGGAGTGACTTCGGAAATCGAAGTTTTTAATTTTTACCGTTAAGGTGATCACGTCGTATGTTAAGTGATTTGTGATGCAATGAGGCAATGAAGGGCGAGCAAGGAATACCGTCAGATATAGGTGCATATCAACGACGGATATTAAAGCCTAGATGGAACGATTTCACAAATTACAATTTTTAAATTTTATCGTTATGAAAATCACATGGTATGTTAAGTGATTTGTGATGCGAAGAGGTGAGGGGCACGTGTTGGCGTAGTGCACCAGTGCAATTTTGAAAATCACATAGTTTACGGTTTAGCCGTTATCAGTGTAAAGTTAAAATTGTGGGTGACAGATATGCGACTGCTTCTGATTGGTCACCAGGTTGTGGGGCCCAAGAACCATGGTTTCGTTTGTAATGCATGTTTAAAGGTATTTTTTTGTTGCATTAAGATTTATACAATGAAGAAAGCACGGTATGAAGAAAGCAGATGTAATGATAAGGTGGAATCATGAAAGCTTAGTGGGATGACTTGGCGTTGTCTTTTGAATAATTTCAAAAACGTGTCATTACTCCTTGTCATAATTGCAGGCACGAAATTAGAGAAGAGAGTTCAGTGAAAACTCAACCTGAGGCCTCTGTGTATGATACAGGTAAACAAAAAAATGAATCCTCCGGCAAGTAGTCTCAGGTTTCGTGGAAAAAATTGCAACTAGAGTTCAACAGTTGTATTTATGAGCAGTTTAGTTGTTGAAAAATGGGGAAAGAAGGAAAGGTAAATAAGTCAGAGCTTTCTAACACAAGATTTTTGGATGCACGGGAAAAATCACAATTCAAATCTGTATGTTGGTATAAACTCCTCCAGAATTTTTATGGGAAGAACATGGCACTGGCTTAAGCTTTCACTGAGTATTTCGATGGCGAAAGGGTCAAGTTAGGAAACAAAACATTCAACATTTACGAGGCTATCATAGCCTGTGAAACCCAGTCTTCTGCAACCAATGAACATTGGTTTAAAAGAGAAGCGCTGCCTAAAGAAGTAAGTTCCTACCTTAAGCCAGAATATGCTCCTATGAAATGGAATTCAATTGCTCATATTTCTTGTTTCAAATCCGAGTGGAAACATGTTATTACCTTAGTCCAGAAATACATCACATGTGAAGGGAGGTTTTCTTTTGTTCATCATTATCAGTTGAGATTCCTTAACCACATCTCAGGAGAAAAACCTTTATACCTACCCTATTTTCTGTATAAATCTTTGCTTAGAATGTCCCTCAAGCTACAGAAAATTCCAAACTATTCCTTACATAGTTTGTATCATAGAGGGCTCATTAAAATCTTAGTTTTCTATCATCTCAGAAAGAAGAAAACTACTTGGGATAGATTTTTAATAGAGGAAGGGTTTGGCAATATTAATTCTAGAAGAAAGGTAGGGATGCCAAAAAAGAAAGACATCCATGGGAAAACCAGTGTTGCCCCTGTTTCACTGCATAGTTCACCATCTTCTCCTAAGAATCCTATGTCAAATAATAAAGAAAAAATTACCTCCTCTTCACGAAGCTAGCCTAAGAAGTAACTTTTCATGACAGAAGAATGAGTGGAAGTCAACCCTGGTCTACTTGCACCTAAGTTTGTTTTCTCACCAGTGGAAGTCAATGCTGGTATGAAAATTTCAAGCCAGATTCCTGAGTCATCTCATCAAGTGCAGCCAAACAGTGGCACATCTCTCACTGAGTCCACCCTCTCACAACTTTTTCTTTCTCTCAATAAAGGCAAACAGAAAAATGACAGAGCCTACCTTGGCTAAATTATTATCCTCCATATTTTCTTCGATCAAGAAGAGGAATAAAAATGAGATACATTCCTATTCCTCATTTGAAGACAGTAGTGATCCTAATTACACAGAGTCAGAAAATGAAGAGGTAGAGTCTAGTAAATTTATACATGGAGGAAAGAGGTCCAAATTCATTCCTGATCCCTATGTCAAAAAACCTCATACTAGGCCAAGAAACAAACTCAGGTGAAACAACAAGCTGGTTTCCAATCCTAAACTGAGGGATGAAATGATCAACATTGAAGAAAGCCCAAAGGACAAATTTGAAATGAATAAGAAAGCTCAGTCAAAGAGTCAAGAACAGAAAAAGAGGTCTGATAAAAGGGTGACTAAAGTAGAATCCATAATAATATTTTCTTCTATTCTAGACCTTTGATGAATGAAGAACATGACTGACTTGGAGAAATTTTTTTGGGTAAATGTTTCATGTTTTCCAGTTATTGCTACCTTTTCTGCAAAAGTAGCAATTATTTTTAAATATCAACATGTGATGGAAATGGGCTAATTTTTGTTTTGAATCATGACAGTGAAATTAAACAAATGAAGTGGAGAGGTTATTCAGTTGCAATGGATGCTGCCAGGGGTCTTATATCAATATTTCTCCGAAATATCATGTTTCTGTTTTTAAAGAGACAACCACATGTCACTACCACTGTTTTTGTACTTTTTGCTGAAGATTGGTTGCACTAAAACAGAAGAGTGGTCTTCGAATAGGCTGCCACCTCATACAACCATTTCAAAGTGACATACTTCATGATGCCTTCATGATGTTTATCTCGTTTTTAATGTAGCACTTTGTAATTAAGATTAAAGGATAAGCCTCACCTCTTGCACAAGGTTTTAATGAATTTTGAAACATATTTACCTTTTTCTGTGGAAGATGATAGTATCATATTTTGTGTGTATATATATATATATATATATATATATATATATATGCCAAATTGATATGAAGTCAGCGTTGGTTGGTGGTTATATAATTATGACTCATATGATCTGTAATATTTTTGTTGAACGAAATGGAATGATACTACTAAGGACTTATTACCAATTTTATGTGTGTATTGTCTACTTTACTTGTGTTTCCATATATCCTTTCTTCCAGATCCAGTTTGCAAATCATCATACTGTTATGTGTTTTTATTACTCTCTTAAGCATGTTATGTGTTTTATCTATTTTTTTTAGTCTCACACAGTGAGAATTCTTGATAAAATATGTGTTATAACAGTGGAAGAGCATCACTCATGATATTTATTCTTCATGATATTTCACTGAGAATCTTGTCAAACTAGAAATAGATTTCTCTCAATGGAATATTGTCAAAATGCCACTTTTGTGAATTTCTACTAAATGCAGTAGATTTATGTTTCATAGACCTACTATTTCCTCTCATCTTACAATTTCTTCTCCTCATAGACTACAAACTTGCACCTTGCTACCACATCAAGTTACAATACCCTCTTTACTAGGACTGTGGATTTGACCGAAATATCTCTTTCGTGAATCAAATTTTATACCATCTTCCAATCCCATAAAAAAAACATTAAAATTTCCTTAGAGTTTAAGATGTGTCTGGTCAGGCACTTTCTGCAGTCCAAATGTTGATTCCAGTGCCAACATCTTTTGGTGCATCTTTCGTGAGCCAAAGGCCTTGCGACGAAGTATTCTCCTGATTCTATTATTATGAATTGTTGATAATCAGTTCTTGATGGTGAACAAGAATCGATGACCTGAATAAGACTGCAAATTTGTTCACCTGGCGACTCCACAAAGAGGAAGAGGGGTTTCAAGACCTCCTTTTACAAGGAGGAATTAGAGATCTCCAACTGTGAGTCGAGTTGTTGACCCAGAGAAAATCATCAAAGATGCTAAAGGAAAATAGAGATTAGTCGAAGCCACATATCAGTCAGTGAAGAAGGTACACAAAAAGTATGTTCCAAAGAAAAAGGTACCTCTATCTACTTTAGAATCTAAAGAATTTTTAGTTTCAAAACATTTTGGCAAAAAATCTCAAGGTGAAGGTACTCCCCTAGAAAATATAGTGGATGTTGTTAACCTAGGTTTAACTGAAAGTTTTTCTTACTCATCACCTAGTAAATCTGAAATAAGTATTGTTCCATTAAAAGAGGAAGAAACTGAATTTCTAAGTGTTGAAAAGAAGTCAGAAGAGTTTGTTCTGACTAAAGGGTAATTAGAACAAGTATTGGCTATTGCACATTTCCTTTATAGGGATATTTTGACTGAAAAAGATTTCAAGACTATTTTAAATTTCCTTCAGACTCATCTTGAATACCAATCTCTTTTCACCCACGGCAATAATATTTTCCTTTCTCTCCAAATCCATCTGTTGGGTCATCTTCATCTCATCCACTTGAAGAGACTGTACCTAAAGGTCTTACTTTTAACTTATCTGATTTCCTTGCTCAACAAAATAAGGTTGAATTAACTCCATCCCCTCAAGAGACAACTTTAGATTATGATTCTTCTACTGAAGGAGAAGTCAAGGCATACTCTATTCATATTTTTGAAAACCCACTCTTCTCAGTTCTAAAGCCTAAAAAATCAGCTCAAGACCCCCAATTTTTTGCCATCTTAAATCAGAATCAAAATTAATCAATTGTAATTCCTATTTCTCAAATAGCTACATCAGTTGTACATCAGGAAAATATGGCCCAGCCTGCCATTATAAGGAAGCAACAGATATTTGCTAGGAGATATGTGCCACTTGTCCTCCCTCAACCCTTGCATGCACTTCCCCAAGGATATTACTTGAAATATCTTCCAAAATTCACTCAGGAGGGAGAAAGAGTTTCTGCTGAAGAACATTTAGTGGCTTTCTATAGTTATGCTAATAATCAAAATATTGAACATGAAGATGTCTGGACAAGACTCTTTGTTCAGAGCTTGGATGGTGAAGCTCGAAAATGGTATAGAAGTTTGGCTCCAAATTCAATAACATGAATTGATGAATTAGAAGAGATATTTTTGAAGCATTGGGGTGATAGGAAAGACTATGTATATTATCTTACTGAATTTAGAACTCTGAAAAAGAAGGCATATGAGTCTTTAGCTGACTTTACTAAGAGGCTTAATAAGATTTATCATACAATTCCTGAAGAGATTAAACCTACTGAAACCAAAACTATGATAAATTTTGCAAATGCTTTAGATTCTAAGTTTTCCTTATGGTTGAGGGTTGAAAAAGTACAGACACTGAAAACTATGCGAGAATTGGAGTGCAGTCTAATCTCATGGCTTATAATAAATTAAAAATGGAGGAAGAAAAGTAAAAAGATAAAAATAAGATGAAATAAGAAAAGTCTTCTTCTTCTAAGTCTCTTTCAGTAGAAGAAAAGATCGATCAAATGTCCAATTTGATCAAGGAACTTGCCTCTAAGATGTCAAAATTAGAGGTAGAAAATAAACCAGCTGCTAGAGCCAATCAAAATGAAGCTAATAGAATTCAAACTCCCTTCAAAAGGCCTTTTCAGCCTCAAAAAATTGTACAATGCCCAAGGAGGAATGCTGATGACCAAAATGTTCAGCTTCCTTTGAATAATTTCGCTGAAGAAGAACAACAAGGAAATGAAGAATAAAATGAATAAATAAACCTTGTTGGAGAGACTTCACAGTCAACATGTTTTACATTGCAAAAATATGAAGATATATCAAGGATTTTTGTTTTCTAATGATATGAATGCTAAAATTTATGCATATAATGATAAAAAACAATAGGAAGTTCAAAAAAAAAAATTACCCTTTGAGATCGAAACGTCCTGTTCAACAGCCTCGAAAAAAATCAAATTCAAATAAAAAAGCGGCTAAACAGAAAGCCAAGGTAATTGAGGTTCCTCCACCTCAAAATTCTTCCCTAATTGTTAAAATTACTGCAGAAAATAAAGAATTAGTTCCAATTTATTTCAATTTCAAACTTGAATTGAATAAAATCAAAATTCTAGTCCCACTACTAGAATTATTGAAAAAACTAGCATATAAAGAGTCTTTTAAGATTCTAATGCAACCTCCTCTCGCTCCTGATTCAGTCAACCTTCAGGACGAGCATCCCACTATTTATCTAGGTTGTCATGTCCAAGACCAAAATGATGATAACTCACCACCTTTCTACCTGTCACTTACATACATGACAAAGTGCTGCATAATTTTCTTTTAGATTCTGGATCTTCCCACAATCTCATGCCAAAGAAAGTGATGGATGAATTGGGATTAGATATCACCAAGAAATACCATGAATTTTACACCTTTGACTCCAAAAAAGTCAAGTTTCTAGGAGTGATTAAGGATTTGGTTGTTTCCCTTACCTAGCTACCTATGAAGAGCTTAGTGATGGAAATTGTGGTTGCTAACATTCCTTCTAGATTTGGGATGTTACTTTCCAGATCTTGGTCTAAGAAATTGGGAGGTACACTTCAGATGGACATGTCATATACTACCATCCCAATATTTGGAGGGGAATTGAGAAGGCTATTTAGGGAAACTCAAATGGCCTACATCATTATTGATCAGCGCAATCCATCAAACCATCCGATATATACTGAAGAAAATTAATTGGGGTCATCAATTCTGCACCTTGCTTCTGATGATAATGTTTTCCAGCCTAAACTAAATGAAAAACAACACTTT
The DNA here is from genome assembly GCA_034641835.2 of Pinus albicaulis. NCBI lineage: Eukaryota > Viridiplantae > Streptophyta > Pinopsida > Pinales > Pinaceae > Pinus > Pinus albicaulis. Next base: position 538,109,697 of record CM076577.1, read on the forward strand.
CAAGGTGCAAATGAGAAACATTCAAAAGGAGGACAGAACTAGAAATTGTACTTTGATGGAGCCTCTTCAAGAGAAGTATCAGGAGCCAGTGTAGTCCTCATTTATCCTACTCAGTGGAAGGTAACCATATCATACAAACTGCAGTTTTCTGCCACTAACAACACTGCTGAGTATGAAGCACTTGTTCTGGGTATGAAGGAAGCAAAAGACTTGGGAGAAGAACAACTAATTTCCTTTGCTGATTCAGAGTTGGTGATTAAGTAGGTAAGAAGTTACCAAGTGAAAAATTCCAAATTGAATAAATATAGGAATGAAGTATGGGATTTCATTGAGCATTACTTTTCAGCATTTAATATAATTTTTTTCACTAGAGGAGAAAATCAAATTGTTGATTCACTAGCTATTGCTGCTAGTAATTTCAAAGTTCCACTAGATGTTAAGTTAGTACATGATGTTCAAATAAAAAACAGATCTTCAATTCCTGATAACATCAAGCACTGGCAAGTATTTGAGGATGACACGGAGATTCGTAAATTTTTAGAGTGTGTAGAAGAGTTTGCAGACATACAAATTGATGATAAGCGGGAAATTGTTGAAAACCAAAATAGCAACCCTTTTAAGAAAACTATGGCTGGGAAAAACATTATAGATTCAAAAACTAAATTTATTCCTAAGGTCTAGTTCCTTTAGAAATAATGTTTGATAATAATGATGTTTTTCTCAAGCCTGAAAGCAAGGTTGATGGAGAGATTACAATAGAATGTAACATTGGTACATAATATCAGCCAAAATTACTCAAAGTGTATAAATTCCTTCCTCTGGAAACCAGAACAAAATATATCAAACTACTGAAGGAATTCGCAGATATTTTTGCATGGTCTTATAGTGAGTTGAAAACTTATGATAAGAGCATAATGGAGCATAATATCCCTTTGAAAATATATGCAAATATTGTAGCACAAAAAATCAGACACATCAATCCCATGCTACTCCCAATCATTGAGAAAGAAATCAGAAAGTTATGGGAAGCAAAGATAATTCTGCCTTTGAGATTTTATAACTGGGTAGCTAATATAGTCCCGGTTTGGAAAAATAATGCACAGATAAGGATTTGTGTCAATTTTCTCAACCTGAATTGGTGTTCATTAAAAGATAACTATCCACTACCCAAGATGGATTATATCTTGTAGAAGGTTGTAGGATCCAAAAGACTGTCAACGATTGATGGTTTTTCAAGCTATAATCGGATTTCAGTTGACAAGAAAGACAGAGAAAAGACAACATTTACCACACCCTGGGGCACATTCATGTACAACAAAATTCCATTTGGTCTGATGAATGTAGGCGCAACCTTTCAACGGGCAATGGATATTGCCTTTGCGGGATAAAAGGACATATTTGTGGTCATCTATTTGGATGACATCATAGTATATTCAAAATCTGATGAAGATCACATGAAACATTTGAAGCAAGTTTTTGACAAATGTAGAAAGTTTGGTTTGTCCTTAAACCCAAAAAATTCATCTTTTGTTGTCCAAGAAGGTAAGTTATTGGGACATATTGTAACAGAAAGTGACACCTGTATTGATCTAGGAAGAGTAGAAGCTATTGAGAAGATTGGTTTTCCAAGAAATAAAAAGGAATTGCAATTTTTTTTAGGGAAAATCAATTTTCTGAGGCGTTTTGTTCCTAACTTTGTAGAGATGATCAAACATATAAATGTCTTGTTGAAAAAATATGGAGAATTTAAGTGGAGAGATGAAGCAAATAATTATTTTTCAACAATTAAATCTTCCTTTAATGAAGCTGCAGTTTTGATAAGTCCTGACTTTTAAAAGGATTTTCTCTTTTTTTCATATGCTTCAGAAGAAACAATTGTAGTTGTCTTACTACAGAAGAACAAGGAGGGTTTGGAGTAGCCAATTTCATTTTTCATTCATGCGTTAAGGGATGCTGAATTGAAGTACAACTTGATTGAAAAATAAGCATACGCACTAGTTAAGACTTTAAAGTATTTTCGAGTTTATGTGCTACATTCAAAAATAATTTCTTTTGTACCCGATATTACTGTTAAATATGTGTTGTTGCAGCTAGATACAGATGGCAGAAGGGGACGATGGCTGACCAGGATCTTGGAATTTTATGTTGAAATCAAACCAACTAAACTAATAAAGGGTCAGGGTTTGGCTTGCTTGATGGTTGAATATAACTGAAAAACTTTAAATATGAATGTAGAGGCAGCCGAAGGAGAATATGGAGAAGGTATTGCTAACTATCCTGAAATATTTAATTCAGATTGGTACAAGGATACAGTTTACTTCTTTTTTTAATTTCAACTGTCCACCTCAAATGGAGAAGTCTAAAAGGAGAGCTTTTAAATTGAAAGTTGTGAAGTATTGCATTTTGGAATACCATATTTACTAGAAGGATCTTGTTGGAGTCTTGTTAAGATGTGTAGATGAAGCAAAATCCAAGGAGATTATGACATAGATACATGGAGGAGTATGTGGAGGGAATTTGTATTGGAGAGGCACTGCAAAAAAAATCTTAAGAGTTGGCTATTATTGGCCAACTCTGTTCTTTGATGTTTTTGTGAAGGTCAAGAGCTGTGTCGAATGTCAAAAATTTCCTGGTAAACAGAAATTGCTACCATTACCTCTCATCCCTATTTCATCAGATGTTCCTTTCCAGCAGTGGGGGCAAGACTTCACCGGTGAAATTCATCCACCTTAATCAAGAAAAAATATATGGATTCTCACAGCTACAGGATATTTCACTAAATGGATTGAAGCTGTACCAACCAGGAATGCTACTGATACGGTAATTATCAAATTTCTGTTGGAAAATATTATGTCAAGATTTGGTTTTCCACAGAAATTAGTAACTGATAATGCAATGGCCTTTAAGCCTTCTAAGATGTACAAATTTTTTCAACAATATGGGATTGAATTGACTCATTCCACCCATTATTAACTTCAAGTTAATGGATTGGCTAAGTCATCCAATAAAATTTTTGTGAGAATTATTAAGAAAATTCTGCCTGGAAATAAGAGGAATTGGGGCACTCAGCTGATACATGCTCTGTGGGCAGATAGAATAAGTGGTAAAAAATCAATTAGAATGTCTCCATTTCAGCTTGTATATGGTACTGATGCTGTAATGCCTTTGCAATTAGCTTTTCCTACAATGAAGTTCCTACAAGATGAATTTGATAATGAAAAAATAGTCCAAATGAGAATGCTACAGTTGATAGAGGCACACCAAATCAAAGAATCATTGCTGGAAATAGTTCAGAAGTATCCGGCTAAAGTCAAATCTGTTTTTGATATAAGAGAAAATCAACAGTTGTTTCAGGAGAATGATTTAGTGTTGCGTTGGGATGCTAGGAGAGAAGACCGTTGAAAGCATGGTAAGTTCGACAATCTGTGGTTTTGGCCATTTATAATTGCTGAAGTTTTGGAGAATAATACTTTTCTGCTCAAACATCTGGATGATGATCAGCTAACTGAGGCCCAGTCAATGGTCATTTTCTTAAAAGGTTATTTATTTAGTAAGTCAGTTGAGTCACTTCATTGTAAATATCCAGTGTGATGTGTCAATAAACTCCATGCCCAATGGTACTTATGTCTGTATATATGGTCAGTCTTGAGTCCAGTATGTCAATGGTCAATCCTAGTCTTTATTTTCAAGAAGTCTTCTAAGTTTCAAGATTTTTTGAGGCACTGAGTCTACAATCCTTGAAGCCTCAGAAGGACCTCATCCCCAATTGGATACACTGTTAGCACTGAAAATGTTAATGGTGTAATCGCCATTGTGTCACTATTTTCAAATTTTTATTTTGTCCTAGTCCATGTCCAAAGTTTGAGTCATTTTCAATAAAAGTTAAAAAGAGTCCCAACATCAAGGTATTTTTAAATGATTAGGTGTCATAGTGTTTTAGAGTCCTAAAATAAGTTAAAATATATATTTTGACTTATATTAGTGTTTAAGGTTAGTCGATGTTTGGGTAATAAAATTGTAGTCATCTGGTCTGGAATAATAGCTTCCTTTGTTGAAAATTCATTGTCAAAACAACAATATAGTAAAGGGCATATTTTTATCAGAAATGGAGTAATATATTCCACATAGTGAAAAGCACATCTATTTCACTGATATTTTGGTTATCTCAGTAAAGAGGCTACATGTAAATAGGTAATCATCTTTCAAAGCAGGCAAATTAAGGCTTCGTGGTAACCATAGTTCTTTAAAAGCAAAGTGATGCTTACATAAAACAGATTGAATAATAGAGTGGGAGATCCAAAGAAGAGCAGCAAAGAATGTTTAAAGGGAGGAGCTCACCGAGAATTAAAATAAGTAATTAAGTGATGGAGAAGAACCACGTGCAAAACGAGCTGACGACCATGATCCAATCGTAGATCCGAAAGGGAAGAAACCGACGGCTGAGATTAAAGTGCAAATGGAGAAAATTCACAAATCACATTTTTTAAAGTTTACGATTAAGGCGATCACGTGGTATGTTAATTGATTTACGATGTGATGAAGAAATGAAGGGAAAGCATGGAATACCATCAGATCTAGGTGCAGATCAATGGTGGAGATTAAAGCACAGATGGAATGATTTCGTAAATCACATTTTTGAAAGTTTATCATAAAGAAAATCGCATGGTATGTTAAATTATTTGTGATGCGATGAGGCGAGGGGCACATGTCGGCATAGAACACAAGCACGATTTCGCAAATCACATATTTTACGGTTTAGCCGTTATCAGTGTAAAGTTAAAATTGCGAGCAGCCGATTTGCAATTGATTCCAATTGGTCACCAGGTTGTGCGGCCCAAGAACCATAGTTTTGTGTGTAATGCATGTTAAAAGGTAGTTTTGTGCTATATCAATATTTATAAAAGGAATAAAGCATGGTACGAAGAAAGCACATGTAATGATAAGGTGGATGTGTGAAAGCTTAGTGGGATGAATTGGTGTTGCCTTTTCAATAATTTTAAAAATGTGTCATTACTCCTTGTCATAATTGCAGGCACAAAATTAGAGAAGAGAGCTCAGTGAACACTCAACCTAGGGCTTCTGTGTATGATAGAGGTAAGAAAAAACCTAATCCTCCAGCAAGCAATTTCAGGTTTCAAAGAAAGCAGTCTCAGGTTTCGTGGACATCATTGCAACTAGAGTTCAACAGTTGTATTCATGAGCAGTTTAGATTTTATAAAATGGGGAAAGGAGGAAAGGTTAATAGGTCAGAGCCTACTAACACAAGATTTGTGGATGCACGGGAAAAATCACAATTAAAATCTGCATGTTGCTATAAATTCCTCCAAAATTTTTATGGGGAAAACGTGGCACTGGCTCAAGCTTTCGCTAAGTATTTCGATGGCGAAAAGGTCAGGTTAGGAAACAAAACATTCAACATTTCTGAGGCTATCATAGCCCATGCAACCAAGTCTTCTGCAACTGGTGAAATTTTGTTTAAAAGAAAAGCGTTGTGTGAAGAAGTAAGTTCCTACCTTAAGCCCAAATATGCTCATATGAAATGGAATTCAACTTCTCATATTTCTTGTTTCAAAGTCGAGTGGTAACATGTTATTACCTTAGTCCAGAAATACATTGCATGAAAAGGGAGGTTTTATTATGTTCATCATTATCAGTTGAGATTCATGACCCACATCTCAGGAGAAAACCTCTAAACCTACCCTATTTTTTGTATAAATATTTTCTTAAAATGTACCTCAAGCTACAAAAAATTCCAAACTATTCCTTGCATAATTTGTATCACAAAGGGCTGATTAAAATCTTAGTTTTCTATCATCTCAGAAAAAATAAAATTACTTGGGATAGATTTTTAAGAGGGGAAGGGTTTGGCAGTATTAATTCCAGAAGAAATGTAGGGATTAAAAATAAGAAATACATCCATGAGAAAACAGTGCTGCCCCTGTTTCACATAGTTCACCATCTTCTCCAAAGAAGCCTAGGTCAAGGAATAAAGAAAAAATTGCATCGTCTTCATGAAGCCAGCCTAAGAATAAAATTTTCATGGCAGAAGAACCAGTGGAAGTAAACCTTGATCTTCTTGCACCTAAGCATGTTTTCTCACTAGTGGAAGTCAACCCTGGGATGAAAAGTTCAAGCTAGATTCCTGAGTCATATCATCAAGTGCAGCCAAGAAGTGGGACATCTCTCACTGAGTCCACCCTCTCACAAGTTTTGCTTTCTCTCAAGAAAGGCAAACATAAAATGACAGAGCCTACCATAGAAGCAGAGCCTACCTTGGCTAAATTATTATCCTCCATATGTTCTTCGATCAAGAAGAGAAAGAAAAATGAGATACATTCATATTTCTCATTTGAAGACAGTAGTGATCCTATTTACACAGAGTCAGAAGATGAAGAGGTAGAGGCTAGTAAATTTATAAGTGGAGGAAAGAGGTCCAAATTCATTCCTGATCCCTATGTAAAAAATCCTCATACTAGACTAAGAAACAAATTGAGTCTAAACAACAAGTCGAATTCCAATTCTAAACTGAGGGATGAGATTATATACGTTGAAGAAAGCCTGGAAGACAAATTTGAAAGGAAGAAGAAAGCTCAGCAAAATAGCCAAGCACAGAAAAAGAGGTCTGATAAAAGGGTGACTAAAGAAGAAGCCATAAGAATCTTTGCTTTTATTTTGGACCTTTGATGAATGAAGAACAAGGCTAACTTGGAGAATTTTTTTTTGGTAAATGTTCCATTTTTTCTTGTTAATTCTACCTTTTCCGTGAAAGTAGAAATTATTTTGAAATATCAACATGTGATGGAAATGGGCTACTTTTTGTTTTGAATAATGATGGTGAAATTAAGGAGATGAAGTGGAGAGGTTATTCAGTTGCAATGGATGCTGCCAGGTGCCTTATATCCAGCTTTCTCTGAAATATCATTTTTATGTTTTGAAGGAGACAACCACATGTCATTCCCACTGCTTTTTCACTTTTTGCTGAATATTGGTTGCACTAAAATAGAAGGGTGGTCTTTGAATAGGCTGCCACCTCAGACAACCATTTCGGAGTGACAACCTTCATGATGCCTTCATGATGTTTATATTGTTTTTAATGTAGCACTTTGTAATTAAGATTAAGGGATAAGCCTCACCTCTTGCACGAGGTTGTAATGAATTTTGAAACATATTTTCCTTTTTCTGTGGAAGATGAGAGTATCATATTTTGAATATATATGCAAAATTGATATGAAGTCAGGGTTGGTTAGAGGTTATATAATTTTGACTCATATGATTTATAAAAAAATTTGTGAATGAAATGGAATGATACTACTAAGGACTTATTACCAATTTTTTGTGTGTATTGTCTACTTTACTTTTGTTTCCATATCTCCTTTCTTCTAGTTCCAATTTTGAAATCCTCATATTGTTATGTGTTTTTATTAGTCTCTTAAGAATGTTATGTGTTTTATCAATTTTTGTTAGTCTCACACAGTGAGCATTCCTGATAAAATATATGTTATAACAATGGAAGAGCATCACTCATGATATTTATTCTTCATGATATTTCAGTGAGAATCTTGTCAGACTATAAATAGCTTTCTCTCAATGGAATATTGTGAAAATGCCACTTTTGTGAATTTCTACTAAATGCAGTATATTTTTGTTTCACAAACCTACTATTTCCTCTCATCTTACAATTTCCTCTCCTCATAGACTACAAACTTGCACCTTGCTAGCACATCAAGTTACAATACCCTCTTTAGTAGAACTGTGGATTTGACCGAAATATATCTTTCATGAATCAAATTTTATACCATCTTCCAATGCCATAAAAAAAACATTAAAATTTCCTTAAAGTTTAAGATGTGTCTGGTCAGGTGCTTGCTGCAGTCCAGGTGCTGATTCTAGCGCCAACAATTGGGATATTTATGAACATGTTGCACTCAATTTATGTGTGTTGAATTCTTTTTGCATGGAATTTCATATTGTTATATTTTCATATTTTTGTAATATGCTTGGAAGACTAATTACAAAAAAATTCTCAATATATATTTTCAAAAAAATATATAAATTTTGTATGCAAACGATCAGCAAAGAACTTCTTTGTGTAATTAATGTGCAATAGACCTAAACTTAACCATGGCGCACATAGTCTATGGATGATCAACCCAATTGTACAATCGATGATTGGTTAGTGAGAAATAATTCTTGTAGAATTGATGGCCTAACTATATTCATAAAATAATGGGTCAGATTGATATTCAAGACATATTTATTATACAAAATCAGTATAAGGAGGAAATATTTGCTATCATAGTTTAGTGAAGTGGGAAAAATGTGTTTTAAAATATACCCCATACTCTCAATGGTGGAAAAAGGATAATGGGTATGTTACAAAGTGGTATCAGAGTATTGGTTACAACCTTGGGTCTAGAAGGGGCTTTAAGAGTCAAAACTATTAGAATTATAGGCATTCTAAAATGTGAAATCTGGCTTAGTTTCAAAATTTTTGAGTTCACCATGGATAGTTAGAGGAAAAATATGGTCGATTATATATACTATTTATTTGATTTGTGCATTATAGTGGTTGAATAATATTATAATGGTTAATTTGGTCGATGATCAACAAATTCAAATACTGAATCAAATCATATTTATTGTCAAATAGTATATTCTATCAATTGAATTCGACGAGATGATCAATTGGTTCAACTAAATAGTTAGTCAGTGCATTTTTATCGGTCGATTCGGCCAGATGGTTGACTTAGTCAACAACTTAGTTGAACCATCCTTGTGGTTGACTAGGAAATTTCATTGGTTAATCTAACCTGATAGTTAACCAATTGTCTACTTAGTCAAGTTATCTTTGTGATTGATTTATGTATTTTATTAATTGACTTGACTCATATTCAATTATCATATTATATTTTTTAATTTGATTAACTGTCAACTAACTTGACTAAGTCAACCCATCTTATAGTCAATAAACACCCAACTTTGTTTGACCTAATTTAGTGTTTGACTAACTTGACCATTTTTTGATTAATATTTTTATTCAAGCATCATATACATTGGTCAATCTAACCCAAGCGTTGACCAAATCAATTGTTTAATCAATAAGTCGAAGGAGTCGACCAATATACTACATTGGTTGATTAGTGGGTTTAGTTGATGGCCTAAATCATATGACTAGTCAACTAAAACTCACCTACATGTATATATTTTGGTGCACTGTTTCAAAAAAATAACATGCTTGAAGGTTCAAAAGTTGTATTAGTACATCAAATGCCACAAAAATATTGAAAGCCAATGCTTTTGGCTATGAATTTTCTTATAATTTATTCATTATCAACTTTTGAAATTTTTAGATATTGAAATATAATTACATTTATGTGAAAAAATGGTTACATATAATATTTGAAGCTTAAATGAAAGAGCTCAAAAATATCTTTCCAATGAGATACCACGAGTGCAAAATGGAGTCAGTGTAGGGAATTTAAACATGAAACAATGAAGAGGAAAACTCAGTCACTAGTCTACTTATATGAGGCATAAGGGTCTTTCTCATATTTAAAATTGTGACACAAATTACACCTATGAAAATCCTTTAGATGATAGAATCCTTTCATGGAACTAGAACTGAAATCTAGGCTTCCTAATTCTTCGAGAATCAACAACAAATTGCCTAGTCAAATTAAGGAAATCTAGATAGATTGGAAAAAATTCAAAATACCATATCTTTTAGCCCATAACTAATATTTGGGAAAATAAATAGTCAACATAAATCCAACAGGGTGAAAAAATCAATTTCCGACCCAAAATTTGAATTGAGTAACATGATTTCTTGGGAAATTGAAAGAAGGCCTCTAGTGGCATAGAAGAGAAGATAATGTCCATGGTATAAAAAATTTAATAGTTTATTAAAATCTTATTTTTATTACTTTCTAACAAATTTTTTATGCACATTTCAAATCAAAGGTAGAAGTATACCAAGAAAAATTTACCAAGGTAGAGAAGGATACAAATGAGAACCAAAGACATGGTAAATGTTCAAGGATCATATAGCAAAGAAAAGGCACAAGTGAGAGGAATAAGTCTTGGTGATGTTGAGACAAAATCAATTGGTCAATGATAGAACAAAGAAAAGAACCAATAATTTGTTGAGATAATGAGAATTTTGAAGATGGAGGTACTCAATGACAAAGTGGATAATGAAAGATTGACTAGAGCTCAAGAAGAGAAACACTTCATAAACACTTCATAAACACGTAGATTTTACAAATTCTAAATCATTATATTTTGCAAATTCTAAATCATTTGCATTAGAAACTAGACTAGAATCTTGTGTCCAAGAAAGTTGAATAATACATAGCATATGATATAAGAGATGATGTCAAAGGTTCAAGGTAATTCAGGATTGCAAATAGGCATTAGTATCACTCCCAAAGACATTCCATAAAAATAAAATACACATCCTCCAAGCCTCATTATAGCCAAAGCCTATTTCCAACCAGGCATAAAAGGGTGAAATTTGAGAAAGATGACTTGCAAGGGGAGCTTAGAAAAATAAAGCCTCCTACATTCAATAAAGATGATAAAAGTGAGGAGGTAGAGCTATGTTTGTTGAGAATGAGAAACTATCTTCAATTACATATTTTCTTATCTAATTTAAAGGTTAGAATATCCATTTATCACTTGTAGGGAAAGGCATCCATGTGGTGGTGCCATCTCAAGTAGATCAAGAACTTGGATGATAAGAGGATAAATTGGAAGCAATTCAATAAATACTTTCAAAAGAAGTATCTACTATGATAAAAATATGTGGTTCTTTGAAGTCAAGCTTGACAATATGATAATGGAGGAATCTGAAAGTTTTTTAAGTATGTCAACTTTATTAAAGATGGGAAATTCAAGATCCATAGGTTATTGAGTGGTTTTCCTCCAAACAACAATGATAAGATCAAGTTTTATGAGGCTAAGATTGTATAAGAAGCAATAAGGAAAGCTAAATATATCTATGAAAAAATCAAAGGTAAGCTCACATTCTAAAAGTCTTAGGATGAGAAGAAGAAATCAAAGATGGAGCAAAGGAATAAAGTGTATCGCCTACTGTAAATACCTTAATTAACTCTTGGAAATACACCATTTTTTTCTTCTTCTTATTTTCATTCGTTTATTCTTCCATTCTAACCATAGTGTTGTGTAATTCTTCTATTCTAATTTCAAAGTTTATGTATTTTTCATCATTGAATTTAACAAAAATCCAGTAATTTAATAATCATATTACAATTGTGAGTTAATTATGTAACCTATTTGAGCATGATACTAAATAAGAGACAATATTCATTTCATTCTTTTTACTCATCAAAGTAAGTTCCTTTACTCATAATCCATCACTTTCCTTCTATTTATTTACAAATATGAATATTAGATTCCTAACTCATTATATCATACAATTATACATAAAATTATCCCAAAGTATTGGTTGAAAATAAGAATTAAAATTTTAATTGCATCAGTGCAATATCTTAGATTAAAGTTTGATTTTAAGCTTCAAAATCAATTGAATCAACTTTTGGTTTCTCATACTTAGGTTTAAATGTATTTACCAAGATTTATTGCACACCATAATTTATGCAAATCTTTACATAATTTAGGTAGGAGTAAATAAAATGTATACTCCCTTTCACATTGTTGCTACAACTCTATTTGTTGTTGCAACTCCCTTGACTACAACTTCCATTCATGCTCCCATTACTGTAACTTTAGATTAGAACCGAACATTGAATATTATATGATTACTTAACTTTCATGCATCGCCATATTAAAATCCAAGAGAAGCTTTTATTATGCATCACCATACATTATATATATATTATAATTATCCCTATAACTTACACTAAAATTCATGATTTTTAAGTCCAACTTACCTTTATAATCGATGAATTGAGGTCTTAATAATAACTCAAGTTGAAGGCTTCCATGCCTTCTGCATTATCTATATATTAGCTAAATAAATGTATCAATGCCAAGAATATAACAACGAATAACATGTTATGGATTTACAATGACTTGAATATGTAACACAACGATTATATAAGCTCTATGATTTCTACTAGCTATTTGAGGACATGGTTATATAGTACTATTGATCACTTTGTAATTAATTAATTTATCAAGACATTTTGAATGAATAATATAATTCATTCCAATTGTTGTTGATTAAATATAGAAAGCATGCTACTACATACATGAGGGAAGGATATTACTTATTATGAAGATTAATATATCTATTGCGAATACTGATATGTAGTTGAAATCTTGTTTATGATATATCTATTGTAGCCATAATATTAAATAAATTTTAAATCCATTAATATATAGCCCAATAAGTCTAATCTAGACTAATAATGGACAAAAGATACATACACTAGGAAAAGATATTACCTCTGAGTTGCAATGGGATTGTGAAAAAGATGAGTGCACTAGAAAGTGAAGAACAACCCTCAAGATCAAGAAGTTCCCACTCAAAAGACCTCCAATTTCACCAAACTCACCATAATCTCAACAATCACTCAAAATGAAAATTTTCATTCAAGCATTAATCCAATAATAAGGTGCTCAAAAATTCTTTTTCTCATAATTGCTCTCTCATTTATAAAATGTTTCAATAGTGACACTTGGAATATCATGCATGAAAATTATTTTCTTTATTTAAATATTTTGATTATTCATCTATCCATGTGTTATTCGCTCACCAAAACTCTCACGAAATTATTTATTTAATTTCTTATTAAAAATTTATTTTATCTCACCTGTTGTACCTCTATAGATAATTCTAGGTCAATAATTATGCTAGAGCATCTATAATGTTTTGTTGGTTTTTAAAGTTTTCGGATTTCCAAAGATCTAAATTGTTTAAACATGTGTAATTTCTTAATTACTTATGATGTATTATAATGGATGATTCTTCACCTCTAATAGTAATTTAGCTTTGATGAGATGTGTAAGGTTGAAGCTTTAGATATTATATGATTTTTTAAACATCAAACAGATTATTAAACGAGCCATATACAATGGATGTGTGTAAAATACTTTTACAACCAAAAAATGTATGTTTAAAAAATTAAGGGAGGATTGCAATTTAATGATGTAGAGTTAAATCAAAGGATTATAACTTCATGGGGGATTTCAGATAAATTAAAACTCCATATTATCATACCCAAAAATCCCATAAACTTTAAACATATGCAGATTAAAAACCGAGTGGAAATATAATTGACAAAGAAGAATTTACAAGGAAACAAGTTGTTTTGAAACGAATCCAGAATCCTTTTATTACTTCAAAAATAATTTCGAAGGATACAATTTTTCTCAAAAGTCTATCACAATGTCTCAACCCTTCATATATCGATCTACAAGGTATTTATACAACTTTCTCTAAAAGTATCTTGATTTAATATCAAGATTCATTTAAAAAATATCTTTAAAATTGTTTACAAATATAGATCTAAAATATACGAAAATTAAAACTGCTCAAGCTCTTTGGCACTGAATTCAAGGCTTCTACTGATGACTGAGCTTGAAAGTATGCTATTTTGTTTATTTTTCTTATTATTTGTCCACTTCTTCATCTAAACCTGATTTTTGTTGTTGAAAGCTTGAAATTTTTGTTGTAAACCTGTTTATTAGTTCAATCTATGAGAAGACATATTTTTCCCATACTTTCTCATCATGAATGGTGGCATTGATTAATTTTCTATAAGTATCATCCACTTCAGTGTACTTCTGAAAGGTGGGTTTGAAAACAAATATTTTTTGATCTCATGCTAAATTAATAAGTCAAATTTCAAATGTTCAATGAATTCCTTTCCTGTGATAGTCCCTCTGAACTTGGAAATTTTGGCTTTGTCTGTGGCTACTGAGAACAATATTCGATAGTATTCTTCAATAGTAGCCATCTTGTCTCTTATTCCTCTTAAACCTGACAATCCTTTTTGATGTAGCACATTAAATTTCCTGTGAAACTTCTGGAGGCTGGCCTCTAAATTATGGCATTTGTTCTCAAGTTGCAACATTAGATTTCTCTTAATTTGAATCTTTATAACCTCCAGAATAGTTTTGGCTCTGTCATCAACTTAATATTATTCAAGTTCCTCTTTTGTTTTTGAATTAAAAATTCTGACTAATGTTGTTGCATCTCATGGTTTGTGACCGAAATCTTTTTTTGCTTATGTTATAACCTTATTTGATTTTTCCACTAGTTGTTCTTGTTCAAACAAAATTTCAATTGAAGGCCATAAATCAATCATGGATTCATTTATGTCTTTCCAAATATTTTCTTTGGATTGCGCTATGGTTTGATAAATTGCAGACTTATTTTCTAGATTGTCTATTCTCTCAGTCAATCTGTGACTTTTTCTAATCTTTGCTACATACACGTTGTCAATACTAATTTTTGTTCTTGGATATTATGAATTTGTACTTTCAGTTTATCAATTTCCTATCCTCACAATGATAAATATCTGATGGCTTTAGCCAAATTTATTAATGGATCAGTGGACTGTATCTCCCTTGTTGTAGTGGTAACTGCTGAAGTAGAAGACCATGTTGTTGAAGTGCGTGTAATTGGAATTGTTGCCAAAGGAATAACTGCTACTTGAGTTGCTTCTTTTTCTTTATCCTTTAACAAAGCTTCTAATTTTGTCTCCATTTTTTGTATCTCTGTATTTTGTTCAATTATAATTTTTCTCCATTTTTTGTATCTATGTATTTTGTTCAATTATAATTTTGAACATGTTCTCTTTTTCCTTCATTATTTCACCAATCTCTTTAGTTTGATGATATTCAGTAGTAGGGAGTTTCAATTGTTTCCTCAATGCTTGAATGCCAACATTTTTCCTCTTAATCATCTCCTCAACATCTTTAACATTGCTAGGATAATATCCCTATTTAATTACTAAATCTACCAAATACTTTATCTTAGTATCCTTTTCCAGAGAGGATATCTTTTCCATCGTTTTCTGGGACTGGCTATTATTTAATGAAACTTGTAACTTATATTTTTCCATAGTTAAATTGGTTAGATTTGAATATATAATTTATCCATCTTGTTTATGTAAATAAATCTAGTCAATAGGATGGATGTCCTTTGTGTTAAAGGAAAATATTGATTTCTTATAGTCCTTTGCAATATTTGGAAATGGAATTTTAGGTTCAAGGAATGCCATTTGCAACAACCCCTTTTCAGTATCAAAGGGAGAAATTAATTTGTGCTGAGATGCTAAAGTTTGTTTACAAAATTCAGCGTAAGTGGTAGCCTTCAATGCTTCAATTTTCTTTTTGACTTCCTTATAACTAGAAAAAATGCTCAGTTCAGTTTGAACATGAGCTATTTCTCATGTATTATTTGTCTCCAATGGATCCTGAGAGGCTGAAGATGTAGGTGACCCTATAAAAAATTCTTCAATTCTAGGAAAAGTTTTAGAATGGGGGCCTATTAAGACTAATGTGGTTTGTGAGATTTCTTTTGGAAATAAATCCTCAAGAGGATTCTTCTTCTTCTTTTTATACATAACAAACTATGTCTGCTGAATTTTTGTAACTCAAGGGGAAACAATTTCCCTTACTTTCTTTGCATGATTTTCGTGAGGAACTGGAGTCTCAGATGATGTAGGAGTAAAACTCTCCTCTTCTGCTTCCTGCAATGTGTTATCTTGCCACTCCTCTTGATTCATATACTGCTTAATTTTATTTCCAGGTGTATGAGAATAAGGGGTAGTTTTTTGTTCTACCCTTAGCTTGGAAATAACCCCAAGGGATCATAATACCAGGAAATACTAGGTTTAAATTTCATTTCCTTCAAGAGAAGATTTTCCTCCTTTTTTGTTGTTCTGGAATTACAAATGAAAGGTCTAACTTGAGTTTTGATTTTAAACAAAGACTTCCTCTTAGATGACACAAAGTGCAACTCATCCATATTTATCATCTGTCTGATGTATTACAATGAAATTTTTTTTATAGGTACAAACTTTGGAAACCTGTATGGAGGAAGCGCACAACCATACACTCTAATCTATGTATAGTTTTGCTATAAATACCAATATCCTATATTTGTTTTTTCACAAAGATGAATAATCCTTTTAATTTCAGGAGAAATTCTAGGGATTACATCACTATTAAGTAAATATGAAACTATGTATAAAAAGTGATCTGTGTAGTCACTGAAACAGAATTCATTTGTATTCTTTCTAACCAAGGAGGTCCGATGAATCACAGATTGAGGGTTTCCATGTTCATCTAAATTTTGTAGTGGAATTGAAAACTTGTCTGACCAATTGAATAAGAAAAAATATACAAGAAAAAATGCATTTTTGAAAGCTCATTCTGTAGAAAATTTCATGAATTTATCATGAATAATCTCTGCTAGGAACTCACTGTAATTGAAAATTATAGAAGGTTTTTCATCTTTTGAAAATACTGATAAAAACCCTAGGATAATCGCATCAAACCATTGATCAAATTGATAACCTAGAAAAAAAAAAACTATTGAAGTAACATGTTTTGTTATCTTTGGGAACATTAAAGCATGGTAAGGTGGACTTGTCTTTGGCGATTCAACGTTTTAAGGTAGAAAAATTTCAAAAAATTTAGATCTTTGGGGAAAGGTAAGATTTTTGTAAAGGTACATGATGGATTCTACAGAAAAAATTATGTAGAGGAGTTGGGAGTTTAATCTGTAGCATTTGGAAAATGGATTCAGATGTAAATGTAAAAATGACATCATTGTTCTAAGCAAAATAACACTTTAACTAGGAATATATCTGAAATGACACCAAGGCACAAATTCAGGGAAGGAATGTGTCTGTGGGAATATGAATTGAGGTTTGAAGGAGTCCCATAAGCTCAATTCATCACTAATATCAACAAATATTTTCTTCATCCACTTGTGTAATTCATACAAATCAAATTCACATTGTGTTTCTGAGATTTAATACTCCTATTCAACTAGTGGCAGATGGTCCAGGTCTATTACAGGCGGGAGCATGTGGTTTTCCTTTGCCATTTTGGATTTTCCCTTTGATGAAGACTTTGGAAAGAATACAAGGATAGGAATAATGGTTACTGGGTAATTGGTCGGCTCACATAGTGTTGTATGTTGATCGGTTCACTAAGCTTTTACTAGAGCCTGGTACGTAGTTGTTTTTGTACTGGAGTGTAAGGAAATAATGGGCAACTATGAGTTATGCTATAAAATAGTTATTAAACATTTGAGGAAATTTGGTATGGACGTGGGGTATTTATGGTAGAAACGGTTATTAATACAAATGGATGGATAATGATTATTAAATATTTAACGGGCAGAGGACAAGTGGCAGAAGCGAAGTGGATATAGCCTTTGGTGGGAGCGAGAATGGTCACAAAGGGCATGAGCAACTTTCGGCAAAAGGCGCTGGTGGTTTTCAAAGTGGGGGGGTTTGAACTACCTCTATGAAGGACATGTTGCACAAATGAATTAATCCAAAAAGAAATTCGGATTGTCCCCCCCCCCCCCCCCTTCCCTCGCTTTATTAAATGTCGTTGATCGGGCAGAGAATATCATGGCGGTTGATTGATGCACCTGATATACCACAAATGAAAAAGATTTCAAATCGAAAAGAATTTATTACAAAACATAAATCAATGTTTTAATTATGCTTAAACTAATTAAAATGATTAATTAACTACAAAATTCAAAATTTAGTCTAGCACACATATTTTGATTTTTTTTTAGGGATTTATTCCTTTTTCAATATTTTTTTTTTTTATCATCGTTTCTTTTTATAACATATTTTTTTAAATATCCCTTTTATTTTTTCTCTATTTTTTCTTTATATATATATATATATATATATATATATATATATATATATAGAGAGAGAGAGAGAGAGAGAGAGAGAGAGAGAGAGAGAGAGATTTCTATTTCTATTTTTTCAACAACTACAAGTAAAAATAAATTATTGTTACAACATTGTCTCCAACTGGGGATTTCTTCCCCCCGTGGGATGCAGAGAACAAGTAGGTCCATGTGACTTCTCCTCGAGTTGTGGAGTTTTTTCTCCGAAATCACACTTTGACAGTGAAATATATATAAAACTGGTAATGTACAATGAACTATGATTTTAATCAACTTCAGTACTGAATATAGTGTTTTAGATATTTTCCATTGACAGGAAATGTATAGTGTCTTCCTTCCAGGTTCTATAGGAAAAAAACATTGTTTCCATTTAATTTTTCAATGTTGAATGGTCCCAACCAGAGATTATCAAATTTACCATGTTTCCCTTCTTCTTCTCTTCAGGCATCCCATTTCAAAACCAAATATCCTTCCCTGAAATCTCTTTCTCTATATTTCCTATCAAACAAATTTTTCATATTGTTTTTATATTGATGAAGTTTGTACTAAACTTCATCTCTCTCTTCATTTAACTCTATAATCTGATTGACTCTCCCAGAAAAATCCTCAGGCTCTTTATTTGATTCTTGTAAAAACTTCATGATAGGAAAGGCTAGCTATGTAGGAAAAATGGCCTCAGTGCCATAGACGAGCTGAAAAGGGGATTTACCTGTTTATCTTTTGGGTGAAATTATGTTGGTCCAAAATGCATATTTAAGATGATTTTCCCAGTTTCTCTTATGATCTGCAAATACATGTTTTATCACCTTTATCAAAATCTTATTAGATGACTCTGCCAATCCATTCCCATGAGGGTAGTATGGAGCAGAACGATGTAATAAAATCTGATATTTCTAGAAAAATTATATCATTTTGAAACTAATAAATATCTGTGCATTATGTGTGACTATCCGTTGAGGACATCCAAATCTGGATAATATATTTTCCTCAATATATTTAATGATAACAATATATGTAACATTTTTTACTGGGATAGAATCTACCCACTTTGTAAAGTAATATGTGGCAGTTAATATCCAATTGTGTTGATTGTTGGATGTTGGATGTATCTCTCCAATGAAATCTAGTCCCCACTATAAAAAGGGTGCCTCAATCAAAACTGGAACAAGGGGGAGTGCTTATAATATTTTCTTACCAGCAAAAATCTGAGATGGAATGCAACTTCTGACTTTTGCCCCATCTTCTGAAAAAAACTTTGGCCAATAGAAACCTTCTCTCAATATCTTGTATGTTATTTCTCTCCAAGCATAATCCCCCCCCCATATTCCTTCATGAAACTGATCTATAGCACCTTATGTTTCACTCTCATTCAGGCATAGAAGTAATATGTTTAATGGATCTTTCCAATACAGGTTAGCATTGATAATACAATACTTCATAGCCTTTAATTTAATAGTTATGCATTGATTTTTTGTGAAACTAGGAGGGTACTAAAAATCACGCAAAAAGTCTACAATATCATCGTACCATTAAGATAACAAGAAAGTTGCGTGAATACGAAGTGGAAGAGGAATTGAATCTATAGAAGAAGAAGGTTCTTGTGGATTATTCTCTCTTGAATTTGGAGAAGGTTCTTATGGATTCTTCTCTCCTGAATTTGGAGAAGGTTCTTATGGATTCTTCTCTCCTGATACCTGCATGATAGTGCTTATTCCCAAAAGTTTACATTTAGATTCAGCCAACAACTTCGCTAAACCATGTCCTTTTACAAGCTTAGTAGATTTGATTTCTAGATCAAATTTAGGAATTTTAGCTATCCATCTCCCTCTCCTACCATCTGTATCAGGTTGGGTAAAAATGGTTTTGACAACATTATTTGGGACATGAAGGACATGAGTTCTAAAATATTTTAGGGCTTGTACAAGAGCATAGGCTTGTTTTTTAAAAATGTCATATTTTAGCTTTGCATCTCTCATAACTTTACTAAAAAAGGAAATTGGTTGGTCATCTTGGTTATCATTCTTTTACAGTAAAAGAACAGCTAAAGTGGTGAGGAAAAAGAGAAAGTGTTGAACGGTTTTGTATAATAATAGTTGGCTAGTACTGGGGCTTCATAAATAGCCTTTTTCATTTTTGTAAAATCATATCTAGCATGCACTATCCTTTTAACCTCATGATATTTCTTCAACATATCAATGATATATTTAAAAATCTCAACATATTTGGTATAAATCTTCTTAGAAAATTAATATTTTATAAAAAACTTGAATTTATTTTTTATTTCTGGGCATACTAATTACCTAAATTGCTGAGACCCGTTTTGGCTCAATTACCACTCCTTATTTTGAGATGATGTGGCCAAGTAACTTAACTTCCTTTACGGAAAATAGAGATTTCGTTGGGTTGAGTGAGATTCCAAATTTTTTTCACCTATCAAAAATATTTCTCAAGTGCTTTAAGTGCTTTTCATTGGATTTTGAAAACACATTTAGATCATCTAGATAAATAACCATAAATTTATCAATTTTTCCAACAAAATCTAAATCCATGGCTCTTTGAAATGTTGCTCCTACATTGGCTAAGCCAAATGACATCCTAGCATACATAAATGTACCCTAGGGAATTGTGAACATTGTTTTTCCTTTGTCTTCTGGACTTACCAAAATCTGCTTATATCTAGAAAAACAATCTAGCATGGAAATTCTATTATAACCTGAAACTCTTTGGAGTAATTGATCCATTTTAGGAAATGGATAATTTTAATTTAATGATTATTTGTTCAGATTTGTAAAATCCACACACAGTATTATTTCACCATTATTCTTTCTTATAGCAACTAAATTAGCAATCCACTCAGAATATCTAAGAGGGACAATAATCTTGGCATCCAATAATTTCTTTAGTTCCTTATCAATGGTAGGAAGCAAAATTGGATTTATTCTTCTTAATTTCTATTGAAATGGTTTGGCTTCTGGTTTTAAAGGGATCTTATGCTCAATGAGATTTGTCTCATAAGTTTTGAGCTCTTCATAGGAACAATAAAATATATCTTTATCATGCTCTAGGAGATTGATATATTTGTATTTTATGTCCTTGGTAATGATGCTGAAATTGCCTGAAAATTCAACAAGAAATGTGTGTCTAATTTAATTTTCCCTTAATTAAATTGGACAATAAAATGTAATTTTATCTCATAATCACTTGTAATAGTTAACTAAGTGTGATAAACTCAATTAGCTCATGAAGTTATAGTTGAGGATGGTTGGTGAGGCATGCAGAGTGATTCTATTAGTTATGGAGTTGGAGTTGTAGTTAGTGCATTAGTTTAATGCATAAGAAATCAGTTAACTCAACTTATTGAGTTAAAGTCAGTTGAACTAGTTGTAACTCTTTGTTGCACTAGTGATAGATCAAGTGAATTAAATCAGATTTAATTCACATGCAGTGATATGCCATGCAACTGATGATTTACTATTAATATCTGCATGCATGTTAGTTCCAGTGGAGACCTAGTTGAGATAAAGGTTAAAGGGATGTTAACTATCAGTTGTATCATTAGTAGGTTTCATGCATGCAGTAAGACAAACATAGAATTTCCCATGAGAATTGCGCAGTTTTGGAAGGATTAATTTCCTAAATAATAGGTATTTCATTCCACATGAATTGTGCAAGCAAGGAAGGCTGATTAGTGGCGATAAATTGGCTAAGTGTTGGTCAATTTTGTCCAGATCAGTGTGAGACATTTGTGAGAGTGTAGGAGACTCTTGTGAGAAGAGTGCATTGTAATTGTTTCATGATTCCTTGGTGAATATACTATAGAATATAGAGGGGTTTTGAGCAGCAATCTTTCCCGGAGAAAATATTTTTGTTGTGTTTTGATTGGCGACTGTGTTTATTTTCCGTTATTGATTTGTAGAAGGATTCAATATCTTGATTTAGTAGATCACATGATCTGATTGAATCCATTGATATACATATTGTATAATTTCTACATGGTATCAGAGCACAGGAAATCACTATAGTGGAGAAGAAATTGATTTTGGACTAAATAGCATTCGAATTTGCAAAAGTATTCTCAGTGCGACAGGTAGATCAGGATCAAGATGACTTTCAATTGCTTGAGATTGGAGTGTGCACTTGAGGGTGGTTCCAATTATATTGTGTGGAAAGATAGGATGGAGGTAGTTCTGGAGGACAATGGGTTGAAATAATTCATTGATAATGACATTCCAAAACCCGTTGCAGTAGATGTTGCTCTTCTTGATGCTTGGAAAAAGAAGGTTTCAAAGGCAAGGAGGATATTATTGGAGGGATTACGAGACCACATTGTCTCAATTCTCCATGGAAAAGTGACTCCATATGAAATGTGAAAGGATTTGACAGATCTGTTTCAGAGCAGCAGTGATCATAGAAAACTGGCACTAAACGAAAAGCTCAGGAAAATCAAAGTGGAGAAAGGTGACACTATTCTGAAATATTATCCAAGTTTGCCCAATGTCGATATTAGCTTGGGAGCATCAGAATTACTGTCGCGGATGATGAATTGGTGGGCCTTGCTATTCTAGTCCTTCCCAATAGTTGGCATAATTATCAGGACTCCGTCAATGGGAGGGAGAAGCTATCATATTGGGAACGACTTTGGTCAGATTTGGTGCAAGAAGAATTCAGGTAGAATACCAAGGATGAATCTTCATCTAAGACAGATGATGAAGAAAATGTTGCCTTGGTTGTTAAGGTGAAGAAGGGGAAGGGAAAGAAATCCTAGTCCAAATCTGAGTCTGGAAAAGAAGGAAAAAAGTGCGACATGTCCAGAGTGAAGTGTTTTCACTGCCACGAGCGTGGACATTATATCACTAACTATCCACAAAAGAAGAAGAAAAATAAGGCTTAAAGATCTGTAGCTAGTGAGGCTTTGGCCTCACAATTTGAGTTGGACTTCTCACTCATTGCATGCATGGTGTCAAGTGTGATGGGATCAATGTGGTACTTGGATAGTGGTGCATATTTCCACATGAAGAGAGACAGAGAACTTTTCAATAGCTTGGAGGAGAAGGACCTCCAAATGCATATCGAAATGGGTGATGATAGGTGGTACATTGCTACCGGGATTGGTACTGTTACCTTCCAGAGATAGTCAGGTAAAGCCTTTTTATTAAAATATGTAATTCATGTACCGAGCTTGAAAAGGAATTTAGTTTCAATGGCAATGTTGGAGGATAGAGGCTATGATGTGGAGGGAAAACTTTCCTTCAACACAAAGCCATAGGAAAAGCTAAGAATATTGGGATTCGTGTGAAGAATCTTTATAAACTTGATGTAAATGGTTGCGCAACATTGATGGGTAAGCCAGAAAAATTGGTGAGCCAAGATGAGGGTGAGTTATGGCACAAGAGATTGGGCCATCTACACCACATATCCATGAAGTTCATGCAACAAATTTCTACAGGACTTCCCAAGGGTACTCTTGCGCAGATAGACACATGCAAGGGATGTACTATGGGGAAGTATGCAAAGGCCATTTTTCACGAGAAGGAGAACAGAGCTTCGGAAATCCTTGATAGAGTTCACTTAGACATTTTTGGACCATTCTCTACAGCTTCGACAGTAAAGCACATGTATTATGTGATACTTTTTGATGATGTTTCTAGATTGTGTTAGATCTACTTCATGCAAAAAAAAGATCAGACTTTCTCAAAAAATTTTGAGTTCAAAGCACTGGTGGAGAAATACATAGGGAAGCATATGAAGGCTCTTAGGAGCGATAATGGTGGTGATTACATCTCCAATGAATTCAAGAACTTCTGTAGCAAAGAAGGAATTCATAGAGAGTTGGTTGTGCCTCATAACCCACAACAGAATGGGGTCGTAGAAAGAAATAATAGAACAATTGTGGGTGCGGCACAAATGATGTTGCATGAATAGGGGATATTGTTGCATTTTTGGGCGGGGGCATGCAACACAATGATATTTGTGCAAAACCGTAGTCCTCATTGGATACTTGGCATGAGAACACCAGAGGAGGTTTTTTCTGGTAAGAAACCTGATGTTTCATATTTTAAAATTTTGTATCATCTATCTATTGCCATGTGACCAAATATTCCAGGAAGAAGTTCAAACCAACAACTCATATTGGGACATTTGTGGGGTACATTGATACTCCCCGCAACTATCGGGTGTATTTTCCAAAGAGAAGGATGATTGTTGTGAGATAGGATATAAAATTTGATGAGGAGAAATCCATGTGATTGTCCCTTGAGAGGGAGCTGGATTTGCATGCAGATGAGGAACTCTTGGTTCCAAAGAATGAACCTCAAGATGTGGAGCAACCACATGCCAAGGATCATGGAGTGGCATAAAACACTCATGCAGAGCCATCCACCAGAAATGGTATAAGGCGCACCATGGAAGCCGATAGATTGAGACTTTATGCGGCAGAACATGTACGAGCACCTAATTCACTCCACAAACAGAGACAATCTCCAAATAGGTTTGTTGGATACATGGCTCTTATGAGCAAGTGTATTGTGACAAAACCATCATCCTTTGAGGAAGCAGTGCAACAACTAATTTGGGTTGACACCATGGTTGAGGAGTATGAATCCATCATCAAGAATAATGCTTGGGAAGTTGTCCCAAGACCGGTTAGAAAATCAGTGGTTATATCTAGATGGATTTATAAGGTGAAGCAGATGACAGATGGGAGTGTGGAGAAGTACAAGGCTAGATATGTAGCCCACGAATTCTCACAAGTTGAGGGGATTGAATATGAGGAGGCTTTAACACTGGTTATGAGGTACTCATAGATTAGATCTATCCTTGTACTCTCAGCGTAGATGGGGTGGCAGATACATAAGATGGATGTGAAGATTATGTTTCTCAATGGATTTATTGAGGAAGAAGTGTACATAGAGTAGCCAAAAGGTTTTGAGATCTTTGACATTGAGTCACACGTGTGCCAAATCATGAGAGCATTGTATGGGCTGAAGCAAGCACCTCATGCTTGGTACACTAGAATTGACAACTATTTCACTGGGTTGCAGATGCGAACTGTACCGGATTGTGGTTGAAGGTAAGCTCTTGATTATCGTACTTTATGTTGATGATCTAATTTTGACAGGTGATAAGCAACTGATAACGTCTTGCAAAGAGGATGTTGCAAGAGAGTTCTAAATGAAGGGCATGGGACTCCTTCACTATTTCCTTGGTTTGGAAATATGGCAGCAGGATGGTGAGCTATTTTTTTCTCAAGGAAAGTATGCAAATATTCTGAGTAAGTTTCACATGGAGAGCTGTAAACCCATGGAGACTCCTCTTCTAGGAAATTAGAGGAAGGAGGATGCTACTTGAGGTGAGATAGTGGACGCTACTCATTAGGGAAATTTTGAGGTCTAAAATGGGCCTCCTAAGGAAATAATAAAATAATAGGTAAACCAATAAAATAATATTTATGAATTTGCAATTCACTTTTTGCACCAAAATCCATATAGCCATGGTTAAATTCAATTCAAAAGTTGTATCAAAATAAAATTAATAAAAAAAAAGTGTACTGATGTGACTATAAATAAGAATGAGCTTTTCAAGAAAAATTCATTATCATTGAACAACTAATGCATTTGTCATTTATACTTAAATAACTTAAGATAAAATATAAATATAAATTCATAAGTTCTTAATTATATAATATATTATTAATTAAAATTTATATTATTTAAATTAATATAATATATAAAAAGAATATAATATAATATATGTAATATATTCTTTTAGGTATGAATTTTATATTACATATTGAATTGATTTAATTTATAACATAAGAATAAATAATATATAATATAAAAAATAATATAATATATATTCTATAATATTTAGATTATTTTTCATAATATTGTATATACTAATATATAATATTAATATAATCATAATGAAATGAATTGATTTGTATTTAAAATTAAAGAAAAAAATATTTAAATAAATGTAATTTATATTTATAAGTATAATATAAGATTTATACACATCAAAATTTAGATGTATTTTGCCCCAAACTATGTTGAACCTAATATATCTTTTTTCAACATACAAAACTAATATACCTTTTTTCATCATACAAAACTAAAATACATTTTTTCTTTAAGTGTAATATGTTTGTATTGTTATTAATATTATAATAGAATTATTTATAGATTTGTTTTATCCTAAAATTACAAGGTTACATTTTTAATTATTTTGATTTCATATGTATAATATATATGTATAGATATTAACTTATAATTAATTTGAAATTGTAATCTTAAATAAAATGAGATGAATATATAGTTTAAAAATAAATATATGAAAATATACAAATATAATATTTATTGAAAAGTGTGTAAATACATGAATATTGTGTAAAGATATGCATTGTTTCTTTCAAATATATGAGATGACAATAATAATATTTTATTCAAAAAATGTGAAATTATATTTATTATGTGTACTTTAATTTATGACTTTAAAATTACTTTGAGCACTACCATGGTTAATCATGATTTTTTATCCGCCATTGAGAATGTGACAAGTACGTACCTTTAACTTATGTAATGCCACCTCAACCATTAGAGATGATTCCATCCCATAAAATGTGATTGGTTCTCATAAAGTGAATTTTTATTGTAAATTTTTCTTAGGAGGCTCATTTTAGACCTCCAAATTCCCTTGATGTGTTTACAGGAAGCTTGCGGGTTAACTGATGTACTTGGTGAACACCAAACCAGACATTTTCTATGCAGTTAACCAACTAAGTCAAGCTATAGTTAAGCCGACCAAGATCTTTTGGAAGGAGGGTAAGCATGTCTTGGGATATCTTAGGGACACTACAGAGTATGGATTATGGTATAGATAGACAGAGGGAGTGAAGCTTCAAAGCTTCACTGATGCAGATTAGGCAGGAAGTCCATCAGACAGAAAGAGCACATCATGAGGGATCTTCAGTATAGGAGCGGAAATAGTTTCTTCTTACAGCAGGAAGCAGTGATCTCTGGCACTTAGTTCAACCGAGGCATAGTAAATGGCAGCAAGTCAGGCTGCATGTGAGGCCATCTAGATGAGGAAGATTATGGTTGGTTTGTTTGGTTCTCAGATGGATCCGACGGTGATACATTGTGATAGCCAGAGTTGCATTAAAATCTCGATTAATGAGATATTCCATGATAGGTCCAACCACATAGACATCCGGTACCACCATCTTAGATATTGTTTTCAGAGGCGCAATATGTTACTTAAGTACATTCCCATGAAAGATCAGGATGCATATATCTTGATGAAGGTGCTTGCTAGGAGAAAATTCGAATACTATAGAGGCATGATCGACAAAGAATCCCTTTCTTGTTGAGAAGGAGTGTTGAAAAGTCACCAAGAAATGTGTGTCTAATTTAACTTTCCCTTAATTAAATTGGACAATAAAACGTAATATTATCTCATAATCGCTTGTGATAGTTAACTGA
The DNA here is from genome assembly GCA_034641835.2 of Pinus albicaulis. NCBI lineage: Eukaryota > Viridiplantae > Streptophyta > Pinopsida > Pinales > Pinaceae > Pinus > Pinus albicaulis. The sequence continues at coordinate 538,137,054 of CM076577.1, forward strand.
GCATGATAAAATCAATTAGCTCATGAATTTCGAGTTGAGGGTGGTTGGTGAGGCATGCAGAGTGATTCTATTAATTATGGAGTTCGAGTTGTAGCTAGTGCATTAGTTTAATGCATGATAAATCAGTTAACACAATTTATTGAGTTAAATTCAATTGAACTAGTTGTAACTTTTTGTTGCACTAGTGAGATATCAAGTGGATTAAATCAGATTTAATTCACATGCATTGATCTGCCATGCAACATATGATTTACTATTAATAGTTGCATGCATGTCAGTTCCAATGGAGACCGAGTTGAGACAAAGGTTAAAGGGATTTTAACTATCAGTTGTATCATTAGTAGGATGCCTACATGTACATGTAGTAAGAAAACCATAGGATTTCCCATGAGCATTGCGCATTTTTGGAAGGCTTAGTTTCCTAAAGAATACAAATTTCATTCCACATGAATTGCGCAAGAAAGGCACATTGATTAGAGGTAGGAAATTGGTTAAGTGTTGGTCCATTTTGTCTGGATCAGTGTGAGATAGTTGTGAGAGTGCAAGAGACTCTTGTGAGAAGAGTGCATTTTAATTGTTTCATGATTCCTTGGTGAATATACAATAGAAGATAGAGGGGTTTTGAGCAGCAAACTTTCCCTAGGAAAATATCTATGTTGTAGCTTGATTTGCTTCTTTCTTTACTTGTTGTGATTGGCGATCATGTTTATTTTATGCAATTTATTTGTATAAGGATTCAGTATCTTTCTTTAGTATATCGCATGATCAGATTGAATCCATTGATATACACATTTTTTGTATAATTTCTACAAAATTTTCACATTCTTAATTTCTTCATCAGGTCAAATGTTACAGTCTTCTACATCCTCTTGTTGTTGTTTATTTAATAAATATTTTCAGAAATATTTTCAAGGGGTATTAGACCCTTGGGAATATAGTTGTTGGAAATTAGAGGATATTATGATCAACTATCTTATTTTTCAATTATGAAGCTTCATTTTTATGAGTTGACTTATGATCAATAATTTATTCTTCCTCAATTTGTAAGGGTGAAAAATCATCAATTGCCTATAGGAAACTCTCCAATTGTTCATCATCTTCATACACTTGCTAGTGTTTAATATTTCCAGGTATTGAAGGCCTATATTTCACTTGAATTTGATATTGTAGTTGCATTGGATCAAGATTTTTAAAGGAACTAGCAGAAACTACTAAAGGGTCTGCATAAATGTTCTCATCTCTTGGGATTGTTGTAATGTTAAAAGCTTGGAAATAGTTCTCTAGGGAATCCCAAACCTCATTTTGGTAATATCTAAGCCTAGGATGTTTTTCTTGGCATATATTTCTTACTTGTTTTACTATTAATTCTGAGTCATTGAAAACACTTAAGTTTTTAAATTTCAGACTTTTAGCTACCTCAAGGCCTAAAATTAGGGCTTCATATTATGCTATATTATTAGTAAAATTTAAGTCTAACTTAAAGGATTGGGTTATTTTTTCTCTATTTGGAGAAATTAAGACAGCTCCTGCTCCAACACCATCTTTAGAAAAAGCTCCATCAAAGTATAACTTCCACACATTAGTCTTTATACATTTATGTTTATTTACAATTTGTTCAATGCTAATTTCAGAATTTTGGAAATCATTAGATGAAAATGTGAAACATCCAAAATCATGATCAACAACATAAATCAAATGATTTATTGTTTGATCGGCCTTACAGAAAGTGTTAATGAATCTTACCTCTCTGTATAACCTAAGATGTTCACCCCCATATATCGGAATAGTGGCATCAGACATATCCATTTTCAAACTTCCACCTAATTTGGCACATCATGATCTTGATAACAACAGTCAAAATTTGGGAGGGATATCTATGACTATAATGTCTAGCATTACACTTTTTACAGGGATTTGTGCTAAAGTTACAACTAGGACTTTATCAGTCTGAGACAAGAAAATTTCTTGGAGTCAAAGGTGTAAAAACCATGGTAAGGTCTGGTAATTTTCAATTGAAGTTGATCCATGATTACTTTAGGCATAAAATTGTGAGAGGACCCAGATTCTAACATATAGTTATATAGAAGAAAATCATGAACTTTGAGACAACATAAAAGGGAGGAAAATTTTCATCAATCATGTTAGAACTAGGACCAAAAACCACTAAAGTTTTTTCATCCTATAAATTGATCACATCTCCCTCAACATATATACTCTAGGATTGAATCCATTTTGATACTTGATTTTATATCCTATATTTTTGGAGAGTCTGGACACTAGAACAAGGGTGTTGACTCTCTCTAGCTCTTTCTCTACATTAAAAATTGTTGGAACATTATTTTCAAATGTATTATGTTCATTGGGTTGAATTAATAGCTGAATTACAGTTGTTTTGGTTTTGATGGTTTTTACTAGAGGCTCATTAATTGTGACATTCTTAGTTGGCCTACCAGGGAATGGTCTATTCCTAAAATCATATCTTCTTCCTAATTTGGCAATAAGATATTCAGAAAATGCTTGAAACTTGGAAACTTGGTAAGCCTCTTAACTTTAGGTTGAAGATTGATCAGAAGAAATTGGAACCAGAGAATTTTGTAACGATATGTTTCCCAAACAATTAATGTCATTAGTAATTGATGGACCAATTTCTTCAAGTTACCTATCGTCAATTAAAAATGGAGGCTTGGCCTTTTGGTCAATATTTGGTATTTGTAGGATTTGAGGTTGAAAAGGTATCTTATATTGAAGTTTAGGGCTATATGTCATTGGTTGAGGGGTTCTATGTTGTGCTTCCATTTTGGAAATTCTATTTGAAATATTTCTCAATAGAGAATTAATTTCATCTATCTTATGATCTTCATCCTTATTTTTTGAAAAAGAAGTACTTTCTTCTCTAGTCTTCAATTTTCTTTGAGATTTTTCAGCCTTTTCTTTAAGTTTATTTGATGTAGATATATTTTCCTCAACCTTATTATAATTTTTTTACATATCTTCCAAGGTGAAAAATCTTATTTCTCTAAGCATGACAGCAAAATCATCATCAAATGCCTTTTAAAATCTAACCTTGGCTGCAACTACTGGAGGTTTACAGTCTGGTGCCATATTTTTATAGATTTTATTAAATATTTTTATAAAATCAGAAACAAGTTCACCATGATTTATTTTCACATCACCAAATTCAGTAAGATAATATACAGGATCATTTTTTACTCCCCATTGGTTTTTAAATATTTTTTTTTAATTCATTCCATGTTCGAATTGATTTGGCATGTAATTTTCTAAACCAGATTCTTACATTTCCTTCAAGAGATTTAAAAAAAAGTATCATGTATACATCTTCATGTTCAATGTTCATATTATCATCAAAATATAAAAAAGCAGCTAAATGATCTTCAACAAACAAACCAGTATCTCCATTAAACCTAGGTAGGTGTTTAAGATATCTATCTGGAAAATCATTAAGTTGATTAGGAAGAATTTGTGCAACATAACAAGCTTGAATGATGGGTTGAAAACCATCCATTCTATTAGGTGAATGAGGTGAAGATAATGGAGAACTTGAAGTAGAAGATGAATATGAAGGTGAGGATGACCTTCCCTTTAGATGATGAGAAGAACTCATAGAAGTTTTAGGAAATGGTGATTGGATCACTAACTACTGCATTTATGGACCAAAAATTCCTTCACCTTCAAATAAAGGATTTTTATATACATAAATACTATTTTGAGGTTTTTCAAAAGCTGTTGGAAAAGTATGAATGACAGAAGAGATGAAATCACTTGGTTTCAATTCAGCTAATTCTGTCCCTAATTCTGCTTCTGATTTAGGATATTCCGAAACAGTTTCAGGAATTTGATAAGACTCTAATTGATAAATAAGAAGAGTTGATTGCAAATCAACTCCCTTGGATAAAAGGTCAAACACTTTGGGTGGTAAAGATGATAGTTTAAGGGGAATTGAAGTAGTTCTAAAGGGATCAACCTTTGAAACAATTTCAGGTGGAAGTGAGGTAGAAGTTGAAGTGGAAGCTTCCAAACTTCTCCTCAAAGAGGAAATTATCACCAGCATCTCTGGATCTGACAATGGAGAATAGAGATGACGATCTGAGTGAGATCTTGTGTTCTTTGGTGAAGCCGAATTTGTTTTTGGAATCTTCATGTGAAATATTTTAACCTAATGACCTTTTTTTACCATTAAAAGGAGATTTTAATCATTGTTCCAGGGAAAATAATTCAAAATTTCCATTCCCCATCAACGACGCCAATATGATGTTTCACCTCTGTAGAAAATTCTAGGTCAAGAATTATGCCAGAGCATCTATAATATTTTTTTGGTTTTGCTACTGTCAGAATTTTCATTTTGACATTAGTGATCAAAATCAATATTTTCATATTCATTTTAGGGGTCCCACTCAGGAATTTTTTTATCATTCCATTAGGTCATGAAAAAAATTGATTCACTGATGGTAGCTCTAGTCATAAAACCTCACTCTTTCTCCAAATTTCACATTTAATGACCCACCTTCATGTCTTGTTGAGCATAAAACAATATTAAAAGCTCATTTCACCATTTCATTATGTCAGTCAATGTAAACCATGGAGTCAGGTCATCCAAGGTCCCACTACGTCAACTAGGTTCTCAATAAGGTCAGCAAAGGTGTGAGAGTGACTCAAATAATACTTTCTCAATCATATGCAGAGGATTTATGAGCATGTAAATATGATTTTTAAAGTTGTAATTTTGGTTTCAAAGTATGATTTTCATACCAAAATGTAATTTTATTCAAAGAAGAGATGTAATTTATTTTTATTTTTTATGTAATTTTATGCTCATAATATGTAATAATTTATGTCCCAAGCTACCAACTAAAACTTCACATGAAAAACTGAAGAGAAGAAAATTCAAAGTGAAAAGTGCCAAACTCTAGCAACATCATCCTGGAAAGAAGAAAAATCAAAGGAAAAGGGTAACCAACAATGTTTTCAAAAGGTGAAATGAGGCATTATAAAAGTGGGTTTTTTTATCTAAATTCAAATTCACTCGAGTATTAAATACTTATTGACATAATTTCAAATTCATTTGTCTCCTCCAAACACGAAGCAAGCACTCTAAGAGAGAAAAATTTTGAGTTCCTAGGAAAAATTGGAAAAAAACAGAGCAGAGGGCGCAAATCCTTAACAAAGGGCGAGAATACTTAAGCAAGGGCACAATTCCTTAACATAGGGCAAAAATCCTTAAATGAGGGTGAAAATGCTTAAGAGAGGGCACAAATGCTTCTATGAGGAAAAAAATGCTTTTGTGAGGGCACAAATGCTTTAGGCGCTGCACATATGAATAGAGAACCCCCAGAAACGTATTCAAGTGGAAAAAAATCATTTCCAAGGCTTCATCAACCTTCCCATCGGTCTCCAGCAAATGAGTAAGAGCTAATGCCATTAAATACCATCTTCGTCAAGCTCATGTGTTGAGTGTTGTGAAATTTAGGTTATAATTTGGTGTTTGAAATTATTTTAAAAACCTAGTATCCCCATTGCATTCCTGAAAATTCCCAAATTTCAATCCCTTGCATCTTTATAGCCTTCCTACAATTGCAAACACCCATTCCTAAACCCTAGTTTATAAAATTCCCTTTTCCAAAGACTTTTTCCCAAAAACCTAAGCACTAGGTGCTAAATTTAGCTAGGCTCCCAATCCCCAAATCCCCATCCTAAATCCCATCATACTACTACTCCCTATCCCCTCCCCCATTTCATACATCTCTAGAACCATCTCCTTTATTTTCCCTTTCCCATTCCTCATTCCTAGAAGCATATTTCACGCCATCCATTTCCCTATGGTTTTGATAAAAACACCATGGCAGAAGAGGAATAAAATACGTCATACAGTGAGGGAGAGGAAACAGAGGTGAAGAGGCCACATAAATGGGGAAGAGCACTTAGAATTGAACCTACCAGCACTAGGGAAATATTGGCTTCTCCAATGACTGTGACATGCTTCAAACATGTTGGTTGTTATTAGTTCTGTGAGAAAATTCAAAGGGTCCAACACCATCACATTTTGAACAGACTTTTCATATCTAGAATCTATGATAACCAAGTTAATTTAGTTGGTGTCACCTTTACTATATCAAGTGCTATCATTTCAGCTGCCACCGGGATCCCAAATGTTGGGGAGAAGTGATTCAAGAAAGGTGATTTGGAGAAAAATTACTTTGAACCTTTCCTAAAACCAAGATACAAGAATGAGAAAAAGAGGTTATTTCATTTTTCTCACCTCCTCAACAGATATGCACCAATGACGAGGATAATCATGAAATAATTTTCATGTGAAGGTAGATTTTCAAGGCTTTATTACTATCACATATGGCTCTTAATGCATTTCACTAGAGTAAGGATGCTTAACATACCCTACTATCTTTTCCGGAGCATAGATAAGATGACATATATTGCACAGAAAAAGGATTATGAACATCAAATGAGAAGTATTTTCCATCATTCCCTCATTAAAATCATATTCCTATACCATATCAATCAACTAAACATTTCATGGAGTGCCTTCATAGCCAATGATATTTTCGAACAGCCATCTACTCAACATGCACAAAATGTGCCTGCATCATCTTATCCATCTACTTGCATCCCTCCATCTCAGCCCATAGAACATTCATCATCATCAGATCAATCCCCTTAGCCTCCTTCATCTCCTTCTCATCATGGCATTGGGTCACCTAGAGGATTGAGGACAATGAGCCTAAGTGGGATAGTATGGTTGAGGTTGAGCCATTTCCAAAAACCTACCAGAGAGGTCACAGGAATGTGTTTTCTCCACATAGAGTGGAAGGTTCCATGCCTTCTACATCAACAATGCAGGTGGACAAAGGAAAGAAAAGGTGATTGAGGAAGTCATTCATGATGAGGAGGACCTCCATGAAACAGAACATGAATTTGAGATTGTTGATGTATATGAGGATAAAAATGACAAAATCACTAATGTAGCCATCAAAGAAAAGGATGTCAAGATTAAGGAGCTACAAACTAATCTTGACAAGGCCAAATATATCATAAAATTCCTTGATTAGGAGAATGAGCAATTGAATACTAAACATGTCATTGATGAGGTCAAGTATATCACTGCTCAAAGGGAGGAAGAAAAGGAAAAAGCTATGCTAGATTAGACACTTGAAAATTATGGCTTGCTTGATGAAAAAGAGGAACAAGCACCTATAAAGAGACCTAGATTTAGAGGGATGAAAAGAGCTCTAGCTCTATAAAGGCAAAGGGAGGCTGAGCTTATTGATCAACTAACCCTAAATGAGCAACTTTCCAAGTGATCAATGAAAATAGGGAGCCAATTAGCACTTGGAGAAGATTCTAACAAAGGATTACAAAGACAATGACCTATTGAGGAGGAAGGTCAAACACCATGCTATAAAAGAGAAAATTTCAATGGCCAAGCTCAAAAAAGCCAATGCAAAGATTGAATATTTGACCATGGAAGAGAAGAAAAAATTGGACATACTTGCATAGGCTTCCCTCCAAGCCTATACACATCATCATTGGCCATTCTACCAATTTTGAAGAATTTTGAAACTTTTCAAAATCTGGGATTTTCTGAGTTTTTATGAACAGGCATTTATTAGAAATTAGGTCATTTGCACAACACCCTAGGCATTGCGCAAATGTTTCTGACACTTTTTGAGGGAACGGAGACCACCAATGGATTCCTAAGGACAAATAAATTCCATAAAACCATGTTTCCAACCTTGATTTGGAGATTTGATAGGTGAAAATGTCAAAAAAATACCTAAAAATCACACTTTTGCCCCTATTTTGGCCCAGGTGATGCACATAGAGCAGTCTTGGGAGAATGAAATTTTTATGGGTCAAATTAGCTTCATTTTGAAAAATAGATGCATATTAAGAAATATGACTTGAAGGGATTTCCAATGAGCCATCTGGGGCTGGATTTGGATACCTGAAAGTAAGTCAAAAGTGGCCTTGAACGGGGAGGGCACAAATGACACAACGAGGGCACAAACGACATAGTGAGGGTGCAAATGACCATTTGGTGATATTTTTGAAATTTCTCTATAATTTTGACTCTACTTTAGAAAATCATGTTTCTACCTATGTAATTATTCTATTGATAAGTTACCTAAGGGTATATTCATTGGTAAAAGTTATCATTGAGTCAAATGAATCAGTTTGAATGTAATTAGGAATGAGTCACTTGGACCATCCTACACTTCAACTTTCAGCTCAGTATTTTGTGGATCTCTTCCACACCTCATGGATTTGACCCCTAAGGATGAGTGAATGTTGTTTTTTTGTCTATTTATTCCATTTATTCACTCTTAGCAAGGGTTGGAATCAGTTTGGATGTTAACTTATTGATCAAGGAACTATTGTACTCAGTTTTGGCCAATTAATAAAGAAGAGTTGCAACTATTTTTTGGGATACATGTGGTATGATGTTTATCATTGTTTTTTATTCAGTTTCATATGTTAGAATGTGTTTTATTCATGTTAATTACATCTCTATTGTATGATTTCTTTCAAGTTGATAGGAAAAACACATGCTTTCTCATGCTCTATTTAGGGAAAGTTATCATAATTTGTCCATTTTCCTCTATTTGGGAGGAATACCTCTCCCATGCTCTTCATAGCTTCTCATCAGTATTAAAAATATCTCATCACAATCATTTTAAAGTTATAAGCCTTATTCCTACCTTTCCCCATTTAATTTCTCCAACCCTATCTCATTTTCCTTGACCTAGCTCCCTTGACCATACTTTCATCCAAAAGCCCGACCAAAATCAATTATCAAAAACCTCTGAACTCACACCTAGCCTAAAAACCTAATCCATTCAGCCTCCTAGGCTATGTTTTGTGGAGATATCCCTCTCTGACTTGGTAGGGCTAGCTACCAAGCCAAAAGTTTGGTATGTGGTTACCTCTGTTGGGATTCCTTCTTCAACCCTGGGAATTTGGTGGAGTGATAACATGTTTTAAAAAAAAAATGGATGACAAAATCTCTAAAATGTTTAAACATGTGAAAATACTTAATTACTTATTATGTATTAGAAGGGATGATTCTTCACCTCTAATAGTAATTTAGCTTTTATGAGATGTGTAATGTTGAAGCTTTAGAAATTATATGATTTTTTAAACATCAAAAATATTATTTAACGAGTCATATACAATGGATGCGTGTAAAATAATTTTACAACCAAACAATATATGTTTAAAACTTTAAGGGAAGACGAAAATTTAATGATATATAAGAGTTAAAACAAACATACAATTTAATTAACTAATATCTGTAAAGGATTATAACTTCATCGGGGTTTTTAGATAAATTGAAACTCAATATTATCATACCCAGAACTCCCATAAAATTCAAACATATGCAGATTAAAGACAGAGTGGAAATATAATTGATAAAGAAGAACCTAGAAGGACACAAGTTGTTTTGAAATGAATCCAAAATACTTTTATTACTTCAAAAATAATTTCGAAGGATACAAGTCTACTCAAAATTCTATCGCAATTGTTCAATCCTTCATATCTCAATCTACAAGGTATTTATACAAATTTCTCTAAAAATATCTTCATTTAATATCAATATTTATTTACAAAATATCTTTAAGACAGTTTACAAAAATAGTTCTACATTATAGGAAAATTAAAATATCTCAAGCTCTTTGGCACTAAATTCGAATATTTTGTTGATGAATGGGATTGAAAGGCTACTATATAGTTGTTTTTTCTAATTATTTGTCCACTTCTTCCTCTAAACCTGCATGTTGTTGCTGAAAGATCAAAATTGTTGTTGTAAACCTATTTGTTAGTTTAATCGACGAGTAGACTTATTTTTTACCATCTTTCCTCATCAGGAATGGCAGATTTGATTAATATTATGTAAGTTGCATCCACTTTAGTGTAATTCTAAAATTTTGGTTTGAATACAAACAAATGCTTGATCTCATTTTGAATTAACAAGTCAAAATTAAAACCTTCAATGAATGCCTTTCCTGTAATAGTCCCTCTGATCTTGGAAAATTTGGCTTTGTTTGTGGCTATTAAATACAATATTCGTTGGTGTTTTTTACAGGTCAATTTGGGCATCATCCCTAAGATCAATATGGATAGGGTCTATCATCCCCTAATTCAATACAAGTAGGGCCTATCATACCCTAGTTCAGTTGATACATGCCCTATAGAAGTCATTCCACTGATGGCTTTAATTCATGAGATTTCCAATGTTTAAAGAATAGTTAAAATGACCCATTGACTCATCAAAACTCCTTTTAATGGGCCTAAGTGCGTTTCAAATCACTTACTCCCATGAAAGGGTGCTCTGCAAATCACTTCCCAAAACTTATGGGTGTGTTTGTCTCCTAGGAGCGACATCATCATTGTTCTGGGAATATCCACATGTCCAGTGCCTTGTAGAATATCTCATAGGTGTCATACATCGAATACATGTGTTCATAAATCACCATTTAACCTAGAAACATGTCTAATATATTATTAGATAGCCATTAAATTCCATATATTGAGAAACTACCTACAATTTCCCTATAAATTGAGCGCTCATCTAAGTGCTAGGGAGGAAGAAATTTGTGTGGTGTTATGTTGTTGGATTATCAATTGATGAGAGTTGGAGTATTGTTATGCTACTGAGATGATGCTTAGTGTGATGAGGATGGAATGAAGTTGGAGCAGGTTGATGATGAATCGATCTATTAGTTGTAATATTCTCCTCCTAATTTCTTAATAAATATATATGTTCTTTCTCTAATATATATGCTTATATATTGTGAATGTATTCTAAATTGTGTATGTATTCTTAGATCTAATTAGTTCAATTTGGTTAATATAGATAGATATTTTATATTCGTACGTTTTTTGTTGTCTTTTTTCTTTGATTGCAGGTATCGATCTAGCGGGTTTAGTTGGATTGACAGCGACAACAACAAAGAAAGAAGAAGAACGAGAATGAAAAGATCACAATTAGGTCTCTTTCCCTTCTGCTTATCTATTTATCTTATAGAAAAGAATATTTATATTTTTTCTATTGTTTTGAGTGAAGGAACGCCACACTCAGGGAAATATAGTTTATCCGTAGATTAGAATTCTGCATAAAAAATTGTCGACCATACTGGGGATAAATCCATCATTTATGGTGTTTATGTCTTTTTTTACCATATTTAGTAGACTTTAATTCATCTTTTCAGTCATTTGAATGTACTTCTTTCCAAAGAATTGTGTCTAAGCTTCTTGTTTTCCAAACCTAGTTGCACCCAATGCACTGTTGGTTAGTGTACAATGCTCTACAAAGCACTGCCTCCCATTCAGTAGTGCTCTGCAATGCATTATCTTCCCTTAATGGGTGTGTTTCCCCCTCAGCCAGCCAAATTCCATCATCATTTTTCTTTGCATTCAGTTTTAGCCAATTTTCTGTTGTATTCTCATATGTCTTATTTCTCTTAGAGACTAGTAAACATTACATGTTCTTCCTCCTTTGGATAGTTTTTTGTTCAATGTTTCATTAGATGTTTTCTTTATCATTGTCAAATTAAATCCAAAGTTGTAAATTTTGCATTATATCAATTCTCTGTTTTCAAAAAGGAAATTTTCATTTCATTCTTCATTTCCTAAATGAAAATTGTCGTTTCATTATTCATATTCCTAAGAGAAATTGTTGTTTCATTCCTAGTTTCTCAAAATAAATTATTTGTTTGATTGATTTGTGCATTTAGTTTCTTTTTACTCATTCACATTAAAAGAAACTGAAATGAAAAACATGAATATGCATTTAGAGATTGTGATTCTTGCATAGGAACCAATTAGGGAAATCTGCATTTAGTTTGTGCTCTTTTTTCTATGCTCAAAAATATGATTGCTCTATCCCTTTAGTAGCTAAGGTTTTCATTGAAAAACTGAATTGAAAAGATTTCTTCTCATTTATTTTTCATTTTATAAATTTCCCATTACATCACGTGGTGAACCTGAAAGATAAAATGTTAAGAAATATCAACATAAAATTCACCTCAATCAACCTAAGAAAACATTGTAACATTAACGATAACACTTAGAATGTTTAGGCTAGAGACGTGTTCCATCATCGTTAAACATAACAGTTGTCACTAACTTGTCTGTGGTACATTTCGAATGTGAAATCCTACTCCACGTATGTAATTATATCAGAGCTCGTCGACGTACCTTCGGCTATATAGGGCAGTGTTATAGTACAAAAAGTATAAGGGGTGCTCTCACTATGTGGTTTCGGATTAGACAGCGCTAATAAGAACTTGGGCCTCCATGTACCTTCGAGTATATATGGGAGGAAAAAATTAGGTTGCTTACCATCCATTGGTAACTGAGCCGACCACCTTGTAACTTGTGATACACCGAACACAACATTTGGGGAGATTTCCTACCTGTACTTCTTGGTTCACCAGGAGGTATTTTGCAGTTCACAATTACCTGGTAATCCTTTTTCCTAGTATCACCCTTTTATTTGTTTTTTTTTTTTTGTAAATAAAATCAATCATTCATCGTGGAAGAAGAAAAATAATTTCCCCATCGTTCGCATAGAATAGCGCTTAAACCACCTTTACCTCTGAAAGCCATTTATGGTCGGCAAAGGCGACCCCGTTCTATCGAATCCAGCACCAACAATACCTCTAGTGCATCATCTTCATCACATATACCAGAGTCGTCTCGAGTCATTTCTACACATCTTGGTTTATCTACTGTCATCGAAATGGAGTCCTCACAACTACCAATGGACACTGCAAATCCAATCAGTGAGACCATGACGCAACAAAACTGAAATCAGACCCCTAAGGAGAGATGGTCAACTGTAGTCATGGCTCTGTCAGCTTTCCCTCCTCAAACCCCGTTCTTTGAACTCCACGTGGTCGTATTTCTCTTCTTAATTTATTTATCAATTTCAAAGAAATTTACAAATAAATCTATTCACAACTTTCACAATTTATTTATATTTCCTGGTATATATATTTACCTACGAACCTTAGGACTAAGGTTATAATCCTTCGCACTTATACACATTCAATCGCGGGAATTTAAATTATCTAAGTGCGCCATACCTTATAATCAATGTTTAACTTCCGAAACTTTGTATTTATACCTTACGCCTTTTAAACAGACGACTTAAATAAATCCTTGGCTCCAGCCCCACCTCTACAATCAATAGACCAATCAAACGCATGCACCATACCTCATTTATCGTTCACACATCTACAGCAAGCGAACATTGTCCGATGGCCCTTTCCCAGATCAACGGCTCTCGGAAATATCGCTCGGCATCCTAGTACGAATGTTAACGTGCGATGGCGCACTTTAACTGGTGGTTTTCCGGGGGTCCACCTCGCCACGCGTCAACAGGTCTATGGAATCGCTCCACAACTGAAAAATACCGCTTACACACCAAAAGCGGTGCGATATGGGAAATCCACCGTTGTAAATCCACTCCTGGGTTTGGTACAGTGCTTGACCATGGGTGTACATCTGGTTTGCACTATTCTTTTATCCGCTCCGTTTGTTAACTCAGGTCCTGACCCTAGTTAATAATTTCCAATTAACAACAAAAAAACGTAAATTTCTTTATTGAGTGGGGTTTCGATTACCATTAAACAGAGTTCACGACCAAGGTTTATCCAAACAATTACAGGGAAACGGGCAGAGAAATACGGACTTATACAACCACCACATCCAACGATTCCACACAGAACCAATGTACAATCGTCTTACAATTAAACAATTTCTTCACAATTAACGGTTTGAGAAAATACAATGGCAAATAGGCTCTGAAATCGTTTAACTGGAAAAAATTGTTAACACACAGATTTTATTGCAGAAATCTCTCTTCCTCTCCTCTTTTTCTCTCCCAATACATCCGAGGGATTACATTTATATACACAAACATATGACTCTTTGGTTCCTCTGAGAGGACTGTTCTAGGAATCAAAGGTCTAATTAAAATAATTCCACTAACTGAAATATGACAGCTAGACTAACTGAGCTATTCGACTTCTACGACTCTAACTGATCTAAATAATACAATCAACTGAGGTATTGACACCTAGCTGTTACAATTCAAATATTTTCGACCCCTACTAGCCCCAACATGTGGAAAAACCTCCTACATTGTTGGCTAGTGTCTAATTCCCCTGCATCAGACTCCTAAGGGAAATTTTCTTCATGGGCTCCTGTCCATGAGCTGTTCCACTGATCTACCTATCTTCTGCAACATTTCTTCAGTCATCCAAGTGGCATCTTCCTCTGCCTTGTATTTCCATTTGATCAAGTACTGAAAGTACTCTTGTCCTCTGGTCCTTCTGAATGGTCTTTTATCCAATATCTTCTCTAGTTGCAATGGTTGTGCTGGAGGTAGCTGCTCCTTCCACTCAAACTGTTCCTTGTCTGCTGATCTTTATTCTACGCCATCATCCTCATACTTGTACAAATCTGCAACATTAAAAATGGGAGATATTCAAACATCAGGAGGTAATTCAATCTCATAAGAATTTGCAGAAAAATTTCTAAGTATCTTGCATGGCGCAATCTTTTTGAACTTCAATTTGTTATATTTCTTCTTTGGGAATCTCTCCTTTCTCAAGTGTGCCAAAACCAAATCTCCTACATCAAAGTGAACTTCTTTTCTGCTCAAGTCTGCTCTGCTTTTTTATTTGATGTTTCTGCCTTGTAGTTGTTGTTTCACTTGTTCATGTATGGCCTGGATCTCTGAAGCAAATTCCTCACCATCTGCACTCCTTAGCTTTGCCTTTCCCAAACTTCTTAATTTGGATATTCCCCGGGGGTGCATTCCATAAACAACATGGAATGGGCTTTGCCCTGTGCTCCTGTTTGGTGAGTCATTATATGCATATTTTTCCTGGGGGAAAATATGATCCCATTGCTTGGGATGCTCTCCTGCAAGACTTCTCAACAAATTTCCTAGACTCCTATTCAATACCTCAATTTTTCCATCAATCTGAGGATGATAAGCTGAGCTGAAACTTATTTTGGTACCAAGTTTCTTCCATAGTGTCCTCCAAAAATGACCCAAAAATCTGGTGTCTATGTCTGAAATAATACTATTGGGAAACCCATGCAATCTAACAACTTCCTTGAAAAACAAGTTAGCAACATGGGTGGCATCAGTAGTTTTATAGCATGGAATAAAATGTGGCATTTTGGAGAATCTTTCCACCACAAAAAATACTGCATCATTTCCTCTCTGAGTCTTGGGCAATCCTAGAACAAAATCCATACTCACCATGTCCCAAGGCCTATCTGGAATAGGCAAGGGAGTGTACAATCCTGCATTCTGGCTCCTTCCTTTAGCATACTGACAGATTTTACAATTCTTCACAAACTTGTATACTTTTGTTCTCATCCTGGGCCAGAAATAGAAGTGGCTTAGCTGCTCATAAGTCTTATCAATACCAAAGTTTCCAGCAAGTCCACCACTATGCTTCTCTTTGATCAAATTTTCTCTCATGGAACATCTTGGTACACACAATTGGCTTCTTCTGAATAACAAGTCCTCCTGCAGGAAATAATCCAGCCACTGGCTTCTATCTGTTAAAACAGGGTTACTACATCCCTCAAATGCTTCTTTAAAATCTGGATATGTTTTATACAATTCTTTGAGAAAATCAAATCCTACAACTTCAAAATTTGTTTCTTCAACAAGCATGTGCCTTCTACTCAAAGCATCAGCTACTTTATTGGCTTGACCACTTATATGTTTCAAAACAAAATTAAAACCTTCGAGATAATCAATCCATTTAGCATGCTTATGTTTCAACTTGGGCTGCTGTACAATATACTGCAAAGCATGATTGTCAAAATATAATACAAATTCCCTGGACATCAAGTAATGTGTCCACTTCTTCAGTGCCTGAAAAATTGCATAGAATTCCTTCTCATAAGAGGAATACTTTATTCTGGTGTCGTTCAGATTTTCACTGAAATATGCCACAAGCCTATCTTCCTCACTCAACACAGCTCCAATGGCCTCTCCACTGGCATCACACTTTACTTGAAATGGTTTAGTAAAATCAGGCAGAATCAAAACAGGCTTCTCAGTTATCTTTTGCTTCAAAACTTTAAATTTTCTTTCTGCTTCAGCAGTCCATTTAAATGATTGTTTGCTCTTCTTATTGTCTCAATTGTGGGTGCATTGATCTTACTGAAGTTTCTTATAAACTTTCTATAAAAACTAGAAAGCCCATGGAAACTTCTCACCTCAAAAACATTCCTGGGTGAAGGCCAATCCACAATTGCTTTAACCTTTTCTGGGTCCATCTTCAATCCTTCCACAGAAACAACAAACCCCAAATACACCAAATCTTCCTTCATGAATGAGCATTTCTTCAAATTTATCAGCAGTTTCTCTTGGTGCAACTTCTTCAAGACATGATTAATATGCCTTAAATTTTCTTCTTTATTTCTATTGAAAACTAATATATCATCCAGATACACTATCACAAATTTACCAATGGACTCTTTCAACACTTCATTCATAAGTCTCATAAAAGTTCTAGGTACATTTGACAACCCAAAAGGCATTAGCATCCATTCATATAATCCTTCATTTTTTTTAAAGGCAGTTTTCCACTCATCACCCTATCTTATTCTAATATGATGGTATCCACTTTTTAAATCTATATTTGAGAAATATTTAGCACCACTCAAACAGTCCATTAAGTCCTCAACTCTCGGCCAAGGGAATTTGTACCTGATTGTGATCTTATTGATTGATCTAGAATCAATACACATCCTTCAGCCTCCATCTTTCTTTGGGCTCAACACTGCTGGTACTGCACATGGAATCAAACTTTCTCTAATCAACCCCTTGTCCACCATTTCCTGTACTTGTCTCCTAATTTCCTCATTTTCCTTGGGATTCATTCTATAGGCTACCTTCTTTGGCAGATTTGAACCAGGGATAAAATCTATCTGATGACTGATCTTTCTCACAGGTGGCAGCTCATCAGGTAAATCATCCACAACAATTTCACAGTAATTGTCTAACATCTCTTGGATTTATACTGGAAAATCAGAAATCTTTGTAGAAGTAAGAACTACCTTAGGTTTGAAAACTAAAGCAAAACTTACCTCTTCTTCTTCTATCTGCTGCAGATATTCCTTCCCGCTCAGCAACAAGGTCTTTGGATCAATCACTCTACTGGATGGCTCTCCTTCTTCCATGGGTATCAATGTATGATGTACCCCATCCTTGAAGAACTTGTAAGTGTTCTTCTTGCCATCATGCACTGCTGCTTTGTAAAATTGCCAAGGTCTACCCAGCAATATATGACACACATCCATGGGAATTACATCACACAGGACCTTATCTTTGTATTTTCCCATTTGCAGCTCTATCTCACACTGCTCTTTCACAACCAACTGGTGCCCTTTATGCAGCCAGGACACCCTGTAGGGATTTGGATGCTCCCTTGTCTTCAACTTCAAATTTTCTATTACCTTAGTGGAAACCAGATTGTCTGTGCTACCATTATCAATGACTAGCTGGAAGCACTTCCCTTGGACTTTGCATATGCTCCTAAACAAATTCTTCCTTTGTGCAGGCTCAGTGACCTCTTTGGCTTGCTTCAACAGGACCTTATTTACCACCAAGGATTCTCCCCTCTCTGGAAGAATTTCTTCTTCAATTTCTGCCTCTTCTCCAATCTGGGCAACAACAGCATTCCTTGGACCAGCACTCACATTCTCTGGACACTCATAGTTCTTATGCCCCACTTGCTGACATCTATAACACCTCAATTCTCTACCTCTACCTCTGTCTCTGCCTCCTCTTCCTTTTCCTCTGTAAGAACCCCTTCTGCCCCTTGCATCATCCTCTGTAGATGCATTCTGAGGTGAGCTACTGTTAGCTCCATCCCTGGGTGTAGTAGGCTTTCCTCTACCACCCTGACTTCCCTTTCCATGGAAAGTACCTCTCTTCTTGGCAGACTGTTTCCTCAGGAGTTTCTCCTCTACTTTCAAGGCCATCTGATAGGCCTCTTCCACTGTCTTAGGAGACAGGAGAACAATCTCATCTTGGATCTCCAGCTTGAGACCATTCACATATTTGGGAGTCTTCTCTGGTGTGTCTTGAAATTGCGCAACCCTTATGCTCACTCTGTAGAATTCCTCTGTGTATTCCTTTACTGTCAGCAACCTCTGTCTCAGGTTCTACATTTGCTTATACAATGTCAGTTGGTAATCACTAGGCAAGAATTTACCTTTTAATTTAGCCATCATTCTGGTCCAGCTCTTGATAGGTTGCTTTCCAACTCTCCTCCTTTCTGCCTGCACTCCATCCCACCAAAGTGCAACATGTCCTTTCAGCTTTGTTACTGCAAACTTGACCCTTTTATCTTCACTCACTTCTTCATAATCGAAGAATTTTTTCTTTTCATTTATTTAGTCTACTAGTTCTTCTGGATTCATTCCCCTTTCACAACTCGACACTTCAATTCTGGGCTTAACTGCAAACCCCAGGAAAATTCTAAGGAGCCTCATGTCAGGAGGAATCTCAACATTTTCTTCAGCTTCTTCTGTTTCAGGTTCACTAATGTCTTCCAAATCTCTGGGTTGTCTTCATTCCATGGCATTCATTCTGGCCTCGACCCTCTGCAAAATCCCCAACACCTCTGTGTTGGCAATGGGCCTCCTTCTGCGAGCACCTCTACCAACTCGGATCGCCATGTCAGCTTTTCTGCAAAAACAACCTTAAAACAATGCTTTGATACCACAAATGACACAACAAAACTGAAATCAGACCCCTAAGGAGAGATGGTCAACTGTAGTCGTGGCTCTGTCAGCTTTCCCTCCTCAAACCCCATTCTTTGAACTCCACGTGGTCTTATTTATCTTCTTAATTTATTTATCAATTTCAAAGAAATTGACAAATAAATCTATTCACAACTTTGGAAATTTATTTATATTTCCCGGTATATATATTTACCTCCGAACCTTAGGACTAAGGTTATAATCCTTCGCACTTATACACATTCAATCGCGGGAATTTAAATTATCTAAGTGCGCCATACCTTATAATCAATGTTTAACTTCCGAAACTTTGTATTTATACTCTACACCTTTTAAACAGACGACTTAAATAAATCCTTGGCTCCGGACCCACCTCTACAATCAATAGACCAATCAAACGCATGCACCGTACCTCGTTTATCGTTCGCACACCTCGTTTATCATTCACGCATCTATAGTAAGCGACCACCATCCGATGGCCCTTTCCTAGATCAACGGCTCTTGGCAATATCGCTCGACATCCTGGTACGAATGTTAACGTGCGATGGCGCACTTTAACCAGTGGTTTTCCGGGGATCCACCTCGCCATGCGTCAACAGGTCTATGGAATCGCTCCACAATCGGAAAATACCGCTTACACACCAAAATCGGTGTGATATGGGCAATCCGTCATTGTAAATCCACTCGCGGGTTTGGTATAGTGCTTGACCACAGGTGTACATCTGGTTTGCACTATTCTTTTATCCGCTCCTTTTGTTAACTTAGGTCCTGACCCCAGTTAAGAATTTCCAATTAACAACAAACAAACATAAATTTCTTTATTGAGAGGGGTTTCTATTACCATTAAACAGAGTTCACGACCAGGGTTTATCCAAACAATTACAGGGAAACAGGAAGAGAAATGCGGACTTATACAACCACCACATCCAACGATTCCACACGGAACCAACATACAATCGTCTCACAATTAAACAATTTCTTCACAATTAACGGTTCGAGAAAATACAATGGCAAATAGGCTCTAAAATCGTTTAACTGGAAACATTTGTTAACACACAGATTTTATTGCAGAAATCTCTCTTCCTCTCCTCTTTTTCTCTCCCAATACATCCGAGGGATTACATTTATATACACAAACATATGACTCTTCGGTTCCTTTGAGAGGACCATTCTAGGAATCAAAGGTCTAATTAAAATAATTCCACTAACTGAAATATGACAGCTAGACTAACTGATCTAAATAATACAATCAGCTGAGGTATTGACACCTAGCTATTACAATTCAAATATTTTCGACCCCTACTAGCCACAACATGTGGAAAAACCTCCTACATTGCTGGCTAGTGTCTAATTCCCCTGCATCAGACCATAAATCCAGATTCCGACGTTGTTCAACTAGAAGTCGATCTAGATCCCATTTTTATTTTACCAGAACATCTAGATCCCGAAGTCGAAAAACTTGAAGTTTTTCTTGTATCGGTCGTTCCTCAGTCATCTATAGCCATTGAGACTTCCCTTTTATTGTGCAGTCAACCACCTGATATATATCTCAGGTTTGATGGTGAAATTCTTCCACCTGGTTTGATTTAGATTGAGGAAGAACCTGTTATCACTCCACCAAATTCCCAAGGTTGAGGAATGAATCCCAACAGAGGTAACCACAAACCAAGATTTTGACTTGATAGCTAGCCCTATCAAGCTGGAGAGGGCTCTCTCGAAAGAGTAACAGCCAGGAGGGTTGGAGAAATTATGTTTTTAGGCTAGGTATGAAATGTATGGGTTTGTTTTGATTGGGGTTGGGCTCACTGAATGAGGATTAGGTCAAAGGGATTAGACTAGGACCAATTAGGTGGAATTGTAGTCCATTCGATGGGGCAAGGTAGGTATAAGGCTCAACACTTAAAGGTGATTTTTTGAGATGGAATAAGACAGATGATGAGCTAGGAAGAGTATATGAGATGAGTTATTCCTAAACTGAATAAATGGACAGATTATGAAAAATTTCCCAAAACAGAGCATGAAAAACATGAATTATTCCTTTCAACTTGAAATTTAACATATAATAGACATGGAAAGGTTTATGAGCTTACAAAACATTCATACAAATGATCACAGAGAAAAAAATATGTCAAACATTCATACCACATGAATCCCAAAGAAATAGTTGCAATTTTTCATTAATATCCAAGTCAAACTGGTTCTTGATCAATACACTAACTTTAAAACTGATACCAACCTTTGAATCCTATGAAGAACTGATCTAAATAGACCTAAAAAACACCTCCACTCATCCATAGGGGTCGAATCCATGAGGTGAGGGAGATATTACATAAAAAATTGGAACTTATAGCTAGAGTATAGGATGAGAAAAGTGACTCATTCCTATCTATAATGAACTGATTCATTACACCTCAAATGATTGTCTTGCCTAATGTATCTACCCTAGATAAAAGTATGAAATGAAATTTACATTCATATTGACCATTTACATTAGTAATTTCTCATTTTCAAAGGTAAAAAGTCAAACTGGAGTGAAAATCAAGAATTTGCTGAAGACTGTGAAAAATGGAATTTCCCTGTCAAACGCACAGTGTCCAAGAAGAAAAAAGGACATGTTTTTAAGGTTGGTTTTGAGTGCCTTCCTAGTGTTCAAATCATCTCCATTATTGATCATTGGAAATTTCTCTGAGATTAGTTTCCAAAATAACCTCCATTTTTTAAAATGGTGCTCATTTTCCCTGTCAAAAACCTATTCTCCCAAGTCTCGTAAACGCACAGCGACCAAGAAGAATTTGAGGTAGAACCATGAAAATTTGATGGTTTTTGGCACTTTTTATGAACCAATTGTTTAGTCAATTCAGTGTCCTGAATTGATAGCATAAATTATCAACCAGGGCTTTTAAACTGATGAGGTATATTTGCACTATATGTGCCTAAATATCCTTATTCTTATTTCATTGTTTTCAGTATTTTTTTGATGTTTTTGAGTTTTGTTATGTTTAGGTTTTATTATGTTGTTCTATGCTCAAAGGATGACATCAAATCTATGACAAAAAGGAAAGAAAGGGAATTTCAGACTCAAAACATAGTGTAATTGTAATTTCTGTCCATAATTAGGAAAATGATGAAAAACAGAGCATTCTAATCCATGGATGTCCTAGCTTGCAAATGAACATAAATGTAACTCAAGACATTATATTTCAGCCTGATCCTTTTAGTTAGAGGTTTTTTGGAATAGTTAGTGGAAGATATTGAACTGCAATGTGATGAGGATCTTCCTAAAAACAGATAGCAACTTAGAATATTATAGTGCAATCTTATTCATATGATAGAGATATTTTGGAACAGCTTGAGAAGAAAATTGCTATAATATGCTAAGGATCTCCTATGAATATTTGAACTACTTATGACATTACAGCTAGATCTTGTTCATCAGCTAGAGATTTATTGGAAGAGTTTATTGAAGGAGACTAGATATAATGAAATAAGGATCTAACAAGTAACCCACAGTATTACAATTAGGTCTTTTCTGTGATTTAGAGATTTATTGGAACAATTTTGAGAAAAGACTGCTTGTAACAATATGAGAATCTTCTATCTAATTGCAGAATAGAAAATGCTAATTAAATCAACATAGTACAACCAAATCTCATTTGCATAATAGTGATATGTTGGAAAAGCTTTTAAGAAAAAGAATGGTTGTAGGATACTGAGGATATTTTAATCTAAATGACAGAGCTAAAGTGCTGGTAACTCAAGATGTCACAATTAAATCCATTCATTAAATAGAGATATATTGGAAAATATTTGAGAAAAGACTAATTATAACATCATGAGGATCTGTTAGTTAAAAAAACAGTGCAAGACATGATACTAAAAGATATGAACTCAAAAAACTATATAAGTGAGAGATATAACAACACAGAATTAAAAGCTACTTATCTAGAAAGCATTTAGAAGCCTCCTTAGATAGCAGGGGCCCTCTGCTATCAATTTTGCATGAAAATATTTAATTCCTAAAGTTTGTCTTCAATACAACATCAAAGTTATGCTTCTTCTTATTATCAAAAATAATTCAAAACAGAGTATCACAGTATTGGCAAAAATAAGAGTTGACTTCCTTCTCTCAGTCTCACCAAGTTAAATTTATAGGCAATTACATAACTGATATTGAATGAAAGTAGGCATAGGTGTATTCTAAAGTCAAAATCAAACTAAAAATCCTTTTTAGGACTTGTGATTTGCTGATAGAAAATCAAGAGTCCTTATCCTTATAGAAATATGTTTCTCAGACTTTTGGTTTGACCACATACATAAGCATCTCCAGTTTTTTATTTAGCCTTCGTGGATGACAAGGAACAATGTAGGAAATATTTAGAATCTAACCATATATTCATTTTCTTCAGATGACACCTATAATATGTTCAAACACAAAAATGGCTACGGAATGTGTAACTGGCTATAGAATGACTGTATTCTGTAGCTAAAACTGCTAAGAAATCATTAAGACAACAAAACCACAAAGGTACAACAAGTTAATCATTGCATGTATTCCTTAAGTGATTTTAATCATTCTTATTGATCTTTAGGTCTATAAAATGAAAAAATAAATGATAGCATGAAGTGGAATTTTGCAAAGGAGAAGACACTTTTAGGACTCAACATACCCCCACTACAAAAATTTTGCATGTCCTCATGCAATTTCATTCCATTTGTAATCATACTTCTGCAAGAACATCTAACCTTGTTTTTCTGCTTCTTTTGGTGGTTAATGCCATCTTGGGTTTCCTTATGAGTTTCTTGAACTTTAGGTTAATGAGTGCCCTGTTCAATTTCTTGTTCCTTTTCTTCAACTTCTTATTTGCTTTATATAATCCTTCCATTTTCTGAGAGAGAGTGTTGTTAATGCTACCTTTCAATTTAACCTGCTCCCTTAGAATTTCATTTTCATTCTTAATATGGTTATTCAGTATCTCCAATTCATAATTGTCTCTTTTTAAATTTTCAATTGGAGGTTCTTGTGGACTAGGGGATATTTCTTTGTTCTCTGAGATTTTTCTCTCTAATGATTCCACATGGTCATAAAATTGCTACTGAGCTGGATCTACATTTGGGGTTCTTCTACCAGAGTTTTCTTCATATTGATATACAGGAGATCTGACAACTGGGGTCTGAACTGGAAATTCTTCTTCTTCAATGTTTATGATTTCAGTTCCTTTAATGCAAGTATTTTTCACCATGCCCTTAAGCCTAGAGCTTCTTCTCAATTTCGGTGGATTTTCATCTTTTACATCCTCTTCTTCAACATATTCATTTTTTAATTCCTCCTTCGTTTTATTCCTGAGTTGTTTCCTGATTTTTACCAATTTCTCAGAGATTATTTCATCACTGTCTTCCTGTGTTGGTAAATTAGGCCTGACTTCAAAAGTTTTAACATCTTTTCCTCTCCTACTTATTCTCACAGGTTTTTCTTTAGACAATGTTTCTCTAGGTTCTTCAAAATGGTTCCTTAGGAGGAATTCATCCCAATTATCTCCTATCTTCTTTAAATGAAACTCAATTAACATTTTAATTAAGCCATAATGATGTAAGATAGTCTCTAAGAACCGAAGCCTTTTATGGACATTTGAAGACATCCTTTTCAAACTATTAAGTAGAAAAAAGGGAAGATTTATTTCTTCATCTAGAAAATTCATCATGAGTCTAATGTGATAAAAATACATAGTGCCAAATATTCCTTCACAGGTTATGAAATGTTTTAAAATTAATAGCATATTCCTCCATTTATTCTTCAAAGCTGAACTAGGAATACCTTTCTTAAACACTGCAGTTTCCATACCTGGGATTTTAGCATTTGTCTCCAAGCCTCATTATGAAATTCTTTTTTTTTAAACCAACGTTCTCCATGTCTTGGTAGCTCTGTTGCTTTTGCTATGAATGCCTCTGTGATGGTGAATTTGATATCCCCAATCTCCACTTCTGATCCATCGAACGACCTCGAAAATGACTTTGTGATTTCCTTGTGGAATCCATTAAACTTCTCTATAAAGCTCAGCCATCCAGCCTGTTGCAATAACCCTTTAATCTGAGGGTATCCTTCTAAATACTTAGTTCCAATTGGCTCTGATCTTACAATAAGCCCCATTTCTTCTTGATGAAGATTGCTTCCTTTCTTTGGCTTCAATTCACTACTTTGTTCCTGTTCTTAAAGAAAAAGCAATTGTGAAGGGTTTTCTTGCCCTAAAATGACTTCTTTGTAGATGAGGATTTGGCTACGAAAAGAAATAGCGGTGAGTGGATGTGAATGGAATGGGGTAGTGGTAAATTATGAGGATAATCGAGTGTAAGAGTTTGACATGGAATTAATGACCATGAAGAAATATTATGAATATTTTCAAAAATCATCAATGAATGCCATGGTCTGATGACGTGACCTAATAGGTCACTTCTAGGTTCTGACTGTTAACTTTCAATTAATGATGATTTGTTATGGAGTGGGATGAAAGGAATTTAGTTAAGGAGTGTTTATGATAGGGGGTTGATCAACTAGAATCATAAAATAACTTAGGAAAACATATGACCTAACCACATTATACCTTTAATGATTTTCTATCAAAAATAATTTCATACAATTTTACCTTAGCCCTTTTTGAATTTTTTCTGCTTTGATGTGCTTTGTCTTTCATTTGAAAAATATTGATCCTTTAGGCTCCATAATATTCTTTGACTCATCCTCTGTTTAATGGAGTATTTTTTGCAGAATCAATTGGTTGCAGAATATGTCTGGCTTCAGAACAGGTAGCTACAAAATGTACCTATAAAAACTCTAAAATATGGAATGAAATGAAGTGAAATGTGGATGGGATGAAGTATGGAATGGAATGAAGTGAAAATGTGGATGAAGTATGGATAAAGTGAGATATGGATGGAATGAATGAAATGGATCATGAATGTGTAAAGTGAATCTGCAACTTATGATTTTCTGATACTTAATTACAGAAAAGAACAACTTTTGAAAATCTAAAGTGTCAGAAGAACTCTGATTTTCACCTTATATTTTCTGTATAAACATGCCAATCAATGATTTTTTTTCATGTTTATACCCCTATATATATATATATATACACACACATACACATACACATACACATACACACACACGTATATATATATATATATATATATATATATATATATATATATATATAATTTTATTTTTTTTAATATTATTTTTTTATATATATATATTGAATAAGAATACAATTAAGTTAGTGAAGAAGAAGGATTCTTCTTCACTAACTTCATGTCAATGTTATCTTGAAATTTCTTGACAAATTCCTCTCTTGAAAGTGGCTTATGATACAATTTTAGTCTGTGTCCATTTACAAGAAAGGCTACCTTTCCTTCATCTATTGTCCTGATTTTTATTGCTCCATTTTCAAATATTTTCACAATCTCATATGGCCCAAGCCAATGAGTCTGAAATTTACCTAAGAAATCCTTGAATTTTGAATCAAATAATAGAGCCCATTCACCTTCTTTAAATTTCTTTTCCTTGATGTTCTTATCATGCCATCTAGTCCTTTGTTGTTGGACTATGCTTGTTCTCTAGAATGCATCTTGTCTGATCTCATCCAATTCATTAATCTTCTCCAATCTATGCTTTTGTGCTTCTGTTAGATCAAGTCCTAAGTGGACTACCATTTTAAAAGTCTGGATCTGAAATTATATGGGAAATAAGACTTGTTTTCCATAAAAAAGTTCATAAGGAGTGAGACCTTTTGCGTTTCTCCATGTAGTCCTGTAAGCCTACAAGGCTTTAGGGAGCCTTTCTGCCCAATCTCTCTTGTGTAAATGAATAGTCTTTGTTAGGACCCTTTAATGAATTTATTGGTAGATTCCACTTGCCCATTTTCTTGTGGATGGTAGGGAGTAGATTTTCTGTGTCTAATCTTGTACTTTTCCAGCATTTTATCCACTAGCTTTGATGTAAATTGAGCTCCTTGATCTCTAAAAATTTCTCTTGGGACACCAAAACGAGTAAAAATGTCCTCAAAAATAAAATTGACTATAGATGCTTCAGTAGCAGAAATTAATGGTTTGGCCTCTACCCATTTGCTAACATAATCAGTGAAAACTAATATATATTTCTTTTGTATTGATGGAGGATTAATAGGTCCTACAAAATCCAAATTAAATTCTCAAAGGGTTCAATGTATACCTGAGGTTTCAGTGGCATTTCACCTGAAGGAGAAGGTTTCCATACCATTTGGCAATGGTCATACCTTTTAACATACTCTTTAGAATCCTTAAAGAGGGATGGCCAATAATATCCTAAATTAAGAATCTTATAAGTTGTCCTTTTATCAGAAAAGTGTCCACCACATGGTTCATCATGACATGCCTTGAGGATCTCAGGAATCTCATCTTCTCGAAAACATTTTCTGATGATGAAATCTGTACTTGTTTTGTATAACTCATTAGAAACCCATGAATATTTTTTACTGTCATAAATGATCTTTATTTTATCTCTTGTATTCATAATTGAAGGAAATTTTCCTGGAAATAGATAGCTAGAAATATCAGCAAACAAAGGAGTTTGAGTGGTAATTGCAGAGAGATATTCATTAGGGAAGTTATCTTCAACTGGAGTATTATATTTAATGTTTTGGAGTCTAGATAGGAAATGAGCTACTGTAGTTTGTTTTCCAGGTGTATCTAGAATAGTGATGTTAAACTCTTGTAAATGCAATAACCATATTGTGACTCTACCAATAGTAATCATTTTGTTCATTAAGTACCTAATTGCAGAATGATCTGTGTGAACAAAAGTGTCATAGCCTGTTATATAGTGTCTAAATTTATTTATGGCATGAACAACAACTAAGAACTCTTTTTTAGTTAGAGTATATTTCAACTCTGAAGGAGTCAATTTTTTTCTTGTATAGTAGATGGCATAAGGAATCAGGTCTTTTTGTCGCAATACATCTCATAAAGTTGTATCCGAGGAATCTGTTGAAATGTGAAAAGGTAATTTTGAGTTAGGTCCCCTTAAAATAGGTGCTTCAAAGGTTTTTGTTTTCAAGGTTTCAAGGGCTAACTGGCAATCAAAATTCTAATTGAATTCATGGTCCTTGGTAAGTAATTTGAAAAGTGGAGATTCTATCTTGGTGAAATTTTCTATGAATCTCCTATAATACCTTGTAAATCCTAGAAAACTCCTAACATCTTTTTGACAACTTGGAACTAGTAATCTGGAGAATAATTCAACTTTTGACTTATCAAATTTGATCCCATCTTCTGAAATGTGATGTCCTAGAACATTCCCTTCAATAAACATCATAAAACATTTTTCATGAATTATTGAAAGATTTTTTTTTACATCTTTTTAAAAAAAATTCCAAGTTTGCCAAGGCTTCTTCAAATGTATTTCCATAGACTGTGAAGTCATCCATGTATACCTCTACACAGTCATTTATTAGATCTGAAAATATTCCTAATACTACCCTTTGGAATGTTGTAGGGGCATTGCATAATCCAAATGGAAATACTTGGTAGGCATAAGTACCCCAAGGACAGGTAAATGTTGTCTTGTCTTGATCCTCAAGTGCTACTTGAATTTGATTATAGGCACTGAACCCATCCAAAAATGAAAAGTACTTCTTGCCTACTAATGTGTCTAACACCTGATATATGAAAGGTAAGGGAAAATGGTCTTTAAGAGTAGCTTTGTTCAGTTCCTGGTAGTCAATACATACCCTCTGTTTTCCATTCTTCTTGGGTAGAATCACCAAAGGAGAAACCCACTCACTATCCGAAATGGGATAAATAAAATTGACATTTAACAATTTCTGCAATTCTTCTTTAAAAATCTCCCTAAGATTTTGATTCATCCTTCTCTGAGGTTGTCTGATTTGTTTACAATTTTCTTCTATATAGATATTATGAGTGCAAGTCTTAGGATTGATCCCTTTCATGTCAGTGTACTCCCAAGCATATGCAGAAGAGTGTCTTTGTAATGTTTTGACTAGCTATTCTTGTTGAAACTTCTCTAGGTTTTTGTTTATGTTTAAGGATTTTCCTGGGAATATTTCAATTGCATAGTTGCCAAATTCTTCCATGGAGTAAAGAGACATCTGTCTTGATGATAAGAACTCAGTGTTAGACTCTTCTTGAAATTGTTCATATATAAATTCTGAAGAAGATTCATAATTTTCCAAAGTGTTCAGAATCTGACTATCTTCACTAATTTCTGAAATAGTGAAGAGAGGTTGTATATCTTCTTCATCATCAATGCACTGAGTATCATCTAATTCTATGATTGTCCTTGCTAGAGGATACAAGGTGAATTTCTTGGTTGAACTTCCATCAGAGATGTACGCATCACCAGATTTGCAGCTAATGAAAGCATCAGTTGTAGCTAACCAAGGTCTTCCTAATATAATAGGATGTCCTCCTAGATCATTTTTAGGATTTAGGATCATGAAATCCGCATGATACTCCAAAGAATCTAACGACATTGTAATGTCTTCTATTATCCCATCTAGTTTGATCACAGACCTATCTACTAATTTTAGTAGTGTGGGTGTAAACATAAGATTAGGAAGTTTTATTTTTTCCATGATTTGCCTACTCATGATGTTGATTGCTACTCCTAAATCAATGAGTGTGTTCTGGATTTCAATTCCATTGATGTGTATTCTGACAACTGGATTTCCTAGGTCTAGATACTTTGGAATGACAATCTTACCCATCATTATATCTGTTATTTTTCCTACCAATTGTATTTTCTTTTTCCTATTTTTTTCATACTCAACTCCCTTATTGTTTTTTCTAAGATTGGGATTTCCTTGATAGCTTGTAATAATGGAATCTTAATACAAAAATTTCTTAACTCATCTAGGAAATCATAGTTAGGCATCATAATTTGTTTTTCTATACCCATATCAATTTGTAATCTTTCTGGAAAAGGAGGTGTAGAAGTAGATGTTGATGGTTGATCTAATATAGGAGTTGAAATTATTGGCTCTTTCTGTTTTTATTTTTCAATATTTTGGTCTTGAAAATATGTGCTTTCCTCAAGACTTTTATTTACCCTTAGAGAACCTTCCTCAAAATAATTTTTCTCTTGTATAATTACAGAAGCTTTCTTATTTTCAAGTATTCTTCCAGACCTAATCTGAACATCGTTAAGGTCTAAAGGAGTAATCAAATAGGTTGGAAATTGTTGACCTTCTATAATATATGTATTCTGAGGATTTTTTTTGTTGGGTTTTGGTATTGGCTAGGAAGGAAATTCATTTGATTTTTGAGGAAATGGTAATGCAAGTGGTTGATTTTGACTTTGGTTCTGATGTTGTGAACTTTGTTGAGGATTTTGTTGAGAATTTTGTTGTGGGGGAAAGTTTTAATATGTTGGATATGAGGGATAATAAGGTGGATATTGATAATACTGGGAGAACCTTCCATATGGATTTTGTGTTGCTCGTGCCCAAGGTTGAGATTGATTTTGGAATTGGGGCCAAGGGTATTGCCAAGAGTTCCAATTTGGTGGGGGTTTATTGTAAATTTGATTATTAAACCCTTGTTTCTGAGGCCCTTGCCGAGGTCTTCTAGAGACAAAGTTAATAGAATCTGTGGAAGTTGTGGTTATTTCTTCTTGAAAGAGAAACTTAAGACCAGGGAGTGAAGGAAAATTCCTGGTCTCATGTTTTTTTGAACAAATTTCACAAGTATCTATTAATTTTGCATGTAAATGACAATCTCTCAAGGAATTCTTCTTCCTACATTTGGGAAAAAATATTTCAAAGGCGTTAGTTTCAGATTTTTGCTTATTTTGTAACTTAAGGGTGTCTATTTGTTCACTAAGACTCCCTAGAATGTTAGATTTAAATTCATCAAGAATATTACCTATTTCTTCCCTACTTACTGTTCCAGCTATAGATTTACTTGCCCTTGCAAGAGTAGGGTCTCTTCGTACTTTTAGAGTTTTAGATTTTCCTTTTGAAAGATTGATACATAACTCAACTATATTAGGTAATGGAAGCTAAGATATGTCCCCTTTTACCATCATATTAAGGATATCTATCCATTCATCCCTAATTGTTTTGAACAAGAGAGCCTTCAAATTTTCTAGATCTAAGGTTTCCATTTTTGCCCTCTTGATTTTATAATTAAATGCTTCCAACAAATCTTCTAGATTCTCATCCTTTTTTTGCATCATCTTGGACACTTCTTCCTTATG
The DNA here is from genome assembly GCA_034641835.2 of Pinus albicaulis. Classification (NCBI taxonomy): domain Eukaryota; kingdom Viridiplantae; phylum Streptophyta; class Pinopsida; order Pinales; family Pinaceae; genus Pinus; species Pinus albicaulis. Next base: position 538,168,114 of record CM076577.1, read on the forward strand.
ATTGACTAGTATACACTAATCCAAATATATATCTAGAAATGCTTTCCTCATGTCTTCCCATGTCCTAATAAACCTATTGATTAAACTCATAAAACATTTTAATGCTGCTCCTTTCAATGTTGAAGGGAACAATTTAATTTTCTTACCATCTTGTAGATAATCATAGGTTCTACATAGAACTTCAAATTCAAATAAGAAGGTTTCAAGATCCTCACTTTTCATTCCATGAAAGTTTGGAAGAATAGAAGGTGAGATGTTTTTCATAGTTTCATTAGTTTGTTCATCTACTATAGGGAATCCAAAAGGACTTCTAGTTCCCCTTCTACCTCTTCCTCCTTCTGCATTTCCTCTTCCTCTTTCTACATTTCCTCTACCTCTTCCTTTGTCTCCTCCTCTATCTCCTCCTCTTCCTCTACCTGCTCCAAATAGTGTATGTTCTTCATTAAATACTTCTCCTTCCCCTTCTCTTGCCATGATAAACTCTTCTCAACTGATATAGGGTTCAGTTGGAAGAGCTAGTTATTCTACCGGTTCTTCTATTAAGGGTATATTCAAGAAACATTTCTCTTCTACCTCTTCACTAGGGATTTGTAATTCTTCTGTTGTAATGTATTCTTCTGTAGAGGTGAAAAAAGTTACCCCTTATGTAGGAGTCCTTGGATCTTCTTCCTCTAGAATTGCTTCAGTGGATGAAGTGGGAGATCTTCCTGATGGGATATCTAATCTTGAAACTTATGGAAGCCTATGACTAGTATAGTATGGAATGTGATTCTCGGTTGGAGGTATACTACTTCTTGGTCTAGCTGGAGTGATTGGAGTTGTGGGAATTAAACTTCTACCTCTTACAAATCTACCCCTAGAATCTCTTTCTCTATGCATATCATTGTTTTTTGGAAATAGGAAATAAGGCTACCTAGTTATACCTCCCTGGCAACGACGTCAAAATTTTTAGTCAATTCAGTGTCCTGAATTGATAGCATAAATTATCAACCTGAGCTTGTAAACTGATGAGGTTTAGTTGCACTATATGTGCCTAAATATCCTTATTTTTATTTCATTGTTTTCAATATTTTGTTGATTTTTTTGGGTTTTGTCATGTTTATATTTTAGTATGCTAATCTATGTTCAGAAGAATGACATCAAATCTATGATAGAAAGGAAAATTTTGAGATTGCAACAAGATGATGAGCTTAGTGAAAAGAGTCGCCTTCACTAAGCGGGCCCGCAAGCTATTTTTGGCGCAAGTCTATTTTTAGACATATGGATCATGTTCTATGAGTTGCAGGATGCTATTTATGGATGGTTGGTCAAGTCAGAAAAATAGATGGACTTTTATTTTTAGACATATTGGGCGGAATCTATTTTTAGATTGCCAGTCTAAAAATAGATATGTCGAATATTATTAGCTCTTAATAATATTTAGACTCTAAACATTATCTTATTCTCTTGGAGCACTTCAATTGCGTACGTATGCACAGATGTTGATTTAAGGAATTATGCTATTCCTTAGGTTATGGGAGCGTCATATTGATACTTTAGTTAGAACTCATGTGAATGAGTTTGGTGGAGTTATTGAGGTAGCTGGTGGAGTTTCGTGTTCGATGAATCAGGTTAAAACATAGTTGAGCTAGTTGTATCTAGTCTAACTGATTGATACACGGTGAGAGTGGTGTGAATTAATTATTAATTAATTCACTAATTATTAACTCATTAATAAACTAAATAATACATCAGTTAACTACAGTGCATGGACAGTTTCAGTGGAGACCAGTGAAGAGGTAGGTGAAAGAGCAGTGTGACTATCAGCTGTGACTATAGTGTTGCATGATTTGCAACAACAGGTGATTGGAGATGCCAATAAGAGAAAGGATGAATCAATAATCATTCAGAGCCATTCTTCAGCAGTGATTGTGTAGTAGAGGCAGGCTATCAGGTGGCAGAGATTGGAGCATGTGTTTTGCTAGATCGGGCTTGATTAGTGTGTAGAAATTGGAGATTGTACTGAGAGCTTTGTGAGGAGATTTTTATAATGATTGCTACATGATATCTATGACATATAATATACAGATAGTTGGGGTTTTTCAGCTTTAATATTTCCCATAAAATACTATGTTCATATGTGTGATTGTTTATGGTTTTAATGTGCGCATGCGATTGTTTTTATTTCCACAATTAATGATCAATGGTAGAAGAGATTCTATATTGTGCATGAAGTTAAAATAGCAGGATAAGGAATACCTGATAACGCTGTCAGTTATATAAATTTATACATTATATCGTGTTTCGACATTGATCATTGGAGCAATTGCAAAACATTGAAGCGGTTGAGTTAGGCTAGTGGAATTTGAATTTGCAGTAGTGTTTTCTTGGTGTCAAAGTTGAGATGTCTTTCAACGGATTGCGATTGGAGTATGCCCTTGAGGGCAGCTCGAATTATATTGCATGGAAGGATAGGATGGAGGCGGTGCTGGAGGACAATGGGTTGAAGGATTTCATAGATGCAGAAATTCCAAAACCTGCTTCTAGCGATGCTGCCGCACTTGACGCATGGCAAAAGAATACAAAAAAATGTTGAAGGATTCTGTTGGAAGGTGTGAAGGATCACATAGTGTCTAGCCTTCATGGTAAAGATTCTCCATTCTTGATGTGGAAAGCTTTGACAGACTTGTTCCAAAGCAAGAGCGACCAGAGGAAGTTGGCACTCAAGGATAAACTCAGGAAGATAAAAATGGAGAAAGGCGATAGTATACCCAAGTACCTCATGAAGTTTGTCCAGTGCAGGGATGAGCTGGGAAGTGTCGGGGTTACTGTAGATGAAGAGGACTTGGTGAGCTTGGCTCTCCTTGGGCTTCCGAAGAGTTGGCATTCCTATGAGGACTCTGTTAGTGGTCGGGAGAAACTGCCAGGATGGGAGCGACTTTGGTTGGATCTTGTGCAGGAGGAGATAAGGCAGAGTACCAGGGACGAATCTTCATCGAAGAATGAAGATGAAGAAAATTGTGCTTTGGCTGCCAAAGCAAGGAAGGGGAAGAGCAAGAAGAATGCTTCTCAATTCGATGCGAAAGGCAAGAAGCAGGACATGTCCAAGGTGAAGTGCTTTCACTGTCACCAACACGGACATTACACCACTAATTGTCCACAGAAGAAGAAAAATAAGCAAGCCGAGATCTAGAAGGAGAGGCCTTAGCCGTAGTTTGGAGCCGGGATTTTCGCGATCACATGCTTGGTCTCAATTATGATGGGTTTAGTGTGGTTTCTTTTTTGACAAAGAAGGCTTTTTCATATGATTCAAGTGAGAAAAATATTTGTTTACCGGGATTCAGAGAGAAAGATCTTGGAGTGCACATCGAGATGGACAATGATGGTAGATACAGCGCGACCGTTATCGGTACCATTTCCTTTGAGAGGGAGTTTAGTAAACCCTTCGTATTTAAGGAAGTGATGCATGTTCCAGGATTGAAGAAGAATCTTATCTCTGTCGCTATGTTAGAAGACAAGGGATATGATGTTGTCTTTAGTGAGGGAAAGGCTTTCCTGCGCAGTAAGGCAACTGGTGAAACCCGAAGGATAGGGGTTTGAGCTAAGAACCTTTATCAGTTGTACGTAGATGGCTGGGAAGCAATGGCAGGCAAGGCATAAGGAGTGGTGAGCCGAGATGAGGGCGAGCTATGGCGCAAGAGATTGGGCCATCTTCACCATGGTGATTTGAAAATTTTGCAGCAGATTTCTATCGGGCTTCCCAAAGGTACACTTGCGCAGTCATAATAGTGCAAGGGATGTACTTTGGGAAAATTTGTGAAAGCCACCTTTCATGAGAAGGATAGTCATGCCACGACAATCCTTGAGAGAATTCACAAAGACGTGTGTGGACCTTTCTCAATAGCTTCGACAGCAAAGCACAGGTACTATGTGATATTTGTTGATGATTTTTCTCGAAAGTGTTGGATCTTCTTCATGCAGAAGAAGAGGGAGACATATTCAAAATTTTGTGAGTTCAAGGCATTGGTTGAGAAAGAATCGGGGAAGAAAGTGAAGGATTTTAGGAGTGACAATGGTGGTGAATTCATTTCTGGCAAATTCAAGGACTTTTGCAGCATAGAAGGAATTCGAAGAGAGCTCATAGCACCTCATAACCCACAGCAAAATGGGGTTGCTGAGCGAAAGAAAAGAATGATCGTGGGTGCTGCACGGGCGATGTTGCATGATCGTGGCCTTCCCATACACTTGTGGGCTGAGGCATGCAATACTACAATTTATGTGCAAAACCGTTGTCCTCACAGGATACTTGGCATGAGTACACTCGAGGAGGCATTTTCTGGTAAGAAGCCTGATATTTCCTATTTGAGTATTTTTGGTTCACATGTTTACATTCATGTGACAAAGGATGCTAGGAAGAAGCTGGAGCCAACTGCAGAGGTTGGGATATTTGTGGGGTACACTGATACACCCCACAACTATCAGGGGAAAGGAAAGGCAGACTGTTGTGCGATGGGATATCAAATTTCATGAGGAGAAAGCCATGAAGTGTTCGCTTGAGAGGGAGCCACACTTGCATGTAGGTGAGGAGCTATTAGTTCCTAAGGATGAGTCTCTGGATGTGGATTAGCCACAAGAGGAGGTTCATGGAGTGGAAGAGACCAATCATACAATGCCAACCATCAGATGGCGGAAGCGCACTACAGAAGCTGAGCGACTGGCTCAAGATGCAGAGAAGGTTGTAGGAGCACCTACATCACAGTGCAATCAAAGACAGTCACCTAAACGATATACTAGATACATGGCTCTTATGAGAAAGTGTATTGTGATGAAGCCATCCTCTTTCGAGGAAGCTGTGGAGGATCTCGCATGGGTAGATGCCATGGTGGAAGAGTATGATTCGATTGTCAGAAACAGTGCATGGGAGATTGTCCCAAGGCCGAAGGGGAAGGGAAATCGTTGGTAGGTTTGATGGATCTACAAGGTGAAGCAAGTAGGCCGACAAAGTCTAGAGAAGTACAAGGCAAGATTTGTTTCCCAAGGCTTTCACAAACATTGGAGGGGATCATTGGTAGTGAAACCTTTGCATCTGTTGCACAGTATTCTTCCATACGGATGATTCTTTCTCTCTTAGCACAGATGGGGTGGCACATTCATCAGATGGATGTGAAGACTGTGTTCCTCAATGGAGTCATTAAGGAGGAGGTGTACATAGAGCAGCCTGAATGTTTTTATATCTTCAGTAGCGAGTCGCATGTGTGCAGGCTCAAAATAGCGTTGTATGGGTTGAAACAAGCACCTCGTGCTTGGTACACATGGATAGATAGTTATTTCACTGGACTTGGATTCTCCAAGACTGAGGTGGATCTGAACCTATACCAGATTGTGGTGGAGGGTAAGTTGCTGATCATTGTACTTTATGTAGATGATTTGATTATGACAGGTGATGAAATGTTGATACACTCATGCAAGGTTGATCTTGCAGAGGAGTTTGAGATGAAGGACTTGGGCCTTCTTCATTATTTCCTGGGATTGGAAATTTGGAAGTGCAGTGATGGATTGTTTGTGTCTCAAGGCAAGTATGCCCGGGAGATACTGGAGAAGTTCAACATGCATGGCTGCAAGCCTATCGACACTCCTCTTCCCGGTGGATGGAGGAAAGAGGATGCTACATCGGCAGAGGTAGTGGATGCCATTGTTTACCGACAACTTGGTGGGGTTGCTTATGTATCTAGTCAATACACGACTTGACATATGCTACGCCGGCTAAATAGCTTACAAGATATGGTTAAGCCTACCAAGCTCTTTTGGAAGGCAAGAAAGCATGTATTGAGATATCTCAGAGGCACGTCGGCATATGGATTATGGTACAGACAAATGGATGAGGTGAAGCTATGTGGCTTCACGGATGCAGATTGGGCAGTATCAACAATGCGTAAAGAGCACACTGAGGGATTTTTAGTATCGGGTCAACAACAGCTTCTTGGTATAGTAGAAGCAAGGTGAGATTCATGGCACTCGCCTCAGAGGCCGAGTATATGGTAGCGAGTTTGGCTGCATGCGAGGCTATATGGATGAGGAAGATCCTGGTCAGGTTGTTCGGTTCACACTTAGATCCTACTGTGATATATTGTGATAATCAGAGTTGCATCAAACTCTCTGTTAATCTAGTATTTCATGATATATCTAAACACATTGACATCCGGTATCATCATATCAGAGATTGCGTGCAGCGGAAGATCATGTTACTTTCATACATTCCCACGAAGGATTAGGATGCTGATATCTTGACGAAGGCGCTCACCAAGAGCAAATTCAAATACCACAGGGGAAGGATAGGGGTGGAAGATAATCCTTATCTTGTTGAGAGGGAGTGTTGAGATTGCAACAAGATGATGAGCTTAGTGGAAAGAAGTCGCCTTCACTAAGTGGGCCCACAAGCTATTTTTGGCGCAAGTCTATTTTTAGACTATGTCGATCATATTCTGAGTTGTAAGATGCTATTTGTGGATGGTTGGTCAAGTTAGAAAATATATGGACTTCTATTTTTAGGACATATTAGGCGGAATCTATTTTAGGATTGCCAGTCTAAAAATAGATATGTTGAATATTATTATCTCTTAATAATATTTGGACTCTAAACATTATCTTATTCTCTTGGAGCACTTTAGTTAAGTGCACATATGTGGCCCAGGAGCTGACAGAAGGAATTACGCTATTCCTAAGGGTTAAGTGGAGCTATTGCATGGATAATTTAGTTAGAACTCATGTGACAGAGTTTGGTGGAGTTGGAGAAGTAGTTGGTGGAGTTGTGTTCAGTTTAACTCAGTTAAACACAGTTGAGCTAGTTGTATCTAGTCTAACTGATTGATACACTAGTGAGAGTGGTGTGAAATAATTATTAATTAATTCACTAATTATTAAATCATTAATGAGCTAAAGAATACATCAGTTAACTACAGTGCATGGACATTTTCAGTGGAGACCAGTGAAGAGGTAGGTGGAAGAGCAGTGTGACTATCATTTGTGACTATAGTGTTGCATGAGTTTGCACCACACATGATTAGAGATGCCAATGAGGATTGCGTGAGAAAGTATGGACCAATTATAGTTCATTCAGAGCCATTCTTCAGCAGTGATTGCGCAGTAGAGGCAGGCTAGCAGGTGGCAGAGATTGGAGCATGTGTTTTTCTAGATCGGACCTGATTAGTGTGTAGCAATTGGATATTGTACTGAGAGCTTGTGAGGAGCTTTGTATAATGATTGTTACATTATCTCTATGACATATAATATACATATAGTTGGGGGTTTTTAGATTTAAGCTTTCCCATTAAATATTGTGTTCATATGTGTGATTTTTTATGGTTTTAATGTGCGCATGCGAATGTTTTTATTTCCGAAATTAATGATCAATGGTAGAAGAGATTATATATTGTGCATGAAGTCAAATAGTGTGTGATAAGGAGAATCTCAGATATAACACATCAGTTATATAAATTTCTACAGAAAGAAAAGGGAATTTCAAACTCAAAACGGAGTGTAATTGTAATTTATGTCCCTAATTAGGAAAATGATGAAAAACAGAGCATTCTAATCCATGGATGTCCTAGATTGCAAATGAACATAAATGTAACTCACGAAATTATATTTCAACCTGATCCTTTTAGTTAGAGGTTTTTTGGAATAGTTTGTGGAAGAGATTGAACTCCAATGTGATGAGGATCTTCCTAAAAACAGACAACAACTTAGAATATTATAGTGCAATCTTATTGATATGATAGAGATATTTTGGAACAACTTGAGAAGAAAATTGCTATAATATGCTAAGGATCTCCTATGAATATTTGAACTACTTATGACATTACAGCTAGATCTCTTTCATCTGCTAGAGATTTATTGGAAGAGTTTATTGACGGAGACTAGATATAATGAAATAAGGATCTAACAAGTAACCCATAGTATTACAATTAGGTATTTTTTGTGATTTAGAGATTTATTGGAACAGTTTTGAGAAAAGACTTCTTGTAACAACATGAGGATCTTCTATCTAATTACAGAACATAAAATGCTAATTAAATCAACATAGTACAACCAAATCTCATTTGCATAATAGTGATATGTTGGAAAATATTTTAAGAAAAAGAATGGTTGTAGGATACTAAGGATCTTTTAGTCTAAATCATAGAGCTAAAGTGTCGGTAACTCAAGATGTCACAATTAAATCCATTCATTAAATAGAGATATGTTGGAAAATATTTGAGAAAAGACTAATTATAACATCATGAGGATCTGTTAGTTAAAAAAACAGTGCAAGACATGATACTAAAAGATATGAACTCAGAAAGTTGTCTAAGTGAGAGATATAACAACATAGAATTAAAAGCTACTTATCTAGAAAGCATATAGAAGCTTCCTTAGATAGCAGGGGTCCTTTGCTATCAATTTGGCATGAAAATATTTAACTCCTAAAGTTTGTCTTCAATACGGAATCAAAGTTATGCTTCTTCTTATTATCAAAAATACTTTGAAACAGAATATCACAGTATTGGAAAAAATAAGAGTTAACTTCCTTCTCTCGGTCTCACCAAGCTAAATTTATAGGCAATTACATAACTGATATTGAATGAAAGTAGGCACAAGTGTATTCTAAATTCCAATTGAAACTAAAACTCCTTTTTAGGACTCATTATTTGCTGAAAGAAAATCAAGAGTCCTTATCCTTATAGAAATCTGTTTCTCGGACTTTTGGTTTGACCACATACATAAGCATCTCCAGTTTTTGACTTAGCATTTGTGGATGACAAGGAAAAATGTAGGAAATATTTAGAATCTAACCATATATTCATTTTCTTCAGATGACACCTGTAATATGTTCAAACACCAAAATGGCTATGAAATGTGTAACTGGCTACAAAATGACTGCATTCTGTAGCTAAAACTGCTCAGAAATCATTAAGACAACAAAACCACAAAAGTACAACAAGCTAGTCATTGCATGTATTCCTAAGTGATTTTAATCATTCTTATTGATCTTTAGGTCTATAAAAGGACAAAAGGAATGATAGGATGAAGTGGAATTTGGCAAAGGAGAAGACACTTTTAGGACTCAACACCAGTTCTCCTCCAAAATTTCTGAAACTTGCTAGGTTTGATTTCCTCATCAATATGAACATGATTGTGGTGGCCATTTGTCAATTGGAGGCCCCAAAAGGAGCATAGCATCCAGGTCATTGTGCCTTTGGAAAAAATTTTGCGTGAAAAAGTACTAAAAAGCACAGAAATGAACACAAGCGCAAAGTGTTCCAAAATTTACCAAAATTTCTGAGGGTACTTGCTTATCAAGTACTTGAGGCATGAAGTGACACCTCATAAAGTATATATAACTTCTCTTTCTCCCCTTGCTTAGTCAAAATTTCAATTTTAGCATTGGCTCTTTTGAGCTTGGCCAATGAAATTCTCTCTTTCTGTGCATGAAGTTTGACCCTTGTCCTCAACAAGTCATTGTCCTTGTTGGCCTTCTCTAGCAGCCTCTCCAAATGTAGATTGTATATAAAGCCATGGTTCCCTTTCCTTGATTATTTCTAGGGAAAGCAGTTCATTTGGTGTGAGTTTGTCTACTAGCTCAGCTTCCCTCTATATCTCAATGGCTAGAGCTCTTTTCAACCCTCTAGTATTTGGTCTCTCTCTTGGAGGTGGATCCTCCTCATCATCAGTTTCCCAAAATATTTCCAATGTTTCCTCAAGATGGGCTTTAGCCTTTCCTACCTCTCTTTGTGCCTTGATACACTTCACCTCATTGATTACTTGCTTGGTTTTCAGTTGCTAATTTTCTTGATCAAGGAAGTCAACTACATATTTTTCCATCTCAATATTAGTTTCCATTTCACTCATATTTGACTCTTTGCCTTTGATTGTTGCACTGGTAATTTTGTCTTCATCTTCCTCACCTAGGTCAATCAACTGAAATTCATGCTATGTATCATGTTTTCCCTCCTCATCATCAATATTTGGCTCTTTTTCCTTTTCCTTTCCTTTGTCTACCTGTTGTGTTGATGAAGAAGGCATGGCCCCTTTCACTCTAATTGAATAAAACACATGCCTATAGCCTCTCTGATAATTTTTTGGAAAAGGGTGAACCTCAGTCAAACTAGCCTTTGCTGCCTCAATATCTTCCTCACTGTTGGATGACTCTGAATCATGATGTGATGATGATGTAGGGTTATAGAAGGGTGAAGAAGAAGGATCAATATGAGGTGAATGAAACTAACTGGGTGATGATGTATGAGAAGGAGACTGAGATTGAGGAATAGATGTGGGAGGATGGGATGATGAACGGGTATTATGATGATGTTGACTAGGTGGGGTTGTAAAAATCTCATTTGATATGAAGGCATCCCATGGAATGTTAATTTGATCAAGCTGATACATGAATATCATTTTGATGAGGGAGTGCTGGAAAATGTTGTGTAACCAGCTTCAAAAATAGAAGAAAAGAGATATGAACGCCTTAGAAATAAGCCACTTCGAGGGGGAAACCTCCAATAAATTACATAAATGAACAATTCTTGGATGATACAAATGAAAAAAACCTCCTTTCTATATATAGGAGTCCATGGGGCCATAATGTAATCCTAGTGGGCCACAATGTAATCCTAGCCGACCTAACAATACTAATTTAAGGGCACAATAATAACAAAATGGGGGTTACAAGGGTTCAATAATAACAATAAGGGGGTTACACTAACAATAATAAGGGATTATACTAATGATATAGGGACCTAACATGCCCCTCTCCCTCAAAACATTGTTGTCCTCAACGCTTGAGTAGCTCCGGGTGCTTCTGTATAAAATTCTCATCCTCCCATGTAGAATCTTCAGTGGGTAAGTTCTTCCACTTGATGAGATAGTCTGAAATTGATCGATTCCGTAGCTGTCGAGTTCTTGTTTCCATGACCGCTTCAGGTTCCAATATGATTTTTCCTTCCTCATCAAGTTCTGGCAATATTGTTTGAGCTGGAAGATTTTCACCTATAACCTTCTTTAAGCATGAAACATGGAAAACTGGATGTACTCACGAAGAAGTAGGAAGCTCCAATTTGTATGCCATAGAACCAATCTTTTGCAACACCTTGTAAGGACCATAGTACTTTGGTGATAATTTATTATCCTTCTTAGCTTGCTTGAGGGACATTTTTTTTTATGGTTGTAGCCGTAAAAATACCCAATCTCCTACATCAAAACTTCTCTCGCTGCGATGTTGATCTGCCTGTTGTTTCATTCGATTTTGTGCCAAATTCGGGTTATCCTTTAAGAGTTGGAGAACTTCTTGCTGATGCTCGATGTGATCTTCCACTGCTTGAACCTTCGAATTTTCCCTTAAAGATGATGTGATGGATGGTGGATGATATCCATAAAGTGCCATAAATGGGGTCATTTTGCTGCAGTATGGAAGGAAGTGTTATACCACCATTCAGCAAGAGGTAACCACTTGACCCATTGTGTTTGTTTATCAGATACAAAACAACGAAGATATCCTTCCAAACATTTATTTACGATCTCAGTTTGACCATCAGATTGAGGATGATAAGATGAGCTATGAGCTAATTGAGTACCCAAACAAGAAAATAACTCCGTCCAAAAATTTCCAGTAAAAATGGGATCTCTGTCGCTCACAATAACCATTGGGCTTCCATGTAGTTTTTGAATTCTATCCATAAATGTAGTAACAATTGTACTTGCTTTAAATGGATGAGATAATGCACAAAAGTGTGCATACTTGGTAAGTCTATCAACTACCACCATGATGACACTCTTTCCTTCAGACTGAGGTAAACCTGTGATAAAATCCATTGAAATCTCCTCCCAACGTTGACTTGGAATGGATAAAGGTTGTAGAAGTCTCGGGGTCTTAATTGTTTCCACTTTATTCTACTGGCAAACCAAACATTCCGCCACAAAATTTTGAATATCAGATTTAAGGCCATCCCAAAAAAATTCTTTCTTCACCCTGCGGTAAGTTTTTAAAAATCCTGAGTGTCCTCCTAAAGGAGAAGTGTGCAATTCCAGAAGAATCTTTTGTTTTAGTTGGGAATTCTTACAAAGATATAAGCGATCTTTGTACCATAAGGAATCATTTTTCCAACTAAATGTATCGGATGTACTAGGATCTTGCTGCAACTTTTGAATGAGTGTCCATACATCTTTTTCCTTCTTCCATTCATCTCTTGCTTCGGTTATCCAATCTGGTTGGATAATAGAAATAGCACAAAGCAATGCTTCCACCTCTTCATTCTTTCTTGAGAGTGCATCTGCAACAACATTAAGCTTTCCTTTTTTGTAGATTATTTCAAAGTCATAGCCCAACATCTTTGTGACCCATTTTTGCTGCTCTTCTGAAGATAGTCTTTGTTCCAAAAAGTGTTTAAGACTATCATGATCAGTTTTTACCTTGAAGTGTCTTCCCATTAGGTAAGTTCGCCATTTCTTTAGTACATGTAGTATTGCTAACATTTCCTTCTCATAAATAGGTTTCTGTAAATACTTTCCTTTGATTGGACGACTTTCAAAAGCAATGGGTCTTCCTTTCTGCATTAAAAATGCACCAATTCCATTTCCTGAGGCATCACATTCCACAATAAAGGTTTTTGTGAAGTCTGGTGTAGCTAAGACCGGTGCTAGGCACATTGCCTCTTTAAGACGTTCAAAGGCCTTAGTTGCTTCAGGAGTCGATGAAAATGCATCTTTCTTCAATAATGTTGTTAGAGGTGCTGCTATTCTCCCATAATTCTTAACAAACTTGCGATAATACCCTGTTAACCCGAGAAATCCTCGCAACTTCTTTATAGTTGTGGGGACTTTCCATTCCTTAATGGCTTTAATTTTGTTAGGGTCTACTTTAACACCCTCGTGAGATACAATATGACCCAGATATTCCACCTCTTGTACTCCAAAGAAACATTTGGATGTTTTTGCATATAATTGTTTCTCATACAATAGTTTGAGCACCTTGTCAACATGTTCAACATGATCCTTCCAAGACCTGTAGTAGATTAGTATATCATCAAAAAATACTAGCACAAATTTTCTAAGGAAGGGTTTGAAAATGGAATTCATCAACCCTTGAAATGTAGAAGGTGCATTGGTAAGGCCAAAAGGCATGACCGAAAATTCATAATGACCTTCATGAGTTCGAAATGCTGTTTTTGGAATATCTTCGGTCTTCATTCTAATTTGATGATATCCTGAACGAAGATCCAACTTGGTAAAATAAATTGCTCCATGTAATTCATCCAATAATTCATCAATCACAGGAATGGGAAATTTGTCTTTAATGGTGATCTTATTGAGCTCTCTATAATCCGGACACATTCGCCATGATCCATCCTTCTTGTCTACCAAAACTATAGGAGCAGAGAAAGAACTTTGACTAGGTTGAATTATACCCGCCTCTAACATTTCTGCAATCATATGTTCAATTTCGCTCTTTTGGAAGTAAGGATATCTATAAGGCCTAATGTTTGGAGGAACACTTCCTGGAATCAAATGAATAGCATGATCATGATCACAAATAGGTGGGAGTCCTTTGAGAGTTTCAAACACCTTCGAATGATTGTCCAAGACTTGTTGGAGATCTGCAGAAATAGATGATTTTGATGTTGGAACTTCTAGTGAGCATAATTGTGAAATTACGCCTCGTTGTTCTTTCTTTAGAAGTTTTGTCATGACATTAGAGCTTATTATCCTTCCTGGCTTCCCTTCAATACCACGTAATTCGACTTCCTTTCCTTCTGAAAAAAATTTCAAGAAAAGTTTTTGAAAATTAAAAGCTACCGTCCCCAAAGATTGTAACCATTGTACTCTTAGTACAACATCAGCACCTCCCATAGGAATTGAAAGCATTGGACTAGTCAATACATATTCCCCCATGGTTAGCTTAATATTATGGCATTTTCCAGAGCAATTTATAGTTCCTCCATTTGCAACCATCACTTGACATTCTGGTGCTGGGTATAGGAAACAATTTAATTCCTTGGCTACCTTACAATGAATAAAATTATGGGTGCTACCTGAATCAATCAACACTATTTCCTTTTTCTTCTTGATTTGTCCTTGTATCTTGAGAGTTTGAGGAGTGGTAATTCCTGCCAGTGCATTACACGATATGGTCGGATTCATTTCTTCCTCTTCTAGGGTTGGTTCCTGGTGTATATCCTGTTCTTGTTCATTTTCTTCTTCCTCTTCACAATCTATGTAAAATAATTTCTTCTCAGCACACTTATGACCTTTAGTGTATTTTCTATCACAACTATAGCAAATCCCTTTTGCTCTTTTTTCTTCCCATTGTTGTGGTGTCAACCTTGTAGGTTGTGGAAATCTAGATGTAGCAACACTTCCTTCTTTATAGAATTGAGTGGTAGGCTTCCTTGTCGCCATTATTTTACATTCAACTTTTCTTGCCAACTTGAATGCCTTCTCCAATGAATCTGGTTCCAAAACACGAACTTCATGTTGGATGTTATCCTTTAAAGTGCCTATGAAGAGATCGATCCTGTGGTCCTCTGGAATATCAGTTACCCTTATATTCAATTTTTTGAAGTCCTCAATGTGTTGCCCCACTAAACCCTTTTGTTTGAGATTTATCAATTGGCTAAAGAAGGTGTTGCTCTTTGTATCCTCATAATGTGCTATCATTTCCTCCATAAAAATTGACCAAGTGACAATTTTTTTACGGGAGCAAAGCCATCGATACCATACAAATGTATGTTGTTCTAAATGTAAAGTTGCAATGTGTACCTTTTGTGTGTTTTGCATGTTATGGAGATCAAAATATTGCTCCATCTGTAGTATCCATGTTACAGGATCCTTTCCATCAAACTTCCTCATATCCATTTTTGGAATATGGTGGTTCTTCCCACCAACATTATAGGTTATGAAATCACGATTAACATTTATTTTGTTCTCATCATGAGTTTCCTCTACTATCTTTTCACCATTAGGAAAAATTTCTTGTATCAACTTTCCCAAAATTTCGATGTCTACTTTTAGATCTTTCTTCATGTTTTCCATGTTGTCTTTCATTTTTTCATCAATCTTAGCTTCCATGTCATCCATCTTAGCTTCCATGCCCACTTCCATGCCATCCATCTTAGCTTCCAAACCATTAATATTAGCTTCCACACCTTTCTTCAAACCATCCATCTTAGTTTCCACACCCTTCTTCAAAACTTCCATTTTATTTTTTGTTGTTCTTTGCGAGAGCGAAATTTGTTGCACTTGCTCTTGTAATTTTGATATGTCATGTTGCCATTCTTCGTCTTCATGAGTCATAGTAGAGCCTTCTAAAGTCTTAATGGGTGTTGAATTCTTTTTATGGGCCATTTTAGACTCCAATATTGATATCTATTCTACAATAGGCCCTTGCAATCAATTCAACTTGATTCTTCAAACAAGACTTATGCAATTCGGAAAAAAAATACACACCTTTTACTTGCTTTGAGGAGTTCGATATTGAAATTGTATTATCTCTATGATTGCAGCTCTTGAATATCTGAAATTCAGCATTGAAGTAGCCCTCTAAATTCTCTTTTGAATGCCACAGGTCTGACCTGATTTGGATTCTCCAAGACAAAGTTGTGTCCAATCTCTCACAATGACCTAATTATGGAATGGTTCAGTAGAGCGAAATTTTACGACTAGCCACATGTCATTGTTTCGTCCTTTGTCTCTGAAATTGATAGCCAAGAAACTATAGTTTGTTTTCTTGCAAAAGCAATTTACGGCACTCCAATCCGACGCCCAGAGAGAGAGTTATTGAACTTTTCCCATGATCACCTCTTTGAGATGAAATTCGGGATCCTGAAAAGGCACTACCTTCCACAGATCATATCTCCAAAAATATTTAGAACCAAGCTCTGAAATATTTTGACGAATTTCCTCAGGATTTCATCTTCACACCATATGAATTTCAGATTCTGAACCTTCGTAGAAAATTATTTATAGCGAAAATTCCACGATGACCTTCTTAGGAGCCTGAAACAAAACCTAACTTCCACAGATCATATCTCCGACAATATTGCGAACCAAGCTCTGAAATTTTTAGACAAACTTCCTCAAGATTTCAGCTTCGCACCATAAAAATTTCAGCTTCTGAAGCTTCGTAGAAAAAACGTTATAGCGAAAATGCCACAATGACCTGTTTGGAGCAGCGAAACCCTAGAATCCAAAGCTCTGATACCAAATGTTGTGTAACCAGCTTCAAAAATAGAAGAAAAGAGATATGAACGCCTTAGAAATAAGCCAATTCGAGGGGGAAACCTCCAATACATTACATAAATGAACAATTATTGGATGATACAAATGAACAAAACCTCCTTTCTATATATAGGAGTCCATGGGGCCATAATGTAATCCTAGTGGGCCACAATGTAATCCTAGCCGACCTAACAATACTAATTTAAGGGCACAATAATAACAAAATGGGGGTTACAAGGGTTCAATAATAACAATAAGGGGGTTACACTAAGAATAATAAGGGACTATACTAGTGATATAGGGACCTAACAGAAAATACTTTGCATTTGATGACCATAATCTCACTTTTGTGCAATATAATCCATTTTTTCAATGCTGGGGAGAGATAATAGGGTATGTGAAGCATTCTGACTCTAGTGAAGTGCATGAGGAGTCAGATATGATAGGAATAGAGTCTAGAAAACATCCCCTCATATTTGAAGTACTTCATGATGACTTTCATCATGGGGACATATATGTCAAGGAGATGAGAGAAAGGGAAAATTGTCTTTTTATCATTCGTGTATCTTGGTTTGAGATATGGCTTATAGTAGGAATGATCAAAGTTTCCTTGCTTAAAACACGTTTCTCTTACATTTGGGATCCCTATAGCAGCTGCAATGATATTAGTGGACATAGTCAACTTGACCCTAGAAAGAGTGACTTATCTATCATGAAGATTGGAAATGAACAATCTTGTCAACATAGATGATACTGGATCTTCTGCACTTTCTCACAAAATTGAAAAAAACCCACATGTTTAAAACATGACACAATCATGGGGGAAGCCATAAGCCCTTTTGTGGTTGCTGGCTCATGTCTAATGACTTTCCCTCCCTTCTTATATGACTTTTTCTTTGGTCTCTGCTCCTCACTAACAACTTTGTTCTCCACTTCAGCCATTTTTTAATTTGAAAGGTGAAACCCTAGGGTGAATGGAATGAGATGGAGGGAATGTGAGGTGAAAGGAAATGCTTTGGGAAATGGAGGGAATGTGAATTTCAATGGGAACCTAGGTTTACTTAAACCCTAGGATTTAGTGGTGTTAGGGATGGTATGTGTTTTAGGGAATATGGGTATGGAAAATATGCATGAAAATGAGAAGGGAATTTTAGTTTTAAAATGAGAACTAGGGATTATTTTTAGAAAGCACTTCTAGTTCCTTATAAAACACCCAATATATCAGAGGAGGTGTCTTAGGGTTCACTCACTGGCCAAGAAATCTTTGTATAAAATCTATGCCAAGATCTGGAACTTGCTGATGAAGTTTGAGGCTGTGAAGTGTTTTTTCTGCCTTGCTGAGAAAATGCGAAGTGTCCGGGAAAATTCGCAGCGACCACCTCCAAGCACGTAGCATCCAGGAAAAATATTCTGAGGATTTTAGGAAAATGCGTAGCAACCAAGTTCAAATGTGCAGTGTCTCCCTCAAACTCACAACGTCTCCCTCAAATGCGCAGCGAACCTGGAAATTTGTTGATTTGCTCAATGAAAACACGAAAGTTCTCCTTTGCTAAGGATTGTTGAAGGATGAATGAAGGAAATTACTTTGATTTGGGGTTTTTGAATGGCTTTATAACTTAGTGGATTTTAATTTTTGATTTGAATTACCCACTTTCCTTATGTTCATTTTTCTCTTCTTCAAATTTTGACACTGATACTCTTTAACCTTTGTGTCTTTTTTCTTTGTAGGTTGATCAACTAATGAAGCTTAACTTTCTTTGATTCAGTCTAGCTGAAATGATTGGATTGACAGATAGGGAATATTTTATTACATATAAAAACATAAAATTACATTTTAAAAATAAAAAATAAATTAAATATTTGATTTTATATCAAAATAGCATTTTGATATAAAAATCATTAAAATAATTACAACTTGAATAATAAAAAATAATTACAAAGTAATGATCTTCTATAAAGGAATATAGAATTTTCTTTGAGTCCATCTCATATACATGCTGACTTTATTTGAATGGAGTAATGACCTTGAAAAACAAAAAACCTAGTGACCTAATGAGACTCTTTAGACATGATTTTCATGACTGACTTTGACTAAGACAAATCAGGGTGAAAAGAGAATTTTCATAGGTGTTGCTATGCTCAAGGATACATGGGAGTGAGTCAAAAAATATGGTATTCTGAGGGAGAGTGGAGTTTTATTGAGGAAAGCTACCATTAGTGAAATAATTTTTAGTATGACCTAATGGAATGATATAAATATTTCAGAATGAGACACCTAAAATGAGAAATGATGAAATAAATCGATCACTGATGGCAGAATGCATATTCTGACTCTAAAAAAACCTCAACAAGAAATAAGCCCCTCAACTCCAACTCATTTTGGGTCAAGGATTTATCTTTACGATTCTATTCCTCGATTAACTTACACTACTTTTGTTGATCCCGTTTCAACTCAAGTTCCCATAGATCCTATAGGGTATACACTAGGTAAGTTGACCATGGCTGAGTCAACATCTCCAAATGTACCATCAGTTACAGCTGTGACGAAATCTATTGTTGCTACTCTGTCAATGTTTACCACGTCACTTGAGTCACATCTTTGTGGTGGTTTGTCCATCCCACCGGGTTACCAATCATTATCTGGAACCTACTCTGGTGCCTTCTCATATCCATGTACTTTGCCCATTTCATCTTCTAGTATCTTATCTGGTACATCTCTAATGAGTACTGAATAGTTTAATTCTTTATATACATCTTCAATGCAACATCAAGTTGGTCCATCTGTGTAAATTCCATCCAGTTCAATATCAACTGGACTCCCACCATTTGGATATCAATATATTACATAATATTATACTCCTTATGCTAGGGGGAACCTATGGTCACCCATTTTGACAATACTTCATCATTTTATGGTCACCCAAATGTTGAAATGATTGTTTGTTAGTGGTAGCCCATCATGCCCGTTCAACCACAAACGGTTGTGCATTCATACCAACCGGTTCAACTAGTTGCGCCTACACCTACCCCACCTATTAATACTTCAATACCCCATTTACAAGCTTAGATGGTTGTCCCTCAGCCATCTCAAGTGGGTCCTTCAACCCATTAACCTCAAGTCTTGGGCCTCCAAACTCCACCTCCTTCGTCTCGTTTACAACAACCACCTATATTTGGAATCTTACAACCACAGGATGTATTACCATTTTATGGGATGTAACAAGCTCCTACTAGTCTTACCTATTCACAACCGAGTCCAAGCTATTTTGGTTTGGGCTATAATCTTGGCGGACAATCACCTTGGAAGACACAACCTCAAATACCATAACAACAATTCCAACAAAAACCAGCTTATCCAGGTCTTGGTCAACATATCCCTCAAGCATTTGGTAATCAAAATAATCCCTATCTGGGTTACCAATAGAAAATGCCTTATGTTGGTGCAAAAAGGCCTGCTTCCCAAGTAATTCCATCCTATCGTGGATATGATCAACCTTACTTGAATCAATAGTTTCCCTTTGTCGCAAATTTAGAATTACCTGATTTAAATCGGCTTACCAATGATCCCATTGGCTATTCTCCTTGCTGGCCAGTGTTAACAAATAAATTATCCTCTGACATTCCTAAATTCAATGGAAACATTGGAGAATACCCGTCAACGCATGTTATGACTTATCATTTGTGGTGCTCATCAAACTCCTTAAATGATGACTCTGTTAGACTACATCTTTTCTAGTGTATGCTTAATGGCCCGGCTACGAAGTTGTACATTGAATTGCCATGAGATTCTTATAACTTCACTACCTTAGCCACTAAATTTTTAACCCACTTCCAATTACCCATATGATATGAAACTGGAATGGAATTGCTAACCAACTTTAAACAAATAACTGCTGCTCACATTTCTAGTCATATTCATGAATGGTGTCATCGTCATCGAATGATCAAAACATTTGTTCCTGATCAGCTCTTGTCTGAGTGGTTTATTAAGTGCTTGCTTCCATCTATCACCGAGGATGTAGCTAAAGGTGGCATCATCACTAAAGAGAAAGTCATTTCTCATGCCTGGTACTTAGATTTTATTTATACCCAGTCTGGCATGCTCTATGAGAAAATTACGAACACGTCATAGTCAAATTTTACTGTTCCTCCTTCATTTGGTAAGGACGCTCATGTTGGTGATGGTATGATTGGTTATGCAAACACTCACACCTCTACTGCATCTAATCCTTCACCTTCTTCTGAAATACATGTTGTGTCATTTGACAAAGGAAAAAGTGACAAGCAACCTGGAAGCAATAAAAAGGGAAAATAAAAAAAAAGAAAAATTCAACCCTGTAGAAACAATCATCTTATCAACAATTTGGAAATTCTTGGAAACCGTGTTACCCTTGCTTGATATGTAATGAGGAGCTCTTTGTTTGATAATGTCCTCACCGCTTTGAATTCTCAATATTTCTTAAGACTTTGGCTGCATCTGCTGTGTTGATAGATCCTTTTCCAAATTCAGACACAAACATGGTTGCTACGGATCCTGCTTCTATTTTCCAAGTGCTTATGCTATCTGTCACAAAGCCAGAAAATGATGTTTTGGTGTCAACGTGAAATAAATATTACAATAGTCAGGCTACTGATCAACCCACTACCTTGACCACAAATTCGTCGACTGAATCAATTCCACTACTTGTTATTCCAAATTTAACAGTAAAGCCACCGAAGGGAGTCATCCATAAATCGACATTCAATCCTCGAGCTGGTGAAACTAAAAATTAAAACATATTTGAATATATACCTCAGTCACCTTTATCTACATCAACGCTTGAGGTAATTCAAAATTGTGCCTCCCATAAGAAAGCTTTGTTGTTGGAAATTGGTGGAATCGACCCGACAAATTATAATCTTATAGTCTTTAATCACATGGGCTATGTGCCATAATTACCAGTCGAATTAGAATTTTCAATCCAAGTAAATGTTCTAAATCACCTAGTTCATTGCATTATCATTGATGAGGGAGCATCTACTTGTATATATCTCTCAATTGTGGGAAGTCACTTCGCTCACCTCGCTTATCTCAATCACCTATGACGTTGAAAGCTTTTGACAGTTGTACATATAAGCCTTGTGTTATTATCAATAACCTCCATGTAGAACTAGGGGGTAAAACTATAACTGTTGAAGTTGAGGTCGTTGACGGACCCCTTGACTAAAACATTTTACTTGAAAGGCCATGGGTTGTGCTATGACTACATTTGTTTCTACTTAATCTCGAATTATTTCCTTCCCTCGTAAAGGTGTTATCATAGTCATCAATCAACTCTCCTTATTTGCCTCTAGTTCCCAGGTATATGGAAGTGTTCTGTTAGTTCACAAACCCCAGCTAGCACTTCAAAACATTGGTGTAGGGATCTTAAAGGATTCTTCCCTAATGGGCACCTTTTCATTACCGCTACCTGCAATGTCGGCGGAAATTACAAAAATAGAGACCTATCACATCATATCTTCCACTTCATTTGACTTAAGGAATATTACCAATGATTCCGAAGATGATATGATGGGTGAATTTATGCCACCAAGCTCAATTGAGCTCGCATAGAAATAAATTTTATTGGCTTGGGCGACACATCTTGATCCATCATCGTCGATCATTTGGGTTGATCATTCATTTGATTTTGGTACTCCTTATAGTCCTTTTTCATCCACCTTCTTGGCCGATGAGAGCATCGTAGAAGCCATGATGCCTGAAGGAGAACCATGGGACGATTATCATCATCGTTCGCATCTTCCAGATTACAACGAAGATAATCTTATTGAACTATATCACCCTATTATCTCTAATTTATTTTCTAATTCTATTCCAATTAATGCCATCGAAACCGAGCGAAACTTGTCAAATATTGAAGAAACGATTTCTATCGATAATTCAACAAAACCTGGCATTTTAGAAAACATTCATGTCAGCGTTTCTTGTTCTGCATTCAAACTTGACACTTATCGCTCTTTTTTTCGTGAATTCCGAGATGTATTTTCTTGGTCTTATGAGGAAATTCCAAGCATAGATTCTAGTATTGTTGAACACACAATTAAAATGTACCCTGATGTCAGACTGGTACGTCAACACCTTCATCCTGCTCATCTGAAGAATGCTACTTCCATTAAAGTAGAAGTTGAAAAATGTTTATGTGTTGGTTTCATTTACTATGTTCTGCCTACTGATTGGGTTTCCAACATTGTTCATGTCATGAAGAAATAAGGCAAAATTAGAGTGTGTTTTTATTATCAGGATGTCAATCTTGCTTGTCCAAAAGACAATTATCCTAATCCCTTTATCGACCAAATTATTGATGAATGTGTCATATGTGAAATATTTTCATTCATGGATGGATTCTTCGGTTAACATAAAATCAATATTTGATTAGAGGACCAATATAAGACAACATTCATCTATCCCTGGGGCACATTATCTTATCGTAAACTCCCATTTGGTTTAAATAACATTGGGGAAAATTTTCAGAGAGAAATGGATTATTATTTCAATGACATTAAGAATATTGTTGAACCTTATCTAGACGATTTACCTGCACATTCACGAAAACAGACTGATCACCTAGCGCATCTGAGAGCTATATTTCTACGTTGTGGACACTACAATATATGCCTCAATTAACACAAATATGTGTTTTTTGTTGGTTCTGGTCATTTTCTTGGATTTAGCATCTCAAAATATGGAATTTGAATTGACCCACTCAAGGTCCAGGCTATTATTGATTTTTGTATGCCATCAAACTTACTTCAGCTACAGATACTTCAAGGGAAGGCTAATTTTCTAAGGAGGTTCATACCCAACTACGCTGAAATGGCTATAGTATTTACTTCTCTCTTGAAAAAGGGGATTCCCTTCCATTGGGATAAGGTTGTGCAAGCTTCTTTGATGCTCTTAAAGATACCATAATCTAAGCATCATTAATGTATCCCCCTAATCATCAGAGTGATTATTTATTGTATCTAATCACTGCAGATACAACCATTGCTATGGTTTTATTCCAAGAAGAATATGGGATAGAACATTCGATATATTATTTGAGTCATAATCTCAATGATATAGAAGTTAATTATTAATACGCCGAAAAGCTTTCCTTAGAGGTTGTTCAAGTTGTCCAAATATTTTTCCATTATATCTTGCTGCGAAAGACCATTGTCATTTTGGATTGCAACCCTATGACATACATTCTATCACGTCAATTTATTGCGGAAAAATATCCAAAATGGATCATCATTTTGTAGGAATTTTATGTGGAATTCATCAAATCCAAGTCAAAGAAGTATTTGTTTTTTGTTGAGCTTCTCGGCAACCTTCCCTCTGATAGTACTGAAACTACATCGGAACCATCAATTCCAGATGATTCTATCTTTCTGATTGGGTCATCTCACCCTTGGTATGGGGATTTTATCATTTATCTCCAAGCCCAAACTTTTTGGTCTGATACATCTCGCTCACAACAGTGACGTATCCGATACCAAGCCAAATATTATCTGATCATCGGTGATACACTTTATCGTCATGTTCTCGATACGATTTTAAGGAGGTGCCTCACTCATGAGGAGGCCGAGAAAGTTATAAATGATTAACATGCTATTGCTTGTGGTGGAAATTTGTCTAGTTACGCTACCGTGAAAAATATTCTTTGTGCTGGTTAATTCTAGCCAGCCATATTCTGCTACTACATTCTCACAGTCAGAATTTTTCATGCGTGCCAAATATTTGATCGTAAATCCACATGCCGCTAGAACCAATGCATCATGTCATCCCTCTGGGACCATTTCAAAATGGGGCATTAACTTCATGATCTGCAACCCTCGTTTGGCCAGGGCGCATGGTTATATTATTGTCACAGTTGACTACTTTACCAAGTGGGTCAAAGCAATGCCTACATTTAATAACACAGGTGAAACAACTGCATTTTTATTTTTCAATCATGTTGTTTTACGGTTTCGTGTACCACAAGCTATATTTATATATAATCATAAGAATTTTTTCAATAACATGATGAATGTGTTGACTACAAAATTATGATTGTCCCATGATAGTTCTACCCCTTATTATCCACAATATAATAGACAAGTTGAAGCCATTAACAAGATCCTTAATTGAATGCTTCAACGAATTATAGGGTTTCACAAATGAAATTGGCAATTGATCCTGTACTCGGCTTTATGGGAATATCAAACCTCAGTGAGAAATGAAACAAGATTTACTTCCTTTCAGTTGGTGTATGGTCTAGAAGCTATCTTACCAATACAATGTGATTTCTGTCATTAAAACTCGCTATTTAATTATTACCTGACACCTCTAATGAAGAAGTGTGTATTTTTAACCTCATCCATCTAGATAAAATGCATCGTGAAGTTTCATTGGCCAATAAAGGGCATAAGAGACAAATCAAGGTGCAATATGACCACAATTTCAAGCCTCACATCTTCTTAGAGGGAGACCTGATCTTGCTTTATGATTAGGAAGTTGATCTGATAGGAGCAGGAAAATTTGAGCCACTATGGCATGGCCCCTACATTTTCAAAAGAGTTCTGGCTAAGGGCGCCTATGAGTTAGTTGATTGTGATGGAATTGTGTTGGCACAACCTTGAAATGGGTTGTAGCTTAAACGTTACTATGCATAATTGAGCGTAGTAAACTTTTCTATCATATTGTGTATATGATTTGATTGCATTAATTTTTTATTTTTTTTAGAGTTTTCTTGAAGTTAGTAATCCACTTTAAATTTCATTGCAGATGACTAAATCTTTGGAACCATTTTTTGGGTGCGCCAATGGTTCTAGTCATAGTACGCAAAACCTATCCTCTGTAGCATGGGCCATTTTTGCTATAGGTGGTAATTTAGTGATTTTTCAAGGGAATTGTATTGGTCGATCAACAAACAATATCACTGAGTATAACACATTGATTGAACTTCTCTCTGATTCCATTTCACTTGGAATTAACCACATCATTATTAGGTTAGACTCATAGCTTATTGTACTACAACTTACTAGTGTCTATACCGTCCGAAATCCCGCAATTCATCGTATGTTCCTTAGAATTCAAATTTTGGAAAGAAAATTTGATTACATTCAATATAAACACATTTCTAGAAACTTGAAAACATTGAATGATTCTCTAGCGAATTATGTTTTAAAAAGACATTTGCAACACATGTAAAGATACATTTTCAATTCACATCATACATTGAATAGGATTGCGCATTAAACATAGGAAAAAACTGAAAGAAAATAGATAGATAGTTTAGGTTTTTACAAAAATTTTGCACAACGCACATTGGTCATATGACTTCAAAATTTATGAAAAAATGTCAAAAGTAAAACTAGTGATGCTCATGATAACAAGAAACTACTATAAATATCCTACGCAATAGCCTCATCCAATGAATAGGAACACCAATATTATGGCGTTTTAGCCTCATAGGTAACTCCTCGATCTGGACATCTGGTATCCCAAGAGTTAATCCCTCAAAGTGCTGCTGCAACTCATCAAGAGTGTCGGTCAAATCCAAATCCCGAATGACTTCTCTCCCAATATTCCCCTCTATTGGTGCATCTGCTTCCTACTTTATTCAACCCACTGATCGAACGTGACCCACATCTTTGTACATAAAAAATTTAGTTTAGTCTTGTAAAACATCAAAAATACAAAAACATGTAGAAACCTTAAAATAAAAAAAAATGGTCAAAACATTTTTACCTATTGCACCCCATTGAGTGCCATCTAGTAAAATAAAATCTGGATCTCCATGGAAATCTACACATGTGTACGGATACTCCTCTATGCCGATAATATGACATTGAAACCAAGCAAAGAATGCAGTAGAGAATATGATGGTCGATTGACTAGCATGTCTAGCCATCAATTCGACCCATCTCTACATTCAAGGATCTCTAGGACCATATATGCTTAGTGTCACATGCTACGGCTACATCAATGGAACTCACTCTAAAATAAAGGAAATCTAGATCAAGCCATAACTGAAATTATTTTTCCTGCCACCCTTTGCTTTAGTCATTTTTCTTTCATCTGAAAGAGTACTATGTCAGCCCAGCTGAACATTGTCAGTTCGAGACACTCAAGAGCATATTGCATGTATGAATGGTTTTCAACATGTAGTGTCACCGAACCAGCAAGTTTTGCAATAGTGAAAAGGATAGTTCTCAAAGGAAAATCATGCACATCACGAATTTTTATCTTTCCATATTTTCTAGGTTTAATACCTGGCAGACAATACTGGTGTATGTAATCCTTCATTGTCTCGCCTCCAAAAGTAGTTCGCGCGAAGGAAATAGGAGAACGACGTCTCGATAATCTAGTAAGAAAGGAAACATCCTCAACCAAAATTAGGATCACTTTGTCCCCAATGTGAAATGCCTACAATGCCAGATCCCATGAACGAACTAAGAACTCCAATATTTAGATATGTTGTCTCATCCCTGATAATCTGAAGTACTTAATCAACCCACAATCCCTTAGGGCTCTTATAGTACCCAAATAATTTAGGGCCATCGTGTATTTTTCTTCATGTTCTCTTTATCACCACATAATTTTCATTTTGATCCGATCAATACCTGAAAGACAAACATAAGCTTCATTAGGATCCATTTCATGCAAAAAGTTTGGGAAATTTTGAGCACACAACAAGAAACAAATTTTGGAAATGCGCCTAATGCACCTTTCGACATTCAAGGGTGCGTTTCCCTCAGAGTGTTGTATATTTACCCTAAGGGGATAGAAAACCTAAAATTTTACCATGAAATGAAACAAAAATGATACTAAAAGAAATATAAGGTTTGGATCTCCAACCTAGATCAAATGGCATGAGAAATTGTCCACTGAAACTGTCGCAATCAACCGCAGAATTTTGAGGGAAAAAAAGGTTCAGAGCTCCTAAATTTAAAATGGTAACTATTGCATGGTAAAATAAAATGGTAGAAACTTCTTCTTAATAGTAAGTTTGATTATTTTAATCATATTTAATGATGTGACTATTGTTTTTATTTATTTTTACTATGAAACAGGAAATTTAATCCATTTGATGGTTCTCTGAACAAGTTTTACTGCTGATACATTGAGTTTGAAGTGGAAAATTATTCAAAAATGATTTGAACACAAAGCATACTTTTATCTTCTTTTTTTGAGCTTTGTTAAACATGAAAAAGAAATTTAAAGTGCACTTTTATCTCTTTTTCGAGCTTTGTTAAATGCAAAAAAGGAACCCCCTAGAGTCTTATTTTAGCTCTTTTCAGACTTCGATAATGTGAAAATATTGTCGAGCACTTGTCTTTTCGATCTCGTAAAAGGAAATGAAACGAAATCTAATCAATATAAGTTTAACCCTTTTCCAGACTAAGATATATTATTTACGAAAAAGGACTCGTAGAGTTTCCTTTTCATCCTTTTTCAAACTCTCTACACATGAAAACAGGTCAAGTTTTCATTGTCGTTAGTCTCGTTTAAGAACCAAATAGCGACGGACTTGTCCAATCATGGCAAGATTGAGTTTCATTATCGCTAGACTTGTTAAATCATAAAATAGTGATGGATTAATCTGAAGGGTCAAATTATAGATCAAGCATATGTTACCCTCCTCAAGCATGTTAAAAAATGAAGAGGTATTGGTCAGCAATGACTGAGGAAAATTTGGGGAAAATAACATAACACTTTATGGTAGCGCATCTCTCTTGAACATGACACTTTCACTTCATCTCCGTGGCTTTGGGTTGGGTAATATTCTTGACAGTCTATCATACCATACATCTCTTAGATTTTGGGTCAATGTTTCCAAATCATTTCAATGTCGCTAATATGTTCAAGATAAGTCATCCAGTAATTCCTCATCTTCTAAAATACTCATAAAACTTCATTTTCATTACCGCCATCCCTGAACATTGCTTCATCAAGTCACATTTTGTCTCCAAAATAATTGCTCCCATTTCATGATAAAGTCACTTCTTGTCAACATCAACTCATCATCTAGGAATTTGACTTAGAAACATATTTCTAATGCCTTGGAACTTTCTTACATCAATGACAAGTTTCTTGCTTCCGACAATAGGTTGACATCATCAAACCTTTGACCGAAAGATTTTTTTTTTCATTCCAAATCAAATCATCTATTCATGCCTTGAAAATTGTACTGTAGTACCTTGAGAACCATTAACATCAACGGTGGTTTCTCTCATGTTTGTTAATGGCTTACATCAACGGCTGGTAATCAAACGATGTATTCCCATGTTCGACTTCAAATCACATATTCCCATAGTTAGAATTTTACTTCGAACGATCAAGTAAATGAGATATAAGACCCTGGATCTAGTTTCATTCGTTCGGGCTACAATTCAGGAATTGTACTACATCATCCGTAAAATGGCTTTACATACAAATGTTCATCCAAACATGGGCCTATATCTATAGGCATGTCTAGATTTGTAGACAAATTTCTGATTTGTGTACGTGTTATATAGTTTATGTGTTGGGCATGTGTATGCTTCCATCACCAATTCATGTCCAATATGTACAAGATATCATGATGTAATGTATTGCAAATTGATGCATTTCACCGTTCGCTTCAGATCCTACTCATCACATCGTAAAGCATCTCATCCAAATATTATCATTATTTTGACTTCATGCTTTAGGGGGTAGTTGTTATAGGTCAATTTGGGCATCGTCCCTAGGACCAGTATGGAAAGGGTCTATCATCCCCTAATTCAATACAAACATGGTCTATCATACCCAAATTCAGTTGCTACATGCCCTAGAGAATTCATTCCACTAATGGATTTAATTTATGAGATTTCCAATGTTTGAATTATAGTTAAAATGACCGATTGACTCATCAACGCTCCTATGAATAGGCCTAAGTGCATTGAAAATCACTTACTCCCATGCAAGGGTGCTCTGTAAAGCACTTCCTGACACTTAAGGGTGCGTTGGTCTCCTGGGAGCGAAATCATCATTGTTTCGGGAATCTCCACATGTACAGTGCCTTCTAGAAGATATCATAGGTGTCATACATAAAATACATACGTTCATACATCACCATTGAACCTGGAAACATGTCTCATCTATTATTAGAAATACATTCAATTCCATTTATTGAGAAACTACCTACAATTTCCCTATAAATTGAGCACTCATATAAGTGCTAAGGAGGAAGAAATTTGTGTATTGTTATGATGTTGGATTCTCAATTGATGAGAGTTGGAGTACTGTTATGCTACTAATGCTTGGTGTGATGAGGATGGAATGAAGTTGGATCAGGTTGACGATGAATCGATCTATTGGTTGTAATATTCTCCTCCTACTTTATTAATAAAGATATATGCTCTTTCTCTCATATATACGCTTATATCTTGTGAATGTATTCTCAATTATGTATGTATTCTCAGATCTAATCGGTTTGAAATGGTTAAGATAGATAGATATTGTATATTTTTATGTTGTTTTTTGTATTTTGTCTTTGATTGTAGGTATCGATATAGCGGGTTTAGCTGGATTGAGAGCGACGAAAACAAAAAAAGAAGAAGAACGAGAATGAAAGGATCACAAGTACTTCCCTTTCCCTTATTCCTATATATTTGTCTTAGATAAAAGAATATTTATCTTTCTTCTATTGTTCTTAGTGAAGGAACACCACACTCAGGGAAATCTAGGTTATCTGTAGATTAGAATTCCGCATAACAATATTCTTTAAGAGTAACTAGCTTATCTCCTATTCATATTCAACCTGGTAGTCCCTTTTGGTATAGCATATTAAATTTCCTATGAAAATTCTTGAGGTTGGCCTCTAAATTATGGAATTTTTTCTCAAGTTGCATCATTATATTTCTCTTAATTTGAATCTTACTGTAATATTCCTAAATTAGCATACAACTAATTGGAATATTAAAATTTTGTTTTTCTTCTTATTTGGAGGAATAAGAGGGTATGGAGACCCATAAATCTCCTTAGTAGGAATAAAGACACTCCTAATGTGAATGGAGGTCATCTAAAGAGCTGGATTAAAGACCCTT
The DNA here is from genome assembly GCA_034641835.2 of Pinus albicaulis. Taxonomy (NCBI): domain Eukaryota; kingdom Viridiplantae; phylum Streptophyta; class Pinopsida; order Pinales; family Pinaceae; genus Pinus; species Pinus albicaulis. Next base: position 538,198,414 of record CM076577.1, read on the forward strand.
GTGTATGAAAAAGGGCTCGAGCATGAAGACTAGGTCAACTTTGACAAAATAAAAAATGTTGTTATGGAGGAGTGGCATTCATTGAGGGACAACACAGTTTTTGTTGGAGACTCTTTGCATGGAAGTAGTGACTTAAATGAGTGGGGCCAAGGGCGAGGAAGCTCATCACTTATATAAGGAAGAGAATGGCAGCCATAGAGGTTATGCTTTATTTTATTATTTTGTCTATGGTCTTGTTGGAGCGGGGCTCCCTAAGCTGTGAATTTTGTATATTTTGCTATTAATTAGTATTGCGTAGGGGTTTTGGGGCGAGTCAAAGCCCCCAATGTTTTGTAATGGGTCAAAGGGTAGACCTAGGGTCCGCAAACCACGGCTTTCGGACCATGGGATAGCTAGGCCATGTTGATATAAATAGATGAGTAGTTGGAGTCTAAATGCAGGAATGAATTGAGACTGATGCTACGTGTGAATTTTTAGATCTGTTTGGGTTGTTTTGGGTAAGGACTCCTGTTGGCTGTGTGCGCAGAGATCCTCAGTCCTGCTATGTGCGGACCCTGCTAGCTATGTGTGCAGGCTATGTTTTGGGTTGTATTAGGTTTTTGGATGCTAATATATGCAGATATAGTTGAAGTATCTTTGTGATATCTGGATCTATTGTGTTACTATTGATGTGAATATTTGGAATATGTTTAACGTTGTGAATACATCCGTGCTATCTGTTTATGCTGCGAATGTATATGTGTTATGGTATAAGTACATATGTGGTCTATTATAGCTGCGTCTATGATGTTATGTGTTGGTAATTGCTGATACGCACGTGGATGTGAAGGTACTGACTAGATCTGTGAATGGTAATAGCTCTGTTATGGTTAATTAAGGTTTATAATGTTAAAGAACCTACGAATAAACCTGTTCTATGAAAATCTGATAGGTTGTGAATGCAAATCTACCTTACTTACCTACTCTCTCCCAGGGTGGAGAAACCTGGTTCCAGCACCCTCTCATACTACTTCGGGTGAGACCTTGGCCTACGAAAGTAGGTCATTGCCAAAAGGGCCAGTAGTATAGGGGTTTGTTGGAAAAACTTAACCTCCGAACCTGGGTCAAGACCCCTCAAGCCAACAAATGGTTATGTTTCCAGGACCAGGAGAATTTTGAGAGAGAGATCAGGTAATGCCACGAGAATAGTGGAGACCTGAGGAGCTAGAGATCGAATATTGGTTCGAAAGACAAATTCAGGAATTTTCTATAAAAGAGAATCGCAGCACGAAGCTGATAGCTGAGAAGTGGAAAAATAAGTATATTTTTATGGAAGTATATGAAATTTTCTTTGTAACCTTTTCACATGATCTATAGGAGTGGATAGCCAGAATCGTAGATTTATAGACATGTTGGAAGGAGGAGCGGGTCATGTAATGGACTCTAGAGTTGATTCAACAGTTGGAAAGGACTGACAATACCATCACTCATACGGTAGATCACTGGGTGGATAGTGTGTTGGGAGGAATTGCGATTTAATTCACATTCGATCCGTTCATATCCTATTCTGAGGCAAAGCGAAGGTTCTTCAAAGGTTTCTGGGGTAGGTTTTTGAAAACATTTTCATTATTAATCAAGATATTATTGTGTGAAAAGAGAATTTTTTGCAGCCAGACTGAATGAATGAACTCTGCTCAGAGTGAAAGTACAAATTGAAGTGATAAGTATTACCGAACCAATCGAGAAGGGGATAGATCCATCTACAGTTCACTAAGAGAGTCGGTTGCACATGCAAGAGATAGTCCTCCAGCTACACCACCTTCAAGTCAGCATAAATTTAAGAACTCAGCCACGCCTCTGCCACCACCGGACGCAGATATGGCTACACACATGAAGTTACCCACCTTTAAAGGTGTAGGAGACAAAGATATGGACCGATTCTGGATTTTCGTAGAGTCAGTATGGACTATGCAGAATGTGGCCAGCGATGTTGTAAAGAGGGCGCAACTATCCCTCGCCTTCGAAGGAAGAGCCCTAGACTGGTATTTGGGGTACGTATCCCAGTATGTGGATCCGACTATTCAGGAGGTTAGGGATTCCCTAAAACAACATTTTTGGAAGCCTAAGTCCTACTCTCAGATAGTGAATAACCTAAAATATTTCAAACAAGGGCCCTCTAAGTCTGTATGGGAGGTTGGTCAACAACTAAAAAAGGTGATCAGAGAGGGGGGATTTTTTTATGATGACAAACAACACAAGGAATGGTTCATCGCTATGTTAATACCCCACCTACGTGGACCTATGGATCAGCAAGCCATTGACTCACAGGAAAAAGCCTTGGATATTTCTATGAAGTTAGAAGCCATGCCAAGAGATGATGCTCAGTTGGGGGTATATAAGATCCAAGGGAAGCTACAAGCAATGCATCTCGAAATCCATAACTTATGCAAGGAGCGAGGGAGAGAAGACAATCCAAACTTATGGTGCATAAGATGCACGGTGTCTGGGCACACCAAGGATCAGTGCCCTCTACTGGAAGATTACATGCAGGTCAGGGGACCCAGCCCGTTATGTCCTAGGGAAGTTGTGGGACTAAGTGGTCTGACCTTATGGTGCACTAATTGTTGCATAGCTAGACTACATGAAACCAACCACTGCCCCTGTCTTGGTGTGTATGTTCCAGAATTAAAGCAACATTGGTGCCGATTTTGCTAATCAGTGGGGCATGATGAACATAACTGTCAGAACTATGACTTAATGATAGAACGAGGAAACCTATACAGGGTACAAGCTGATCCTTTGTCACCACTATCACCCTCAGACAGAGGAGGCTCCCTGGCAAGGGGCAGGGGAGGGGGTAGAGGTGGAAGTGTAGGTCGGGGAAGAGGGCAATTGATTTTTTATAATTGTGGAGAAGTAGGTCACTTTGCAAGGGACTATCTGAATCATACGTGACAATTTCATAGGTATTGTAGACAGCTGGAACATGTGATTGAATATTGCCCAATTCTTATAGAAATAATGCAGGAAAAATAACAGACACCTACGCAGAATGTGTAGAGGGTTAAGGTTGAACCGCATGATGAAGGACCAAGCATTAATTTCATAACGTGCAGCGGCGTGGCTACTGGAGGAGTTGACGAGAAAGTTGGGGCTGAATCTCTTATTCAAAAAGTAGCTATCAAGTAGGAAAGTTTGGACCTACAAAATGAAAAGGAAACCTTTGTCACAGCTTGCAAAGAATTTGTTATCACTCAGGTTTTCCTTGAAGTTGTGGAAAAGGAAAGTATACCCGAGGTAACCACAAACCAACCTTCAGATGCAGAATCTAGCCAATCTGCATCCAGAGAGGGCTCTCTCTTTATGATTTATCTTTGTTCTTAGAAGGTTTTAGGCTAGTTATAGCTCCAAGAGTTTGTTTGAAAATGGTGGAATCCGCAAACTAGGGGCAAGGTTGAAGATTTTCAATCCATTGGGCTATGGAGTCAAAGGATGGCTTTACTGGATTTCTATTCTACACGCAAGATGGCTTTGCAGGGCAAGATATCCAGACCGAGAACAATCCTTAAAATTTAAAGTGGATGGGATGATTTCGAAGGGATGAAGGGCAGCTAAGAATCTTTCACCATGTTCAAAAGAAAGAAATGAGATGACTACAAACAAAGAGCAATGAAGAATTCTTTATTATAGTAATCAAGAATGTTTAAATTAGCCAAGCAAGAGCATTTAAGAATTCATGCTTATAACCAATTTAGAGGAAAAACATTAAGAATAATCACATCTGAAATCAGAGTACAATTAAGTAAATTCTGATTCAATCCTTTATGTAAATTATTCAGAAATGGACATAATGATATTATAAACAGATATAAAACTTAAAACATAGGATAGAAAGACTTATTGAACTGCAGTCCGACACATGAATCCTGCAAAAAGTCCTGAGCTTCAAATTGTCATCCAGTAAGCCACAAATAAATTTCTCCAAAACGCTTTTATTCCAAAAACATCAATGTCATAGCGAAGTAGTAGAATCCACCCTCAACACTCTCTTTGAGGGTTTATTTATAAAAAATAATTGAAAATATCTCACACTAACCTAGCCAATAATCTAGGGTGACTAAGGAGTAATTTACAAATAAAAAGGAGACAAATGGTCTCGTAGACAGAATAACAAGTAACTGCTGATGTGCTGTTTCCTTCCTTTGTGGATGTACTGGAGGCAGGTGCTATAATAGGGCTTGATGCTGTCCCTTTGAGTATTTCCTTTGCTTGTCTGATACTCTTTGTTTCTACGGATACTATTTAACCTGTTCAGCTGATACTCTCTAATCTGTGCTCATTATTTATCCTTTACATAATGGTAAAAAGATCAAATTTTCTGTCTGAAGATAAATTTTACAAAATTTCCAATAAGTCGTCCCACCATTGATCTTCTGATATTACGGTTCTTTTAAGTTTTCTCAATGTCTCATCGGCCTCTGTGTATCTGTAAAAAGTGGGCTAACTAGGGAACAAATACTTTATTTCATGCTCCAGATGAAACAAATTCTTCAATCTATCATAGAGATTCCTCCCTGTTGGCAATGTTGCTTGTGATGCATTGATAGAAATAACAGTTGTGTTATGAGCATGTATGTCTATTTTAGTAACATAGGTTTCCAGGTCCATTATCTTGTCACCTACTAGCATAGGACTGGGTAACCCATTGTCTAATAAAACCTGAAATTTCCCTTTAAAAGCATTGATTTCTTCTTGTATGTCTGAGCACTTCCTTTCCAAATTCTGCATAAGAGTTCTTTTGGTAAAAAATCTTTTTATTTCTAAGATAGTGTCTGTCCTATCATCAATTCCTAACTTTGAAAGCTGTTTCTTAGTCCGTGTGTTCAGAAACTGTATAAGTTGACTGGCTTGCTCAGGTCTGTTCTTTAATTCATCTCTTGTTTTGGCTATTTCTTCCTGAGCTACTTTGATCAAGTCATTTTGTTCAAAGATTGTTTGAACAAAAGTCCAAATACTTTTTATTGAATCAATTATATTAGTCCAAATAATTTCGTTTATTTCTCTCAAAGGATTTTCTAATGAAAGATCTTTTTCTAAAGCCTTAACCAATTTTTCGAATCTTTTAATTTCCCTGGTATTATCTGCAACAGTTCTTTTGGACATATCATATTTCTGCTCCAAGTTTTCTAACTGCAATTTTGTGGTTTTAAGTTCTGTGACCTTGAGTTTTAAACTTTCCATTTTTTTTACCAATTCATCAGAACTTAAACCAAAAGTGTCTACCTGTGCTGATTCTGTTTGTTGATCTGTTGTTGTAGTACTTGTAGTTGTAGTAGCTTCTGTGATTGATGCCTGCATGATAGCTTCCTTCTCTTGTAAAGCTTGTTCCAATTCTTTCTCTGTTTCACTCAGTTGCTCAGTCATTTTTAAGAGAAACTCCATTATCTCTTCCTGTGAATTCTCCTTCAAAACTTCTTGGGTCTGGGGATGTCTTGAGGCTGTTAATTTCAGCTGATTTCTTAGTGCAGCAATATCATCATCTTTCTTTTTGATTAGTGCCTCAATTATTTTGATATCTTTTGGGTTGTGACCCAAACTAATAATTATGTCTTCCAGAGACTTTATTCTGTTATCTTTGGCCTGAGAAGAGGCCTTTTCAATTTGCAATTGGGTGCTTGTGTTATTTAAAGAATCTTGCAGCCTTAGGGCTGCCATGGCCTTATCAGTAAGAGTGGAATATACCATTTCCCCAGTTTGTTTATGCATCTCTATCTGGTTTAAGGGATGAATGTCTTTAGCCAGGACCTCAAAATTGGTCCTAATATAATCAGCTGCTGTCATGGGTTTGGGCACCTTAGATTTAAAATGACTCATCATCATTTTGCCTTGTTGAATGTCAAATGCTGACATTAACCTTTCCTGATTATGTGGAGCCATTTTAAGATGTTGATCATAAACCTTCATTCTCAATGGATCATTATTTGCCTTTATATTAATGAAAGTTCTTTTTATATCACCTGTATTTATTTTTGGTGGTTTAAAAGAAGATACTTCGGTACTCAACTATTTTTGCAATTCTTTTCCTTTGTGGCCTGCATGTGTCTCACTAACTGTGCCAGTTAGTTGACTATCTTCTCTTTCATCATCAAATATTTCATCAATGATTTCCACATCTGGAAGTGGATCGGGTTTCTGCTTTTTGGCTTGATGTAGCTCTGAGGACTCTTTGGGAGGAGTAGGATCTGGAGCCTGTCTTTTCTTACCTATTTCCATATTAGATGGAGTTTGTAATTCTGAAACTTCAGGATGATTTACTTGAGTGGGAGAAACCTGTGTCTGATCTGGTGCCCTGGAGGTTTGAGGTTTCTCTGCCATGACAAAAGTTTCAATGACCTGTATTTCAGGTTCTTTCCCTTTACCTTTAGATTCTACTGCAATTGATAGACTCTCTTCCTGTAACACCTGTTGGAGATTTCCTGCTGAAGAGGTGCCAATGTGAGGTACCTGCACTTGACCAAAAGATTCTAGGTCAAACTCTTTCTCAAAATTTTTCATAATGTTGTTTCTATTGTCTTCTTCATTATCTTGCTCAACTAGTGTTCCTTCCACCCATTCATCTTGGTTAGCATATTGTTCTATATCAGGAATCCTGTGGTGAATATATGGGGAAGATTTGTTCTTCATTCTTTTATCACAGATGAAACCAAATGGGTCATAAGGAACCCAATGGAAACTCCTTTGGAACTTGCAATGGTTTTGTAGTATATCTTCTGCTTCTCGCTCGGCCTCCCTAGAGTTGCAGATGAAAGGACCTAATTGACTTTTAATCCTGAGTTGGGCTTTCTTTTTCACACTACAAAAATCAATCATATCAGAATTATTCATTTGCCTGAAATATTCCAAGGCAAAAAGTCTCATGGGCACATATTTTGGCAACTTGAATGGATGCACTTCACATCCACATATTCTGATGACTGAATGATTTTGGTATAAATACCAGTCCCCAAATTTATATGTTCTTGAAAGCTGCAAAGTCTTCTTAATATCATTACTGAGCCTTGGAGGGGGAATTCCTGTCAACAAGGTAGTTGCAAGATATACAAAAAGATCGATAAACTCATCATAAGAATAGGGAGAATCATAAGAAGAATGAGTTATGGCAGACCAAAAAATAACTGATCTAGGGTTTCCCTTGGCATCAAGCTTTTTAACAGGGAAGGGGAACTTCTCAGATTGATAATAGATGAGGAGATGGTAAATAACTGAGGAACATTTGAACACTTTCTCATTATCTAGCCTCATAAACTGGTCATGGATTTTATTGGAAATGAAGGATGCAAAATCATATTTTACTGCAGGAGGTTGCCCAGGAGTAAAGATAGACAACAATACCAAGGTTATTTCATCAACATATTCACTTGTATTGAAACCCATAACAAAGGATATCATATTGAGGATGAGTCTACCCAACTTGTTAAAGTAAGCAAAACCATATGGAGGTGGCCTCTTAGGTTGATGTTCAGGCAACATAAAAGTCTGGCAAATGCATTTCAATTTTTCTGGAGACAGTTGATTAGACTTTTCAATCAGTTCTTCCATAGACAAGGGAGTTAGCTCTTGATCAGGTTCAAAATGTAGCATTGCATTGATGGCATGAGGAGTGATAGGGAAAAGAACACTCTGGTCAGGGGACATCACTGCTCTTTGTGTTGGATCATAGTTAGAATGGCAGTAGTGGATAATTTCTGGGAAAATGAGGACTGAGGGGATGAGATATCTCGGGAAATTGGATTCCCACAATCCAATGACATCCAATCCCTTCGAATAATCGTCTCTGCAGCGGCAATAACTTCGAAGGGGGCTTTCATCGAAAACCAAGTCTTTAATTTGGAAGTCTTTATCAATTAAGGGCAAATATTCTAACTCTCTGTGGGGGGCATTCAATGGAGTTACATTCAGGGCTGTCGGGGCTTCCATTTTGGTTCTTGTGTATTCAAAATGGTAGTTTCTGGGTTTTCTTCACAGACCGAGTGTGATTTCAGTTTTAATGAGGGAAATTGGCACAGTAGCAGGTTTGGGGGAACAATTTCACTGTTTTAAAGCTCAGGGAATGATCTTAGCGATAAGATTTTAACACTAATCCAGTGAAAAAACAAGGAACACAGAGTTTCTTTTGAAGTTCGGAGCGCAATAGAATAAATACCTGTTTTCGGAGGCAAACTAGGATTTAACAGGTATCAAATGGTGGCAAGAAGATGCTTGAACACTGGTCCGGCGGAATTCTCGAGCGAAATTGGATAGAACAGTAATTTTCAGTGAGAATTTTGAATTTCGCAGTGGAAGGCGCAGTCGCTTTCAGCAATGAAAATGACAGAAAAAACACGAAATTTGTTTTATTTACAAAGTCAAAAGGGATTTTTATTTTATCGAGGAATGACGTCATCGAGGTACAGGATGACATGTGGCAGGGGTCAGGTGGTAAGCGGTAATTTCCACACAGCTTATGGGCAATGGTGGTTTTAAACACGGAGGGAGCGATTCCATTGATCAACGGACACGTGGTTGGAGGACTATTCCAAAACCACTGTGCCCCCACGCGTTAAAGTTCTGACGAGGGACGGCTAGCGGAATTGGAGGGGGTCGTCGATATGGGAATGAGCGATCAGACGGATAATATGATGTGCAGATGGAGGGGTATTTAACGCGTGGGCCCAAAAGAGTTATGGTTTAATTAAATATCCCGGGCGGCTTATGATTGGTTGGAGGTCTGGTTATTAATTAATCCAACTGATTAATTAATCCCTTGGTTTTATGAATGATCGGGGTGCGGCGAGACTTTGGCTTTTTAACTCGAGTTAAGTTTGGAGAATGAAATAAATAATGGGATTTTTAACTTGAGTTAAAGCGTCGGGTACTGGGGAAATGGGATTACTTCCGAAGTTTCGGGTTTATTATTTTTTGTGTCAAACATATATACCATATTTTTAAAGTTTTTTCATATATGTTTTTTATTATATGATAAATTAACCAATATAATTAACTTATCATAAGGGCGAGAATATTATATAATGATATATTTTAACCAAAGGGCACATAATGTGGGTTTTTTATAAATGCATGGGGAAATAAATACTTTGGTTAAAATCTTAATAGATGGGTTTTTGGGATATTAGATAAAAGGAGTTAAGTACTATAGGATAAAGAATTTTTACTAGGGATTTAATAAATACATCAGAAGTTAATATGACAAAGGACAAGGTAGACTCAAAATACTTTACAAATCTAGGAAAGTGAAGATTTATTAAACTAAATTACATCATCTCAATTTCAACACTTAAACATAGAATAGCAAGTGATTTTGAGGGGATTTTATGAAATATGGCATGATTTTCCTAAGTAAAATTGGACTTTACTTAGGAAAAGATTAAAGGTGAATGATCATAATGATAAATAACTTCAAGTACTTAGGTCTTTTTGATCATTAGGCCGAGGGTCCGGTCCCTCCAAAAGTCAAGGAAATGCCTTGAGCCCCTTTGATCTCCAAGTACCTTAGCACTTTGGGGAAATTAGTAAAAATCTTAGGGAAAAAGTGATGTGGGAAGTTAATGATTTTGACTTTGCTTTCTGTGAATTTTCCAATGTATTTTCTGCTTCAGTACTTGTGATGAAAGTAAAGGATTAACACATTTAACACCATCATTCATCACATAAAACTTGGCAACACCATCTACCTACCCTATCTACTTTACACTACCATTTTCTCTTCTTTCTTAGGGTGCATTTAGACTGGCAAACCCTTATCAATCTTCTTTTCTTTTACAAGGAAAATATATCTAATTCTACCCTTATTACATCCAAGGGCTCAGATTTAACTGTTGAGCACCTTTTATTAACTCTACCTATCTACTTATCTGCCAAGATTAAACTGTTTGGTCAGATATTTATTCTCTATTCTACAACATGAAATTGAAACATGAATGAGTCAAGTTTAAACAGTTTGACTCTTCATAAATTGTGGCAAAGTTTAACAAGCTGCACACAATTACTTATTTACAAAAATGAAATAGTAGTGACATTTTGATTTGCACACTTTCCTTGGTCTATTTTTTGCTTGGGGTTCATTTCTTTCATTTTCTTGACCAATTTTTTTTCTTACCCTTTGATTTTTCTTTTAGGGTATACCCTCTTTACATTTTTTAAATTTTTTGATTTTTTGGTTTTTCAAGAATATGGAACACCTTTGCTCAAGAAAAAGGTTTGAGCATATTCAATAGTTTAATCAAGACAATCATGAAAAATGACACCTATTGGTATAGGAGTCTAACAGAATTTACTAAGGATGAGGCATAAACTTCTCAGGCTCCAACAAACCTAAGAGTGGATGACGTGGTCAAACCATTTTTGTAGGCATGTATGAAGTTGTTATGCAACCAGAAGGCAGTAGAAAATGTTCAAGCACTACTATAAAGATGCGCAGAAAAAGCTAACCCCCTCGCAGAAGTTGAGGATGTGAACAAACTTTACAAGCATAAGAAACAAAGTGGTCGAGAAATGCGGCTTACTACGTAGATTGGCGACTATGAGATGGATCAGTTCATCTTTAACCTAGGATCAGATGCAAATTTCCTACCTAATCAGATGTGGCAGCAGATGGGAGAACCACATCTAGAATGGTCCATTATACAGTTGCACATGGATAACCAACAGAAGATCATACCATTGGGGAGGATGTCAAATATTATGGTAGATATCGCAGGAGTTAAGTTACGTGCCGACCTTGAAGTAATCCAGATTGTGGATGATGCAGATCCTTATCCTGCGCTTCTAGGGCTAGATTGGGCTATAGATATGGGAGGTATTATCAACCTAAAGAAAAGAAGCATGGTTTTTTAGAATGAAGGTACATGGGTGATAGTCCCACTAGATCCTGTGGAAGGAGAGTGGTATAAAGAAATAGTGTGCGAAGAAGAGGATGTGGATCACATCTATATGGATCTATGTTAACCTGCACAAATTGAATGATGCTTGCATACATGATCCCTTTCCTACACCATTCTTAGATGAAATCCTTGATAGCGTAGGGGGGCATGAGGCATACTCGTTCACTGATGGGTTCTCAGGCTATCATCAGATCAGGATCACACTTGAAGATCACAGCAAAACCACGTTTGCTACTGAATGGGGATCATTTCAGTACACCATTATGCCATTTGGACTCAATAATTCCCCTGCCATCGTTTCGTGGGTAGTGGTTGTAGTGTTTAAGGAATTCATCCACAAGTTCTTGGAGGTATATTTTGATGATTGGACAGTATTTGGGTTAGTAAATAGCCACGTCTTGAAACTGCGCATGATGTTGGATGCCTGTAGAAAGCACCAGATCTCCCTAAATATCAGGAAGTGCATATTCTGAGTACCATTTTGGATCTTGCTAGGTCACATAGTCTATTGGCAAGGACTGATGGTGGACCCTACCAAGGTGGAAGTTATCATCAACTTGGCAGTCCCTACAACTGAGAAACAGTTGTGCTCTATCTTCGGACACACAGGCTACTACAAGAAGTTTATTCAAGGGCATGCACTGATCACAACACCTATGGAGAAACTGCTGAAGAAGGACATATCCTATTTTTAGGATGACGAGTGCCAGAAAAGCTTTGAGCTACTCAAGGAAAATATGGTATTTGTGCCTATCCTCATATTTCTTGATTGGGCGAAGGTGTTTCAGGTCCATGTCGACACTTTAGGGATCGCCCTAGGGGTTGTCCTGATGCAGTCAGGGGAAGGGGACATTGACCATCCAGTTTCATTTTCGAGTAGAAATATCTCTAGTACGGAGCATAAATACTCCACTACTGAGTGGGAAGGGTTAGCCATGGTGTACGCCTTACAGAAATACAAGCATTACCTATTGGGGGGGCACTTCAAGATATTCACAGATGACTCAGATTTGAAGTACCTAGTGAATAATCCTGTGTTGGGGGGGGGAGGGGAATATGTCGATGGCTCCTACTGTTACAAGAATTTGACTTCAAGATCAACGTAAATCCAGGAAATTTGAATACTAGGCTGGACCACCTATCCCGGATCGAAAATGGAGAAGAGCCGACCAACCTAGAAGAAGGATTTCCTGATGTGCAGTTGTTCACTATTAAGGTAGTGGATGCACACTTCACCGACATCATTAACTTATTGACTACGGGGAAGACACCTTCAAAGTATTCGGTACAATAGAAGAAAGAGTTGGTAACCTATGCAGCAGATTTTACCATTATCGCAAGCCACCTGTATAAGCTGGGAGATGATGAGGTATTGCGGAGGTATTTTTTGGAACATGAAAGGCACGCCATCTTAAAAAAATCCCACGGGGGCATAGCAGGATGTCAGTACGTAGGAAAGATGACAACATAGAAGATCCTAAGAGCTGGGCTATGGTGGCCCACACTACATAGTGAATCTCACGATTATTGTAGAGCTTATGGCACTTTCCAAAGAAGGGGAAGACCATCGTGCAGAGATGAAATGCCTTTACAACCAAAAATGGCCCTACAAGCATTTGAAAAATCGGCCATCGACTTTGTTGGGCCCATCAACCCACCAGGAAATAAGACAGGTGCATGCTACACATCACTGCAACTCGATGGGCTGAAGCACAAGCTGTGAAGGATTGCACTGTAGACACCATTGCACACTTTATTTTTGAACATATCCTGACTAGGTTTGGTTGCTCAAATATCTTGATGAGAAACATAGGTACGCATTTTTTTAATGAAAAAATCGAAGCTTTGACTAAAGAATTTTGGATCTACCATGCGAAAAGCACCCCATATCATCCACAGGAAAATGGAGTTGTCAAAGCTTTCAAAAAAATCTTGGAGCAGACACTAACTAAGGTCTGCAATGTCGATTACAGTGACTGGGATGTGCGCATTCCATTGGTCCTTTGGGCCTATCGCACCACATGTAAGGAACTGATAGGAAATATACTATTCCGGATGGTTTTTGGAAAGGACTCCATCATGCCAATGGAGTATATTGTTCCTAGCCTGCATATCGCAACCTTTACAAACATGGCGGAGCCCGATATCATGGAGGAGCAGTTAGCACAGCTAGTGGCTTTGGAAGAAGACCGATTCATTGCTAACTTCCATCAACAATTTCAGAAGGCCCGAGAAAAAGCATGGCATGATAGACATATTTGGTAAAAGATGTTTTTAGAGGGAGAATTGGTTCTCCTCTATGATAGCCAGTTTTCAAAGCACCCAAGGAAGTTCCGTCAGCACTGGCTAGGTCCTTATATAGTAAATGAAATCACTGATGGCGGAGCTGTCCGGCTAGCCACCCTACAAGGCAATATGGTACCAGGATATGTTAATGATAGCAAACTCAAAGCATATCAGATCAAATGAATATATGGCCGGAGTAGCTATATGAGGAAGAATACGTGCAAGGGTTGGTTGTAGGTATGGAAGCCTAAGGAAGTGTGCTGGGAGTGCAGGAGTGGACTGGAAGCACAGGAGGTACGCTGGGAGAGTAGGGGTGTGCTGGGCACACAAGAGGTGTGAAAACTAGCCGTTGAAATAATAAAAATAGGTAAAAAGCAAATTTTACCATTAAAAGGAGTGGGCAGCCGGAAATTAATGAGGTGATCTCCAAATATTTTTTACCATTTACTTGATGGTAAGTTTATAATGAGCCTCATCCACACATTGATTGATCCCGCGGCTATAAAAATAGAAGGGTAGATCAGAATAGGGTTCTATATCTCTTGTAAAGTTTGTGCTTTGCGAGTTTGTGCCTTGAGAAAGTGTGTGCCTATTGCACTTCGTCAATGTCTGGGTGTCCTACACCCTCTGATAGTAGCAACCCTGAGTTCATTTTCCACACCAGAATGACGGCAACCAATCCTGATGAGTCCTCACAGACGGTGGTCTCGACAGAGAAAGAATCCAAGGAAGTGTTGGAAGTCCACCCCGAAGTTGAGGAGGTGATGTCTACGCCAATCAAGGGAAAGCAGAAGGGGAAAGAAAAAGTGCAAGGGTCGAGGAAACATGCAAAATGGGTTGGGGTAAAGCCCCACACCTCCCCTCAAAATGTGAAGTCCCCGTGGGCAGTGCCCTAGGCATGTTCACCTAACCTAGTAAAGAGACCTCAGTCTGCTCAGGAAGAGGCCCAGAATGTTGAACCAATCAGTTGGCTACCGCCCTTTGTTCGGCCCCGCAGGCCCTCGACATGCACACTAAAGAATCTTGATGACCTGCACAACTATCTACTGATTCCACTTACTCCGAGTGAGGTCCCCATCATTGGAAAACACTTTGGAAAACTCCATGAGGTAAAATTCGATGACCACGACCTCACCAATTTGGAGGCATTTCTCGAGTTGGGAGCTATATCTTGAAAGGGTATTAGAAGACGACGGGATAAATATAGTCCCCATGCACTGGGTGTGTGGATTTGTGAGTTTTGGGCTCTTCAATATCCTGAGGATGCCATATTTTGGCCACTATAATATCACAGACTAACTAGTGTGCCAGCTAGTTTCCCTGGTCCATGATGGTAGCTTCTGTATCCAGGATCGAATCCCCATTGATGTGGTGCTTATTCACCGGCTTAATGGCCTCCCCATGGAAGGAACAGACCCTATGCTACGCGTTGGCAAAAATTATGAGAAAAATATCGCTGAAAAGGTGCGCGAGGATTACCATGTGGAGCGGAACACTCGGGGGTTCATGATCATCACCATCAGTGACCACACTACGCTGATGGGTACCTTGTTGCTAGCGTGCAAGAGGATGCACAAATTCCAGGCTGCCACCATCCTTGCGTATGTAATTCAGCTGGCAAGCCAATGCATAAAGGGGGTTTACTTCAATGGGGCCCAGTTCTTGTGCAACGAATTTCTAGCAAATGTACGCGAACCCCAGGATCAGGGGTGCACACTCTGCTATTCCTGGCTATTGCTTCTCATCACATTAGTCGCATGGGAAGCCCCAGAATATTTGATCCTCATTGAGCTCATGCCAAATATGTGCGAGGGGGAACGATACATGAATTTGTGGGGCTCCAAGGACGCGCAACGTATTGAGGACAATAAAGTCTTTTGGGTCCTCTTTCACAGTGGACTTGCAGAAACAATCAATTCTTGGCCACGCTTGTCACCGACAGTTTATGATAATTACAAAATAATCACAAAATTTCAAGTCACCATGCATAATGTATAGATCAGAGGCCACAAGGATCCAGCATGGGTCTCACTCCCATACATGTTTGTTGATGAGGACATTGACTGCCTAATCACAACTTGGCCTCCACAATGGAAGCTTCGTTTCAAATCAGATACAAAGGGCACCATAGGGATGAGCACTACAAAGGTCACCCTGCTTGACAGCACCAAAGAAACTGGAGGACAGGGCAAGGGTACTCGGAATGAAGTGGACCAAAGATTCCAGAAGGGTTCGCAGCCGGGAAAGAGTACTGGAAAGGGCATGGAACCAGCATCACAGAAGGGTTCATAGTAGGGAAAGAACACTAGGAATGGCACGGAACTGGCCTCATATAGGGATTCGTAGTAGGATTTGGGTGCAGAAGGTCTGGATGCGGGAGGTGCTGACTCCCCTCGAGGTACAAAACGAACTGGTGACACTGTTGAAGGACCACAGAAGAAGCAATGATCCATACAGCCAGAACGGGACGTAGGAGTCACTTTTACCAAATATGACCTAGAGTATATTATGGACGCAGTCACCCTTACTGCGGAAGATAAATGGCTGGCTCTAGAAGAGCATCAAAAGGCCATGGCTACTACGCTTCAGGCTGAGCTTTGAGCTCTGCAGCTGAATACTGACACACTGCAAAAAAGTATGATTTAGACACGACCCACCTCAGTGACTAGCAGCGCAATGATTGTTACAGCGTAAAGCCGCCTCTGTCCTCTGTCAAGTGCATCCCTCATGATGAGTCCACCCAACTTAGGAGTGCAAGCCCAAGCTTGTGCAGAGGTACAACTAGATCTAGCCCACTTGCCACATGAATCATTGTAGGTCATCCATGCCTCCCTATTCGAGGAGATTCAAAATAGATATCGTCGCATGCACTAGCAGCTTAGTACAGCTAAGCACACAATTGAGGAAAAAACTGCTAAGGTGTCCTAGGCACAGGCTGCATGTACCCTCTCCACTGTGCAGCAGACAGAATTGGAATGCCTCATCAGTCAGCTCTGCGTAGACGTTACTAAAGATATCCCGCCTTCAGCCACCCCCCAGGCAAGGATTGAAAGGCTTGTTGTAGTAGTCAAGGCTTCAAGGACCTAAATCTAGGTGGTCAGAATAGACATGGAACAATATATTGAGGCCTTGCAGGCTAAGTTGCAACCAGAAACGCCAGCTTAGGTAAGAGCCCAGCGAGCTACGCTGGTTACAGAGGCCCCTAATGTCATCAGTGGTCAAATCTATGATGGTGTCGAACTGTTGGACACAACTATGCAACTATGGACTAAAGTGCAACACGACCCTCTCCTACACAAAATTAATCAAGAACTACGATAGAATGAAGAACAGTTTGAGCAGTTGGAAGCCACTATGCCTACTTTGATCCCTGCTCAACGACTAGCACAACTGCGTATCAGCCACACCTTGAGAGATGACATTGAAGAGCTCCGTAGGAAAAATAAGACTCTCAGTGACCGCCTTAAGCCTTGGGCTGATGAAGCCCTCAAGCTCTCCCAGGACGTTGATATCACAGTAAAGCAGCTCAACCAGAATTTGGAAAGCGTCACTGCTGCTACAGAAGGCCCAACTTCACAGAAGTTGGTGGATATTGCTCAGAATTCTGTTGTGCAGAGTGAAGGAATGTTTCCCAAGCTGATTTATGCGATCAAGCATTGCAAGCGAAGGTGGAGAACCCACAACCATAGTGAATCGGGACGAGTCACAAGATTTTTTTGGGGGCCTATTGGAGCGGGGTTCCCTAAGCTGCGAATTTTATATATTCTAGTGTTAATTAGTCTTGCGTAAGGTTTTTTGGTGGGTCAAAGCTCCCAATGTTTTGTAATGGGTCAAAGGGTAGACGTAGGGTCTAGAAACCACAATTTGCAGACCATGGGATAGCTAGGCCATGTTGATATAAATAGATGAATAGTTGGAGTCTAAATGTAGGCATGAATTGAGACTGATGCTACGTGTGAACTGCTAGATCTGTTTGGGTTATTTTGGGTAAGGAATCCCATGGGCTGTGTGTGCAGAGATCCTAAGTCCAACTATGTGAGAATCCTACTGGCTATGTGCGCAGGTTGGTTTTGTGTTGTACTGGGTTTTTGGATGCTAATATATGCAGATATAGTTGAAGTATATTTGTGCCATCTAGATCTATTATGTTACTGTTGATGCGAATATTTGGAAGTTGTTTAATGTTGCAAATACATTCATGCTATCTGTTTATGCTACAAATGTATCTGTGTTATGGTATAAGTATATCTGTGGTCTGTTATAGCTGTGTTTATGATGTTATGTGTTGGTAATTGTTGATACGCACGTGGATGCGAAGGTACTGACTAGATCTATGAATGGTAATAGCTCTGTTATGGTTACTTATAGATTATATTGTTAAAGAACCTACGAATAAACCTGTTCTGTGTGAATCCAATATGTTGTGAATGTTGATCTTCCTTACTCACCTACTCTCTCCCAGGGTGCGGAAACCTGGTTCCAACACCGTCCCATACTACTTCGGGTGAGACCTTGGCCTGCGAAAGTAGGTCATTGCCAAAAGGGCCAGTAGTATATGGGTTTTTTGGAAAACCTTAAACTCCCAACCTAGGTTAGTACCCCTCAAGCCAACAGGCCTGAATGACTATTTTCTCTCTTCAAATGTTTAGTTAAGATTGCAGTGTTGTTTAGCACAGGGTATTCCCGAATTGGAATCCCACCTCTTTCATTGAGGATCCTTTAGGAGGAGTATTTCACTACATTTCCACCTTCAAGCATCAAGCCAAGATCTATCTTACTTCTACATTGCTGTTTATTTTGAGAGGTGTGCTAAGTTGCAGGGTGCAATAGTGGAGGGTTGAGAAACCCAACTTCTGATCTTGTTTTCCAGTGGAGGGAACATCCCTTCATCTGGGAGGCTTGTAAGGGAGATTTTTGAGCTTCATTTCATCATTCAGCATCAGGCTAAGGTACTGGTATCAGTTACAGTTTAGTTCTCTGAAGGGATTGCATTATCTCAGAGTGCAGTTGCAGAAGGGGGTTTGGAGCCCTAGTTGGGGGAGATAGATTTTCAGTGAGGGGATCAGCCTCTCATTTGAAGAATCTATAGGAGGAGTTTTCATACATTTCTAGATCAGATCATCCACCTCCTATCAGCTATCCAGTTGTAGATATTATTCAGCCCTAGGGCCATATTTGTATTTTCTTCATTTTGTGTATTTAAGTAAACCCTTTTCAGGTTACCTTGGAAATGTGTTTGTGAGCTTAGATCTCTACTCTCGGCATTTTTTGAGCCATATAATATCATATATGTATTTAAATTTTCAAGCAGCACTTATATCTGCTAAAACTGCGTTGTCTTAGCCTTGGGTATTGTTGTGTAGCAGTGTTCTTCTTATCTCATATACATGTTCTCTTGAGGCTTGTTTTGCCTAACTTGAGTAAATTTTTCCTCAATAACTTGTACACATTTTGCTGCTATGATCTTAATATGATGAATATATGATCTTATTACATTTTATGTGTTTATTTATCACTGATATTGCCAGTTTGTGTTCATATATTGTTGCTTCCCCATTTGGGAATATTACAGTGGTATCAGAGCATAATCTTGGCTCAGCCTGTGGATCTCAGCTATTATGCTAACAAGAGAATAAGAAGAAGGAGAAAGAGATCAGAATCATGGAATGAATGAATTTTATCTCATATCTTTTTATATCTATGAGGGACCTCACTAAGGAGTTCAAGAAAATAAGAATGGATAAAATCCATGAAACTACAATAGGGTTTCAATATGATCAAGGTCCTTGTACTTCCTATCAATAGAAGAAATAATCGGCATTGCATAGAGCTCCAAATAAATATACTATGCCCTTTTATCTTGAAGAAGAAGATAAAAGGCATGGAGATGGATAATATTTAGATCATGAGATTCTAATTGAGTATCTTGTAGAATACAAATCTCAATCAAGGGATTTCAAGGAGAATCTAACTCTCCCACATTTCATTCATCTCAAAGAAGAAAGAAGACCTTGCAGCAATAGGTTTCCATTTTTGATGGGTCATCCAAATGCATAAAAAGGGCTTGGGGAATGAATTTGGGTGCATTATTCCTACTACATCTAGTAGAAGAGAGAGAAGTTGTTGAGATTGTAGCGCTGCACCTTGACAGTGAAGAAAACATTTGGTGGTTCAGCCATTTGGGTCATGCAAGAGTGACTGCTCATGCAGATTTTACTCAAATGTTGATCAAGAAGTTTGACATAAGAAAACCGGAAGGAGAAAAAATTCCACCACCACTTGTTGTAGGAGTACTTGCATCAGGATAAGTAACACTTTCACTCTTGCAAAGTGGTCTTTATCTATTTACATTTAGAGTCCCTTGCACTCTTCAAGAGATGCATGAGGAGGAGGAGACTTATACCAGCGTTGGTGCAACAGTAGAGAAGCAACCATCATCATCACCAGTAGTTGGGGAAGTCATCACACCAATGGGAGGAACCCTTGTAGCAGTACAAGATGTTCCCAAGCTAAACCAAGGTTGAAAATGTTTCCACTTTCTATTATTTCAGCACATAATATGGAGGGTTGTGGGAACATGCCATTGCATGGCCTAGGATCAAAAAACACTGATGATTTGGAGTAGTGGACTATCACTATGTAGAGGACCCTTGATAGGATCAAGGAGGAGATACACATTCATCCTAGTAGGTCTTTTTTGAGTTGCACACAACTCTTGGGGTTGGAGTGTAGATTTTTGGATGATAGGATGAATATTTTCCTAAATAATCCAATGCAGAACTATATGTTCAGCATTGAGCATGAGTATGAGACAACAGATGCAACATCATGAAGATCAATAGCACTATCATGGACCAGTAGTGATGAGTTGGGGGCCCAACCATTATTGGACAATTCCAATGACCATTATACATGTGTAGCAGAGGATAGGCAGATGGTTGATGAGAGACATATTATCTCCCATTACTATGATTGATCCTTCTTGTTGAGAACTGCCTAGCTTAATGAGATGAATTTTCCTTTAGCATACTTGAATCCTTATGGATTCAACTTGGTCATTTATGAGTGGTCTTCATTTGGAGATCTCCAGGAGGTTTCACTTCAACATCCGATGAAGTGTAGAGATAGTGATTTGATATGGGAGGATGGTATTCTCCATTGGATGAATACCCACTTGGAGCATGACAGTAGATACTCACCATTGGTTGGTTGGGTGATGTTGATAAGCAAGAGGCTGGTAAGCCACCTGCAGATCTATGACACAGGGGAGCAGGAGGAAAGGCTGTGTTGGCAACTCTTGAAAGATTTTGGTCATCATGTGACATATCCTATTTCAAAGGGTATGTTGTTGGTTGGGGCTAGGCATGACATTCTCATTCTATGGCAGCAAGGAGTTTGGTTGCATTGGGGTTATGTGACATTTTTCATGTCAATCATCATGTTTTCACTATGTGGTCTATATGATGGAGATGCGAGGAGGCAACAAGAGATATTGTTGCTCTGGTTACTCTTGTGAGAGTATGGGTTGATTTTATCCCATACATTACAATATGATTCAAAAGTGGTGGGTGGAGACATCTACTACCAGGATATGATATTATTGACTTGGACCTCCAAGCACAAGAAGAAGGATTGGCATGCATCACATGAGGGTCCTCTCCCCAGTCACATTGATTCCATGAGGACATACTGTACTATATTGGAGGGATCCACTTGGGAAGGAATCAAAGAGGAGATGCACCATCACATGAGGAGAAGCATGGATTGTTTCAAGGAGGGACATAAATCTTTAATAGAGTTAACACATCCACTTCCTTCCTCGTTGGGAATGAGAAGAGGTCCATCTATGAGACACTTCACCAAATTTTTCAAGGTACATGGTAAGGATTGTGTTTATGTGCATTAGGATTCACTTACTATGTGCTTGTATTTCCTTACCATCCATGTATAGGTCATTGCTCCAAGATGGGGCATTCTTTCTTGTAGACCTCATGATCCATTTTGGAACATGAGCAATGATGGTGATGACCACTCCCTAAGAGAGTTGGCGAGGTGATATATTTTTCAGAGTGTGCTTAATGTGCACCTCACATCCTACACATTCTCCAGGCATGTGTGAGAATTGGGGCAGCAAGAAAGTGGTTGGGAAACCACTCATCATATCCTATTCTGAGGTAGTTAAGGGTAGAACTGCATTGTTTATACTTGAAGGATCATTTTCCTTCTCCTGTTTTAGATATGGAAGCTAGTATGACTCTAATTATGATCCCATATGTGGATGATGTCCTTATAATTTTTGTGGGCATGATTGGAAAGATGACACATGGATTGGATGTTCTTATTAGGGATGATGTTCTCCACATTTCTTATGTATCATACTTTAGGGAGAACATTGTACCATCCATGATTACTAATTGGACCTCTTGTTTACTTCTGGGATGAGCCATTTGGGTAACTTGAGCCTTTGGGAGGTGCCCCTCATGAGAAGTTGGGAGGCGTTTTGCTATGGATTACCACTCTGGAGGGTGATTCAATTTGTATGGATTATATCTTGGAGGTTGGAGCTACACATGGGAATGAAGCCCCCCCCACCCCACCCCCAATTTCCAGTTCTATCCTTGAAGTTTCTTGGGGACAAGCAACACTTGGGAGGGAAGGATTGTAATATTCCTAAATTAGCATACAACTAATTGGAATATTAGAAAAAAAAATTGCTTCTTATTTGGAGGAATAAGAGGGTATGGAGACACATAAATCTCCTTAGTAGCAATAAATACACTCCTAGTGTGAATGGGGGTCATCTAAAGAGCTAGATTGAAGACCCTTGTGTGTGAAAAGGGGCTGGAGCATGAAGACTAGGTCAACTTTGACCAATTGAACAACGCTTTTATGCAGGAGTGGCATTCATTAAGGAACAACAAAGTTTTGGTTGGAGAATCTTTTCATGGAAGTAGTGACTTAAATGAGTGGGGCCAAGGGTGAGGAATCTCATCACTTATATAAGGAAAAGGATGGAAGCCATAGAGGTTATGTTTATTATTATTATTTTGTCTATTGGTAGAATGACTATTTTCTCTCTTCAATTGTTTATCTAAGATTGTAGTGTTGTTTAGCATAGGGTGTTCCTGAGCGAGAATCCCACCTCTTTCCTTGAGGAGCCTCTAGGAGGAGTATTGCACTACATTTCCACATTTAGGCATCAGCCTGAGCTCTATCTTACTTCTACAGCACACTTTCTGTTGAGAGGTGTGCTGAGTTGTAGGGTGCAGCAGTGGAGCATTGAGAAACCCAAATTCTGAGCTTGTTTTCCAGTGGATGGAACAAACCTTCATCTGAGAGGCTTTTAAGGGAGATTATTGAGCTTCATTTCATCATTCATCATCAGGCTAAGGTACTGCTATCAATTACAACGCAGTTTCCTGAAGGGATTGTGTTATTTCAGAGTCCAGTTGCAGTAGGGGGTTTGGAGCCCTAGTTGGGGGAGGTAGATTTTCAGTGAGGGATCAACCTCTCATTTGAAGAATATATAGGAGGATTTTTCATAAATTTCCAGATCATATCAGCCACCTCCTATCAAGGGCCATATTTGTATTTTCTACATTTTCTGTATTTCAGGAAACCCTTTTCGGGTTATCTTGGAAATGTGTTTGGGAGCTTAGATCTCTACTCCCGTCATTACTTGAGCCATATAATATCATATCTATGTATTGAAATTTTCCAAGAGCATTTATATCTGCTAAAACTATGTTGTCTTAGCCTTGGGTATTGTTTTGTAGCAATGTTCTTCTTATCTCATGTACATGTTCTCTTGGGGCTTGTTTTTCCTAACTTGAGTGACTTTTTCCTCAAGAACTTGTATACATTTTCTTGCTATGATCTTAATATGATGGATATATGATATTCTTCCATTTTTTGTGCTGATTTATCACTGCTATTTCCAGTTTGTGTTCATATATTTTTGCTTCCCCATTTGGGAATATGACACTTTCTGACCTCCATAATAGTTTCAGTTCTTTCATTAATCTAATATTCTTCAAGTTCCTCTTTTTTTTTTTTCTAATTCAAAATTATTACTAATGTTGTTGCGTCTCTTGTTTTGTGACCTAATTATTTTTTTACTTATTCTATTACCTTCTTTGATTTTTCCACTAGTTCTTCCCATTCAAATAGAATTTCAATTGAAGGCCATAAATCAGTCATGGATTCAATTATGTCTCGCTAGATATTTTTTTTGGATTGTGCCATGGTTTGAGAAATCGCATACTCATTTTCCAGCCTCTATTCTCTGAGTCAATCTGTGACTTTTTTGAATCTCTACAACATATACATTATCAATCTTAATTTTCTGTTCTTGGAGATTATGAAGTTGTTCTTTCAGTTTCTCAATTTCCTGTCCTCCAAATGATAAATCTCCCATTGATTTATCCAAATCAGTTGTTGGATCAGTGGATTGTATCTCCCCTACTGTAGTGGTTGTTGAAGTAGAAGCCCCTACTGTTAAAGTACCTGTAATTTGAATTGATGCCAAAGGAATAACTACTACTTGAGTTGCTTGTTGTTCTTTCTCCTTTAACAAAGATTCTAGTTTTTTCTACATTTTTTGTATCTGTGTATTTTTTTCAATTAAAATTTTGAATATGTTCTCTTTTTCCTTCTCTAGTTCACGAATATCTTTAGTCTGAGGATCTTTCAGTAGTATGGAGTTTCAATTGTTTCCTCAATGCTTGAATGTCATAATTTTTCCTCTTAATCATATCCTCAACAACTATAACATTGTTCGGATCATATCCCAATTTAATCACTAAATCTACCAAAGAATTTATCTCAGTATTTTTTTCCATAGATGATATCTTTTACATCTTTAGTTAGTACTGAATATTATTTAATTAAACCTGTAACTTAGATTTTTCCATGGATGAACTGGTTAGAGTTGAATATATCATTTCTCCATATTGTTTATGCAAATAAATTTGGTCAATAGGATGGATCTCTTTTGTGTCAAAGGAAAATATTGATTTCTTATAGTCCCTTGCAATCTTTGGAAATGGAATTTTAGGTTCAAGGAATGTCATTTGAACAGGCCCTTTTGAGTATCAAAGGCATAAAGTAATTTTTTGTTTAGATGTTGAAGTTTTTTTCGAGAGTTCAGTATAAGTGGTAGCCTTTAGTGCTTCATTTTTATTTTTTATTTCCTTATACCTCGCAAAAATTCCCAATTCAGTTTGAACATGAGCTATTTATCCTATCTATGTTATCTCAAATGGATCCTAAGAGGCTGAAGATGTAGGTAACCCTGTAAAAAAAATTCAATTCTAGGAAAAGTTTTAGAATAAGGGCATGTTATGACTACTGTGGTTTATGATATTTCTTCTAGAAATGAATCCTCAATAGGATTCGTCTTCTTATTTTTATACATAACAAACCTTGTTTGCTTAATTTATGTAATTGAAGGGGAAATAGTTTCCCTTAATCTATTTGCATGCTTTTCCTGAGGAACTCGAGTCTACGATGTTGTAGGAGTAAAACTCTTATCTTCTGCTTCGTGCAATGATTTCTCTTGCCACTCCTCCTGATTCATATACTGCTCAATTTCTGGTCTAGGAGTATGAGCATAAGGGGTAGTTTTTTTTTCCCCTTAGCTTGGAAAAACTCAGTTTAAATTGCATTTACTTCAAGAGAAGAGTTGCCTCCTTTGTTGTTGTTCTGGAATTACAGATGAAAGGTACAACTTGAGTTTTGATTTTAAAATGAGAATTCCTCTTTGCTGACACAAAGTGCAGCTCATTCATATCTATCATCTTCCCGATGTATTCCAATGTAAAAAATTTGATAGGTACAAACTCTGGAAACTTGTATGGAGGAATCTCACAACCATACACTCTAATATTTGTATATTTTTGGTATAAATACTAATATCTTGTATTTTTTTGTTCACTAATATGAATAATGCTTTTAATTTTAGGATAAATTCTAGGGATTACATCATTATTAAGTAAACGGGAAACTATGTATAAAAATTGATCTATGTAGTCACTAAAAGAGAATTCATTGGTACTCTTTCTAACCAAGGACGTCCAATGAATCACAGATTAAGTGTTTCCCTGTTCGTCTAACTTTTTTAGTGGAATTGAAAACTTGTTTTACTGATAGAATAAGAACAAATATACAAGAACATATGCATGGTTGAAAGCTCCTTCCGTAGAAAATTTCATGAATTGATCATGAACAAAATTTTCTAGGAGCTCACTATAATTGAAAATGATAGAATTCTTTTCATCTTTTGAGAATACTGATAATAAACCTAGGATAATATCATAAACCAATTGATCAGACTAATAACCTAGAAAACATAAAACTATTGAAATAACATGTTTGGTCATCTCTGGGAACATTGAAGTTGGGTAATGTGGACTTGTCCTTGGAAATGCAGTGTTTTTGGGTAGAAATATTTCAAAAATTTTATCTCGCTGGGGAAATTTAATATTTTTGTAGAGGTCCATGAGGGATTCTACAGAAAAAGGATGTAGAGTCACTAAGGGTTTTATATGTAGCATTTGGAAAATGGATTCGGATGTAACTGTAAAAATGATGTTATTTTTCTGAGCTACAACATCTCTTTGACTGTGAATATATCTAAAATGACACCAAGACACAAATTTGGGGAAGGAATGAGTCTGTGGGAATATGAATTGAGGTAGGAAGGATTCCCACAGGCTCAATTCATCGTTGAGATCAATAATTTTTTTCTTCATCCAATTGTGTAATTCATACAAATCAAATTCACATTGTGTTTATAAGATTTTATACTCCTCGTCAACTAGTGGAAGATGGTCCAGGTCTATTACAGGTGGGAGCATGGGGTTTTCCTCTGTCATTCTAGATTTTCCCTTTGAAGAAGACATTGAAAAGAATAAAAGGACATGAATAATGGTCATTATTACCAGGTCATTGGTCGGCTCGCACAGTGATTTATGTTGATGTAATATTCCTAAATTAGCATGCAGCTAATAGGAATATTATTTTTTCTTTAAAAATATGTTTAGATGAATAAAGGTATAAAGGAGGTTATTCAAACTCCTAATGAAGAATAAATCAATGCCAAATATGAAAAAGGATAAATCTTGGCTATGTAAATAATAACCCTTATGTGTGAAAGGGGCTAATCATCTTGACTTGGTCAACTTTGACCAGATCTACAACGTTGTATTGGAGGAGTGCTCATGAGTGAGGCACAATGTAATTCTAGTTGAAGATCTCTTGTGTGAAAAGGATGAGTCCATTGAAAGTGGTTTAGGGTTTTGCACACTCACATCTTATAAAAGGAAGGGTAAGGCAGCATGATGAGGTTTTTCATCATATGATATTTTGATATATTTTCTATTTAGACCATATAGATTTTTGTGGTTATTTAGCCTAGATTGCAAATGCTGTTTAGCATTGGGATTTCCTATTTAGGAATTCCTCCTCTTCCCATGGAATAGCTCTTGGGATATTTTCTATTGCAAGGTCCACTATCTGGCTTGAAGGCCAAGCTCCTCCTTTCAATTACAACTCAGATCCTATGAGGGTTTGGTTGTCTTTGCAAGCTGCAGTAAGTGGAGATTAGATCTATTCAGATCTAAGACATTTTAGTGCTCTTTCTCAGTGGGGGAGTCCTCTGCTCTATTGGAGGAAGTGTATTGGAGTGCAGAAGCTTCAAATCTTGATCTTGGCATGTGGCTATCAGCTATCTATACCCTACAACACAATTTCTAGCCTAGATCTACGTTATTCTTGTAGGAGTTGTTGCAGGGTGTTTGGATGCACCATTTGGAGAGTTGTTTCCTGAGTGTTGGGGATCTTACCATCACTTTAAGAACCATTGGAGGAGATATACATGCTGTATAGTTCATATCTGATCTGCACATTCTGAATACTTTAGAATTTCTGAATATTTCTGCAGATCTTCTTTCTTAGATCTCAGATCTACTTCTTATCCTTGGTGCAAATCTCAAAACCCCAAGGGGATCTGAAATAGGAGCCTTTCTAGTGCATAGATCTGATATGGATCTGACTTTTTATGCACAGATATGTTCTAGATATTATATATAACCTACAGCAGTTGCAACCTAATAAAATAACGTTGTAAAGGCAGTTTCAGTCATTTATGTGGTTGCAGCACCTCTTTTGAGGGCATTTCTTCTGTACTTGTCTTGTAATTTTAGCTATGCATCTCATGGAATTCATTATACATCTGTTTTTCTATTGTAAATACTTTTGAAAGATATTTATTTGGCCTCCTACTCTTGCTCTTCTGAAACTGCATTATTTTCTAAGCAATATTGTTGTAGTCCCTGTTGTGACCAGCAACAACCCCCCTTTTATTTATTAGTAGTAATAATACTAAATAAATGAGGACCCTTACTTAAAAAATCCAAAAAAATCAATTAGGATTTGTTTGCCTTTCAAATAAAACTTTCTATCATAAACTTATAGAAATCCCTTAGATAGAATATTTAGAATCACTTAAGTTTGTGACAAATTATAATAAAATTGCTCTTTAAACAAGATAGCGCATCCATAACAAAATAGTATATATAAAACGCATTGATCGCAGATTGCATAGCACAGAAAACATAAATGATTAATAAATATCTTTTGCGCTCTTATCAATTTTGCGCTTTTACAATTTTGCGCTTTTGCGATTTTGCGCTATTGCGCTTTTGCGATATGCGCTTTTGCGCTATTGCGCAATTTCCACTTTTGCGCTATTTTTATGACTGCGGTGACTTCATTTTGCGATATTGCGACATTGTGATATTGCGATATTGCGCAGCAAATCGCAAACCGCAATGTCGCAAATTCATATATGCGCGCTATCCCAAGGCAATCTTCCCATATGTCAAATCCGTTATGCGCTTTAATGATTATATTAAATGATTGGATTGATTATTAATGTGAAATGAGATTGTGTTTCGATTGAAAGTCGTTTCACAATTTAAATATTATATGTCATCCGCTTTCACATTCAAAATAGTCTCATCACCTTTCTTATATCATTACTCTCATTTATTCGTAAAACGCAGGCACGAAGGAGCAGACCACTATACAAAGCTTCCGCTAAATACTATGGGTAAGAAGGAGAAGAGCTCAAATTCTAAGAACAAAGAAATGGCTTCGCTATACGCAGACACTGCCTGTAACAAGGATGCCGGTATATCCACTTGGGAAGGAATGTATAACCTGTTAGAAGAAGAAAACCCTGTGGTGATAAAAGTTGCAGCTACAGCGGGTTCAAAGAATACGTCTGAAGCAACCCTTAGATACTTGGCTTGCTCATTTCTGCATAGAATAGCAGCAAGGCCAAGGATTCTCCCATATACAGACATGGTGAGATGGGTGCTGGATAGCACAGATATTTCAGACAGACAATTCAGAACTCCATCGGAAGAGCTAATCGGGTCATTCACCATAGAAGATCTGAGATTAATGTATAAGCTGCCAGAACCTCGGGCGACTTTCAACAAGAAATTTATGGAAGAGTTTGCCAAAGAACACTCAAATTTGGCAGAATCCACAAAGGAGTGGACCAAAAGAAGTGAACCATTGAAGAAAAACAAACAAGGTATGTACAGCATGGGTTCACTTACCTCTCCTTATTGTTTTACTGCTGCCATGTTATGCAGGCTTTTTGGAAAGCCTGACATAAATATGATCTTACCCGAATGGCTTCCTTTGTTGAATGCGGTTGTTAATTCTACAATTGTAGATTGGGCCAAAATCCTATCTGATAATCTCACCACTGCTATTTTTCATTACCGGTCTAAACGAAATGTTTCCCAGCGGGTTTATCCGCCTTTTTATTTATCTGCTTATGTCATGGACACCATCTGCTATGTCTCTAAATTCCCTGTGATGGGCTGGAAATGGACTATCCATGATCCTTTGCCCATTCATGTGTACCATAAAGAACTACGGGAGTCTAAGTTTGTCCCCCATTTTTACCAAATTTGTCATGGAATAATGCTGCCATTGTACAGAACATTGTATAATAAGGATGCCCCAAGGTTATCCTCAGAAACAGAGGTTGATATTCTCCCCGTCGCGAGATGGTTTGGAGAAGAATTTTTCACCTATATTAGGGTTTTTGGAAGTTATGCTTCTCCCCATTTTTTACCCTTATATGTTCCAGATAGACTTGTAGCTCGGGAAATTGCTTATCAGACCTGTGGCCAGGGAGGTATAAAAAAAGATTTAAAAGACAAGAAAAAGGGCATTTGGCCACAATTTCCCATAAAATGTGGAACATTTTCACTGTTTGATATTGGTTATGCATTTCAAGAGATAGGCAATGTTACATGCCTACAGCTGTTCAAATTCTCAAGAAGGTTATTTGACCCAAATGATATTGTTAAGAATTTCACCAATCCAATCAAAGTAAGGGGATTTTCTGGGGAACAGGATCTTTTTGATGATATGTTCCAAGCAAGAAATTCATTCAAAGAAGTTTTGAATTTAGCTCAAGCTCGGCTATCTCTAGAGGAATTCCAAGAATTCAAGCTTTACAGAGAAAGGAGACTAATTCCTATTCCTTTGGATAATCTACACTTAGAGCCTACAAGGGAGAAAACTCCTAGTGTTAGTCTTAACGACAGTTCAAGTACAGGTAAATCCAAATCAAAATATGACAGAGATTCTGAACACTCCAATAAGTCTAAAGAAAAGGAAGATAAAATGGAAGAATCCATTAAAGATTCTGCACAATCTAAAGAGCTTACTCAACAGAAAATTTTGACTTCTCAACAAACAAATCCTCCTCCACCCAATGTACAGCAACAGCCAGTCACCATTGAGTTAGATAAAGAATAGGAAACCTTTAATCAATTGATTAATATAGAAGGACAGAATGTACAAACCCCTGTCCAGACAACCAAAGTTTTGAGCACAGGAACAAGCAGCACAACCGCAGTAACAGAGAACATACCAATCACACCCTCCTCTGAAATTGTACTTAATGTAGAGGACATTCCTCCTCTAGATGTATTTTATAGCCCAAAATACAAAGCAGTAGTAAAGAGACAAAGGAAAAAGAGAAAAATAGAAAGTGCAATTGCTACTGAAGCAGAACAAGTAGATGTTTTGTGGAAAGATCCTGCCACAGAGCCTACTCATAATCTCACTAAGTTATCTCAAATAACAGGAGCTTATGCTTCTGCAACAATTGATAAAGCAGTTGAGATACAAATTTTGTTGGATGAAAAAGAAGAAAAGATAAAAGCTCTGCAACAGCAATTGCAACAGGTACAGGCCAATAAGGAAGCACAATTAAAACTTGAAGAGTTACAACAACAACTTCAATAAATGCAAACAGGACATCAAAAAATCCTAGCTGATAAAGACAAATAAATACAGAGTATCCAAGTTCAGCATAAAGATGATCGTAAGCTTCCTGAATTCATTTCAGAAACCATCTCTTTAAACAATCAACTACTGCAACAAGAGGAAGTTTTCTGCCAAAAAATATTGCAATGGAATTCTTTGTCCCAAGAGAGCGATAAAATCACAAATCATGTCGTAGATTTACAAAATGATTATGATTTGATTAATGAAAATATCAATGATTATCTAGCACGGAAAAAGACAGAAGAAGGTAGAAAAGTTGGTGCACCCATCATTAACGAGAACCATAAAGAAATATTGTTTGATAATTGGGATGCACAAATCAGAAGGGCAAAAAAGGCAGCAGAGGAGGCATCTACAGTGGCAAACACTCTCACTGATTGTGTAAATGACAATTTACACAAAGCTAACTTGATTTCTGAAACTGTTCCGGGATATCTCCCACAGGCAAATCAACTGCAAACAGAATGGAGGCAAAAGGCAGAAGAAAGAGAAAAATCCATCCAAGGGCTGACAAGGACTAATACTGGATGTACTTGGTAAAGCCACACAGTCAGCACAGTGTGCTCAATTGTATCATCAATGCTACAGAGAAGATTTCTCCTACGCTTGTCGACTCTGTCTTTTCAGGATAGTTGAATTCTGAAGTCGGTCAACCGCATCTTCTCAAAACTATGCTAGATGCCTGCAAGCTTAAAGATCAAGTTAATAGATAGATAGATTTAGTTTTAATTTCACTGTATTTTAGCCTAGGAAAAGGACGGTCATTAAACCGAATCCTTAATTTTTGTAATAAAATATTTTTAGAGTTAGTTAAGTAGTATTTAAACCCCTCTCATGCATTTAGAGAGGGGTCCTGGATCTTAATATTTTTGGACTTGGAGATTGCATTTCTGTACTCCATTGTCTTATATATTATTTGAAAAGGATCACATTTGGTGATTTTCATGCGGAATTATCTTTGAAGTGTTGCATTTCTGTACCTTGGAATTTGGTTTTGCATCATAGTTATTGGATAGAGTATCAGATTGCATTTGAAAGTCTTCAAGATGAACAAGGTATTTCTATCTATTCACTGTTGATCTCTTTTGTTTTATGATATTCGTTTTAAAATTGCTATCATTTATATGTATATTTGTTTTAACAACGCTTCCTTTTATATATCATTTCTGAGTATAATTGAAACGTTATTTTTCATAGTTACATGTAAATGGTATACAATGATGAATGCAATATGTTTATATAACTTTGTTTAATTTCTTAAACAGAGTTATCTTTATTTGTTTCTGCATATTTCAATTTAATTAATAATACATTTTCATGGTTATTGTTGAATTGGAACAATCTTAAGTTGTATTCACATATAGCTACCCGGGTTAATGTTAGAATTTCTTTATTAGTATTTAGCTTAAATTAGATAGTTTTATTTCAGTTAGTTTAGTCCCATTTCCACCCATCCAATCCAATCCATTTAGTTACAAGGAAACTGGTCCTTTAAATCCAGTCGAAGCCACCATACCAAACGAAAAAGGAGCTACCTTAAGGTCCCGACCAGGTGGTTTTCCCTGATGTTTGAAGCAGAGATTTTCTAGGCTTCAACATTTTTGTCGCTAGAAGGAGTGCCTGAGCTATGAATGGCAAGTAAATCATTATCCACAAGCCATTCTGAGAGAAAAACACCCACATTAACTTTTTCAATTTCTTCTGAAATTCAGAATCCAAGAGAATAAATTGCAGAAAATATTCAGACACCCACTACCAAAATCTCAAAACATTCAGATAAACAACAACCCGAGTCTCCTGAAGTTCAAGATCTAATTCATAAATTGAAAGGATTCTCATTATCTCTTGAAGAGTCTGAAATATCTGAAGGTAGTGTAACTTCAAAATTTATTCCTTCGAAACCTCTTACTAGGTTGCAAAGTGAAAAACTTGGTATTCCTCCGAAAGAATTTCCTTTACCTAGTAAGGGCAAAACAAAAAGAATTCAATCAGAAACAGAAAGTGATACAAGTTCATCATTTCATATTCAATCACCTGTTTCCAAAAGCACAACTCAACAAAGTGCAGTTGTTTCATCATCATCTCTTCAATCATCATATCCACAAACATCTTCTCCTCAATTCTCATCAATCTCAACATCATCAATTCAAATTCCACCAGTTTCTACTATTCCTCCAATAGTCGTCCCAATAATGGCACAGAGACTATGGTTTACTCCAGGAGCAGTCAACATGGCTGCACCTTTACATGATTTACCAGACAATCCTGGAAAATGGCTTCCAAATTTTAGCCCAGATCTTAACATTCAAGCTGAAGAACATATCAATAATTTTATGTTGGCTATTAATTTGAATGGAGTCATACATGAATATTTTGTAGTTATATTATTCCCATATACACTTCAGGGAGTAGCAGGATCATGTTATTTTTCATTACCATCAGGATCTATAACAAGTTGGGACATTTTTGCAGATCATTTTTTGACCAAATTTGGAGATGACCGATCAATTTCAACTTTACTCAATGATCTCTCAAATTTGAAAATAGAACCCAAGGAACCTATAAAAGAATTCAATGCTAGATTCAACAAACTCTTGAACAAAATTCATACAGATTCACAACCCAGTGAGCAAGTCAGAATCGAATGGTATATAACTGCCTTACCCTCAAACATAGCAATTTTCGTAGACAGAGCTGCAACGCCTACATTAGCTGAGAATATGAAAGAAGCTATTGTAGTGGAAAAACGTATTACTTCTCTGGAAAAGAAAAATGCTATTGAATAAAGGAAATCAAAGAAAGTCAGCTTTAGAGATGATTCAAAGAAAAAGGCCAAAGATCCATATGACATGGAAGGTTTACAGAAAGTTCTTAAAACCATGTCAATTGAAATGGTTGAAATTAAAAAACAAGTGGCTGAAACTTCTACCAAGAAACCATTCCGAAATTTCAGAAGAAACCAAGTTGAATCTAAACCTCCTAATATAATCTCTAATGCAGAATCAGAAGAAGAGGAAGAAGAAGAAGATACATCTATAGTATCAGATCAAGAAGATGAAAATGAAGAAATAGCTGAATTGAATGGAATGTGGGATTTTATTCTCCCTAATTCTGATAGTGAAGAAGCTATGCCTGTAAGTACTAGGAGTAAATCTACAGCAGAACCAGTGCAAACAGTTCCTAAAAAGAAAATTACAATTCCAAGTACCAAAGACAAACCCACTGTGAAGAAAACTTCTCCATTACCTACACAAAATCATCCATCCTCTTCTAATCCTCTCACATCAACAACGAAAACTTTAGTAGTGTCAGATCCTATGGAATACAACATTGTTGAAGACATGAAAAAGATCAAAGCCAACATTTCCTTACATGAACTCAGCAAACTGAAACACCAGCAAAAGTTGCTATTGAAAGAATTAAATGCTACACCAATTGCTCCTTTACCAAGCGGTGTAGTTGCAAAAGCAGCAAGAGGAACTGGTAAGCCACCAGATAAGGTAGATGCTACTGATACTGTGCTCATTGGGGAAAATTCAAATTCTCAAACTCCTCCTTTTCTTTTGACTTATGATATGTACAACAAAAATCTACACAATTGTTTGATTGATTCCGGAGCTTCCTCCAATATAATGCCTACTTCTGTCTGTGCTAAATTGAATATTGAACCACAGAAATCAGCAGTTCATATCGTTCAGTTGGATCGCTCTAAAGTCCAAATGGTAGGAGAAATCAATTCAGTTACTATCAGATTAGCCTCAGATCCTAGGATTGTCCAAAGAATTGATATTCTAATTGCTGATATTCCTGAATTCTATGGATTAATCTTGAGCAGGGACTGGTCTGCGAAACTTAACGGTTATATCTCAACCGATTATTCACACATGTGGCTTCCCTACAAAGGGAAACCAAATCAAATCAAAATTGAATGAGAAAAACATATGATGCACACTGTCACTAAATTTGAACAACCTAATGAACCTGTAGCATTCAACAACAATATTCTTGGAGGCTATTCTGCTGAATCATTACTTGGAAATTTCAAAGCTCCTCAATCACCTTTTTCTGTAAATACTTTTGTTTCTCAGATAGAAATTTTTTCACAATCTGATACTTCTAGAATTGTAAATATTTCTGATGTAATTGTAGATAAGCCAATAGATAAGTCTTTATTTTGGTCATTATATTTTGATGGATCGAAATCTATTGATGGAGCTGGAGCTGGATGCATCCTAATTGATCCAAATGGGGAGAAAACCATGATGTCATGTAGATTAGAATTTGAGTGTACTAACAATACCGTAGAATATGAAGCCTTGGTTCAAGGACTTTATAAAGCTATAGGGTTAGATGTTAAATACTTGAAAGTTTTTGGTGATTCCGAAATTGTCATTAAACAAGTTAGGAATACTATTCATTTCCTTTCAGGACATCTTAAACACTATCAAACCCTAGTACAAGACCTCACCACTCATTTTTTAGCATTCAATATTCCTCCCATTCCTAGGAATCAGAATACATCAGCTGACTTGTTAGCTAATGTTGCATCTAAACTCTTACCTGCTGAAGATTGCAGTCCTGATAGGTTTTCTGTAGAATTGATTTTTCGTCCATCTATCCTAGATAATGTTACAAATTGGAGAGTATTCTATCATGATCAAGATATTCTAGATTTCATGACTTCAGAGAAATCATATGATGAGAAAATTATTGACGAAGATGATCATGATTTACAAATTGCTTCAAAAGGTAATGAAAACCCCATTCCAAAATCTGTTGTTAAATTAGAGGATTTATATGACATTAGAGAAAGATTCAAGAAAGTTACTAATACGAAACTTCAAAGCTGAACTTTGAAGTTTGAATTAGTAAATCTTGGTTCTGATTCTAAACCTCAAAACGTTAACTTAGGACTCAATTTAACACCGGAGGAAAGGAATGCATTCATTAAACTGCTGAACAAGTATAAAAACATTTTTGCTTTGAATTACGATGATTTAAAAACATATGATACTTTGATTATTCAACATACAATTCCAATGCTTCCTGATATTAAACCTGTTCAACAGAAAGATCCATCCAAATCTCAAAAATCAAATCAAATCAGAACTTAATAAACTTTTGAAAGCCAAAATCATTTTTCCAGTCAGGCACTCTAATTGGGTTTCCAATATGGTACCTGTAAGGAAGAAGAATGGTGATATAAGAATCTGTATTGATTTCAGAAATTTAAACAAGGCATGTTTAAAAGAAAATTTCCCATTACCAACCATGGAACAGATACTTCAAGAGGTAGCTGGTTCTAAACTTATGTCTTTTCTCGATGGATTTTCCGGCTATAATCAAGTTTTAGTTCATCCAGATGACAGATTGAAAACAACTTTCAGAACAAAATGGGGAACTTATGCTTATCAGAAAATGCCTTTTGGTCTAATAAATGCAGGAGAAAATTTTCAAAGAGCCATGGATATAGCATTCAAAGGTCTGATCAATAAATCGGTTGTTGTTTATCTTGATGACATAACAGTATTTTCAAAAAAGAGAGCCAATCATCTACATGATTTAAAACAAATATTTGAAAGATGTAGAAAGTTTGGTATCTCCTTAAATCCCAAGAAATCTTTCTTTGCTTTAGATGAAGGAAAAATCTTAGGATTTGTTGTGTCAAAAGATGGTATATATATTGATCCAGATAGAGTGAAGGAAATTTCTGATATTTCTTTACCACATAACAAAAAATCCATGCAATCATTTCTTGGACACATCAATTTTGTTAAAAGATTTATTCCTGATTTTTCTTTAATTGTTTTACCTATGCAAAATATGATCAAGAAGAATTCAATATTCAAATGGACGCATAAAGAAAAAGAAGCTTTTGATTCAATCAAACGAGCAATCATTAATGCACCAGCATTGAATACCCCGGATTTTTCTAAAGATTTTACTTTGTATACTCTGGCCACAGAAACATCCTATGCAGCCGTTTTGACACAACTCAATGATCAAGAAATCAAAGCACCAATTTCTTTCTTTAGCTCAAATCTGCAAGGCGCTGAGCTTAATTATTCCGATGTCGAAAAACAAGCCTTTGCTGTGTTTAAATCAATCAAACATTTCAGACCTTTTCTCTTGAAGACACATACAAAAATCATTGTCCCATTCTCTGCAGTGAGGCAATTATTAATTCAAAAAGAAGTAGGAGAAAAGAGAGCTAACTGGGTAACAGCCTTGTAAGAATATGATATTGATATTAAACCAGCTAAGATTGTTAGAGGACAAGGTTTTTGCAGATTATTGGCAGGAGCTCATAACATACCAGAAAATCAAGATTCAAATCAAGATATTCAAGTAAGTCAGATAAGTGTTACAAATTCCGGATCTCAGTATGTTGATCTTATCTATTACTTGAAAAATGGGTATGCTCCTTCTAATCTCAACTATAAGAGTAAATGCGCTTTAAGGTTAAGGGCTATTAAATACCAGATCATTGATAATGTGTTATTTAGAAAAAATTATGATTCAATTTTATTAAGATGCCTTGAAAAGACTGAAGCTGAAAAGGTTTTGTAGGAATTACATGATGGAACAGCAGGAGGTCATTTTGGAGGTGATACCACAGCTCACAAAATAATTCGTGCTGGTTATTACTGGCCTACCCTTTTTAAAGATACGCATGATTATGTAAGGAAGTGCCAAATTTGTCAAACTGTAAGTGGAAGACAAAGGAAACCAACTTTTCCTTTGCAACCAGTAACTATTGAGCAACCATTCGAACAATGGGGGCTTGACATTATTGGTGAGATAATACCTCATTCTTCCAAACAGCACAAGTACATCCTTACTGCAACTGATTACTTTACAAAGTGGGTAGAGGCAATTCCTTTGAAGGTAGCTAATTCTGATGCAATTATTGATTTCATAGATCAATTCATCATAACCAGGTTTGGTGTACCTCAAGCTCTTGTCTTTGATAATGCATCTTACTTCTCTGAAAATAGTTTAATTGAATTTGTAGTCAAAAGAGGTTTTAAATTACAATATTCAGCAAATTATTATCCACAAGGTAATGGCTTGGCTGAATCCACTAATAAAAACCTTATCAAAATCATTAAAAGGACCGTTGATCAAAATCAAAATAATTGGCACAAATATTTAATCTTTGCGTTATGGGCTGATCGTATCACTGAAAAAGCTTCAATAGGGACTTCACCTTTCAATCTGGTTTATGGAAAAGAAGCTGTGATACCATCAAACTTAACTCTTCCATCATTAGCCCTAGTGCAGTTTATTGAAGAAAATCCCTCTTCATCCATTCAATTGAGATATAATCAAATCCTTAAATTAGAAGAAGATAGGGATAAAGCAAAAATTACTCATGAAAAACATCAACAGCTTGTAAAATCTTCTTTTGATGCAAGTTCTACCGGCTCAAAAATTTTGTCAATTGGTGATCTCGTTTTGAAATGGGATAAAGCACACGAAGAAAAAGGTAAACATACCAAATTTCAGAAAATTTGGCTTGGACCATTTCAGATCGTTGAGAATATAAGCTCAAATACATTCATACTCCAAGATCTAACAGGTAAGAGAGAGCCTCTTCTTGTAAATGGGCTTATCTTGAAGAAATTATTTTCATAAGGAGGTAACCCCTTCTTAAACTGTATATATTTCTTTCTGCAAAGTTTTTGATTGTTTTTGTTTTTAAAAATAAAGGTTGTTTATGAGTCTCTGATTGACTATTTACTATTTGAGAAAATTTCTTCAGAAAAATATTATAAATATTTATTTTGTGTAAATAAGAATTTTTAAAAGTAATGA
This sequence comes from Pinus albicaulis, assembly GCA_034641835.2. Taxonomy (NCBI): domain Eukaryota; kingdom Viridiplantae; phylum Streptophyta; class Pinopsida; order Pinales; family Pinaceae; genus Pinus; species Pinus albicaulis. Next base: position 538,236,819 of record CM076577.1, read on the forward strand.
TCACAATTTTTGAATAGTTTGAAATAAGATGTTAAACTTTGAAAAGATTATTTCAATCATTTACATGATCTTTTGAAAAACTTGAGGAAAATGTAAATCATTATAAATTTTATTAAGCAGAGAAAGGTTATCTATCAAAGTATAGATTTTTTCAAAGTTTTGGAATTTAAAAAAAAAAAACTCTGAAAATTGTCATCCATTGATTCTTAAGGATAAAACTATTTCACCCCATCCATTTAAGTTGTGATTTTTTAGAATGTAATTCTAAGAAATTATACGAAAATTTTAAGAGATAAGAGGTCTCATTACGAGCCGACTTACCATGTTCATAAGGAGTAATAAAACTGACATTACCAATACTTCATACCAAAACAGGGTAATGGCTTATAAATATAAGACAAGGGGTCTCATCACGAGCCATCTTGTTCAGTTTAATTATAACTAGTGAATGGCATTGTTATTAACTGGCTGCCAAACCAGAACAATGGCTCTTAAAATAAAAATAAATAAAAGACAAAAACATGAGATAATAGGTCTTATGAATTTATCTTTAAAAAGTCATAATTTTAGTTGGATGGGACAATGAATGGTTAATGGTTTAAAGGTAACCCTGTCGAGACTATGAACGTTTGCTGGCAGCAGAGGCAATACCTATGGCAATAGAGTATATTATAAAACCAAAACTTGGAGAGATCCACTTACTTCATTATTAACACCAATCAAAGCTTGATATAACCCAAAATGTTTTTATTTCTTAAAGAACTAGAAAGAAATTATGAGATGATTTTTATTTTCTTTTTCATAGTGACATTTTATTTGAATTATCCTAAGATAGTTTTCATTATCTTTAAAAACCTTTATTTACTAAAGATAGAATGTTCATTTTATTTTTTCAGAGATAATTGTTTCTTTCAGTGAATCGCCAATTGTTGTGACCAGCAACAACCCCCCTTTTATTTATTATTAGTAATAATACTAAATAAATGAGGACCCTTACTTAAAAAATCCAAAAAAATGAATTAGGATTTGTTTGCCTTTCAAATAAAACTTTCTATCATAAACTTATAGAAATCCCTTAGATAGAATATTTAGAAACACTTAAGTTTGTGACAGATTATAATAAAATTGCTCTTTAAACAAGATAGCGCATCCATAACAAAACAGTATATATAAAACGCAATGATCGCAGATCGCATAGCGTAGAAAACAAAAATGATTAATAAATATCTTTTGCGCTCTTATCAATTTTGCGCTTTTGCGATTTTGCGCTTTTTCGATTTTGCACTTTTGCGATTGTGCGCTTTTTGCGCTATTGCGCTTTTGCGATATGCGCTTTTGCGCTATTGCGCAATTTCCACTTTTGCGCTATTTTTATGACTGTGATGACTTCATTTTGCGATATTGCGATATTGCGCAGCAAATCGCAGATCGCAATGTCGCAAATTCATATAGGCGCGCTATCCCAAGGCAATCTTCCCATATGTCAAATCCGTTATGCGCTTTAATGATTATATTAAATGATTGGATTGATTATTAATGTGAAATGAGATTGTGTTTAGATTGAAAGTCATTTCACAATTTAAATATTATATTTCATCCACTTTCACATTCGAAACAGTCTCATCACCTTTCTTATATCATTACTCTCAGTTATTCGTAAAATGCAGGCACGAAGGAGCAGACCACTATACAAAGCTTCCGCTAAATACTATGGGTAAGAAGGATAAGAGCTCAAATTCTGAGAACAAAGAAATGGCTTCGCTATACGCAGACACCGCCTGTAACAAGGACGCCGGTATATCCACTTGGGAAGGAATGTATAACCTGTTAGAAGAAGAAAACCCTGTGGTGATAAAAGTTGCAGCTACAGCGGGTTCAAAGAATACGTCTGAAGCAACCCTTAGAGACTTGGCTTGCTCATTTCTGCATAGAATAGCAGCAAGGCCAAGGATTCTCCCATATACAGACATGGTGAGATGGGTGCTGGATAGCACAAATATTTCAGACAGACAATTCAGAACTCCATCAGAAGAGCTAATCGGGTCATTCACCATAGAAGATCTGAGATTAATGTATAAGCTGCCAGAACCTCAGGCGACTTTCAACAAGCAATTTATGGAGGAGTTTGCCAAAGAACACTCAAATTTGGCAGAATGCACAAAGGAGTGGACCAAGAGAAGTGAACCATTGAAGAAAAACAAACAAGGTATGTACAGCACGGGTTCACTTACCTCTCCTTATTGTTTTACTGCTGCCATGTTATGCAGGCTTTTTGGAAAGCCTGACATAAATATGATCTTACCCAAATGGCTTCCTTTGTTGAATGCGGCTGTTAATTCTACAATTGTAGACTGGGCCAAAATCCTATCTGATAATTTGACCACTGCTATTTTTCACTACCGGTCTAAACGAAATGTTTCTCAGCGGGTTTATCCGCCTTTTTATTTATCTGCTTATGTCATGGACGCCATCTTCTATGTCTCTAAATTCCCTGTGATGGGCTGGAAATGGACTATCCACGATCCTTTGCCCATTCATGTGTACCATAAATAACTATGGGAGTCTAAGTTTGTCCCCCATTTTTACCAAATTTTTCATGGAATAATGCTGCCATTGTACAGAACATTGTATAATAAGGATGCCCCAAGGTTATCCTCAGAAACAGAGGTTGATATTCTCCCCGTCGTGAGATGGTTTGGAGAAGAATTGTTCACCTATATTAGGGTTTTTGGAAGTTATGCTTCTCCCCATGTTTTACCCTTATATGTTCCAGATAGACTTGTAGCTCGGGAAATTGCTTATCAGACTTGTGGCCAGGGAGGTATAACAAAAGATTTAAAAGACAAGAAAAAGGGCATTTGGCCACAATTTCCCATAAAATGTGGAACATTTTCACTGTTTGATATTGGTCATTCATTTCAAGAGATAGGCAACGTTACATGCCTACAACTGTTCAAATTCTCAAGAAGGTTATTTGACCCAAATGATATTGTTAAGAATTTTACCAATGCAATCAAAGTAAGGGAATTTTCCGAGGAACGGGATCTTTTTGATGATATGTTCCAAGCAAGAAATTCATTCAAAGAAGTTTTTAATTCAGCTCAAGCTCAGCTATCTCCAGAGGAATTCCAGGAATTTAAGCTTTACAGAGAAAGGAGACTAATTTCTATTCCTTTGGATAATCTACGCTTAGAGCCTGCAAGGGAGAAAACTCCTAGTGTTAGTCTTAACGACAGTTCAAGTACAGGTAAATCCAAATCAAAATATGACAGAGATTCTGAACACTCCAATAAGTCTAAAGAAAAGGAAGATAAAATGGAAGAATCCATTAAAGATTCTGCACAATCTAAAGAGCTTACTCAACAGCAAATTTTGACTTCTCAACAAACAAATCCTCCTCCACCCAATGTACAACAACAGCCAGTCACCATTGAGTTAGATAAAGAATGGGAAACCTTTAATCAATTGATTAATATAGAAGGACAGAATGTACAGACCCCTGTCCAGACAACCAAAGTTTTGAGCACAGGAACAAGCAGCACAGCCGCAGTAACAGAGCACATACCAATCACACCCTCCTCTGAAATTGTACTTAATGTAGAGGACATTCCTCCTCTGGATGTATTTTAAAGCCCAAAATACAAAGCAGTAGTAAAGAGACAAAGGAAAAAGAGAAAAATAGAAAGTGCAATTGCTACTGAAGCAGAACAAGTAGATGTTTTGTGGAAAGATCCTGCCACAGAGCCTACTCATAATCTCACTAAGTTATCTCAAATAACATGAGCTTATGCTTCTGCAACAATTGATAAAGAAGTTGAGATACAACTTTTGTTGGATGAAAAAGAATAACAGATAAAAGCTCTGCAACAACAATTGCAACAGGTACAGGCCAATAAGGAAGCACAATTAAAACTTGAAGAGTTACAACAAAAACTTCAAGAAATGAAAATAGGACATCAAAAAAGCCTGGCTGATAAAGACAAACAAATACAAATTATCCAAGATCAGCATAAAGATGATCCTAAGCTTCCTGAATTCATTTCAAAAACCATCTCTTTAAACAATCAACTACTGCAACAAGAGGAAATTTTCTACCAAAAAATATTGCAATGGAATTCTTTGTGCCAAGAGAGCGATAAAATCACAAATCATGTCGTAGATTTATGAAATGATTATGATTTGATTAATGAAAATATCAATGATTATCTAGCATGGAAAAAGACAGAAGAAGGCAGAAAAGCTCGTGCACCCATCATTAACGAGAACCATAAAGAAATATTGTTTAATAATTGGGATGCACAAATCAGAAGGGCAGAAAAGGCAGCAGAGGAGGCATCTACAGCGGCAAACACTCTCACTGATTGTGTAAATGACAATTTACACAAAGCTAACTTGATTTCTGAAACTGTTCCAGGATATCTCCCACAGGCAAACCAACTGCAAACAGAATGGAGGCAAAAGGCAGAAGAAAGAGAAAAATCCATCCAAGGGCTGACAAGATTGAATTGGGACTCATACTGGATGTACTTGGTAAAGCCACATAGTCAGCACAGTGCGCTCAATTGTATCATCAATGCTACGGAGAAGATTGCTCCTACGCTTGCCGACTCTGTCTTTTCAGGACAGTTGAATTCTGAAGTCGGTCAACCGCATCTTCTCAAAACTATGCTAGATGCTTGCAAGCTTAAAGATCAAGTTAATAGATAGATAGATTTAGTTTTAATTTCACTATATTTTAGCCTAGGAAAAGGACGGTCATTGAACCGAATCCTTAATTTTTGTAATAAACTATTTTTAGAGTTAGTTAAGTAGTATTTAAACCCCTCTCATGCATTTAGAGAGGGGTCTTGGATCTTAATATTTTTGGACTTGGAGATTGCATTTCTGTACTCCATTGTCTTATATATTTTTTGAAAAAGGATCACATCTGGTGATTTTCATGCGGAATTATCTTTGAAGTGTTGCATTTCTGTACCTTGGAATTTGGTTTTGCATTCTAGTTACTGGATAGAGTATCAGATTGCATTTGAAACTCTTCAAGATGAACAAGGTATTTCTATCTGTTCACTGTTGATTTCTTTTGTTTTATGATATTCGTTTTAAAATTGCTATCATTTATATGTATATTTCTTTTCACAACGCTTTCCTTTTATATATCATTTCTGAGTATAATTGAAACGTTATTTTTTCATAGTTACATGTAAATGGTATACAATGATGAATGCAATATGCTTATATAACTCTGTTTAATTTCTTAAACAGAGTTATCTTTATTTGTTTCTGCATATTTCAATTTAATTAATAATACATTTTCATGGTTATTGTTGAATTGGAACAATCTTAAGTTGTATTCACATATAGCTACCCGAGTTAATGTTAGAATTTCTTTATCAGTATTTAGCTTAAATTAGATAGTTTTATTTCAGTTAGTTTAGTCCCATTTCCACCCATCCAATCCAATCCATTTAGTTACAAGGAAACTGGTCCTTTAAATCCAGTCGGAGCCACCATACCAAACGGAAAAGGAGCTTCCTTAAGGTCCCGACCGGGTGGTTTTCCCCGATGTTTGAAGAAGAGATTTTCTAGGCTTCAACAGTCCCTTGTTGGGAAGTTTTTAGGCCTTACTAGGTGTGGGAGATCTGTTTAACCCACCTATCTTGATTTTTTTCTGATATACTCTTGGATTTCGATCTTAGATACTCAAATATAAGGGATCCAAGGGTTGATTGTTTTCAGGCATGCGTTGCTAGCAGTCCTGATTTTGGGATATTATAGTTGATCAGTTCATTGAGGTTGAACTAGATCCTGGTATGCATTTTTTTATGTACTGGAGTGTAAGGAAACAATGGGAAACTATGAGTTATTTTATAAAATAGTAATTAACTATTCGAGGCAATTTGGTATGGGCGTGGGGTATTTATGGAAGCAACGATTATGAATACAAATGGAGGTATAGCGGTTAATAAATATTTAACAGGAAATGAACTGGTGGTAGTGGAAAAGTGTATATAGCCTTTGGCGGGAGAGGGAACAGTCACAAAGGGCATGAGTGGGAACATTCACAAAGGGCATGAGCGGTTTTAGGCAAAAGGCACTGGTGGTTTTCGGAGGGGGGGGGGGGGCAATAAGTTTTTTTTGAAAAAGGGGGGGGTGGGGCGGGGTCCAAAATACCTCCATGAAGGACACATTGCACATATGGTTTAATATAAAACAAATTTTTTGACCCCCCCCTCCCTTTATTAAATGTCGAAAAGGCAGGGGGGGGGGGGGGTGTCTAAAGTGCTTCCCTTATCGTTGACTGGGAGAAAAACATCGTGGAAGTTGATTAATGTGCCAGATATACCACAAACAACAAAGATTTCAAATAGAAAAGAATTTATTAAAAAACATTAATCAATTTTTTAATTGCGCTTAAACTAATTAAAACGATTAATTAACTACAAAATGTGGCATTTATTCTAGCAGACATATTTTGATTTTTTTTTGGGGGGGATTTATTTCTTTTTCAATATTTTTTTTTTATCATCGTTTATTTTTTATAACATATTTTTTTAAATATCCCTTTTATTTTTCTCCATGTTTTCTATATATATATATATATATATATATATATATATATATATATATATATATTCTATTTTTCCAACAACTACAAGTAAAAATAAAATATTGTTACAACATCGCCCGCACATATTTTCATATTTCTTCTCATAGTTGTCCCTTGATCTCGATTTAGACTCCCCATTTTGTGTCAAATAACTTAATTCAGTAGGTAGGTTTCATTTTTCTGTTCCCCAACTACCCCCTAAGTTTTTTCAAGTTAAAATCTTAGTTGGAAATTTTGTGTTATGTTGCTGGCCACTTGGAGGTTCTCTCATGAAAGTAATTTTTCTCTAATTTTTTATTTATTATTCTCCAATTTTATACACACCCCCATTTTCTTATTAATATTAAATTTTTATTGGATCATTTTTTCTATTTTGACTTTATGTCCGAGTTTCCCCTTGTTATTAGGACAATTTAGATACTCAAGAGTTATTTACCTTTTTAAAGGTTTTCCAAGTGTGAGAATGGTTGTTAAGAATATTTATTAGATTAAGCTCTCATAAGTACACATATTTTTCCATTCCCCATAATTTTTACTTGCAATTAAGTTTTCTTCAAATACCCTTTTAATTATATTTCTTACTTTAGGGCTTTAATACATGAGCATGAACCATTATTTACCTGCCAACTTTTCCTGATGCCAAGGGTGCTAATTAAATCATGCTCTTTTAGAACTTTCTCTCGAGGTTCGATTGCATATTTATATGTCTCTCATTTCAATATGGGTTTCAGAATAAAGTGTGAAATTATTTTTCCAAACTAGGGTAAGTAAACTTATGAGGCATTCTTTGCAATATACACAAGAAGCAAGCTCCTCACCTTGTCCTAAATGGACTAAGATTATTAAATATAAAAATATATGGGAACACGATTTTGGATGGGAGCATTGTATTAAAAATGGACACAAATCAGCTATATGGTGCCTTATGCACCCAAACCTTGTTCTTACATGGCTAGCTCTATGTCACTGGGTAGACCTAAGTCCTCGTAATTTCACAGCATAGTGATTCCGCAACTTCTACTTGCACAATTCAAAGTAGGTTAACTCTGCAATATTTAGCTATAGGTATTCTTCCCCAACATTTAAATTCTTAATTAAATGATCTCAATATTGAAAATCTATAGTTTCATAAAATAAAACAAAGTCACAACATTCACTTGCTTTGGTAACTATTATTTCGAAAAAAAAAAAAATTTCATATTCAAACCAACTTAGTATAAAATCATTGTAGAAACTATATAACTTATGTGTTATATATCCAAGATTCTCCTGATCACACACTATTTTAACTTCATGCACAATACAAAATCTATTCCACTATTGATCATCACATGCGGAAATTAAATCAATTGCAATGCACACATGAAACCATAAAAATTCACACACATATGAACACAGTGTTTAACGGGAAAACCTGAAGCTAAAAAACCCAACTATCTGTATATAATATATTTCATAGAGATCATGTAACAATCCTCATAAAAATATTATCATATCAAGCTCTCAGTAGAATACAATCGCTACACACTAATCAGGCCCGATCTTGCAAATCCATGCACCAATCTCTGCCACCTACTAGCTTGCCTCTACTATGAAATCCCTGCTAAAGAATGGCTCTGAATGAACTCGAATTAACCAAGATTGCACTACAAAATCCTCATTGGCATCTCCACTGAGTGTTGGATGCAATCAATGCATCACTATAGTCACAACTAATAGTCACACTTGCTCTTTCACCCACCTCTCCGCTGGTCTCCACTGAAACTGTCCATGCACTGTAGTTAACTGATGTATTCTTTAGTTGATTAATGAGTTATTATTTATTGAATTAATTAATTAATTCACACCACTCTCACTAGTGTCAATTAGATAGACTAGATACAACTAGCTCAACTGAGTGTAACTAAGTTAAACTAAATACAACTCCACCAACTACTTCTATAACTCCACCAAAATTTGTCACATGAGTTCTAAGTGAAATCCTCATGCATTAGCTCTAGTAAACCCTCAGGAATAGTGTAATTCCTTCTGTCAGTTGTTGTGCCACATTTGTGCACTTAACTGAAGTGCTCCACGAGAATAAGATGATGTTTAGATTTCAAATATTATTAAGAGCTAATAATATTCGACATATCTATTTTTAGACTGGAAATCTAAAAATAGATTCTGCCCAATATGTCTAAAAATAGAAGTCCATATATTTTTCCAACTTGACCAACCATCCACAAATAACATCCTGCAACTCATAGAATATGATCGACATGTCTAAAAATAGACATAGTCTAAAAATAGACTTTAAGCCAAAAATAGCCTACGGGCCCACTTAGTGAAGGCGACTCTTTTCACTAAGCTCATCATCTTGATGAATCTCAACACTCCCTCTCAAAAAGATAGGGATTATCTGCCACCCTGATCCTATCTCTATGGTATTCGAATTTGCTACTGGTGAGTGCCTTTGTCAGAATATATGCATCCTGATCCTCCGTAGGAATGTAAGAAAGCAACACAATCTTTCGCTACACTCAATATTCGATATGATGATACCAGATGTCAATATGTTTAGATCTATCATGAAATACTGGATTAACCAATATTTTAATGCAAATCCGATTATCACAATATATCACAATAGGATCTAAGTGTGAACTGAACAACCCAACCAAGATCTTCCTCATCCATATAGTCTCGCATGCAGCCAAACTTGCTGCCATGTACTCGGCCTCCGCTGAACTGAGTGCCACAGATCTCTGTTTCCTGCTGTACTAAGAAACTGTTGTAGACCCGATACTGAATATCCCTCCAGATGTGCTCTTTCTATCCATTGGGCTCCCTGCCCAATCTGCATCCGTGAATCCTTGAAGCTTCAACTCATCCGACTGTCTGTACCACAATCCATATCCTGATGTGCCCTTACCTCAGGACATGCTCACCTACCTTCCAAAAGAGCTTGGTAGGCTTAACCATAGCTTGTGAATGCTGGTTAACAGCATAGCATATATTCGGTCATGTATTGACTAGATACATGAGCGAACCAACCAACTATCAATAAACAGTGGCATCCACTACCTCTACCAATGTAGCATCCTCTTTCCTCCAACCATCAGGAAGAGGACTGTCGATAGGCTTGTAGCCTTTCATGTTGAAATTCTCTAGTATCTCTCGGGCATACTTTCCTTGAGACATAAACAGTCCACCCTTCTGCTGCCAAATTTCCAATCCTATGAAATAATGAAGGAGGCCCAAGTCCTTCATCTCAAACTCCTTTGCAAGATCTGCCTTGCATGAGTGTATCAACAGTTCATCACCTATTAGTATCAAATCATCTACATAAAGTAAAATGATCAGCAACTTACCCTCCACCACAATCTGGTATAGGTTCGGATCCACCTCACTCTTGGAAAAACCAAGTCCGGTGAAATAAATGTCTATCCGTGTGTACTAAGCATGAGGTGCTTGTTTCAGCCCATACAACGCTCTTTTGAGCTTGTGCACATGCGACTCACTGCTGAAGATTTTGAATCCTTCAAGTTTCTCTATGTACACCTCCTCCACAATGACTCCGTTGAGAAACGCATCCTTCACATCCATCTGATGAATGTGCCAACCCATCTGTGCTGAGAGAGAAAGGATGGTCTGTATGGAAGAATACCTTGCGACAGGTGCAAAGGTTTCTTCATAGTCGATCCCCTCGATCTTTGAGAAGCCCTGGGCAAAAAATATTTCCTTGTAATTCTCGGCGCTCTCATCAGTAGCTTGCTTCACTTTGTAGATCCATCTTGAACCTACCACTGATTTCCCTTCTGGCCTTGGGACAATCTCCCATGCACTTTTTCTGACAATCAAATCATACTCTTCCACCATGGCATCTACCCATGTGGGATCCTCCACAACTTCCTCGAAAGAAGATGGTTCTGTCACGATACATTTGCTCATCAGAGCCATGTATCCAGTAAATCGGTCAGGTGACTGTATATGTCTGCACTGTGATGTAGGTGCTCCTACATTTTTTCGCTGCATCAAGATTCAGTCGCTCAGCTTCTGTAGTGCGCTTCCACCCTCTGATGTTTGGCGCTACATGAGTGGTTTCTTCCACTCCAGGAACCTCCTCTTGTGGCTTATCCACATCTAGAGATTCATCTTTAGGAACTAGTAGCTCCTCATTTGCATGCAAGTGTAGCTCCCTCTCAAGCGACAACTTCACGGCTTTCTCCTCGTGAAATTTGATATCCCATCGTACAACAATCATCCGACTATCTGGAAATACACATGATAATTGTGGGGTGTTTCTGTGTAGCCCACAAATATCCCAACCTTTGCAGTCGGCTCCAGCTTCTTCTTGGCATCCTTTGTCACATGAATGTAAATAGGTGATCCAAAAATCAGGCTTCTTACCAAAAAATGCCTCTTTAGGTGTACTCATGCCAAATACCCTATGAGGACAACGGTTTTGCACATAAAACGTAGTGTTGCATGCTTCAGCTCATAAGTGTATGGGAAGGCCATGATCATGCAGCATTTTCTATGGAGCACCCACTATCGTTTAGTTATTTCTCTCCGTGACCCCATTTTGCTGTGGGTTATGAGGCGCTATGAGTTCTCCTCGAATTCCTTCTGTGCTGCAAAAGTCTTTGAATTCGCCAGAGATGTATTCACCACCATTATCGCTCCTAGGAGATTTCACCTGCTTTCCCGACTCTTTCTCAACTAGTGCCTTGAACTCATAGAACTTTGAGTATGTCTCGCTCTTCTTCTGCATGAAGAAGATCCAACACTTACGAGAAAATTCATCAAGAAATATCACATAATACTTGTGCTTTGTTGTCGAAGCTACTAAGAAAGGTCCACACACGTCTCTGTGAATTCTCTCAAGGATCATCGTGGCATGACTATCCTTTTCATTAAAAGTGGTCTTCACAAATTTTCCCAAAGTACATCCCTTGCACTGATTTGACTGCGCAAGTGTACCCTTGGGAAGTCCGGTAGAAATCTACTACAAAATTTTCAAAGCACCACGGTGAAGATGACCCAATCTCCTGTTCCAAAATCTGCCCTCATCGCAGCTTACCACTCCTTCTGCTTTTCTTGCAATTGCTGTGCAGCCATCTACCTGCAATTTATAAAGGTTCTTAACTCGAACCCCTATCCTCCGGGTTTCACCAATTGTTTTACTGCGCAGGAAAGACTTTCCCTCGCTAAAAACAACATCATAGCCCTTGTCTTCCAACATCGCCACAGAGATCATATTCTTCTTCAATCCTGGAACATTCATGACATCCTTCAATATGAAAGGTTTACCAGACTCCCTCTCAAAGGAAATGGTCTCGATACCAGTCACACTGTATCTACCATCATCTCCCATCTCGATGTGCAATCCAAGATTCTTTTCATCTAGATCACTAAGAAAATCTTTGTCTCCAGTCATATGGAAAGATGAACCACTGTCAGGAAACCACACTGATCCCATCACACTTGAAACCAAGCATGCGATCAGTGAAAAATCCAGCTGAAACTACGAGGATAAGGCCTCTCTAGCTACAGATTTAGCAGCCTGCTTATTTTTCTTCCTCTATGGACAATTAGTGCCGTAATTTCCGTGTTGGTGACAGTGAAATCACTTCACCTTAGACAAGTTCTGCTTCTTGCCTTTCACACCGGATTGAGAAGGATTTTTCCTTCCCTTCCCTTTCCTTTCTTTGGTATCCAAAGTGAAATTTTCTTCATCTTCATTCTTTGATGAAGATCCATCCTTGGTACCCTGCCTTACCTCCTCCTGCACAATATCCGACCAAAGTCGCTCCCATCTCGGCAGTTTCTCCCGACCATTGACAGATTCTTTGTACCTATGCCAACTCTTCAGAAGCCTAAGGAGAGACAAGCTCACCTAGTATTCTTCATCTACAGTAACCCCCACACTTCCCAGCTCATCCATGCACTGGAAAAACTTCGTGAGGTACTTGGGTATACTGTCGCCTTTCTCCATTTTTATTTTTCTGAGCTTGTCTTTAAGCACCAACATCCTTTGGTCGCTTCTGATTTTGAACAAGTCTATCAAAGCTTTCCACATCAAGAATGGAGAAGCTTTACCGTGAAGGCTGGGCACTATGTGATCCTGCACACCTTCCAACAAAATCCTTCGACATTTTGTTGTGTTATTTTTCCATGCGTCAAGTGCGGCTGCATCGCTAGAAGTAGGTTTTGGAATTTTTGTATCTATGAACTCCTTCAACCCATTATCATCCAGCATCGCCTCCATCCTATCCTTCCATGCAATATTATTCGAGCTTCCATCAAGGGCATACTCTAATTGCAATCTTCTTTGATCAATATCCCTCTGATACCATGTAGAAATTATATAACTTATGTGTTATATATCCAGGATTCTCCTGATCACACACTATTTTAACTTCATGCACAATACAAAATCTATTCCACTATTGATCATCACATGCGGAAATTAAATCAATTGCAATGCACACATGAAACCATAAAAATTCACACACATATGAACACAGTTTTTAATGGGAAAGCTTGAAGCTAAAATCCCCAACTATCTGTATATAATATATGTCATAGAGATCATGTAAAAATCCTCATAAAAAGTTGATCATATCAAGCTCTCAGTACAATACAATTGCTACACACTAATTAGGCTCGATCTTCCAAATCCATGCACCGATCTCTGCCACCTACTAGCCTGTCTCTACTGCGCAATCCCTACTGAAGAATGGCTCTGAATGAACTTGAATTCACCAAGCTTGCACTGCGCAATCCTCATTGGAATCTCCACTGAGTGTTGGATGCAATCAATGCATCACTATAGTCACAACTGATAGTCACACTTGCTCTTTCACCTATCTCTCCACTGAAACTGCCATGCAATGTAGTTAACTGATATATTATTCAGTTGATTAATGAGTTATTATTTAGTGAATTAATTAACTAATTAATTCACACCACTCTCACTAGTGTATCAATCGGTTAGACTAGATACAACTAGCTCAACTGAGTCTAACTAAGTTAAACTAAATACAACTCCACCAACTACTTCTATAACTCCACCAAACTCTGTCACATGAGTTCTAACTGAAGTCCTCATGCATTAGCTCCAGCAAACCCTCAGGAATAGCATAATTCCTTCTGTCAGTTGTTGTGCCACATCTGTGCACTTAACTGAAGTGCTCCAAGAGAATAAGATAATGTTTAGAGTCAAAATATTATTAAGAGCTAATAATATTCGACATATCTATTTTTAGACTGGCAATCTAAAAATAGATTCTGCCCAATATGTCTAAAAATAGAAATCCATCTATTTTTCCAACTTGGCCAACCATCCACAAATAGCATCCTGCAACTCATAGAATATGATCGACATGTCTAAAAATAGACTTTGCACCAAAAATAGCTTGCGGGCCCACTTAGTGAAGGCGACTCTTTTCACTAAGCTCATCATCTTGTTGAATCTCAACAATAATTTGAATCAAATGTAACTATTTTAATCACAATCGAATTATCAATCTACTTACAGAAAAATAATGATTAATCAACCCAACACCATACCTTGAGTGGGACCTTCCCAAAGGTTTGAATGTGCCCTTTACGCTGCTAAATTTTCGGCATAGGCTTGAGCACAATTTGAATTTAGCAATAAAAAATAACTAAGAGTATAATCATGAAATATTAATATATTTCACAAGGAAATCTTGTATTACTTGTATTGAAACTAATAGTTTACACTAATTACAGAGTACTAGTTATGGATTATCATCTCTCATAGAAGAATACATATATATAAACAAAGGAACTCATTGTTTTAAATCCATAAAAAATGATTATTGCTTTGTAGACTGAATGGTGGACAAAATAGGGAATAAATATTTTTTTTTATAGTAAGTACAAGGAATGGTTACAACAGTTTGGGATACCACAGGGAGTGATAAGCCATGTGGACAACATTGTGACTTCATGTTTTCAATGAAATCCTATGGCATAGCCACTAGTGTTGCGCACTAAAATATACAAGGTTATCTAGTTTGACCCCTGTTCTACCTCTAAGATAACTGTGTTTGGTCGGGGTCTTAGATTATACCACATGCAAAACATAGAAATTCCATAATCATTCAACATTAACTGTGGTGATTTAGTTGTATATACACCACACAATTTGGCCTATTTACCCTTTAAACATGGCACCATTATGAGCATGTGTCCTGGTTGATTGATATTTTTGTTGTTGAATGAAATTGATCCTCACAGCCTTAAGAAGGAAAAGTTTCTTATTAAAATCACAAAAACTACTAGTGTTCGTGTGCCTTTGTACATACAGTTTGATGATTAGTATAGTTATTAAATGCTTCCAATTGTTTTCCACTTGTGGATAAGAACCTTTTAGGAACCATATTCAATCCATTTTACTGTGCACACATCATAATTAGACACACACACACTCACATATATAACACCTAGACTTGATAACTCTTCAAATAATTCCTTAATTCAAGTCTTAAACAAGAAATCAAAGAAACATAATAAGTGTATATACCTTTTACCTTTAATATGACAAAGATTATGTTTAATGATCCAAAAATGAAGAAGGGGAGATGAACTGAGACAAAAAAAAATGGTTTTACAGGCAAAAAGGATTTCAATTTGAAAGCTCATCATCTCCCCTCGACTGGTTTGGTTGCATGTCCCCATGCAACTCATTCTATTTCTGGAATTCCTACATGCAAATCATCCCAACTGTAGGCAGGTTTTCCAAACTCTCCGAGGTTCTAGTCCCCAAATCATTCTCCATTTGTATCTAATTTGATCTTTCGTCTTCCTCGTCCCACTGAATAGGGGCTCTATAAAACCTTGTGGGACACTAAAAAAAATAAGAATGGAAGTGAATCCCTACCCACTGTGGGCCATGTTTTAGCAAGGAATAAATGTAGAACGTCATTCTATTGAGGGAAATACAGATGGCTATCCCATATGTTTCTTTCCTTGTAGATAAGATGGAAATCCTTCCCAAATATCATGAGAAATAAAGATGGATTCTAGTGAATGTGTCTTGGCCATATCATGGTACTCTGTAATTTCATATCGTTGATTGTGCCTAGAAGTAGCTAAGTCACTTAGATCCTCACTTAATCTTTGCATATTATTGATAACCAAGCTTGTAAGTGGATATTCATCCTTAATCATTATCTTGCCCTCAGTTTTTGTCTGGCCATATAAATTTGATGCTTTCTTCCATTTCACTAGATTAGTCATATAATACATAAAATATCTAAGTTGTAAATCCCCAACAAAAGGGTTAGGGTTCCTACCAGAAGTAACGTACAAAATGAAATTGAAAAAATAGAGTTCACAAAGAAATTTTTCTTTTATGGTCTCTAAATTATAACAAACATTAGTAAATTTTTTTGGTTGATCAATATTATGGTGTTGATCATCTCTTATATGAATAAGCCTAAAGGTAGTCCACTAGTCATTCAAATAAAAAATATATGCTTTGGAAGGCACTCAGTAGGCTAAGGCTTCCATTCCCTAACTCACATGCAACTTTCTTAAGTGTTTGTTACTTAAAATAAAGGTATTTACATATTTTACATCTTGTCCTTATGTTTCTCTTCTTGTGTCAAATACATGGAGAACCACCTATGTCTCATTTTTACCTATTGGTGCCTTTCTTTGTTAATAATACCCAAATTAAAGAGATAATATTTTATTTATTATTTGGGTATGCTTGGTTTTGTTGAAGGAATTCATATGTATTAGGAATAATTCCATCTAGGATAACATTTATGACTTGTTAGGTTTCCTCGAAACACTCCTTTGAGAATTTCCTAGCCCTGGATTCAAGGTGCTCCTCATGGTCTATGGCATCAAGTCGAGTGCTTAGATTTTTTAGCTTTAGCTTAGTTTGTCATGGCTTAGCCCTATGCCTTTATTTTTGCATAATTAATTTCTTATTTTTCTTATAAATATTTTGGTATTTGGGGCTACAAAAATGAAAGAACTTTGGATCCAAGACCATACCTTTTCCTGTTTTTGGCCTACTCGGCCCAACTTAACCAATTCCAATAATGAAATTTTCTTGTGGGTCCTCTGCGATGTCCTTGGCTTGCAGGAGAGGCAATGTGGCCTATGTCTCCTCATCATTCATGAAACCTTCAAATCCTAATTAATGGGATTGAAACTCTCCATTGTTGCATTATACCCTTTCTCATCTAGTGGTGTAATATCCTGGATACTTCAACAAAATTAGAGATCCTAGTGCTCTATGTTGTATCCCTTCCATTTCAGTATTTAATATTAGAAAGGCCTTGGTTGGGTATCGTCATCCAATCATAGGGGAATTCTCCTATATAACATGTTTCTTTCATGGTAAAACCTTGGCTCAAGTTTTACTCTGAACCACTTGGACAAAAACATCCCATGGAATATATAAATAATGTAATGTAGTAGAGATCAACATTTTGATCAAATATTAGTGGCATAGCCCAGTATTTGGATATTTATTATGTTGCACAATAGCTACCATCTTGGTCAAGTTATTCAACAAGTAATAAGTCATATTTAGTGGGTTGTTTCCTGCTAAATGCATAAGAATTCTGATATGATAATGGTATACCATAGTATACTGACCCTCATAGTTTATAAACTTATGCAGAATGAACACCACTTCACGCCACCGAGGAAGTATGGATTCATGATGAATTTCTTGCCTCAAATCCAACATCTACAATGGCTCTTCCAAAAAGGGGCACCAACTCTCACTAGAAATATTAAAATTTGTTGACCATGCTTCACCCTCCCACAAGGGTCTATTGATTGTTGAAATAAATTCTTCATTTACTACCATAGTAAGTTGTCTTACTAAGGCTTGAACTCCATTGAACATTTTTTCAAACTCTAAGGTGGTAACAGTGTCATAACCTTGATATTTAGTGAGGAATTTGACCAATATGGCATTAATAAAAAATATCCACAGTTCTGGTTTAATTTTCACAACCTCCACATTATTTTCTTCAAATATGTTAATTGCCCCACCCATGGCTTCTAATTATCACTGTGAACCCAATTTTAATTCCCTGTGAGTCTAATTCCCTTAGTGGATATCGTTTTAGAGTGATTAGAGCTGGTTCTACCACTTTCTTCTCATCACACGTATTGAGTAATGGTTATGCCTCAAGCTACCAAACAATCCTCCTCAATGGTAAAAAATTATGGCTATGTAAGGTGGTGGAGGATTATTTTGGAGTGTCAACCATTATTAGTTTTCAATGTATAGTTTCACGTCGTATCATTGCTAATTGTACACTGAGTTGTCCATCGACATATGATGTTTCCTATTCAATTATATAGATCTTATGACGATGATTTTTACCTAGAGATGATAAATTGTTGATTGAGAAATAGGGTTAGTTTACAATTTTTGTAAGGAGGTCAATACATAGTACAAGTTCGAATTGTGGCTGAAAGTGTAGAGGTGACAAAAAGATTAGTGTGATGAAAAAGTTGATTTGGTAGAAGAGTAAGTTCATAATTTTGGGGTCACTTGTTATTTTAAAACATGGAGTCAACTCCTCTATATAAATTCTATACCATAACCTTGGGACTTATGCATTGGCGGTATGTACAAATTTTATAAATAATGTGATGTATTTTCGAACTCCCTTGATCTAACAATTAAATCCACTGTTAAATACATAATTATTCTACTCAATTATTTACGGAAATTAAATCGCCAATTGAAAACATATGAAGAAAAATCAAGCACACATAACAAGATGTTTTATCGGGAAAGACACTGGATCTGACATGCAAGTAGTTAACTGTTGTATTTCTTCAGTTGCAAGTAAGACACTGCTTGTGAATTAATTAAATAATTAATTCACTCATCTATCACTAGTGTATCTTTAGTTACAACTAGCACAACTGAGTTTAACTCACTTAATTGAGTCAAACTAAATAACAACTCACATAACTATTCTTCCAAATCTATAACAACTCTGCCACAATCAGTTACAACGAAGTCCATTGTGCATATCCCACCAACAAACCTTGGAATGCGTAATTCCTTCAGATAACTAGTTTTCTACATCAGTTAACTCAAATCAAGTGCTTCAAGAGAATAAGTTATTATTTATTGTTTGATTATCATTAAGGGCTAATAATAATCGACATGCATTATATTTTTAGATTTGTGATCTATAAATAGACTTCGCCCATGATCTAAAAATAGAAACTCATCTAAAGATAGAATTTTCTCAACCATCTAGAATTAGTCTCCTGCTAATTTTAGAATATGCTCACCATTATAAAATTAGACATACACCTAAAAATAGCCTGTGGGCCCCACCTAGTGAAGCTGCTTAATTTTCACTAGGATCATCATCTTGTTGAATCTCAACACTCCCTCTCAACAGGAAATGGATTATTCTTCACCCCAATCCTATCTCTATGGTATTCAAATTTTCTCCTGTTAAGCGCCTTCATCAAAATATCTACATCTCGATCTTCCGTAGGAATGTACTGAAGCATCATGATCTTCTGCTGCATAAAATATCTGATATGATGAAACTGGATATCTATATTCTTAGATCTATCATGAAACACAAGATTAATCAAGAGTTTAATGCAACTCTAATTATCACAATGAATCACTATAGGATCTAAATGAGAACTGAACAAACCGACCAGGATCTTCCTCATCCAGATAGCCTCATATGCAGCTTTACTTGCTGCCATGTATTACGTTTCCGCTGAACTAAGTGCCACAGATCTTTGTTTCCTGCTGTACCAAGAAAGAGTTGTAGATCTGATACTGAAAACCCCTCCTAATGTGCTCTTTCTATCCGCTGGCCTACCTGCCCAATATGCATCCGTGAAGCCATGTCACCTCATCCGTCTGATTGTACCATAAGCCATACTCAGATGTTACCCTCAGATATCTTAGGACATGCTTTCTTGCCTTCCAAAAGAGCTTGGTAGGCTTAACCATCGCTTGACTAAGCTGGTTCACCACATAGCATATGTCCGGTCTTGTATTAACTAAATACATGAGCGAACCCACCAACTGTCGATAGACAATAGCATCCAATACCTTTGTCGATGTAGCATCCTCTTTCCTCCAGTTTCTTGGAAGAGGAGTATCCATGGTTTTGCAGTCCTCCATGTGAAACTTATCCAGTATCTCCCGAGCATACTTGCCTTAAGACACAAAAATTTCACCTTCTCGCTGCCATATTTCCAATCCAAGAAAATAGTGAAGGAGACCCATATCCTTCATCTTGAACTCCTTTGGAAGGTCCTCCTTGCATGAGTGTATCAGTTGCTCATCATCAATTAGTATTAAATCATCAACATAAAGAACAATGATTAAAAGCTTACCCTCCACCACAATCTAGTATAGGTTTCCACCTCACTCTTGGTGAAGCCAAGTCCAGTGAAATAGTTTTCGATCTGAGTGTACCAAGAACGAGGTGCTTGCTTCAACCCATACAACTCTCTTTTGAGTCTGCACACATGTGACTCACTACTGAAGATATAAAATCCTTCAAGATACTCAATGTACACTTCTTCCTCAATGATCCCATTAAGGAACATAGTCTTCAAATCCATCTGATGAATGTACCAACCCATCTGCGCTGAGAGAGCAAGGATGGTCCTTATGGAATAATACCGTGCGACAGGTGCAAATGTTTCTTCATAATCAATCCCCTCGATATGTGAGAAGCCCTGAACAACAAATCTTGCCTTATACATCTCAACACTCCCATCAACAGCTTGCTCTACCTTGTAGATCCATCTTGAAGCTACCATTGATTTATCAACCAGCCTTGGAACAATTTCGCAAGCACTATTTCTGAGAATGGAGTCATACTCCTCCACCATTGCATCTACCCATGTGGGCTCCTGCATTTCTTCCTGAAAAGAAGATTGCTCTGTCACAATACATTTTCTCATGAGAGCCATGTATCCAATCAATCTATCAGGAGATTGTCTCTATCTGCACTGTGAAGTAGGGAATCCTACATTTTGTGTTGCATCAAGCTTCAGCCTCTCAGATTATGTGGTATGCCTTATGCTAGTTCTGATGTTTGACTATGTGTGAGTGGAATCCTCCACTCCATGATCCGCCTCCTATGGTTGATCCACATCTAGAGGCTCATCTTTGGGAACAAGTAGTTCATCCTCTACATGCAAGTGTAGCTCCCTCTCAAGCAACAACTTCATGGCTTTCTCCTCATTGAATTTTATATCCTGTCACACTATAGTCATTTTACTATTTGGAAAATACACATGATAATTATGGGGTGTTTATGTGTACCCCACAAATACCCCAACTGTAGCAGTCGACTCCATCTTTTTCCTGGCGTTCTTGGTCACATGAACATAAACAAATGAGCCAAAAATCTCAAAGTGAGAAACATTTGGTTTCTTACCAGTAAAAGCGTCTTCAGTGGTACTCATGCCAAGTACTCTATGAGGATAATGGTTTTTCACATAAACCACAGTGTTGCATGCTTCCGCCCACAAGTGCATTAGTAGGCCCTAATTATGCAACATATCTCGTGCAACACCCACGATTGTTATGTTATTCCTCTCCGTGACCCCATTCTGCTGTGGCTTATGAGGCGTTATGATTTCTCTCTGAATTCCTTCTTTGATACAAAAGTCTTTGAATTCGTTCGAGATATATTCACCACAATTATGGCTTTGTAGAGCCTTCACTTGCTTCCCCGACTCTTTCTCCACCAATGCTTTAAACTCACAAAACTTTGAGAATGTTTGATATTTCTTCTGCATGAAGAAGATCCACCATATACGAGAAATCAGTTAATTGGTTTTCCACATCAGTTAACTAAAATCAAGTGCTTCAAGAGAACAAGTTATTATTTATTGTCTAATTATCATTAAGGGCTAATAATAATTGACATGCATTCTATTTTTAGATTTGCGATCTATAAATAGACTTCGCCCATGATTTAAAAATAGAAACTCATCTAAATATAGAATTTTATCAACCATCTAGAATTATATTTCTGCTAATTTTAGAATATGTTGACCATTCTAAAGATAGACATACACCTAAAAATAGCTTGTGGGCCCCACCTAGCGAAGGTGCTTAATTTTCACTAGGATCGCCATCTTGTTGAATCTCAACATGGTAAAACATAAGCCTTGTATTTATATATGGGATATATATACAAATTTTATATGGTGGCTTATTTTTATATATAATTTATGAGGTTGATCCTTTATATTATGGTTTGAGAAAGGTTAACACCTTAGCCCCACACCCCGGCTCACATTTTGTTTTTTACAATATGAGCTTTAGAACCATTGGAAAAACAATTAAAAGGTTGGGGAGAGAATTTGTTTTATGTTAACAAAGTGGAAAGAAATGGAAATATGTAAACACCTTAGTGATGATCTCATATGATGTTTAATAATTTAAGAGGTGGACCCCCCCCCCCTCCCCCCCGACATTTTTAAAATGATACAAGCCTTTTGAAGGTGTTTTAATATAAAATTTTGTCAAGTGAACTTACGACATGAAAATGGAATTTTATTTATAAATGAGGGAGGAGAGTAGAAAGAAGTCAATATTATAAGGGGGTGTTAAGAAAAGACAAGAAGGGAGAAATTTCAAATTAGGAGAAAAAATTAGAAGGACATATAGTAGCCCAGGTATTTTTACTCATTACAATTCCTTTAAATCCATGATATAGGAAAGTGATCAAAGAAATGTTAAAGAGATCACATGAGTAACAAGAGGAAATGTAATGTCACCATGCTTTAGTTGATGTGTCTCACACATAACCATTTTCAGAGTATATTTAGATTTTGCAACCATTTTGAAATAACATGCATGTATGTATTAGGTGTTGCATAGAGATATCAAGAAAGGTATTCAATAACTATCTAGGAAAAAAACTTATTCTCTCTATTTATTCTTCTTATTTTTTTCCAAAAACTTTTTCAACTGATTACCAATTTTTCTAGCAAAATTTTCCACACTGCACCTTCCAAGAAGGTTTTCATAGTTGCAAATGTTTTCTTTTCCTTAGAAATATTGGCTTGAGACTATTTTTTTTATATCGCTAAGTGCCAAATGTGCCTAAAACCAGGTATTCACTACCATATATTTTTTATATTTTATTTTTTTCTTCACAAGAAAGGAAGGATCATGATTTTTTGGAATTGGGTGGGGAAGCTACCCTATCCATGACCTTCATATCAGCTTGATTAACAAGGGTATGTGTAAATTCCTCCTTCAATTGGGGCTTTTGATATAGCTTCAAGTGATGTCTATTTTCCCTTAATGAAGTTTGATTATCATCAATGGTACATAACTTAATAGAACCACTATCATACACTATTTCTACTTTGTATGGCCCTAGACATCTGTCATAGAATTTACCCTTAAAATATTTAAACTCTGAATCAAATAGGAGAGCCCATCCATAATGCCACTTTTCCTATTTTTGTTGACCAAGAGTTGTTTTTTATAGGGAATCCTAGTGGATTTCATCAAGCTCATTAAGCTGATCCAATTTATATTGTTGTGCTTCTATAAGGTCCATCTCATCTTGAAGTGTTTCTTTCAAAATTTTGATCTTGAAATCGATTGAAGGTACTATTTTTTTCCACACACAAGCTCGTAAGCATATAATCCTATATTATTCCTCCAGTTGATTCAGTAAACCCAAATTTCTTCTAGGAAATTTTTGATCCAGTACTTATGATGTTGTTGGACTATCTTAGTCAAAATAGACTCCAATACCTTATTTGTTACCTCCACCTATCCATTTTCTTGTGGATGATAGTGGGTGGACAATCAATGCTTGACTTGAACTATTCGGTAATGGATTTAATGAGTCAATAATTTAACCGAGTTCCTTTATCTGTGACAATTTATCATGGAATTCCATAATGAAAAATAAATAAATAAATAAAAAATAGAAATAAAAATAAAAATAAAAATTAAATTAAATAAGATAAATAAAAAATTATGTATATAGAAAGTCAGCCACTACTTGTTTTGTCTATTTTGGTAATCCCTTCACTTCAACCTACTTATTTAAATAATCAATGAAAACTAAAATGTATGTATTTTGTCTTGATGGCAGGTTGATTGGCCTTAAAAATTCGAGGGACCACTTTTCAAAATATTCTATCATGACCTATACTTGCAATGGAATTTTGTTTGATTGTATATGTCTTCCCATTGTTGAATTTTTTCACAACTACTGACATACTTCTTCGCATCCCTAAACAATACTATCCTATTCATAGGACCTTATTATAAATTCTTTTATCAGTGGTGTGTCCTCCACATGGATCATCATGAAATTCCTTAAGCATGTTATATATCTCATCTTTTTTCTCACAACATCGGATCACAAGATCTGGTCCTATGCAAAATAAGTACCCTTGAACCTAGGAATATATAGCAATGTGTCTAAAGACCTTCTAATGTTCTCTTGGAAATAAATGTTGTGCAAGCTTCTGTGAAACCAAATAATTAGTGATCTATACAAACGGGGGTCAATTAGTAGATAGTCCAAACAAATGTTCATTAGGAAAGATATCTTCTATTGGAACATGTTTCTCTTCATTATTTAGTTTGGAGAGAAAATCAACTACAACGTTCTCTTTTCCAGGTCTATCCGGAATGGTAATATGTAATATCCCCAAATTGGGATTGCTAGCAAGGCATGCCTAAAAAACACATTCTTCAAGAATGGATGCTACAACACTTGAAATCAGACCTTGGATCCCTTAGATATGATAATATAAGACAAAAATACAAGAGGATATTAGAAGAAAATCAAACTAGGTGGGTTAAACAGATCTCCCACACCTAGTATGGCTTGAAAACTTCCTAAAGAAGGGACTGCAACAACACAAAGTAACACTTCTTAGAAAATAATGCAATTTTTGATATCAGCAGTAAGAGACCAATATAATATCTCAAAAATATCTTATAAAATGATAAATCAGATTTACAATGTGGCCCAACCAATGTACAAGAGAAATATGGAAGACTTTCATGAGAAAAATCCTCTAAAGAGGTGTTGCAACAATATATTTCACTGTAAAAGACTTAACATCATTATTTTTTAGAGCATACAGTAGCTGTAGGTTACAACTTAGATCTAGAACATGTAGAAATTTTCTGAATAATGATTAATTATCCACCGAGATTATCCTGATCACATATCAATTCGAATTCATATGCAACACATAATCTCTTCCACTCAGATCATCACACATGCGGAAATAAAACAAGCGGTATGCGATCAATAGATCATAAAAACATCACACACATTACACAGTATGTATGGGGAAAGCTTATAGCTGAAAACCACACATCTATAGTGTATATTATAATGGAGAAAACATGTAACAAACTCAGTACAATACTCCTCACAAGTACTCAGTACTATCTCATGAAGTTACACACAAACTAGCTTGGTTTTGAACAAGTCACAGGTTCAAAACACATCCACTAATTGCCTGCCTCTATTGCGCAATCAAGGCTGGTATAATGAGAGATCCAAGGTTCGAATCTCCTTGGCTTGACAGTGCAATCATCATGGGAAATTCCTCCAAGTGTGGTGCAAATCTCATGCACAACTGATGTCACAAATGATAGCTATCTCAACCCTTTCATCTACCTCTTTCACTGGTCTCCACTGAACTGTCCATGCACTGTAGTGAACTGATGTGTTCTTGAGTTGAATAATGAGTTACTAATTAATGAATTAAATAATATTTAATTCACTCCACCCATTACTAGTTGATTAGCTAGTTAAACTAATCTCAACCAGTTCAACTAAGTTAAACCGAACACAACTCCACCAACTGTCTCATCAACTCCACCAAACTTCTGCCACTGAAGTCCTAACTGAAGTCAACCATGCATGAGCTCAAAAAACCCCTAGGAATAGCGTAATTCCTCTGTCAGATGCATGAGCCACTTCCAAGGCTCGAACTGAAGTGCTCCAAGAGAGTAAACTGAAGTTTATAGTCCAAATATTATTAAGGGTAAATAATATTTGACTTCCCTATTTTGAGGATAGGCAGTCTAAAAATAGACTTCGACCTATCGACCTATAGGTCAAAAAATAGAGGTCCATCTATTTTTACCAACATGACCAATACTCCAAGAATAACATACTGCAACCCCTGGACCATGCTCCATATGTCTAAAAATAGACTTTGCGCCAGAATTTGCCTGCGGGCCCACTTAGTGAAGGCGACTTCATTTCACTAGGCTCCATCATCTTGCTGCATTTTCAACACTCCCTCTCAGCAAGATATGGATTATCTGCAACCCCTATCCTGCCTCTGTGGAATTCGAACTTGCTCCTGGTGAGCGCCTTCGTCAGGATGTCAGCATCCTGATCCTTCGTGGGAACATATGAAAGCATCATGATTCTCCGCTGAACACAATCTCTGATATGATGGTACCTGATGTCGATGTGTTTGGACCTATCATGAAATACTGGATTAGCCGAGAGTTTGATGCAACTCTGGTTATCACAGTAAATCACTGTAGGCTCCAAATGCAACCTGAACAATCCTGCGAGGATCTTCCTCATCCAAATAGCCTCGCATGCAGCCAAGCTAGCTGCCATGTACTCGGCCTCTGCGGAACTGAGTGCCACGGATCTCTGCTTCCTGCTGTACCAGGAAACTGCTGTCGACCCAATGCTGAAAACTCCTCCAGATGTGCTCTTCCAGTCCGTTGGACTCCCTGCCCAATCTGCATCAGTGAAGCCAGAAAGCTTCGCTCCATCCTCCTGTTTGTACCATAGACCATATCCCGATGTGCCTCTAATATAGCGCAATACATGCTTGCCTGCCTTCCAAAAGAGCTTGGTAGGCTTAACCATAGCTTTTGAAAGCTGGTTAACTGCATAGCATATATCGGGTCGTGTATTGACCAGATACATAAGCGACCCCACCAACTGTCGATAGACAGTGGCATCCACTACCTCCGCTGAAGTAGCATCCTCCTTCCTCCAGCCACCAGGAAGAGGAGTGTCAAAAGGCTTGCAGCCTTGCATGTTGAACCTCTCCAGAATCTCCCGGGCATACTTGCCCTGAGAAACAAACAGTCCTCTGCTGCGCTGCCAAATCTCCAATCCCGGGAAATAATGAAGGATGCCCAAGTCCTTCATCTCAAACTCTCGTGCAAGATCCTCCTTGCATGAAAGTATCAACCGCTCATCACCCATCAAAATCAGATCATCTACATACAGTACGATGATCAACAGCTTCCCCTCCACCACAATCTGGTACAGGTTAGGATCCGCCTCACTCTTGGAGAATCCAAGCCCGGTGAAGTAGCTGTCTATGCAAGTGTACCAAGCACGAGGTGCTTGCTTCATCCCATACAGTGCTCTCTTGAGTCGGTACACATGCGACTCACTGCTGAAGATCTTGAAACCTTCAGGCTGCTCTATGTACACCTCCTCCTCAATGACTCCATTGAGGAACGCAGTCTTCACATCCATCTAATGGATGTGCCATCCCATCTGCGCTGAGAGAGCAAGGATTGTCCGTATGGAAGATTACCTTGCGACAGGTGCAAAGGTCTCCTCATAATTGATCCCCTCGATCTGTGAGAAGCCACGAGCGACAAATCTCGCCTTGTACTTCTCCACACTCCCGTCAGCCGCCTGCTTCACTTTGTAGATCCATCGCGAACCCACCACTGATTTATGACGATCGAATCATATTCTTCAATCATGGCATCTACCCATGCGGGTTCCTCCACAGCTTCCTCAAAAGAGGATGGCTCCGCCACAACACATTGACTCACAAGAGCCATGTATCCAGTGTACCGATCCGGTGACTGCCTCTGTCTGCGCTATGCTGTAGGTGGTCCTACAACCTTCTCTGCATCTCGAGCCAGTCGCTCAGCTTCTGTAGTGCGCATGCACCCTCTGATGGTTGGTGCTGCATGGGTGGTTTCTTCCACCTCCTAAACTTCCTCTTGTGGCTGATCCACATCCGAAAGCTCCTCCTTAGGAACTAACAGCTCCTCATCTGCATGCAAGTGTAGCTCCCTCTCAAGTGAACACTGCATGGCTTTCTCCTCCTGAAATTTTATATCCCGTCGCACAACAGTCTTGCGACTGTCTGAAAAATACACTCGGTAGTTGTGAGGTGTATCGGTGTACCCCACAAATATTCCAACCTCAGCAGTTGGATCCAGCTTCCTTCTCGCATCCTTCGTCACATGCATGTAGACAGGAGAACCAAAAATCCGCAAATGGGAAATATCAGGCCTCTTGCCAGAATAAGCCTCCTCCGGTGTACTCATGCCAAGAACCTTGTGAGGACAACGGTTCTGCACATACACTGTTGTATTGCATGCCTCGGCCCACAAGTGAAGGGGTAGGCCCTGATCATGCAACATCGCCCGTGCAGCACCCACGATCGTTCTGTTCTTCCGCTCAGCCACCCCGTTCTGCTGTGGGTTATGGGGTGCGATGAGATCTCTCCGAATCCCTTCTGCGCTGCAGAACTCCTTGAATTCAGCCGAGATGAATTCACCACCGTTATCACTCCTTAGAGCAATCACCTTCTTCCCCGACTCCTTCTCGACCAGTGCTTTAAACTCACAGAACTTCGCGAATATATCGCTCTTCTTCTGCATGAAGAAGATCCAGCACTTTCGAGAGAAATCATCAACAAAGATCACATAATACCTGTGCTTTGCTGTCGAAGCAACCGAGAAAGGACCACACACGTCTGTGTGAACTCTCTCAAGGATCGTCGTGGCGCGACTATCCTTCTCGTGAAAGGTGGCTTTCACATACTTCCCTAAAGTACACCCCTTGCACTGATCTGACTGCGCAAGGGTGCCCTTAGGAAGCCCGGTAGAAATCTGCTACAGAATCTTCAAAGCTCCATGGTGAAGGTGGCCCAATCTCCTGTGCCACAGTTCGCCCTCATCATCCCGGCTCACCACTTCTCCCGCTTTGCATGCCATAGCTGCGCAGCCATCTACCTGCAACTGATAAAGGTTCTTGGTTCGAACCCCTATCTTCCGGGTCTCTCCGGTAGTCTTACTGCGCAGGAAGGCTTTTCCTTCGCTGAAGACCACATCATACCCCTTATCCTCCAACATCGCCACAGAGATCAAGTTCTTCTTCAATCCAGGTACATGCATGACATCCTTCAACACGAAGGGTTTACCAGACTCCCTCTGAAAGGATATGGTACCGATACCAGTTGCACTGTATCTACCATCATCGCCCATCTCGATGTGCACACCCAAATCTTTGTCCTTCAGATCTAAGAACAAATCTCGATCTCCCGTCATATGAAATGACGCACCGCTATCCAAGAACCACACCGATCCCATCACACTTGAAACCAAGCATGCGATCATTGAAAATTCAAGCTCGAACTGCGAAGCCAAAGCTTCTCCATCTACAGATCTTCCCGCTTGCTTGTTTTTCTTCTTCTTCGGACAATTGGTAGCATAATGTCCGTGATCATGGCAGTGAAAACACTTCACTTTCGCCATATCCTGCTTCTTGCCCTTTGCACCAGAATGAGAGGTTTTCTTACCCTTCCCTTTCTTTGCTTTGGCAACCAAAGCGCAGTTTTCTTCATCAGCTCCTTTTGATGAAGATCCATCTCGAGTAGTCCTCCTTATCTCCTCCTGCATGAGATCCGCCCAAAGGCGCTCCCATCCCGGCAGCTTCTCCCGACCATTGACACTATCTTGATATGAGTGCCAAGCCTTCGGAAGACCAAGGAGAGCCAGGTCGACCATGTCCTCATCTTCTACAGTCACCCCCACACTTCCCAGCTCATCTCTGCATTGAGTGAACTTCGTGAGGTATTTGGCGATATTGTCGCCTTTCTCCATCTTGATGTTTCTGAGCTTATCTTTGAGCGCTAGCTTCCTTTGGTCACTCTTACTCTGGAATAGATCCGTCAAATCTTTCCACATTAAATATGGAGAAGCCTTTCCATGTAGGCTGGATACAATATGATCCTTGACGCCCTCCAACAGGATCCTTCAACATTTTGCCATCTTCTTTTGCCAAGCTTTGACTTCAGCAGGATCAGTGGGCTTTTGGAGATCCGTATCTACGAACTCCTTCAGTCCATTATCTTCTAATACTACCTCCATGTGATCTTTCCATGCAACATAATTCGAACTACCTTCAAGAGCATATTCGAGTCGCAAACCGTTGAAAGACATTTTCAACTCCGGCACCAAGAAAACAAAACTGCTGCAAAATTCGAATTCCAACTCAAAGCTCAACCGCTCTTGATCTGTGAGAACAAATTATTTCTAGCACAGAGATCAAATGCAAGGGCATTTACTGGATGTATCACCTTTCAAAGGAAAGGATGGATCCAGAGGCTACCTGGCCCGCATGCAGACTCTGTCTACCAAAATAAGTTTGTAATCACTGTGATGGTCAATCTCTGCTTCAATAGCTCCGATACCATGTAGAAATTTTCTGAATAATGATTAATTTTCTGAATAATGATTATCCTGATCACATATCAATTCGAATTCATATGCAACACATAATCTCTTCCACTCATATCATCACACATGCGGAAATAAATCAAGCGGTATGCGATCAATAGATCATAAAAACATCACACACATTACACAGTATGTATGGGGAAATCTTATAGCTGAAAACCCCGCAGCTATAGTGTATATTATAATGGATAAAACATGTAACAAACTCAGTACAATACTCCTCACAAGTACTCAGTACTATCTCATGAAGTTACACACAAACTAGCTTGGTTTTGAACAAGTCACAGGTTCAAAACACATCCACTAATTGCCTGCCTCTATTGCGCAATCAAGGCTGGTCTAATGAGAGATCTAAGGTTCTAATCTCCTTGGCTTTACAGCGCAATCATCATGGGAAATTCCTCCAATTTTCTTGCAAATATCATGCACAACTGATGTCGCAACTGATAGCTATCTCAACCCTTTCATCTACCTCTTTCACTGGTCTCCACTGAACTGTCCATGCACTGTAGTGAACTGATGTGTTCTTGAGTTGAATACTGAGTTACTAATTAGTGAATTAAATAATATTTAATTCACTCCACTCATTACTAGTTGATTGGCTAGTTAAACTAATCTCAACTAGTTCAACTAAGTTAAACCGAACACAACTCCACCAACTGTCTCATCAACTCCACCAAACTTCTGCCACTGAAGTCCTAACTGAAGTCAACCATGCATGAGATCACCAAACCCCTAGGAATAGCGTAATTCCTCTGTCAGATGCATGAGCCACTTCCAAGGCTCGAACTGAAGTGCTCCAAGAGAGTAAACTGAAGTTTAGAGTCCAAATATTATTAAGGGTAAATAATATTTGACTTCCCTATTTTTAGGATAGGCGGTCTAAAAATAGACTTCGACCTATAGGTCCAAAAATAGAGGTCCATCTATTTTTACCAACATGACCAATACTCCAAGAATAACATACTGCAACCCCTGGACCATGCTCCATATGTCTAAAAATAGACATAGTCTAAAAATAGACTTTGCGCCAGAATTTGCCTACGGGCCCACTTAGTGAAGGCGACTTCATTTCACTAAGCTCCATCATCTTGCTGCATTTTCAACAGAACAAATATGTGTACAAAATATTAGATCTGTATCAGATCTGTACACTAGACTATCTCTATTTTACATACCCCTTGGGGTTTCCAGCAAAACATGAAGCATATGGAGTAGATCTGAGATCTCATCCAGCAAATCTGCAGATTTCTATAGAATTCATGAAGCTTATACATGAGTATTTATATCAGATCTGAATATGACATGGATAAGTACAGAAATCCATGGATCACCACAGTGAGAGACAAGTTCTCATCACTAGAGATCACTCCTCAAATGTTGCCAAAACTCCCTGCAACTCTTCTCTTGCAGATAACGCAGTCCTAGAAGAAAAAATACATTGTAGCCTTGATGAACAGCTTGGCCTGATGCCAAAGTATGGTTCTGGAGATCTGATGATCCAATACACTCTTTCCAATGGAATAGAAGACTCTCCCAGTGAAAAGAAGCACTAGAATAGCTTAGATTTGAACAGATCTAGCCTCCACATGTTGCAGCTTACAAAGACAACCAAACCCTCAATAGGATCTGTTTTGTAGTTGGAAGTATAAGCTTGACCAAATACCTGATAGTGGACAAGAAATTTAAGACTCTTCCAAGAGGCTTCTCAAGGAAAGAGGTGGGATTCCCAATCAGGAACACCCAAGTGCTAAACAGAACTATTCTCAGCTAAATAGCTAGAGAATGAGAAGTGTCTAAACATAAAAATCCTTTCAAGACAATATGTTCAACAACCCCTCTCATGTTTCTCTCCTCTTTCATTTATAGGATGAAAGCCTTGAAAAACCATAAACCATCTCAAAGGTTTAGCTCCTTTCACATGTGTAGCCTCCAACTAGATCTACACTATGCATCTAGAAGGTACATTGCATCTGGACAATGCTGTGGATTTGGTCATGTTAACCCAGTCAATTGTCACAATCCCTATCACACATAAGGGGGTTTTATTAAGGCAGCCCAGATTTAGCCTTGTTCACATGAGCATTGATTTATTTTGCTGTTTTAGGAGATTAATTTATCCTCCTTTATAATCTTATTCTTGCAACAAGAAAATGAAAACAAAATAGTATATTCCTATTAGCTTGGGCTAATTAGGAATACTACAAACCTCCCCTCCAAAATGTTGCTTGTCCTCAAGCAACTGATAAGGTGAGTGCTGCAACTCATCTCCTCCTCCATTGGTGACACAAACATGATTTAATCTTCCTCCTTGTGCCAAGTGTTCACCAAACCATCCCTCCATGACTTGCTCCACCAAATTTCTCATGAGATACAAATAGTTCATCTCATAAGAAGACAATAGATGATAGGAAAAAAACATGGTTTTCCAATGTTCTCCCTGAAATATGAGACATAAAGTACCTGCGGAGTAGCCATTCTATATGGCTCATGCATTCCTTCCCTCCTTCCTCCATACATCCCTATGAGAAGTACAAGTACATCATCCAGATAGGGAATCAAAAAAATGTACATACAAACAGAAATTTCTGCATATGGGAGGTGGGTCATAGTCCCACATGTGGAACTAGCATAGAGCATCTCCTATCTGCAACAGATCCATATATGGTAAGTGGTTTTCCCACCACTTAATTTCTGCCAAGTCATCCCACTATTGCAGGAAATGTGAGATATATTTGGTGCCTTTGGGAAGCACCCATCATGAAAATAAATCTCCCTTTGCACATCAAGGGAGTGGCCAAATTCATAATTTTTAGTGGCCCAACAATTTCCATGAGATTTACATGATACATTTTTCCTTTTAGGAGTCATGGCCTGCATACAAATGGTAAAATAACATGTACAATCAGAAAAATAAATTTCTTTGCATGAACATATCCTTTACCAACAAGGTTTCTCATACACATGGAGTTGTGCATGGAACTTCCTCCCCTTTCCAAAGAAGGAAGAGGTGGCTGAAATGATTCTTGCATAGAGTCCCATGGCTACCCAAACTCCACATATCTCATGCATTCTTGAAAATGCTGATATAGTTCATTTTTTAAGCCTTCCCAATCAAAGCTCTTCGTGATGATGTTGTAGATCCTCATGGAATATAGATGGCTGAAACAGAACTCCTTGTAGGCTCCTTGTAGGATCTTATGCTTGAGCTTAGAAGCTCTAGGAAAAAATACTCTACCATGATGATAGATGACTTCGCCTTGGACTAAGTAGCCCTCTTCATGCAGTTGGTTATCAAGTATCATACATGTGTGCAGATATTTGGAATAATACACTAGCAGTTGGGATTTCCAATACAGAACTACATTGCTCAACAATGACAGTGCTAATGATGCATCAACAGAAATGTCTGTCATGTTTGTAATCCTTCCCTTGGCATCTCTTATGCCAAATATGTGTGTTGGAAGGCTGCTCCTTCCCTTCTTCTCCTCCCACAGCGCGGGATCAAAAAGGAGAGTGGGCGATGATGATAAGGGAAGAATATTCCCCTCCTTCTTGAGCTTACCCAAGTCTCCCAGTGATGTAGCTTTGTCGTCAAGTGCTCCAAACCCTCCTGGATCTAAGTTTGGAGCAGAAAATTGTGAGGTCTTCCCCACAACATCTGTATCAGGTGGCCTCCCAAGTGGTTTGCCACTAGATAATGAGATTTCAGGGACCTTCCTCATATGCATGATAGATGAGATCCTCATGTCCCTACTTCCACTGTGAAATTTCAACTCTGTTTTATGTGTGGGATTCTCATGAAATCTGGAGACCCCTCTTAGTGGTGTAAGAGTGCCTATGATTGGAGCATTTTCCCCATCTTCTGATATTGGATCAGCTATGTGATCCCTCCTTTGTTCTGTCTCATTGTATTTTAGCAAAGACACATGCTGCTCATGTCCTCCATATGGAAGATCCTTAGGAATCCCTTGCAAATATGCAAGAACCCCTCTAGTGGAAGCCATTGCTTCATATCCATCTCCTAATGAAAATAGATCTCCTCCTACCATCACAATGCTAGAGGATATTCTCTGCTATTTCTCTCCTTTCTCTCCATAATTGGAGAATGATTCATCATCAAGAGATCCTTTTTCTTGATCTCTTAGTGAAGAAGGAACCCTCATGTCTTCTCTTTGAGAAAAGAGATCTTGTTGTAGTGGAGCTTTTTCCTCTGGAAAATTGCGAAGCAGATCTTCAACCCCCTCAACAATGTTTAGGACTGGATTTGGCTCCATGGAATCTTCCAAATTATGCAAATATTCAGATTTCCTGGGCTTGATTTTCTTTTCCCAAGAAGTCTCAGAATGTCTCACATCAAATCTTTTCACTAGCCTCCTAGTGAACCTTGCATAAGAAGACATGTTTATCCCTTTCAAGGAAGAGGAATCAAATAGCCACCAAGCATAAGCCTTTCCTTGAAGATGCAGCACTGCTACACTCAAGGCTTCTTCTTCTGACACTTGATGGAGCTGAAAGTATGTGTCAAGCTTCCTTACCCAAGACTTGGTTGAGTCTTTAGGTGATCCATCAAAAGTAGGTAGAGATAATCTACCCAAAGTGTGTTGAAGGCACCATCTTCTTCTACTGTAGGTGCTAGATCTTGCTTCTTTGAGTTGACAGAACTCTGGAAAACTGAGATTCTCTTTGAATCTATTTGATATAGACTCATATTCCTAGAGATAATCACCAAGATATTCCTCCTTTGGTGTTCCTCCTCTTCCTTCTTTATTTGATAAGAAAGTAGGCATGTCCCAACGTTGCAGATCAGGTTGTGTGGTTGAATGCTCACACACATGGTAAGAAGTATTGGGGATTTCTTGATGTAATAACCCTCCCAAGGGATTGACATGTCTCTCCCTCTTCATTCCCTAGATTTCTTCTTTCATTTCATTCATAGCTTGAGAAAGAGTTTTAGAGAACTCTTCTCTTTGCAAACTTCCAATTAAAGGGTTTGGACCCTTTACTTCTGTTTCTTTGGTGTAACCACACTTCTTCATCAGTATTTTCTCTCTATGCAAATACATATTGGCTCTTCAGTAAGAAAATCATAGGTTGTGCCAAGAAATATGCTTTGATACCACTGTAATATCCCCAAATTGGGATTGCTAGCAAGGCTTGCCTGAATAACACATTTTTTAGGAATGGATGCTACAGCACTTGAAATTAGCCCTTGGATCCCTTAAATATGATAATATAAGACCCAAATCCAAGAGGAGATAAAAAAAAAAAAAAAACTAGGTGGGTTAAACAGATCTCCCACACCCAGTATGGCTTGAAAACAGCCCAAAGAAGGGACTACAACAACACAAAGTAACATTGCTCAGAAAATAATGTAGTTTTTGATACCAGAAATAAGAGACCAATATGAAAGCTCAAAAATAACTTATACAATGATAAATCATATTTACAATGTGGCCCAACCAACGTACAAGAGAAATATGGAAGACTTTCATGAGAAAAACCCTCTAAAGAGGTGTTGCAGCAATATATTTCACTGTAAAAGCCTTAACGGTGTTATTTTTGAGAGAATATAGTAGTTGTAGGTTACAAATAAGATCTAGAATAGATATGTGTACAAAATATTATATATATATATCAGATCAGTACACTAGACTGTCTTTATTTTACATACCCCTTGGGGTTTCCAGCAAAACATGAAGCATATGGAGTAGATCTGAGATCTCATGTAGCAGATCTGCAAATTTCTGCAGAATTCCTGAAGCTTATATAGGATTATTTAGAGAAATTCTTAATATGACATGGATAAGTATAAAAATACATGGATCACCACTGTGAGAGACAAGTTCTCATCACTAGAGATAACTCCACAAATGTTTCCAAAACTCCCTGGAAATCTCCTCTTGCTAATAACGCAGTCCTAGAAGAAAAACTGCGTTGTAGCCTTGATGAAAAGTTTGGCCTGATGCCAAGGTATGGATCTAGAGCTCTGATGATATAATACACTCATTCCAATGGGATAGAAGACTCTCCCAGTGAAAATATGCACTAGAATGGATTAGATATGAACAGATCTAGCCTCCACTTGCTGCAGCTTACAAAGACAATCAAACCATCAACATGATCTATGTTGCATTTGGAAGTATAAGCTTGGCCAAATACCTGATAGTGGACAAGAAATGCAAGACTCATCTAAGAGGCCTCTCAAGGAAAGAGATGGGATTCCCGATCAGGAACACCCAAGTGCTAAACAACACTATTCTCAGCTAAATATCTAGAGAATGAGGAGTGTATAAACAGACAAATCCTTTCAAGAAAATATGTTGAACAACCCCTCTCATGCTGCTCTCCTCTTTCATTTATAGGATGAAATCCTTGCAAAACCCTAAACCATCTCAAAGGTTTAGCTCCTTTCACATGTGTAGCCTCCAACTAGATCTATGATGTGCATCTAGGAGGTACATTGCATCTTGACAGCGTTGTGGATTTGGTCCTATTGACCCAATCAATTGTCACAATCCCTTTCACACATAAGGGGGTTTTATTAAGGCAGCCCAGATTTAGCCTTGTTCACATGGGAATTGATTTATTTCGTTGTTTTAGGAGTTTAATTTATCCTCCTTTACAATCTTATTCTTGCAAAAAGAAAATGAAAACAAAATAGTATATTCCTATTAGCTTGGGCTAATTATGAATATAACATAATATCATTTTTTTAGAGAAGAAGAAGCCATATGGTCACTCTACCATTGGTAATAGGTTTATTCATAAGATAGTGTATGGAAAAATGGTCAGTCTACAAAAATATTATGTATCTAGTGATATAGTGATGAAATTTGTTAATGGCATGTAAGACAATGATCAATTTTTTCATGGTAATAGTATAATTTTGTTCGGGTGGGGTAATGTTTTTACTATTGTAGTATAAGGCATAAGGTCGTTCTTCCTTTTGACCTAAAAAAAATTCAATGGTTTTATTTGAGGTATTAATGGAAATATAAAAAGGAATGGACTAGTTAGGTTCTTGCGGGATAGGGGTTGTGGATAATTTCTCCTTTAAAGTTTCAAAGGCTAACTGGCACTTGTTAGTCTAGAAAAAGTATGGACCTTTAGTTAATAAACAAAATAAGGGTGATGCTATCTTAGAAACTTTTTATTTAAATCTTGATAGTATCCCACATATCCCAAAAACTCGCAAACATCTTTCTATGTGGTTGGAGCTAGGAGATTACATATAACCTCTATTTTATCTAGGTCTAATTTTATCCCTTCACATGACACATGGTTTCCCAATACTATGCCCTCAGTAAGAAGAATTTGAAATTTTTTGTTTGTGAGGGAAAGGTTGATTCCCTTGCACCTGATTAGAACCTTTTCAAAATTACTTACAACTTCCTCAGAAGTATTTCCATATAAATTGAACTCATCCATGTAGACTTGCATTCAGTCATTGGTGAAGTCAGTAAATATGTTGAGAACTTCCCTTTGGAATGTAGTGGATGCATTACATAAACCAAATGGGGTAACTTAGTAAAATTAAGTAATATAGGGACATATAAATGTCATTTTTTCTTGATTTTCGAGGGCAACTCAGATCTAGTTATAACCATTGAATCCATCAAGAAAAGAGAAAAAAATCTTCCCTACTAAGGTATCAAGGACCTTATCAATGAATGGTATGGGAAAATAGTCCTTCAAGGTAGCCTTGTATTTATATTTGGGTTATACATACAACTTGTATATGGTGGCCTCTTGTTATATATAGTTTATGAGATTGATCCTTTATGATATGGTTTGAGAAAGGTCTCCCTACATGGGCCCCCTTTTTCCACAATATGAGCTTTAGAACCATTGCCACAAAGATTAAAAGGTTGGGGGAAGACTTTGTATTGTGCTGACAAATGGGTAAAAATATGGAAAGAAGTAAACCACTTATATATATATATATATATATATTATTCACAATTTACTCAATAGTAATGTCTATTTTCATTAAGATTATTTCCATACACACACACACACACACACACACATATATATATAGTTAATTTCTAGATTGTAGTTTTAAACAATTATGTTGTTTAATAAGTGGAAATAAGCTTAATGAAAATAGACATTACTATTGAGTAAATTGTGAATATAATATATATATATATATATATATATATATATGTATGTATGTATGTATGTATGTATGTATATATCTATATATCTATATATATACATGTACATACATACATACATACATATATATATATATATATATATATATATATATATATATATATATATATATATATATATGTATGTATGTATGTATGTATGTATGTATGTATGTATGTATGTATGTATGTATGTATGTATGTATACACACACACATATATATACATACATACATACATACATACATACATACATATATATATATATGTGTGTGTGTGTGTGTGTGTGTGTGTGTGTGTGCTTAATTGAAGGATTGATACGTGGAAATTGATGGTCATGTGAGGTATCTCATTATTAATTTCCATTAATATCCAGATCTCAATGTAACATGTATTTTAACTTGGACTCACAATCTCTTCCGCCATATGAACAAATTGGATACCAATTATTACTCAAATTATTAAAACAAATTTATACTCAAGTGCTACTATTGTGAAGGAACTCATTATGGTAGGATAGCTGTTGTGCAGGTTAATCCCCTCTGAGGACAAAGGCGATCCCTCTAGCCCTAGGGTGGGTCTAGTAGCAAGATGGCATGCTAATGTGTCGGTTCCTAATTAATGAATGAAACTAAGCCGGGATAGATATCCTACCTTTTTTCCAACGTAGTTTTCGTGGCTTTGGCAGTGACCTCCCGATCTTCGTCCTGACACGTCGCAGCCCTTAAAAAATGGTACTCAGACACCTACACAAATATCAAAGAGCGAAATCAGCATACGAAACAATATTTGCATTCATAACTATCTAATTATTCAAGGAGAATTAAACATATTGCGAAAGATCAATGACATCAACACAAGACGGGAACCAAAACATAAGTCATGTATTAATTAAGAGAAATAAATAGATTACAACCAAATGAGGCTTGACATCGCAGCTTCCTTTAGCGGGTTCAGCCAAAACGCGTCTCAAGCATTCTTCGAGGAATTGGACGCGGCGAGGCGATAATCCTAGACTCTCTCTCAACAAGGGTCTCTCTCTCCACTCTATCTCACACCAGCTATATGAGACTATTCAACTATTCAACCATTTCAGCTATTGTATAAAAATTTCAACTAGCAGCATCTATGTGAGAGAGATGTATTTATAGAAGGAGAGGAGGAGGTTGGGATACCTCATATGGTGGAAGGGAGGCCTTATCCATTGGGAGGTTGCCCCAAATGTAGGAAACAAGGATCCAAAGGAAGGTGCTTGATGTTATTCAGTTGAACAATCCATGCTGACTCTTTCACAAAGTAGTTAGCAATGGAAACTTCGCTTATATATTTAAAAAAAATTCCAAAAATAGCTCGGCGAGGGCAATCCACTGAGACAAAGTGCCAATGGGTGCAGGGCCCAATGCTAATTTCCCTTATCGGCGTGAGGCCATAAATTCCTGCCAGCGTCGACCCAAAATCATGTGTTTTTTATGGTCTGTTCTAGGAATAGTCTATAGAGGAAATGTTCTTCTCATGGCAAGGGATGTAGTGACACTTTTTGCAAGGCATGACACTATGCAGAAGTCACAGAAATGGCCCTCCAATGTGCACAATGGGGATCGGAGGGACGGTGAAAAAATGTTGTGTAACATATGCCCCCTAAAGCATGAGGTTCGAGAGAGAGAGGGAGGAGTGAAATGTTTTACGAGAACACGTTCAAACCAAACACCACCGTCGAAAGACCTGTAAGTAAAAATAAAATTGATATCTCTGATACATGAACATGTGGCATGGGTGTAGCCATCCATAAGAGAGTATATATAAAACTGAGATCCTAGGTATGGATGCAACCATCCAGCAGTAAGGATCAACAAATAGACTTAGGTATTGTCATAGCCATCCAATCAAAAGAGTCATCCATATAGTCATGATAAACCAAAATAATCTCCCAGCCTAGATTCCATCAAATAAAA
Organism: Pinus albicaulis; assembly: GCA_034641835.2. Taxonomy (NCBI): domain Eukaryota; kingdom Viridiplantae; phylum Streptophyta; class Pinopsida; order Pinales; family Pinaceae; genus Pinus; species Pinus albicaulis. Next base: position 538,277,070 of record CM076577.1, read on the forward strand.
CCCAAGGTCTTGCGCTCCATCTTGACCCGAACAAGTACAAATCCAAGCATGCGAACATGTGAGCTGAAGTCGAACATGCAAGAAAATCACCTGATTACCAACCAATAATAAAAGTTGTTAACAAGTGTGAGAGAAACCACCAATAATTACAATGGCTCTCAAGGTACAACAAGTAAAATCCACAGAATGTGAACAGTGATCTAGCATCGAACACCTACAGAATCACTCGATCAAAGGCCAATGATGAGGACCTGTTGTCGAATGTGAAGAAATTTTCATTGAGGCATGAAAGCTCCAAGGTACCAGAAGGGAGTCTCTAGATCAACTTCCTAGATAATGAGCTGAAGTAGACAAGAAGTGACCCGGTCGAAAGAGGGCCATAATGTTTCCCACATCATCGACACGAGACATAGTAATAAGATGATAGTGAATCGGGAAAAAAAAAGAGAATCAGAGGGAGGTTTAAAGTTGCAAATGGAAAATTCTCTTGAAAATATCATTGACACGACTCCAGATTTGGCATTATTTGACATCAAGGGTTCTGAGGTCATGATGACGTGGCAAAGAGTAGATAAGAGATCAAAGAAGATTACCTAAACCCACCCGACACGAATGTAGATGAATGTCATTTTCAAGAGCGACATAGTGTCGACACGACTTATAACTGGTTCCATTTTCCCCCACCATTGCTGGCGAGTACCCCAATTATACCTAGAAAACAAGCTTGAAGGGGATAGCTTATGCTTGTCATGTAAGTTTGTCCTTCAGAAAAATCCATCCTAGTACATTTTATGATCCCTAGGAAGGAGGAACTCGGTAAAATCATGGTGATGGTTTCCGATGTCATTTAGGTTTTAACGACTCTCACAAAGGAAGAACTCGTTGTATTTTCATGTTTAGAGAGTTTGAAAAGAAGCGAAAAAGAAAACTCTAGAATTCCATTTTCGTAGGTAGTCTCATAGATCCGAAAAGGTAGAAAACTATGTCTGAGAGAACCTCTTAGTCATGATAGGCTAAGGTATTCCTTTTTCGTAAATAATCCATCCTAGCTTGAAAAAGGGGTAAACTTATACTGGGTAGATGTAGTTTCGCAACCATTTAACAAGTTCAAAATGAAAAGAGTCTCGGAAATATTTTCAATTTTTGAGAGTCAGAAAAGAGCTAAAATATGACTCCAACAGTGACTTTTTCATTTTTTTACCGAGTCCGAAAAAGTATAAAATACAACTCGTTACTTCATCAGCATCACATTGAGGAACTGTCGCTGCACAAAAGATGCACATAAAACCCATTTCTCGAAATAACATAGCGAAATAATCATTAAATACGCTTTAAAACCTAATTAGGGTTCTAAAAAGTTATAAAATGCGAAAAAATGGTAAAAAATAAATTACTTTTCACTTTTACCTCTTTTGAAAAATTTGTTACCCTTTTTCACTACGATTTTGCGGAGCTGACAACGGGCAATCCGGAAGACCAATCATGAATTTGTCTGTTCTAGGTAATAAATCACACCCTTCCCTACATTTTGATAGAATTTTCATTACCTACAACCCCATTTTTGTAAATATATTGGGGGATTTTGAAAATCTAGGGCACAGTGGTCGGCGCAAGTATCTGGCACAAACTCGCGCCAATTGGCCTAAAAATTGAACGAGGGCCTGACAACCGTGGCAACCATTTTTAGCATGGAATTTCAAACAAGCAAGCCCAATTTAACCATTCAAAAGCATTTTATTTGAAAAATGACAACCATATGGATGTTTTTGCAAGTGCGAAAGGAAAAAATGGTGATTGAATGGAAAGAACGAGAACACAGTGAAGAAGATGAGGAAGCAATGGGAAATGTGAGATGCATGGAAGCTCTTAGAGATTTCGGGCTCAAGAAATTATTCATGGCACCATGTCTCAGAGCTCAACCAAATTTGTTGCAGTACTTGATCCGTGTTTGGGACTTTGATCAGGAAAAATTCATTATTCATGACCAGGAACTTGAGATTGAGGTCTCAGATATTTATTTCATAACTTGATTATCACGAATGGGGGCAATACCAATCCTGAATGGTACTCGGCCCACAGTGGAAAACATGGTTATGGTTATTGACAGAGTGTTTCGAGGAGCATGGAAAGAACCCAAAAGCGGGAAGATGGATATCCAAACCATTCCCGATTTGGCACTCAGAGTAGTGCTACACACCATCATACGAGCTTCTGGACTGCAAGCTCCGCACGAGGCCACAAAAACACAACTACTCCTTACAATGGATTGTATTAGACCGAAACTCTACAACTGGGCAGAGGCAGTAAAAATCAACATCAAACACCAGATGAAAAAATGCAAGAACACCAAGCTAAAGAAATTTAGGTACGGGTCCATATTGGTACCTTTCATCTTGGAATGGTTACCAATCTTCCAATGTCAGGAGGTAATAGTTCCGGTACCACCAGGCTAGGAGTCACGGATGGTCCATTGGGCAGCTTTGATTCTAAGGTCATGGGGCAGTTAACAGATGTCCTAGAGACTGGAGTTCTTTGAGTGGCTCCGCTGATAGCTGATTTTCGTGGAGGACTAGCCCTACTCTGGCATGGATTTCACTCGTGATGAAGATCTCCCACTCTCAGAAGGAGAGGATTGGGATGAAGTATCGGGTAAGTCTCATTTTTTATTTTTATGAGTATTATTAGTTTTTTTTGTTATGAATATTCTGATATTAATCCATTTAATTGCAGATTTTGTCCCAGAGAGACCTACAGGTGTGTCCTGATAGCACAGACGATTCCTCGCGACTTTGATGCGTCCCCTCATGGTGAGGGAGGTGAGGAGGAGGAAATCATACACAAATTGGAGGGAATCCACTGTGGGATCCCGAACTATGCGTGATTCGATGATGTTCCTCGTGCATACCAAAGACACACTGCATGGGTGTCGAACCATGTTCACCACTTATTGAGGCAGCTTGTACGGGTAGTGATGTGCTATCATGAGTATCATGCTGACTAGATACCTCGGATTTTATTTTCACATATTTTTTTAGAGACACCCAGGCTGCGGAAGACAGATTTGGGGTACTATGGGAGGCACCATCCGCGAAACTCACATAAGGATTAATAGACATATGCACAATAACCATTGACCCAATAAGAAGGAAAATTCTCGCAAAGCACACCAAGCCAAAAATGTACAAAAAGATGAAAAAACACCTATGTACAAAGAAACATGCACGAATGACTCATGCATAATTTTTTTTGAGATACAACCCATTTCTAGGTTGATTCAGAGGATAACCTTCGTAATCAATAAGCTCATAGGCCCCGTTCTACAAAACGTGCTTCACAATGTAGGGCTCATGCCACATGTGTTGGAATTTTCCTTCCCCCAGCTTATCATGAGCTTGGTTGTACAAGAGGACAAAGTCTCCTTCTATGAAGGAACAAGGGGAAACCGACTTGTCAAAATGAGCTTTGACCCACTTTTTCTGCGCTTTTATGACCAGAGCAGCAAAGTGGTGAGTTTCATCCAATCTCTCTAAATATAGGAGACACTCTTCTTTTGGCGATGTATCCGGTTTCAATTCTATAGCTATCTTGAGAGAAGGTATTTCACATTCAATCAGAAGGGTAGCTTCCAGACCATAGACAAGCTGGAATGAAGTGAATCTGGTTGCATCCTTCACTAAGGTTTGGTAAGCCTAAAGAGTTGAAAACAACATGAGATGCCAGTTTGACTTGTGCATCCCAATCGTATGTTAACTCATTGTGACGAGAACTTTGTTTACGGCCTCAACCTAGCCATTGGCCTAAGGGTAGTACGGCCTTGAGATATCATGACACAAACCCAACTTAGAAGTCACCTCAACCATCATGTAATAACGAAAATGAGACCCATGATCGGTAACAATGGCTTGAGGGACACCAAACCTAGTAATTATGTGATTGAATAGAAATTGAGTGGTTTTCTTACCGTCAGCTATAATTGTAAGCATTGCTTCAGCCCATTTCGTGAAGTAATCAACGACGAAGATAATATAGGCATGCCTCCCCGGCCGAGTGAGGGTTACACGTCATAAAATCGATGCCTCATTTCGCAAAGGGACCAACGTTAATGACAGGGTGAAGATGTTAGGGTGGCGCACACATCTTGTGCTGATAGATCTAGAAAGAATGGCACTTATGGATGTTTGCGACAACCCCCCATTAATGGAGATGTTGATAGGCATCATCTATGTGATGTTTCCCAAGTTACCTTCCGTAAAGACTTCATGTGTCAGGATGGGCATTTGAACCAGAGGAGAAGGAACTTGAGAATAAAATCTCTCGAGACATGTAGACATCGCCCCAAGGCCAGGCATGAATGAGGAACGATGATTACTATCGTTCCAAGAAGGATCTTCAAGCGACATAATTTCCACGATGGCTTCATTGGAGGGAAATATCTCACTTAAAGGATCAGGCGATCGCCGAGCCAAGGGGATTGAGAATAGATGTCAAGAGACATACTCAAAGTGTAATATTCAAAAATTAGCTTGTGCAACTAATTGGAATATTAAAATTTTCCTTTATCACATATGAGTTGAGTAAATGGGTAAGGAGGCCCATGCATAATAAAATGAATAAAACCCATCATAATGCGAAAGGATATCATCACAGTAGCTGGATTTCACACTTGTGTGTGTGAACAGGGGAAAATGGATGAAGACAAAGTCAAGTTTGACTAATTCAACATGCATGCATGAAGAAGAGGAGATCATCAATATTACTAGTTCAGTGTGAACAAGGATCAGCATAGAAAAAAATTTGAGAGCTGGATTGAAGGCACTTGAGTGTGAAAAGGGATAAAGCAGATTGAAGAAGTCAACCTTGACCAAATCAATTAGTGTAGTATGGAGGAGTGGCCTTGATGAAGGTACAATGTAATTTTGGAGGGATATTGCTCATGTGGAGTTATAAACCCTAATGGGTGGGACCCAAGGTAAGGAGGCTCACAAATTTTATAAGGAAGAGGATGGCAGCCATTTGGGGTTAGCTTGGATATTATTCATTTTGGTCTATTTAGACTGTTTGGCATTCTCTTGCTGTTTAGCAGAGCTGTAGTGCTAATTAGCACAAGGATATCCTATTTATGAATCCTTCTCCTTTCTTTAGAGGCCTCTTGAAGGAGTATTGTACTTCATTTTTCCACATTCAAGCTTGAGGCCAAGCATCCTCCTTCAACCATAGCATTATTTTTGCAGAGTATAGTGCTGTGTTGCAGGGTGTTGCAGTGGAAAGTCCCGAACACCACTTTCTGAGCTTATCTTTTAGAGGAGGGAGCTTTCCTTTCTTTGCAAGATCTGTAAATAAGGTTTCTGAGCATTTTGTACATCTTGGCATGTGGCCAAATAATTCTCTACATTCTACAGTGTAGTCACTGACAGAAACTACGTCACTTTACTCAGTGTTGCAGTAGCAGGGGTTAAGCCCTTGTTTGTGAGCTTGTTCCTTGGAGGAAGGGCCGACCCTTCTCCTGGAAGGCTTTGTAAAGAATCCTTCTCCTATTTCTTGTATATTTCAGCTATATGTATTCATAGCTGCAATGTAACTATGTTTTCTAGATCTAGATCTGCAAATCTACTATTATGTACTTGTGCTCTCATGAAACCCTTGCCGGGTTATCTCTTTGATGTATGAAAGGAGCTAGATCTCCATTTTCCTCCATATTTTGATATAATAAACTCCAAATCTCATGTTTACACTATATTACATCTGAAACCCTCAGAAAATCATGTTGTATATGCTTCAATAGCTTTCTGTTGAGTTAAGTCATGGGATTTGGGCCTTTTTGAGCCATATCGAGATCGAGAGATCTGTTAAAATTAGTAAAAAAGATTTGTTTTCTATTATTTTCTAGGTGTGAATCCCATATTGTATAATATAAGGAATCCTAGAATTATTTCTCTTTTTTATTACGCAAATCTCTTGGAATAACATTTTTAAGTCTCATTCTATTGCATTTCTCTAACTTTTGGGGTCATAGAAGGTGTAATAAGTTGTTGTTGTAACACCAAATGATGATAATGTGTTTCTTGACACATTTCATGAGTGAATATCTTGTGTTTACATATTTCTACAGTCCCATTAGTGGGCATTTTCCAGCCATTCTAGGTGTGAGAGGCTTGTTTACCTCACCTAGTTTGCTTGGTTTCTGATTTCCTCTTGGACTTGGGTCTTATATTATCCGATCTAAGGGATCCAAGGGCTAATATTTTTTTCTCTAGCACACATTCCTAAAAAATGCAATTTTCAGGCATGTCTTGCTAGAAATCCCAATTTGGGGATATTAAAGTGGTGTCAAAGCATGATATTTGGCTCAACATATGAGTTCCAACTATTAGAAGGAGCAAGATTAGAATGATGGAGAGGATGAGTTTACTCTCATCACTTTTAAGATCCAGAAAGAACCTCTCCCAGGAGGTTAAGATGATGAAGGAGAAGAGATGCCAAGAAACTCCTAGAGGGTTCCAAGAAGAGGAAGGACCATGCACTTCATGTTCTCACAAAGAAGAAGACCGGCAGCATGGAAGACACTTGGAACATCAGATTCTAAGTGAATACCTTGTTGAGTACAAGACTCAACCTAGGGCCTTCAAGGAGAATCTAGACTTCCCTTAGTTCATTCAACTAGAGGAAGAAAGGAGATCTTGCAGCACAAGAAGAATGAAGGGCAATAGGTTTCTATTGTCTACTTTTGATGGATAATCTTCAGCAAGGACTTGGACAAGAAGACTTGAAGCGTTCTTCCTACTACATCTAGTGGTAGAAAGAGAAGTAGCAGAGATTGCAGCGCTACACATGAAGGGAAAAGAAAGCACTTGGTGGTTCAGTCACATAAGTCATGTAAGAGTATCTACTCTTGTAGATTTCACTCAGAGTAGGATCAAGAGATTTGATGAAGAACAATCAGAGAGGGAGGAGCCCTCACCACCTCTTGAGGAGAATTATATCAGCGCTATCACAACCTTGGAGGAGAAACCTTCAGCATCATTAGTTGAGGGAGCCAACACAGTGGAAGAAATAACTCTTGTAGTCGTGAAAGGTGTTCCCAAAGCCCAACAAGGTATGATTGCATTTTCACTTTCTATTGGTGCAGCAAATCTTTCAGAAGATTGTGGAAATCTGCTATTGTAAGACCTAGGATCATCGCTTACTACTAATATAGAGCAACAAGGTTGCACTGCATTGTCCAAAAGCAGCGGTGAAGAAATAAGGACCCATTCCTCATGGGAACATTCAGATAACAGCTTCATTCAGGAAGCCATGGATAATGAGATTTTAAAGGGTAGACATCTTGAGATAAGAAAATTTTTCTCCTCTCTAAATGAATCTCTCTCAATGAGCATGCCACAGCTCAAAGAGATACTTCTACTTGCAGTAGATCCAAGACCTCATTGGTTTTGGAAGGCCATGCATGGGGAAGAGGTCTCATCAAGAGATCCCATTGGAGGTACACTTAAGCATTCCATGAAGTGCAAAGATCTTTAAAGATTGGAAGAGGTTGGTGTCCTACCATGGGAGGGTACCATGGATTTGCAAAATGAGATCCATCACCCACATTGGGATGAGTGGATGGCAGTATGGAGCAAGAGGTTTCCAAACCCATTTCAGATCTATGATACAGGCTAGCAAGAAGCATGGTTGCGCAGGTTTTTTTTTGTGTGAGTATGGTCACTACCCAAAAATTTATATTTCTTTATCTCATGCCCTAAGTCTCAATGATAGGATGCATAATAAGAAGGCATGTTTTTTGTGGCTATTAAGAAGAGAGTTTGGACATCATATGTCATATATTATGTCCATGTATTTACCTTTGTTTGAGATATGTCTCATATATTCACATGTATTTATGTTTGAGATGTATTTCATGTATGTACATTGTTTTGGGAGGAAGGACAACTTCCACATGATGTATAAGGGAGCTGGTTTATACTGTGTTGATGAGACATCTCACATGTCCTTAATTGTATTATTTCTCCATGATTTTCATTTTGATAATGCAAGGAGGCAACAAGAGTCCTTTTTGTTGTGCTTACTATTGGAAGAGGATTTTGAGGAGTTGCCATGTTGGGAGGTAACTCATTCTAAATGGATGATTGCTTGGGGATGGAGGATCCACATGGGAAGGATGTTTCCCAACACATTTCAAACTCCATTCCTTGAGAGGACCTCTAGATATCACATAATTTTCTCCTTGAGTACTTCAATTTCCATGATTATGGCCATTTGGGATGTTTCACCAAATGCTAACTTGTATGCTTGGGAGAGGCACTATGGAATTCCATTGATGATATGGAATCATATTCCTTGGAGGAGTTCATCATATGATGATGCTACAAGAGGAGGGAAGGATACTCTCCAGTTATATCCTTGCAGTTGCTTGAGGACAAGCAACATTTGGGAGGGGAGGACTGTAAAATTCCAGAATTAGCTTGCAGCTAATTGGAATATTAAAATTTTCCTTTATCACCTATGAGTTGAATAAATTGGTAAGGAGGTTCATGCATAATAAAAACATGAATAAAAACCATCATAATGCGAATGGAGATCATCATAGTAGCTGGATTTTACACTTGTGTGTGTGAACATCGGCAAATGGATGAGGACAAAGTAAAGTTTGACTAAGTCAACATGCATGCATGAAGAAGAGGAGATCATCAATATGACTAGTTCAGTTTGAACAAGGATCATCATAGACAAACATTTGAGAGCTGGATTGAATGCACTTGAGTGTGAAAAGGGATAAAGTAGATTGAAGAGGTCAACCTTGACCAAATCAAACAGTGCAGTAGGGAGAAGTGGCCTTGATGAAGGTACAACATAATTTTGGAGGGAGATTGCTCATGTGGAGTTGGAAACCCTAATGGGTGGGACCCAAGGTAAGGAGGCTCATAAATTTTATAAGGAAGAGGATGGAAGCCATTTGGGGTTAGCTTGGATATTATTCATTTTGGTCTGTTTAGACTGTTTGGCATTCTCTTGCTATTTAGCAGAGCTGCAGTGCTGATTAGCACAAGGATCTCTTGTTTAGGAATCCTTATCCTTTCTTGAGAGGCCTCTTGAAGGAGTACTGTACTTCAATTTTCCACATTCAGGCTTGAGGCCAAGAATCCTCCTTTAGCCATAGCGTTATTTCTGCAAAGTATAGTGCTATGTTGCAAGGTGTTGCAGTGGAAAGTCCCGAACACCACTTTCTGAGCTTATCTTTCAGAGCAGGGAACTTCCCTTTCTTTGAAAGATCTTTAAAGAAGTTTTTTGAGCATCTTGTACATCTTGGCATGTAGCCAAAGAATTCTCCACCTTCTACAGTGCAGTCACTGACATAAACTGCGTCATTTTACTCAGTGTTGCAGTAGCAGGGGTTAAGCCCTTGTTTTTGAGCTTGTTCCTTGGGGGAAGGGGCAACCCTTCTCCTGGAAGGCTTTGTAAAGAATCCTTATCCTATTTATTGTATATTTCAGCTATATGTATTTAGATATGTAGTGTAACTTCATTTTCCATATCTAGATTTGCAGATATGCTATTATGTACTTGTGCTCTCATGAAACCCTTGCCGGGTTATCTCTTTGATGTATGAAAGGAGATAGATCTCCATTTTCCTCCATTTTTTGATATAATAAACTAAAAATAATATGTTTACACCATATTACATCTGAAACCCTCAGAAAATCATGATGTATATGCTTCAGTATATTTTTGTTGAGTTAAGTCATGGGATTTGGGCCTTTTTGAGCCATATCGAGACCGAGAGATCTATTTAACTTAGTAAAACATATTTTTTCTGATTATTTTTTGGGTTTGAGCCCCGTATTGTTTAATATAATGGATCATAGTGTTATTTATCTTTTTTATTATGAAAATATCTGGGAATAACGTTTTTAAGGCTCATTCTACTGCATTTCTCTAACTTGTGGGGTCATAGAAGGTGTAATAAGTTGTTGTTGTAACAAAAAATGATGATAATATGTTTCTTGACACATTTCATGAGTGAATAGCTTGCTGATGCTCCAAAATTGTGTTTACATATTGCTGCAGTCCCATTATTGGGCATTTTCCTGCCATTCTAGGTGTGAGAGGCTTGTTTACCTCACCTAGTTTGCTTGGTTTCTGATTTCCTCTTGGATTTGGCTCTTAGATTATCATATCTAAGGGATCCAAGGGCTAATATTGTTTTCTCTAGCACACATTCCTGAAGAATGTGTTTTTCAGGCATGTCTTGCCAGCAATAAAAATTTGGGGATATTACACAAAGGAGCATGATTAGGAGGCAGAGGATCTGAAGCTGAAATCAGTTCATAGTAATAAATGTTGATAGGACTTAATGACATCAAATCTCCAAATGAATGGATATTTTCGGGTGAAGGGATGATCCATTGATCGTCTGACCTGGAGATCATATTAACCTAAATAGTGTTGGGTGGAGGAAGAGGAAAAATACCCATGAAAGTAGGATCTTTGAAAAGACCCAACCCTATGCTTTCATAAGGCATATGAATTTGATCAATGTATGGAACATTTCTCTCGGAAGATGAAGAAGTGAAAAAATATAATTGATCAATAGAAACGATCTTTCCTTCATGCGAAAATTTCAAAACACGAAAGAGAGTGGACGAAACGCACAACATGGCGTGAGTCCAACTACGACCGAGGAGAAGATTGTAATTGAGCTTGGTGTCAACTACTTCAACCTCAACATTGATTTTTTTCCCTTCTAGAGTAATCGGTAAATTAGCGAGAACACCAAAAGGTTTATATTCCCTTCCATCAAACGCTTCTAGAGAATTTGGAGTTGAATTGAGAGGTGGAGAACCAATGGCTTTCCAGCAAGTAGATGACATGACGTACGTAGATGCACCCTCATCCATGATCACTCGATGGATATTCAGTCCATTAATCCCAACTTAGATGATGAGCGCAATCTGGTGAGGGAGACATGGGATGAAATTATCCAAGTTGAAAGCGATAAGGCTCGAATCAACGGGATCAACCCCACCGATGGCAGATAGAAAAGCCTTTTGTTGATACTGACAACTTTGAAGCACTTCTAATCTAGATATAGCAGATGGAACATGAGCCAAATTGATGAAAAGAGATCCTGGGGTATCACCAAAATCCCTTTTCATGTAAAAGTTTTGAACCTGGGCCTGTGGGTTATGGCCCATTAAGCATTGTCGGAAGCGTTTTAAACTTTAAACATTTTAATTTGAACCATGGATCCTATTAAAATATTGATCATCCCCTTAATCACCATCTCTACCATAACGATCTCAATCCCGACTCTTCCAATCTTTGTCACTGCCCGTGTTTCGACTTCCATACCCATCATCATCACGTCGATCATCATCATATCCACCACCAAAGCCTGAGTATGAACTAGGCTTTTGAAATCCTCCAGTTGATGACAGATCACAATACTTGTCTCTATTCGCTGCTGCTTTTTGTCTCACTTCTTGTATTTTCTCTTTGTCATTGATGAGAGATACAATAGTCTGAGCCTTCTTTCTCACGTTGATTCCCTGATCCTTTTCATTTGGCTCAACATATTGGAAATCTGAAAGTGTTGAGATTTAGTAGTTATGCTCCCGAATCTCATCGATAATACGCTCCGATCCGTGAGCCACCAAATACTCCAATACAGTAAGTGCCTTGTAAACATGACGCCAGTTCCCGCCAGTATCAGCTATCCTCATCTAAAGAACGCCCATAACCAGTGGGGATTCGTTAAATTTCCTTGTAGCCTGAGCAATTTCTGCCATAAGCGACCCATGTGGACCCGAAGGTTCATTGCTTGTTGCATTGAGAACCTTCTGTTCAATTTCAGGAACCTTGAGAACCTTCTTGTTCACCTCCCTTTTAATTTCTCTGACTGTTTGATCGGAAACCTTCATGAAATCCATTCTGTGGATCTGCGAAGCCAATTATATAATAGTTAAACGTTAAATTTGATCGCCATCGATCTTTTAAGTGATCGATGATCGATCCAGCACGCATTCACAATTGGAATTTTAACTCACGCACACATATATATAATATAACTAAACAGAGGCATAAACACAATCACGATTCAACAGTAATGCGCATTTTATCATTATATACAGAACAGTTACAAAGCTAAGGCATCACAGCCTTAGGACGGTTTCTCCACTAGCTACATTTGTCTATCTACTGCTCTCTAAACACACAGGTTCACATATATATAAGAATTGTTAGATCGGATCACTATGAAGGATCCGATCAATCCTCTCACGAAAATCTCAACAACCCATACAGCTCGTTATATATGAATACATGGCATATTAATATTTAATTAAGTCCATCATTTAAGCTATATTTTAAGAGAAATTTTCCCTTTATTCAGCTCGATTGTCCACGTCTTCCGTGCTCAGCTTCAGATTCCTCTTTAGTTAAGGAGCGCTAGATGCTCCTGCATCACAAATCCTCAACAATATTGTAAAGTTTAGCAGCACGGGCATTAGGATTGTAAGAAAACTTATGAAGAACACCTTTGGAAGGTGGTCGAACAACGGGTTCAATACTAGACCTTTCAATCTAAAGAGGGCTAGGACAGGAAATGGAGGAGGACTATCAACAATCTCTTTCCCTGCTGCCTGATGTGGTTCGGTATAATCTTTCGACTGGGTATCAATATAAACGGATGCTGGACAGTTCATCATGAAAACCGAAGAACCAAATGGGGTAGAGGACTAAGGTTACTCTACCAACTGAGTCTTTTGTGATGAAAAAAATTCTTTGAGAATAGCCAGAGGTCCTTGGGTGCCTTTGAGCAATCAACTCACTTCGGCCCGTCGAGGACAATCCTTGCTGTAGTATTCTTCATCAAAAATCAAGCAAGGATACTTCGATTTATGATGTGGACCATCATTAGCATGAGGTTTCTGAGAATCCTATTTTGGGGTATCGGCTTTGGCCTTACCTTTACTCTTCTTTTTACCCTTAGAAGTGTTATCCGCTGGATTGGCTTGAACGGCATTGACTTCCGCGGTTTTACTAGAATTCGTGATCGAATGAGAATCAGTATCATTGGAAGGAGTAGATTTTTTCTTCCCAAGATTCAGAGGAGGAGACTTTTGAGAATTCTGATACACAGAACAAATGAGACCATAAATGGATGGTGTCATCGGTGTTTTGGAAGTTTTGGATCTAGGAGAATTAGGAAAGAGTTTGTACAGCATGTTGCACTGAGAGTACACAAGATCAAGGTACTAGGCACAAGCACTGGCTTGTTCCTTAGTGACGCATGCCCCCATAGCAATATCCTTATCAATCAGAGCAACGAAGGAGGTAGTGAACCAATCAATTAGAATATGATCATGAATTTCAAACTTTGATCAAGCGATGAGGACGCCTCCATTCATGAATGTGATCCAAGATATGATTAGCTCGATATTGTTTCAAGGGTGTGAGGACGTGTGTCTCGGTTTCATACCAAAGCGGTAACTGAAAGTGTGTGAGAAATGCCATGGCTAAAGAGTTGAAATCTTGGAAAATGCCACGAGGTAATTCAATGTACCACTTGGCAGCAACACCAATAAGAGTCCGTTGGAAAATATGAAATTGAATGGAATCATTAACCCAAGAGTTAGAGGAACACCAAAGATGGTATGTCATAATATGTGCTTGGGGGTCTTCTCCGAACTTGCCCTCAAATTTCGGACAATCGCCAGGAGTTTTGGTTGGAAGTAGAGGCCAATATGGGTTATGAAGAATGGGATCATTCGTAAACTTTGACACATCAGGCAGCTCCAATGTCGTTAGGAAAGGTAATTGAGGATTGAAAGGCATTGCAGGTCGTTGAGAGAAATTTTTCCCCTATATCTTTTGTCTCAGAGGATTATGTTCATAGGGTTATAAGCTTGAGATTTATGCCCATACATGGGCTGAGGACCGTGATATTTATTCTGAGCATACCACTGAGGTCCTTGTTAAGCAACATATGGATTTTGCTGTGGAATATAAGAACTGCCTTGAGGTGGATTATACACCATCTAGGATTGACCTTAAGGATAATATGCGAAACCTTGGGGTGCACTATATATTGCCTTAGATTGACCTTGAGGAGGGTAAGTAGCACCTTGAGGTTGAGCGTGTTGTTCCTGCAGAGCAGGTTGACCCGGATATTGAGCTTGGGCAGGCTGTCCCTGCGGAGCAAGTTGGCCTAGATACTGAGGGCCACCGGTTTCCTTTATGGAAAAGGTTGGACCGATGGTTGTGGCGGGCTAGGTTTCCCATGAAAACCATGTTGACCTGCCACAAGACCATAGGGTTTTCCTTGTTGTACAAGATTTTGGCCTTGCTAAACATAAGGTTGATGTTGTTGCACAAAATGTTGTCCCTGTGGTGGATAGCTTTTCCCTCCGGGAACATAAGATACTACCTGGTGGAACTAAGGTTGACCAGAAAGACCGTAGGGTTGTCCTTGTTGGGTCAAAGGTTGTCCATGTAAGGGTTTTCCTTGCGGACCGTAAGGTTTTCCCTATGGACCTGTGGGTTTTCCCAGTTGGACCGAAGGTTTCCCTTGAAAGGGTTGTGCTTGTAGGCCCAAGGGTTGTCTCGACTAGTAAACAAGTTGATTGGGATAAATCAGAGGAAAATAGATGGGATTACCATATACATCATAATGATGTGGAGGATTTCCAAAAGCTTGCGGTCGCTGAGAACTATGAGGTGTGGAATTCTGCTGCTGAGGATTCAGAGAGGGAGCATGTCATTGTTGAACATCCAACAGATACTCATCAAATGTATAAATGCTAGGAATAGAAGTAGAAACCATGGGTGCAGTGCACGTAGGATTTATTTCCACAGCGTGAGGTTGTGATCCACTCACGGTGGGCCTAACAGGTATCGTGGGATTGATGAAGATAGACCGATGAACAATAGAAGGTCCTGACGGCGAAGTCATACTAACAATTGGTGCAGATGAAGCCATACAAATGGTGGGTCGGACCGGGACAGATGTAACAATGGCTGACAAGATGGGTGTCGAAGGCAACATCCCTAATGTAGGAAAAATCGAGCTCCTTGTGGGAGTCAACGTATCGGATAGTGTCATGGATGCAACACCAGAAAGGATTTGACCCAAAGTACGATAACCGAGTGGAAGAGACACTGGTTGTAGGGAAGGTTAATTGGAGAAATAAGGGAAATTTTCTGGGAAAAGCTGATATTCCCCTGTAGAAACATGAGGCTCTTCACTACCGACAAGAATCAAAGAATACATGTCTAACGAGGCTGTAATATTGTCAAAAATACGACGAGGACTAGTAGGTAAGGCAGCGGCTAAAACGGTGATCCTGAAGTAAGAGGATGGAATTATTCCTCGCTCTAAAAACCAGAATAAGCACCCTGATGTTTCCAATTGGTATCAACTGACCCTTCAGGAGGAGACTCGAAAGGATAGACTGCCAAAATGAGACAAACCTAGTGGAATGAGGTGTTTCCAAAGAAATTTTTGGGGAAGGATCACCACTAGGAGGTAGTGAATAAGACGATGAAACCGGTGATTCCACCACTATGACAATGTTTCAAAATAGGAAGAAAAAAGGATAGCCTATTTGAGGCTTCAAGATAAAACACTAAGGAACTTAATAAAACAAGCCAAGAAAAATCTTTAACAGGTATGTGATCGTAGGAAGTTAATTTTATGACATTGAAACAAAACTTTGTTTTTTCATGTTGTAAGAGTCGAGAAACAGGCAAAAGATGACTCTAGTCACTTTCAGATTGAACGTGCATGAAAGGACAAGTGCTCAATGATATTTTCACTTTTTGAGAGTCACGAAAAGACCAAAATGACTACTCATGTAATCTAAGCAAGAGGGTGTACCAAGTTCCATGAACTTCCATATATACCTTGGTGTTAAAATGAAAGAGAAATTACCAAGGACATGACGTACATGCAGGTAGTCTCCCCGAGTGTTATGTTCGGTGTATCACGGTTATAGGGCGGCAGACTCGGCTTCCTATGGATAAAGGATTGCAACCTATGAGGGTCTCCCTTTATATACGTGATGGTAAGGGGAGCACGAGTCCATACTAGTGCTGTCTAAAGCCAGATGGTGAATGATAACTACTAGGTTTAATGACATCGGAACACGTCACTAGCCTAGACCTCTAAAATATGTGCATTAGGTTTCAATGTTTCCTTAGATTGATTGAATTCATTTTAAGGTTGATCTTGAATTAATGTTGCGATTTCAAGGCCTTACTGAATGTGATCTCGAATTCCTAAATGTGTACTACATGAAAAATAACATCATTTCTGTTCAATGAATGCTAACTAAGAGAAGGATAGGAATTTAAGAAAAAGTAGCAATCAATTGAAACATAAGAATAATTTCACACAACCAAATGAGAAAACAAAAACTCTTTCCTAGTTCACCAAGAGCTAGTAATGCAAAAGAACATTTTCATTTTCAGTTTAAGCGAAATAATGCAATTTGTTTTTTCCTTTTAGATGAATGAAGCACATAATGCACTGTTACACTAAAATAAAAACAAATACTAGTTTCAAGCACTACAGATGTAACGATCTAAAATGAATAGATCTATGAAATACAAGCATAAAACACACTCAAAACAAGGTTGCACTCTTCCAAGAAAACAAAGGGCTTTCGAAATGATCTAATGATCAATGTAATCTATACTTGAAGTAGCGAATGGAGAGTCAAACGAAAACAAAAGTGATCATCCAACAAACCAAAGATACAAGGAATTAAGAGAAATACCAACACAATTAGTCAGCGAACTGAAATGACAAAGATCAAAGTGATTCAAACTTAACTCAGAAGGCTCAGTGAGGAGAGGGCCAAACAAACAGCACAAGGCACCTAGAAACCCTAGGGCTACAAACTCCATTGATAGGATGATGGACAAACAGCTGAGAAGACCGAGACTACAGAGTCAAAACAATCTTAGTAGACTAGTTGCAAGGTAAAAAACCAATCTAGAGCCAAGAGACACTGACAAAAACTCCAAAAAGAGGTCAAATCAAATCCTACAGGATTCATCGTGACTGTTTAGCTGTAATCCGCGCTAAACAGGGGTTGGTGCACCTGTGACAAAAGAAACATGCGCCAATCGGCACGACTGTTCAAGGAAAAATCGCGCCAAGCTAAAAAACCATGGGAAAAAAATAAAACCGCTGAGCAGAGGTCAGACTTGACACTCTGGAACTAAACAGGATGGTTGAAATCAGTTAGACAAGTCAAGCAGAGTATAAAAACAATAAAATGACCAAATTCGACTCAACAAGTCAAATGCTTAAAAAACAATGAGATGACAAACACACACTGAACCCCAGCATAGTCGCCAACTTGTTGTGCAGGTAAATCCCCTCTACGGACATAGGCGATCCCTCTAGCCCTAGGGTGGGTCTATCAGCAATAGGAAATGCTAATGTGTTGGTTCCTATTTAATGAATGAAACTGAGTTGGGATAGATATCCTACCTTTGTTGCAATGCAGTTGTCATAGCTGTGGCAGCGGCCTCCTGATCTTCATCCTGACATGTTGTAGCCCTTCAACAATGGTACTCAGGTGCCTGCACAAATATCAAAGAGGGAAAGAAGCATACGAAAAAATATTTGCATTCATAGCTATCTAAGTCAAGGAGAATTAAACGTATTGTGAAAGATAAATCACATCAACACAAGACGAGAACCAAAACATCAGTCATGTATTAATTAAGAGAAAGAAAAATATTACAACCAAATGAGCCTTGACGTCACAGCCTCCTTTTGCGGGTTCAATCAAAACACGTCTCGAGCATTCGTTATGGAATTGGACGGGGAGAGGCGATAAGCCTAGACTCTCTCTCAACAATGGTCTCTCTCTCTTCTCTATCTCACACTAGCTATATCATATTGTTCAACTATTCAACCATTTCAGCTATTGTATAAAAATTTCAGCTAGCGGCATCTATGTGAGAGATGTATTTATAGAAGTAGAGGAGGAGGTTGGGATCCCTCATATGGTGGAAGGGAGGCCTTATCCTTTGGGAGGTTGCCACAAATTTAGGAAACAAGGAGCCAAAGGAAGGGCTCGACATTATTAAGTCGAACATCCCATGCTGACTCGCTCACAAAGTAGTTAGCAATGGAAACTTTGCTTCTATATTCTAAAAAAATTACAAAAATAGCTCGGTGCAGGGATTCCACTGAGACAGAGTGCCAACGGATGCGGGGCCTATTGCTAATTTCCCTTATCGATGTGAGGCCATGACTGCCTACCAGCGCCGACTCAAAATCATGTGCTTTTAATGGTCTGTTCCAGGAATAGTCAATAGAGAAAATGTTCTTCTCATGGCAAGGGATGCAATGACACTTTTTACAAGGCATGACACTATGTCGAAGTCATAGAAATTGCCCTCCAATGTGTGGGATGGGGATTGCAGGGACGGTGAGAAAATGATGTGTAACAATAACAAAAAAACATGAAACTCTGTTTTTTACACTTCATTGGGTAAAGGAGGCTATGAAAAATCCCAACATGATTTTCCATTATACAACTAAGAAGACATGGCAACATTATTATTGTGCCTTGTTATGGTCATGAGGGAGAAAGGTAAAGATCAATTTGGTATTTTTCATTGACAACTATTTTTCCACTCGAGCATTACTTGAATGATAGTCCAAATTAAATTCCTAATTTGATGTCATAAAGTAAGGTGGGTAATGCAATAATTTTCAATATATTTTAACAAATTTGTAAATGTATAATCCAAAGTTGTCTCAACACATGGTATTTCAATAAGGATAAAATATTAGGACTACAAATACAATTTTTACTGCAATCTTTGGATATGTGTTGAAAGTTTGATTCGATATAATTTCATTAACACTAACTGCCTAAATAATATTAAATCAATATGGATAAAATGCAATATTGATTGACATATGTACATAAAAAATCATTTTAGATAATCCTTTGTGACAACTTTCAAGAGAAATATTAATAATATGTATAAATAATTGCACCAATTAATATCCATGATTCATAAAACATTTTCCAAATTTAATAATTATACATAAAAAACTTCACTATTCATTTCTGTTAGGACATTAGATAGCCAAATATTATTTATTTACACAACAACCTTATCTTTATGAAAGTAGATATAGAGTTATTCATTAATCTATTTCAATATCTTAAAAACGGATCTGCATTACTTACAATGAAATTTAAATATATGAATTTAGTGATTTTTAGAAATACTAAATACCGAAGTAGTGATTTCCAAGTCTTACGTCAATTGAATTAGCCTTGCGATGTTGATATCTCATATGCGTTGAAATTCTCTTGTTTTACCAAACATTGTTGACTCACCTATGAACCTCCCAGCCTACTCCCAATATATTCTTCTTCCCATGGACCCCCAAGTTGGAATATGGTTGTACGGAATGCAAGTGCACTTGTAAGTGGAGAAAATCCCTCGATTTCAAGAGGTTCCCACTCAATATATATCCACTTTCAAAAAACACAACACATATCTCAATAGTCAATCAAAATGCATATTGTCATCTGGATAGTCATTCGGCAAGACGGTGCTTGAAAATTCAATTTCTCATAACTTGCTCCCTCTTTTATAGAAGTTTTCAATAGTGACATGTAGCACCTCATCCAAAACAATGATTTTCCTTATTTAAATAATTTTTCTATTCATCCATCCATGTGTCAACCCCTTAATAGATATCTTGTGAAATTATTTTCTTAATTTCTTATTAAAAGAACATTTTCCCTCACCCACACATGTTTCCTTACGAGTCTTCTCCTAGTTGTCCCTTGATCGAAATATAGACTCTCTATTTTGTGTTTATTAACTTAAGTCAATAGGTAGGTATAATATTTGTACCTCCTAATTTTTTTTCAAGTTAAAATATTACTTGGAGATTTTTGTTATGCTTTTGGCCACATAGAGGTTCTCATGAAGTCCATTTTTCTCTAATTTTTAATTTGAAATGCTCCAACTTCATGCAAACCACCTTTTATTGTTAAGAGTAAATCATCATTACATTAATGTTTCTATTTTGACATGTGCTCTTTTCCCCTTCTTATTAGGACAATTTAGATATTTATTAATTACATATTATTTTAAAGGTTTTCCAAGTGTGAGGATTATTGGGAAGAATATTTATTAGATTCAACTCTTATATCTACACATATTATTCTATTCCCCATAATTTTAACTTCACAAAAAAGTGTTCCTGAAACAATATTTTATTTATATTGCCTACTTTAGTGCTTTAATACATGAACATGAACCCTTATTTACCTTCCAAATTTTCATGATGCCAAGGGTTCCAAGTCGGCCATTCCCTTCAAGAACCTATTCTTGAGGTTTCAAGGGTGCCATGTTTCTTTCCCTTCAAGAAGTTGTGACTAAGGAGGTGAACATGGACACAATGATGGATACCACCATCATCTCCTTTGTCTCCCTCTATTATGAGACTAATGGTGTTGAGGATCAAGAAATATACCTTGAGTCATGCTCCTAAATAAATCTTCATGAGCGACCTAATCCAAGGTCTATCGTCATGGCATTGTGAGCTTCAAGTCGAAGGAATTCCAATACATAACAGTTGAAGTCATTCTAGGAGTGCTAGTGGGTGGAATTAGGGACACTATCCCAACCCTATTATGAAATCCATCAATCCTATGCTACCCCATCACCCATGTGTGATTTTTTTTTCAAACAACAAATCTATGTCTGCAACTACTAACATGATATTATAAACCATATCATAATATTATTTAAAAATTGAATACCAGAATCAATAGCATGTAATTAATTAAACCAAAGGTATTTGAATCATCACATGGATGTGCATATAGGTGGCCTCTTGCCACACTCAAATAGCCATCAGTAACATTTTCTCATAAGGTTAGTGATTGATATATTTACACATGCTAGAATATTAGTATCGAAATTGTCATGACTATGCATAACATAATATTCAACATAACACTAATTGAAATCAAGAAAATAGTCCTCATAATATATAAATGTGGTAGAATATAAAGAAATCATGATCATCATTACACATAATCATCAAATAGATACATCATAGTCATCATTGCAACCAAATAATAACAATAATTTAGTACATAACAATCATTATCACATCCACTAATGATAAGAGTAAAATGATCACATCCTCAACATGAGGTCCTCGAATAATCTATGTGTCGTAAGGCTATATCAAATTTAAGATAATATAAAATCCATCTAGCTAAAGCGGGGCACTATAGAAATGGTACAAGCCCTCATTATTTAGAAAAAAATATCATACAAATCGACAAGAACATCACACAAATAGTGAGCCAAAGAAATCAAACTTATTAGGAAAGAGGTCAAGGTATCCCCTTATTAAATGTTGGGGTTGTAATGGAGAACACTTTTTTAAATAATTCCCTCAAAAGCATGCCAAAATCAGATATATGCACAATGTTAAGAGATCTAATACAATAGTGGAAATGGGTGAGAACACACCTAGAATATATGAAACAATGGACAACATGAAAGCTAATCGTCAAGCACACTTGATAGAAGTTAAAGGTAAGATTAATAACCATCCCATGGTAATTTTAATTAATTCTAGAGCCAACCATAGTTATATTAACATAAATCTAGTTTAAGGTTTAAATTTATGAACACCAATAATGGAAATACTTGGTTGGTTAAGCTAGCTATAGGGGTGAGGTAGAGAATTAATGAGATAGTAAGAGAATAGCCAATAGGTGTGATTGGTGCAAGTACCAAGTTATATCTAAATAACATTAATTTGGAGTCATATGATTACCTCATGGGTATGATTTGTTTGGAAAAGCCTCATGTTCTATTTTAGTGTTATTAAAATGCATTCACTTGTCTTGATGAAGAAGGGAGATAAAGGAACATACAGGGAATTCCAATACCTGTTTTTGTAAGATAAATATCAGCAATGCAAATGAAGAAAAGATTCAAAAATGGATGCTATCTTTAGGTAGCCCATGTGGAGGAGGAAACCAAGGATAAGGTACCCAACATTGAGGATTATTTGATGTTGAATAAGTATGAGGATGTTTATGGTGATATTCTAAGGTTGTCACCTAAAAGGGATATTAATTTTTTAATTGATTTGATGCTTGGATTAGCCCATTTTATAAGACACCATACATAACGAGCACACTATAACTAAAAAGGAGTTACAAATGTAACTTGAAGAGATTCTGAAGAAGGGGTGCATACACCCAAGTGTTTCATCTTGGTGTGATTTAGTTTTATTTTTTTTAAATAGGGATATCACCTTAAGACTATGTATAGAATTTACGAAACTAAACAAGATGACAACAAAGAACAAGTATATTTTACCAAGGATAGATGGTTTATTTGATCAATTTCCAAGATTTAAGGCATTCTCCAACATTGATATGATGTTTGGATACTTTCAACTCAAAATTAAAGAGGAGGACATTAGAAAGACAACCTTATAACTAGATATGGTCACTATGAGTTTTTTGTGATGCCCTTTGGCTTATCCATTGCACCAACCATCTTCATGTTCTTGATGAATGGGGTTTTCAAATAATTATTGGAAAATTTTGTCATATTATTTTTATATGACATCCTTTTGTGTCCAACATTATATGAGGAGTGATCAACATTTGAGTATGGTGTTATAAGCACCTAGAGAGCACAACTATATGCCAATATGAGTAAGTGTTCCTTCCACTGAAAGTAGATTCATTACTTGGGTCACATCATCCCAAAAGAGGGAATAATTGTGGACCCAAAGATTATAAAATCTATAAGTGAGTGGCCAATACCTAGAAATTTAAATCTATGCTAATACGAGTAATTTTTCCCTCCACCAAAAGAAAATTCATTACTCATTGGTTACATCATAAAAGAAGAGGGAACATTTGTTGACCCAAAGAATATCAAAGCTATAAGTGGATTGACAACACCTATAAATGTGACAGAGGTTAGGTTCTTTATGGGACTAATATATTACTACAAAAAGGTTCATTGAAGGGTTCTCAAAGATAACACACCCATTCACCTATTTTAAAATGAAGGGTATAAAATTTCAATGTACTAAAGAGTGTGATGAGGTCTTCCAACATTTGAAGATGCTTTTGACAAGTGCACCAATTCTAAACATAGTTGACCCAAATGAGGGATTCATTATGTTCATGAATGCATCCAAGGAAGGGCTTGGAGGAACTCTCATAAAAAATGAACATGTAATGTACTTTAAGTCTGGGAAATTGAAAGATCGTGAAAGGAAATATGCTACTTATGATTTGGTGTTGGAAATTTTTAGCAATCCACTGGATCTCCGAGGCTGAAAAGAGACCAAAAAAAGTAACTACAGACCAAGCTCTCACCAAGTAGATAGCCCTACTAGGAAGGAGAGGGCTCTCTCCAAGGGATCACAACTAAGAGGGCTGGATCAAATAGGTTTTAGCATAGGTATAGTAGCACAGTGGTTTTGATTGGTTGATTTGGGTGCTAGATGAGTGAATTAGGTCAAAGAATTAACTAGATAAGGGAAAATAAGATCAGAATTACAGACATCTGATGGGGCAAGGTAGGTAGGTACTTTAACACTTTAGGGTTTTAGGTTGAGATGGATCAGACTGGTGAGGTGCTAAAAATAGCATGACAGTACATGAATTATTTTTAAACTAAATAAACTAAAACAAATTATGGCAATTATCCAAAAACATAGCATAAAAGATGTATTATTCTTATCAAACTTGAGTGTTATACAGATTTTTTTTTTTTTCTAGATAATACTAATTATATTAAGAGAAAACATATAGTACAATCATAGCTTGCGTGCAAGCGAAGCTGAAAAGCAGGGGAGCTGGAGGCGAAAGGAAATCAACCTCGCTCCTGAATAACAACCAAGGAATGAGAAAAAAGATAACAAGGAAGCAGAAAAATGAGAGTTGGACTAGGGTAACTACCCAGAGTGGGTGGATATTGTCAAACGACATTTTTTCCCTTTTTTCTTGCTTAATTTGACCCAACCATTGGAATTTGGTTGGGCCAAAACCATTTGTATACTATTCTGCATTGAAGGCATAATATCCTTTTCAGAGTCCGAGGAAGAAGACCCATGAGAGAGTTTCTGAGAGGTCGGAGGGGCAGAGGGATCTGCAGGACTGGCTGAGGGTGCGTCCATTGGAATCCCAACATTCTATCCATTAGATTCAATTTCCTCTTCATCCGAGCTAGAGGAGTTTGTGTCTTCCATTGGGGGTGGAGGAACACAGGAATTCCAGCTCTTGAATTTGGGCTTGCGATTGGAATTATTCTTTTGTCGAGGAGATTAGTGCATGTATTTTGGAGATGCCCAGTTTGATGACAATGGTGACATTGAAAGGCCTTATTCTTGTAGTCCAAGGTTTGAGTCCAGTGAAAGTCCCCATCTTTGAGGTTGATTTGATCCGACAATCCTTTGTTGATGTCTATTTCCGCACATAATCTGTCGTAGGTGTAGAGTCCATTCTCCCTTCTTGTGGTGTCTGTGGCAAGATAGTGGCCTAAGGTGTCTCCAATGCCTAAGAAAATGGAGAAATTCCATAGATGCACTGGAAGGTTCGGGAGCCTGACCTAGATGGGAAGTTTGGTGATGACTGCTGTAGAGGGGTTGAAATCTGGAAACCATGGGGTGAGGAAAAGCCCAATCGAGCCGCAGAACCATGGGCCTCCCGTTAAGGCTTTCTAGTAGTCTTCATTTAAGGCAAAAGCCACAATGAAGAAGCCCTTCGAGCATAAAAAGATCCTGCATTTATTAGTCCAGTTGGAGTGAATCCATTGGTATAAATCTGCTGTGCTAGGCCATAGGCCGTTAAATCTGCATATGATTGCTTATTCTACAAATTTCTGGTAATGATTGGCAAGTGCAGGGTGAGAGAGTTCGATAGAAGGAGTTTCTTCCAATTTATCCACCAAGAATGGCTTGGGAGCCATGGTTGGTTGAGCAACTTTCGAAGAGGACTATGGGTGGACTGCATCTTTATGAACTGCATCTTTGTAAGAAAATGGAGGAGCAGAGGAGGTCTACCCTGGTGAACCTCCTCTTAGATGAAGGGTAAATAGAATGGAAGAATCTCTTTGAATACAGTAAAAGAAGAGGGGAAAATAGTCCTGTAGCTTTTTACCTTTATACAACAATATCTGGTAAGAGGAGGGAATCCCCAACCGAAGTTCAAGTTTGTGTGAGAGATCATGCACTATATCTGTTGCACGTACCCATTGCAGCAACGTTTCGCTAGAGAAGACTGTGATTTGGATCTAGAATGCTGGTACTTCTACTGATAGATTTGGCTGGTTCGAGAGGCAATACTGCCTCTTGCATGCGGTGGAGGTGGAGTCTAAAGACCCACCTTCTTGGATCTCAAATTTCTTATGGGCATGGTTTTCTGATGCTACCTCCGACTAGCAAAAAACCACCACTTTTCTGTGGAGAAATGAAGATGCTTGGTCATTTTCTGATGCAGCGGCGTCACCAGCATAAACCCCCGATACGTTGCCCTCATCAATAACAGCAGCAGCCCAGAAAGGTGGAGGATAGCCCCAAAACTGAGCTTAAAATGAAACCCTTAATACTACTGATAGGGCGGTGGTTGCAGAGCAGCTTGAAGTGTTTTCAAGGAGTGGATCCACATCTATCACGGCCACACCTGCAATGAGGAGAAGCCAGTGTTTTATCTTGCTACCCTGTAGGTTCCGGTTAGCGATCAATAGCCAGAACATTCGGTGATTTGTAAATAGTGTTGTAGTGAGGGTGCTAAACACTTTATCTTGATGGCCTTGCAGTTTTCATGACTGACATAGGCCAGATGAAATGCTAGACAAGAGAAAGTGCGAGATTGGCTTGAGTCTGCAGAGAGCTCAAAGCAGCGAAATCTGCAGATATGTGGAGATTTTTCAAGAGTGGGCAGCCTGCATTTGGGGCCCAGAATCTCCAATCTGGTCCTGAGCCACCATTTTCTAGAGAGCTTGGGAGCGATCATCTCGGTGCCGCTGGGAAACTCAGAACATAAAACCCTAGACACTGCTTTCGCCATCGCAACCCTTCAAAACCCCACTATTGTTATTGTTTGTCACACTCGAACAACTTGAGTGTTATACGAAATTGTGATCTACGGATAAACCAAATTCTCTAAGTGTGGTGCTAGTCACTCAGAACAAAATAGGAAAGAATTACTATCACTTTCTCTAAAACAAGAATATCTACAGAATGGTGAAGAGCCTACCTATGATTCAATCGCTTATCCTTCTCCTTCGGTCATTGTTTTCGTCTCTCTCAATCCAACCCAAATCTCCAGATTGATTCCTGCAAACACAAACAGAGAATAAAAAACAACATGAAATATGCAGATATCTACTTATCTTACTCAATCAAATCGATTAGATATGAAATACATACATCATTAAAGAATAAATTGCACAAGAAATAGAGACATATATATGGGAAAATGAATAGCAATATTTATTAAAGAGTAGAAGGTAGAGGTTACAGCCAATGGATGAATTTTTTGCCAACCAACTCTAGCTTCATTCCAACCTCACCACATCCAACATCATACCAGCAACATATCAGTACTTTCACTCTCTTATCACATGAGAATCCAATAGCATAACTTTACCAAAATTCCTCCTTCCATAACACTAGGATCTGTCCTCAATTTATAGGGAAACTGATGGTAGTTTCCCAATGAATTTATTTCTAATAATAGGCAAGACATGTTACCAAGTTCATAGATGTTATATGGACACTTAGATTCGTTGTTTGACACATATGAACTCCTCTAGAAGGCACTGGCCATGTGGATATTCCCGGAACAATGATAATTCCACTCTAAGGTGACCAACACACTCTTGAGTGTTGGGAAGTTCACTGCAGTGCACCCTTGAATGAAGGATTTTTCACTGCAATGTAGTTAGTCCCTTTACAGGCCGCGTTGATGAGTCAATAATTGATATAACATATACTTCAAATCTTTTAAATATCACAATAGAAGCCATGAATGAATTTTTCTTCTCTCAGGGCATATCGCAACTGAAATATAAGGGGAAGATAGACCTTATTTCATTGGTCCTGGGGATGATGTCCAGTTTGACCAGGTCATGGGGGATAATGCCCAAATTGACCTATAACAGCTGCCCCCTAAAGCATGAAGTAAAAATACTAATAATAGTATTTGGATGAGATGAGTTGGAATTGAAGTGGGCGGTGACCTGCATCAATATTACAATACATTACATCATGATAGTTTCATCTTGATCATGAATTTCTCAGGGAGGCATTCCCATGCTCAGCACATAAACTATATAATAACATGTACATAGTTCAAAAATTCGTCTACATTGTAATGTTTCCGAATACAGACATGCCTACATATATAGTCCTGTGTTTGGATGACGATATGTATGTAAAGTCATCGTAATGATGATGTGTACAACAATCCTGAAATCGTAGCCTGGATGGATGAAACTAGATCCAGGGTCTTCTTATCTCATTCACTCAATCGTTTGGGTACAATTCTAGCCATGTGAATATATGATTTGTAGTTGAACATGGTAAAACACCATTTTATTACTAGCCAATGATGTGAGTTGTTAACAAACGTGAGAGAACCACCATTGATGTTAATGGCTCTCAAGGTACTACAGTACAATTTGCAAGGCATGAATAAATGATTTGATGTTGAATGCCGAACAAAATATTTTTTTCTAAGGTCTGGAAGCGAGAAACTTGTTGATGATGTAACAAGCCTCGAGGTACTAGAAGATGATGTTTCTAAGTAAACTTCCTGGATGATGAGCTGATGTTGATAGGAAGCCAATTTATCACAAAACGAGAGTTACTAATTTCAGAGACAAAATGTGACTTGATATAGCAATGTTCAGGGATGATTGTAATGAAAATGAAGGTTTATGAGTATTACAGCAGGATGAGTATTCACTGGATGACTTCTCTTCAACATATCAGCGACACTAAGATGAGTTGGCAGCATTGACCCAAAACCAAAGTGTGGGTATGATGAACCATAGGTATGAATGAACCGTCAAGAAGATTACCCAACCCAAAAGTCATAATTATGGAGTGAAAGTGTCATGTTCAACAGCGACCTTCTACCATAAAGTTTTATGTTCACTTTCCCAAATTTTGCCCGGTCATTTGTTGATCAGTACTTATTTATTTTTTAACAAGCTTGAGGAGGATAACATATGCTTGATCTATAATTCAACCCTTAGGGCGAATGAATCACTATTTAATAATTTAACGAGTCTAGCGATAAATGGAACTAGATTATTCCCATGATCGACAAGCCCATCATTATTTTATGTTTTAATGAGCCTAACGACAATGACAGCACGACCCTTTTTCATATTTAGATATTTTGAAAAAAAGGACAAAAGAAAACTCGATGAGTCCTTTTTCATAAATTTGTCGCCCATGTCTGAAAAAGTGTAAAATGATACGTGAGAGAACCTCCTAGCCATGTTCGACTAAGGTTTTCCTTTTTCGTAAATAATCTATCTCAGTCCGGAAAAGGGTTAAAATTATACTAAGTATATGTCATTTCATTTTCTCTTATGAGTTCGAAAATACAAGTGCTTGGCAATCGTTTCACATTATCGGAGTTTGAAAAAGAGCTAAAAGAAGACTTCAGGGGTTCCTTTTTCATTGTTATCGAAGCTCGAAAAAGAGATAAAAGTGCACTTCAAGTCCTTTTTCATTTTTAACAAAGCTCAAAAAATAAGTATAAAAGTATGCTTTGTGGTAAAATCATTCCTAAATAAGTGTGCACGACTAATCTGCTATATCAGTTGTAAAACGTGTTCAAAACAACATCAAACAGATTAAAAATACTTGTTTCATAGTGTTTGGTCTTCGTAGTTTGCAAGGTTGGCAAATACAAACGCTACAGAGCCTACATGAAAACCGCTTTATAATTCTAGGATCTAGCCCTCCTAAATCTAGAGAGGGATCTCTCTACAAGTGGGTTTAAAGATATGAACTTTAAGGCTTTTGAATGTGATTTTAGGCTAGTTATGAAGAACAAGGTTTGTTTTTATTTGGGCAAGGATATGATGAAGGTGAAGGAAGTATATATGAAGGGTGAAGGTGTAAATAGGTGGAAGAATGGTTCAGCTAATAAGATAGGCAAGGAGCAGCTTTAATCCATTGGGATATGGAGTCATAAGAGGATTTAATTGAAAAAACAAGGTTCAAGAGTGGTCCATGGGGCAAGTCATCTATGTCAAAGGATCTCTTTAAGTTGATTTTATGAAATGAAACAATAAGAAATAGAGTGAGGGAAATCAAATAGATGAAGAAACAAAGAGCATCCTAAGATCAAGTAACTACTTTGAAACTATCCTGCTTTTGGCATGCACTTAAGGAAAGATACAAAAATAATCTAAGATCAGGTAAGTACTTCTAAACTAGCCTGCTTTTGATGTACTTGCAATAGAAAACATTTAAAACACTTAGAATAGCTTAAGATCAAGTAAATACTTTTAACTTAGCCTGCTTTCAGCATATTCAAAAGGAAAACATTCATGATAAACATAAATATTAGTCTAAGATTAGGTAAGTACTTTGAAACTAGCCTGCTTTCAACATACTCTTAAAGGAACTCTTCAAAGCAATTGTTGGAGATGAACCAGAGGACAGGGCTAACCATAAACTTCTCTAGCTCAGCTTTAATTAGCAAACTTCTCAAGAACATTCAAAGATAAAATCTCAAGTTGTACTCAGGAAATATGGGCTTACCAACACTTCACTAGTTATGCTCTATTGAATTACCTTCAAATAAACAATCAGTAGAAAAAATAAAGGATAAATATTTTCAGTGAGATTTAGGGTACTTCAGGAGTAAATCCTAATCTATATTTTTTGTTCTTTATCAGAGAAAAGCGGAAAGAATGGAAACATAAAGAAAAATAACAATTACAGTGAGAAACACATCACCATTGACATAGACTAGGATCCCATAAATCAATTATTTGTATTTGATATTCAAACCAGTTACAATCATCAAGTCCAGTAGGTTTCTATAGCTTCAAACTTCTCATTTCAGCTTATGTATCTTCAATTACAAACAAGGCTACAGCAGCTTCAGAAAACTATTTACATGCAACAGATATCCAGAGACCAATGACATCTCATCTTCTTCAGAAGTATTTATAGAAGAAAGAGGAGGTGGAAGATTTCCAGGGTTAGATATTATTAATTCCATACTAAATGCAACTCCTAGCCTTGAAAACCATGCAAGGCATAAGGTAGGAAAGCATTCAATTTACAACTCTGTTTCATTAACTCTGTTTTCTTCTTTTTAGGCTTTGTGGGTGAAAAGATTGACTTTAAGGATCTTTTTATCTTTTACAATAACTATACTGATAGTTTAAAATTTGTTCTTTTGTTTGTAATAACTGTTCAGCTGTCTTTGGCCTTAATACTTCTGACTGAGATTTGATCTATGTATCCCTTTGAGGCAGAATGGTTACAAGAGGAAATTTTGGTAGGCTGGGGATTTTAATTAGCCCCTTTGATGTGGCTCTGAGGTGTCTTTCATTGTTTTTGTCTTATTTCACTTTTTAAATAGTGATTTATTTTAAACACTGTGTTTATTCCTCATTCAGGCTCTGAGACTTTATCTTTAATCATTCTCGAACTACTGACTTTTCCTATCTGCTTCATTTTTGGATTAGGCGTTTGATTCCTGAATTTGTGCCTTAATCTTTTTAAACTTTGTTTAGAAATTTTAATCTTCGGATTATGCTTTCATCCTGTGTTTTCAATGCTAATACTCTTCAATTAATTGATGTCCACTATGTTTTCTGTTTGCAGGTGCGCAGAGGGTTGTTGGAGAATTTTTTTAGAAAGCCGATAATCATGACTTATCGGCCCTTTCAAACTGTGAAATTTAAACACTTGATCCCTTTAATTTTATCCAGGGCTATGAGGATCGTCATCCTCGGCCCATAACACTGTAATGGCTGTAGGAGGGTTTATCCCTGTAATTTTATCCAAACCTGCACAAACAAACAAAGTTATTTTAAAATCCTACGATTTATTGGTTTAAACTTCTTTGGAAGGTTTGTGGAAGTGGTCAGAGCTGGGAGGATGAATGGATGTGGTAGGGTAAGGAGAAAAACCATGGTGAAAAATGAAACAAGGGTTTAAATTTGATATAGAGTGCGAATTGAGGATTAGTGGTTTCAGGAAAACCATCAGTGGTTTTCGCGCAACATTTGGGGGGTAGGCAGTATTAAATTTTGGAATGAAGTTCCATTCATCAACTGACACGTGGATTTCCAAAACATCTTTTATCGCGCAAAAGTAGTGCACTGTGGAACAGAGCCAAAAATTACGCGATATGGACTTCTGGCCGTCGGATGATTGGTGGCAGATCCAATGGCGCGGATAGAACGCGATGGGGGGTAAGATGCAGGGCGGAAAATGGAGTGGGGTCTACAGTGACATAGATTTTGTCGTGTTATGGACAGTTTTATTGGTGGTATCGGGTTAAGTCCCGATCGTCGGATCTTCTAAAATGAATGGTGAAGATCTAAAGATGAGGCAGAGAATTTTGAAAGGAGAAAAGGGACAAGAGGTGAAAAGGCAGAGGAAAGGAGGCCCGATGGTCATTGATATGTTTATATCAATGGTCCAGATTCATTTTGAACCACAACATCAGAAAATGAAAAAATAGAAGAAGGCAAGGTTTTTGAAGGGGATTTTATGTATCTAAGTGCCCGAATGTGGGGCTAAGGTTATATGAGGAAAAAGGCTTAAAGGAAATAAGCCCTCAGGGGCCTAAGACCTATATAGTGCAGAAGAGTGATTTTTAGACCAAAAACAAAGGTTTTTAAGGCCAAGTAAGGGTTCGGATAGGTGAGAGGAGGGATTTTTAAACCAAATAGAGTGAAATATAAGTTTTAAAAGTGGTTTAGGATGATTTAGAGGTTAAAATGAAGGTATTTTGAGGGATTTTATGAAAGGGAATGAGGGTGAAAAATGTGATTATTTGTGAGTGAAAAGGGAAGTGAAATGATGGAAAATGGAGCCTCTTTGAACAATTTTTTCCCTTAGTAAACAGCAGGTTCTTTACGACTAATAGTGAAACAGCAGTGAAGATTAACTCAAAGGGTAATTATCATCATAAGACTTCAAGAACTCACAATTTGGACATGAATTGTTTCTTGAAGGCAAAAAATATTTAGCCACCATTTGATATGACAAATTTTTATAGGTGGCTAACAGTGGCTCCACATAGGGATGACATCTTCTTGAAGGTGTCAAGAACTTTAGACAATTTATCTCTAGAAGTTGGTCAGTGCCTTGCACTTTGATAATATTTTTATGAGCTGCTAAAAAAAATGACTTAGAAATTGATATATCAGCAAAAAAGTATTTCCCAAACATCTACCTACACAACCTACTTCCTAACATTTTTTCTTCAGAAGGTGCACTTGGACTTGCAAACCTTTTCATCAATCATTTTATTATTTTGAACAACAAGAAGCTAGTCTATTTCTACTCTTATTTCTCCATGAACTCAGTTTAAACAGTTGAGTTCATAAATTCTCTACCTAACTACTATCTGTCAGGATTAGACTGTCTGACAGACCTTTATTCTCTAAATTCTAAAACAGGAAATTTAAAAGCAGCCAAGCCAGGGTTAAGCAATTTGACTTGCTGCAGATCTATGGCATAAAAACAAGCTGCATAGATTTTATTTACAGAAAAGTAAAACAAAATTGTGAAGGCTTAAGATTTGAAAACTAAAACATCCTTCATTATTCTTCAACTCTAATTTTGATTCTTTCGAGCTGTCTTTCTTTATTCTTTTCTGGTCCAAGTTTTGAGCATGTTTGAACCAATTTTCCTTCTATCTTTGGCTCAAGATTGAATCTTATTAGAGCCATTCTTCTTTTGAGATTCATAGGTTCAGATTTTGAATTTGTTTGAACCTTTGCTTTTCTATCCTAATCTATTTCTACTGATAAGCCCAGATTAGACTATTTGGCTAATCTAATTCACTAACCTATCATCAATAAATTGAAAAACTAATTAGTCATGATTAGGCTGTATGACTAACTAAAAGTGTGTTTTAAGGAGTGGCATTTGAGCTTGCACACTTTCAGACTTTGTCTCTCTTTTTGGGTATGGGGCTGTACCTTTCTTATTTTCATTCTTCCCTCTTTTCTATTTTTATTGTTTTTGTATTTTTTCATTTTTCTAACTTTGAAAGCAGTGATAGATATGATATTTACAATGAGGGAAAAATGAAAAAAAAATTCAAACCGGTATAGCTAAGAAAAATAATGTTTAAGAATCGTTCCATTGACAGGACCTCCAGAAAGTTCAATTCCATTCTCTTCCTGCAAGAAATAAGCATTGTTACCAGCAGTAGAATGAATGAGATAAGGGCCTAGCCATAAGTTATCAAAATTTCCATGTTTTCCCTTATCTTCTCTCCTGGAATCCCACTTCAAAACTTTTTCACCAATGATGAAATCATTGGCCTTTGTCCTTTTATCAAGCATATTCTTGATGTTTTCTTGCTTGTGTAGGGATCTATTGTAGACTTCTTCCCTGGTTTGCTGAAGATGTATAGTCTGATTGATTCTCCTTGTCATATCATTATCCTCAGACTGTACTTCTTGGATCAGCTTCATGACTAGCACGCCTAGGCTAGTTGGAAAAATTTCATCTACTCCATAAAATAGCTGGTAAGGAGACATTCCAATTGATTTCTTAAATGTTAATCTGTCAGCCCATAGTGCATGTACTAGCTTTGTGTGCCATGATTTCTTATTGTCTTCCAACAAATTTTTGATTATATTCACCAAACTTTTGTTTGAGGATTCTGCCAACCCATTACCTTGAAGGTAATAAGCAGTAGAATGGCCCAATGCAATATTATATTTATGACAGAATTAAACCATATTTTTGGATCCAAATGCAGCAGCATTGTCAGTGATAATCTTCCTAGGATAGCCAAATCTAGATAAGATATGATTTTCAAGGAATTTTATGATGACAGAGTCATTGGCTTTCCTAGAAGGGATGGATTCTATCCATTTGGTAAAGTATTATGTTGTAGTGAGGATCCATCTATATTGGGCAGATGAGGCTGGATGAATTTCCCCAATGAAGTCTAGACCCCACTGCTGAAAAAGAGCTTCAACAGTGATTGGATGTAGGGGTAAGGGAAGTAGTTTTCTTTTGCCTTCAAAGAGTTGGAATTTGTGACAGGCAATAATAATTTTGTGGACATCTTGAAAGAGGGTGGGCCAATAGTAACCAGATCTAAGGATTTTATTGGCATTTGCCTTCCAATAGAGATGGCCTCCACATTCTCCTTCATGTAATTCATGCTTGATATTATATGCATCATTCTCAGGCACAAATTTAAGCAATAATCCACTAGCATTTTTCCAATATAGACATTTATCCAAAATGCAGTAATTAACAGCTTTCAACTTTAAAAATCTTGCCTTCATTTTAGACAAACCAACAGGTGTATTTAAATTGAGAAAAACATATAAAATGTCAGCATACCAAGATGAAAATAGAAAATGATCTTCAATAGTGGGAATTGACAGCTCCTCCTGTTCATCTAATGCATCTAACATGTTTATATCAAGAGCTTCAAAGTTTGACTCGGCCATTAATCTTGCTATTCCTTGACCTTTTATGAGCTTAGTGGGTTTGATTTATAAATCATATTCAAGTATCACAAAAATCCACTTTTCTCTTTTTCCATCTGGATCCTGGGTTAAAATGTCTTTTACAACTGAATGTGGCACAAATGCAATTATGTGGGAATGTAAAATGTAAACTCTGAAGTCTTTTAAGGCTTTGACTAAAGCAAAGGTTTGTTCTTTCATGATATTATACTTCAAAGGTGCATATCTTAATGTCTTACTAAAGAATGCAATTGGTTGATCTTGTCCCTTCAAGTTTTTCTGTAATAGGATAGTAGCCACCGTGTGTTCTGATGCAAATGAAAAAATGAAAA
The DNA here is from genome assembly GCA_034641835.2 of Pinus albicaulis. Taxonomy (NCBI): domain Eukaryota; kingdom Viridiplantae; phylum Streptophyta; class Pinopsida; order Pinales; family Pinaceae; genus Pinus; species Pinus albicaulis. The sequence goes on from CM076577.1 coordinate 538,312,157, forward strand.
AATCCTTTGTAAAATCAGGACTAATGAGAACTGGTGTTTTGGTTAATTCTTGTTTTATTAGTTCAAATGATTTCTTTGCTTCTAAGTTCCATTTAAATCCTTCTTCCTTTTTGAGCATATTTGTTACGTTTCTAAGGATTTCAGCCAGATTGGGTATGAACCTTCTCAAGAAGTTAATCTTCCCGATGAAAGATTGAAGTTCCTTGATGTTTCTAGGATGGTTTATTTGCAATATACCATCAATCCTCTTTGGGTCTATCTTTATCCCCTCTTCTGATATGATGTGTCCAAGTAGTTTTCCTTCTTGGAGGCCAAACATTGTTTTCTTTGGATTTAAAGATAACCCAAATTTTCTGCATTTCTCAAAGACTCTTCTAAAGTGTTCTAGGTGTTCTTCATCTGTTTTGGAAAAAAAAGTGATGTCATCAAGGTAAATAATGATGAAGAAGCCTAATTCTTCTTAGAATGCAATATCCATGTCTCTCTGAAATGTAGCTCCAGTGTTCATTAAACCAAAGGGCATTTTCACAGACATGAAAGTACCCCAAGGTCTGGTAAAGGCTATTTTGATTTGATCATCAAGATGTACCAAAATTTGATTGTAACCTGAGAAGACATCTAACAAAGAAATCCTTTTAGAACCAAATACCCTTTGTAAAATGTGATCCATCTTGGGTAAAGGGTAGTTTTCCTTTAATGAGGCTTTGTTTAAGTTCCTAAAATCAATACAAAGCCTTATTTCTCCTGTTTTCTTCCTAACTGACACAAGATTAGATACCCAATCTGAATATCTAATAGGGACTATAATTCCAGCATCATACATTTTCTTAATTTCTTTCTCAACCAGGGGTAATTGAACAGGGTTTATTCTGCACAATTTGTCTATAGGGTGTTTGGTTTTCTTTGAGGGGTATCTTATGCTAAATTATCTCTATGTCATATGATTTTAGATCTTCGTAACTCCATGCAAATACATCAGAAAATTCTCTAAACAAATCAATAAATTTCAGTTTGATGTGAGCTGGCAATGTTTTAGAAAGTTTGATCATTTTTTGTTTTTGTTCACTGCCTATGTTACATTCTTCTACTTCAGTTTCAATAGGATCCAGTTTTGGTTTTTTGGCAACATAATTGAAATCAAACAATTCTTCTAATGGGACCATTCCTTTTGGCAAGCTTTGAGTGTTAGATTGCAGCATTTCTAAATTTTCTTTTTCCAAATCTGCACTAACTTCTGTGGTATGTTCAAGTTTATTATATAATAGATTTATCTCAACAATATCTGGAGACTTTTCTTTTTTATCAAGTAACTTTTCTCCCATAGGACAGTCTGGTTCATAATCTGAATCTGAACTTGGTAGCTCAAATTAATTTCTGGACTGTAAGAAGTCTTCTATTTGTTTATCTCCCTCAAATACCTGCCAGTATTTTTCATTATCTAGGACAGCCGGTCTAAATTTGACTTGGGTGGTGCATTTATTGGTCTCATAAGGTGTTAGACAAGTTCTAGTAGCAAAGGCTAAACCATTGGCAAGGACATTTTGGTTTCTTGGGACAAATATAAGTTGGAATTCATCAAATATTTTTAATAAGTCCATGACATCATTTCTGTAGGCTCTAAGTCTGGAGTGTTTGGCACTATATTCCCCATTCACTTTCCTAATAATAAACTCTGAATCCCCATGAAATTTTATCATTTTGGCCCCTAATTTCTTCAATAAGTGTAGGCCTAAAAGGAGGGCTTTGTACTCATCTATGTTATTTGTACATTGAAAACTTAACCTGTAGGAATGCCCTTCAGCATGATTTTTTTCAGTGTGTTGTGTATCCATATGCCTTCTCCTGCATCATTTCTAGTGCAAGACCCATCAAATTTCATGCTCCAAAGAGGACTGTTCTCATAATTAACATCTATTTTATTGCTATCCTTTTTGCATTCTTCATCATTCTGTTCTGAACTAGGGTCTGTACTACATTTTCCTGAATTTTGTTCCGCAATTTTTTCAATATTTTGAGGTTTTACTTCTTGTTTTTCATGATCTGTGTTGTTGGTATGACTGTTTTGGACCTCAAGACTAGTAATTAGTTTGTTGTGAATTTCTAAACCAGTAGACTTCTTTTTAAGTTCTTCTCCATTTTCCTCCTCATCAATGGTTGTAGCTATATTTGAAAGTGAAGTGAATACAACTTTTGATGTTCCTTTACTGATTGGTTCTTGCTCTTTTGGAATATCATCATTAAAAATAATGAAAGAGTCAAGATCAGTGTCTATGGAGTAAAGAGGAGAGTTGTATGATATTTCGTGGTTACTCACCATGTACTTCATGTGTGTTTCCCTATAGAGTCTTCTAGGTTGACTAAAGTCAGGGATGGTTGAGACATCTTGAAAGAGGGTGGGCCAATAGTAACTAGCTCTAAGGATTTTATTGGCAGTTTTATTCCAATAGAGGTGGCCTCCACATTCTCCTTCACGTAATTCATGCTTGATCTTATATGCATCATTCTCAGGCAAACATTTAAGCAATAATCCACTAAAACTTTTCCAATATAGACATTTATCCAAAATGCAGTAATTAACAGCTTTCAACTTTAAAAATCTTGCCTTCATTTTATACAAACCAGAAGGTGTATTTAAATTGAGAAAAACATATAAAATATCAGCATACCAAGATGAAAACAGAAAATGATCTTCGATAATGGGAGTTGACAACTCCTCCTGTTCATCTAATGCATCTAACATGTTTATATCAAGAGCTTCAAATTTTGACTCAACCATTAATATTGCTAGTCCTTGACCTTTTATGAGCTTAGTGGGCTTGATTTCTAAAACATATTCAAGTATCACAACAATCCACTTTCCTCTTTTTCCATCTGAATCCTGGGTTAAAATGTCTTTTACAAGTGAATGTGGCACAAATGAAATTATGTGGGAATGTAAAATGTAAACTCTAAAGTATTTTAAGGCTTTGAATAAGGCAAATGCTTGTTTTTCCATGATATTATACTTCAAAGGTGCATCTCTTAATGTCTTACTAAAGAATGCAACTGGCTGCTCTTGTCCCTTCAAGCTTTTCTGTAATAGGATAGCAGCCACCGTGTGTTCCGATGCAAATGAAAAAATGAAAAAATCCTTTGTAAAATCAGGACTAATGAGAATTGGTGTTTTGGTTAATGCTTGTTTTACCAGTTCAAATTATTTCTTTTCTTATAAAGTCCATTTTACTCCTTCTTCCTTTTGAGCATATTTGTTATGTTGCTAAGGAGTTCAGCCAGATTGGGTATGAACCTTCTCAAGAAGTTAATTTTCCTGATGAAAGATTGAAGTTCCTTGATGTTTCTAGGATGGTTGATTTTCAATATACCATCAATCCTCTTTGGGTCTATCTTTATCCCCTCTTCTGATATGATGTGTCCAAGTAGTTTTCCTTCTTGGAGACCAAACATTGTTTTCTTTGGATTTAAATATAACCCAAATTTTCTGCATTTCTCAAAGACTCTTCTCAAGTGTTCTAGGTGTTCTTCATCTGTTTTGGAAAAAACAGTGATATCATCAAGGTAAATAATGATGAAGAAGCCTAATTATCCCGAGAATGCAATATCCATGGCTCTCTGAAATGTAGCTCCAGCATTCATTAAATCAAAGGAAATTTTCACATACATGAAAGTACCCCAAGGTGTGGTAAAGGCTATTTTGATTTGATCATCAGGATGTACCAGAATTTGATTGTAACCTGAGAAGCCATCTAACAAAGAAATCCTTTTAGAACCAACTACCCTTTGTAAAATGTGATCCATCTTGGGTAAAGGGTAGTTTTCCTTTAATGAGGCTCTATTCAAGTACATAAAATCAATATAAAGTGTTATTTCTTCTATTTTCTTCCTAGCTGACACAAGATTAGATACCCAATATGAATATCTAACAGAGACTATAATTCCAGCATCATACATTTTCTTAATTCCTTTCTCAACCAGGGGTAATTGAACAGGGTTTATTCTACACAATTTCTGTCTATAGGGCTTCTGGTTTTCTTTGAGGGGTATCTTATGCTAAATTATATTTGCGTCATATGATTTTAGATCTTTGTAACTCCATGAAAATACATCAGAAAATTATCTAAACAACTCAATAAATTTCAGTTTGATGTGAGTTGGCAATGTTTTAGACAGTTTGATCATTTTTGGTTTTTGTTCACTGCCTATGTTACATTCTTCTACTTTAGTTTCAACATGCTCCAGTTTTAGTTTTTTGGCAACATCATTCAAATCAAACAATTCTTCTAATGGGACCAGTCCTTTTGGAAAGCTTTGAGTGTTAGATTGCAGCATTTGTAAATTTTCTTTTTCCAAATCTATACTAAATTCTGTGGTATGTTCAACTTTATTATATAACAGATTTATCTCAGCAATCTCTGTAGAATTTTCTTCCTTATCAACTAAATTTTCTTCCATAGGACAGTCTAGTTCATAATTTGAATCTGAACTTGGTAGCTCAAATTCATTTCTAGACTGTAAGAAGTCTTCTATTTTCTTATCTCCCTCAAATACCTTCCAACATTTTTCATTGTCTGGGACAGCCGGTCTAAATTTGACTTGGGTGGTGCATTGCTTGGTTTCATAAGGTGTTAGGCAATTTCTAGCAGCAAAGGCTAAACCATTGGCAAGGTCATTTCTTGGGACAAAGATAAGTTGGAATTCATCAAATGATTTTAATAAGTCCATGACATCATTTCTGTAGGCTCTAAGTCTGGGGTGTTTGGCACTATATTCCCCTTTCACTTGCCTAATAATCAACTCTGAATCCCCATGAACTTTTATCCTTTTGGCCACTAATTTCTTCAATAAGTGTAGGCCTAAAAGGAGGTCTTCGTACTCAGCTATGTTATTTGTACATTAAAAACTTAACCTGTAGGAATGCCCTTCAGCATGATTGTTTTCAGTGTTGTGTATCCATATGCCTGCTCCTGCATCATTGCTAGTGCAAGACCCATCAAATTTCATGCTCCAAAGAGGACTGTTCTCAGAATTAAGATCTATTTTATTGTTATCCTTTCTACATTCTTCATCATTGTGTTCTGAACTAGGGTCTGTACTACATTTTCCTGAATTTTGTTCCTCAAGTTTTACAATGTTTTGAGGTTTTACTTCTTGTTTTTCGTGATCTGTGTTGTTGGTATGACTGTTTTGGACCTCAAGACCAGTAATATGTTTGCTGTGAATTTCTAAACCAGCAGACTTCTTTTTAAGTTCTTCTCCATTTTCCTCCTCATCAATGGCTGTAGCTATATTTGAAAGTGAAGTGATCACAACTTTTGATGTTCCTTTACTGATTAGTGTAGAGCTATAAAAAGGGTCTCTTTCACCTCTATTCACCTCACATTAATATGTCAACCCGAGAGCGTTTTGTCATTACAAAGAGTGACTCAATCCGAGGCTCATTCGTCAGAGTAATGCTAGTAGTACAGTGCTTTAAGAAATACAAGAGTAAATGGATGCTTAACTGGAATCAAATTGCTTTAAAGAAGTAAATCACACACTCAGGTAACTCAACAACTCATCAGTCAAGGGTTCGGTAATGATAAACCATCCCTTCAGAAACTGATAGAAAAAGAAATCAAGCATAGATCACAAGCCTGGGAGCTAAACAGTGACTGATCCTGCTCACTACAGTCTTAGATCATCTCTCACAGCAAACCATCAAATGCAGATAAATAGAACAGCAAAGGAAATAAAGGATTAAACTATAATTCTGAAATGGAACAACAACTCTAAAATAGAACAGCAAATGAATACTAAGTCCCGCGGGTTATATTCAAACTTAATCTATGCACTCTTTGCAATCAAGGAACATGCTGTTAATCTAAAGGCGAATGACACAAATCATATTAATGGAACAGCAATAACAGTTGGGAATTATGGAATAATATTGATGCATTAGAAACGCACACAACACAAATGTCAATAGAACAGCTCTGTAGCTTGACAGTAAGGATATGCGATTAACTCTAGAAAGGAATAAGAACGCAATGCAGAGTTAACACACAAATCTGGCTGTAGAAACTTTAATGATTCAACTTAAACAGAGCATGTAATCTGAACATATCAAATAATCAACTAACAGTAATGAACAAACCACACATAAACGAAGCTGTAATGGTACAGAAGCAAGTGTCCTTCGGGGCCGGGCCCTTAGCCTCCAAGGATACACCGCTTTAGGTTAACGCAGATGCGAAGATGGAATAATCACCAATCTTTCATTAATACATTGATCAAAAATACATCGAACCAGTTCTCAACAAAGCTGAATAACCAAATTGAATGTTTTACAAAAGATTACATCAAACGTATCTTATCTCGCCATTCTCTGTCTCTAAACTAACAGTACTTGTCTCTTTTTATAAAAACGATGGCGGAGATGTCCAAGCAAATAGATAAGTAAAGCAGCGATCCCTCAGGATCTTCGATCCTGAGGGATTCGCCAAACTGTTAACTCTTCATCCTGTCTTTGCTATTGCGCTGAGCTGGTGTCCTCTCCTTCTTTCCCGAGCCGATTCACCTTGATCTTGTTTCCCTATGTTTGCGTTCGGTTCTCATCCAGAGGGACAACAGTTATCTCCACTTCGTTCTTATCTTTAGAGCGGCAACTCTTCATTTTCTTCTTTCCCTGTATAGAAAATAACCATTATCAGTGGCTAAGTTATACACATCGATTCTCACATGTTTTGTGATAGTTCCTTATGACTTTCCAAATCCATGATACAAAAGGTTCACAAATTGTATTAAAAAGTTATTAAAGTAATCATCAAAATCATACCTTTTCGGTACTCCACACACCCCCCTGCTTACCTTGTTTCATGTCCTCATGAAAACATTGTAGTTGACATGTAATGCAGTGAGAGAGTATGCTGGAGAAGGAGTTTCATGCGGAGGCCTACAACCATGTTGAGTGATTAAATAATCAAAGAACTGACCTGATTGCCCCTCAGGCATATCATACAGGGCCTGGTATCCATGTGCTGGATGCCAAATAATTGGAGCGCGAAATCTACACCCTAACCAGGATGACCCTGCTTTTAGAAGGCTCTGGCCATAGAGATTCAAACGGTCAGCAGCGAACTCAAAGTTCTCATACTTAAATGGCTCTCTGAGCTGGAGGTGTGGATCAGAGATTCGATATCGAAATTTGGCTGCATTAGTGGCCAAGTCCTTAATGGAAAAGAAATACTCTAAACCCTCTTGAATGAGTGCCTCATGCATAGGCCCTAATGTTAAAATGACACCTGGAGTCCTTATGTGGTTTATATGAGCTGTCCATAACCGTACTGGGTTCCTAGGCTCAGCCCTAACTCTTAAATCTAGACCATTTTCTTGACTCTGAAAGGTATCATAGGCTTTCATCCACTTAATCTGGTTAGCTCCGAATGAAATGAATGCTTGGAATTGAATATCACCAATGGAGGGACCAGGGTTCGATTCAGTCTCCTGACTTAGCACAAGGTCATGTAAATAGAGTTCACACAACACCCTCTGGACTTTTACTCCATAATGTCTACAACAGTCGATAAAATCATTGACATTGTTGATCTGTATAGGGGTGCCTGCCTTAACAGCTTTTATTTGTAATTGTAAATATCGTTCTAATAGAAACAGAGCATAGTTTTTACCAGGAGCCCTACATGCTAAAACATTATTATATAAAGAACACAAGTCATTCATCTGTTTGATAGTAGTAACTAGTTTATAAGTTACCTGTGTGACTTCCTCTTGTTCCTTCATCCATCCTTCAAAAACCTGTCTTTTAGATTGACTGACATCCCTTAGTTGCTGTTGCAACTCTTCATATTTCTCTAGCGGAACCGTTTGCTCTTTAAGTTGCTCCATTTCTTGCCGTGCTTGTTTCACCATCTTGTGCAAGGTTTTTGTCTTTGGATCTTTTCTCCATGCATCAGTAGAGGCGGGGAGTTTTACCTGAACCTTCTTGTTACGCTGTTTAGAGTTCAGGACCCTGATTACCCCTGAGGGTGGTGCCTCCGTCTGAATTTCCTTATCATCTTTTTTTGTCTTAATCGGAACGGCAGTTGGAACCTCCGAGTCTTGGAAAACAGGCTGCTTGCGGGCCCTCTTTTTCCTCTTTACTTTCTGGTTCTTTTTCAAAATCCTGATTTGTTGCCTGAGCTGTGTTATCGTGTTTAATAGTTTAGTCCGTTCCTTCCTCAACTTCTTGATTTCCATTGATTCCTTTGAAGGAATGGCAGTCTGTTGATGATGAACTGGATCATGACCAGTTGCTACCTCTTCCTCCTGAGGTTCTTCCTCACTGCTCTGCTCCGGCGGTTCTGGTGTATGTACCTCAACTGGTTCTGATTCTTCCTCCTGGGGTTCTTCCTCTAGATTCTCCTCTTGTGACATGGGAACAGATTGTTCCCGTTCGGTATTTTCTTCTTCTTCATCATGCATGGGCATGTTCTCTTCTTGAAATCGGTCGTGGGGATTCTCTGAGCTAGAAGGTTGACCGTATTTACTCATATTGGCCAGGATGGCGGCCAGGTCATCTTCTCTTAGTAAGTCCTGTAATGGACTATTCTCCTGCTGTCCCATTTATTCTTCCTGTTCAGTTTCTGCTTCTTTTTCTGTTCCCGTAGGCTCGGGTACTTCTTCTTCGGGTTGCTCATCTTCAATTATTATTGGTTGGCTGGTGCCTTCCTGGCATTCCAGCCTTCCCCTTCGACGACCGGGGCCCCGGCTTTCTGGGTTGTTTGCCTCCTCATACGAGCTGTGAGCTGATTTCTGAGTTCCTCGCATTTGCTGGGTGAATCACTACATGCTTTTAGCTTTGCGTTGATGTAATTCATTACTGCATTGTAGCATTTATTTCTCACCAACGTTCTGCTGTTGTTACGGTGTGCCTTTCCTCAGAAACGCTGTTGTCCCATCTCGGGGATAAGTTACCGTGATCTTCCTTCAATGTTACAGAGTCTTTTTCCAATTTGCTACTGCTGTTTAGGTAAAATAACTATGTTCTTTTGTCCCAATTCAACAGTGAGCTGAATAAGATTATCTCATCTTTTTTTTTTTTTTTTTTTTTATTTATTATCATAATACATCTTTAATAAAATACATGTAATAGCATTGAAGTACGTGAGATTCATGCAGAGCATTTCACATTTTAGAACAACTAAAAGTTTAAGGTGTCGTGGTCTTACCACGTCTTTTCTTCCTTCGCAAGTAATGTAGCTCTGTATTATTCTTGCTAGCTCTGTCCAGGGTTCGCCTAGGGTCGCTGGCAAAATTCCTTTCCCTTTGATTGTCAAATGCTGGCCTTCATCTTGGAAGATGTCGATGACCTTCTGTAATCGTTCCTTTTTGAATGTCCATACCGGTCCGGTAGCTGGTAGTCCTGAGACTTCTGCAATTATGGCATCAGTGACCGCTATGCGTTTCCCTCTTACTATGGAGTGGTCTTCTTGTAAATTTTGTAAGAACTCCATTGCTACTGTCTCATTACCCTCCTGTAAGCGATTGAAATAGTTCAACCATCCTTCCCTTTCCAGGATTTCTCGGGCAGCAGCAGAGATCGTTAGCTGTTGAGGCTCACTACGAATTGCCTTGCCCCCCATGATTTCGCTGCGATTTCTAAATGGAACAGCAAAAACGTTTTCGGTTTGAAACACAGAGAGCAGGGTTTCGCAAAAGAAAACACAGAGTATGCAACAGTGTAGCAAAAACAACTTGTGCGAAAAAAATAAAAATAAAAATATGCCATGCCGTGAAACCTTGCCAAACCGTCGTGAACCAGATTTTCCGAATGATGAATTGACACGTAACACAGGGAATGATGAGGTTAACCTCCCCCCCCCGCAGTGTGATAGGCTGTCCCAGCCGGCAAATAATGGAGCGGCACCCAGTCTGTAATCAAGTCAGAAAGGAACAGCATGTGAATTTATGCCATGTTGAAAAAGGACAACATATTACCGAAATCGAGGCGGAGGATGGATCGCGTGATATGATTTGAGGCTGCTGTGTTATGATTTGAGGTTGATGGATAGGCATGTATCGTATTCGCCAATCTTAAGCGGTCATGGTCACCTTCGTTGCCATGATTGGTAATGATAAATATTCATGCGGTGTATAAATCGGGAAATAACATGTGATTAATGCCTAGGATAAAGAAACAAAAGAGTGTTAATATCTTACCTATTGGCGTAAGCAAGGTGACTTCGATACCATTAACATTACTCTGCTGCCAACAGGTGTCCATAACCTTGGCAGATTTGTTTTTCACCCCCGGAACCATGATCCTGTGTGTATACTTAGGACTGTTATTATGTCAGAATGTAGACCATTATGCTGGCTTGGTGACCAGTTAACCATAATGCCATTCACGAGGAAAGAGCGAAACGTGGGCAGGCCGACTCTTAATGAGACCTCCTGTTCCAAGGTTTGTTTATTTTGATACACCTTTTGGACCATATCCCTGGTGTGGTGGCCAGAATGGGAATGCCACTTCACTTCCCTCCTCATGATCATGGTAGGCTGGCTCTCAATGAGACCCCCTATCCTGCATTTGACATTTGACATGTTTTTTTCTTTTTCCTTATTTATACACAAAGGGTGGTTCAGCACTCCTTAAGAGTAGGAATGGTGGAAGAAGTCTTATTATCTCAATAGGAAGATTTAAACTCTTTGCCCTTATTCCCAAATATTAATAAAAAGATTTTTAAGGGAATCAGCATGATAAAGATAACCAATCATGGCAAAATTAGTAAAACCATGTCACAAAAGGTAAGAAATAAGTATGTCTTTCCATCTGTCCTTTTATTAATGCAGAGCCTTATAGATAGAGCGATTTATGGTTTGCGGATTTCGGTATGTTGTGTCTTTATATTCATCGCATAAATGCATAGCTGAGGCTTGAAGACTAGAAAGAAGACGGGAAAAAGCATCCTCAATTTAAATCATGAAAGAGATCAAAAGTATGCAAATGGTGTTCCGTTGAAAAAGTAACAACGATGGATAATAGAAAAAGGAACAAAACTGCAAATGCCGTTCCTTTTGGGAAAAAGGAACGACAATCATACGAAACATTCCATATGCCATTCCGTTGAAAAAGTCAGCACAGAAATAAAAGAACGTTGTTTTTTTTTAAGAAAAAGGAACAATGGTAACCAAAAGGAACAGCGATAAGCGTAACAATATCGTTTTTCTGAAAAAGGAACAGCAGAGATCCGAATGCTGTTCCTTTAGAAAAGGAACAGCAGAACAAGCAAAACCAATATAAAAAACACACATATGCTATTAGAAGAGCAAAAATCAAACTTTATGGAAGAAAAAGGAACAGCAAAATGACAAGAATTATTCAAATCAAACTTATGTACAAGAATCACTCAGAAACAAAAAAACTTTATGTACAAATTGCAAAAAGAAATAGACCCTTAATGAATTGCAGGTGAGGAAGATTTCTCTTCCTCTCCTAAGATCTCCAGAGCAGTATCTCGGCGTATCTGCTGGCAGAAGGATTCCCGAGTAAGTGGTTTACGGTAGAGACGGACTCGGTGACCATTTACCTTAAATGCATATCCAGAACCGTCAATAGTGATTAGAGTAAGAGTTCCATTGTCATGTACCTTCTGGATTTCGTATGGTCCCAACCATCAAGTTTGAAGTTTTCCAGGGAAGTCCTGAAACCGAGAATCGTATAACAAAGCCCAGTCTCCCTCGTGGAAGACTTTATTCTTAATGAGCGCATCATGCCATTTGGCTCTCTGCTGTTGAATTAATGCTGTATTTTGTAGTGCAGAGAGTCGAATTTCGTCTAATTCATTGATCTGCTGTAGTCGATTGAGTTGTGCCTTAGTTAAGTCTAGGCCAACTTCCTGTGCTGTACGCAGTGTTTGGATTTCGAATTCTATGGGAAAAATAGGTTGTTTTCCAAACACTAGTTGATAAGGTGAGTAACCAGTGGTGCTCCTCCATGTGGTTCGATAGGCCCAGAGTGCTTCAGGTAGTCGGGTAGCCCAGTCACGCCTATGTGATGCAATAGTTTTCGTTAAGATTGATTCTATTATCTTATTGCTACTTTCTACCTGCCCATTCGCCTGTGGGTGATATGGAGTAGTGATCTTATGCTGGACATGATAATTGTTAAGTGTTGCGGCTAATTTATGCCCAACAAATTGTGGTCCTCCATCTGTAATTATTTCCCTAGGAAGGCCATAACGGACAAATAAAAGAAACAGGAACTGTATGATAGAGTCCTCTGTGGCTCTTGGTAATGCTTCTGCCTCAACCCATTTGGTGACATATTCTGTTGCCACCAGAATATATGTTTTTTGATTTGATGAAGGGTTGATGGGTCCAATGAAATCCAGAGCCCACCGTTCGAATGGTTCAATGACTAACTGTGGTTTCAGAGGCATTTCATCAGCTTGACCAGGTCGTCCTGCTCGCTGGCAACTGTCACAGGCTTGGACGAACTTCTTTGCATCTTTGAAGATCGTAGGCCCGTAATATCCTGTCTGCAATACTTTATGTCCAGTCCTACGCTCAGCGAAGTGCCCCCCACATGGTCCATCGTGACAGGCTTTTAGGATGTCAAAGATTTCATCCTCTCTAACACATCGCCTGATATGCATGTCTGCTCCTGTGTGAAACAAATAACCTCCGATCCACGAAAATCGAGAACTTTTCTGAATAATCTGCTTACGCTCATTAGGAGTTAAATGTTTTGGTAATTTACCTACTGCAAGGTAATTGGCAACATCAGCATACCAGGGCGTTTGAACAGCAACAGCAAACAGGTGTTCATCCGGAAATTGATCTTCCACTACTGTTGCATCGCTTGATTTTGGTATCCTTGAAAGAAAATCGGCCACAGGGTTTTCTTTGCCAGGGCGGTCCTTGATTGTGATATCGAATTCCTGCAATAAGATTAACCATCGAGTTACTCTGGCATTTGTGACAGGCTTATTTGCTAAATATTTTATGGCAGAATGATCTGTATACAACATAACAGGGTAGCCTGTGATATAATGTCTAAATTTATTGACAGCATGTATTACAGCTAGAAATTCTTTTTCAGTAACAGTGTAATTCAATTCAGCAGGGGATAAATTTTTGCTGATGTAATATATAGCATATGGTTTTTTATCCTCTTCATGCCCAAGGACTGCACCAATGGCTGTATCTGAGGCATCAGATGATATCTGGAACGGTAGGTCCCAGTTTGGTCCTCGAAGGACTGGGGCTGTGGATACAAGCTTCTTTAGATCCTCGAACACATGGTCACATTTGTCTGTCCAAAGAAAATCAACGTTACCAGTCAGTGCATATAAAGGAGCAGCAATGTGCGAATAATGCTCTATAAATCGTCTATAATAACCTGAAAATCCAAGAAAACTGCGTACCTTTGTTTGAGTAGTAGGAGTGGGAATAAGCAAAAGTATTTGGATTTTGGCCGGGTCTACCTGAATGCCGGCTGCTGAGACATAGTGTCCTAGGATAAGTCCTTCAGTGATCATCAAAAAACATTTTTCATTGCTTAGGCAAAGCCTAGTAACAATGCAGCGTTGTAGGACTTTCTCTAGGGTGTCTAGAGCTGGATCGAAGTCATCTGCGTATGGTGTAAAGTCATCCATGTAAACTTCAAGTCCATCATTGATTAAATCTGCAAAAATACTAAGGATAGCCCTCTGAAATGTGGCAGGAGCATTACATGAGCCAAAAGGTAAAACTCGATAGGCAAATGTTCCCTAGGGGCAAGTAAAGGTAGTTTTATCCTGGTCTTCAGGGGCAATCTGAATCTGATTGTATCCACTGAAGCCATCCAGGAAAGAAAAGAACTTCTTCCCTGCTAAAGTGTCCAATACTTGATCTATGAAAGGAAGAGGAAAATGATCTTTTGTGTTGCCTTGTTAAGTTCCCTATAATCCACACAAATTCTCCATTTCCCATTCTTTTTTGGTACCACCACAAGTGGAGAGACCCATTTACTGTCAGAGATAGGGTAGATAAAATTCACATCTAAAAGTTTCTGAAGTTCAGTTTTTATAACATCTTTTAGATGGGGATTAAGTCTCCTTTGCGGCTGACGCACAGGTCTGGCATCTTTTTCTATGTAAATGTGATGGGTACATAACTGGGGATCAATTCCTTTCATATCAGGGTAGTCCCATGCAAATGCTTCTTGATATTTTGTTAACAGATGGATGAGCTTTGTTTCTTGTTCCGGTGTGAGATTAGCATTGATGTTTAAAGTTTTCCCCGATGCAATTTCCACAGTTTTACTATTTGCAACAGAAGTGACAGGTATTATTTGATCATGAATATCTTTCAGGGGATCTTCTTCTAACTCATTATCAAATGCTGCTTTTATCATGTGACATTGTGTGCGAGGTTCAGTTTGAGTAATGAAATTGTTAATGGCATCGTCTTTTGTTTGATCTTTGAAATCAAGTGCCTCTTGTATAGTTAATGGAGATCTAATGTTATCAGTAAGATATGATACAGGGTGCTTATTCGTTTTAATCATTGTGACACTTGGCTGTGCTGGAGGATATAGAACTAAATTTTTGCTATTTGGTCCTCTGGTTATGGTCATATTTCCCTACCGACAGCCAATGTAGGCATCGGCAGTAGCGAGCCAAGGTCTACCTAAAGTTAGCGGGTGTCCATCAAGTCGGGTTTTTGGATTAATTATCAGGAAATCAGTTGGATACTCCCAGGATTCTACAGAGACCATGACATCATGTAGAGTGCCCTCTGGTCTAACCACAGATCGGTCAGCCAGTTCTAACAGAGTAGAGGTGGGTTCTACAGATGTAATGCCGAGCTTTTGGCAAGTTGTGGTTGTTAAAATATTAATTGCGGCCCCTAAATCAACTAAGGCATTAGGCAGGGTCTGGCCATAAATTTGAACAGTTATAATTGGGTTCCCGGGGTCTTCATATTTAAGGGGTGTTTCTCTTCCCGACAATAGGTCAGATAAGGTGCCGACTACTTGGACTCTTGGATTGTTTGTTATATTCCTCCTTGGTTTCTTTATGCACAACTCTTTTATGGTTTTGGCGTATATGGGAATATCTTGAATAGCTTGGAGGAATGGAATTTTTATGTACAAGTTTTGTAATTCTCCCAGAATGTCAAAGTCAGGGTATTGTATGGATCGAGGTATGGCTAATCGTTCTGGGAACGGAGGAGAGGATGTGGTTGCTTGATTATGAGTTTGTTGCTTATTTACATCCTCTTGTTGTGGCTGATGTTCTCTGGGTAACTGATCTTCAATATGAACTGTTTTATCTCCCTCAGTTTCAATTATACGCCCAGATCTTAACTGAAGGTCATTGCACTCCCTTAAGTCGGGTCCTGCTTCTGGTGATTCTATGATTTGAATGGATTGGACCTGCCTGTTGTTTGGATTGGGATCGGGTTGGGTTGGGAGTTGCGGCCTCAAGTTAGACTGGGGATTTTGTTGTAGAGCTGGCAAAGTAGGTTGAGGGAGCGGAATAGTTCCAGCTGGGTGGTACATTGGTCTTTGCCAGCTTGTCTGCCAGGGTGAACTTTGTGAAGTAGAGGGGGTCCATTGTGAAGGATATGGGCCATTTTGCCAATATGGTGGAGTGTAAGGGAAATTTGGCCAACCAGTTTGGCTTGTTTGATTCAGCCATGTATTTGGAGAAGGAAATGATTGTGGTGACCAGTTTGTAAATGGGGTTTGAGATTGATTTTGCCACATACCATATTGTTGAGCATTATCTTGCGGATTTTTTTTTTGGAAAAAGGGTTAGATTTTGGAAACATACCCGGAGTTGTCTTAGTTTTGCCACGAGCGGCCAGTTGATTAGATTACGTTCGGTTCTTCTTCTGCTTCCTTATATACCACTTTCAATCCGGGAAGTGAGGGGCAGCTCTCCGTAAGGTGATCTTTTGTACAGATGGCGCATGTTTGGACTGTATCCAGAGGACACTCCTTGTGGCTATGTTTCTTTCTGCATCGGGGGCAGAAGATTGCCATATTCTGTTCTGCCTCTAGCTGCTTCTGTTTAGCCTGCACAATATCAAGTTGTGTAGTTAGTGTCCCCATAATATCAGTTTTAAAATTTTCTAATAAATTTCCAATTTCTGCACGTGTTACTCCTTATGCTGATACTTTGTTATCTCTTGCAAACCGATCATATTCTGTCGGTTTTATTCTTGTGCTGCCTCTCGAACTCCTGATACACAAATCAATAATGTCAGCAAAACTCTCTTGATAAATATCCCCTTTTCCCATAATGTTTAATGTTTCAATCCATTGTTCCTTCATGCCCCTCATTAATGCAGTTTTTAACACATTATCAGGTAAAGGTAGCGATGCATAGGGAGATCTTTGTAAATTATACTGAAAACGTTCCACATACTCCTCTAATGTTTCATTTGGTCTGGCTGTCATTTGAAATATTTCGTCTTTTAATTCTCTAGACCTACGATAATCCTGGTATTTCTTTAAGAAGGATTCTTTCATTTGATCCCAATTGTTGATAACCCCGCCACCTAGCCCCATAAACCATCTTAAAGCAGCCCCTTTCAATGTAGAGGGGAATAATTTCAATTTTTGGGGATCGGTGGTGTAATCGTACCCCCGACATAACACATCGAATTCGAATAGGAATGCATCCAGATCCTCTGATGTGAGTCCATGAAATGTGGGGATATGTTGAAGAGGGATAGCTTTCATGGGTGCATTTGCTACAGAATCCACTATAGGATATTGTAATGTAGAGGTTTGAGTGTTTGGCTGGTTTTGAGCGTTTGGTTGGTTTTGAGCCATGGGATCGAATATATGCCAGTAACCTTCTGGGATATCTAGGAGGGTATTCCTAGGTTGGGTGGGAACGGTTTTGACGGGGATCTTTTTAATAGCGCTTCCTTTATCTGGAATAATGGGAATACCAGGTGTTTGAGGAGATTGAATCTCTTCAACAATGACTTTCGCAGCACTTCCTTTATCTGGGCTATCTAATGGCTGATTTGTTTCAAGAGGAGATTTTGGTTCCTCGGTTTCCCCTGTTTCTCCTCTTCCTTCACAAAAGTTGCTAGAGTTCCCTTCTTGCAATAATTCTGGAGTGGAATTTTCAACTTCTTGAAAGTCCTGCTCCTCAGTTTGACTATGCACCTCAGCACAGGCTACAGATGGTGATCCTGTGGCCTGAAGGGAACTAGTAGGTGGTTTAGAAGTGTTTTTATTGAAACCTACTGATGGCTGAGACTCTGTTTTCTTATAGATTTCGTCTATGAAGGTTGTTCGGCCAAGGGTCACCAGCCCCTTAGCTTTTTCAGGTTTGGATGGGGGTTTGATATTTTTTTCTGGTTTTTTCTGCTTAGTCATGCACTCAAAAATAAACTACGAACTTCTATTCAAACAAGCAAAAACAAATCTGTTAGGAAAGCGGATAATGAGCAGGTCTTTTACATGCTCTGTACGTAGGTTCTTACCTTCCGTTTTTAGGATCCAACTCCTCCCTAGCAGGCTTGTACACTACTCTGAAAAAGACAAATGGCTTCACTCTTTCCCCGGCAGCGGCGCCAAAATGTAGAGCTATAAAAAGGGTCTCTTTCACCTCTATTCACCTCACATTAATATGTCAACCCGAGAGCGTTTTGTCATTACAAAGAGTGACTCAATCCGAGGCTCATTCGTCGGAGTAATGCTAGTAGTACAGTGCTTTAAGAAGCCTCAAGTGACAGGATGTGGCGATAATTGCTTTAAAAAAGTAATGCCTGGTGCTCAACGGCTCATCGATCGAGGTTACATTAATGATAAACCATCCCTTCGAGCGATAGAAAAAGAAATCAAGCATAGATGAGTTACCTGGGAGGCTGGAAGTGAAACGTCTGCTCACTACAGTCTTAGATCATCTCTCACAGCAAACCATCAAATGCGGATAAATAGAACAGCAAAGGAAATAAAGGATTAAACTATAATTCTGAAATGGAACAGCAACTCTAAAATAGGACAGCAAATGAATACTAAGTCCCGCGGGTTATATTCAACTTAATCTATGCACTCTTTGCAATCAAGGAACATGCTGTTAATCTAAAGGCGAATGACACAAATCATATTAATGGAACATCAATAACAGTTGGGAATTATGGAATAATACTGATGCATTAGAAACGCACACAACAAAAATGTCAATAGAACAGCTCTGTAGCTTGACAGTAAGGATATGAGATTAACTCTAGAAAGGAATAAGAACGCAATGTAGAGTTAACACACAAATCTGGCTGTAGAAACTTCAATGATTCAACTTAAACAGAGCATGTAATCTGAACGTATAAGCATATCAAATAATCAACTAACAGTAATGAACAAACCACACATAAACGAAGCTGTAATGGTACAGAAGCAAGTGTCCTTCGGGGCCGGGCCCTTAGCCTCCAATGATACACCGCTTTGGGTTAACGCAGATGCGAAGATGGAATAATCACCAGTCTTTCATTAATACATTGATCAAAATATTCAGACTTGATTCTCTAATAGTACAGAATAAGCAAATGGAATGCCTCTTACAAGATTTACATCCAAAACGTATCTTATCCTTGTTCTCTCCTCTAAACTAACGTGCTTGTCTCTTTTATAAAAAAGATGGCGGAGATGTCAGTAATTAGATAAGTAAAGCAGCGATCCCTTAGGATCTTCGATCCTGAGGGATTCGCCAAACAGTTAACTTTCAACCAGACTTTGCTATTGCGCTGAGCTGGTGTCCTCTCTCTCTTGCCCGAGCCGATTCTCCTTGATCTTGTCTCCCTATGTTTACGTTTGGTTCTCATCCAGAGGAACAGCGGTTATCTCCACTTCGTTCTTATCTTTAGAGCAACAACCCTTCGTTTTCCTCTTTCCCTGTATAGAAAGTAACCATTATCGGTGGCTAAGTTATACATATCGATTTTCACATGTTTTGTGATAGTTCCCTATGACTTTCTAAATCCATGATACAAAAGGTTCACAAATTGTATTAAAAAGTCATTAAAGTAATCATCAAAATCATACCTTTTCAGTACTCCACAATTAGTTCTTTCTCTTTTGGAATATCATCATTAAAAATAATCAAAGAGTCAAGATCAGTGTGTATGGAGTAAAGAGGAGAGTTTTCTGGTATTTCTTGGTTACTCACGTTGTACTTCATGTGTGTTTCTCTATAGAGTCTTGTAGGTTGACTGAAGACAGGGATGGTGGCATAAGTCATATCCATTTGCATTGTTCCTTGTAGCTTAGCACCCCATGATCTTGAGAGGAGCATGCCATATTTGGGGGGTATATCAGTGATTACAATGTCCATCACTAAACTCTTGGCTGGTATTTGGGCTAAGTTAACAGAGAGGTCTTTGATTAAGCTGAGGCATCTTACCCTACTCGAATCAAAGGAATATAAATCTTTCTAGGGTCTAGTTACCTCTAAGCCTAATCTTTCCATTATTACCTTGGGAATGAGGTTGTGTGATCCTCCTGAATCAAGCATGGCATTATACAAGATATTTTCATGAATGTTTAAGCTGATGTACAATGTAGGGGTTGTTCCTTCTTGAAATTTCCCTTCAATTTTTGGTCCAAAAATGAGCTCTTGGGTATCATAATTTAAGTTAACTATGTCATGAAAATATTCTATGTTCAAAGCTTTCAAAATATGACTTCTATATACATTTTGAGTGACTAATTCCGTAAGTGGAACAGAGATTTTGATCTTGGATACTTCATTCTGCTTGAAATATTTTAATTTAATGCTTGAAGTTTCATTGATGTCAACCCAAGAAGCACCAGGGGCTAACCCAATATTGCATGGGAATTTTGACCTACCAAATTAATATATTCTGGGTCAATAATTATTTTGATGGTTTCTACTTATCGAGATGTTTCTGTTAATATATGGCATGCCATGTAATTCTTCATGGTTTGAGAGATATTCATGTTTGAAGTTTGAACCCCCAGTTAGTGGGCTAAAACCCCATGGGGTATGAGCATGGGTTATTGAAAAGTCATAGTTAATGCTTTTTAAGCTCCTAAAATCCCTCCCATGTTCACTTGTTGACGCCCCTCTCAACTTATGCATTTATATAAATTGTGATCTTCATTTCCTCCTTAGGCAAGTGATTCAGCCATCTGAAACAGGTCATCGTGGAATTTGCACTCTAACGTTTTTTCTACGAAGGTTCAGAAGCTGAAATTTTTATGAGGCGAACCCAAAATCTTGAGGAAGCTACTGTAAAAATTTCAGATCAAGGTGCGCAATATTTTTGGAGATATGATCTGTGGAAGTTATGGTTTTTCAAGCCCCTGAAATTCATTGCAAAGAAGTGACCTTGATAAATTCGTCATAACTCTCTCTCTCTGAGCATCGGATTTTAATTCCATAAAAAGTGACAGATATTTCACAGTATTTACTTTTCTCTCTATCAATTTCAAAGCCAAACGAAGAAATAGTGACACGTGGCACACTGTACAAGTGCGCTCTACTGAAACAATCCATAATTAGGGCATTGTGAGAGAATGGGTATAATGCTCTCTTAAAGAGTCCAAATTGGGTCAGACCCATGACATTGGAAATACAACTCAGAGGAATACTACAGGACCGAAAATTAGATATTGAGGATCTGAAATAACAGAGATACACTAGATTCAATATCGAGCTCCTAGAAGGCAAGAAAAAGCCAGATCATGTGTTGTCAAGGGTTGAAAAGGACCAGAATTTCTATGGAAGCAAAGAAAAGAAAGATGCAGCAGAGGGTAGCATGACAAGAGCATCAACCAAGGTGCATAATAGCAGCAATAATTTCATCATATGAAGTATTCAAGTGGGCAGCACTGCATACAATCATTGTAAAGGTATCATTGTACTTAGTCATTGTAAATACATTATTGTACAAATTGTACTAGTGTCTATCTACCAAGGGTTGAAGAGGCAATATTGGGAGGTCTAGGATCATCATCAGGTGGTTGTGTCAATGTTGGGGTTATGGTCTATTATATCTTCTTCTTCTGCATCATTCTATATCATTGTAAAGTGGACCATTTTCCCTGGTACGAGAGTCCATTCTTCTTTTTATTCTTCTATAGGGTGGTAGGGTGGTGCTAGCATGATTTGTAGCTCATTGGGTGTTGGGGTATCTGTTCAGTTGACTACTGAATAATCTCGGGCGTTGGAGCATCCATCTAGTGGGAGCTGGAGAAGAATTCTTTTCTAGATTCTAGGAAGTTGGAGCTTTATTTTCAATTGGAGTTGAATATTAAAGAATTATTAGAAAATCATTAGGTGGTTTTTGTCCCTGAGTGGGTTTCCACCTTAAAAACTATGTGCATTTGTGTTCCTCTTGTTTTCTTCTATCATTGTAAAAACACTGATAATAATTTAAGATTAACTAATGCTCTAATTGAAAGGAATACTAATTCACCCACCCACCGCCTCTCAGTATTTCCAACAATTGGTATCAGAGATTGGTTCCTTCAATAGTAGTTTAACAGCTGGAAGGAGGTCATGGAGCATACTAATAATGGTGTGCTAGCCACCTATAATATTTTGTTATACCAAAAGGTGGCTAAGATCTTTTTGAGCCTCCAAGGAACAAATTTTATCGCTAAAAATTGTTGGCTCTTGAAGACTCCTTGTAGGCCTCATGCCTCGGTCCAAAATCCTCATTTGCTGTCCCATTTTATACTCAGGAATTTATACTGATTCCAACTAAAAGACTGCTGAAAGATCGTCATTTCTCCTCTTCTCAAAACCTTTCATCTGCTCCCCTTTTTCTCCATCAAAACTACCTTGTTTTCATAAGTCCTCTTCTTTCCATTTATGAAAATTTCCCCTTTCATAGTTAAAAACTCACTTTTTAACTATTTCAGAACCCCAAAATCCATTAAAATCCTTGAAAATGTCTCATAAAAAATCAAATTTTTATTTTCTATGGACCTAAGCCCCTTGGGGCTAAGTCCTAAACCACTTCCCCCCACATGCCCATGTGTTAAAACCAAACACCAAAGCTTTTCGGCGCTAATCGCATCGCAAATATCCAAAGGGTGCATGACTTTGAACCGTTACAAAGCTCTGATTGCGATTAGCCTTTCATATAAAACCCCCCGATCATATTATTTCCTCATATAACCATAGAGCCAGCAATCGGGCCATAAACCATTGAAAAATCCCTCTTCGATCAATATTTTCCTTTGTAAACCCAAAAACCCACTTTCTGAAAGTTTTAAGTTAAAAACTTAAAACCACGTGCTGAATATAAATGGGTTGATTAAAAAGAGTCGATCACGCAATCGCAATCGGAAACAACACAATGGGTTGATCGGAAAGACCAGGCTCAACGGCCCGATTGCGATTGGCCCTTGTCTGTATACGCCCCGGGCATATTACATTCCATATATCCGAAGGCCCCGCAGTCGGGCGCCTGTCTGCTTTATATATATATTCTTCCGCCCAATCCATAAAAACCTTTGATTATTCCAAAAGTTTGGGTTTCATAAAAATATACAAGGGTTTCTCCCCCGATCCATTCTCCACCATTGATCTCGTTCTTAGATCGACGGCCTGCGCTCAATCGCATGCGTTTTGTTTCGCCCCCGATCGCGACTCCCCCGATTGGTTCTCCACCATTGATCTCGTTCTTGAATCAACGGTTATCGCTAAATCGCATCGCAATGTTTCAATCGCAATCGCAATGTCTCACCCTCGATTGCCGATCCCAGATTCAAATCCTGACCGTTGATCTTGTTCTCAGATCGACGGCCTGTGGTCAATCGCAAAGTTTCCTCCGATCGCAATCGCAGACCTTCCCGTCTCACTCCCGATTGCGATCCGCCGATTCCATCACAGCCGTCCATCTGTTTCGCGATCCGACGGCCATCGCACACCCTTGCGATCCCTCCGATTCATTCCCTGCCGTCGATCTGGTCCTCAGATCAACGGCCAGCGCTCAATCGCAAAGTTTCAATCGCATATTGTTGTGTGACCTCCCCGATTGCGATCCTCCGATTAAATCTGGGCCATCCATTTCCCGCCTATCCAACGGTCCTTATTCCCTCCGATCGCAAGTCTTACCGCCATTTCAAAACCCTCCGATTCACTTTCCGCCGTTGATCTGATCTGCAGATCAACGGCCAGTGCTTAATCGCATCGCTGCGTTTCAATCGCATGCACTTACCTGCCACCCCCGATTGAGATCCTCCGATTAGATCTGGACCGTCCACGTGTCTAGATCGGACGGTCCAAAACCACCCCACCTTATTTCTTCTCCGCGCTCTCCTTTGACTGTTCTGCGCCGATCTCCACCGTTAGATATTTTTATCCGACGGCTACGCTCCTCCCCCGCCATCTGAAGCAGTTTAAACCTATTTCCGCAGGATTTCTTAACTGTTTTTGTGTTTTGCAGGTGTTTTAATGATTTTCCATTATAGAATGAGGGAGAGCCGAGGGTTGGGAAAGACGTTTCCTGTGCCTTCAGGCTTTCTAAAAAGAACCATTCACGGGCTCTGTATCAAATAATTTATCGATGTTTCATGAGCATTGATAACCTAAAGAGCCCTGCGCGGCCCTGCACATCGACAAGACACTGTTTTAATTCAAACACAGTTAAAGAGTATCAATTTTGAAGACAGAGCATGACAGATGAAGATTGAAGACATTTTTTATGGGGATTACGGCTAAGACAGTTATCAAAAGCATAATCCCCAATCTAAAACACAGTTTAAAGGAAAACCTAAAGTGTTTTATCTGACAGAAAGGTTTCCACCACTTCAACTGAGGCGAATTGATTCCTCAGCTACTACAAAGAGCCACCTGTCTCCTCAAACCATTCAGAACAGAGGCCGAAGTTATTGCTCGAAGGAATATTTGCCTCCAACATTGCCAAGAAGTTATTTCTGCAAGAAAACCAATGCACAAATATCTGCAGAGTTACTCCAAAACATACACAGAGCCTCAAAGTCAAAGAAAAGCTTCCACCGAGCTTCGATATTTATTGTGAAACAGTTAATGTAGTGATCCACCTGTAAATTTCTCCCTCGAGCCTCTCAAAGGGCCGAGAAGTCTTCCCTCTGCATTAATTATCCTTGAGATATTTTGTTAAAATCTCACCTCCTCATCTTCCTATAAGTACTTCTGCATAAGATGAGAAGTTGTTGGTTGCAGAACTTTGAAATACACTTGAGCTCGAGACTTCTATTTGTACATAGTGTTCACTGGCCCTTGAAGCTCTGTTTGTGATAGAGTAGTTAGGTTGAATAGTGAAGATGATTGCTGAACTGAAACATTGGACTTGAAGATTGTAACTGGTTTGACATCAATATAAAAGTTGTTTCTTGGGATCCTGGTCTTTGTCACTGGTGAAGTGCTTCTTTCTTTGTTAATCGTTTTCCTTCTATGTATGCCATATTGTTCATTTTCCCTCTGTAAAGAACAGTTTAAACAGGGTTAGGATTTTCTGTATAGAAGTAACCTTCTCTGGCTGAGAAATCTTTATCTTAATGTTTTCTTCAGATTTTTTTATTTAAGAATGATTCAATACAGTTTAAACAGTTAGGAATGTTGGCGTTCCCTCGTCCTTCTGTTTGCTCAAACATTGTTCTTGAATGTTATTTCCATTATTTGCTATTAAAGTTAGACTAGAGAAGATATGGTTTGCCCTGATTCCTAGATTCTTTTCTCCAAAGGCAGATGCTGAAAGTTTCCCTTGGTGTTGACTGAAAGCAGACTAGGTTTAAAAGTACTTTATCTGATCTTAAGTTACACTCTGTTTTTCTTATGTGTTTTCATACTTTCTGAAGGTAATTATGTGGATTACTGGATTGCTTGTCAATTAAGATGCTTTAATAAGAACTTGCCGAAGAAGTCTATGGTTAGCCCTGTCCTTGGTTGGTTTTAAAATAGTTACTTAAGAGGCTTTTCTTTTTTGGACTGACTATAAATCCTCTGAGAAATTATTATCAGTTTCCACCCCTCCAACATTTTAATGTTTCCATTTCATCATTTTAATCTCAATAATCTTGTGGTATAGATAACTTGCCCCTTGGATCACACTTGATGTTGTTGTTCAATAAAAGCCCAGATATGACTCCATAGCCCAATGGACTAAAAACTAGCGTTATATCTATCTATCTGCCAAAACTGTTCTATTTTCTTGCAACTTCTCACTTTTGAAGCTTTTTGCACTTAGGAATTTCCCCTCAAGTAACATTTCATGCTCAACCATCCAAAACAAAACAAAACCCTTGGCCTTCATAACTAGCCTAATATCATTACCTTAAGCTTTTCAAAGATAATATCCATCTTTGTACATATTGGAGAGATCCCTCTCCGGATTCAGGAGGGCTAGATCCTAGAATCCCAAAGTTGGTTGAAATGATGTTAACTCTGTGATTGGACTCTCCAAATCTTTCTAATAAATTACAGAGACCTAACATTTCTGGCGACTCCACTGGGGACCTGAGTGTTTTTAATACCTTTTAGAGGCCTCAGAAAACCCTTTAGTCGAGAACATTCTGAGAGTAAAAAGTAGCCTTTTCAAGCACTACCAAGAAATGGTAATCATGATGGAGCTTGTTTGAATTAGTGACAAACTAGGTCAACCCTAGGATTCTTTTAAGACTTTATCTAACCTTGAAAAATCAGCTGGCTTAGTCATAAGAGTAGACTGCCTTTGTCTCGAAACCTTAGCTAAGTTTTGAAACAAAGTTAGGATATTCTTAACAACCACAAAACTGAAAAATGACTTAGAAAAACCTAAAAATATTTCAGATTGGAATTAAATAAACATGGTGGTGGACCATAAGACCTTTGACCTCTGAAAGGAGCTAAAAATTTCCACTTGGCGACTCCACAATCCTAGCAGACCTTAAGACTCCACTGGGAAGAACCCTTATCATTATAAAATCATTCAAAATCAGTTAGAGGACTGTAGGATTAAGATTTGTGTAAACAGTTTAGTTAACCTCTCAAAGATTTTCATATCTGGCTGAACTTTTCTTGTTTATTTGGGTCTAAAAAACGTAGCATAGTGGCTTCTAAAAAGATTCACATTAGAGCCCATCCTGACCCTGATCCACCTGAGATAGTTGATAACCTAGAAAGCATCCTTAGGAAGTCTCCTAAGATTAAATCTTCAACTGTTTTCAGATCACCCTTGAGAGCTAATTCAGTTTCTGAGAATCTTACAGCTCTACAAGAATCATATGGTGGTGGAACCATAAAATGTTTTACCTCCTTAGGAGCTAAAAATTTTCCACCTGGCGACTCCACACTCTAAAACTCCCAGAAGACCAAATGACTCCACTGGTAGAAGACCCTGAACTGATTGACCGGACACAGTGACCTCTTTTCTGATTTACAAACATGATTCCGAGAATACAACGAAGATATGCCCCAATGAGTAGAGATCATATCCCTGCGTTTCCACATAAGATGCCCCGGGTGAATTGGGATGACAACCTACCTGTTTTTCAAGGTGAAAAGTTTGATGACCCTCTATTACATCTCATCAGATTTCATATACATGTATGGAGGTTGAAAGTTGAATGGCATGAAGACTGCCTAATGAAAATGTTCATGTTAACATTAGAAGGAAAAGCTAGGGATTGGTATGAATGCTTAATATCTAGTAGTTTGTTTTCCTTAAGAGACCTTGAATATGTGTTCTATGAGAACTATGAAGAAAACGCTACATCATTATCATGGGGTGCAATATATTATGATCCATCACAAAACATCACCCAACACATTATAGATAATGAGGAATCTTTGGAAGAGATGCATCCTAAAGATCTTTTAACAGCCATTCATGAGTTTAATATCCTATTGAAAAATTTTAAAAAAATAGATGAATCAGTTGAGGAAAAGATGATCCAAGCAGTAAAAAACATTCCTCAAGATATCCCTGAAAACTCAAAACTCAAATATTGATTCATCATCCCTTATAGCTGAGGCTCAAGAAGACATCCAGCCTCAAAATCAGTCTTCACAAGAGACAGAGAACTGCTGTACTCCTGTTCAAAGGAACATAGAAACATCCTTCCCTTTGACAGAAAAAGAGATAGATCAGACTATTTATGAACAGTCAGTCTCTGAAATTTTTTGCGAAACAAACACTCTTGCCCATTCACATAAAGAAATGTGTTGTATAGATTTAGAAAGTTATCTTGTAGATCAGTTAGAAGAAAAGAAAACTGATGACCCAATATATTCGACTGACAAAATTGTTTATTCAGATGATTTTCCGAATTTCGATCAGTCTGATGATGATGATGATGAGTTCCAAGAAAAAACTAATCATGCAGGGCAACCAACGTTTGATTGGTGTTATCATTTTCACCATCACCAGCTTGAAAGCCAAAAACATCCATTTCAATCCATCACTAATGGCTTTCACATAATTGGAAATCAGCAGCCTTTCAACTCAGAAGGTGAAGAGAAGAGCAATAAAGAAATTTTTGAGCAAAAGAAGCTTTCTCTTGAAAAAGAGGAAACCTTTAAATACTCCCCTGCTCAAGAATATAATAACCTCTTCATAGAGTTTAGTTCTCTGAATTCAAGCATACCAGGGTTACCAGAGGACAACACTGTTAAATATGATGAGTCCTCCAGTTCAGAGGATGATGAAGATGAAGGAGAAAAACAAATAGAAGACTATCCTGTTGTGGATATATCATCTTCTCAAGAAGAAACTTCTCCCTTCACTGATATTAGTTTGTCATATAAAGAGCCTGAATTTGTATCAGAAGCAAGCATATGTTTAGAGAAAGAAAATATTTCACTGTTTGCTATTGTGCAGGTTAAATATGACGATACTTCCAAGCTACGTACTGAAGAGATACTCCTCAAAGCTGAGGCCTTGGAAGCAGACGAGCTATCAGACATGGAGGACCAAAAAGAAGAGATCTTTCATCTTTTCTTTGTTGATCCTATGGAAGAGTGTGTGGAGATCCCAACTGGCTCAAATTATCAAACAATGTTCCTTTTCAAAAGCCAGAGACATGAAAAGTTGTCACCTTCTGTTATAGCCTTGACATTGAAGGTTAACCTTCAATATGTTCTATGGATACCTCTGACAAGCAGCCAAAGTTACTACTTCTTCTTGACATTACTCAGCTCGCTGCATTGGCACTTTTGTATCATATGAATATGTAAATACTCCATGTTTAGAATAGGTTAGATAGGAATGTCAATAAAGCTCAGTTCCGAGAATGTAGTTAGTTGTTGTTTTTTGCTTTGGAGAAAAATCAAGAATTCAAAAATACAAAAACAAAGAAAGAATGAAAAGAGGGAAAATTGACAAAACAATAAAGGTATAGCCCCATGCCAAAAAAGAGGAACAAATCTGAAAGTGTGCAAGCTTAAATGCCACTCCTGCAAAACACACTTCTAGTTAGTCAAACTGTTTAATCTTGACTAATTAGCTTTCAATTTTCTGCTGATAGGGTAGTGAATTTGATTTGCCAAACCGTTTAATCTTGGCTTATCAGTAGATAGATTAGGATAGAAATTAAGGTTCAAACAAACTCAAAATCTGAACCAAAGTTTCCAAGAGAGATGACTCAAAACTGTTTTATTTTCTGAGTCATAAAAGAGGAAAAACTGGTTCTAATTTGCTCAAAATCTGAATTAGATATCAAGGAAGAGATAACTCACAGAAAAAAAAGAAAAATCATAGCTATGAGAAGAAGAGAGAAGGCCATAATAAGAAGCTTTCAGATCTTAAGCTTTCAATTTTTGATGTTCAATTTCCGCAAATAATAATCTATGTGTAGCTTGTTTTTATGCCATAGATCATAGCAAGTCGAACAGCTCAATCTTGACTTGACTATTTTTAAATTTCTGTTGTAGAATTTAGAGAATGAAAGTTTGTTGGACTGTTTAATCCCAACAGACAGTAGACTAGGTAGAGAAATATCTGCGATCATCTATTTAATCTGAGTTCAGGGAGAAAGAAGGATTAGAAATAGATTAGATTTCCTGCTTTCAAAAGAATAAAATGTTGTGAATAGAGTTTGCCAATCCAAGTGCACTCTCATGAAGAAAAAATGTTAGATCAGTAGGATTGGAGTAGGTAGAAGTTGTATTGATGAAATTCATTTTTCTTTCATGATTGATATTTTTATCAAAGAAAAGCAAGAGCAAGCAGTGGGTCAGGCACCAGTCAACATCCCAGAGAAATCAAGTCCTGAATTCTTGATGCCTTCAAGAAGGCACCATCCCTAAGTGGAGCCACTGTTAGACACCTATAATATTTTGTTATACCAAAAGGTGGCTAAGATCTTTTTGAGCCTCCAAGGAACAAATTTTATCACTAAAAATTGTTGGCTCTTGAAGTCTCTTTAAGGCCTCATGCCTCTGTCCCAAATCCTCATTTGCTGTCCCATTTTATACTCAGAAAATTCTGCTGATTCCAAATGAAAGACTGCTGAAAGACCATCATTTTCCCTCTTCTCAAACCTTTCATCTGCTCCCCTTTTTCTCCATCAAAACTACCTTGTTTTCATAAGTCCTCTTCTTTCCATTTATGAAAATTTCCCCTTTCATAGTTAAAAACTCACTTTTTAACTATTTCGGAACCCCCAAATCCATTAAAATCCTTGAAAATTTCTCATAAAAAATAAAAATTTTATTGCTATGGACCTAAGCCCCTTGGGCTAAGTCCTAAACCACTTCCCCCCACATGCCCATGTGTTAAAACCAAACGCCAAAGCTTTTCGGCGCTAATCGCGTCGCAAATATCCAAAGGGTGCATGACTTTGAACCATTACAAAGCTCTAATTGCGATTAGCCTTTCATATAAAACCCCCTCGATCATATTATTTTCTCATATAACCATAGAGCCCGCAATCGGGCCATAAACCATTGAAAAATCCCTCTCTGATCAATATTTTCCTCTGTAAACCCAAAAACCCACTTTCCGAAAGTTTTAAGTTAAAAAATTAAAACCACGTGTTGAATATAAATGGGTTGATTAAAAAGAGCCGATCGCGCAATCGCAATCGGAAACAACACAATGGGTTGATCGGAAAGACCAGGCTCAACGGCCCGATTGCGATTGGCCCTTGTCTGTATACGCCCCGGGCATATTACATTCCATATATCCGAAGGCCCCACAGTCGGGCGCCTGTCCGCTTTATATATATATTCTTCCGCTCGATCCATAAAAACCTTTGATTATTCCAAAAGTTTGGGTTTCATAAAAATATACAAGGGTTTCTCCCCCGATCCATTCTCCACCGTTGATCTCGTTCTTAGATCGACGGCCTGCGCTCAATCACATGCGTTTTGTTTCGCCCCCGATCGCGACTCCCCCGATTGGTTCTCCACCGTTGATCTCGTTCTTGAATCAACGGTTATCGCTAAATCGCATCGCAATGTTTCAATCGCAATCGCAATGTCTCACTCCCGATTGCCGATCCCCGATTCAATCCTAGCCGTTGATCTTGTTCTCAGATCGACGGCCTGCGCTCAATCGCAAAGTTTCCTCCGATCGCAATCGCAGACCTTCCCGTCTCACTCTCGATTGCGATCCACCGATTCCATCATAGTCGTCCATATGTTTCGCGATCTGACGGCCATCGCACACCCTTGCAATCCCTCCGATTCATTCCCTGCCGTCGATCTGGTCCTCAGGTCAACGGCCAGCGCTCAATCGCAAAGGGCTCAATCGCAAAGTTTCAATCGCATATTGTTGTGTGACCTCCCCGATTGCGATCCTCCGATTAAATCTGGGCCGTCCATTTCCCGCCTATCCAACGGTCCTTATTCCCTCCAATCGCAAGTCTTACCACTATTTCAAAACCCTCCGATTCACTTTCCGCCGTTGATCTGATCTGCAGATCAACGGCCAGCGCTTAATCACATCGATGTATTTCAATCGTACGCACTTACCTGCCACCCCCGATTGAGATCCTCCGATTAGATCTGGACCGTCCACGTGTCCATATCGGACGGTCCAAAATCACCCCGCCTTATTTCTTCTCCCCGCTCTCCTTTGCCTATTCTGCGCCGATCTCCACCGTTAGATATTTTTATCCGACGGCTACGCTCCTCCCCCGCCATCTGAAGCAGTTTAAACCTATTTCCGCAGGATTTCTTAACTGTTTTTGTGTTTTGCAGGTGTTTTAATAATTTTCCATTATAGATTGAAGGAGAGCCGAGGGTTGGGAAAGACGTTTACTGTGCCTTCGGGCTTTCTAAAAAAGAACCGTTCACGGGCTCTGTATCAAATAATTTATCGATGTTTCATGGGAATTGATAACCTAAAGAGCCCTGCGCGGCCCTTCACATCGACAAGACACTGTTCTAATTCAAACACAGTTAAAGAGTATCAGTTTTGAAGACAGAGCATAGCAGATGAAGATTGAAGACAGTTTTTATGGGGATTACGGCTAAGACAGTTATCAAAAGCCTAATCCCCAATCTAAAACACAGTTTAAAGGAAAACCTAAGTGTTTTATCTGACAGAAAGGTTTCCACCGCTTCAACTGAGGCGAATTGATTCCTCAGCTACTACAAAGAGCCACCTGTCTCCTCAAACAATTCAGAACAGAGGCCGAAGTTATTGCTCGAAGGAATATCTGCCTCCAGCATTGCCAAGAAGTTATTTCTGCAAGAAAACCAATGCATAAATATCTACAGAGTTACTCCAAAACATACACAGAGCCTCAAAGTCAAAAAAAAAAAGCTTCCACCGAGCTTCGATATTTATTGTGAAATAGTTAATGTAGTGATCCACCTGTAAATTTCTCCCTCGAGCCTCTCAAAGGGCCGAGAATTCTTCACTCTGCATTAATTATCCTTGAGATATTTTGTTAAAATATCACCTCCTCATCTTCCTATAAGTACTTCTGCATAAGATGAGAAGTTGTTGGTTGCAAAACTTTGAAATACACTTGAGCTCGAGACTTCTATTTGTACATAGTGTTCACTGGCCCTTGAAGCTCTGTTTGCGCTAGAGTAGTTAGGTTGAATAGTGAAGATGATTGTTGAACTGAAACATTGGACTTGAAGATTGTAACTGGTTTGACATCAATATAAAAGCTGTTTCTTGGGATCCTAGTCTTTATCACTGGTGAAGTGCTTCTTTCTTTGTTAATTGTTTTCCTTCTATGTATGCCATATTGTTCATTTTCCCTCTGTAAAGAACAGTTTAAACAGGGTTAGGATTTTCTGTATAGCAGTAACCTTCTCTAGCTGAGAAATATTTATCTTAATGTTTTCTTCAGATTTGTTTATTTAAGAATGATTCAATACAGTTTAAACAGTTAGGAATGTTGGCATTCCCTCGTCCTTCTGTTTGCTCAAACATTGTTCTCAAATGTTATTTCCATTATTTGCTATTAAAGTTAGACTAGAGAAGATATGGTTTGCCCTGATTCCTAGATTCTTTTCTCCAAAGGCAGATTCTGAAAGTTTCCCTTGGTGTTGACTGAAAGAAGACTAGGTTTAAAAGTACTTTATCTGATCTTAAGTTACACTCTGTTTTTCTTATGTGTTTTCATACTTTCTGAAGGTAATTATGCGGATTACTGGATTGTTTGTCAATTAAGCTGCTTTAATAAGAACTTGCCCAAGAAGTCTATGGTTAGCCCTGTCCTTGGTTGGTTTTAAAATAGTTACTTAAAAGGCTTTTCTTGTTTGGACTGACTATAAATCCTCTGAGAAATTATTATCAGTTTCCACCCCTCCAACATTTTAATGCTTCCATTTCATCATTTTAATCTCAATAATCTTGTGGTATAGATAACTTGCCCCTTGGATCACACTTGATGTTGTTGTTCAATTAAAGCCCAGATATGACTCCATAGCCCAATGGACTAAAAACCAGCGTTATATATATCTATCTGCCAAAACTGTTCTATTTGCTTGCAACTTCTCACTTTTGAAACTTTTTGCACTTAGCACTTTCCCCTCAAGTAACATTTCATGCTCAACCATCCAAAACAAAAAAAAAACAAAACCCTTGGCCTTCATAACTAGCCTAATATCATTACCTTAAGCTTTTCAAAGACAATATTCATATTTGTACATATTGGAGAGATCCCTCTCCAGATTCAGGAGGGCTAGATCCTAGAATCCCAAAGTTAGTTGAAATGATGTTAACTCTGTGATTGGACTCTCCCAATATTGCTAATAAATTACAGAGACCTAACATGGTGTACCTCTATTCAATGAAAATATTTATGCCCTCTAGAAAGGAATAATTGAGGTCTATCTCTTGGTGCAAGGTTACAAAGTATGTGACACTGGTCAAAATGGATTTACATCAGCTACGGATGAACAAGGTAAGAATAATTTGGTAAATGATGCAAAAGAAAAGAATATTATTATCAGTGGAATTATTGAATTTTATTATCATAAGGTGTTGGGTTGTAAAACTGCCAAAAATGTATGGCACAAGATTGAGAATATATATGCAGGTGACTCAAATGTCAAAGAAGCAAAGCTTCAAATCTATAGAGAAAAATTTGAGCAACTCAGAATGAAAGAAGATTGCAACATTGCTGCATACTTCCAATACATTGATGAAATAACCAATACTCTAGAAGGATTGGGAGAGCCAGTTGACGAGAAAACTATTATACGGAATATTCTTAGAACATTACCAGGGAAATTCAACCCAAAGGTATGGGTCTTATAATACAGTGCAAATCTGGACAAACTCAGCAAAGAGGAATTACATGGAGTTCTCATAGCATATGAAATGAGACTTGATGAAGAAGAGGGTACTTCGCATCTAGAAAATGTGTTCGTTGCATCTAAGAAAACCAATAAGGATAAACAACCTTCAATTGAAAAGACATGCACCTGCAAGTGTCAAGAAAATGGAGATGATGAAGAAGGTCTTTCAAATGAAGAATATGCTTACTTCACGAGAAAACTAAAAATTGGTAAGGGAAAATTCAAAGGTAAACTTCCATTGATATGTTTCAGCTGTAATGAGGTTGGGAATTTTGCAGAAAAATGTCCAAACAAAAGTAATGGCAACTCAAAAAGAAAGAAAGGCTTTAAGAAATTCAACAAGCAAGGATCCAAAAGGAACTTTCTCTCTAAAGAAGATAGCTCATCATCCGATGAAGACAATGACAGTGAAGAAGAAGTGAATGAGAGAGTATTGTTTATGGCCAAGCATAATAAACCCAAGCACAATAAACAAGAGGTATCAAAAAATTAAGAAGAAGGATGGACTATAGAAGAATTTTATGAGGAAGCAATCAAGCTTATACAATATCTCAAGGCGGAGAATATCTGTTCCAATACTCTTGAAGAACAAGTTCAAGGTCTCAAAATTGAAGTTGAATAACACAAATGCATTGAAGAGTCACGTCAAAAGAAGCTGGAAGAAAGCAATCAAGAAAGGGAAGAATTAGAAGCCGAAGTAGTCTCGCTACGTGAGGAAGTGAAGAAAGGAAAAACTATCCAAAACTATGCCAACAGCTTTGAGGTGTCTTTCATTTTTTTTGTCTTCTTTCTCTTTTTAAATAGTGATTTATTTTAAACATTGTTTTTATGCCTGATTCAAGCTTTGAGACTTTATCCTTAATCATTCTCGAATTGCTGACTATGCATATCTACTTTATTTGTGGATTAGGCCTTTGATTCCCGAATTTGTGCCTTAATCTTTTTAAACTTTGTTTAGAAATTTTAATCTTCAGATTATGCTTTCATCCTGTGTTTTCAATGTTGATACTCTTCAATTAATTGATGTCCACTATGTTTGCTTTTTGCAGGTGTGAAAAGGGTTGTTGGAGAATAGTTTTGAAAAGTCAACAATCATGACTTATCAACCTTCTTAGAAGATGTAATTAGCACTTCATAACCCTTTAATTTGTACCAAAGTCCATAAGGATCATCATCTTTGGCCAATAACACTGTAATCATCTACGGGAGGGTTTATCCCTGTAATGTCATCTAGCAACTTTTTGATTATATTCACCAAACTTTTGTTTGAGGATTCTGCCAACCCATTACCTTGTGGGTAATAAGCAGTATAATGGCCCAATGTAATCTGATATTTATGATAGAATTCAACCATATTTTTGGATCCAAATGCAGTAGCATTTTCAGTGATAATCTTCCTAGGATAGCCAAATCTAGATAAGATATGATTTTCAAGGAATTTTATGATGACAGTTTTTTGGCTTGCCTAGAAGGGATGGCTTCTATCCATTTGGTAAAGTAGTCTGTTGCAGTGAGGATCCATTTATGTTGGGCAGATGAGGCTGGATCAATTTCCCCAATGAAGTCTAGACCCCACTTCTAAAAAGGGGCTTCAACAGTGATTGGATGCAGGGGTAAGGGAAGCAGTTTTCTTTTGCCTTCAAACAGTTGGCATTTGTGACATGAAATAATCATTTTGTGGACATCTTCAAAGAGGGTGGGCCAATAGTAACCAGCTCTAAGGATTTTATTGGAAATTGTCTCCCAATAGAGGTGGCCTCCACATTCTCCTTCATGTAATCCATGATTGATCTTATCTGCATCATTCTCAGGCAAACATTTAAGGAATAATCCACTAGAATTTTCCAATATAAACATTTATCCAAAATGCAGTAATTAACAAATTTCAACTTTAAAAAATCTTTCCTTCATTTTAGACAAACCAGGAGGTGTATTTAAATTGAGAAAAACATATAAAATATCAGCATACCAAGATGAAAACAGAAAATGATCTTCAATAATGGGAGTTGACAAATCCTCCTTTTCATCTAATGCATCTAACATGTTTATATCAACAACTTCAAAGTTTGACTCAGCCATTAATCTTGCTAGTCCTTGACCTTTTATGAGCTTAGTGGGCTTGATTTCTAAAACATATTCAAGTATCACAGCAATCCACTTTCCTCTTCTGCCATATGGATCCTGGGTTAAAATGTCTTTTACAACTAAATGTGGCACAAATGCAATTATGTGGGAATGTAAAATGTAAACTCTAAAATATTTTAAGGCTTTGACTAAGGCAAAGGATTTTTTTTCCATGATATTATACTTCAAAGGTGCATCTCTTAATGTCTTAATAAATAATTCAATTGGCTACTCTTGTCCCTTCAAGTTTTTTAGTAATAGGACAACAGCCACTGTGTGTTATGATGCAAATGAAAAAATGAAAAAATCCTTTGTAAAATCAGGACTAATGAGAAACTAGTGTTTTGGTTAATGCTTTTTTTACCATTTCAAATGATTTCTTTGCTTCTAAGGTCCATTTAACTCCTTCTTCCATTTTGAGCATATTTTTTATGTTTCTAAGGAGTTCAGCCAGATTGGGTATGAACCTTCTCAAGAAGTTACTCTTCCCAATGAAAGATTGAAGTTCCTTGATGTTTCTAGGATGGTTGATTTTCAATATACCATCAATCCTCTTTGGGTCTATCTTTATCCCCTCTTCTGATATGATGTGTCCAAGTATTTTGCCTTCTTGGAGACCAAACATTGTTTTCTTTAGATTTAAAGATAACCCAAATTTTCTGCATTTCTCAAAGACTCTTCTCAAGTGTTCTAGGTTTTCTTCATCTATTTTGGAAAAAAACAATGATGTAATCAAGGTAAATAATGATGAAGAAGCATAACTCTTCTGAGAATGCAATATCCATGGCTCTCTTAAATTTAGCTGCAAAATTCATTAAACCAAAGGGCATTTTCACATACATGAAAGTACCCCAAGGTGTGGTAAAGGTTGTTTTGATTTGATCATCAGGGTGTACCAGAATTTGATTGTAACCTGAGAATCCATCTAACAAAGAAATCCTTTAGAACCAACTACCCTTTGTAAAATGTGATCCATCTTGGGTAAAGGGTAGTTGTCCTTTAATGAGGCTCTGTTTAAGTTCCTAAAATCAATACGAAGCCTTATTTCTCCTATTTTCTTCCTAACTGACACAAGATTAGATACCCAATCTGAATATCTAACAGGGACTATAATTCTAGCATCATACATTTTCTTAATTTCTTTCTAAACCAGGGGTAATTGAACAGGGTTTATTTTGTGCAATTTTTGTCTATAGGGATTCTGTTTTTCTTTGAGGGGTATCTTATGCTGAATTATCTTTGTCATATGATTTTAGATCTTCATAACTCCATGAAAATACATCAAAAAATTCTCGAAAAAGCTCAATAAATTTCATTTTGATGTGAGCTGGAAATGTTTTAGACAGTTTGATAATTTTTGGTTTTTGTTCACTGCCTATGTTACATTCTTCTACTTCAGTTTCAACAGGCTCCAGTTTTGGTTTTTTGGCAACATCATTGAAATCAAACAATTCTTCTAATGGGACCAGTCCTTTTGGCAAGCTTTGAGTGTTAGATTGCAGCGTTTCTAAATTTTCTTTTTCCAAATCTGCACTAACTTCTGTTGTATGTTCAAGTTTATTATATAATATATTTATCTCAGCAATCTTTGGAGACTTTTCTTCCTTATCAAGTAAATTTTCTTCCATAGGACAGTCTAGTTCATAATTTGAATCTGAATTTGGTAGCTCAAATTAATTTCTGGACTATAAGAAGTCTTCTATTTGTTTATGTCCCTCAAATACCTGCCAGTAGTTTTCATTGTCTGGGATAGCCGACCTAAATTTGACTTGGGTGGTGCATTTCTTGGTCTCATAAGGTGTTAGACAAGTTCTAGCAGCAAAGGCTAAACCATTGGCAAGGACATTTTGGTTTCTTGGGACAAAGATAAGTTGGAATTCATCAGTTTTTTTTAATAAGTCCATGACATAATTTCTGTAGGCTCTAAGTCTGGGGTGTTTGGCACTATATTCCCCATTCCCTTGACTAATAATAAACTCTGAATCCCCATGAACTTTTATCCTTTTGGCCCCTAATTTATTCAATAAGTGTAGGCCTAAAAGGAGGGCTTCATACTCAGCTATGTTATTTGTACATTGAAAACTTAACCTGTAGGAATGCCCTTCAGCATGATTGTTTTCAGTGTTGTGTATCCATATGCCTACTCCTGCATCATTTCTAGTGCAAGACCCATCAAAGTTCATGTTCCAAAGAGGACTGTTCTCAGAATTAAGATCTATTTTATTACTGTCCTTTCTGCATTCTTCATCATTCTGTTCTGAACTAGGGTCTGTACTACATTTTCCTGAATTTTGTTCCTCAATTTTTTCAATGTTTTGAGGTTTTACTTCTTGTTTTTCATGATCTGCGTTGTTGGTATTACTGTTTTGGACCTCAAGACTAGTAATCTGTTTGTTGTGAATTTCTAAACTAGCAGACTACTTTTTAAGTTCTTCACCATTTTCCTCCTCATCAATGGTTGTAGCTATATTTGAAAGTGAAGTGATCACACATTTTTATGTTCCTTTACTGATTAGTTCTTTCTCTTTTGGAATATCATCATTAAAATGAATGAAAGAGTCAAGATCAGTGTGTATGGAGTAAAGAGGAGAGTTTTCTGGTCTTTCTTGGTTACTCACCATGTACTTCATGTGTGTTTCCCTATAAAGTCTTCTAGGTTGACTGAAGATAGGGATGGTGGCATAAGTCATATCCATTTGCATTGTGCCTTGTAACTTAGCACCTCATAATCTTGATGGGAGCATGCCATATTTGGGGGGTATATCAGCCACTACAATGTCCATCACTAAAGTCTTGGCTGGTATTTGGGCTAAGTTAACACAAAGGTCTTTGATTAAGCCTAGGTATCTTACCCTACTCGAATCAAAGGAATATAAATCTTTCTAGGGTCTAGTTACCTCTAAGCCTAATCTTTCCATTATTATTTTGGGCATGAGGTTGTGTGATGCTCCTGAATCAAGCATGGCATTGTGCAAGATATTTTCATGAATGTTTAAGCTGATGTAAAATGGAGGGGTTGTTCCTTCTTGAAATTTCCCTTCAATTTTTGGTCCAAAAATGAGCTCTGGGGTATCATCATTTAAGTTAACTATGTCATGAACATCTTCTATGTTCAAAGCTTTCAAAATCTTACCTCTATATACATTTTGAGTGACTAATTCCATAAGTGGAATAGAGATTTTGATCTTGGATACTTCATTCTGCTTGAAATATTTTTGATCCACTAATATTCACAACATTAAATATGATTTTTAAATAATAAAATGACTAATTAAAAGATTTTTTACCATTCATTTTTACCATTTGAAATTTGGAGCTCTGAACCAGTTTTTCCCCCAAACTTCAGAAGTTGATTGTGACAAATTCTGTTGACGGTTTTCCTCGTCGTTGAATCCAAGTTGGAGCTATAAACCTTCTCTTTCCTTCAGTATCATTTATGTTTCATTTCATTGAAAATTTTTATGGTTTTCAGCCCCTTGGGGTAAATTTATTTAGCTCAAAGGGAAATTTACCCTTGAATGTCAAAAGTACATTGCAGTGCACTGGAATTGAAGGCCAGGTGCATATGCAATGCACTATCCCTTGACCTCTGGTGCGATGGGAACAATTTCCATTTTGGTTTCTTGTTGTGTGCGCAAATTTTTCCTATTTTTTTTCATGAAATGGATCCTTGTGAGTCTTATGATAGTGTTTTAGGTATTCATTGGACCAAAATGATGATTACATGGAGGGAAAGAGAACATGAGGAATAGAACATGATTTCCCTAAATGATCTGAGTATGGTAAGATCCCTCAGAGACTGCGGGTTGCTAAAGTACTTTAGACTTTTAGGTATGAGGCAACAAAGGGAACTATTGGAGTTCCTTATTCGCTCATGAGATACAGTGATACAAGATTTTCAAATTGGGGACAAATTTGTCCCAATATTAGTGGAGGATACTTATTTTCTCATAGTATTATCAAGGAGAGGTCCACCCATTTCTCTTTCAGGATCTTCCCTTGGAGGAGAGACAGTGAGAGATTATATATTGTAGTATTGCAATCCATGGACTGAACCTACTAAGGATGGGAATATAAACATTTGTGATGTATGTGATTTTCCACTAAGGAATATCCTATTCACTATCACAAATCTTGTTGGTACCGCTACACTACATGTGGAAAAAATATCTTACATGCAGTATGCACTAGAGTGCTTGGAACAAACATTTTTTAACTGGGATGAAGTTTTCTTCTTTCAGATTAAAGAGTAATAGACCAAGGAAAAGGGAGGAAGGAAGAAGAATTTCAACTATGGTTTGATCCTGATTTATTTTTCCTTAGAGAGGATTCCATTGATGCAGCCCTAGCATGCTACACTAGGTATATTTGGCCCTAGAGACTAGACCCAAGGATGTAGAGATGGGTAGAAATGATGGCTAGACATGTTGGTCAGTCGACCATCATATTCTCAACTAAATTATTCACCTAGTTGAGACGACATATGGTTACCATCGATGATTATGCATATGCAGTTGTAGACTTCCAAGGAGATCCATACTTGGCTCTACCAGATGACGCTCAATGGGGTGCAATCGGTAAGAATGTTTTGACCATTTTTTTTATTTTTCTAAGGTTTATACATGTTTTTGTATTTCTATGTTTCCCAAGACTAAACTAAATTTTTGATGTAATGCAGATGTAGGTCAAGTTCGACAAGTGGGTCAACCAGAGCAGAGAGCAGATGAGCCAATAGAGAGGGTTGTTGGGAGAGAATTCCTTTAGGATTTGGATATGGCCGAGACTCTTGCTGAGCTACAGCAGAACATAGAGGGATTGACTCTTGGTGTTCCAGATTACCGGATCAAAGAGTTACCCATGATACTGCAGTGCTATACTATTGGCGTTCCTAATTGTTGGATGTGTTTATTGCGTAGGATAGCTAGATCAGTAGCATGTTATCATGAGCATCACTGGTTTACTTTTGAAATTTTGAGGTCAAATGACCAATGTCTATTGGGCACAAATTTTGTAAAAACCTATAACTATATATCTATTTGTTTTCAATGTTTTCCTATTTTTATTGCACAATCCTATTCAATTATGTGATGTGAATTGAAAATATGTCTTTTCATGTATTGAAAATGTCTATTTATAACATAATTCGCTAAGGAATCAATTAATGTGTTCAAGTTTCTGGAAATGTGTTGATATTTAATGAAATCAAAATGTCTTTCCAAAAGTCAAACTCTTAGGAACATATGATGTAGTCTTGGATTTTTGACAGTATAAGCAATAGTAAGTTGCAGTACCACAAGTTGTGAGTCTAACCTAACAATGATGCGATTAATACCAAATGCAATGGAATCAGAGAGAATTTCAATCAACGCAAGTACTCAATGATATTTTTTCTTAGATCGATTGATACAAATCCCTTGAAAACTCATTACCTCGTCGTTCAAAACGAAAATGGCACATGCTACAGAGGATATATTTTGTGTACTATGACTAGCACCATTAGCATACCCAACGAATGGTTCAAAATATTCAGACATCTGCAATGAAATGTAAAGCGGATTACTAACTTCAAGAAAACTCTAGAAAAAACAAACTAAAATAGTAAATGAAAATCAACAACATATATACAATATAATACAACAATTTACTACATTCATGTTTAAGCATAGTAACGTTTCAAATACAACCCATTTTGGGGCTGTGCCAATGGAATTCCATCATAATCTACTAACTCGTAGGCACCCTTAGCAAGAAATATTTTGAAAATATAGGGGCCATGCCATAACGGCTCAAATTTCCATGTACTTATTACATCAACTTCCTGATCATAAATAAGGACCATGTTACCCTATGATAAGATCTGAGGTTGGACATGCTTGTTGTGTTGTGCTTTTATACATCTCTTATGCACTTCGTTGGCCAATGCATCTTCATGACATGTTTCATCAAGATGGATGAGGTTAAAAAGGTGTGCTTATTCAGAAGAGGTGTCAGGTAACAAGCCAACAGTGAGTTTTAATGATGGTATTTCACATTGGATAGGCAAGATAGCTTCCAGACCATACACCAATTGAAAAGGGATAAATCCGGTTGGGTTTCTTACCAAGGTTTGGTATTCCCAAAAAGCCGAGTATAGGATCAAATGCCAAATTCGCTTATGAAATCCTATCATTCGTTGAAGAATTCGTTTAATAATTTTGTTAATAGCCTCAACTTCCATTGGATTTCGGATAATAAGGAGTAGAACTATCATGCGACAACCCTAATTTTCCAGTCGACTCATTCATCATGTGATTGCAAAAATGCTCCCCATGATCTATGACTATAGCCTGTGGAACACCAAACCATGAGACGACATGATTGAAAAAGAATAATGTAGTTGTTTCATCTGTGTTGTTGAATGTAGGCATCGCTTCGGCCCACATGGTAAAGTATTCTACTACAACAATAATATAACCATTCCCCCCGGATGAATGAGATTTGCAGGTCATTAATTCAATGCCCCATTTTGAAAATGGTCCCAAAGGGATAACATGATGCATCAGCACTAGCGATTTGTAGAACTTACGATAAAAAATCTGGCACACGTGACAACTTTTGACTGCGAGGATGTAGTCATGAAATATGGTAGGCCAAAAGTAACCAGAACGAAGTATATTTTGCGCGGTAGCATATCCAAACAAATTTCCACCACAATCCCCAGCATGACAATGATTTAAAACCTTCTCAGCCTCCTCATGAGTGATGCAACTCCTTAAAATTGTATCGAAACCATGACGATAAATTGTATTTCCGATGATCATATAATATTTTTCTTGGTATCGAATACGTCGTTGTTGAGAGTGAGAGGTATCTAGCCAAAAATTCTAGGTTTGGAGATAAATGATAAAATCCCCATACCAAGTATCATATGATCCGATCAGAAACAAAGACTCATCAAGAATTGATGGTTCCGATGTAGTAGTAGTACTATCACAAGGAAGGTCGCAAAGAAGCTCAGCCAAAACTAAAGACTTCTTTGACTTGAATTTGATGAATTCCAAATCAAATTCCTATAAAATGACAATCGATTTTAAATACTTTCCCTCAACAATTGACATGAAAGAATGTAATTCATGGGGTTGCAGTCTGAAATGACAATGGTCTTCGAGAAGAGGATATAGTGGCGAAGTATTTGGATAGCTTGAACAACCGCCAAGGCGAGCTTTTCAATGTATGAATACTTCACTCCTGTATCATTGATATTATGACTCAAATAATATATCGGATATTTTGTCCCATATTCTTCTTGGACCAATACAATAGCAATGGTCGTATCACACGTGAAAATATATAATAAATAATCTCTTTGATAATTGGGGGGATACATTAATGACACCCAGATAAGTGTATCCTTGACAGCATCAAAATAAGTTTGTGCAACCTTAACCCAATGGAAGGGAATCCGCTTTCTCAAGAGCCGAGTAAATCCTTTAGCCATTTCGGCATAGTTGGGTATGAACCTCCTTAGGAAGTTAGCCCTTCCTTGAATTTTTTGTAGCTGAAGAAAATTTGATGGTGTAGAAAAATCAAGAATGGCCTGGACCTTCAGTGGGTTGATTCGAATTTCTTATTTTGAGATGAAGAATCATAGAAAATGACTAGAATCAAGAAAAAACACACATTTATGTGGATTGAGGCGTATTTTGTAGTGTCGGTAGTGTAGAAAGATAGCTCTTAAATGCATCAGGTGATCAGTCTGGTTTCGTGAATGTGCGGGTAAATCATGTAGATAGGGTTGAACAATGTGATTGATGCCATTGAAAGCATAATCCATTGCTCTCTAAAAAGTTTCCCCATCATTATTTAAATCAAATGGGAGTTTCCGATAAGCGAATGTGCCCCAGTGACAGATGAATGTTGTCTTATATTGGTCCTCTAGGCAGATATTGATTTGATTGTAGCTAGAAAATCCATTTATGAATGAAAATATTTCACATCCAACACAATCGTCAATAATCTGGTCAATAAAGGGAGTAGGATAGTTTTCTTTTGGACAAGCAATATTGACATCCCGATAATCAACGCACAGACTGATTGCCCCTTGGTTCTTCATAACAGGAACAATATGGGAAACCCAATCAGTTAGCGGAACAAGGTAAATGAAACCAGCATGAAAAAAAATTTCAACTTATGCTTTAATGGCAATAGCCTTCTTCAGATGAATAGGATGAAGGCATTCATGTATCCGTTTGAAATCAGGGTACATGTTAATGGTGTGTTCAATGATACTAGTATCTATGCCTGGAATTATCTCGTAAGACCCAGAAAATATATCACAAAATTCACAAAAGAGAGAGCGATAAGTTTTGAGTTCTAATGGAGAACAAGACACATCGACATAAATGTTTTATATGATGTCGGGTTTGTTCAGAATATCGATAGAAATGGTTTCTTCAATATTTGATAAGTTTCACTCAGATTCAATTGCATTAATGGGAAAAGAATTTGAAAAGAAATTGTTGATCGATGGGTGATA
This sequence comes from Pinus albicaulis, assembly GCA_034641835.2. Taxonomy (NCBI): domain Eukaryota; kingdom Viridiplantae; phylum Streptophyta; class Pinopsida; order Pinales; family Pinaceae; genus Pinus; species Pinus albicaulis. The sequence goes on from CM076577.1 coordinate 538,356,476, forward strand.
TAATTCAATAAGATTATCTTCTTCATAATTCTGAAGATGGGAACGATGACGATGATATTCCCATGGTTCTCCTTTTGGCACTATGGATTCCACAATATTCTCATATGTCAAGAAAGTGAATGAAAACGGATCATATGGAGTACCAAAATATAATGAATGATTAACCTGAACGACCGGCAACGATGATTCCAGATTCGCTGCCCAAACCATGTAGATTTTTTTCTATGCCAGCTCAATTGGTTTGGGCGGAAAATATTCATCCAACATGACAACTTAAGAATCACTCGTAATATTCCTTAAGCTAGATGGAGTGGAATATATCATGTAGCAGGTCTCTATGTTTTCAATTTATGCTGACATCGCAGGCGGCAGTAATGCAAAGGTTCCCATGAGGGAGGAATCCTTTAAGAGTCCTACACCAATGCTATGAAGTGGTAGTTGGGGTGCGTGAACAAACAGAACACTTCCAGTTACCTGGGAACTGGAGGCAAAGAAAGATAGTTGATTGATGATTGTCATAACACCTTTATGTGGAAAGGCAATCATTTTAAAATATGTAGAGACGATCACAATCATAGCATATACCTATGGCCTTCCGAGTAAAATGTTGTAATCAAGGGGTCTGTCAATGACCTAAACTTCAACATTTATTTTTTTTCCCCCTAGTTCAACATGCCAGTTATTGATGATACCACAAGGCTTATATGTACGTCCATTGAAAGATTTCAATGTCGTAGGCAATTGAGATAGCCGCAGCGAGCCAAGTGGCTTCCAGCAGTTTAGAGACATAATGCATGTAGATTCTCCCTCATAAATAATAGTACGATGAACGAGGTGATTGAAAAAATTTACTGGGATGTAGAATGCCAATTCTATTGGTAATTGCGGCACATAGACTGTATGATTAAAGACATAAGATTGGAATCTGTCAAATCAATTCTACCAATTTCTGACAACAAAGTCTGTTTCTGGGAGGGACAATTTTGAAGTACCTCAAGCGTCGAAATAGTTGAAGGGGATTGAGAAAAATATTCAACTCTATTATAATTTTGAGCAGCTCAAGCTTGAGGATTGAATGTCGATTTACAGACGACTCACTTCAGTGGATTTATTGTTAACTCAAGAAAAAAAGTTGCAGGAATAGATTCTGTAGATAGATTCGTGGTTGAGGTAGCAGGTTGATCAGTATCTTGACTACTGTAATATTTATTATGCGTTGACACTGAAACATCATTTTTTAACTTCGTGACAGATGGCATAAACACTTGGCAACTAGAAGCTAGATCTGTAGCAACCAAATTTGTATCTGGATTCGGAAATGGATCTGTCAACACAATGGATGCATGTGAGGTCTTAATCAATTTTGAGACTTAGGCGTTGTGAGGACAGTCTTGAACAAAGTGCTCCCTATTACAGATTATGCAAGGGTAACAAGGTTTCTGATTTCCATTTTGTTGATCAGATGATTCTTCCTACAGGGTTTAATTTTTATTTTTCTTTGATTTTCCTTTTTTATTACTTCTGATTTTTTTGTCACTTTTTCCTTTTTCAGATGAAACAGCATGAATTTCGAAAGAAGGTGCAGCATCATATGCAGTAGATTGATGTGTGATTGCAATACTGATCATACCGTCGCTGGCATGAGAGTCCTTAGATGGATGAGGACCAGTAAAATTATATTGTGGTGGGTTGGGAATTTTCTCGTAGAGCACGCCAGACTGAGTATAAATAAAATATAATTACTAGGCACAAGAAATGACCTAATCTTCAGTGACGAAGCCACCCTTAGCCACATCCTCAGTTACATATGGTAAAAGGGACATAATGAACCACTCAGCAAGGATATGATTAGGAACAAATGTCTTGACCATTCTACGACGACTGTTGTGTAGGTAAATCCCCTCTCCGAACAGAGGTGATCCATCTAGCCCTAGGGTGGGTCTAGCAGAAAGAGGACATGCTAATTTTTTGATTCCTAGTTAATGAATGAAACTAAGTCGGGATATATATCCTACCTTTGTTCCAACGCAAATGTCATAGTTGTGGCAGTGATCTCCTGATCTTCACCCTGGTGCATCACGGCCCTTCAACAATGGTACTCAGGTCCCTGCACAAAGATCAAAGAGAAAAACCAGCATACAAAACAATATTTTCATTCATAACTATCTAATTATTCAAGGATAATTAAAGGTATTCTGAAAGATCAATCACATCAACACAATATGGGAACCAAAACATCAGTCGTGTATTAATTAAGAGAAAGAAAGAGATTACAACCAAATGAGCCTTGATGTCACAGCCTCCTTCAGTGGGTTCAGTCAAAACACGTCTCGAGCATTCATGAGGGAATTTAATGTGGCGAGGAAATAATCTTAGACTATCTCTCGACAAGGGTCTCTCTCTCTACTCTATCTCACACCAGTTATATTAGAATGTTCATCTATTCTCCAAAATGTTTAGCTAGTTGCATCTATATGAGAGAGATGTATTCATAGAAGGGGAGGAGGTGGTTGGGGTCCCTCATATCATGGAAGGAAGGCCTTATCCTTTGGGAGGCTGCAAAAAATGTAGGAAACAAGAAGCCAAAGGAAGGTGCTCGACGTTATTTAGTTGAACAACCCATGTTGACTCGCTCATGAAGTAGTTAGCAATGGAGACTTTGCTTCTATATTTAAAAAAATTTCCAAAAATAGTTCGACGTGGGTAGTCCACTGAGACAAAGTGCCAATGGGCATGGGGCCCAGTGCTAATTTCCCTTATCGACGTGAGGCCATAACTTCCTTCCAGCGCAAACCCAAAATCATATGTTTTTTATGGCCTATTCCAGGAATATTCAACAGAGGAAATGTTCTTCTCATGGCAAGCGATGCAATGACACTTTTGCAAGGCATGACACTATTAAAAAGTCACAGAAATGACCCTCCAATGTGCGGGATAGGGATTGCAGGGATGGTGACAAAATTTTGTGTAACATATGCCCCCTAAAGCATGAGGTCCGAGAGAGAGGGAGGAGTGAAATGATTTATGAGAACACATTCAAACCAAACATCACCATTAGAAGACCTGAAAGTACAAATACAACTGATATCTTTGATACATGAACATGTGGCATGGGCGTAGCCATCCATAATAGAGTACATATAAAACTGACACCTGAGGTATGGACACAGCCATCTAGCAGTAAGGATCAACAAATAGACTAAGGTATGGTCGTAACCATCCAATCAAAAGATTCATGCATATAGTCATGATATACCAAAATAATCTCACAGCCTAGATTTCATCAGACAAAACCCAACGTCTTGCTCTCCATCTCGACCCAAACAAGTACAAATTCAAGCATGCGAACATGTCAGCTGAAGTCGAACATGCAAGAAAATCACCTAATTACTAGCCAATGGTGAAAGATGTTAACAAGCGTGAGAGAAACCACCAACAATGAGAATGTCTCTCAAGGTAAAAAAAGTACAATCCACGAAATGTGAACAGTGATCTGGCGTCGAACACCCACAGAATCACTCAATCGAAGGCCAATCATGAGGACCTGTTGTCTAATACGAAGAAGTTTCCATTGAGGCATGCAAGCTCCAAGGTATCAGAAGGGATTCTCTAGATCAACTTCCTGGATAATGAGCATAAGTCGACAGGAAGTGAATTGGTCAAAGGAGGGCCATAATTTTTCTCACATCATTGACATGAAACAGAGGAAATGATGTTCATGAATCAGGACCAAAAATAGAACCAGAGGGAGGTTGAAAACTGAAAACAAAAACTTCTCTTGAACATATCAGCGACACAACTTCGAGTTTGGCAGAATTTGACATCAAGGGATCTGAGGTCATGATGACGTGGAAAAGAGAATATGAGAGGTCAAAGAAGATTACCAAAACCCATGGAGGCAAAATATGATGAAATGAGATGTCCCCAACCCGACACGAATGCAGATGAGTGTCATGTTTAAGAGTGACATACTGCCGATACGACTGAGAACTAGTTCCATTTTCCCCCACCATTGCTGGCGAGTACCCCAATTATTTTTGGAAAACAAGCTTGAATGGGATAGCATATGCTTGTAATGTAAGTTTTTCCTTCGAAAAAATCCATCCTAGCACATTTTACGAGCCCTACGAAAGAGGAACTCGGTAACGTCATGGTGACGGTTTCCGATGTCATTTAGGTTTTAACGAGTCTAACAAAGGAAGAACTCAGCATCTTTTCATGTTTAGAGAGTTTGAAAATAAACAGAAAAGAAAACTCTAGCAGTCCCTTTTCGTGGGTAGTCTCACAGATCCAGAAAGGTAGAAAACTATGTCTGAGAGAATCTCTTAGTTGTGATTGGCTAAGGTATTCCTTTTTTGTAAATAATCTATCCCAGCACAAAAAAGGGGAAAACATACACTGGGTAGATATTTTTTCGCAACTATTTAATGAGTTCAAAATGACAAGAGTCTCAGAAATCTTTTCAATTTTCGAGAGCCAGAAAAGAGCTGAAAGATGACTCCAACAGTGACATTTTCATGTTTTTACCGAGTCTGAAAATTATAAAATACAACTTGTTACTTCATCATCGTCACATCGAGGACCTGTCGCTGCATAAGAGATGGACATAAAACCCATTTCTCAAAACAACATAGCATAATAATTCAAAAATACACTTTAAAACCTAATTAGGGTTATGAAAAGTTATCAAATTCCAAAAATGGTAAAAAATAAATTACTTTTCACTTTTACCTCTTGTGAGCAATTTTTTACCCTTTTTCACTGTGATTTTGCAGAGCTGACAGCGGGCAATCCGGAAGACCAATCTTGAATCTGTTTGTTCCAGGTAAGAACTCACACCCTTTCTTGAATTTTGATAGCATTTTCATTACATGCAACCCCATTTTGTAAATATATGGGGGGATTTTGAAAATCTAAGGCACAGTAGTCGGCGCGAGTATCGGGCACGAACTCGTGCCAATCGGCCTAAAAATTGAACGGGGGCACGCCAACCGCAACAACCATTTTTAGCATTTAATTTAAAATAAGCAAGCCCAATTTAACCATTCAAAAGAATTGGATTTGGATAATGACAACCATATGGATGTTTTTGCAAGTGAAAAAGGACAAAATGGTGATTGAATGGAAATAACGAGAACACAATGTAGAAGATGAGGAAGCCATGGGAAATGTGAGATGCATGGAAGCTCTCAGAGTTTGCGGGCTCAAGAAATTATTCATGGCACCCTGTCTTAGAGCTCAATTGTAGTTGTTGTGGTGATTGATCATTGTTTGGGAAATTGATCAGGAAAAATTCATTATTCATGACCAGAAACTTGAGATTGAGGTCTTAGATATTTATTTCATAACCAGATTGTCACGAAGGGGGTAGTACCAATCATGACCGGTACTCAGCCCACAATGGGAAAAATGGCTATGGTTATTGACAGAGTGTGACGAGGACCATAAAAATGATCCAAAAGCAAGAAGGTGGATATCCAAACCATTCCCAATTTGGCACTCAGAGTAGTGCTACACACCATCACACGAGCTGTTGGATCTCATGCTCCGCATGAGGCCACAAAAACACAGCTACTTATTGCAGTGGATTGTATGGAACTGACACTCTACAATTGGGCAGAGGCAGTAACAATAAACATCAAATGCCAGCTGACAAAATGCAATAACAGCAAGCTAAACCAGTTCTGGTACGCGTCCATATTGGTACATTTCATCTTAGAACGGTTACCAATCTTCCAACGTCAGGAGGTAATAGTTCTGACACCACCAACCCTAGAGCCATGGATGGTCTGTTGGGAAGCTTTGATGCCAAGGTTAGGGGGTAGTCAACAGATGTCCTGGAGACTAGAGTTCCTTGAGTGGCTCCACTGACAACTGATTGTCGTGGAGGACTGGCCCTACTCTAGCACAGATTTCACTGGTGACTCAGATCTCCCACTCCTGGAAGGAGAGGATTGGGATGAAGTACTGGGTAAAACTCATTTTTTATTTTGATGAGTATTATGATTTTTTTTTTTTATGCATATTATGATATTAATATATGTAATTGCAGATGTTGGCCCAAAGAGACCTACAGGTATTTCCCTGATAACGTAGAGGATTCCTTGCGATTTTGATGTGATCCCTCATGGTGAGGGAGGGGAGGAGGAGAAAATCATACGCAGCTTAGATGGAATCTCCCGTGGGATCCCGGGCTATGTGTGATTCGATGATTTTTCTCATGCATACCAGAGACACACTGCAGGGGTGTCAAATCGTGTTTACCGCTTATTGAGGCAGCTTGTACGGATAGTGACGTGCTATCATGAGCATCACACCAACTAGATATATATGTTTTTATTTCCGCATATTTTTTGAGAGATATGATGTCTCAGGATGTAACCAAAACACACATATTTTTTGAACTTATGATGCATGTGAATGCAAACACAAGATATATATATATATATATATATATATATATACATCTACTTTCCTATATGAATCTTGTCATGTGATGATGATGTTTTACAAATTATGCAAATGTCTATCTAACAGAATATTAGCTACTGTATTAGTTAATGCATTCATTTGTCTAGGAATATGTTGATATGTGATGTAATCAAAATGTCTTTCCAGTAACTAAACACGAAAATACAATATTAAGATGTGAGGATGTCTAATATAATAATTCCCATCAAGCTGAAGAACAATAAGCTATGATTCTATGTTAACAATCAATGCATGAATGTCGAGAGAAATGGACTCTGTTAATAGTTCAATAATAGCACTATATTCAACAACATTATTTGTAGTTCGTCCTACACAAATACCTTGTAGATCTATCAACTGACCAACAGGATTATTAATCACCCAAGCTGCAGAAGACAAATTCTGGGTACTACGGGATGCACCATCTGTGAACTGACATAAGGAGTAATATACATCTTCACAATAATAAATGACCCAATAAGCAGGAAAATGCTCGCAAAGCACACCAAGCCAAAAATGTACAAAAAGATGAAAAAAACACTTATGTACAAAGAAACATGCACGAATGACTCATGCATAATATTTTTTGAGATACAACCCATTTCTGGGTTGATTCAGAGGATAACCTTCGTAATCAATAAGCTCATAAGCCCCATTCTACAAAATGCGCTTAACAATGTAGGGCCCATGCCACATGGATTGGAATTTTCCTACCCCCAGCTTATCGTGAGCTTGGTTGTATAGGAGGATGAGGTCTCCTTCTATGAAGGAATGAGGGGAAATCGACTGTTCAAAATGAGCTTTGACTTGCTTTTTTTGTGCTTCTATGACCAGAGCAGCAAAGCAGTGAGTTTCATCCAGCCTCTCTAAATATAGGATACGCTCTTCTTCCTGCGATGTATTCGGTAGCAATTCTATAGCTATATTGAGAGAAGGTATTTCACATTCAATAGGAAGGGTAGCTTACAGACCATAGATAAGCTGGAATGGAGTGAATCTGGTCACATCCTTCACTGAGGTTTGGTAAGCCCAGGGAGTTGAAAACAACATGAGATGCAATTTTGTCTTGTGCATCCCAATCGTATGTTGAAGCATCGTGACAAGAACTTCATTTACGGCCTCAACCTAGCCATTGTCCTAAGGGTAGTACGACATTAAACTATCGTGATGCAGACCCAACTTAGAAGTCAACTCATCCATCATGTAATGACGAAAATGAGACCCATGATCGGTAACGATGGCTCGAGGGACACCAAACCTAGTAATGACGTGATTGAATAGAAATTGAGCGGTTGTCTTACCGTCAGCTGTAAGTGTAGGCATTACTTCAGCCCATTTCGTGAAGTAATCAATGATGATGATAATATAGGCATGCCCCCTGGCCGAGTGAGGGTTACATGTCATAAAATCGATGCCCCAGTTTTCAAAGGGACCAATGGTAATGACAGGGTGAAGATGTGAGGGTGGCACACGCATCTTGCGCTGATTAATATGGTAGGCATGGCACTTACAGACAGCGACAATGCAGTCTTTAGAGATGGTGGGCCAAAAATAACCAGCACAAAGAATATATTGTGCAGTAGCATATCCAAACATGTGAAAACCATAGGTGCCACTGTGCACTCATTCAGGACCCTTTCAGCCTCCTCAAGCTTCAATCACCAGCAAAGAACGGAATCAATTCCAATGCGGTGGAGTGTATCTTTGACTATGCGATAAGGTTGCGAATTATGGCGGATGCGTCGGCAGGAATCCTTCGCCAACCCAGATCAGAAGGTAGAAGTCTGAAGATATACAATGATATCACCGTACCAAGGATTGAGAGTTCTAATCAGAAAAAGTGTGCCGTCCGTAATGCGTTCCTCAGAACCAGATGGAGCAGAATCGGAAGGGAGAGATTAGATCAAATCAGCGAAGACCAATGACTTCTTCAACTTGGTGATAGTGAACTACAAATCGAACTCTTGGATGGATAAAAGTCCACTTCGATTCTTTACCCCCCAGAAATTAACAAATCAATATGTAAGTCATAGGGTTGCAATCAAAAATCACAATCACCATACGCAACAGAATGTAGTGACGAAAACATTGAACAACTTGACCAGCAGCCAACGCCAACTTCTCGACATGTGCATAGTGCATCTTAGTATCGAGAAGGTTACGAGACACATAGTAAATTAAATGCTCGTCGCCATCATCATCGTCTTGTAACAAAATAATGGAAATCATGCTAAATGTGATGGCCAAATAGAGGGAGTAATCACGATGATAATTTGGAGGACGCAATAGAGGAGCATTGACCAACAACGTATTTAGTGCATCAAAATACTTTTGAGCGATCTCATCTCAAAGGAATGGGACACCCTACTTCAGTAATCGTGTAAATCCTTTGGCAACTTCAGCATATTTAGGTATAAAACGTCATAGGAAGTTAGCTTTCCCCTTCAAACTGTGCAGCTGATGTAAAGAGGAAGGAGAGGGGAGATTAATAATAGCTTTAACTTTGAGTGGATCAAGACGTATCCCATCTTTGGAAACGATAAAACCTAAGATTCTACCAGATTCAATGCAGAAGACACACTTATGCGGATTAAGCTAGATGTTATAGCTTCGAAAATGAAGAAACATCTGACGGAGATGATCAGGGTGGTATATACGCTTAATCGAATGAGCTGGAAGGTCATCTAGATAAGGCTGAAAAATGTACTAGATATTGTGAAAATCATATGACATTGCTCGCTGAAATATAGCCCCAGCATTTGTAAGACCAAAAGGGAGATTTTTATATGCAAAATTACCCCAAGGATAGATAAATGCGGTCTTGTGTTGTTCGGCCATAGAAATGTTAATTTGGTTGTACCCAGAGAACCCGTCCATAAGGGAAGAGATCTCACTCCAAGCACATTCACCAATGATATAGTCAATAAAAGGAGTGGGATAATTATCATTAGGGCAAGCATGGTTAATATCGCGGTAATCAACGCAGACACGAATAGTTCCCTACTTCTTATCCACATGCACGATATTAGAAACCCATTTTTTCAAGGGAATCAGATAGATAAAACTAGCTTTAAGAAGTTTTTCAACTTCACCCTTAATAGTGGTCGCCTTTCTAGGGTGCATAGGACGAAGGTGTTGGCGAACAGACTTCACACCAGGATAGGTATGAATCTCTTGCACCACAATACTTGGGTCCATGCCGAGAATTTATTCATAAGACCATGCGAATATGTCACGAAACTTGTCGAAGAGACTAGTGTAGACCTTGATCTCATTGGGAGAATAGGTCACCCTATTATGGATGATCTCAACAACCCCTGGTTTAACGGAGATGTTGATAGGCATCGTCTATGTAATGTTTACCAAGTTACCTTCGGCAAGGACTTCATGTGTCAAGATGGGAATTTGAAGCGAAGGAGAAGGAACTTGAGAATAAAATCTCTCGAGACACATAGACATGGCCTCAAGGCCAACCATGAACAAGGAATGATGATGACTATCATCCTAAGGAAGATCTTCAAGTGACATAGTTTCCACGATGGCTTCATTCGAGGGAAATATCTCACTTAAAGGATAAGGTGAATTTGAATCGTTGAGCCAAGGGGACTGAGAATAAATGTCAAGAGACATACTCAAGGGAGAATGATCAGGAGGTGGAGGATCCGAAGTCGAAATCAATTCTCAGTAATCAATCTCGATAGGATTGAATGACATCGAATCTCTAAATGAATCGATCTGTTTGGGTGAAGGGATGATCCATGGATTTTCAGACCTAGAGATCATATTAACCTAAATAGTGTTAGGTGGAGGTAGAGGAAAAATTCCCATTAGGGTAGGATCTTTGAAAATACCTGGCCCTATACTCTCATAAGCTGTATGAATTTGATCGACATACAGAACGTTTCTCTTGAAATATGAAGAAGTGAAAAAATACAATTGATCGACAGTAACGATCTTTCCTTCGTGTGGAAATCACAAAACACGAAAGTGGATAGAATGCACAACATGGCCTAACTCCAACTGTGATCGAGGAGAATATTGTAATTGAGCTTGGCGTCAACTACTTCAACCTCGACATTGATTGTTTTCCCTTCTAGAGTAATCAGTAAACTGGCAAGAACACTGACAAGTTTAGATTCCCTTCCATCAAATGCTTCTAGGGCATTCAGAGATGAATTAAGAGTTGGAGAAATAATAGCTTTATAGCAAGAAGATGACATGATGCACGTAGACACACCCTCGTCCACGACCGCTCGATGGATATTCAGTCCATTAATCCCAACTTGGATGATGAGCACAAGCTCGTGAGGCAGACGTGGGACAAAATTCTCCAAGTCGAAAGTGATAAGGCTTGAATTAGCGGGATCAACCCCACTAGCTGTAGATAGCAAAGCCTTCCATTGAGACAGGCAACTCTAAAGCACTTCTAATGCAGACATAGCAAATGGTGCCTGAGCGAAATCCTTAATAATATTGTAATGTTATGCAGCACATGCGTTAGGATTGTAAGAACACTTATGGAGAACACCTTTGGAAGGTGGCCATACAATGGGCTCAGTACTGAGCCTTTCAATCTGAAGAGGGCTATAAGCAAGCGGAGGAGGAGGACCATTAGCGATCTCTTTCCCTAATGTATGACGCGGTTCGGTATAATATTTAGACCGAGTAGAAATAGAAACGGTTGCATGCCCCTTCATCATGAAAAAATGAGAGCCAAATGGGGGCAGAGGACTGAGGTTTCTCTACCAACTGAATCTGCTATGATGGAAATGGTTCTTTGAGAATAACTAGAGTTCCTTGGGTGCCTTTGAGAAATCGACTCACTTTGGCCCGTCGAGGACAGTCCTTGGTGTAGTGCTCTTCATCAAAAATCAAGTAAGGATACTTTGGTTTACGTTGCGAACCATCATTAGCATGAGGTTCCTGGGAATCCTGTTTTAGGGTATCGGCTTTGGCCTTACCTTTACCCTTATTTTTACCCTTGGAAGCGTTATCTACTAGATTCACCTGAATGGCATTGAATTTCACAGTTTTACCAGATTTCATGACCGGATGAAAAGAAATATCATTGGAAGGAGTAGATTTTTGCTTCCTAGGATTCGAAGGAGAGGAAGAAGACTTCTGAGAAGTCTGAGACATGGAACCAATGATACCGTTGATAGATGATGTCCTTGGTGCTTTGGAAGTCCCATATCTAAGAGCATCAAGCAAGAGTTCATACAATGTGCCAGACTGAGAGTACACATGATCAAGGTATTGGGCATGAGCAATGGCTTATTCCTCAGTGGCGCACACCCCCATAGCAATATCCTTAGCAATCGAAGCAACGAAAGAGGTAGTGAACCAATAAGTTAGAAGCTGATCAGGAATCTCAAACTTGATCAAGTGACGACGATGCCTTTGTTCATGAATGTGATCCGAGATATGAGTAGCTCGATCTTGTTTCAAGGAAGTGAGGAGGTGTGTCTCAGTTTCATACCGAACCGGTAACTGAAAATGCATGAGAAACGCCATGGCTAAAGGGTTTAAATCTTGGAAAATGCCACGAGATAATTCAATGTACCACTTGGTAGTTGCACCAGTAAGAGTCCTTTGGAAAATACAAAGTCGAATGGAATCGTCAACCCAAGAGTTAGAGGAACACCAAAGATGGCATGTCATAACAAGTGCTTGGGGGTCTTCTCTGGACTTGCCCTCAAACTTGGGACAATCACCAGGAATTTTGGTTGGAACTGGAGGCCAATATGGGTTATAAAGAATAGGATCATTCGTCAACTTTGATACATTAGGCAATTCCTACATCACTAAGAAAGGTAGTTGAGGATTGAAAGGCATTACAGGTCATTGATAAAGACCAGTATTATCATTCCACCCAAGTTGAGAGAAATTATGCCCCCATATGTTTTGTCCCAAAGGATTCTATCCATAGGGGTTATAAGCCTGAGATTTCTTCCCATACTTGGGTTGAGGACCGGGATATTGATTCTGAGCATACCACTGAGGTCCTTGCTTAGCAACAGATGGATTTTGCTGTGGAATGTAAGCATTGCCTTGAGGTGAATTATACACCATATGGGATTGACGTTGAGGATAATATGTGAAACCTTTGGGCGCACTATATATTTTCTGAGATTAACCTTGAGGAGGGTAAGTAGCGCCTTGAGGTTGAGCGGGTTGTGCCTACAGAGCAGGTTGACCCAGATACTGAGGTTGGGCAGGTTGTCCCTGCAGAGTAGGTTCGCTTGGATACTGAGGGCCATGGGGTTGACTTTTTGGAAAAGGTTGGCCTGTTGGTTGGGATGGTCCAGGTTTCCCCTGAAAACTAGGTTGACCAAGTGCAGGACCGTAGGGTTGTCCTTGTTGTACAATTTTTTGGCCTTGTTGAACGTAACGTTGATGTTGTTTCAGAAAATTTCGTCCCTGTGGTGGATATATTTTCCCCCCGGGAACATAAGATACTCCCTATTGGAACTGAGATTTACCAGAAGGACCATAGGGTTGTCCTTATTGGGCTAAATTTTTTCATTGTAAGGGTTGTCCTTGCGGACCATAAGGTTGTCCCTATGGACCTGTGGGTTGTCCCTGTTGGACCAAAGGTTGTCCCTGAAAGGGTTGTCCTTGTAGGCCCGAGGGTTTCCTCAGCTGGTAAAAAATTTGATTGGGATCAATCGGAGGAAAATAGATAGGATTACCATATACATCATAATGATGTGGAGGATTTCCAGAAGCTTGTGACTATTTAGAACCCTAAGGTGTAGAATTCTGCAGTTGAGGATTCGGAGCGGGAGCATAACAGCTAGGAATAGAAGTAGAGCCCATGGATGCATTGCACATAGGATTTATTTCCATAGCTTAAGTTTGTCATCCACTCATGGTGGGCATAACAGGTATCGTGGGATTGATGAAGATAAATCGACAAATAGCAGAAGGTCCTGACGACGAAGTCATACTAACAATCGGTGCAGATGGAGCCACACAAACGGTGGGTTGGACCAGGACATTCCCAATACAGCAAAAGGTGAGCTTCCTATGGGAGTTGAGGTACTGGACAGTGTCATGGATGCGACACCCGAAAGGATATGACCCAAAGTATGATAACCGGGTGGAAGAGACGTTGGTTTTGGGGAAGGTTGATTGGAGACATACCAGATATCTTCTAGGAAAAGATAATATTCCCCTGTAGAAACACAAAGCTCTTCACTGCCAACAGGACTCGAAGAATCCATGTCTTATGAGGCTGTAAGATTATCCAAAAGATGACGAGGACTAGCACGTAAGACAGCGGCTAAAAACAGTGATCCCGAAGTAAGAGGAGGGAATTCTTCCTCGCTCCCAAAACCAGACCAAGCACCCTAATGTTGCCAATTGGTATCAACTGACCCTTCAGGAGTAGAACGGGTAGCGAGAGGCAAGACACTCGGAAGGATAAATTGCCAAAACTCGACAGACCTAGTGGACTAAGGTGTTTTCGAGGAAACGGTAGGAGAAGGATCACCACTAGGAGGTAGTGAAGAGGAAGATGAAACTGGTGGTTCCGCCACTGTGACAATGTTTCAAAATAGAAAGAAAATGAGATAGCATATTTGAGGCTTCAAGATTAAGCACTAAGGAACTTACTAAAACAAACCAAGTGAAATCTTTAATGGGCATGTGATCGTAGGTAGTCAATTTTATGACATTGAAACAAAAATTTGTTGTTTCATGTTTTACGAGTCGAGAACTTAGGCAAAAGATGACTCTAGTCACTTTCAGATTGAACAAGCATGAAAGGACAAGTTCTTGATGATCTTTTCAATTTTAGAGAGTCACGAAAATACCAAAATGACAACTCAGGTAATCTAAGCAAGAGGGTGTACCAAGTTTTCGCAAACTTCCATATACACCTTGGTGATTAAATGAAAGAGAAATGAACAAGTACTTTACGTACGTGCAGGTATTCTCCCTGAATGTTGTGTTCTATGTATCATGGTTACAGGGTGACAAACTTGACTTCCTATGGATAAAGGATTGCAACCTATGAGGGTCTCCCTTTATATACGCGATGGTACGGGGAACACAAGTCTGTACTAGTGTTGTCTAAACCCAGATGACAAACGACATCTAGTAGGTTTAACGACGTAGGAACACATCACTAGCCTAGACCTCTAAAATATGTGTGTTAGGTTTCAATGTTTCCTTAGATTGATTGAATTCATTTTAAGGTTGACCTTGAATTAATGTTGTGATTTCAAGGCCTTACCGAATGTCATCTTGAATTCCTAAATGCATACTACATGAAAAATAACATCATTTATGTTCCATGAATGCACCTAATACAGCCAAATGAGAAAACGAAAACTCTTTCCTATTTCACTAAGAGCTAGTAATGCAAAAGAACATTTTCATTTTCAATTTAACCGAAAGAATGCAATTTTTTGTAGTTTAGATGAATGAAGCACACAATGCACTATTACACTAAAATCAAAACAAATACTAGTTTCTAGCACTACGAATGTAATGATCTAAAATGAATATATCTATGCAATAAATGCATAAAACACACTCAAAACAAGGATTCACTCTTCCAAGCATACAAAGGGCTTTCGAAACGATCCAATGAGCAATGTAATCTATGCTCGAAGTAGCAAATGCAGAGTCAAATGAAAACAAAAGTGATCATCCAACAAACCAAAGATACGAGGAATAGAGAGAAATGCAAACATAATCAGTCAGTGAACTAAAATGACAAAGATCAAAGTGACTCAAACTTAATTCAGAAGGCCCAGTGAGGAGAGGGCCAAAAAAACAGCACAAGGCACCTAGAAACCCTAGGGCTACAAACTCCACTGATAAGATGATGGAAAAACAGCTAAGAAGACCATGATTACAGAGTCAAGACAATCTCAGTAGACCAATTGCAAGGTAAAAAACCAATACAGAGCCAAGAAACATTGACAAAAGCTCCGAAAAGAAATCAAATAAAATCCTACAGGATTCGGCATGAATTTTTAGCTGTAATCCGCGCTAAACAGGGGTTGATGCACCTGTGACAAAAGCAACATGCACCAATCAACGCAAATTTTCAAAGAAAAACCATGCTAAGCTATAAAACCATGGTGTTGTAGAGGTAAATACCCTCTGCAGACAGAGGTGATCCCTACTGGCCCAGATCGGGTCTAGCAACAATCGTATCATGCTAAGGTGCAAGATCCTAATTGCAATAAACCAAATGGCGAAGAAGGCTTACCTTGAATCCAACGTTGTTGTTCGTAGAGAAGATAACGCTCCCGTTTCCTTGCTCTAGAAGATCACAATCCTCCCGCTTGTCGCGATCGAACACCTGCACACACAAGAAACACGACAAACACAAGCGTAAAACCTAATATATGCAATTATGTATCAGTCAGAGAAGACACAAATCATGATCATAATGAACAATACGAGTGGAACCATTAATACAAAGGAAAATACAACCTAGCTCTAACGTTGAATCTTCTTTTTTCGGGTCGACAGTGGAATACATCTCGGTAAAGCTTGTCAGGAATGGGGACAAACCTCTCTCTCTGATTGTCAATCTCATTGCTACTGATTTGGCTCTATGAGGACTATCAAGGCTCTTGTAGCATTCTTTAGGCTATGAAGGCTCTTGGATATTAAACCATTCAGCCCCTTCATCAATGGAAGATGGCTATATTTATAGAGGAGAGGAGGAGGTTGGGATCCCTACAATAGTGGAAGGGAGGCCTTATCCCTTGGGAGGTTCCCCATAAGGTGGAAACAAGAGGCCAAAGGAGGAAGGTTGTGGTTATTCAGTCGAAACCACTCCTCATGACTCATCCACAAAGTTTTTGTATCGAAACTTTGCATCTTTTTTTAAAAAACTTTCCATAAGAAGATTGGCGCGGGTGCTCAACTGGGACAGAGCGCCAATTGGCGCAGGCTCAGTGTTAATTTTCCTCATTGGCGCGAGTACATAACAGGCTACTAGCGCCAAGGCAAAAATAGGTGTGTTTAGGGGTCTGCTCAGGAAATGATCAATAGAAGGAATGTTGTCCTCATGGCAAGGGATGCAATGATGGTATTTGCAAGGCATGACATTGCTTATTGGTCACAGAAATGACCCTCCAATGGGCGAGATGGGAATTTTAGGGACGGTAAAAAATTACTGTGTAACATATGCCCCCTAAAGCATGAGGCCCGAGAGAGAGAGAGGGGTGAAATGCTTTATGAGAACATGCCCAATTGAAAACATTGTTGTTGGAAAACCCACGTAGATAAGCACAACTGATATCTCAAATACATGATATACGTGGTATGGGTGCAGCCATCCATAACAGAGTATACAATAATCAAGATCCAAGGCATGGACACAACGATCCAGTAAGGATCGATAGATAGACTCAGGCATGGTCACAGCCATCCAATCAATGAGTCATGTAAAAAATCATAATAATCCACAAAATCATAGCCTGGATTCTAACAGACAAAATCCAGGGTCTTGTGCTCCATCTCGACCCGAACAAAGTACAATTTCTAGCATGTGAATAAGTGAGATGAAGTCGAACATGCAGGAACATCGTCCGATTACCAGCCAATGATGAAAGTTGTTAACAAGCGTGAGAGGAACCACCAATAATGACAATGGCCCTCAAGGTACTATAGGTACAATCCATGGAATGTGAATAATGAGCTGGCATCGAAAACCTACAGAATCATCCGATCGAAGGTCAATGATGAAAACCTTGCGTCGAATGCGAAGAACTTGCCATTGAGGCATGTAGGCTCCAAGGTACCGGAAGGGAGTCTCTAGATCAGTTTCCTGGATAATGAGCTGAAGTCGACAAGAAGTGACCTTGATGGAAGGTGGGCCATAGTGTTTCCCACATCATTGATGTGAGACAGAGGAATATAATGTTTTTGAATAAGGATCAGATGAGAATCAGAGGAAGGTTGAAACTTGCGGAGGTCAACTTCTCTTGAACATATTGGCGGCACGACAGTGGATTTGGTAGTATTTGACATCAAAACATCAGAGGTCATGATGACGAGGCAAAGAGAAGATGAGATGTCAAAAGGGATTACCCAAACCCATGGAGGCAAGCAAAGAATGAGATGAGATGTCCCCAACCCGACACGAATGCAGATAAGTGCCATTTTCAAGAGTGACATATTGCCGACACGACGACGATACTGGTTCCATTTTTCCCCACCATTTCTGGCGAGTACCCTAATTATTTTTGGAAACAAGCTTGAAGGGGATAGCATATGCTTGTGATATATGTTTTTCCTTCGGACAAATCCAACCTAGTACATTTAATGAGCCCTAGGAAGGAGAAACCGAATATCGTTAGTACGAATGAATCCAATGTCATCGAGGTTTAACGACTCGACAAAAGGAAGAACTCGGTGTCTTTTCATGTTTAGAGAGTTTGAAAAGGCAGCAGAAAAGTAAACTCCAACAGTCCCTTTTCATAAATAGTTCCTTAGACCCGAAAAGGTAGAAAACTATGTCTTAGAAAACCTCCTAGTCGCGATAGGCTAGGGTATTCCTTTTTCATAAGTAATCTATCCTAGCCTGAAAAAGGGGTAAACGTATACTGGGTAGATGTCGTTTCGTAGCCACTTTAATGAGATCAAAATGACAAGCGACTCGATAATATTTTCATGTTTTTAGAGTCAGAAAAGAGATGAAAGTTGACTCCTCCTAGAGGAACGAGTGGTATAAAGGGTAGCAACTAGTTCCGGTGATGGTGGAACTACTCAGAAAAAGTAAAGGTTAAGAGGCTAGCTAATAAGACCACTCATTGTAGCAGTTCCTCGGGAATGGGTAACACAATCAATTGAAGGCATATGATCGGCCAAGCAGATAGTGATGATGGAGTGAGAAAACCAAGGCTCATCTGGAAAAACAGGCTGATAAAATGGCAAACACAAGAGGTAAAATGGAAATGGTTTCATTTCTACACAAGCTTGAAATCAGGAAAATCTTCTTGAAGTTGGTTTCATTTTTACACAAGCTTGAAACAAAGATAAACTATGCTTGAAACTGGTTTCATTTTCACACAAGCTTGAAATGGAAACAAACTATGCTTGAAAAAGTAAGCATGCCCCTAGCATGGTGACTCAATTCGAGGTACATGCCCCCCAAGCTTCAGTCCATGCACCTAAGTAAATAGATGGAGGGAGTGAAGGTTCAAGTTACGAGATCAAGAGACTGACTTGACTAGGATTTTACGAGATCTTATCAAAGACTCGAATTGAATGGGAACGTGTTTCATTATTTTAATGCGGTTGACACATTAAAAGAACTATCCTCGGGACACCTTGTTTCATGGTTTAAGGAGCTTGCCACAAGAGAAGGAACTCTGCTCTGACAACCTTGTTTCATTTTTTAAGGAGCTTGACACAAGACAAGGAACTCTGCTCCGGCGACCTTGTTTTATTTTTTAAGGAGCTTGACACAAGAAAACAAAATTTTCTCCAACAACCTTGTTTCATTTTTTAAGGAGCTTAACACAAGACAAGGAACATGCTCCAACGAGCTTGGTTCATTTTTTAAGGAGCTTGACACAAGAAAACGAACTGTGCTCCGAGCAACCTCATCATAATGAACAGGAAGTCATTGCTTCCAAGAGTTCCACTCCCAATGGAAGGAAAACATCCTAGAAGTCAGGACCCAATGCCCCCGGCACACGATGCACAATAGCCTTGCTCCGATAGGTACAGGCACGGGGTAGGTATCCAGATAGTTGACCTGCGGTGGGGTAGATACAACGGGTGGATAAAAACCAAGAAGCGATGATGATGGGATATCTTCCATATCAGGACCAAAGAACGAAAGCTGATCAATGGTCACGATCTGTCCTTCATGTGGAAAATAGACCACACGAAAAAGGGAGGAGACACCAGCTCCCATGGCATAGGTATAATCGCGCCCCAAGAGTATTTTGAAATCCAAGGGGCTTGGAACAACCATAACGTCCATATGGATGATTTTACCTCCCAAAGTAACATGTAACCTTGGAAGGATCCCTAATGGTTGACTAGTTCTTCTGTTGAATGCCAATAGATTATGCGTAACAGGCACAAGAGGAGGCGAACCAAAAAATTGCCAAGTAGTTGAGGATAGAACACTAACAGATGCGCCTTCGTCTATAATGGTGCTGCGTATGACCAGACCAAAAGCCTGTACTCTGATCTCGAAAGGCACATAAGATGGAAGGTGGTACCCTGTAAATCGATTCCAATCAAAGGAAGCAACCAAACTACTTGGAGGGGTTACCATTGAATCGAGATGGTCTTCCCCTGGTGTTATGGAAGAAGACGGAGCATCCTCCACGACCTCCATCTCCAAGGTGGGAGGGGTATCCTCTGGGACCTCCATCACGGGAGGTGGAGGAGCAACTTCTTGAGATATAGGGACAGGAGAATCCTTCTCCAAGTCTGAAGAATCTGAAGAAACAAGAAGAACCTGAGGGATGTGATGTCCACTCTCAACGGAAAAGACCTGGTGCACTATAGATGGGGCCAGCTCAAGCAATCCTATAACCAATGGTTGGTTGGGAGCGGATTCTTGAATTTGAATTTCCGAGGGAGTGGGATCGACCAAGGATGACTCTTGACCAATCATAGGATTAGCTGGTGGAGGAATCAAAGAAAGTTGTTTATAACTAGCCGGAAGGCATGGTGTAGAGACAGTTAAGTTGTCCAAAACTCGTTTGGCTTCATCCATATATGGACAAAGGTGAATGGCATGATGGCCCCCACACAACTTACAGGGATTGGTAATCTTACCCTACTTCTTAGGAGCCTTACCAGCACCAGCAGAAGACGTGCCCCCAACCTGACTCCTGGAAGCCAAAGGACCATTGGACCATACCTCGAGCACCTTGGGAATGCCAGGGCAGTCTCGAAGAAGATGGTCTCCTGTGCACAACATGCAAGGGAACTTGACTTTCTGTGGAGGGTTGGGAGGTTTATCAAGAGGAGATGTTTTAGAAACGTGAAACTGCTGACCTTAGCCTCTCGCTTATCGGACTTCTTCTTCTGTCTTCTTATTCTTCTTCTTAGTCATCTGGTTACTCGAATCAGGACTTTCACCAGGGAAAAGTAGAAGAGGAGGACGCGAGAAATAGGCGAAGAAGGGGAGAGGTCCACCTTGGAATCAACATGATGTTGTTCGAGGGCGGAGGAGCGGTTGAACGATGGCTAGGACAGCGGGACCACGAGAGGTTGAAAACAACCAAACGGCCAACGATAGTTAGCTTTGAGAAGGGAAAAAGTTGCCATGTAAGGAGCACCAACATTTTTTCAAGAGGAAAAAGACACGGATTCCCATTGGAGGATTCCTTGGTTGGTGAACTTCTGGAAGAGTTGCCATAGAAACGATCTTGAGAATAACACCCTAAGGAAACTAACTTTAACCAGGAATATTTCATGGGAAGTTAATTTTTTAAAACATTGAAACAAAACTCTACCGTTTCATATTTCAAGAGTCAAGAAACAGGAGAAAGGTGACTATTGATTTCAGATTGGAAACAAGCATGAAAGGACAAGCACTTTATGACCTTTTCAAATTTAATGAGTCAGAAAAGATCAAAATGACTAATTAGGAATTCTAGGCAAAGGGTGTATCAAATAATCGTGAACTGCAATATACACCTTGGTTTCAAAATGAAAGAGAAATCAACCAAGGACTTAATGTACGTGCATAAAATCTCCCTGAATCCTATGTCCGGTGTATCACGGGTATAGGGCGATAGACTCGGCTTTCTATGGATAAAGGATAACAACCTATTGGGGTCTCCCTTTATATACGCGACGGTATGGGGAGCACAAGTCCGTACTAGTGCTGTCTAAAGCCAAGAGGAAAATGACAGCTACTAGGTTTAACGATGCCGGAACACGTCTCTAACCTAGACCTCTAAATTTTTTGTTAATGTTTCAATGCTTCCTAAGGTTAATTGAATAAATTTTAACGTTAATCTTCAATTATGTTTGAATTTCAAGGCCCTACCATATGTCGTCTGACAATCTCCTATATGCATCTATATGAGAAAATAAAACTTTTCAATTCGATGAATGCTATCTAGTTAAGGGAAGAGCTTCAAAAAATGATGCAACAAACAACAACACTGAAAACGAAACTTTTTCCAAACTAGATGACTTCTATCCAAAGGTAATCTCAAACATTCAATGATGCGAATAATGCAATGTAATCTATGCAAAATCCTCTTTTTCGAAAATTATGCAATTGTAATCTATGCACAATTTCCTTTTCTTTTCAAATGATAAGAATGCACTCAATGCGATTTTTAGCTTTCAATCATTAAACAATGTGATTCAATTTCAATGATAAATCTAAAAGAAAAACACCTTTCAATGCAATGTGATCTAATGCATGAAAAGAAAACTTTGAAACGAAAACTAAAAGAATGCAAAATTCCTTACTGAAGGACGAGTGCAAAAGAGATGTAAACAAACACTAAGAATGCAATTGTTTTTTCAAACACTTTGTAATGAAATTCCTCAAAAGGCTACAAGACAAATGAGGTCAAGCACAAGAAAAAGGACTTCCAAAGTATGAGTTCAAAACAAGGCATTCATTCCCTTTTACATCAAGCAATCATGGAGAGCAGACATTTCAAAGAATGAGCAATGTAATATGTGCTCATATAGTGAAAATACCATAAGGGAAAGACACACTGGTGAAGGATTTAGGGAAAAAGTCTCAATTTTCACACACCATAAAATTGGCATGAATTTATCACTGACAACTAGCACCAACTGGCGTGACTTTCTCACTGACAACTAGCGCCAACTGGCACGAATTTCTCACTGACAACTAGCGCCAATGGAAAATTGGCGCATGTTGCTAACTGACAAAAAGTGCCAATGCCTGAAAATGAAAAAACAAAAAATTTCTCCCAACCAAGACCAGACTCACCACTTCAAGAAGAATCTAAAACAAACCCAGAAGCAAAGTACTGACCAAAAGAAACTTCCAAACAAGGGTAAACCCTAGCACCTATAGGAAATGGCACGACTGTCTAGCTGTAATCCATTCTAGACAGGGGATGGCGCGAGTGATGAACTGGCAACCTGCGCCAATTGGCGCGACTATCAGGGTGGAAATCGTGCCAATCAAGCCAACCATGAAAATATGAAAATTCGGAAAAACAGAGGTCAGATTTGATCCTATGGGGACTGAATAGAGGTTTTACACTAGAAAAAAGTGAACCAAAAGAGTTGATCAAGCAAGAAAAGTCAAGAATCGACCGAAAAGACAAGACAATACCCCAAATCAACGTCTCTCCAGTGGAGTCGCCAATTTGTTGTAGAGGTAAATCCACTCTGTGGACAGAGGTAATCCCTACTAGCCCAGATCGGGTCTAGCAACAATCGTATCATGCTAAGGTGAAAGCTCCTAATTGCAATAAACCAAATGGCGAAGAAGGCTTACCTTGAATCCAACATTGTTGTTCGTAGAGAAGACAACGCTCCTGTTTCCTTGCTCTAGCATATCACAATCCTCCCACTTGCCGCGATCGAACACCTACACACACAAGAAACATGACAAACACAAGCGTAAAACCCAATATATGCAATTATGTATCAGTCAGAGAAGACACAACTCATGATCATAATGAACAATATGAGTGAAACCATAACCAAAGTCACTTATCATTAATTAATACAAAGGAAAATACAACTTGGCTCTGACGATGAATCTTCCTTTGGCGGGTCGACAGAGGAATACATCTCGGTAAAGCTCGTCGAGAATGGGGACAAGCCTCTCTCTCCGATCGTCAATCTCCTTGCTACTGATTTGGCTCTATGAGGACTATCAAGGCTCTTGCAGCATTGTTTAGGCAATGAAGGATCTTGGAGATTAAACCATTCAGCCCCTTCATTAATGGAAGATGGCGATATTTATAGAGGAGAGGAGGAGGTTGGGATCCCTACAATAGTGGAAGGGAGGCCTTATCCCTTGGGAGGTTCCCCATAAGGTGGAAACAAGAGGCCAAGGGAGGAAGGTCATGGTTATTCAGTCGAAACCACTCCTCATGACTCATCCATGAAGTTTTTGTAATCGAAACTTCGCCTCTTTTTAAAAAAAAAAATCCATAAGAAGATTGGCGTGAGTACTGAACTGGGACAGAGCGCCAACTGGCGCGGGCTCAGTGTTAATTTACGGTGACAAATTACTATGTAACACATGGGAAAAAAATAAAAACACTAGGCAGAGGTCAGACTTGACACTCTGGAACTGAACAGGATAGTTAAAATCAGTCAGACAAGTCAAGCAGAGGAGAAAAACAATAAAATGACCAAAGTCGACTCGAAAATCCAAAGGCTAAGCAAACAACGAGATGACAAACCCACATTGATCCCCAGTGGAGTCACCAACTTGTTATGCAGGTAAATCCCCTCTACGGATAGAGGTGATCCTTTTAGCCCTAGGGTGGTTCTAGCAGCAAGAGGACATGCTAATGTGTTGATTCCTAGTGTTGGGCCAGAATTGTGAATTACAGATAAATCACGCTTCCCTAGACAGGTGCTAGTCTAGAACAACAGTTGAAAGACTATATGACTATTTTTCCTAACTAAAAATAGATACACAGAGAGGATTGGAGGCTTACTTGTTCAGTCGCTTCCAAATGGCTCCTTCTGTCACTTCCGCTACAGCTTCAAATTCAAGCAGTTTGTGGGTTGAATGCTTCCTGCAAGAAAGAACATTGAAATAATAGAAGACGCAATAATATAGATATCTATTCAAGCTAGTTAGCTAAATCAGTAAATCATAAACCATATACATCAACCGAGATCTTGCAATTTGGAAAATCAAAGTCAATACAGATGCATATAGGGAAAAATAAGCAGTACTCTTTATTGATGATAGAAGGAGAGGTTAAAACCTAGTGACTAATTTGAAGTGATCTTCCAGCAACGTTCCCAAATCTCATCACAATATAAATCTCTCCAGCAGCAGCTTCACAAATCTAGCCCTTAATTGAAAATTCTCCATCATTTCTCTACTCAAATTCTTCCTTCTCAGGCACTCAGATCTGTGCTCAATTTATAGATGAAATGTAGGTTGTTTTGCAATCAATAAATTTCCAAAAATAGGCAATACATGTTTCAAGTCATGTAGAAGTCAAATGGACACTTGGATCCAAAGCTTGACACATGTGAACTCTTCTAGAAGCCACTGGCCAAGTGGAGATTCTGGAACAATGAGAATTTTGCTCCCAATGTGACCAACGGACCTCTAAATATCGAGAAGTGGTTTGCAGAGCAACCTTGCATGGGGCTACCTGCATATGAAATGCCCTTAGGCCCCTTAGAGCCTGTGTTTTTGAGCTCTTATATACTATATAATAAGCTTCAAACCATGGAAACCGTTGCTTGATGAAAGTCTTGCTTGATTTGTCTTGTTTCTTGTCTTAGGGCATGTAGCAATTGAAATGATATGGAATGATAGACCCTTGATCATTGATCCTAGAGATGATGGCCAGTTAACCAGGTCATTGGGAATGGTTCCCAAATTGACCAATAACAATTGCCCCCTAAAGCATGAGATCCAAATAATAAGAACATTTGATTGAGATGCTTTACACTGTGATGAGTCTGGAAATGAAGCGGAGTGGTCGCCTGCATCAATATTACAATACATTACATCATGATATATCCTCTTTTGATCATAATTTCTAAGGGTAGGCATTCGCATATTCAACACATAAAACAATCTAATAACATCTACATAATTCAGAAATTCATCTTCATTGGAATGTTTCCTAGATGCAGACATGCCTACAGATACAGGCCCATGTTTGGATGGAAATATCTATGTAAGGTCACCGTATAGATGATGTGTACAACAATCTTGAAACCGTAGCCCCGATGGATGAAACTATATCCGGGGTCTTCTTATCTCGTTCACTTGACCATTCGAGTACAAGTCTAGCCACTCGAATGTATGATTTGTAGTTGAACATGGAAAGACATCGTTTGATTACCAGCCAATGATGTGAGCTGTTAAAAAATGTGAGAGAACCACCATTAATGGAAATGGCCCTCAAGGTGCTGCAGTACATTTTGTAAGGCGTGAATAGATGATTTGATGTCGAACGCCAAATAAAATATTTCAGTCAAAGGTCTAGAAGCAAGGATCTTGTCGATGCTATAACAAGCCTCATGATACTGGAATCTGATGTTTCTAAGAAAACTTCCTGGATATTTATTTGTTGTCGACAGGAAGTCACCTTATTGCAAAACTGGACTTACTAATTTTGGAGACAAGGGTATGACTTGATATAGCAATTTTTAGGGATGACGGTCATGAAAATGAAGGTTTATGAGTATTGCAGAAGGATGAGTTTTTAATCACTGGATGACTTCTCTTGAACATATCAACGACACTATGATGAGTTGGTAGCATTGACCCAAAACCGAAGTGAAGGTATGATGAACCATAGGTGTGAATGAACCGTCCAGATGATTACCCAACCCAAACAGTCACGGACATGGAGTGAAAGAAGTGTCATGTTCAAGAGCGACTTGCTACCAAAAAGAAACTTTGCTCACTTTTCCCAAATTTTCTCTAGTAATTTGTCGACCAATACCTCTTTATTACCAACCAATGATGTGAGTTGTTAACAAATGCGAGAGAAACACCATTAATATCAATGGCCCTCAAGGTACTGCAGTACATTTCGTAAGGCGTGAATAGATGATTTGATGTCGAACGCCAAACAAAATCTTTCGGTCAAAGGTCTGGAAGCAAGGATCTTGTTGATGCTATAACAAGCCTCATGGTACTGGAATCTGATGTTTCTAAGCAAACTTCCTGGATATTGATTAGTTGTCGACAAGAAGTCACCTTATTGCAAAACTAGACTTACTGATTTTGGAGACAAGGGTATGACTTGATATAGCAATTTTCAGGGATGACAGTCATGAAAATGAAGGTTTAGGAGTATTGCAGAAAGATGAGTTTTTAATCACTGGATGAATTCTCTTGAACATATCGGAGACACTGTGATGAGTTGGTAGCTTTGACCCAAAACCGAAGTGAAGGTATGATGAACATAGGTGTGAATGAACCGTCAAGATGATTACCCAACCCAAATAGTCACGGATATGGAGTGAAAGAAGTGTCATGTTCAAGAGCGACTTGCTACCAAAAAGAAACTTTGCTCACTTTTCCCAAATTTTCCCTAGTCATTTGTTGACTAGTACCTCTTTATTTTTTAACAAGCTTGAGGAGGATAAAATTTTCTTGATCTATAATTCAACCCTTCGGGCGAATAAAGTATTGCTATTTAATAATTTAACGATTCTAGTGATAAATGAAACTCGATTCTTTCCATGATCGACAAGCCGTCGCTATTTTATGTTTTAACGAGCTTAGCAATAGTGATAGCCCGGTCCTTTTTCATATTTAAAGAGTCTGAAAAAGAGGATGAAAGAGAACTTCAAAAGTACTTTTTCGTAAATTTGTTACTCATATCCGAAAAAGTGTAAAATAATATTTGAGAGAACCTCTTTGGTCATGTTTAACCAAAGTATTCCTTTTTCATAAATAATCTATCTCAGTCCGGAAAAGGGTTAAACTTATACTGAGTAGATATCAATTCATTTACTATAACGAGCTCGAAAAGACAAGTTCTCGGCAATATTTTTACATTATCAGAGTCTGAAAAGAAGACTCCAGAGGTTCCTTTTTCGTTGTTATCGAAGCTCAAAAAAGAGATAAAAGCGCGCTTCAAATAATTTTTCGTTTTTAACAAATCTCGAAAAATAAGGAGAAAATGTATGCTTTGTGGTTGAGTCATTCTTTGAATAAATCTGCAAAACTAATATGTTCATTAGTTGTATTTCTTGTTTAGAACAACATCAAATGGATTAAAAATACCTGTTTCATGATAAAAACATAATAAAACTATAGTCATAACAATAAATTTAGCTTGCAAACAGTTAAATGACTATAAAAAAGTAGTTTCACTATTCATTTTTACCATTCCATAGTTACCATTTGCATTTTGGAGCTCTTAACCTGATTTTGTCCCCAAACTTTAGTCGTTGATTATGGTCGTTTCTGTGGACGGATTTCGTTGCCATTTGATCCAGGTTAGTACCATGAACCTCCTCTTCTTGTTTGTATTCATTCCATTTCCATTATTTACAAATTTGTAGGTTTTTGATGCCCATAGGGTAAATTATGCCCAAAATGAGGGCAACGCACCCCTGAATGTCGAAACCTGCGTTGCATAGCAGGTACAGTGAAGGGTACCTGCATGTGAATTGCACTGTCTCAGCCCAGGGAGTGCATTGGGCACAGTTCAAGTTTTTTATTTTCAAGTTGTGCCCAAAATTTGCATAGTTTTTTGCAATGAATGGAATCTAATGGATCTAATGGTTGAATTTCAGGTTTCCATCAGATTAAAATGACGATTACATGAAGGGAAAGAGAACATGAAGAACAAGATATGATTTCCTTGAATGATCTAGGTATTGTAAGAGCCCTAAGAGATTGTGGACTACTTAAGTACTTCAAATTGTCCAATGTCGAGAATGAGGCAACAAATAGAACTCTTGGAGTTCTTAGTTCGTGCATGGGATCCGGCGATTTCACATTAAGAACAAAGTGGTTCCCATGACAGTTGAGGACGTGTATTTTCTCACAAGTTTGTTGAGGAGAGGTTTTCCCATTTCTCTCACAAGGTCTTTCGTTAAAGGAGAGACAGTGAGGGATTATGTTATGCAGTATTGCTATGTAGGGGTAGAACATAGCAAAGATGGAAAAATAAACATCTGGGATGTCAAGGATTTGCCTTTGATAACCATCCTTTTTACAATCGCTAATCTTGCTGGCACCATTACACTATGTGTAGCGAACAGACCATATATTTAGTATGTGCTAGAGTGCTTAGAGCCAATAGTATTCAACAGGTCTGAAGCTGTTCTATCTCAGATAAAGGAACAACTAAATAAAGCAAAGGGAGGAAGGAAGAAAATTTTGAGTTATGGTTCAATCCTTATCTCCTTCTCTTTGGAACGGATTCCACTGATGTAGCCACAACATGTAAAATTGGATATATCTAGCCCTAGAGATCCTCGAATGTAGATATGGGTAGAACTCATGGTTCGGCACACAGGCCAATCGACCGCTGTGTTCTCTACTGCATTCTTCACCTGGTTTCAGAGACATATCATTGCCATCGATGAGTACGCATATGCAGGCATCGACGTCCGAGGAGATCCAGATTTAGTATTACCAGAAGGCAATTAGTGGGGTGCAATAGGTAAGAATGATTTGATCATGTTTTTTTTTTCTAAGGTTTATACAATGTTTTTTTATTTTTATTTCTTCTAAGGATAAACTAAATGTTTTATGTAATGCAGATATTGGTCGTGTTCAACTAGTAGAGAAACCAGATGTTGATCAGCGGTTGTCATTGATGTCAACCCAAGCAGCACCAGGGGCTAACCCAATATTGCATGGGAATTTTGACCTATCAAATTAATATATTCTAGGTAAATAATTATTTTTATGGTTTTTACTTGTCGAGATGTTTCTGTTGATATATGACACACCATGTAATTCTTCACGGTTTGAGAGATATTCATGTTTGAAGTTTGTACCCCCAGTTAGTGGGATAAAACCCCATGGGGTTGGGGCATGGGTCATTGAAAAGTCATAATTAATATTTTTTAAGCTCCTAAAATCCCTCCCACATTCACTTGTTTAAGCCCCTCTCAACATAAGCATTTATATAAATTGTGATCTTCATTTCCTCCTTAGGCAAGTGATTCGGCCATCTGAAATAGGTCATCGTGTAATTTGCGCTCTAAATTTTTTTCTATGAAGGTTCAAAAATTGAAATTTTTATGAGGTGAAGCCGAAATCCTAAGGAAGCTACTGTAAAAATTTTAGATCAAGGTGCACAAAATTTTTGGAGATATGATCTGTGGAAGTCATGGTTTTTGCAGGCTACTGAAATTCACCTCAAAGAAGTGACCTTGGTAAATTCATCATAAATCTCTCTCTGAGTATTGGATTGGAATTCCATAAAAGTTGGCAGATATTGCACATTACTTACTTTTTTCTCTATAAATTTTAGAGCCAAACGAAGAAACAATGACATGTGGCACTCTGTACAAGTCCACTCTGCTAAAATAGTCCATAATTAGGGCATTGTGAGAGATTGGATATAACTCTCTTGAAGAATCCAAATTGGGTCAGACCTACGGCATTAGAAATATGACTTAGAGGAATACTATAGGACCAAAAATTAGATATCGAGGATTGGAAATAACAGAGATACACTAGATTCAATATCGAGCTCCTAGAAGGAAACAAAAAGCTAGATCATGTGTTGTCAAGGGTTGCAAAGGACCGGAATTTCTACGGAAGCAATGCAAAGCAAGGTGTAGCAGAGGGTAGCATGACAAGAGCCAAAACCAAGGTGCATAACAGCAACAAGAAGTTCTTCATATGAAGTCCTCAAGTGGGCAGCACTGCATACAATCATTGTAAAGGTATCATTGTACTTAGTCATTGTAGATACATTATTGTACAAATTGTACTAGTGTCTATCTTCCAATGGTTGAAGAGGCAGTATTGGGAGGTCTAGGATCATCATTAGGTGGTTGTGTCAAATTTGGGGTTATGGTCTAGTATATCTTCTTCTTCTGCATCATTCTATATCATTGTAAAGTGGACCATTTTCCCTGGTAAGAGAGTCCATTATTCTTTTATTCTTCTATAGGGTGGTAGGGTGGTGCTAGGTGAGTTGTAGCTCATTGGGTGTTGGGGAAGCCCTTCAGTTGAATACTGAAGAATCTCGGGCATTGGAGAATCCATCCAGTGGGAGCTGGAGAAGAATGCTTTTCTAGATTCTAGGAAGTTGGAGTTTTATTTTCAATTGGAGTTGAATATTAAAGAATTATTAGAAAAGCATTAGGTGGTTTTTGCACCAGAGTGGGTTTCCACCTTAAAAATTGTGTGCATTTGTGTTCCTCTTGTTTGCTGCTATCATTGTACAAACACTGATAATAATTGAAGATTAACTAATGCTCTAATTGAAAGGAATATTGATTCACCCCCCCCCCCCCTCCTCTGCCCTCTCAGTGTTTCCAACAATTGGTATCAGAGCTTGGTTCCTTCAATAGTAGTTTAACAGCTGGAAGGAGGTCATGGAGCATACCAATAATGGTGTACCTCTATTCAATGAAAATAATTATTCGCTCTGGAAAGAAAGAATGGAGCTCTATCTCTTGGTGCAAGGTTACAAAGTATGGGACACTTCTCAAAATGGATTTACATCAACTACGGATGAACAAGGTAAGAATAATTTGGTAAATGATGCAAAAGCAAAGAATATTATTATCAGTGGACTTATTGAATCTACTTATCATAAGGTGTTGGGTTGTAAAACTACCAAAAATGTATGGGACAAGCTTGAGAATATATATGCAGGTGACTCAAATGTGAAAGAAGAAGAGCTTCAAATATATAGAGAAAAATTTGAGCAACTCAAAATGAAAGAAGATTGAAACATTGTTGCATACTTCCAATACGTTGATGAAATAACCAATACTCTATAAGGATTGGGAGAGGCAGTTGACGAGAAGACTATTATACGGAAGATTCTTAGAACGTTACCAGGGAAATTCAACCCAAAGGTATCGGTCTTAGAATACAGTGCAAATCTGGACAAACTCAGCAAAGAGGAATTACATGGAGTTCTCATAGCATATGAAATGAGACTTGATGAAGAAGAGGGTACTTCGCATCTAGAAACTACGTTCGTTGCATCTAAGAAAACTAATAAGGATAAACAACCTTCAATTGAAAATACATGCACCTGCAAGTGTCAAGAAAATGGAGATGATGAAGAAAGTCTTTCAGATGAAGAATATGCTTAGTTCACGAGAAAACTAAAAATTGGTAAGAGACAATTCAAAGGTAAACTTCCATTGATATTTTTCAGCTATAATGAGGTTGGGAATTTTGCAGCAAAATGTCCAAACAAAATTAATAAAAAATCAAAAGGAAAGAAAGGATTTAATAAATTCAACAAGCAGGGATCCAAAAGGAACTTTCTCTCTAAAGAAGATAGCTTATCATCCAATGAAGACAATGAAAGTGAAGAAGAAGCCAATGAGAGAGTATTTTTTATGGCCAAGCATAATAAGCCCAAGCACAATAAACAAGAGGTATAAAACAATGAAGAAGAAGGATGGACCATAGAAGAATTTTATGAGGAAGCAATCAAGCTTATAAAAGATCTCAAGGCGGAGAAGATCCATTCCAATACTCTTGAAGAACAAGTTCAAGGTCTCAAAATTGAATTTGAAGAACACAAATGTATTGAAGAGTCACTTCAAAAGAAGTTGGAATAAAGCAACCAGGAAAGGGAATAATTAGAAGTCGAAGTAGTCTCGCTGCGTGAGGAAGTGAAGAAAGGAAAAACCATCCAAAACTATGCCAACAACTCAAGGGAATTGGAAGAACTCATCAACAATCAACGATATTACAACGACAAAACTGGCATCGGTTACAAAGAAGAAGAAGCAGGACCTTATACAACAAAATACAATTAACCTATGAGATCTGACATGCATGTAGACTTCATTCAACAAGATTCGCAAGAACAACCTTGGAATACAATTCCTCGACGAAAATTTCCATCCAGGTACCAACATATTTTTTATGGTTATTGTTATTCATGTGGAAAATTTGGTCATAAAGCTGTAGAATGTCGCACGTACCCTAGGAACGAATAAAATTCCAGGAGATCTGTCAAATATGAACCTCCCAGGGCTCAACGAAACATCAACAGATTTGAACATTTAAGAAATAATATTGAATGTTACAAATGTCAAAACTTTGGACACATAGCCAAAGACTTCAGACTTGAAAATCCTCCAGAAGAATATTCGAAGCCACAGAATGAATGAACATGGAAGAAGAAGAAGAAAGATAATTGTGCCCTCACTTTCAAGGCTCAAAAGAACAAATATGCGTGGTATGTTGATAGCGGTTGCTCAACGCACATGACTGGAGATAGAAATAAATTTGTATCTCTGAAAGAGAAGAAGGATGGAACCGTGTCCTTTGGAAATGATGGATCTTAAAATGTTATAGGATCAAGTACTGTCACTCTCGAAAGAAAATATGCTCTAGCCAAGAATGTTCTATTGGTTGAAAACATGAATCACAATTTGCTCAGTGTTGGACAAATGTGTGATCAAGAACACACAATACTATTCAACTCCACGAAATGTGAAATCAGGAAAGGCGTGTATGGTGAAATTGTGGCTACAGCAAGTCGAGTTCCAAATGACATATATGTTCTGGATGAAGCAACTAAAGCATGTCTAATAGCTAAAGAGGATGATATAATAATTGGTAGCAATGATGATCGACTAAGTAAGAAGTTTGCTACAAAGGTGCAAAGTGATTTCGAGATGTCTTTACTTGGTGAGCTGACATACTTCTTAGGGCTTCAAATATCTCAGCAAGAGAAAGGAATATTTATATGTCAAGACAAGTATATCAAGGAAATGCTCAAGAAATTTAAAATGGAAGATTGCAAACCCATCCTTACTCCAATGGTAACAGGTTGCAAATTGAGCATAGATGAGTCATCGAAGGATGTGGATCAAAGGTTGTACAGATCTATGATTAGTATTCTTCTATATGTAACAACCTCCCGACCAGATGTTATGCAAGCAGTTGGACAAGTAGCAAGATTCCAAGCAGCACCAAAAGAATCACATATTAAATATTCACCAACATTGGAATATCTTCGCTAGAAGCTTGGGATTCTCCCAAGTTCTCATTAGATTTTCCTTTTTCAGAATATAAAGGGGGAATAGAAGTAGATTATAGGTCTGCAGGACGGTTGTGTGTCAGGGGGAGTGGAAGTGTGTATAGGTCCACAGGATGGTTGTGTTTCAAGGGGAGTTACCCTTTTCCATTGATGTCAAAGGGGGAGAGAATGTTGTAGGAAGAGGTGTCATGATCGCAGGGGGAGTACTTTTGTTCCCATCAATGCAAAAGGGGGATATTGTTGATCAACGATTGTCATTGATGTCAACCCAAACAGCACCAGGGGCTAACCCAATATTTCATGGGAATTTTGACCTGCCAAATTAATATATTCTAGGTCAATAATTATTTTGATGGTTTCTACTTATCGAGATGTTTCCATTGATATGTGGCACGCCATGTAATTCTTCACGGTTTGAGAGATATTCATGTTTGAAGTTTGTACCCCTAGTTAGTGGGCTAAAACCCCATGGGGTTGGGGCATGGGTCATTTAAAATTCATAATTAATATTTTTTAAGCTCCTAAAATCACTCCCACGTTCACTTGTTGAAGCCCCTCTCAACTTAATCATTTATATAAATTGTGATCTTCATTTCCCCCTTAGGCAAGTGATTCGGCCATCTGAAACAGGTCATTGTGGAATTTGTGCTCTAAATTTTTTTCTACCATGGTTCATAAGCTGAAATTTTAATGAGGCAAAGCCGAAATCCTGAGGAAGCTGCTGTAAAAATTTCAGATCAAGGTGCGCAATATTTTTGGAGATATGATCTATGGAAGTCAGGGTTTTTGCAGGCTCCTGAAATTCATCTCAAAGAAGTGACCTTGGTAAATTATTCATAACTCTCTCTCTCTGAGTATCGGATTGGAATGCTGTAAAAATTGGAAGATAGTGCACAGTATTTAATTTTCGCTCTATCAATTTCAGAGCCAAATGAAGAAACAGTGACATGTGGCATGCCGTACAAATGCACTCTGCTGAAACAGTCCATAACTAGGGAATTGTGAGAGATTGGGTATAACTCTCCCTTGAAGAATCCAAATTGGTCAGACCTGTGGCATTGGAAAGATGACTCAGAGGAATACTACAGGACCGAAAATTAGATATTGAGGATCTGAAATAACAGAGATACACCAGATTCAATATTGAGCTCCTAGAAGGCAAGAAAAAGCTAGATAATGTGTTGTCAAGGGTTGCAAAGGACCAGACTTTCTACGGAAGCAAAGCAAAGCAAGGTGTAGCAGAGGGTAGCATGATAAGAGCAGCAACCAAGGTGCATAACAACAGCAAGAATTTCATCATATGAAGTGTTCAAGTGGGCAGCACTGCATACAATCATTGTAAAGGTATCATTGTACTTAGTCATTGTAAATACATTATTGTACAAATTGCACTAGTGTCTATCTTCCAAGGGTTGAAGAGGTAGTATTGGGAGGTCTAGGATCATCATTAGCTGGTTGTGTCAAATTTGGGGTTATGGTCTAGTATATCTTCTTCTTCTACATCATTCTATATCATTGTAAAGTGGACCATTTTCCATGGTACGAGATTTCATTCTTCTTTTATTCTTCTATAGGGTGGTAGGGTGGTGCTAGGGTGAGTTGTAGCTCATTGGGTGTTGGGGCATCTGTTCAGTTGACTACTAAATAATCTTGGGCATTGGAGCATCCATCCAGTGGGATCTGGAGAAGAATGCTTTACTAGATTCTAGGAAGTTGGAGCTTTATTTTCAATTGGAGTTGAATATTAAAGAATTATTAGAAAAGCATTAGGTGGTTTTTGTCCCAGAGTGGGTTTCCACCTTAAAAATTGTGTGCATTTGTGTTCCTCTTTTTTGCTGCTATCATTGTATGAACATTGATAATAATTGAATATTAACTAATTCTCTAATTGAAAGTAATACCGATTCACCCCCCCCCCCCCTCTCAGTATTTCCAACACCAGAGTGCGGAGCAAATGCGTGTAATATCCCCAAAATTTCACATCATATTTGGAATATTAGAGTCCTTGATTTTCTTAATGAATTAAGTAAATAAAAGGGTGGAGGGACCCACAATCCTCAATAAGAATAAATATCCACTTTGTGTGTGTGAATGTGGATTATTTTAGCCTAAATCTGCAAAATAAGGTAGTTGATCAACTACTAATATGATTGAGATTAGAGATCATCTCTCATTTAATGAGGAAGATCATGGAGGGTTGATTCAGTAAACTAATATCTTGAAGATGTCAAACAGAGGATCATTGAGCATTCATGATCAAGTGATGGAAGATCATGTGCAAATGAAGCACACATGATGTCCACATGTGACTGCGCAGTTGAGATCAGGGCCAAGGCTTGGGAAGGCTCAAACATTATAAAGGAGATGAAGGAAAAGGTGAAAGGCATCTTGGATTATTTTATGTATGATCTTTTAGATCTGGAATTGTCAAGTGACATTCCATTGCATTCTTGGGCTGTTTAGCAGAGATTACAAGTGTTGTTTAGCACAGGGTATTCCCGAGTGGTAATCCCACCTCTTTCTTGACTAGCTCTGGAAGGAGGATTGTAATTCATTATACATCTAGCTTTAAGTTCCATTTCCTCTTCTCTAATTTCTGCAGAACATTCATATTCAGAAATCTGCAGATTTCTGAAGATCAGTTTGGAAGGTGGAACTTGTCTTTAGTACTCCAGTTGGAGAACAAGGTGAGGGATTATTTCCATCACTTGGGCTTATAGATCAGCACTCCTAGAGCCACATTGCAGAACTAGCATCAGGCCAAAATTTATTGACCTCCTAGCAGCAGTATTCCCTTCAGGAATAACACTGTCCATAATGCATACCAAAAAGAAGGAAGGAAGTTGCTAGTACTTCAGCTAGCAATCTAGTGGAGGATCATTCTTTCACATTTACATCAGTCTTACCATCAGCCTGGAGTTTATTACAACATATTTCAGCAAGAAGAAGGCCTCTCTTTCCCTCACAGCGCAGTTTATGTTGGTATCTATGTTGCAGCAGCTAAAAATATCATTGGAGGATTGAGAAGCTATATCTAGAGCTTCTATATCATAGATTTGAGGAAGGGATCAGCCCTTCAAGCATAGATCTGATCTGAGCACACATTTCAGCCATCTATTCTTTAGATCTAGCTTCATATCTGTATTTCCCATTAGATCAAGGATCAAATCTTAGGGAGGTGATTTTCCAAAGTTACAGATTTGGAAAATCCTTTCTAGGTTATCTTGGGAATCCATCACATTGGCCAGATTTTGAATCTTGGCATCATTGGAGCTCTAGTTTTGAGTAGATCTGCATTTCCCTTTTCATCCTACAACTCTATGATCATATTCTGCTGAAGGGACAGCGCATTATTTGCTGCAGAGCCTCTATAGTTACATTGTACCTATTGTATGCATGTTTTCAAGGTGATCCTAGCTCATCTCTTTGGCTAGATCTACCTTATTCTGTACTTGTGTAACTGAATCATCTCCAATATAATTAAATGGCTCAACTCTTTCTGCATATTCTGATTTGTACTTAGATTTATTGTTTATCTTGCTGTAAGTTCTTATATTGTATGAAGTATTACTGCATCCTCCTTTTTTGGATATTACAATGGTATCAGAGCATGATCTTTGGCTCAGCTTGTGGAAACTTCATATTTTTCATTGAAAGAAGAACAGATAGATGAGACCTATCATTGAGGATGAAAAATCTGTTACTCATTTCTTTAGATCCATGCAATATATCTCTAAGGAGGTCAATCAAATTAATGATGAAGGAAAGAGAGAATATCCAAGAAGAAGATGTGATGAGGAAAGTACTTCCTATTAGCAAAAAAGAAGACCGAAGAATCCTAGATCTCCTCATAGATCCACTATGCCCAATTTCTTTGAAGAAGGTGAGAGGTATAGAATTGAAGAAAGGAATGAACCTGAGACTCATGAGACTCTCAATATATATATTGAAGAGTACAAAGCACAATCTAGAGCTTTCAAAGAGAAGCTAACTCTCCAACAATTCTTCCAG
Source organism: Pinus albicaulis (assembly GCA_034641835.2). Taxonomy (NCBI): domain Eukaryota; kingdom Viridiplantae; phylum Streptophyta; class Pinopsida; order Pinales; family Pinaceae; genus Pinus; species Pinus albicaulis. Next base: position 538,393,780 of record CM076577.1, read on the forward strand.
ATTAAAGAAGAAAGAGGATCCTATAGCAGCAATAGAAGGGAGAGGCATAATAGATTCTATTTGCCTACATTTCATGGATCCTCCTCAAGTAATCTCAAGGCTTGTAGGAGGGAGTTAGATTCATTTTTCAAGCTACATCATGTGGCTGAAGAAGGTTTTGGTCAAATTTCAACACTTCATCTCTCAGATGCAGCAGAATATTGGTGGTTTGTGTACCTAGATAATGCAAAGGTGACCAAGTATTTAGATTTCTTTTACAAGTTGAGGGAGAAGTTTGATGTAGAGAAGACAGAAATGTGCTACAAAGAGACATCTCCCAAGGAAACCAAGGAGAATGTCAATCTTGTCACTCTGGACAAGAGGTCACTACTTTAACCACCTGTTGTATAAGTACTTGTATCTAGAGAATAAACACTTGCATCTTTGCAAGACAGTCTTGAACTCTTGACATATGGAGTCCAATGCATGGATCAGGAGATACATGAGGAAGAGGAGGAAGATATCAGCACTGGTACACTTGAAGACAAGAAGCCATCACTCTTACCAACAGTTGGAGACACTATTATCTCGGTTGGAGGAACTCTTGTGTTCTGTCAAGAGGTTCCCACATATCAGTTGATCCAAGGTATGCATAAAATTTCAGCACATATTGTTTCAATATCAATGCATAACCAAGGGTTAGAAAAAAATACTAATTTGAAGTAGAGACATATCACAACGTGGAGGACCCTTGATCTAATCAAGGAGGAGACTGAAAATTATCCCTGTTCATCATTTTTGAGCTACATTCAACCCTTTGAGTTGAGATGTAGAGTTTTAGAAGATGGGATTAGCATTATCTTATGTACAATGGCTGATTATGAGATCAGTATTGTGCCTTACTTTGAGACATCATATTTGTTACCCTGTAGATCTATAGCGTTGTCACTTAGTATTGTGACAAAGAAAGGGCTTCATCATTATTGGAGCATCCTGGAGGTGGCTTCACCCATGAAGCAATGGAAGCAAACATTACAAATGGTAGATATCCTGAAATGAGAAACCTTTTCTCCCTTCTAGATGACCCTTTCTCAATGAGCATCTCACTGCTCAAAGAGAAACTTCTACTTGCAACAAATCCAAAACTTCTTTGGTTTTGGAGGGCCTTTGATGGAGAGAGAATCTCATTAAGAGATCTCATTAGAAATGCATTTCAACATTTCATGAAGTGAAAATTTCTTCAACGGTTTGGGGGAGATGGTATTCTACAAAGGGAGGATACCGTGATTCTGTAGCACATCACTCATCTTCCATATTGGGGTGAGTGGATGATGATGATGAGAAAAGGGTCACATGATCACTTGCATATTTACATGGGCCAGCAAGCTTGGTTACATTGGTTGCCATTGGGAGATTTTTGTCATTGTCCAAAGGCTCCCATTTTTTTGATCCATGCCTTGAAAAACACATATGAAATGAAGGAGGTATGGTTGCGCTAGCTGCTCTTGGGTGAGTATGGATACCACCCAATAGCTTATCATTTTCTGAATCATGCCTTGTGTTTCAATGATAAATTGTAGCAAAGGAAGGCATGTTCATTTTGGTTTCACTTGAGAGAGCTTGGCCACCACATGACATCTCCTATGTCTATGTGTTTTGTATTGTGTAAAACTTGGCATACTGATCTCATGATGTGCATTGATGCTGTTTATTTGTATTGTGCTGATGTGACATATTATATGTCCATTAGTATGTTTTTGCTTCATGATGCACATGAGGAGGAGAGGAAGCAGCAAGATCTCTTGTTGCTTTGGTTGCTTTTGGGGGAGTTTGGCTTGTCCATCTTACATGGAGGAGATGGAGGTGGCAGCAAAGGACCTTACTCCGATCGTTACTCTTAGGAGAATATGGTTTGACATCTTTGTCTACCCATGTAACTCCCTTCCTTCTTCTTTTTCATAACATTGGAATGATGCTTGGATCCAACAAGGCCTACAGGGCTAAGTATGGGAGCATATCAATGCTCAATTAAATTCATGAAACGTGGGAAGGAGGAAATCTAACCAAACAGTTGGAGGTCAGTCTTTATGTTTTTAAAAGACAACTTTGGAACCAAACATGCATAACCCATTGCAGAAAATGGAGGAAGCCTTCCTTATGTGGATGCCATTTGGAGGGGAATATATGGCTTTGCATCTACTTTTGGAGTTTCTTGAGGATAAGCAACATTTTGCTGGGGGGGGACTGTAATATTCACAAAATTTCACATCATATTTGGAATATTAGAGTCCTTGATTTTATTAATTAAGTAAGTAAATAAAAGGGTGGAGGGACCCACAATCCTCAATAAGAATAAATATCCACTTTGTGTGTGTGAATGTGGATTATTTTAGGCTAAATATGAAAAATAAGGTAGTTGAGACACTACTAATATGAATGAGATTGGATATCATTTCTCATTTAATGAGGAAGATCATGGAGGGTTGATTCAGTCAACTAATATCTTGAAGTTGTCAAACTGAGGATAATTGAGAATTCATGATCAAGTGATGGAAGATCATGTGAAAATGAAGCACACGTGATGGAGGAGGTGTACATTGCACCTAGACTTGTTGGTTGATTTGGTCAAACAACACAGTCTCACTTGGAGGATCATGTCCACATGTGACTGCGCAGTTGAGATTAGGGCCAAGGCTTGGGAAGGCTAAAACATTATAAAGGAGATGAAGGCAAAGGTGAAAGGCATCTTGGATTATTTGATGTATGATCTTTTAGATCTGGAATTGTCAAGTGACATTCCACTGCATTATTGGGTTGTTTAGCAGATATTGCAGGTGTTGTTTAGCACAGGGTGTTCCTGGGTAGGAATCCAACCTATTTCTTGAGTAGCTCTGGAAGGAGGATTGTAATTCATTATACATCTAGCTTTAAGTGCCATTTCCTCTTCTCTACTTTCTGTAGAACATTCATATTCAAAAATCTGCAGATTTCTGAAGATCAGTTTGGAAGGTGGAAGTTGTCTTCAGTACTCCAGCTAGAGAACAAGGTGAGGGATTATTCCCATCACTTGGGCTAATAGATCAGCACTCCCAGAGAAAAATTTCATATTTTTCATCAGGCCAAAAGTTATTGACCTCCTAGCAGCAGCATTCCCTTCATGAATAGCAATGTCCATATTGTAGATCAAAAAAGAGGAAGGAAGCTGCTAGTACTTTAGCTATAAATCCAGTGGAGGATCATTCCTTCACATTTCCATCAGTCTTACCATCAGCATGGAGTTTATTATAGCATATTTCAGCAGTTATAAGGCCTCTATTTCCCTCACAGTGTAGTTTCTAATGGCAGTTGTGTTGTAGCAGCTGAAAACATCATTGGAGGATTGAGAAGCTAGATCTAGAGCTTCTAGCTCATAGATCTGAGGAAGGGATTAGCCCTTCAAGCATAGATCTAATCTGAGCAAAAATTTCAGCCATCTATTCTTCAGATCTAGCTTTCGATATGTATTTTCCAGTAGATCAAGGATCAAATCCTAGGGAGGTGATTTTCCAAAGCTGCAGATCTGGAAAATCCTTTCTAGGTTATCTTGGGAATCCATCACATTGGCGAGATCTTGAATCTTGGCATCATCGGAGCTCCAGTTTTGAGTAGATCTGCATTTCCATTTTCAGCCTACAACTCTATGTTCATATTCTGCTGAAGGGATAGTGCAGTATTTGTTGTAGAGCCTCTCTAGTTACGTTGTACCTGTTGTATGCATGTTTTCAGGGTGATCCTAGCTCATCTCTTTGGCTAGATCTACCTATATTTTGTACTTGTGTAACTGAATCATCTCCAATATAATAAAATGGGTCAGCTCTTTTTTCATATTCTGATTTGTAGTTAGATTTATTTTTTATCTTTTTGTAAGTTCTTATATTGTGTGAAGTATTACTGCATTCTCCCTTTTGGAATATTACAATGTGCCAGCAGAGAGGGCTATCGGGAGAGTAGTCCTTCAGGACCTTGATATGGCTGAGACTCTAGGTGAGCTTCAGCAACACATAGAGGGGTTTACCTTTGGGATTCTGGATTTCTGGATCGAAGAGCTTCCCATACGACTACAGCGACACACTATTGGGGTTCCTAACTGTTGGATGTGGTTGCTCCATAGGATTGCTAGATCTATAGCATGTTATCATGAGCACCACTAGTTTACTTGTGACTTTTTGCATACATTTTGAGGTCAGATGACCAATGTGTGTTGGGCACAAATTTTGTAAAAACCTATAACTATCTATCTATATGATTTCAGAGTTTTTCCTATGTTTAATGCACAATACTATTCAATGATGTGAATGTTTTCTTTACCTATGTCACAAATTCCTGTCTAAAACTTGATTAGCTAATGAATTAGTTAAAGTGTTCAAATTTATTGAAATGTGTTGATATTGAATGAAATCAAAATTTCTTTCCAAAAGTCGAACTCTTAGGAACAATCTAAGAAGTGTTGGATTTCTAACAGTATAAACACTAGTAAGTTGTAATATCACAAGTTGTGAGTCTAACCTTATTATTATGCGGTTAATACCAAATGAAATGGAATGAGAGAGAAGTTCGATCAACGTGCTATACTCAATGATATTTTTCATCTATCTACCAATACAAATACCTTGAAAACTCACTAACTCGCTGTTTGGAAAAAAAATGGCCCACGCTGTAGAGGATAGATTCTACGTACTATGACTAGCACCATCAACATATCCAACAAATGGCTCCGAATATTCAGACATCTACCATAAAATTTAAAGTGGATTACTAACGTCAAGAAAACTCTAAGCATATAGAAAATATAATACAAAAAATTACTACGCTCATGATTAAGCATAGTAACGTTTCAAATACAACCCATTTCTAGGTTGTGCCAATGGAATTCCATCGTAATCAACTAACTCGTATGCATCCTTAGCAAGAACTCTTTTGAAAATGTAGGGGCCATGCCATAATGGCTCAAATTTCCCTCTACCTATTACATTAGCTTCTTGATCGTAAAGAAGGACCAAGTCGCCCTTTGAGTAGATGTGAGGCTAGACATTTTTGTCATATTTCACCTTTATACGTCTCTTATGCACTTCGTTGGCCAACTGGCCTTCATGACACATTTCATCTAGATGGATGAGGTTAAGGAGATGTGCTTCTTCTTCTTCTTAGGTGTCAGGTAACAACTCTATCGTGAGTTTTAGCGATTATATTTCACATTGGATTGGTAAGATAGCTTCCAGACCATACACCAATTGAAAAGGAGTAAATCTGGTTGCGTTTCTCACCGAGGTTCGATACGGCCACAAAGCAGAGTACAGCCTCAAGTGCCAGTTCCTTTTACGGACTCCTATCGTTCATTGAAGCATTCGTTTAAGAATTTTGTTAATAGCCTCAACTTGTCCATTTGATTTTGGATAATAAGGAGTATAATTATCATGTGACAATCCTAACTTGGTAGTCAATTCAGACATGATATGGTTGCAAAAATTCTTCCCATGTTCCATAACTATAGCCTGTGGGACCCCAAACTGTGCAATAATGTGGTTGAAGAAAAAAAATGCAGTTTTCTATCCTGTGTTGTTGAATGTTGGCATCGCTTCGGCCCATTTGGTAAAATAGTCGACTACGACAATAATATAACCATGCCCCCCAGACGAAGCAGGGTTACAGGTCATGAAATCAATACCCCATTTCGTAAATGGTCCAGCAGAGGCAACAGGATGCATTAGCACTGGTAGTTTGCAGATTTTACAATAAAAAATCTAGCATGCATGACAACTTCTGACTGCGAGGATGCAATCTCAAAAAATAGTAGTCTAAACGTAACCGGCGTGGAGTATTTTCTGCGCAGTATCATATCCAGATAAGTTTCCACCACAAGCCCTAGCATGACAATCATTTAACACTTTTTCGACCTCCTGATGAGTTTGGTACCACCTTAAAATGATATCAACACCATGACGATAAAGTGTATCGTGACAATCAGATAATCTTTGGCTTGGTATCGAATACGTCGCTGATCAGAGCGAAAGGTATTAGGTCTAAAATTTTGGGTTTGGAGATATGATGAAATCCCCATACCAAGGATCAGATGATCCTATCAGAAATAGAGACTCGTCTGGAATAGATGTTTCCAACGTAGTAGTAGTACTATCAAAGGGAAGGTCACAGATAAGCTTAGCCAAAACTAAAGACTTCTTTGATTTGGATTTGATGAATTCCAAATCAAATTCCTACAAAATGAAAATCCATTTTGAATATTTTCCCCCCAGCAATTGACGTGATAAGATGTAAGTCATGGGGTTGCAATCTGAAACCATTATTATTTTTCAAAGCAAGATATAATGGTGAAATATTTGGATAGCTTGAATAGCTGCCAAGGCAAGCTTTCGCACGTACGAGTACTTAACTTCTGTATCATTGAGATTATGACTCAAATAATAGATCAGATGTTCAATTCCATCTTCTACTTGGACCAAAACCATAGCGATGGTCGTTTCAGCCTTGGCGATATATAGGAAATAATCATTTTGATAATTATGAGGATACATTAATGATGCTCAGACAATATGGTCCTTGAAAATATCAAAAGAAGATTGTGAAACTTGGTCCCAATGGAGGGAACTCCATTTTTCAATAATTGAGTAAATCCTTTAGCCATTTCGGCGTAGTTTGGAATGAACCTTCTTAGGAAGTTAGCCTTTCCTTGAAGTTTATGTATCTGAAGTAAGTTTGATGGTGTAGGAAAATCAAGAATTACTTGTACCTTTAGTGGGTCTATTCAAATTCCTTCTTTTGAGACTAAAAATCCAAGCAATTGACCAGAACCAACACACAAAAAAACATTTGTGTGGATTGAGGTGTATCTTGTAGTGTCGGCAGCGTAAGAAAATGGCTCTCAAATGCATCGGGTTATCAGTCTGATTTCGTGAATGCGCTGGTAAAGCATCTAGATATGGTTGAAAAATGTGCTTGATTTCATTGAAAGCATAATCCATTTCTCTTTGAAAATTTTCCCCAGCATTCTTTAAACCAAACAGAAGTTTCCTATATGTGAATGTGCCCCAGGGACAGATGAATGATGTCTTATGTTGGTCATCTGGGTGGATATTGATTTGATTGTAGCCGGAAAATCCATCCATGAACGAAAATATTTCGCATCCATCACAATTGTCAATAATATGGTGGTATAAAGGGAGTAGGATAGTTGTCTTTTGGACAAGCATGATTAACATCCCAATAATCAACGCACACTCTAATGGTTCCTTGTTTTTTCATAACAGGAACGATATTGGAAACCCACTTAGTTAGCGGAACAGGGTATATGAAACTAGCACGCAAAAGTTTTTCAACTTCTGCTTTGATGGCAACAACTTTCTTTGGATGAACAGGACGAAGGCGTTGACCAATTTATTGGGCCAGAATTGTGAATTATGGATAAATCACGCTTCCCTAGATAGGTGCTAGTCTATAACAACAGGTGAAGACTATACAACTATTTTTCCTAACTCAGAATAGATACACAGAGAGGATTGGAGGCTTACTTGTTCAGTCGCTTCCAAATGGCTCCTTCTATCACTTCCATTGTAGCTTCAAATTCAAGCGGTTTGTGGGTTGAATTCTTCCTGCAAGAAAGAACACTGAAACAGCAGAAGATGCAATAATATAGATATCTATTCAAGCTAGTTAGCTAAATCAGTAAAGCATAAACCATATACATCAACCAAGATCTTGCAATATGGAAATTCAAAGTCAATACAGATGCATATAGGGAAAAATAAGCAGTACTCTTTATTGATGATAGAAGGAGAGGTTACAACCTAGTGACTGACTTGAAGTGACCTTCCAGCAATGTTCCCAAACCTCATCATAGTATAAATCTCTCCAGCAGCAACTTCACAAATCTAGCTCTCAATTGAAAATTCTCCAACATTTCTCTACTCAAATTATTCCTTCTCAAGCACTCAAATTTGTGCTCAATTTATAGATGAAATATAGGTTGTTTTGCAATAAATAACTTTCCAAAAATAGGCAAGACATGTTTCAAGTCATGTAGATGTCAAATGGACACTTGGATCTGAAGCTTGATACATGTGAACTCTTCTAGAAGGCACTGGCCAAGTGGAGATTACAGAACAATGAGAATTTCGCTCCCAATGTGATCAACGCACCTATGAATGTCGAGAAGTGCTTTTCAAAGCAACCTTGCATGAGGATACCTACATATGCAATGCACTTAGGCCCCTTAGACCCTGCTTTGGTGAGCTCTCATATGCTATATAATAAGCTTCAAACCATGGAAACCTTTTCTTGATGAAAGTCTTGCTTGATTTTTCTTGTTTCTTGTCTTAGGGCATGTAGGAACTGAAATGATTGGGAATTATAGACCCTTGATCATTGGTCCTAGAGATGATGCCCAGTTAACCAAGTCATTGGGAATGGTGCCCAAATTGACCTATAACAATTAGTTAATGAATGAAACTGAGCCAGGATAGATATCCTAGTAGTTGTCGTAGTTGTGGCAGTAGTCTCCTGATATTCACCCCAGTGCGTCGCGACCCTTCAAAAATGGTACTCAAGTGCCTGTGCAAAGATCAAAGAGAAAAGTCAGCATGCGAAACAATATTTGCATTCATAACTATCTAATTAGTCAAGGAGAATTAAAAGTATTTTGAAATATCAATCACATAAACACAAGAAGGGAACCAAAACATCAGTCATGTATTAATTAAGAGAAAGAAAGAGATTACAACCAAATGAGCCTTGACATTGCAACCTCCTTCAACGGGTTCAGTAAAAACGTGTCTCAAGCATTTTTTAGGGAATTGGACATGGCGAGGTGACAAGCCTAAACTCTCTCTCGACAAGGGTCTCTCTCTCTGCTCTATCTCACACCAACTATATCAGATTGTTCAGCTAGTTGCATTTATGTGAGAGAGATGTATTTATAGAAGGGGAGGAGGAGGTTGGGATCCCTCATATGGTGGAAGGAAGGCCTTATCCTTTGGGAGGTTGCCCCAAATGTAGGAAACAAGAAGCCAAATGAAGGTGCTCGACGTTATTCAGTTGAAAAACCCATGTTGACTCACTCATGAAGTATTTAGCAATGGAAAATTTGCTTCTATATTTAAAAAAATTTCCAAAAATAGCTCGACATGGGAAGTCCATTGAGACAGAGCACCAATGGGTGCGTGGCCTAGTGCTAATTTCCATTATCAGCATGAGGCCATAACTGCTTTCCAACTCCAACCCAAAATCATATGTTTTTTATGGTATGTTCTAGGAATATTCAATAGAGGAATTTTTTTTCTCAAGGAAAGGGATGACACTTTTTTCAAGGCATGACACTATTCAGAAGTCACAAAAATGACCCTCCAATGTGTGGGATGGGGATTGCAGGGGCAGTGAAAAAATGTTGTGTAAAAATGACGATGCCACTCATGAATATGATCAGAAATGTGATTAGAATTAGTATGTTTAAATTTGGTCAAGCGTTCCATTCCAGTTTCATATCGTATGGGTAATTGGAAGTGGGTCAGAAAGGTAGTATCTAAGGTAGTGAAATTATCAAATGAAGCTCTTGGTAACTCAATGTACCTTTTCGCGGTTGGATGAGTGAGTGTACGGTAGAAAATACGTAGTCAAACAGATTCATCATTTAAGGAGTTAGATGAACACCACAAATGATAAGTCATAACATGCATCGACAGGTCTTCCCCAGGGTTTCCATTGAACTTAGGAATATCCGAGGGAAATTTTTGAGTTAACACTGGCCACCAAGGAGCATAGCTGATTGGATCGTTTGTAAGTCGGTTTAAATCAAGTAATTATAAAGTTGCAACAAAGGGAAATTTTCAATTTAAGTTGAGTTGAGCATAGCCAGGGCATGATGGAATTTCTTGGGAAACAGGCCTTTGAGCACTAGCATAAGTAATTTGTTGTTGGTAACCCAAATAGGGGTTGTTTTGATAAGAAAATGTCTGAGGATTCTATTGACCAAAACCTGGGTACGCTACTTGTTGAAATGAGGGTTGTTTCATTTGTGCTTGTGGCTTCCAAGGTATCTGTCCACCAAGATTATAACCCAAACTAGAATAGCTTGGATTCAGTTGTGAATAGGTATAACCCAGTTGTGGCTACGACATCCCATAATATGGTAATCCAACTTGTGAATAAATAATTACGGATACAAATGGTTGTTGTAAACTAGCCGAGGGAGTTGGAGTCTAAGGGCCCAATACTTGAGGGTATTAGGTTGAAGGACCCACTTGAGACAATTGAGGTACAACATTTTGAGCCTGTAAAAGGAGTAAGGATGTATTAACAAGTGGAGTAGATGTGGGTGCAATAGGTTGAACCAGTTGATATGATTGCACAACCATTTGTGGTTGGATGGGTAGAGTGGGATGCCACTAACAAATAGTCATTCTGACATTAGGATGACCAAATAATGATGGAGTACGGTCAAAATTTGGGTGACCATAGGTTTCCCCCCAGCATGAAGAATATAATATGATGGAAAATATTGCTCTCCAAATGTCGGGAGTCCAGTTGAAATTGTATTGGATGGAATATACCCAGATGGACTAGCTTGATATTGCCCTAATGATGTATATAAAATATCAAGTCATTCTGTACTCATTAGATATGTACCAGATAGAATACCAAATGATAACATTGGTGAATTCCATGGGTTTGAGGATGCACCAGAGAAGGTTCCAGATAAATATTGGTAACCAGGTGGGACTGAAGGCCCACCATATAGATGTGACTCTGGTGAATTTGTGAACATCGATGGGGTAGAAAGAGCAAGTGTTTTCACAACTGGAATATATGGTATAGCTGAATATGTTGTCTCAGGCATGGTTATACAACCAAATTTATACCCTATAGGATCTACAGGAACTCAAATAGACATAGGATAAAATAAAGTAGTGTGAGGTGATTTTGGAAAAGTCTCATAAAGATAAAGATCCGATCCAAAATGGGTTGGAGTCGAAGGTGTTGCGTTCTTGTGTTATGCAGGAACACAATAGAATACAGAAATAACCATGAACATAGAGATGCAGCGGAAATAATGATTCATTTCATTAATATCAAATAACAGAAATATGCTTACAAGCATAATGGAGATAAAATAGCTAGGGTGCTGGTAGCGAATCTCTGAGAAGAGATGTGATGGCTACAGACCTCTAAAATGTGTTATAATGAGGCTTGAGGGCCTATTTATTGTTGAGAAACAATGTAGAATCCGAAACGTCCAAAAACCTAACCGTAGGAGATGAGGCGCCAAAACTGTGGGCGCCCGTTTGGGTAAATTGGTGGTTCAACTTCCCGGGGGCGTAACTTTGGCATCCGATCTCCGTTTGATGCACTCAATAGCTCGTTAGAAATATCTATCCAAGGAGTACAATATTTTAATGAGAAAAATCGGTCCATGAACCCATTTTTCTCTCTGTTTTCCCAAAAATCATCATTTAGGGCCTCAAAACGGCTCTAGAAGTTCAGGACCCAAAAAACTGCTAAAAATAGTAAGTTTTGTTGCAACTTGAAAAAGCCCGATGGTGGGGGTTCACATCTTGCAATTAGTGTACGATATCAATCGTGATCAATAGGCCCCAAACCCGAGAGTGGAGGACCCGAAAACCTGCTAAAAATAGTAAGTTGTGCTGAATGTGAAAATCTGCAAGAATTGATGGTGCTGATCCAAATGGAATAGGTGGGTGGCCACCGATATCCACCTGGATCATTCCTCCCTCCTTAGGAAGCAATGGTCCCCATTGCGTTGAGATCCTCCATGAGATGAGGCAATTTCTGTTGAACTGAGTAGTAGATGTGTTGAAGATGTCAAGGACCTGCGGGTGGACATGCTGGATGCATTTAGTAAATTTGGTTTCTTTATTAGCCTCAGACAGTACATGTTTGGATTCTGTCTGTGTAGTTCCATGTCGGATATGAGGCTGGCCACCCACCTATTCCATTTGGACCAACACCATCAATTCTTGCAGCTTTTCACATTCAGCACAACTTACTATTTTTAGCAGGTTTTCGGGTCCTCCACTCTCGGAGCCATTTTGGGGGCTTAATGATCCAGGTGGATATTGGTGGCCACCCACCTATTCCATTTGAACCCCCATCTTCAGTTCTTTCGATGTTCAAGTTGCAAGAAAACTTACTATTTTTAGCAGTTTTTCGGGTCTGTTTTCCGGGCTGGACACAGGCTCTAAGCGATGCTGGGAAAAAGAGCAACATGGATATGGGCCACAGTGGCTGCTCATTCAAAAATTAACACTCCTCGGATAGATATTTCTAATGAACTATTGGCCGATTCAGAAGCGGGAGAATCGGATGCAAAAGTGCCGGGGGTGACCACCAACACGACATAAATCTCCTGCGGGTTAGGTTTGGACGTTCCCTTCTGATGATTTCTCAACAATAAATAGGCCCTCAGCCCTCGACCAGCAACACGGTTCGAGAGGTGCATGGCCATCCATCTCAAAAATGATAGAAGACCATGCAGTACCTGGCTGACTTTCCATTATGCCCGTAAGCATATTTCTGTTATTTGATATTAATGAAATGAAGCATTATTTCCGCTGCATCTCTATGTTCATGGTTATTTCTGTATTCTGTTGCGTTCCTGCATAAAATCCGGATCAGTGGTATCAGAGGGGGTCTGCTCTTTCTTTGTTTTTTCTTTGCATGTCCCCAACGCGGTCAGGGTATAAGGAGTTAGGGCTCGATCTGGTTGAACCCTTGCAAGATCAGCCTCGCAAACCCCGACGACCTCCCATGGCGGGAGAAAAGAAAGACGAGGTAGCAGGAGATCCTATCAAAATACTGCTCGAGGAGGCCCTCGAGAAACAAAGGAACGCGATGATGGATAACTTTGCTCAAATCCTTCAACGACTGCCCACATATGGCGCATCTGCATCCAACAGCCACTCTGGAGGCGCCACTCCCTTCAAGGTATAGGTAAACTTTGAAATTCCTATATTTGAAGGAAAAATAGTTGCAGACACTGTAGACAGATGGTTAAATTTGCTGGAGGGGTATTTCTCGGTCCATGACTTCTCTGACCGAGAAAAGATTATTTTTGCACTCCTCAAAGCTGCCCGCAATGTCAAAGACTGGTGGGAAACCTACTGTGAGCAAGAGGGCGAAGGGGAACCCTCTCTGTTCTCAGCCACACCCACTTGGAATTCATTTTGAGATGGCATCAAGGAACAATATTACCTCGTGGGGAGCTATGAGGACAAATACATCCAATGGACCACGCTGCGGCAACAAAAGGATCAAGATGTGCATGAACTGATGAATCTTTTCCATACCCTGCGCACAAAGTTGGGTATTAAAGATTCAGAGCGACATTTGGTGCTAAAGTACCACGACTGTCTACACAAACACATTCAAGAGGAAATGTAGTTCCTCGACATTACATCGCTTGGCACGGCATATCGCTATGCCACCAAGATCGAGCAGAAATTTAAGCAGAAGAAGCGACACTTTGGATCTGCGAATCCGAAAGGTGCCCCCGAACCAAAGAACAAGGGGCAAGGCCAAAGAAATGCGACTCAAAAAAACACCACAAATCCAAAGAAGGACACAGGGAAGTGGTGTGAATTTCATAATAGCCCCACTCACAGCACAAATGAGTGTCGGGCCAAACAGTCTTTGGTGGCCGAACTAAAGGCACCCGAATCAGATGTATTTTCTGATCCTGAGTTAGAACCAAAAAAAAGCAATGACAAAGGGAAACATATCATTGATGCGGATCCCAGTGCCATTGTTGCCACCACCAAGATCCAGAGGGAGGGTCCAGAGGATCCAGAGGAGGGGGAGCGCCTCTTCCAGTCGCAGATGTGGGTGAAGGGTTCTCCGCTGCAATTTCTCGTCGATAGCGGAAGCCAAAAGAACCTCATCTCAGCAGAGGTCGTGAAGCGGCTCAACCTACCAACCATAGCACACCCGCAGCCATATACCATCAGGTGGCTCCACCCAGGGAAAGATCTCTGCATCCGCCAGCAGTGTCGCCTTCCATACAGTATCAAGCCATTCACAGATGAGGTATTGTGTGATGTTGCTCCTCTTGATGTAGCTGATGTATTATTGGGCCAACCATACTTGTGGAGGCAACATGTTGTGTATGAGTCTAAACCTCGTGTTGTTATTATTACTTTGGGAAATAATTTGTACATGATACCAGAGGTAGTACCGCCTCCTGTCATCTCTTGGACTACTGCAAAACAACGCAGTAATATTGTTTCCCAGACCAAGAAATTCATTTTCCTTACAACTCACTCATAGGGAAAGAAGAATATTGTGGCCACAACCTCGAAATAGGGCTCCCTTGCACGGCTACAGCAGATGGACAAAGTCATGGAGGAATACGAGGAAGTTTTCCCCTCACTCATAGAGGTTCCTCTACACTGTCAGGACAAGCACTCCATTGATCTGACTCCCAACACACCACCGCTTGATGTTGCCATACATCCTACAACTACACATACAGAATCCAAACATGTACTTTCTGAGGCTGATAAAGAAACCAAATTTACTAAATGCATCCAGCATGTCCACCCGCAGGTCCTTGACATCTTCAACACATCTACTACTCAGTTCAACAGAATTTTCCTCATCTCATGGAGGATCTCAACGAATGGGGACCATTGCTTCCTAAGGAGGGAGGAATGATCCAGGTGGATATCGGTGGCCTCCCACCTATTCCATTTGGACTAGCACCATCAATTCTTGCAGCTTTTCACGTTCAGCACAACTTACTATTTTTAGCAGGTTTTCAGGTCCTCCACTCCTGAAGACATTTTGAGGCCTTACTGATCCAGGTGGATATTGGTGGCCACCCACCTATTCCATTTGAACCCCCACCATCAGTTCTTTTAGTTTTCAAGTTGCAACAAAACTTACTATTTTTAGCAGTTTTTCGGGTCCTGAACTTCTGGAGCCGTTTTGAGGCCCTAAACGATGATTTTTGGGAAAATTGAGAGAAAAATAGGTCCATGGACTGATGTTTCTCATTCAAAAATTGTACTCCTCGGATAGATCTTTCTAACGAGCTATTGAGCACGTCAAACGGAGATCGGATGCCAAAGTTACGCCCCCGGGAAGTTGAACCACCAATTTACCCAAACAGGCGCCCACAGTTTTGGTGCCTCATTTCCTACGGTTAGGTTTTTGGACGTTTCAGATTCTACATTGTTTCTAAACAATAAATAGGCCCTCGAGCCTCATTGTAACACAGTTCAGAGGTTTGTAGCCATCACATCTCTTCTCAGAGATTCACTACCAGCACCCTAGCTATTTTATTTCCATTATGCTTGTAAGCATATTTCTGTTATTTGATATTAATGAAAAGAAGCATTATTTCTGCTGCATCTCTATGTTCATGGTTATTTCTGTATTCTATTGTGTTCCTGCATAAAATCCGGATCAGTATAGCTGAATATGTTGTCTCAGGCATGGTTATACAACCAAATTTATACCCTATAGGATCTACAGGAACTCAAATAGACATAGGATATAATAAAGTAGTGTGAGGTGATTTTGGAAAAGTCTCATAAAGATAAAGCTTCGATCCAAAATGGGTTGGAGTCGAAGGTGTTTCATCTTGTGTTATTTCTTCAATCGAAATCAAACCAGATGGAAGGCTTTCGTCCTTAGGTCCAAAGTATATTTTAGGTGGTTGAGTGTTAAATATGAGAAACTCAATGGCTACAATAGATTATGGGGCAACCAAAATAGGAGCAACTTTTGGTTGTTCGACTTCGGGATTCAGATGTTCGAGTAAAGGAACGACAGGACCTCAATCAACTTCCAGTTGAACGACGTCAAGTTCAGGAGGTATGGTCTCACTGATTGGATGGATCGTCAACACAGGTAGCTGTGAGGACTCCGTCTCGACAACATTAGAAGAACCAGGATTTGTAGAAACATCTCAAGATGACTTTGGTATATGTAAGGATGATGTCACACCAGAGGTACTCATAGTACTAGTTTTGGTAGAACGATGTGGCCTTCGCCGACCAGAAATGGCTTTCGGTGGTAAAGGTGGTTTCAGTGCTATTCTACACGAACGACGGGGAAAGGGATGTTCTTCTTCCACGATGACTAATTTTTTTTATAACAAAAAAAAAAACAAAAAAAAATGGTAATTCTAGGCAAAAGGTTTACCAAGTAATTATGAACTGCATAATACCTCCTGGCAAACAAAGAAGTATGGGCAGGAAATCTACCCTAATTTTGTGTTTGGTGTATCACAAGTTACAAAGTGGCTAACTCTGTTACCTATGGATGGATAGAAACCTAAATTTCTCCTCCCAAATATACCCGAAGGTACATGGAGGCTCAAGTCTGTATTAACGTTGTCTAATGCGAAACCGCACAGTGAGAGCACCCCCTTATACTTTTCGTACTACAACACCGCCCTATATACCTGAAGATAAATGGACGAGCTCTGATATAATTACGTACATGGATTGAGGTATCACACTCGAAATGTATCACAGACATGTTAGTGACAGCTGCTATGTTTAATGACGTCGGAACACATCTCTATCCTAGACCTTCTAAATGTTATCATTAATGTTCCAATGCTTTCTTAGGTAAATTGATGTAAATTTTATGTTGATATTGTTTAAAAAAATTTCTTGAGGTTCAGCGCGTGATGTGATGGAAATTCCTAAAAATGAAAACTAAATGATAAGCAAACTTTTCAAATTATCTTTTTCAATGAAAATCCTAGCTACTAAGGGAAAGAGCAATCGGTTTTTGAGAAAACAACAAAGAGCACAAACTAAATTGCAGCTTTAATAATTGATTCCTATGCAACACGCAATTCACTATATGCACATGGATGTTTTTCTTTTCAGCTCCCTTAATGTGAATACAAGAAATGAAACTATATGCATCAATCAATAAAACAAGTGTTTTCTTCTTTCAGAAATGAGGAATGAAACAACAATTTCTCTTTTAGGAAAAATGAAGAATGGGACTACAATTTTTCCTACATGAAACAAGGAATGAAACAAAAATTTCCTTTTCGAAAAAAAATTGATCTAATTTAGAAATAAAATACTTTGAATTTGGTTTTCCAATGATAAAGAAAAACACTAAAGAAACATTGAACAAATTTACTTTTCAAAGGAGGAAGAACAAGAAATTTTACTGGTCTCTAAGAGGTATCGGACATTTGAGAATATAGCAAACAAGTGGTTGAGAATGATAGCAATGAAAAATTTAGATGGAATTTGGTTGGCTAAGGGGCCAACGTAGTCTCTAAAGGGAGACAGTGTGTTGCAGAGCACCCCTACGTGGGAGAGAGTGCATTGCAGTGCACTATGTCTTGACCAAAAGTGCATTGGGCACAGCAGTGATTGAAAAACCAAGAAGCAAAACACACTTCTATTGAAATTATTTCATTCAAATGTCTAATAAATAAAATTAGATGCTACTGATGAGGATTAACAGAGGAAAAAACACCAGGAATGATAGGATACTCCCCAGCAGAGTCTCCAATTTTTTATACGTAATTTTGATCTACGGATAAACCAAATTCCCTAAGTGTGGTCCTAGTCACTTAGAACAATAGAGGAAATAATTACTATCACTTTCTCTAAAATAAACAGATATACAAAATGGTTAAACAACCTACTTTTGATTCAATCGCTTCTCCTTATCCTTCTGTCGTTGTTTTCTTCACTCTCAACCCAACTCAAATCGCCAGATTGATTCTTGCAAACAAAAATATAGAACAGAAAACAACATGAAATATGCAGATATCTACTTATCTTACTCAATCAAATCTATTAGGTATGAAATACATACATAATTAAAGAATACATTTCACAATAAATAGAGACATATATGTGGGAAAATTAACAACAATCTTTATTAAAGAGTGGAAGGGGGAGGTTACAACCAATGGATTGATTTGTTTCCAACCAGCTCTAGCTTCCTTCCATCCTCACCACATCCAACATCATACCAACAACATATTAGTAGTTTCACTCTCTTATCACATGAGAATCAAAGAGCATAACTTTACCAAAATTCCTCCTTCCTTGGCACTAGGATCTGTACTCAATTTATACGGAAACTGATGGTAGTTTCTTAATGAATGACTTTATAATAATAGGCATGACATGTTCCCAAGTTCAAGGTGTTATACGGACACTTGGATTCAAATTTTGACACATATTGACTCTTCTATAAGGCATTGGCCATGTGAATATTCCAGGAATAATGAGAGTTCCCAAGTGACCAATGCACTCCTGAGTGTTGGGAAGTGCACTGCAATTCATACTTGAATGGAGGATTTTGCACTGCAACACAATTAGTCCCTTTAGAGGTTGTGTTGGTGAGTCAATAAGTGATATAACATATACTTCAAACCTTGAAAATCTCACAATAGAAGCCATGAATTAATTTTTCTTCTCTTAGGGCATATACAATTGAAATATAAGGGGATGATAGACCCTATTTCATGTGAAAATTACTAAATATTATACTCATTCAAAAATCTTTATTGTTAATCTGGTTATGCTCCTCCTACTTAGATAAGTTATTAACTAAATAAATTTAGAATAAAATTGAAGCAAAACACATAACATATCTTCACCAATTCAGATCTAGAACAAGTACATGCACACATAGACAAAGTGACATAGATATATTCTGGAAAATAGTCCCTGAGAAAACCCAATGTGGGAAAACCGGTATTCTGGCTATTGGAGGGTTTTATTATTAAGAATTTTCTGAATACTACAAATCTAGGTTCCAGATCTAGAAAACCCGACAGAGAAATAATAGATCTATAGCTCACTGGTTGTTCTAAAGCCAAAATAATAACTGATCCACACCCTCAAACAGGATTTACAAGAGTCAGCCAAAATTAGGGCCTAGAAACCCCAGTGTTTTCCCTAAAGCCTCTGTGTCAGCCTCTGAAGCCTCTGTTTCCCCCAAAACTGCTCCGGAAAGGGATGTGTTACCCCAAAAAGGGTGGCGTAGTCCTTACGCTACCCCTTAGGGTATTTGCGTAACCCCTGAGGGATTCCAGCTGAAAATAATGATGTCCTTGAGGGAATGTGTTGTCCTTGCTGATGTTTCTCTCCTACTTCTCTGCATTGTCTCTCTGAGATGATATTTGCCTCTTATTGATTCTAGACCCCGCGATCAGATCATCCCCTTGGGTTAAATTTCCCTCTCTACAGCTGAAACACTTCTGAGAATTCTTAGCGAACCCACCCTAGAATCTCAGCTTAGCTTCAGTGCTCTACCTCTGTGTGTCTTTACAAATGACTCCAAGCCTTTCCTTTATAATTTTCTCATTCAAAAACCAATGACCATGATAAGATCTTGAATCAATGACTAAGCTTAAAATAAAGCTTGATCTGTGTGACTTAATATAATTTCATCACATGTTTAATTAAATTCACTTTAATTACTTAAGTTCCCTAAGTTTTAACTTAGGAAATACATTAAAATAATTAATTAATTTAATATCTCCTAAATCAAATGAGATTTTACAAATCCATTTCTGGGTCCTGTAGATCAAGTGTACTCTAGTCATTCCTAAAAATTTGGGAGCTAGAGCACAATTGATGCTACCCCAAATACACAAAATCTCAACAATCCCTCTTAGCATCAAGGGTGTGCTCTAGCAATACATCACACTATGTATTACCAGATTTTGGGTATTGGTTCTATGTTGTTGATGCTTGGCCTACTGCCACTCAACTCTGCACTACTGCTGCCATTCTATATTTCTTCCCATGACTCTTCCACTGCCACTGCAACCTCTGTGCTATAGCTCCCTCTCAATATGTTGCATCCGTGATGCTCATAGCACTACCACTACTGATCTGTTGCACTGCAACTTCAGTTGTTGATAGAAACAACTAAATCTCCTGTCGAATCTTTGACAGACAAGTTAGATGGGTTGTATCCTCATCACGGAAGCACCATAGGCTACAGTTTTTTTCTGGCATCTGAAGGATGATGCACAACTACAACTCTGCATTGTGTAAGCAAACTCCCTCTGCACTACTGAAGTCACATCAGCCCCTTGTGCTGAAATATCTCACACTATTGCTGCACTGCAAGTAGAAATTTATTAATATTGTGATGTATTTCTGGATTCTCCTGATCTAACAATTATATTCCATTGTTAAATACATAATCCTTCTACTTAATTCTTTATGGAAATTTTATCGCCAATTGCAAACACATGAAAAAAATCAATTGCACATAACATGGATGTTTTTACCAGGGAAGCTTAAAGCTAAAAACCCAAACTATCATATATTATGTATATCATGGATCATGAAAAAATCTCATACAAAACTTTAATGCAAGAGCTCTCAGTACAATATACAATCGTCTCACACTGTCATACAAAAATTGGCTCACACATGCACCAATTTACTGCCTCCTGAAAGCTTGCCTCCACTGCGCAATCCCTGCTGAAGAAGATCCCTTAATGAATTCGATATTGCCTTTCCTTGACTGCGCAATCCTCATTGGCATCTCCAATGTGTGTGTATTTGCATTGAATGCACCACTATAGTCACAAAAGATAGTCAAACAGACCCTTTCACGTATCTCTCCACTAGGTCTCCACTGGATCTAACATGCATGTAGTTAACAGTAGTATTTCTTCAGTTGCATGTGAGACCAATACTTGTGAATTAATTAAATAATTAATTCACTGATCTCTCACTAGTGTATATTTAGTTACAACAAATTACAACTAGCACAACTGAGTTTAAATCACTTAACTGAGTTAAACTAAATAACAACTCACATAACTACTCATCCAACTCTGTTACAACTTTGTATCACTCAATTACAACGAAGTCCACTTTCCATGTCCCACCAACCAACCTTGGAACTCGTAATTCCTTCAATCAACTAGTTTGCCACATCAGTTAACTAAAATCAAGTGCTTCAAGAGAATAGATTATTATATATTGTCTGATTATTATTAAGGGCTAATAATAATCAACATGCATTCTATTTTTAGACATGTGATCTATAAATAGATTTCTCCCATTCATCTAAAAATAGAAACTCATCTATAAATAGAATTTTCTCAACCATCTATAAATAGACTTCTGCTATAAATAGATTTTTCTCAACATTTTAAAAATAGACATACACCTAAAAATATCCTATGGGCCCCACCTAATGTAGGTGCTTATTTTTCACTAGGATCAACATCTTGTTGAATCTCAATACTCCCTCTCAACAAGAAAGGGATTCTCCTTCATATTGATATTGCCTCTATGGTTTTCGAATTGCTCTTAGTGAGTGCCTTCGTCAGAATATCTGCATCTTGATCTTCCATAGGAATGTACTGAAGCAACATGATCTTTCGTTGCACACAATCTTTGATATGATGATACCAGATATCTGTATGCTTAGATCTATCATGAAACACATGATTAATCGATATTTCAATGCAACTTTGATTATCACAATGAATCACTGTAGGATCTAAATAAGAACCAAACAAACCAACTAGGATCCTCCTCATCCAGATAGCCTCACATGCAGCTTGACTTTCTGCTATGTATTTTGCTTCTGCTGAACTGAGTGCCACGGATCTCTGTTTCCTGCTGTACCAAGAAACAGTTGTAGATCTGATACTGAAAACCCCTCCTAATGTGCTCTTTCTATCTATTGGGCTGCCTAGCCAATCTTCATCTATGAAGCCATGCAACTTCACCTCATCTGTCTGTCTATACCATAAGACATACTCAGATGTGCCCCTGAGATATCTCAGGACGTGCTTGCCCGCACTTCCAAAAGAGCTTGGTAGGCTTAACCATCACTTGACTAAGCTGGTTCACTGCATAGCATATGTTAGGTCTTGTATTAACTAAATACATGAGTGAACCCATCAACTGTTGATAGACAGTAGCATCCACTACCTCTGCCAATGTAGCATCCTCTTTCCTCCAATTTTCTGGAAGAGAAGTGTACATGGATTTGCAACCCTCCATGTGAAACTTATCGAGTATCTCCCTTGCATACTTGCCTTGAGACACAAACAGTTCACCATTTCGCTGCCATATTTCCAATCCAAGGAAATAGCGAAGGAGGCCCATATCTTGCATCTCAAACTCCTTTGCAAGGTCCTCCTTGCATGAGTGTATCAACTCGTCATCACCAGTTAGTATTAAATCATCAACATAAAGAACAATGATTAAAATCTTACCCTCCACCACAATATGGTATAGGTTTTCATCCATCTCACTCTTGGTGAAGCCAAGTCCAGTGAAATAGTTGTCGATCCGAGTGTACCAAGCACGAGGTGCTTTCTTCAGCCCATACAACGCTCTTTTGATTCTGCACACATGAGACTCACTGCTGAAGATCTCAAATCCTTCAAGTTGCTCAATGTACACTTCTTCCTCAATGATTCCATTAAGGAATGTAGTCTTCACATCCATCTGATGAATGTGCCAACCCATCTGCGCTGAGAGAGCAAGGATGGTCCTTATGGAAGAATACCGTGCGACAGGTGCAAAGGTTTCTTCATAATCAATCCCCTCGATCTGTGAGAAGCCCCAGGCCACAAATATTTCCTTATACTTATCAACGCTCCCATTAGCAGCTTGCTTTACCTTATAGATCCATCTTGAACCTACCACTGATTTATCAACTGGCCTTGGAACAATATCCCAAGCACTGTTTCTGACAATGGATTCATACTCCTCCACCATTGCATCTACCCATGTGGGCTCCTGCACTGCTTCATGAAAGAAATATGGCTCTGTCACAATACATTTTCTCATGAGAGCCATGTATCCAGTGATACGGTCAGGATATTGTCTTTGTCTGTGTTGTGAAGTAGGTACTCCTACATTCTGTGCCGCATCAAGCTTCAACCTCTCAGCTTTTGTGGTACGCCTTTTGCCTATTCTGATGTTTGGATTTGCGTGAGTGGACTCCTCCACTCCATGATCATCCTCCTGTGGCTGATCCACATCTAGAGGCTCATCTTTGGGAACCAAAATTTCCTCCTCAGCATGTAAGTCTAGCTCCCTCTCAAGCGACAACTTCATGGTTTTCTCCTCATTTAATTTTATATCCTGTCACACCACATAGTCATTCGACTATTTGGAAAATACACATGATAATTATGTGGTGTTTCTGTGTCCCCATAAATATCCCAACTTCAGCAGTCCGCTCCATCTTCTTCCTGGCATTCTTGGTCACATGAACATAAATGGATGAGCCAAAAATCTTAATGTGAGAAAAATCCGGTTTCTTACCAGTAAAATCTTCTTCAGTTGTACTCATGCCAAGTACTCTATGAGGACAATGGTTTCACACATAAACTGCAGTGTTGCATGCTTTTTCCCACAAGTGCATTGGTAGGCCCTGACCATGCAACATAGCTCATGAAACACCCACGATCGTTATGTTCTTCCTCTCCGCAACCCCATTTTAATGTGGGTTATGAGGCACTATGAGTTCTCTTTGAATTCCTTCTTTGCTGCAAAATCCTTTGAATTTGCTCGAGATATATTCACCACCATTATCGCTCCGTACAGCCTTCAATTTCTTCCCCAAATATTTATCCACCAATTCTTTAAACTCACAGAAATATGAGAATGTTTGATCCTTATTTTGCATGAAGAAGATCCAGAATATACAAGAATATTCATCAACAAAAATAACATAATACCTGTGTTTTTTTGTTGAATCAACCGAGAATGGCCCACACACGTCTTTGTGAACTCTCTCCAGGATCACCGAAGCATGATTCTCCTTTTCATGAAATGTGGTCTTCACAAACTTACCCATAGTACACCCCTTGCACTGATCTAACTGCATAAGTGTACCCTTGGGAAGTCCAGTATAAATCTGCTGAAAAATCTTCAAGGTGCCATGGTGAAGATGGCCCAATCACCTGTGCCATAATTCACCATCATCCTAGCTCACCACTTCTTCTGCTTTTTCCACCATTGCAACGCAACCATCTACCTCCAGCTTGTAGAGATTCTTGACTCAAATCCCTATCCTCTTATTTTTACCCATTGTTTTATGTCATAGGAAATCTTTTCCATCGTTGAAAACAACGTCATAACCTTTGTCCTCCAACATCGTGACTGAGACTAAGTTCTTCTTTAGACCTGGAACATGCATAACATATTTCAACAGAAATGGTTTACCTCAATCCATCTCAATGGAAATGGTACCAATGCTAGTCGCACTATATCATCCATCGTCGCCCATCTCTATATGCATTTGGATATCTTTCTCCTCCAAGTCACTGAAAAGCTCCTTATCTCTCGCCATGTGGAAGGAAGAACCACTATCAAGATACCACACCAATCCCATTGTGTTTGAACACAAGCATACGATAAAAGAGAAATAAAGTTAAAATTGTGAGGCAAGGACCTCACCAGCTGTAGCTCCAATAGCCTTATTGTTCTTCCTTTTCTATGGGAAGTTAGTGTGAAGATGCCCATGTTCGTGATAGTGAAAATACTTCACCTTCGAAAAATCCATCTTCTTGCCTTTAGCCTCAGATTTCGAGTGGAATTTATTCCCCTTCCCTTTCCTTGCTTTGGCATCCAAATCACAATCCTCTTCATCATCATGCTTTGATGGATATCCATCCCTGGTGTTCCGCCTGAACTCCTCCTACACTATATCTGACCATAGTCATTCCCAATCTGGCAATTTTTCCCGTCTGTTGACAGAGTCTTGATAACTGTGCCAACCCTTAAGAAGTCCCAAGAGAGAAAACCTCACCAAATCATCATCAGAAACCATGATTCCCACACTCCCTAGTTCATCCTGATATTCGACAAAATTTGTGAGATACTTTGGAATACTGTTGCCCTTCTCCATCTTGATTTTTCTGAGTTTATCCTTCAGTGCCAATTTCCTATGGTCGTTTCTACTTTGGAAAAGACTCATCAAAGCCTTCCACATTGCAAATGGAGTGGTTTTCCCATGAAGGCTTGAGATAATATGGTCTTTCACACCTTTCAACAGAATCCTTCTCGTCTTCGCTACTTTCTTTTGTCAGGCGTCTAAGTAATGCAGCATCCGTCGAAGTGGGCTTAGGAACATTATTGTCGATGAATTCCTTCAAGCCATTATCTTCAAGCACCGCCTCCATCCTATCCTTCCATTAAATGTAGTTAGAGCATCCCTTGTGTGCATACTCTAACCGCAAACCATTGAAATCCATTTCGATGTTTACTCAACTGTCGCACCAATAAATTATTGCAACAAATTCAAATTATTTCCACCAACAAAACTCAGCTACTGCTTCAATATTGCAATCTTATTTTCTCTGATACTATGTAGAAATTTATTAATACTATGATGTATTGTTAGATTCTCCTGAACTAAAAATTATATGTCATTGTTAAATATAGAATCCTTCTACTTAATTCTTTGCGGAAATTTTATCGCCAATTGTAAACACATGAAGAAAAATTAATCGCACATAACATAGATTTTTTTACTGGGAAATATTAAAGCTAAAAACCCCAACTATCATATTTTATGTATATCATGGATCATGAAACAATCTTATACAAAACTCTAATCCAAGAGCTCTCAGTACAGTATACAATTGTCTCACACTGTCATACAAAAATTGGCTCATACATGCACCAATTTAATGCCTCCTGTGAGCATGCCTCCACTGCGCAATCCCTGCTGAACAAGATCCCTAAATGAATTCAATATTGCCTTGCCTTGACTGCAAAATCCTCATTGGCATCTCCAATGTGTGTGTAGTTGCATTGAATGCACCAATATAGTCACAAAAGATAGTCAAACAGACCCTTTCACCTATCTCTCCACTAGGTCTCCACTGGATCTGACATGCATGTAGTTAACAGTAGTATTTCTTCAGTTGCATGTGATACCACTGCTTGTGAATTAATTAAATAATTAATTCATTGATCTCTCACTAGTGTATCATTAGTTACAACAAGTTACAAAAAGCACACCTGAGTTTAACTCACTTAACTAAGTTAAACTAAATAACAACTTACATAACTACTCATCCAACTCTGTTACAACTTTGTATCACTCAGTTACAATGAATTGCACTTTGCATGTCCCACCAACCAACCTTGGAACTCATAATTCCTTCAATCAACTGGTTTGCCACATCAGTTAACTGAAATCAAGAGCTTCAAGAGAATAGATTATTATTTATTGTCTGATTATTATTAAGGGCTAATAATAATTTACATGCATTCTATTTTTAGACATGAGATCTATAAATAGATTTCACCCATGCATCTAAAAATAGAAACTCATCTATAAATAGAATTTTCTCAACCATCTATAAATAGAATCCCACTATAAATAGATTTTTCTCAACATTCTCAAAATAGACATACACTTAAAAATATCCTGTGACCCCCACCCAGTGTAGGTGCTTATTTTTCATTAGGATCATCATCTTGTTGAATCTCAACAATGTGTTGTCCCTCTGAAGCCTTTTGTGTTGTTGTAACTCTGCACTGCATAAGAAGCTATGCTCTGCACTATTGAAGTCACATCAGCCTCTATGTTGTTTCTGCTTCTACACTATTGTTTCTCTACTCTACAATGCTCCTCCCAGTATTTAGATCTGCCTCTGCTTCATCTGTGACCTATGCACCCACTGCTTCACTTGTCCCGCTAATGTCTTAAGGTTTTCGTAGCTCGCATGTGATCCAAGAGATGAACTGCTCAAGGATCTTGTCCTTAAACGTTGTAGCTCCTCTACATATCCATGTCGCCCCACCTTCATGGTTCATGAGCGCTTATGGCTGCATCATCTTCTGACCCATCATCTACCATAACAGCCTTGGAAGAAGAAGCTTCCTTGTCCTTTTTCTTCTGAGGATAATTGTTGGAAAAATGTCCCACTTCACCACACTAGAAGCACTTGATGTTTGACATATCCTTCTTCTTCTTTCCCTGTAGCCTCTTTGATGCCAAGACTGCATCTTCTTCATCTTCCTTCTTCACTTTGCTCAATCCAGAGCTATGCTACTTCTTGGTGAATTTGTGGAGTTCTTCTTGACGCATAATTGCCCACAATTTTTTCCAATCTGGGAGGTCCACTCTGCCCAAGATAATTTGGACAAAGGTTTCCCACTCATCTGTGACTGCATTGAGAGCAGTGCTGACTATCATATCATCGTCCACTTTGGCACCCATTGCAGTCAACTAATCTCTGATCGACTGCAATCTGAAGAGGAAATTCTCCATGTCTTCTCCCTTGGTCATCATGAATGACCTCATCTGTGTCTCCAATAACATCTTCCTTTGGAAAAATTTTCCCTCATATAGGGAGATCAAGGCCTTCCACATCTCATTAGCTATATTTTTCTCAGCTAAGTGTGGTACAATATGGTCCTTAATTCCATCCATAATCAGCCGCTTGGCATGCCCAGCAGGTTCCTTATGCTTCCATAGGAGATCTGGATCGGTCGGTGTGGCCAGAGTTTTCTCTGCATGGTCTCTAAGATTATATGCCTCAAGGACTATCAGGATCCTTGCCTTACAAACTGAGAAGTTGGAAATGCCATCCAACATTTCCTAATCACGTAGTCCATGAGGAGCCATTTTCTCGGAAATGTGTTGGAACTTCCCTTTCTCTTTGCTAGAGAACTAGATCTAAGGCCCTTGGCAAAACAAGCACCTTCTTCTCCCTCTAACAATTGATTTCCCTCCTTCGAAATCTACCAAATTAATAATTATTCATCTCTCTTTGATCCTCCGATCAATCTACAAGTTTCTTTGGCTAGAAACTTTCTGAGAATCTTATCTCCTCTCGCTCTTTGTCACTTATTATTAGGCTAAAAATCTTAAATATTCAAAATTTTAACCCCACCAGCAATTTCTGAATTTCTGTAGCTAATATGCAGTCTTTTCTAGATCTGAAAGATTTAGATCTGCATCACACTGGTAGGCTTCAGACCAATCCAGTGTTGTTTCTGAGTTTCCTCTGTGCAATAATTGTGTGGGCTTTCTAGGAGACAATGTTATATTTCATCACCCTTCACTCTGTGTGAATCTGCCTCTGAAAACTATGTTGTCCCTTCAGATCTGCATTTCTGTTGATTTTCCAGCTACTTTCTACAGCTAGAACCTTCAGTCTCTTGTTGGTGACCCTCCTATATCTACAATTTTTCTAATACCATGTGAAAATTTCTTAATCTTATACTCATGCAGAAATATTTACTCTTAATCTAGTTATGCTCCCCCTACTTAGATAAGTTATTAACTGAATAAATTCAGATTAAAATTGAAGCAAAACACATAACAGATCTTCACCAATTCAGATCTAGAATAAGTACATACACACATAGACAAAGTGACACAGATATTTTTGAGCAAATAGTCCCTCGAAAAACCCAATGCGGGAAAATCGGCCTTTTGGATGCTGGAGGGTTTTATTATTAAGAAATTTCTGAATACAACAAATCTAGGTTCCAGATATGGAAAACTCGATAGAGAAATAATATTTCTACAGCTCACTGGTTGTTCTGAAGGAAAAATAATGATTGATCCACACCCTCAAACGGGATTTACAAGACTCAACAAAAATTAGAGCCTAGAAACCCCAAAGTTGTCCCCGAAGCCTCTATGTCAGCCTTTTAAGCCTCTGCGTCACTCAGCGCTGCTCTGGAAAGGGATGTATTACCCCAGACAAGGTGACACAGTCCTTACACTGCCCCTTAGGGTCTCTACATAACCCTTGAGGGCTTCCAGCTAAAAATCACGTTGTCCTTGAGGGACTGCATTTTCCTTGTTGCTGCTGCTCTCATGCTTCTTTGCATTGTCTCTCTCAGCTAGTCTCTGCCTCTTGTTGATTCTAGACCCCGGGATGAGATCATCCCCTTGAACTAAATTCCCCTCTCTGCAATTGAAACACTTATGAGAATTCTTAGCAAACCCGCCCTAGAATCTCATCTTAGCTTCAGTGCTCTACCTCCGTGTGTCCTTACAAATGACCCCAAGCCTTTCCTTTATAATTTTCTCGTTGGGAAACCAACGGTCATGATCAGATCTTGAATCAATGACTAAGGTTAAAATAAATCTTGATCTGTGTGACTTAAGACAATTTCATCACATGCTTAACTAAATTCACTTTAATTATTTTTGTTCCCTAAGTGTTAACTTAGGAAATACATTAAAATAATTAATTAATTTAATATCTCCTAAAACAAATTAAATTTCCCAAATAAATTTATGGGTCTTGTAAATCAAGTGTACTCTAGACCTTCCTCAAAATTTGGGAGCTAGAGCACAACTTATGCTACCCAAAATACACAAAATATCAACATTTCATTGGTCGTGGGGATGATGTCCAATTTGATCAGGTCATGGGAGATGATACCCAAATCGACCTATAACATTGAGAATAAAAAATATCATAGAAATGGAATGAACATGGAAAGTACAAAACATTTATACATATGTAACAAAAGAAGAAACTATGTCAAATTATAGTACCACATGAATCCCAAAAGAATAGTTGCAACGCATCCAATATATTCTTGCCAAAATTTGAATACACTAGTGTCTCTTATCAATATAAAAAAATTGAAACTCTTAAATGAGTGAAGAAGTGGAAGATATATACATAAACAACTTTTCCAAACCTCATGGGTTGAATCCCTAAGTTGAGGAGTTGTTCCACAAAAGACGTAAAACCTAGAGTGTAGGGAGGTCAAACTGACTTATCCCTAACTTTAGTGAAACTGATTCATTCATCCTCAAAAGTACTTGTACCTAATGTATTTACCCCTAGGTAACTCAAAACTATCATAATTACATTTACATCCATCATTTACATCATTAAAAATCATAATTTCCCATGATGAGACTCAGAAAACTGAAAAATATATATATATATATATATATATATATATATATATATATATATATCAGTCTTGCTCTGTGTGCAACGCCTTTTCTCTATGTGCAGCGCCATTTGCCTATGCATAGCACCATATTCAAACTAAGTTTTGAGGGGGTTCCTGATGTCTAAATTGAGCTTAGGATAACTCATTGGAAAGCCTATCATGTCTAGTTTATAGAAATATGTTGGCTTCCAAAAATGATAAGTTTTCACACTCCAAAAAATCAATCTCCCAGGACTGGTCTAGTGCGCAGTGCCTGCCTGAAAATGAGGGCGGAAATGTGATTTTTGAGGTGTTTTTGGCCATTTCTCCCTTCAATTTTTCCCAATTTTTGTGTGCCAATAGTCAAAATTTATTTTTTATGCCTTTTGAATCCAATGGTGGTCTTTGGTTTTCATTTGGATGCCTCTAGAAGCTGCACGATGCCTAGGGTGTTGCGCACATGACAGTTAAACTGTGTAAAGAGTGTCAAAGTTTGCACAAAAACCCAAAAATTCAAAACTTTGCTAAAAAATTCTTCAAAATTGTCCTGTGAAAGCTTGATGAAGTATGTTAGGCAATGAGAGATACCTCAACAAGGATGTCAAGCTCGTCTCCCTCCTTTTGCTTGGCTAGGGTTTGCTTATGTTTCTCCTACAATTGCGTGAGTTTAATGCTACAGACCTTGTTTCTTGTGATATACATATTAGACATGTTTCTGAGAATTTTTTTACCTTTTTTTGCCTTGTGAAGGATTTCCTCAAGGTGGATGTTGACCCTATCATGCCATATCTCTCTTTCATCTTCAACCTCGCTGGCAATCCTCTCCTCAAAAGTGAGTTTTTCATCCTCAATATTCTGTTGTTGTAGAGCCGTCTTAAGACCTCTTGTCTTAGGTCTTGTTCTGTTGATTTTAATGTCATCTAGATCAGGATCATCAAGTGACATCATGGCCTTACCTCTTTTTTCTTGGAGCAGCTCTAGCTCCATAAGAACTTGTTGATATTTTAGCTTCTTATTCTGCTTCTCAAGAAATGAAATGACAAACTGAGCTCTATCTAAATTATTTTGCAACTCTTTGATTTGGGCATCCTTTTCTTTGACAATTATGCTTGAGGCCTCATGATCATCCTTCTTATCCAAGTCAACTAGGTCAAAATATGTTTCCTCATCCTCTTGCATGACTTCCTCATGCATAACTTCTTCTTTATTCTTTTTCTTTCCCATTTGTACCTGATTTGCGGATGAATAAGGCAAGGTCCCTCCCACAATATGTAGGGAAAACACCTACCTATGCCCTCTATGATATGTTTTAGCCAATGTGTCCATTGCAGCCTCTTTGGCCTCTTTAAGCTTGTTGACCATAGCTCTGCTAGATGACCCAATTTGACTCTGAAATTCTAATGATGGTGGTGAGATGAGTCGAGTAGGTTGAGATGATGGAGGAATACGTGCATTGGGATGAGGTGGAGGAGGCATAGCTTCAACATGTTGATCTGGTAGGGTAGAGAATATATCATTGACCATGAAACTATCCCATGAGATGTTTAGCTAATTAAGGTTATGAAGGACAATGATTTTGATCAGAGAGTGATGGAAGAGGTTGTTCATTTTCTGATCATAGTCTTTTTTTTTGTACTATGTATGCCATTTTTTCAATGTTCCTCAACAAAAAATAAGGAATATTAAGAATTTTGACTCTTGTGAAGTGCATGAGCAATCTGATATGGTATGTATAGAGTCTGGAAAATATGCCTTCACAAGAGAAGTACTTCATGATGATTTGCATCATGGGAGCATACCTATCAAGAAGGTGATTGAAAGCGAATAATTTATTTCTCTCACAACTGTATCGAGGCTTGATGTATGGTTGATAACACTAATCATCTAGGTTTTTGGCTTTAAACCACTTCTCACCCACATTAGGTATCCCAGTAGCAACAACAATTATGGCTAAGGATATGGTGAAAGTTACACCAACAATGGTCACTTGACTGTCCTAAAGGTTTGAAATCAAAAAATCTAGTCAAAACAGGGTGGTTTTGAACTCTTTGTATCATTTCAGAAAAATCGAAGCATCCCACATGCTTGAAACAAGTGACTACCATAGGTGATGCCATTAATTCTCTAGTGTTGGTAGGCTCAAACTTAGAATTATTGCTCCCTTGTGTGGCCTTCTTTATTCTTTGTCTTCCTCCTCCATGAAATATCTATCTTCCTCCTCCATGATGTTTTTAGTCTTGAAACCCTAGGGATGAGAAAATTGGAGTGGGAGATAGGTTAAGGGAGTGGGAATGGGGTAGGAAAAATTGGGGAAGTAGGGGAAGGGTTTAGGGAACTTAGGAAGGTGATAAGGGATCAAAATACTATGGGAATTGGGAATTAGAATTTTAGTACAGGGTTGATAGGGCTGCCTAGGAAATTAAGATGTATAGGACTTAGGGTTTAGGGGAAAATGAACTTGAGAACATGGATTAAATTATTTAGGGATAGGAATATGATTTATTGTGATGTGGGAAAGGTAGTAGGGTCTTAGGAACATATTTGGAGGTGTGGGAATGAAACTAGGGTTTGCAAGCTTTGGAAACTCCAAATTTCACACAAGAAACTTAACACCATGAAATTTTCACTTAAGAAATGAAAGGAGGATGTGATGAGGCCCTAATTACTTTCTAGGAGGTGGAGAAATTCTTTGTTGAAGGTTTGGAGTACTTGCACAATTTTTTGGCGCTTGCAGACGAAATTGGACAGGTGTGTAGCGCCTTTGGTGCGTGCACAACACCTATCTTCCAAGTGCACAGCGCCTTTGCTCTGTGCACAGTGCTTGTCCCAGGTGAGCATCCCCTTGTTCCAAGTGCGTAGTGCCTTCTAGAAACTCGAAATTTCACCTTTCAAATTTGGTTTTCGAGTTGTTTGAGTGATGGATAGATGGCATCAAGAGAAAAAAAAATGTATTTTTTATCCTTGGATAGGCTTTATGCTTGATGGATTGGATGTTTTGAGCTTTGGGACCCACTTTTCCTTATTGTTTTCACTTTGAATTTATTCTTTGGAAATTGATCATTTGATGGACTTTGAGAACACTGGGATTTTGGAAGCTTGATGCTTTCTTGGCATATGAAACTTTGAGTTGACAACTATCTTTAGAACCATGAACTTATTACATATTGAGAAAACAGAAAATTACATGATGAAATGAAAATTACATAATGGAATAAAAACTAAATATTACATTTCAACTTTACATAGTAAAGTGAATTTATTGATCTCTCTTAGTCTTGCTGGTCTTTTATGCAATGGAAATGATGTTTTATTGGACCTTGAAAACCATAAGACCTAATGGACACACTAACTAAATGGATTTCATGATGATATGACTGAAAAGGTGATAAAGACTCATGAATAATGGACGCTCAACATAGTGACAAAGTGAGCCAGCAAGTGATGAGATGACATTTTTTTCAAAAGAGTGAACCTTGATTCAAATATGCACCAAGTGACCAAATTTTTTCATGACCGAGTGGAATGACAAAAATTTTCTGAATGGGACCTCTAACATGACATGAAAGAGTTAATTTTTATCACTCGTGGAAGGATGCAAACACTGACACTAATAGAACCCATAGTTAATCCTCTCAAGATGTGGAGACATTAGCTCATGGGTAAGACATTTGAACTCAAAATAGACCATAGTGGTCTAAGGCATTTATTTTTCCAACCAACTTTAAATGTCAAGAAAATTAGGTAGTTGGAGTTTCCACATGAGTATGATTTTGAAATAAAGGCCATAGAAGGGAAGGAGAAAAAGATAGTTGATGCCCTTAATAGAATAATTCATGAATTCATTCTATAGTCATCATTGTATAGAAGTCTAACGTAAAAAATATAATTTTAGAGGCTAGAAATAAATATCAAAAATATGCACAAGATAAAGATATATTACAATAGATTAATTTACAGTTGGAGTACAAAGACTACGAGCTAAGTGAGGATGGATTCCTCACTTACAAAACTAGAATTTACAGGCCAAATTCATAGGAGTTGAAAAGTAATATATTGAATAAGATGCACAATGTTCCCCATGCTAGACATCTAGGATACCAAAATACTATATTATTTTTAAAAATAAATAATTTTGGATATGTATGAAAAATCAAGTGGATGATTATATATCCATAAGTTTAGAGTGCCAAAAAATTAAGGCTGAGCATCGACATCCAACTGGATTGCTAGATCTTGTACTACTTCCTGAGTGGAAGTGGGAGGTTGTTTCTAATGAATTCATTACCAAATTTCCAAGGATTGTAATGTAGCATTATTAAATATTGGTGGTGGTGGATAAGTGATCTAGGGTAAAATCTTGATACCCTTAACCAAGACCTTTTACTTCAGCTGATAAATTAGAATTGCATTTAATTAAAGCGCTAATGAACATAAATGAACAATTGCATGTTGTAAAGAAGAGGAACATAACATGTCAAGATCAGCAATCATAAGAACACATCATTTGATAATGGAGTTTGTCCAAGAGGGACTACATCTCCGGGCCTCGCTATCAAGATGGTGTAGGTCGCTACATTAAGTGTCGTAAGGAGAAGATGTACATGGATGTGTTTCTCTAACATACAAGGAAAACGCCCTCACGAAGGAGTGGCTAGACCTCTCTACGAGATGTTCCACTGTGTAACTCTCATGCATAAAAAGGACTCCTATTAGTATGACAATCGCTCATGCATAAAGACTATGAGTATCCCGTCAACATGGCAAACAAGGGATGACATACGTGTGACACGGAGTATCCTACCAACATGGCATAAAAAGGATCTCAAACAACATACATGAGTATCCTGCCAATATGGCATCAAGGAATCTCAAACATAATACAAGTCCATGACATAAAGTACATCAATAACAAAACAAGACAAAATCCTACGACCCATACATCAACAGGGATCTATACATCACTAAGCACCTCGGGAACAAAGAAGTACATGAAATAAAATCATCATATAACTCATGCTGAAGATGACTAAAAAATGGTTGCTGCTGCTACTAGATCTGAAATCACCATCACAATTGTGGCATCGAAAGGTGCGAAATCGACTTCTCACTCGCTGAAAAATGACACCTGCAACTTCACTTCAAAAAGTGACCGAAAAATATAAAGTTCAGATGGAAAATATGAATGCGCCATCAGATTCGTGACGTTGAATAATGAAAAATTGACTGTCCATTTGCTGAATTTTGATGAAGTGAAAATTTGGGGCAAAAAGGAATCTTTTAGATTCCCCCTAAATCCCTCCACATAGCTGCTCCATGGGTGGACTAGAAATCTACAATTTAAAAGAAGAATCTGACCTTGCCATTTCATTCCCTATGGAAAACCATGAAAAATGACTCTAAACTTGACTATATTCCGACATGGAGAAAAATTACCTCACTGGGAAAATTTCAAGGCTCATGGTTCCGCCTACATAATTACTGCTCCACCATCGTGGTTCTATTTGAAAATTTTCCTCAATCCGCATGTGCGCTCTGCTCCTCCATGGCCTAGGTGCACTTCCAAATGACTGGTTTAAGTAATAAAGTCTAGACGGACTTTACAAAACATGTCGTTGCTAAGTTGGTTATGGATTTGAATGTGGAGGAGAGGATCGGGTGGTCAAACCCCACCCCCTTCGTAATTAGGCGGAAGTTTGTTTTTTTTTTTAACCATGTCATATTGTTTTAAACCCATCATAATTAATTTAATTCCAAGTGGGGGGTCGGGCCCGCAATGGGTGGCCCGCCCCCAAACCTCTGCCACTCGTTTGCAATATCACAATGTATTTAATATATGGTGTGTTTAGAGTTGGGTTTGTGGAACTACCGCAGATTCAAGTCCTGCCAGCTTCGGTTGATATATATATGTGTGTGTGTGTGTGTATTACTTATGGTTTTAATGTGTGGGTGTGGTGGTGGGGGTGGCAGCCCACCACCCGCCCTATATTTTTAATATTAAGATTAAAAATTTCAGTTTTAGGTAGAAGGAGTCTTTTTAAAGACCCCACAATTTCGCCTAGAATCCGGTCGGAGCTGGCCAGAATCTGGTGGCTGGAAAAGTTAGAAATTGTGCCTTCCTTAAGCCTACCACCTCATCAAACCAACCCAGAACTTTGACTGGCTTTAACATTTTCATACGAGCTCGATTTGATGAACCGTTCACACCATTGAGATCAAGAGGACGAGATCTTCAATCTGAACCTTGTTCGAGAGAAATCCAAACACTTTGATTTTTGAGTTTCCCTCAACCCTCTTTGTCCTGTGTGTGTCTTTGGAGCCACCTAGATCAATCTTCCCCACTGAGGAGCTTTTGGTCCTCCAAAAGCATCAACAAGAATCTGCAACTGTTGTGTGTTATGTCTACACCACGAGTGTCCTGAAAATTCACCCTTCCTTCTCCTTCACCTACGTCCTTCAGATCCATAAGTGATGAACTGACACCTTCACCTTTTGTAAACCTGTAGTAAAATCCCCTAAAAATTATATGCTCGAATTTACCAACTATGAACCAAAACATTTTCATACTTTCCACGAGTTTATAACATGTACTCGGTGGTCAAGCTTACATCAAAATCGAAATCACACCCCAGCTATCATTACAAGACAAGAAATCATCGTCGCATTTTGAAGTGATGGCAAACACCTCATCACTTTTACATGAAAGGAATGCATCACACGACTCATAAAAAAAGGCCAAAATATAATTTTTTTTTAAACAAGTGATGGAAAAACACATCATCACTTTTACAGTTAAAAATGCAACATATGATTTACTGACACGACCATGACAAGCTAACACCTCTAGAAAAAAAATCTAGAAAAACCATCTCTTGCTTATCAAAGTGAATGGGTCATCCCCCTGTGGTATATTTTCTTGTCGATTAGCTCTTTCGATTGGTTCATGTACGAGGGCTTTGTCTTTAAAGTGCTACTCTAAATGGAGTCTCCAACATGTGGCTCTTTGGTGGCCACTTCAGTCGCAATGGGTGAAAAAGGTCTTTCTCCTCCAAACTTGCTTAAATGATTTATTTTCCTACTAGGGAGAAGGATTTCCATTCCTCATCCTCCTTTCTGCAACCATCCTTTTCCAACACTTATAAAACACATGGTTATGTAACCCGCAAAAATGACATGTTTTGCATGCCATGACTTATGACTGTGGTTATCAACATTATTATAATCAAAATGCACTCTAGAATAATGAGACTTATGATACCTTTTATGGTGGTCTCTGGTGTGATCATGTTGATGGGGGCTCGCCTCAGCTCTTTCACTGCAACATGCACTTCCATGGAATGATGGAAAATTGTCCTCATCATTCATCTTCCCTGGAGAGTTCATCAATATCTTTTTGCCCTTGATGTCCTTCAAACATCCTTCTTTAGTGTACCCCAAACCTACATAGCAAGGTCTCTGCACAACCTCCAATGGTTTGGTTATGCCTTGGCCACGAATGCCAAGTCCTCCTTCTTTGTACCCCATCTTGGTGAGGAGTCTCATGCTAGTTCCTAAAATGGGTATCTCTACACTTCCAACTGAAAAGATATCATGTGAAGAAACTGAAGAGAAATCAACACTGTTTACCTTAGCTGTCGATTGTGAAATAGGTGAAGAAGGCTTCTCTAAGCCTTTTTTTCACTTTGCTTCCTCCAAGGCCTCTGTCACAGCTTGTAGTTGAAGCCGCAACTGTTGCTTCTCCTCCTTCCCTTCTTGTAGGAATGCCTTCAAAGCATTATGATCTGCTTGAATAATTTCGTTGTTGCACTTCAATCCTTCCCACGCCTCTGTCGTGGCTTACAACTGAAGCTGCAATTGATGTTTGTCCTCCTTTTCTTCTTGTAGGAGTGTCTTCAATTCATCATTCTTTGCTGCTTGTTTTTCATAAGCTTAGTACAACATGTCCGCTTTCTTGGATACCCTGAGAATGGTTTCATACATTTCCTTGAAATTATCCATGGCTCAACTCAGCGAATGTTCAATAATTCACGCCTACAATCTAATCAACAAGAAGACCTGCTATGATACCATTTGATCCTGCGTAAAATCTTGATACCCTTAACCAAGACCTTTTAATTTAGTTGATAAATTAGAATTGCATTTAATTAAATAGTTAATGAACATAAATGAATAGTTGCATGTTGTAAAGAAGAGGAACATAACATGTCAAGATCAGCAATCATAAGAACACATTGTTTGATAACGGAGTTCATCTAGAAGGGACTACATCTCCGGGCCTCGGTGTCAATATGGTGTAGGCCACTGCATTAAGTGTTATAAGGAGAAGATGTACATGGATGTGTTTCTCTGACATACAAGGAAAATTCCCTCATGAAGTAGTGACTAGACCTCTCTACGAGATGTTCCACTATGGAACTCTCATGCATAAAAAGGACTCCTATCAGTAATGCAATCGCTCACGCATAAAGACTGTGAGTATCCCGCCAACAGGGCAAACAAGGGACCTCAATGACATACGTGTGACACGGAGTATCCCACCAACATGGCATAACAGGGTTCTCAAATGAAATACATGAGTATCTCGCCAATATGGCATCAAGAGATCTCAAACATAATACAATTCCATGACAGAAAATACATAAATAACAAAACAAGACAAAATCCACGAATCATACATCAATAGGTATCTGTACAGCACTAAGCATCTCAAGAACAAATAAGTACATGAAATCAACTCATCATATAACTCATGCTGAAGATGACTGAAAAATGGTTGATGCTGCTACTGGATCTGAAATCACCATCACAATTTTTGCGTCAGAAGGTGCGAAATTGACTACTCACTTGTTAAAAACTAACACCTGCAAATTCACTTAAAAAAGCGACCGAAAATATAAAGTTCAAATGGAAAATATGAATGCGCCATCAGATTCGTGACATCAAATAGTGAAAAATCAACTGTCTATTTGTTGAATTATGATGAAGTGAAAATCTGGGGCAAAAAGAAATCTTTTAGATTCCCCCTAGATTCCTCTACGTAGTTGCTCCATGGGTGGAATGGAAATATGAAATTCAAAAGCTAAATCTAAGCTTGACATTGTGTTCCCTGTGGAAAACCCTGAAAAATAACTGTAAAATTGACTATATTCCGACATGGAGAAAAATTACCTCCTCGGGAAAATTTCAAGGTTCATGGTTTCGCCTGCATAATTAATGTTCCACGCTCATGGTTCCACCTACAAATTTTCCTCGATTTGCGTGCACTCTCTCCTCCTCCATGGCCTGGGCGCACTTGCAAATGATTGGTTTAAGTAATAAAGTCTAGGCATAATTTACAAAAAATGTCATTGCTAAGTTGGTTATGGATTTGAATGTGGGGGAGGGGGTCGGGTGGTCAAACCCTGCCCCCATCGTAATTAGGCAGAACTTTGTTTTTTTTTTAACCATGCCATTATTTTTTTAAACCCACCATAATGAATTTAATTCCAAGTGGGGGGTTAGGCCCATCCCCAAACCTCCGCCACCTGTTTGCAATATTACAATGTATTTAATATACTTTTCGTTATTGCTTTTAAGGTTCTAATGGTACCCGCAGTAGGTGGAGCCGATGAAATTTGAGCCTAACGAGTTCAACTCCCGGCGACTCCGATTGATATATATATATATATATATATATATATATATATATATATATATATATTACTTCTTCTTGTAATGTGTGGGTGTGGTGGTGGGGGTCGTGACCCACCACCCCCCTATTTTTTTAACATTAAGTTTAAAAGTTTCGGTTTTAGGCCAAAGGAGTCTTTTTAAAGACCCCACAATTTCTCCCAGAATCTAGCAGGAGCTGGCCCAAATCTGATCTCCAAAAAAGTGAGAAATTGTGCCTTCCTTAAGCTTGCCACCTCATCAAGTCAACCAAGAACTTTGACTGGCTCTAACTGTTGCATACGATATCGGTTTGACGAACCGTTCACACCGTTACAATCAAGGTGAAGAGATATTCAATCTGAACCTAGTTCGAAAGCAATCCAAAAACTTTGATTTTTGAGCTTCCCTCGGCCCTCTTTGTCCTCTGTGTGTCCCTGGAGCCACCTAGATCAATAATCTTGCTAAGTCTACTCATATTATCTCAGTGAAGTCAACACATAAGGAAACCAACATTGAAAATATAAACATGAAATAAATTTCTAGGAAACTTGGAGTGCCTAAGATAGTCATTTTAGATAGGGATATGAAGTTCACTTCTGACTTCTAATAGGATTTATTCAAGAATTTGGTACTAGTTCAAGCTTTAGCACATCTTATCACTATAAATTAGATGGAAAAACTGATAGTTTCAATCAAGGGATTGAGGATATGCTCATGATATATGTGATGGAAAAACCATCAAAGTGGGAAGAATATTTTCATTTGGTTGAGTTTTCTTATAATAATGGACATCCAACATCCATAAGGATGAGCCCATTTTAGGCCTTATATGGAAGGAATTGCACTACATTTGTTAGTTAGGACAATTTTTGGCTCAATTTGGGCTGACCCAGGTTCAATATATATTATGCACCAACAAAACCCTTGATCACTGGCCCTTTCAGCAATGACCTGCAAGCATATCACATTTTCACCCGAAGTGACTATGGGAGGATGCAGAACTAGGTTTCTGCAGCCTTGAAGGACTAGTAGATGCGGTATTATTATGTTATATTATTATTATCACTTATAAATCACTTTGCCACATTATATTAATAACTTAAACATGCCATATAAAACCATAAACCATCATTGTGTTGAAGTAAACTAAAACTATACTAATTTCTACTCTACAACATATAATAAGCATATATACACAACAATCACATAAGAACACCAAATTACCATGGTTCACCCCAATTTAGGGCTACGTCCACAAGAATTGTTGCTTAATATAATGAATCTTTGAATAAAAACCATTTCTTGGCCTACGCACTAAGATGCAAGTTGTTTGTACACTTAGTTGCATGTTGTCTGCGCACTCAGCTATAGACTCTTCTCCAGGCCTCTGCGCACTAAGTTGCAGATCCTCTCCTTCACTACCAAATTACAAATCACAATAATATACCCATAACTCTGATTTGGATCAAAATTGATCATTCTGGTGATTTTCTTCTTATTATTTTACCCTATATATACTATTACATTGTAGGGTTACATCTCAAAATACCATGGTCCAAATACCATGGACTCCTTAAAACAAGAAACTATGTCCCCAAAACGATTGATCCTTTACAAAACTGTGTGCTTTTACAAAAAGGAGGGGCTTCGACCTACCCGGAATCCCTTATGACACTATGCGACAAGTTTAATTCCTCAAAATTCACTCCGCTGCATGCTCCACTGCGTGCTCTGCCCCACGAAATGTAGTTTTTTCCAAAATCTAGGCCAAGTTGGGTTGTACCCAACAAGCACCCAACACTCACATGTGACTCATCCTGAGTCACTTAGCCAATTTTCCTTTGATATTTGCTGCAATGTTGTTGTAGGCACCGTTGAACTACTGCAAAATTTACATGACCTCCTTCTCTTCGTTGTGCACTTCCTCTAATAGTGGTTTTATCATCGGTCCCGTAACCTTATGCATCACTGCCTTCTTTTTCTATCGAATCTATTGAATCTTTTCATCCACTACTTGGGACACTTGGAGAGAATCATCCTTCCATGGTTGATTTCTCTGTCAGAGTCTTCTCCTCCTTCCTCATCTCCTCTATCTTCTTCTGGAGGGAATTTCCCTCATTGATCTTTGTGAGCTTCTGTGAGATTGGTAAGGTTATCATAGTTGCCTGAATCTCCTCCAATTGTTGCTACTTATATTGAATATCCTCTTGTAGTCTTTGCACATTTGGATCTTCCTGTTGCGAAGTCCAAATTTGTAAGCTATCGGACAATAGCTTCCCATAATCTACCACTGTTATAGAAATTCTGACCACTGTAGCCTTTAGGTCAGCCACCCTCTGATATTGCATTTCCTCTAGTGTGATTGGTTGTAGCTTCATATGTATCTCATTGACCTTCATCTCATATGTAAATTTCAAATTCGCAATATTATCCTTTTATCCTTTTACTACAAGGTCAAACTTTGAGACCTTGTCCTCCACTGGTTCCTCTTCTTAGACATCAATGTCTCAAACCTCATGGAATGTTGCTTTGACCACTTCCTTCTGCTTCTGTTGGTGTTGTATTATCTAATCCCTCTCCTGGATCACCTAGTCGAGCTTCTACTAAGATAGTCTCTCTCTCTCTCTACCAAAATGTTTAACTGTGAAGTGAGTTGTTTGCACTGCTTCAGCTCATCTATGATCTCTTGATGAAGCTTGTGTAATCTCTAAAGTGGCACTGCTATGATGTTCATGTTAACGTACCTTCACTCTTTGTCTTATTCTTATACCTCGGTGGAGTCAAACTACAGGGCTCAGGTAGGTATCAGTGCTAACCGCGCCCCAAGTGTAGGATTTACTGGTCTTTCCTCTCCAAGCTTCTCCTCTACCTGCACTAGCTATCTAACCATTTGTGCCAATATCTCTAGTTCTGTAATGCACTTCGTGACACTTGTTAGAAGTGTGGTGTGTCGATCCTCTAGCTTATTCCATGATTTTGATTTTTCTTCCTAAATTTTTTCCCCAGTATGGTCCAAGTCCTCATCAGTGAGGACCA
This sequence comes from Pinus albicaulis, assembly GCA_034641835.2. Classification (NCBI taxonomy): domain Eukaryota; kingdom Viridiplantae; phylum Streptophyta; class Pinopsida; order Pinales; family Pinaceae; genus Pinus; species Pinus albicaulis. Next base: position 538,436,361 of record CM076577.1, read on the forward strand.
ATGGTATTATGTCCCTTTTCTTATCTTCCTTCCACTTCTTTTTTCTTCTTGTGGTAGTTTCGACATGTTCCTTCCTCTTCTTTGTGACAGATCGGTATTTTTTTAATACGTTGTTCTGCTCATCACCTATGGGAGGATCTTAGAGACCCTGGTCGTATTTCTCCTATTGTTATTACTCTTTCTCATCCTCATCCTTCCCACTCGCTTCACCGAGTTGTGTCGTGTCCTCCTTTAACGGAGTATCCTTTGTCTATGTATCCAGCACAGTTATCCACTCCATGTGCCATTGTTGTATCTATGCTAGGATATTGTCTTCTATCACTAAATATGGGAGGGGATGCCATGTCTTCCTTATGTACCTTTGAGCCTATATGTAAATTTTGTGGAATTCATCCTTAAACTTCGCGACAAAGCGATACTGATCATACATGCTTGGTGAAAGGCTAGGGTGTTGGTTCACCAACATGTGTAAGTTCATATGGTATAAAAAGAAAAACATTATGTTATCCTATGCTTGCATCGGATCAGTGGTATACCATAGTGAGGCATATCACGCAGCTTCACAAACTTTTGGGGCTAGTGGGGGGAACTGCAAACCTTCTGACTCTCTCCATACAAGCATCACAATTATTAGAATTAACCATGCATAGTGAAATAGAGTACCTTTCTCCTGAGCCTCGTAGCAGTCGTCCATAAAATCTTGGCATATATTTTTGGCCTAGTTGTACTAAACACCATTAGTGCACTGCACAACTAATAAAACTACTAGTGTAGGGACTTCATTAGCTTGACACTTCCTCGTGATTTTTCCAGCCAATATATGTGTTGTGAAGCGAACTCCCTATTCATTGATTGAGTTGATATCATAACCTCGTTTCCCTTTCTTCATTACAAAATTCTTCTTCATGTTGTCTGCTATGGCTTTGTCTTGATCTTTCCCAACAAAATCCTCTTCGTGGCTCAGCCCTTTTTAAGGAAGTATTTTGATTCTCCATATTAACATTGGGTCAATAGGGATCCTCTTCCCCATCCATAGGAATCCATCATGCACCAGCATGAGTAGTTGTCTCACACAAGTTCTATTGAAGTGTGGCACATTCAATATATTCAACAAGCCCAACTACGTCAATCCAGCCGCCCACTGCTGCGATGCTAACCTTGTCACACCACTCATAGGGTAGTGCACATTTTTTAAGTATTTATCTCATCTGAACTTCAGATATTTCTCTCTATCATTGAAATAATTGTTTTTTAACTTCAGCTGTAGAGTCTTTCCAAGGTTTTCTCCAATAAATCACACTGACTCTAACAATAAAGGTGTGAAGGTTCCACAGTTTTTGTCCTTCGAATGTGTCACTAGTTTTTCATCTGATTTTATTGGTGGAATATATGGTGGGAGAGGCGACAAAAATTTTGCACCATCCATTTCCATTTTCACTCGCTCTACTTCTTCCTTGCTATATCTCACATGTTCAGGCTCTTTCTGAGGCTCAACAAGTTTCTTTTCTTTTTTCCTCTTCGTTTTCTACTCTCTGGTCATTTTCTTTCACAAAGATCTATGTTGTGTGCGTCCAGGTTCTGGTGATGTTATTGCGGGAATATCATATGATGCTTCCATGACTCTTCCTAAGCCCTTCTCACTAAATAGATGAATAACTTCTTCAAAGGAATCTTCAAGCGACATACAATAGCAAAAATTTCTGCGACTTCTCTGCAATAGAAATACTTGAATTCTCAGGATAAAAAAGTGCCAAATATGGGTGGGACGTGACTTTTATAACAAAACTAAATTTATAACCCCATCATTAGGTCAAATGTTTTTCATTAATTGAATATCCCTCGCTAGATCCGATCATTTTGTCCTCACAAATGCATATTTCTATGTGTTTCAACGGAAAATTTCCTTTTTAACGGTCATATTTTCCCTGCGAACTTTGATGCATCCCATATTGTAGCGAAGCAGCACCTCTTATTTCTAGGATCCTACATCGAAGCTCTCTCTGCATCGTAGTTTATGGTCCATTTCCCACTTCCAACTGCATGTGGCACTAAGAATTTTCTCCTTTATTCAAAGCGAAGTTGTAGGGGTAGGGTTGTCCTTGTACAGCTTCAACCTCCTACCATTCACTCTTCCTTGAACCAATTCTCCATTTAACTTTGCTAATTGAATTGTGCCTCCATCAGTAATATGCTTAATAATGTATGGTCCCAACAAATGCATCTTGAATTTTCCTAGAAAATTTACAAACTTACTGTTATAAAGGAGAACAACATCTCCTACTTGGAATGTTTTCTGGTTATTATGTTTTTCATGTCGAGCATTTTCTCTTGCTTTTTGTACATGTTGATGTAATCCTTCTATAAATCTATCTTCCTCCAAAGTAAGTAACTACAACATTTTTTCCTCTATTATATCAGGGTCTATCATATCTGTAAAAGCTGCAATCCTCAAGTGAGGCACGATGTACTCCATGGACATCACATATTCTTGCCCATAAATTAACCTAAAGGGTGTCTGACCTGTCAACTTCTTACATGTGGTACTATAAGCCAATAAAAATGTTGGAATTCTAAGGTCACAATAATCCTTATTCACATTGCATACCTTAGTAAGTGAATTCTCCAAAATATTATTAAATGCTTCTATTGTTCCATTGGCCTGAGGGTGATAAGGGGTACTCTTCTAATGATGAAATTGGAACTCCTCATTCAATGCTTCAATAGTATTATTTAGGAAGTGTGAACCTTGGTCACTCATCAAAATCTTCGGAGATACAAATATAAACAATATGTACTCAAAAATAAACTTCATAGTAGTATTTTCATTGCATTCCCTTACTGTTTGCGCCTTGTCCCATATTGTCAAGTAAACTTCATAGTAGTCCCTGCATTACATTCCCTTACTAGTTGTGCCTCAGCCCATCTTATCAAGTAATCAGTCTTTATAATTATGTACCTTGCACCAGTCCTCTTTCTAAGTGGGTTGATGACAACAAAACCAATGGCCCACTTATCAAAGGATTTCAACATAACCTGTGGTATTAATGGCATCTCATCTCTTATAGAAGGCTTCCATGTTATTTGACACACATCACATACTCAACACTACTCCTTCACATCTTTATGTATTGTAGGCCACCATAATCTTTCTCTCGAAACATTATGCGCAGTAGCTTTTCCTGCATAGTGTCCACCAGTTCTGCCCCCATGATCCTCTGCTAGAATCATATGTCTTTCATGTTCAGTAACATATTTGCGTAGTATCTCATCTAGTCTCATATTATATAATTTTCCAACTATTAATGAAAATTTAGTTTCCTTAAATACTAATTATTTATTTTTTTGCGTAGTATACGCTGAAGGAGCCATTCATGTGTTCAAAAACTGGATTTGGTCATCTGATACTCTGATTGAAAATAACTACGCATCAGGGATATTATCCTCTATTTTGGTTGTTTCTTCCCCTGTTTTGAGTCCCGACAGATGGTCAGGCCCTGAATTTAGTCTCCCTAGTTTAACAATTATCTCAAATTCATATTCATAGAATATTAGTAACCATATGAAAATATTTCCTCCTAAGACAAGCTTATTAACCAAATACTTACTAGTGTAGAATGATATGTAAAAAATTTAAAGTCGGACCCCATCAGATAGTGTCTAAACTTCTGCAAATCATACACCATGGCCAGTCCTTCCCTTTTTGTAGCGGTGTAACTATTTTATGCTTTAGATAACTTTATTCTTTAAAAATCTATAGGATGATCAATCTCTCTTGCACTAGGTTGTGCCAGTGCCACTCCCAAAGCTATACAAGAGGCATCCACATGGACATGGAATTCCTTATTCCAATCAAGGAACACTAGTATAGGTGAAACTACCACTTTTTATTTCAATATGTCGAGGCTTTTCTGACATTCTTCATTCCACTGAAAATTTACATCCTTCTTCAACAATTTCTCCATAGGCGCATTGATATGAGAATACACCTTGATGAACTTTCTATAATACCCAGTATGTCCCAACATAGTGTGATGTTATATTACCGTCTTAGGTGGAGGAAAGTTCAAAATGATAGAAATATTAGTAGGGTCCACCATTAGTCTTTTTTTACAAACAATATGCCAAAAGGTACACAAAATATGCACTTATTTAAGTTCAAAGAGATATGATATTTTCTACATGTGTCGAGCATAAGTCTTAAACTTCCAACATGTTTTCTCAACAATCCAAATATCATCATCCAATCATCAAAATATAATTCTAAAAACTTGTGGATGTATTCCTTAAAAGCTGCAACTACGACCCTAGAAAATATTGCAGAGGAATTTTTTAATCCAAAAGGCATTACTGTGTATTGATATGAGCCCCATTTTGTAGCAAATGTGGTCTTATGCCAATCTTCAGGTGTAATCTTAATCTAATGATAACCTGGGAATCCATCTGTAAATGAGTAAGCTTCCTAACCTCCTACATTTTCTAGTACTTCATCTGTAAAAATGGTAGGGAAGGGATCATGTAAACATGCATCATTTAACTTTCTCATATCAACATAGATCATGATTCATCCTTGAGTATTCTTCTCTTGCACCACCATAGGACTCACCCATTCTTATTCTTCTAAGTGTTCAATAATTCGTGCTACTACCATCTTATCAAACTCAACTTCGCTTTATCCTTATTCTTTGGGTTCAGCCTGTAAATTATTTTTTTGACTGACTTCACATCGGGCTTAAGGGGAGTCTTCATGTCTCCTAAATATCCTATTATACCCTTCATCTTTTAAAAATTGTTGGGAAACATTTCTTGATATTCATGAAGTAACTTTGTAACTTTATTGACTTTATCCTCATCCTAGTAGTCTCCTATTCTTAAAAACTTGGGTTCCTTCTCTAATCCTATGTTTACCTTCCTGGTCTTCACTGGCTTCATTATTTTTGGTATCTCTAGATCAGGTCCAGTTACTTCACAGTATCCTTCTGACTCTGTTATGTCGATTTTGCAAGGATCTTCTTCTTCATCTTCATTAAGGTTGTAGCACTCCAATGCATTTTCTCTCTGCGCAACCCAATCAGGTTATTTCCATGCCACTGGGAGCTACATTATCAAATATTCTCTTCTTGATAGTCTAAAGTACCAAATATATGTATGCGCAGTCATCCTCAAAGATGAATTTTAATATGAAGCCATCAAACATGTCTTCCCATCTCATGGTACCATGTCGAAGCTCCATTTTTAGGTACCAGTTCTTACTATGGAATCTCTTTTCAGGTTGTACTGCATAGCTGCATATTATTCCTAAGATTATTTTGACTGTCATATTGTATATCCATCTTTGTATCTATCTGTCCAAAACTTATCCACATAAATCTTTTACATTCCTACTAACCTCCTATATTCTCTTGTGTGAATTCCACCATCTAGCAGGCGTAGATTTCAGGGTTATATCCAAGGTTGTCAACCTTTTATTTTCTGTAAATTTTTCTTCATAATCATTAATAAAATTGTTTACATCACCTAATCCTTCGTAAGAAGGTAGGTTACATACCTTATATATCATACAGTGAACTGATTTGGTAATTATTACACAACGCCTTGTGAATACTTCATGCAGCCTATTCTACTAGTTCTCCAACTCATCTTCTGAGTTTTAGGTAAAATAAATATCACACTCCCAACTCAACTTGCCCTCTACAATAGGGTTAACACTATCTTGTTCCTTCACTGCCATTTTATATATATTTTCTATGCCAGTTGTGCAGTATTCTTCTTTGACTGGTTTTGTGTATCTTTCTCCTTATGATGGATCTAAGGGAACAATTACTCTCATATTGTTTCCTTCAAATATCATTTGTCTCTTCTTGATATTAATTATGGACATATTGTCAAATTTCTAGTCAATTCCAGGCAATGTAGGATAAGGGTTACTGTCATCGACGATATTTACTACTTCAAAATCAGAAGTAGTGTGAACTCCTTCAATATCCACTATGACACTTGGTAATCTTCCCATAGGGAATATCTTTTGCTGATTTTCCATCCTTAACTGAATATGTGACCATTGTAGCTTTAGCTTAACCATTAATTCCCATGTCTGCTTCGTCAATACAGTAGCATCAGATCCCATATCTAGAATAATTTGATCCATCTCATACTCTCCTATATGTGCAGTAAGCCTCATCTCTCTTTTGATTCTCTTCTATCAATGCAAATTATTGACTACGCGCATCTCACTTTGTGGTGTTTATTTGGATGCACATGAATCTATCAACTCTTGAATCCCTTCTACAGCCTTTTGATCTCTTAAAAATTTCATACAAGCCTATAGAAAATAATTTAAAATACATACTTGATTTGTTGAATCTTTTTCTTCTATCAAACCTCGATCCTATGTCGAAGCTCGGTTTGGTATCGAAGTTGATGACACATCGAAGTTTCTTTTCTAATCGAGCTTTGGATGTGCACTAAAGGTCGAAGCTCCAGCATCCATAAAACTTCAATTTTCTTCCACAAATAATTCTTTTTCTTTCTGAATATCAAAAACAAGATCTTTCTCAGTAGTCTTTCTGACCCATGCACTTTCAGATTCTTTCTTTCCATCCAATTTATCACTACCTGTCGTAGCTCTGCTTCTAGTGACAATACTAACTCGAGGTTCATCAGTACTCCTTTCAGCAGTCATCATTTGAATATTTTGTGTCAGCTATTCATTCCCATTTTCTTTCATCTTTGCCATAATTACAAGACATTCTTCAATTACATGGTCAAAGGATTTACAGTACTTATGTTTCGTTGTGGGGTTCTGGCAGTCTCTCACAAAATGATCTGTTCACGTCCTCGACCAACTCCACCACCTAAAATTCTTCCTTGGTAACCCCCTTGAACACCGTGTTTTCCATTTTTCTCATGTTCATGCTATTATTCTTGCATTCTATAAGATTTAGCACTGTGCTCAATCGTTAGTTCGTAAGCCTGACAATAATTCACATCGTGTCTTTCTAATTTACAAAATTTTCAATATAGATTCCTTAGAGTTTGTACATATTTTGGAATAAGTAACAATATTCTAAAAAATTTTGGCCTCTAGTCTTACATATTTCGCACCACAAGTTTGATCCCGCATTCAAGGGATTCGATGCCCCACCATCCATTTAATCCCTGAAGATAGGGCATTGTTCTTTAGAATGGCCCTCTGATCTGCACTTCGTACACCATACTTCTTCTCTAACTTATTTTCGTTTCTTGATGTATTGTATCTGTAGAGTTAGGTTTTCAAATTTATTTTGAATTTGTTGCATGCCTGCATTAGTATCTCCTATAAACGAAGCTTCCAATTTCATTGCAATCTCTAGAGATTTGGCTTGACTTTCTATATTTTTTTGCATCAATGGAATTCTGATATACGGTAGAAGTGCAACTATAAACCATTCTTGATGTTTTTGCAGAGCTATGTTGAAGCTTACCTGATCCAATAACACCTTAAATATTTGATCAAAATCCCAAACAAACTCAATAGGTTTTTTTTTTATCTCTTTCAACTCACTGATGCACTGCAACTCAAACTTCAGCTTCTTAAACTCTCTTATTAGTGTTGTTTTAATATCTGCAAATTTTTTTTTCTAATTATTTGAAGACTTCATATACCATGTCAATGCTCTAACTCAAAGCATTGTAAGGAGCTCTGCTTTCTTTATATTCTTGTTGTTGATCTGCTTCGATGTCCATACATCTTCACATAAAAACCAAAACTGTTATGGATCCTCCAATCCAGTTCCTTTGAAAATCAGTAGGTTAATATCATCAGTCATACTTCTTCTTTGAGGGGGAGGGAGAGGGGTAGGGAGATGTGGAGGGAGGGTAGGAGGGGTAGGGGGAGAGAGAAAGCAAAAAAAACCCAGCTATTAATAGATCCTGGCTTATGAAAACTATGAGGCTAGGAGGGAGAATAATCTGAAGTTCCCTAAGGGTTATCAGGGTGGATTTATTCTGTTTCACTTTTAGATCCACTCTAAAGAGGACTATAATCAATCTCTACAAATGTCTTCAGATCTTGTCCACAATATTTATTTCTGGTATCTACTCTATATCTCTTTCCACTTCGCATTGCGCCAATATCTTACTCAAACTTATTCTCTCTTCTTCCAAACATAAGTAAACTATCAATCTCATTGCATCCGTAAAGCTCCCTTTTCACACTAAAACATCTTAATCCAAAATTTAAAATATTTTAAATACTTACCTCGCGGTCCTTTGAAGAAATTTTGTTCTTCTTCGTTGTAGGACACGGTTGAGTATACAGTGAACTCAATAATGAATCCTTCTAAGATTTTATCAATCTAGAAATTGACAACCCTTTAAATCCTATTATCAGTACTCTTGAATCGTTGTATTAGTTCAGGACTCCACACTGTAGGTTCTCCACCCTTAAAAAAATTCTTCCTTTCGGTCAACCTTGATATCCACTCGCACATCTCAACAAGAAAATAACAGAATAAAATCTTGTTTTGATCTCTAAAAATATACTTCTATAACCACGCTTTGGATCTCAGATGATATTTTATGTTTTCTTGATCCGAAAATTATCGTAATTTCAATTCTATCCAGTCTTGAATCTCCTTCCTCGATGAGTACCACATCCACATATCCCACAAAATGGATCTCAGTCTCGACAATGAAACCATTTATTGGCTCAATTTGGGCTGACCAAGGTTCAATCTATACTACGCACCAACAAAACCCTTGATCATTGGCCCTTTCAGCAATGACCTACAAGCAGATCATAGTCTCACCTGAAGTGACTATGGGAGGATGTAGAACCAGGTTTCTGCAACCCCTAAGGACTATTGGATGTGGAATTACTATGTTATATTATTCATATCACTTATAAATCACTTCGTCGCATTATATTAATCACTTAAACATGCCATATAAAGCCATAAACCATCATTGTGTTTAAGTAAACTGCAACTGTAATAACTACTACTCTACAACATATAATAAGAAAATATACACATCAATCACATAAGAACACCAAATTACCATGGTTCACCCCAGTGTAGGGCTACAATCCACAAGAACTGTTGGTTAATATAATGAATCTTTGAACAAAAACTAGTTCTTATCCTACACACTAAGTTTCACGTTGTCTGTGCACTTAGCTATAGACTCTTCTCCATGCCTCTACGCACTAAGATGCAGAGCCTCTCCTTCGCTACCAAATTACAGATCACAATAATTTACCCATAACTCTGATCTAGATCAAAACTTATCATTTTTATGATTCTCTTCTTATCATTTTACCCTATATATACTATTAGAATGTAGGGTTACATCATCAAAATACCATGGTCCACATACCATGGACTCCTTAAAACAAGCAACTATGTCTCCAAAACTAGTGATCCCTTACAAAATCGTGCGCTTTTACAAAAAGGAGAGGCTTATACCCACCCCGAATCCCTTACAACACCACGTGGTATATTTAATTCCTCTAAATTTGATCTGTTTCATGCTCTACTGCATGCTTTGCCCCACAAAATGTGGATTCTTTGCCAAAATCTAGGCCAATTTTGGTTGCGCCCAACAACAACATAGTTGATAGGGACATTGTTGGGCTAGGATTTCTTGGGCTAGGATTTCTCAGGGAAATGGAAGAAAAAGTGGTGAAGAACAAATAAAATTTGAAATAAGTGCAATATAGGAAAGAAGTCGATGCATACAAAGGTAGGATAAAAAAATAATTCAAGATGGGAGATCATGCCTTCTTGAAGGTCAAAGCTAATAAGAGTTCCTTAAAGTTGGGAAGCTTCTTAAAGATAACAACCAGATATTGTGGTTATTTTTAGATTCCGAAAAGGATTGGGCTAGTTTCATATATGCTTGAATTGCTTACTTATATGCATATCCATAATGTGTTTCATATATTATTACTTAAGAAATATGTTGTTGATGTTAATCATTTTCACATTCCCTCCCACCCCCTTAGGTTATTCTCAAGCAATGGAAGGAATCACACCAAAATTAACCTGACCTTCAAGGTCTATTATGAATATGGGGTCATAAAAAGCCTTATTTTCCAACTTCCTTGAAACTCAGAACAAATTACACCATTGTGTTTGGCTCATCGAGAGATTTTCGACAATACAATTATTATCTCAATTCAACTCATGCATTGAAATTTATGCCCATTTAAATATTAGGTCGTTAAAATTTTCCACATCTACATGTGTTGCAACTTTGCATACATTTCCATGCCATGCCGCTCATCGGCTAACATGGCTACCACCATGTCATCTCACCCAGTGTCATCGCGCCAAAACGAGAGGTGAAACCCTTCCAAATCAGAGAAAAACACATTAATTTTTCACATCGAATGTTGGAGAAATCATTGTATAGCTACCTTTGTCAATTGCACCCATTTACAACATGTCATCGCACCAAGGCAAGCTTTATGCTAGATGGGAGTCACAAAAAACAACATTTAATGGGAATTTTACCATCCCTCAATGCCAAATTGATAGTGTGTCTTTTATTACTTCTGATGTGGCATGTCTTGTGGTGCCACCTTGCGACCATGTCATCCAGTTCCACATCATCTACCTCCTTGCCTCTTACTAACATCATTTTGAATTCAAGATGATGTCACCCTGCCATTTGGAATCCTCTGACAATGCCACGTGCCACTCAAAAATAATCCAACTAGGTAAATTCACCATGCCATGTGTCACGCCTCAGAAGCACCACATCAGAAATAAATCCTCGTCATTATCTATGTGGCATCCACGTAGCCTTGTCTAGCCTATGTGGCACCTACCATATAGGCCTACACTAGGGGGTCCCAGAAGACAATACTTTCATGTTTTGCAACAAAACTCTTTATAATCGCTTTCACGGAAAGTCTTGGATTTTCACCTCATTGCAAATATATCTAGGCTTAACCCACATATGGGGTTTCCTAAGATTGTGTTTTTCCCACACTCTCAGATCATTTGTCTCACAAAAATATCAGGTCTCACATCAATCCCTTGCCAAGGGGCCCCACTTTATTGAAATCCATTCAAGAACATATCTGTCTCCGCTTTTTCGGGCTCTAAAATGGGTCCCACCCTAGATTTCCTTTCTTCATATGAAAATCTAAATCCAATTATATCGTATGATTCCATAAAAGCACCTAAGAAAAACTTTCTTGGATGTTTGGATATCTGGATTCATCTTCTATTTTTAAATGTATTTGGCTCCTCCATCACTGATACAATTTAATGTTAAAACCTCATATGGCCCTAGATACTAGTCTAGATCTCTATGACAATTCGACATAGAAAATTTTAAGTCATTTCAAGAGCTTTTCCCAATCTTTCTTGGGGCCTAAGCGATGCCTAATGAATATCAATGACGATATTCAATACTCCATTCAAAATGGCATGCATTAATAATAGCATATAATTAGCTACAATTATAAAAATTGATCACACACATGTCTACTATTAAGTACTAATATAAAATTAAGCCATAGTTATCGCTACTCTGCAAGTTTAGTTACAAAAAATTATCATTAAACCTTTACATATTCTTGTACTACACTTTAGAGCAAGGAAAAATCTAGTTCTCTATATACCATAATGCATTACAATATTAAACAAGATAGTGGTCCTTTCAATTCATGAGCATGCTAACAATTAGAGCACCAATAATAACAATTAAGCATGTCTTCATGAAACTAGTTACATTTGCATATATAATTAAATAACATTCGTATCAATCAATTAAGTTAGTAATCCACTTAGCCAAATGAACATTCAAGGAATATTTTGAATCAAGGAAATGCAACAAATTTTAATGATCAATCATGATTTAACACATAGCCATAATTTAACCTATAAAAAACCAATATTGTAATCATTTACTTTCAAATATACAATAGTTATGGAACTTATCTGAATGGACAGAAATGGCTAGAAACTAAAGGTGGGATTTCAACTCTCCACCCAACCTTGGGCCAGCTGCACTATTGTATTTCTTCCATTTTTCCACCCCTGAGCGAGATCCAAGATCTAAGGGACTATTATCTCAAGGTTCCAACCAATTTCAGCTGGGGTATTTCTTATTTTTATAGGATTATGGGATTTCCTTATAAGTGTTTTATCAGTTGTGTTTTCAAAGAAAGCATTGTAGGACCTGTAACACATTGCCTGGACGGTTTATCAGCTTACTTGGAAATCACTGAGTGGTTTATCAGCTTCCTTATCCAACACTCACTATCTTATCAACCCTTTTCAACAAGCACCCCAGTTAATTTCTACCATTTCTAGTGGTTTATCAACCTTACAACAAGCACTTGAGTGGTTTATCAACTTACTTGGAAATCACTGAGTGTTTTATCAATGTACTTGGCAAGAATTGTGTGGTTTATCAACTTACTTGGAAAGAATTGAGTGGTATATCAGCTTCCATAAAAAGCACTGAATTTTTTATCAACCTTTTTTAGCAAGCACTCATCATCCAATTCCTACTCTAAGCCTCCCACCGATCTTCCAAGATTAGACACCACAAATCACATGCATCAAAACTGGGAATTACATCCCATCAGTCTCAATATATTATCTCCAACGTGCATCCCCCTTGCTCTTACGCTCCATGTTATTTTTATTTCCAACATTCTTTCGTGTTGTCTCTGTCCAACATTCTCTTATTCCAATTGAATTATTTATGCTTGCCATTATTTTTTCCCTCTAGACTATTTGTTTCTAGTGGGGTTGTCCCACTTCCATTGGTCCACATTATGGAACCATAAAAACATGTGGGAATTTTTCTTCCCAATCATTTCAATTTTTTGGTGATCGTGTGTTATATTACGCTAGCCCACACACTCTCGTCTCTCTCTTAGATCATAGATCTATCTTTCCCATGCTTCAGGCCAACAAGAAATAAAATTTATTTTTTATTGCAATCATTGTTTATTAAAAAATAATGGGTTGACACAGGGGTATTAAAAACCCCACTCCTTTAAGGGAACATCATACTTGATGTTTACTATAAATAGAAAGAAAAAGACAAAAATTATGCTTTATAAAACAACTCTTACATATTCTTATCCATAAATAAATAAAAACATGTATAACACCCTCATTTATTCTATCATATCCCATGTGGCTTCATCAGGTCGAAAGTGCTTCCATTGCACCTTGACTTGATCTATTACTCAATTACATATTGTGGTCTACCTCCTATCCAGGATGCATAGTGGTTCTGGTTGGAACTCTCCCTCACATTCAATCTATATCACAGACCAATCAACAATATGATTAGTATCGTGTACATATTTCTTAAGAAAAGAAACATGAAAACCATGATTTTCATTCATTGTTGGTAGAAAGGCCAATATATAGGCTACTCGCCCCCACTCTTTCCAAGTTTTGGAAGGGTCCACAAAATTTGGGTGCCAACTTGGCACAAGACCCCAATTTTAGTGATTTATCCCTTTGTCTTATGCAAATATACACATGCTCTTGCACTTGGAATTCCTTGTGCATCCTTTGCTTGTTTTCATAACTCTTTTGTCTATCTTGAGGTATATTTAGTTTCTACTCTATATTGACCACTTCCTACTCCATTTCCTTCAACATATCAGGTCCGATAACTACTTTATTTATTGGGTCATCCTAGATGATAGGAGTGTTTCATTTTTGTCCATACAATGCCTAAAAAGGATGCATCCCTAATCCATTGTTGTATGAAAACTCCACCAATGGTAGAAAATCTTCCCAATTATTTGGTTGAATCATGACATCAATCCTCAACATGTCCTCCAAAATTATGTTCAGTCTTTTTCTCTAGCCATATGTCTAAGGATGATAAGCAGTGTTAAGAACTAGTTGGGTTCCAAAATCAATAAACAATGATTTCCAGAAATTAGAAGTAACTTATCATCTCAATATGATATAATATTCTTAGGCACACCATGCAGTATTAATATTTCCTTCATAAATATCTCGGCTATATAAATAGGTTTATGAATGGACTCGACAACGATGAAATGAGGTTCCTTACTTAGCTTATCCACCACCACCATAATGGCACCATGTTATTTGGATGTCTTTGGCAATCTGATAATGAATTCCAAATATATGAGTTCCAACTTCCACTTAGGGATTATGATTGGTTGCAACGGTCCTACTAGATGCCTACATTCTACCTTTACTTGGTATCATTCCAAACATTTGGCAATATATTCAACAACATCCTTCTTCAATCTTGACCAACAATACATTTTCTTTATGGATGTTATCATATTTTTGTAACTAGGATGTCATAAGTAAGGTATTTTATGGAATTTATCCATGAAGAATTTCCTTAAATAAACTACATCATGCACATATTTTATGTTTTGAACAACATCATACCATCATTATTGAGTTGGTATCTCTTTCTCATAGATCCTTCTGGTTCATTCTACCAACATTTATTTACATGTTGGTAATGTTCATCATGATACAATGTCGCTTTAATCCTATCCTTGATGTCAACTATGGAAGTACTCAATGTTGCTAAATTAACCTCCTGTAGACTTCTAGTAAGTGCATTTTTCGACTAATTTTCTTTTACCTTGATGTGATTTATCTCAAATTCAAATTCGCTGATCAAATACAACCACATGGCTTGTCTATAATTTATCTTAGCATGGTGAAAAAAATATCTCAATCCCCCATGGTCTATCATCAATACAAACTTTCTCCCCAATAAACAATTCCTCCACATTTTTCAAGCATGCACTATTGCTGCAAGCTCTAAGTTGTGGTAACATAATTCTTCTCATTTTAATTTAGCTTTATTGATTCATAATAGATTGAATATCCTTCTTACATTAGGAGCCAAGCAAGTCCTTCCTGGAAAACCATGAAGTCCTTCTCCAAATCTACTATTCTTAAGATAGGTGAACATGTGATAAATTTATTAAACTTCTCAAAACTGACTGCACATTCTAATTTAAACTTAAAAAAATTGCATTTCCTTTGCAAAGTAACCACTAGATTCTTAATCCTTGAGAATTCCTAAATTAACCTTTGGTAATGTCCAGCTAACCCCATGAAAAAATTGACCTATGTGACATTATTAGGAGTAGGCCACTCCATTATAGCCTTGATCTTTTCTAGATCTACAACCACTATTTATTTTGAAACGATATGCCCCAAGTAATGAACTAATTAGTGACCTTGGGTTTGGAAAATTCACACTTGTTAAGTTTTGCATACAACTTCTGCTGCCTCAATAATTGTAATATTTCTCTCAAATGGTATTCATACTCTTCTTTAGACTTTTAATATACCAGGATTTCATCTACAAAATCTAATAAAAAAATTTCCAAATAAGATCTAAGGACATTGTTCATCAAGCACATGAATGTAGTTGGGGAATTTTTAAGCCCAAATGGAACCACTACAAATTCATATTGCCTGTATCTATTCCTGAAGGTAGTTTTGTGAATGCCTTCATCTTTAATTATAACATCATGGTATATAGACCTCAAATCTATTTTAGAAAAAACCACAAACCCTCTTAGTTGGTCAAATAAGTCATAAATTTTTGGTAGCATGTACTTGGTCTTTGTTTCAACCTTATTTATATGTCGATAGTCTATACATAGTCGCAACATGCCATCCTTCTTCCTAAAAAATATCATTGGGGCTCCCTAGGGTGATACATTGGGTTGAATATATTTTTTTATCAAGAATATCCTTCAGTTGTATTTTCAAGTTCACAAGTTCAGGAATGCTCATTATATATGGAGTCTTTGATACTGGCATTGTTCCCATAATTATTTCAATGGTAAAAGTAATGTCCCTTTTGAGTGGTAGTCCTATAAATTCTTCTAGGAATACGTCACTAAATTGCTTTAGCACCCGATGAATTCCAAATTGATCCACATTTCCTTCCAATTCCTAAATCACGTGGATAACATATAATGCTTATTCCTTTATGTTGCATCACTTCACTTGAAGCACACTTATTTTCCTAAGTGATATTGGTCTCTTTAGTCCCTATAGTGTTATCTCATCATCAATGTCGCTAAGGCATTCCAGTGCTTTATTGTAACAATTGATATAAATTAATCTTGGTCTTTTTGTCTTCCAACCAATCTATGTCGATCAAAAAATCATATGATCCTCATGGTAATATACTGAGAGAATTTGTGGTGGTCATATCACTAATATCCACAAGGCATGGCTCCACTATGTTTGTCACTGGCCTTTTGTTCCCATGGCCAGTTGAACCAACCATCATTCTTTATGATGTTTCTTTGAAAATTTACATTTCTTTGTAAAATTTGAGTTAATATAGATGAAATTAGAACCTAGGTCAATTAAAATTGAAATAGATTATTTGATGACCATACTTTCCATTTGTATTACGGCAATTTGTTGGTGTACATGCCTATTGTTTATTGAAACATAAATTAAAGGTATGTTCTCAGCCACATCGCTCATTTTTGTTACTTCTTGTACATTATGTAAATTTGTGCCATTCCACTATTTCCGAGGATAGTATTTCCGTAGATGGTTTTCTCCACAAGTTCAACATGGTATAGGCCCCTTCCTGGACCCTTCAACATCTTCTTTTGTTGATTTTTTGGGTTTTTTTTTGCTATTCATTGTGGGATTTTTTTGATATTGATTCTTGGCAGAAGTAGTTAACTTCCCATTCTTCCCTCCTTTCTTATATCCTAAGGATTTCAACCCTTTTCCTTATAATTTTTCCTTAAATTTATTCTTCCAATTTTTTCAGACTTCAGTATTGTCTTTGGAATTTTCATAGCAATACCTCATCTTTCAAATGGTGTCCAATGGTTTTTGACTCATCAAAATATATTCTATATTGGTAAGGTTGTGGTAATCCATTGAGATACCTATAGATATTTTTCTTCTCATCCTTGATATAAGGCACATTACCTCAGTCGTTCCAAGAATCTACTTGTATACTCGCCAGTTATTAATTTCCCTAATTTGTTCTCATATAATTTTTTGGCCTTCTTGTCATAGTAATTTTCAGATAGGTACTTCTCCATGAAAAATCTTTCTCAAACTTTCAACATTAAAACTCTTTCTCCCTAATGTCTTTAAAATTCTTCAATTCTTCCCACCATATATCAACTCTTCCTTTCAAACTAAAAATAGCTACTTTTTCCTTCATGTTCTTAGAGTATTCATGAACCCTAAATTACTTATTCATCCCCAATAACCAATCCTCTACCTCTTCAGCCTTATTTACTTATCCATTAAAGGCATGGGGCTTTTTTTTCTTGAACACCTTTGGCATTGAACTCTTATTCTTTCTTCTCTGATGATGTTGTTACTTAACTACAGTATTTGATGATCGGTTAGGGATGGTTGACTCTCTTCCCAGAGTGTTGAATATATCTATGCCTTAATCTGCATGTTTGTGTCTCTTCCCTGACTTGCTTCCTCCTACCCTATTGGTATCCAACCTTTTCATTTACAACTATGATGGGATAGGATTTGACTTGTGCTTGTCTATGTAGCTGGCACCAATCTCCTATTGTCTCTGCATTTGCAATTCTTATAGGCTTTATAATATCATAACATTTACCTTTGATTTTCTTTCTTGCGCTATAAAAATATTTTAATTATATTCTTTGCAACTTCTTAGTTCAGTTGTTAGACTTCTAAGGGTGTCCATTCAATCAAGAGAATCTTATTCTTTCCTTTTCCCAACTGAATTTTCCTCTTGATCGTGTTGGGACCTATTTTTTCCATATTATTCCATCCTCCTACTCATCCTTTTTCTCTCTTCGTGTTCCTTGATGTTTTCTTATGTTTTTTTACACACACATAACTATTATCCAACCAAAAATGCAAGAAAACACAACTACCCATCACCTTGTCTTATTTTCAATAAGCATGTTCACGTGAAACATAAAATCTCGGTTAGTATGAATATTTAAAGATAAAATACTAAATCAATAATTCTATAAAATCAGACATTATTTAAAATTCATACACATATGTAAAACAAAATGGAACTAAAAAATGAAATATTCATCCTGGGTGTGCCGCATGCGAGCCATTTAAGGTCTAATGTTGAACCACACATTGATACCACTTTGTAACATTCCTTCCCACCCTCTTGGGTTATAATTGGGCATTGGAAGGTTTTACATCAAAATGAACCCAACCTTTAAGGTTTATTATGAAGATGGGGTCACAAAAATCCTCATTTCCAAATTCCTTGAAACTCAAAATAAATTCAACCATCACATCCATCTCGTCGAGAGATTTATATTAATATCATTTGTACCTCAATCCAGCTCATAGATTGAAAGTTACTCCCATTTTAATATTATCTCATTAATATTTTCCACATTAGCATGTGTATCCACATGGCACTGTTGAGTGGCATACATTTCCATGCCACATTTCTCATCAGCCAAGATGGATTTCGCCACACTAGCACAGCCAATTCCATCGTGCCATTGCGCCAAAAGGAAAGGAAAAACCCTTCCAAAATAACATGGTGTGACAGTAATTTTCCACATTGAATTTTGGATAAATCACCATCTTGTGATCTTCGTCAACTACACCTAGCACCATTGTGCCATTGCACCAAGGTGAGCCTGGTGTCAGATAACAGGCATGAAAAAAGACATTTATTGGGAATTTTCTCATACATCAATGTCAAATTAACGACGCAACCAAGTCATTTAGTGACACATCATGTGCCTTGTTTTTTGTTGATGATTTCATAGTGACATCAGGGTGTTTTCACCCTGCCACATGGTATCCTCTGATAGTTCCATGTGTCACCTCAAAATTGGATCTTTGGTCATGCAATCGAGAAAATTCATCCTTTCATGTGTCATGCCACAGAGGGACCATGTCAGTAGTAAATCCGCGTCATTTTCCACATGGAATCCATATAGCCTTTCTTGTCTTACGTGGAACCTGCCACATGTGCCTACACTAGGGGGTATCATAAGCTAAGCCTTTCATGAAAAACAAATTGCAAAAAAAACTCTTTATATCCACTTTCGGAGAAAGCCCTAGATTTTCACCTCATTGCCAATATATTTGGGCTTGGACCACATATGGGTTTTCCTGATCTTGTTTTTTTACCATACTCTCATATGTCCTAGATTCCCATATTACATCCACCCCACAAACATGTTCAGCCTGAATCAAGCGTTCAATAAGAGACTCCACCTCATATTTTAGTTAAAATATGACCGAGAACATATATCACTCCCCACCTTGTGGCTCCAAAAAGGGTCCCATATTAGATTTCCTTTCTGCGTATGAAATTTTTTATCTACTTAGATCTGATGCTTCCACAAAATTGTGTAAGAAAAACTAATCAGGAGCTCCAGTCCAAGCTATGGAAAAGCTCAAAATTGAAAGTGTTCAAAATCACTTGCAACCTAAACAACTGGATAGGCCTCGTCAATACGATACTGTAGTCACAAACGACACTCAAATCTGACACTGTATGTGAAAGTTATTCAATTTTGAAAATTCACAATTTCATGCAAAAGTCCAGTTTGACATGGGTTGACTTTGATTTTTAAAAAATATTAAAAAAAGAATATTCCTTGGAATATTCGGAAGAATGAGAGTTTGAAAAGTGGCATGCATCTATTTGATTTTTTTTTTAATTTTGAAGATTCGGGCCAATCAAAGGGTGCCACTTGGAAAGCCTGGAGGCCGCCACGTGGCCCTAGGTCGGTGGTTTAATTACCGTTCAAAATTTTTATGACTCCACCAGAGTCAAACCTCCGACCTCCTGCGAGCAAGCCGGGCGCTCTACCATTGTGCCACCGGTTTGGTTCTTAACATGTTATGTTCAAAAGTCATATTTAAATTTTAAATTAAAAACTAGCGGAGAATTTAAGGGCTAGCCCCACCCGATGTGACCACGCCGCCAAGATCGGGAGCTAAGTCGCGGTTAACTCCGCCCTAACCACCATATTATTTGTGCATGTGAACACGTTATGTGCCAGTTAATGTGACAGTTAGTAGTTTCCACTATTTATGGAGTGCACCCAACAAATCTAACGGATGGTCCAAAATTGTCGGGCTTAACTGGAGTTGGCCCAAAATTAGAGGAGGTTTTTTAGGCCAGATTGGGCAAAAATGGTTTTGGTCATAACTTTTGATGGGGAGAACCTTTTGGAACGAAATGTTTTTTGATTTAAGGTATTCAAAGCATTTTGAATCCATTGGAATAGATTGCAGATCCATTGGAGTTGATCTTCCATCTTTTTTTCTTCAGGGAAGCAATGAGAGCCATCAGGGCCAAGAGGGAGTTGGAGCTGTGTTAAGCTATGCTTAACCATTTGAGGTGAACCAAAAGTAATTTTCGAATTTCTTTAGCATTCTAGAGCCATTGGAAGAGGTTCCATAGGTAATAAAGGTGTTCTACAGCCATTTTAGCTTCGGGGAAGCTTTTTGAGCCACAAGGGCCATTTTGGTAATAGAGCTGTATTAGGTTGTACCTTTCTGTTTAAGGTGAACCAAAGACCATTCTCAGCTATTTTCCACCTTCTGAAACTGATGGAAGAGGTTTCTGAATTGTTTGAAGACTTTCAGAGGCCGAAAAACTTCAGGAGAGTTTTCAGGGCCATTTTGGGGTTGGAGATGTTTTGAGTTGTACCTCTCTGTTTGAGGTGAACCAAAGATAATTTTTAGATAATTTCGACCTTCTAAAACTAATGGAAGAGGTTTCATATCTGTTTGAGGACTTCTACAGCCCAAAAAGCTACAGATGATTTCAAAGAGTCGTAAGGGCCTTATTGAATAAATCATCGTTTATGGTAATTCTTCACTGTTTAGTGAATTTGGAAAGGCATTCTTAGCTTTTTCATACCTTATGAATCATTATTTGCATTCATATTTGTCTACTGAGACACATTTAAACTTGTATTAGCATTTTGAATCATTTTAATACAAGAGGACAAGCTCATTTTGGGAGGCTTGATCTAGCTGACATAGCCCAGGAAGGGTGAACTGCTCATCAAACATATGTGTCATTTTTGCTGAAGTTATCTTGCTGAACATTTCTGATTTAATATGTTAAATAGAAAATTAAATTAACTTTCCTTCACATATGAACTCTTATACAATTTCCATAAACACTTTGTTTCAATTGCAAGACATGAATAACAATTTGCACATATATTTGATGGAAATTGTGAGTGTTAACTTCTACAAGTTCTAAAGACTGAGTCTGTAAAGGGCTAGGTAGCTTTTGGATCTCATCCTTTTATCAAAGGTGACATATCCAGTAAATTCCCCTACAGTTAATCTTTGGATTAGATCTAAGTAGTTGTTTCATACAACAAGACATGGAGAATTTTGCACACATTTAATTTAATGGAAATGGATACATTGCACACATTTTCAAGTACATCCATTCTCAGATCAAAAAATCACCCGAATGTCCAGATATATAGATGCATCTATTATTTGGAAATGTATATGGCTCCTCCATCCTGGATGCAATTTAATGCTAAAACCTCATCTGACCTCATATACCAGTCTGAGTATGTCATCATGCAACTAGTTACATTTTCATATATAATCACTAACATTCATATCATCCACATAAATTTAGTTATCGACTTAGAAAAAAGAAAAAGGCATATTTCTCATTAAGGAATCACAACAGACCTTAATGATCATTCAAGAGTTAACACAGAGCTATACTTAACCACTAACAAACTTGTAATGTAATTATTTTCAATCAAATACATAATAGCTATGGCACTTATATGAATGCCTAGAAATGGTTGGAAATTGAAGGTGGGACATCAACTCTCCACCCAACCATAGGCCAATTGCACCACAATAATTTTTGCCTCTATCCACCCTTGAGCCAGATCCACGATTCAAGGGATTTCTATCTCAAGGATTCCAACCAAGTTTAGTTGGGGTATTGCTCAATTTTCAAAGAGTGTCGGATTTTCTTATAAGCGGTTCATAAGTTTTGTTTTCAAGGCAAGCATTGTAGGACCCATAGCACATTATTTGGGTGGTTTATTAGCTTACTTGGCAAGCATTGAGTGGTTTATCAACTTCCTCAACAAGCACTTACTATTTTATTAGACCTTTTCATCAAGAACCCTAGTGAATTTCCACCACTCCTAGTGGTTTATCATGAGTCTTACAACAAGCACCTAAGTGATTTATTAGCTTACTTAGAAAGAACTAAGTGGTTTATCAACTTCCACAACAAGCTCTTGGTGGTTTTTCTATGCTTTTAAGTAAGCATTGATAATCACCCAATTCCTCATCTTATCCTCCCATTGATCTTCCAAGATTTGGACACCACATACCACTTGCTCCAATGCATCAAAACTAGGTATTGCATCCCATCAATCTCAATAGACTATCTTTAGTGTTCATCCCCCTTGTTCTTGTACTCCATGCTATTTTTATTTCCAATGTTCTCTCACGCGTCTCTATCAAGTGTTCTCATGCTCCAATTACCCCATTTTTTCTTTCCAGCCTTCTTTTTCCTCCAAGCTCTTTGTTTCCTATGGGGTTGTCCCGTCTCCATTTTCCCATGTTGTGGGATCATAAAAAGCGTGGGTGTTTTTAACCCCAATAATTTTCTTTCCAAGTGTTTGGTGGTGGTGCATTATGTTACGCTAGCCCACCCACTCTCATTTCTCCCTTTGATCATGGATTTTCCTATCCCAATATTTAGGCAAATCATTTTTTTTTTTAAATTATAGTCATTGTTTATTACAAAATTATGGGTTGAAAAATCAATGTTACAACCATGAAATTTATTGGAATATGATTTAGGTAAAGGAAAAGAGTGACTTTCAAGTCAAACTGGTATTCATTGGAAGGTTAAAAAAATCTAGAATAAAGTCAAAGAACTAGTAAAGGTGCAATGGATGGCATGATGGAGGAATACCCTCAACCTTTTGAGTATTTTTTATTTAACATGTGCATGTAATGAACTAAGGAAAATGCATAGATAAGGGTGAGGGGAATGTAACACCCCAAGAATGACCTGATGTATTGTACATATGTTATTAGGGTATTAAGCCAAGTTGTGATGGGCTTACATTCCGATGTATACATTTGTATAAACTTGTTTTGGGGCCTGCATTCCCATGTTTGTATTTTTTGAGGCTAGAGATCTTATATGTGGAAATGGCAACGAGCCTAACAATGTAATACGTAATCACATCCATGTAATAAAACACACCACCACTGCAAAACAAGTTAGACATGAGAGATTTGGAGTTGAGAATCCATGAGAGGAAAAGGTGGTGGGAGGACCATGGTATGGCTCTTAATCCAAGAAAATAATAAAATATTCATAGTCACTTTATGGATAGAACCCAAAGTTATGAAGATATGGTATAAGCATAAGTCATGAGGGAGTATTTTATTGCTTAATTTTGGTTCTTGTGGTTAATGTTTTGGGAATAGTTCTACCTTTGAGATACATTATTAACTTATAATAAAACATTTTCTAAATTTTCTTTAATAATGATGAACACGTGTTACCCAATGTCTTTCTAAAGCTATTGAATTTGTCACCATTTACACCTCTGGTCTATGACAACATTAGGGTATGTTTAATGAATTTCTGAAATGAATGTCTCACGTAGAATTTTAAATCTACATATGGCCTTTTAATATTTCAAATATATGTTGATTTTTCTTTCCTAAAAATATTGTTATTGTGATGCATAATGATATTGATACCCTTACAAGCATAATTTGTATTTAATGTTTTTCAATTCATTGTCACAATTGAGCATTCGTAATTTTTCTTAAGCAAGAGTCACTTTCATATTTCTATTCCTTACATTAGATGACTTGTTGTTAATTTAATATCTCTTTAACTTTATCATATTTGTGATTTGGTACTTGCATCGACATTCTTTCTTTGAGAATTTAGTATCTAGTTGCCCTAGTTACGCATAGATAAATGAGCTTACCCATTTTACCACATGAACTAACTTAGTTTTACCTTAGGGAATCACTCCTTAGGTTGGGAAGCCCATTCCTTAGCCTCAAAGTGAGAGTCAAATCCATTTAGGTGATAGTAGGTGGATTATTTGATAGTTTCTCCTAGGTTGTACCACTAGGATTAGGAATTTGACCTTTATATGAGAGTTTGAGTTGAAACAAGAATTTTTTCAAGCTAATTCTCCTTTATTATTTCTTATAACTTATCACTTGCTTCCTTTGCTCATAAAATGTAAATAATTCCAATTTGGAAGCTTCAACAATTGGCGTTAGACTAGGACAATCACTTCCTTTAACCATGCTTAGACTAAAGTAGTTGGAAAATGTTTGATTAGTAAATAGATATTCCATTGGAAATCCTTGTTGCCCCATCTTGATATTCTTGACCTGTTATATAGTAATTTGTCATACTCCCTATCTCATGCCCTAAGCTTTTGAAATTTTCCCCAAATTTCACAAAGTGACAAAATTTGTTAACGTGATCACCATGAAAACATGATCAGAGCATCTATGAAGAACAAAATAAGAAATGCCTTGAATAAATTCTGGAAAGACTTTCCAAAAACCCTATTTGCAGGCCTAGCGCGGTCCTCATGACTTATGCCTTGTGCTTGTCACCTTCACCATTATATGTGTCTAGTGCTGCTAGCACGTGGATTTAAGTGAAAAAGGGTGTTTCTCCTCTTCAAGAAGTTTCTCCAAAAATGGAGGACAAATTTATCTTACTAGAAGCCTCGAGAATAGAGAGTTGGCTACAAGTGAATAAGGATTGAGTTGAGATATCCCACTTCAAGCCTTTGATCCTACTATTAGGGATCTACCCCTTAATATGTGGACCTTCTTCCCCATTTTTTAGATCCTTAACTCCCTCTCCTTCTCTATAAATGAATTCCCTACTTTCCTCAAAGGGTTGATCAATATTGGTTGCCATCCTTGTGCTCAATTGTGCCTAAATGCTACCATTTTGTGAAGGATAATGGACTACTTGAAGTTCTTGACTAAGACTTGGAAACTCATCCAAAGGAGGCTTACAACATCAAAGCTCAAGTGCTCGGATGCTTCCTGTACTTTATATTAATAATACAAAATGTGTTTTCCTCCCACAAATCTATAAATAATTACTCATTTAGTGTGATACTCTCTGATATATCATATAGTTTATGTTAGAATGAATTATGTTATGTATTCTTTTGTCATCTTAGTTTGATATTCCTTGCAGGTATTCATCTGCAACAATGTAAAGAGGATTGGACTTCGAAGAAAGAAGATAGGGAAATGACACCAATGAGCGTTAACATCAAAGTGAGGTAGGTCATATATCATACTTTTTACTTTCTAATGTAAGATAGGAAAGTTTACACATATTTTTCTTGTTTGTTGCTAGATCCTTCCTTTAGGCCTAGATAGATAATTTTTTTCCACAGAAGGGATTGTTTGTACAAAAAAATGACAACTCCACTGGGGAGCCATTAACCCTTCAAACCTCTTTTTCATTTTGGTTTGTTTCGATTAGTTTGGTCAACCACCTAATAATCCATCATTTTGATTGCTTATCAGTCTGCATTCTTAGTAGTATTCTATTTAGAGTTTCAATTTTGGATTTAATTTTTATTTTCATTATCTTTTCTTAAGCTTTCCTTGCCCACCGCATTTTATATAGAAAATGCATCGCTTCCAGTGCATATTTTAATGAGTCTAGTAGTTGAATACCTTTTCTTCCACTGTATTCCCATGCTGGTCCAGTTTCTTGTCCAGCACGCTTTTCCCTAAAGAAAAGGGAACTTCCAAAACATATTTTGTTGGGTAAAGTAGTGGTGAAGACCCTTCCAGCATGGATTTTGCTAGGTAAAGTGGCATTGGTCCAAAAGATTGAGATTTTTAGGGTTTTGATATAAAAGTATAGGATATCTTGATCTCTTGAGTCTTCTTCCTGGTCTGTGTGCTTAGCATTTTAATGAATTGTTGTTATATTCTTTTTGGTTTGCAAAAGTTTGTTCCATGTCCAAGTGGTGAACATGAGCTTGAGGTGAATCTTAGGTTCTTTGGGTAATTGAATTTATTGTTTTTCTGCTTGAATGTATTTTTCATGAGAATTGCATCTGCATTTGTTGGGCTTTCATCTCAGATTTTACTTCTAAAAAGTGCATTAGATTACATCGCATTGGAAATTTGCTGTTGATATTTTCATTGAGCATAGATTACATTTCTCAGTGTTGAAAGCTGATAAGTGCGTCCTCGTTCATTTGAAAAGGAAATTGTGCATAGATTGCATCTTTTGGAAACCGGAAATAATTGCATCTACATTTTTTGGGATTTAATCTCAAATTACTTCTGAACAACGCATTAGATTACATTGCATTGGAAATTTGTTGTTGATATTTTCATTGAGCATAGATTACATTTCTTAGTGTTGAAAGTTGATAAGTTCATCCTCATTCATTTGAAAAGTAAATTGTGCGTAGATTGCATTTTCATCGTTTTTAAGGGAATCGTGCATAGATTACATTGCATGGTTTGGAATATTTTAATGATTTGAATTGAATTGGAACTCTGAAAGTGGAAGATCTAGTTATGAATTTCTTGTTTGTTGCATATTTTTTTTATTGCATCAAAGTTTTCACTTCTTCCCTATTCTATATAGCTTTCATTGAAATGGAAAGATTATTTTACTCATATTATTTTCATTATAGGTATGCTTAGGTGACATCGATTTTGAGCCTTGAAATTGAAACGTAATTCAAGATCAACTTACAATTTACCTAAGGAGAATTTGGAACATTAACACAAACATTTATAGGTCTAGGCTAGAGATGTGTTCTGGCATCGTAAAACGTAGGAGTTGTCATTGTTTTCCAGTGTTGTATCCTGGGGATGATATCATGTTCCACATACGGAAGTGTATAGGACCCTTCTCCAGTACTTTCAGGTATATCAAAGGCGCTCCACGCATGGTAAGTATATCGGAATGCTCTCATCGAACAATTACGCATTAGACAGAACTACTACGTACTGCACTCACATTTATCATTGTGTATATTTTGGGTACCCCCACTAGGTTTCTATCCATCCATAGGTAATGGATTCGGTCGGCTTGTAAGCCATGATATACTAAACATAGCATTCGGGTAGATTGGCTCTCGTACGTTAATTTCTTCGTTCACCAAGGTGTATATTGCAGTTCACGGTTTCTTGGTAAACCTTTATTCCTAGTTACCCCTTTTTTATTTATTTTTTGTTAATTTCTAAAATTAATTGACTGTGAAATAACATCCTCCCCATGGAACAAGTCCTTAGTGGATATTAGGTTGAGATTAATGGAAATGGTTCCTAATTTTACCAATCAAGGAAAGCCCTCAGATGGGAATCTTGTTCCTTTTCCTTCTTTTGGAAATATTGGCACTCCTTGTATGGAAAAATTGTCTCTTCATGGATTTACCATTATTTTTCCAGTTTGGCTATTTTCGACCCGTATGGTTTCAAATGTCCAAACTGCTTCTAAACCAATTTCGCCTCCACCTGAACAATTCCAACCTCATGTTGATCCTAAATTTGACGCTTTTCCTTATTCACCTATTGCTTCTTCCTCCCTTTCTTCTTCTTCGCCTGGTGAAAGTCTTGATTCTAGTATTCAGGAAGCTAAGAAGAAGAAGAAGAAGAAGAAGAAGAAGAGGAGGACGAAGAAGAAGAAGAAAAATAAGCAAAGGGGCGACCAAGCAACCATTGATACCGATGCAACTATTATGGACAAATATTCCAATCATCCCCACAAATTCAAATTCCATTACAAGTTATGTAAGGGTGACCACCTTCTTAGAGATTGTCTTGGTATTCCCAAGTTATTAGAAGTGTGATCCACATGCTCCAATTGGCATTTTTCATCGGCCTCTCGAGATCGTGCTAGTGATAAACCCTTAGCTAGTGATAGTAAGTTCCATGGAAAAAGGGTAAAGTCAATTTTACTTTTAGGTTTTGTGAAGGGAATCATCCTATTCACCTTTGTCCTTATATGGATGAAGCCTCAAAAGTGTTGGAAAACCTTGCATATTATCAACCTCGTCATCCCACTGGTTATCATAATATTTCCCATAATCCTCAACTATTTGATGAAGTGATTGATCAGAATTTATCTCTAGTCAATCCCACTCTCTCTGAACGTGAATCCCATGATTCCATTCCCAACCAACCATTCCTGATTTCACCTTCAGTTGATCGTACTTTACCCGTAGAGATTGAACTTCACACCACTCATGTTCCTCTTGCTCTTTCATATAAAAATTAAATAGATGGAAATCATACCTTTACCAAGGCACAGGGGGGCAATACTCCCATTCCCATAACATAAGGGGGCATTTCTCTCATTCCCAAATTACCCCCTCTAAGTAGTATGGTTGCTTCTTTTTATTAGAGTCGACTGACAGGATATCGTCTTCCTTCTTAAATGCTTATAATATACCCATACCTGGAACAATCATAGATGAAGGAAAATCTATTAGTATTATGTCCTCAACTTATTTGAAATATTTAGGCTCTCCGCAGCTTATGCCTATTACCCAAAATCTGTTGCATTTTAAAGGAGGAACTAGTCAACCGTTAGGGATTCTTCCTAAGTTTCCTATTACTTTGGGAGGAAAAATAATCTATATTGATGTGATGGTTGTCCAAGGCCCTTTGTAGTTTAATTTACTCCTTGGTCGTGACTATATTTATGTCATGGGAGCCCTTGTCTCTTCTCTCTTTCGAGTGATGATTTTCTCGCATGAAGGAAGAATTGGGACCATTCACCAACTTTCATTCATTGGTCCTAATTTTTCTCCCAATCAACCAACATCCCTAAATGGTCCTTACATGCAAGTGGTATCTTTCACACCATAGGTTAATTATGTCACAACATGTTTTATGATTGTGTCTATTGATTATCTAGTAAGTGATATAGTACATCATGTACTGGGGGCATTGGATCCTGATCTTTCCATTAGATCCCTTGATATGTATCCCTTCCAGAGTGTTGTTCTCCCTTACGATGAGAACCTCTTGGAAGCCATGACCTCCTATGGGCCATGAACAAGGTCTCTACAGAATAGTTCCTTTTATTGTGTCAAGCTCCTTAAAAAATAAAACAAGTTCTCTAGGGCAGAGTTCGTTGTCTCGTGTCAAGCTCGTTAAAATATGAAATAAAGTGTTGGAGCAGAGTTCCTTTTCTTGTGTCAAGCTCGTTAAAAAATGGAACAAGGTTTCGGAGAAAATTTCCTTTTCTTATGTCAAGCTAGTGAAAAAATGAAACAAGGTCTCTAGAGCATAGTTCCTTGTCTTGTGTCAAGCTCCTTAAAAAAATGAATCAAAGTCTTCGGAGCAGAGCTCTTTTTCTTGTGTCAAGCTCCTTAAAAATTAAAATGATGTCTCTGAAGCAAAGTTCATTTTCTTGTGTCAAGCTCGTTAAAAAATGAAACAAGGTGTCATGAGGATAGTTCTTTTATTGTGTCAACCTCGTTAAAAAATGAAATAGATTCCTTATGAGGATAGTTCTTTTACTGTGTCAAACTCATTAAAAAATGAAATAGGTTCCTATGAAGATAGTTCTTTTACTATGTCAACATCATTAAAAAATGAAATAGGTCCCTATGAGCATAATTCTTTTATTGTGTCAAGCTCATTAAAAAATGATACTAATCCCCTTTCAATTCGATTCTTTGGTTAGATCTCGTAAATTCCCAGTTGAGTATTTCACTTTATCTCGTAAATGAACCTTCATTCCATCCACTTGTTAGTAACCAATAGTCTAATTAGGTGAATGAAATGAAGCTTTGGGGCATGTACCTCAAATTGAGTCATTATGTTGGGGGCATGAAAACCTATTCCAAGCATAGTTTGTCTCCATTTCAAGCATGTGTAAAAATGGAACCACTCTCAAGCATAGTTTTTCCACATTTTTTAAGCTTGTGTAAACAAAACCAATTTTAAGCATATTTTCCCATGATTCAAGCTTGGGTAAAAATGAAACCAATTCCAAGCATGGTTTTTCCACATGTTTCAAGCTTATGAAAAAATGAAACCAATTTTCAAGCATAGTTTCCCATGTTTCAAGCTTATGTGAAAAATGAAACCATTCCTATACACCTCTTGTGATTTCCCTTTTATCTTCCTCTTCTTCCATATGATCCTTGGTTTTCTCATTCCATCGTCACCATCTGCTTGGTCGATCATAAGCTCTCACTTGGTTTTTTTAGCATTTCTTGGGGAACCACTATGATGAGTGGTCTTGTTAGCCAGCCTCTTGGAATTTGTGTGTTTTGAGTCATTCCATCATGACCATAACCAGTCACTACCCCTTATACCACTTATTCCTCTAGGAGGAGTCCTCTTTTGGCTCTTTTAAAACTCCCAAAATATGAAAATATTGTCGAGCACTTGCCCTTTTGATCTCGTAAAAGTAAATGAAAATATTCTACTCATTACAAGTTTAACCCTTTTCCAGACATAGATAGACTAGATACAAAAAATAAATTCCTTATTCAAACATGGCTAAGGCATTCTCTTGAATATTTTTTTCTACCTTTTGCGATTTGAGAGACTATTTACGAAAAGGGACATATGGAGTTTTCTTTTTAGCCTCTTTTTCAAACTCTCTAAACATGAAAAATATGTCGAGTTTTACCTTCACTAGACTCGTTAAAGTATCAAACAGTGATGGACTTTTTGTTGGCAATATGATGCAGAGTGTTGTCCTTGATGGCAACCCACTGAATGAAGATGAAGACATGAGATTGTTGACATGTGTTGTCCTTGATGGAAATCCACCTGATGAAGTTATTCTTGACCTAATGGACTTGGTAAATGATGTAAATCTGATGTGAAATGATGTTTGTTAGCAATATGATGCTGAGTGTTGTCCTTGAATGACAACCCACTTGATGAAGATGATGACAACTTACTTGATGAAGTTGTACTTGATATAATATGTTCTTGATGAAGTAAATCTGATGTATCTACAGTGAGTACAGAAGGTAATGAAGAAAGGAATTCAATATGTGCTAGATCTATGATGAAAAGAGTATGTCTCAAAGGAATACGCGGTTTCGTCTAGGATAAGTTGCGTATGCACGCGGGTATTCACGTTCCAAGTCGCGTATGGGAAAAAGCGCTCATAAAGTGAAAAACCAGGGGTATCCAACATGGTATTGACCCATTGCATTGGGTAATGATTCGTCTAAATGACCCCATCCAGGAATACCATCGGAAGTAATGTAGTTTTGGGCTCATGGTATTGTTTTGGCTCATGGTATTAAAAAAGGGGCTCATGGTATTGAAAAAGGATAAACCTATATAAGGAGAAGAAATTCATTTTGCAAATCATAAGTGTGGGTGCAAGATGTCTGAGCTTGAATGAATACTTCTCTGTGAAGTATACCTGTATGGAAAGGGTAAAGGTTTGATAATAGATCTGAATCTATGATGCACCTATGAAGAAATGATGAAGCAGAAGATCTAGATCTGAAATGTACTTGTATTTGCTAGATCTTCTTATGGAGTGATTATATCTGTGATGAGGCGAATATCTGTCTGAAGTAAAGGGTTGAATCTGAATTGGATATCTGATCTAAAGAAGTATGCAGCTCTGAAATTGTTGAAGATCCATACGCTAGTTCGCCGAAGAGGAAGCGCTTATATACATGGCTTCGGTGAAGAGAAAGCGCGTATGCGTAGTTAAAAATATACAGAAGTATACGCTGGTTGATGTGAACGGAAGCGCGTATATACGCGACATCAGTGAAAGGAAAGCGCGTATGCAAACTAGGGTTTGCTGAAGTCTGTGGTAAGAAATGTCTGATCTATTCTGCTGGTTTACTGATATCTGTCAGTGAGTTATATGTATCTGTTTCATGGTTGACTGTGCTTAAAAATATGGAGTGGGTCCAGTCTGAAAATATGATGAAACGTGGCCTACAAGTTGTGCTCTATTGAAGCTATTGGATCCAGTGTGAAAATTGATGAAACGTGGTCCATATTGGTGCTGAGGGTTGTAGCCTTCAGTCAGGGGGTCGTAGCTCCCTTCCAGGTGAGGCTGGTAAACGAGAGCAGGGGGCTAGTAAACGAGTCAGGGGGTTGTAGCTCCCTTCCAGGAGAGGTTGGTAAATGAGTCAGGGGGTTGGAGCTCCCTTCCAGGAGAGGCTAGTAAACGAGCGTAGGTGGGTACCTGCGTGCTGGTAGGAGTCTGCGCCAGCACATATGTTGTAAGATGTTTTCTCTATAATAAAATATTGAAGGCTAAGCAACTGCAGCGGTGGTTTTCTCCCGACTTGGGTTTCCACCTAAAAATCCTGGTGTTCATGTGTGATGCTTTATGTGATGGTTTATTCTGTTATTATTGCACATGTTTACTGATATCTTAACATCAGATGAATGAATATTGCAAAGAACTAAGTTAATAAACATCTACATATTTAGATCTCTGCTAATACGCGAGTTGTATGAAGGATATCCGCGTGTATACGCGAGTTTTCTAAAGGAAAGTAGCGTATGGGTT
This sequence comes from Pinus albicaulis, assembly GCA_034641835.2. NCBI lineage: Eukaryota > Viridiplantae > Streptophyta > Pinopsida > Pinales > Pinaceae > Pinus > Pinus albicaulis. The sequence continues at coordinate 538,468,878 of CM076577.1, forward strand.
TTAAGGAATGAAAAAGTAAAAAGTTTTTTTATATGCAGTAAATACTGATTCACTCCCCCCCACCCCCCCCCTCTCAGTATTTTTCCCAACACTTTTCACCATGATGAGATAGATTTACTCCTTCCTAGGGCTCGTTAAAGATACTAGGATGGATTCATCTAAAGGATGAACTTATATGCCAAGCATACGGTGTCCTCTTCAAGCTTGAGATTAAAAATAGAGAGGTACTCACTATAAATAGTGGAGGGAAATGGAAGGAAACATATATCCTATATTTTGTGTGAAATGAAGTATGTCAATCTTGAACATGGCACTTATTTGTATCTCATGTTGGGTTTGGTACATCCTCATTTTGTCACTTGCCTTACTCGGTTTGGGAAATCCATTTGCCTCTCATTTGATTATATATAGTCACCATGACCTCTGATACTATTTTGAGTCAAATTCTGCCAAATTCTGGTGTCGTGTCACCAATATGTTCAATACAAGTCCCACCTACAGATTCAAACAATTTATACCCGGTTTGACCTTCTTTGCATCAATCCTGAATCACTCTTACCAACTTTGAAAAATCCTATGTTTCATGTCAATGATGTGGGAAACATTATGGCCCTCCTTCGATAGATCATTTCCTGTCGACTCAAGCTGATTTTCCAGGAAGATGATCTAGAAATTCCCTTTCAGTACCTTTGAGCTTGCATGCCCAATGGCAGGTTCTTAGCTTTTGATGATAGGTTCACATCATTGGCCTTCGATCAAATGATTTTGCAAGTGTTTTACTTCAACTCCATTGTTCACACTCGTAGATTGTGTTGTTGTACCTTGATAGTCATCGTCATCATTAGTTGTTTCTCTCGTGCATTTTAATGGTTTACATCATTGACTAGTAATGAGGTGGTTCTACCATGTTCGACCTCAACACATATATTCACATGGTCAGATTCGTACTTTGGTTGGATCTACATAGTGATGAACACCTTAGATTTCATTCGATAAATCCAGGTTGGGTGGAGTTGTTCAGTATTCATGATTGTACGCATGATCCTTTCTAGTTGGATGGTTGTGTCCATGTCATGGATACATGTATTAATGATTGTAAACATGATATTTTCTAGTCGATAGCCTTCATCCATGACGTGGATCCATGTATTGTTAGATGTTTTCTCAAAGATGTATTATTAGGCATATTATACATTAGATATGTCAGATATATTGTATTATGTTTGCCTTGTAGGTCTCCTAACGGTGGTTCTCTCAGTCCCGGACTTTACTCTTAAATCACTTCGGCCATCACTTCTCATTCTGACTTCATTCTTTAGGGGGAATCTATTATACATTGTTTTTTCACACTCTACTTTGTGTTTTCATACCACCAGTGTCGCAAAATATTTTCTCCATGAAACATGTCTAAAACATCCCTGTTGAGTGGAAGAAGACTTGACTTGAAAATATTCTGAAAATCTTCTCAAGAACCTTGTTTTACAAGCCCAAAACGCTTTGCATCTCTAATGACCCATGCTGGTCACCTTTTGCAATTCTTGTGTCTAGTGCTGGAAGTGTGAATTTTGTCAGGAAAATCTACATTGGTCCTCTTCAGGCAGTTTTCCCAAAAATGGAGGAGAAGTTTCCCTTACTATAAGTCCCGAGAATGGTGTCGTGGTTTCAGGTTATTGATGATAGGAGCGATATCTCCCATTCATGGCCATGGATCATCTTTCCTTGGATATTTCCCTTAATATGTGGAACTCATCCCACCTTTTATGGATCCTCAACTCCCTATCCTTCCCTATAAATGAAACCCTGACCATCCACTGATGGTTGGTTGCCATCCTATGAGCTAAAGCATGCCTGATTGCTGCCCATATGCGAAGGAGGAAGTTGTTTGAAGAATCGAGAGTAGGAATTGGAGTCTCGCATGAAGGAGGCATCCAACATCAAGGATTTTGGTTGTGTTTCTCCCTTATCACTTTATTAATAATACATTGTGTGTTTCCTTTCCATAAATATGTCTATTTTTTCATGTTTATTGTAGTGCTTCTTGATATGATACATAACTTATACTAGAGATTGTTATGATTTGTATATGTTTGTTGTCTCCACTTTTTCTTCCTTATAGGCATTCATATTCACTAAGGGAGAGGATATCGTGAGGGTGGAAGTGAAAGAAGAAAGGATAACACTATAGGCAAGCATTAGCATTAGAAAGAGGTAGGACATCTACCCTCCATCGTTTTTTTCTAGCATAAGTTAGGAAAGGTTGCATATATTTGTCTTGTTTGTTGCTAGATCCTCTCATTAGGACTAGAGGGATCGTTTCTGTCCATGGAAGGGATTTCCTGCACAACATGATTGTTGGAAAAAAATTTGGGTAGTAAATATTTCTTCCATTAGTCAGTAATATTTTTTCTCCAGATTGATCTTACTTAAATTGGTTTTTTGTGCCAATTCTTCTCCTTCATGTCTTGTCTCTTCTGTTTGGGTACTATCCTAAGTTTTCTTAATTATTTTTTCGTTCATTCTCTTTTGTTCTTCAACTATTGTTCTAGTTAGTTCATGTTGCTTTATTTTTTCATATTCAATTTCATATCTCAATATTTTTCTCATCGCCATTTTTTTCTACTTCAAGTTGAGATATATTTCTCTCAACTTCAACAACATGATTTTTTCTCTCCATCTTGTTTCTTCTTGGATTTTTTCTTATCTTTTTCTTTTTTTGAAAATATTTCAACCCTAGCTCTAGAATTAATCTCTTTCATCTTTGTTAATTTCACTTTCTTAGCTGCTTTTATTTGTGCCTCTACTTTTCTTGTAGCCTTGGCTTCTAGTTTGAGTTTCTTCAGTGCTTCCAATATTCCCTTTTCACGTTTTTTTTCTATTATCCTAAAGATATTTTCTTTTATCAACAATGATTTCAGCTTCCTATTCCTTTCTCTTCTCCTTTTCCTCAACAATAACTTGCAAATTATAAAGGATTTATTCATAAGTTAATACACTTTTATTAGGGTTTTTAGCTTAATTTTATTCATGATTTTAAGGGAATCATATCTTCATATGAACTCTATGTTTTTCAACAACGCTAAGGGAATCTATCATTCAAGTTTTTTCAAGATTAAAATGATATTTATTGATATTTTTTCATTCCATCCTAACCCAAGAAGAATATGTTAGTTCATACATGCCCATATGTAATATATCTTGGGAACAACTTATTTTGATGTTTGATCAATCATGCACTAAAACCTTGTAAACCATTATAATATCCAATTTCCTAAATAAGCAAAATATTTGGAACATATGATGGAAGAGTACGGCTTGCTTTAATAACACCAAAAATATGAATGTAGGTGGACCATTCATTTAGGTAAAAATATCCATTGTCCTTCAATATTTATATGGATTTTGGAGATATCCTTAGGCAATTTTTACAAAACATAAGCTCAAAGAATGGAATTTATACAAGTGAGTTGGATAAGGTGGTCAACTAGTTGAAAATTTTACCCTTCTCAATGTTCTTATTCATCATTGGCCCCTAAACTATTTCACATGAGTTTACATCTTTCTCACCTATATCCTTCCTATTAACTAGGCTACCCAAGTGTATATTGACTTGAGTTGTATGGTGGGGAGAGGATGATTACATATGGTTTTATAAGTTCTCCCTTTCTCATAACATTCAATGATAATTTCATAACAATATGGTCATAAGTGAAATCTCAGCCACCCATTGGTGAATTAAATTTCAACCTTTGAAATTTTGTATCAAGCTTCAAAATATGTTAATGAAAATGATCCAACATAGTTTCCATAATCATGCAATATCCTTCTTGTGCTAATCTCCATGTGTTGTACCAAATATCAAATCATTTCTACATAGGGTAATGATACACGTCTAACTGCCACGTTGTGTATGAATAAATTCTTCAAAATATGTGTTACTGCAACCTCTTATTATTCCCTTTCTTTTTGAGTCATCAAAATCCCATCACCCCTTCCCATATTTAACAAAACAAATACTTCGTTATATATGGGGGACTCATAATTTCTAATAGTTTAAGAGGCATATGCATAAATGGGTAATTTAACATCTTTAGGAGCTTCCATGATCAGTTTCTTTCTTTTTATAGGTTTCTCCCCATTCATAATTGATGACTCTATTAATGTGGTTGTATTTTTATTGCTAATATAACTTCTTTGCTATATTCCATTATTTAAATAAAAAATTTAGGTTGGTCTACTACTAATTTCTCTTGTTTTCATTTCTTCCTTCTTATGCATCCATGGGAGACCATGTATAAATTCTTGCATGTTAATGAAACATAAAATGGTGCACAGAAGGTTTAGCTTCAAAACCAAATCAATTTAAAACAAATTCCTCATAGAAATTCAAATCAAAAAAATAAATTTCAAGGATGAAAATATTGACCCTCACTTAAGACTCATGTTGTTGTACTAGTCATAGAGCTAGAATTTTGAGTTCAAATTCATTGTTCAAACCTAGGTATTTTTAAAGGATACGAGGCTTTAAATTTTTTAAGTAGAAATAACCATGTAGGATCAAGGATAGTCTCAATATAAATTCATAGGGGAACAAAAATGACATGGGAGCTACATGTTTGTGATCCACATAAATGCAAATGCTTTTAGTAAAAGTGAGAAGAAAAATTATCAAGAAAATAGGAACCACTACCTTGATTCGAAATTGAAAGTTTTGAATGTAGTATGGATGATATTGATTGCCAAAGTAACAAGTTGCATATAACTAGTTCATTTAAAATATCATATTCTATTAGATAGATATAAGAGTTTTCAAATTGGTACTTGAAAAAGGAAAACAATTAACAAGTTACAATATTCAAGTAGTACCATTCCTAGTTTCTTCGATGGCTTTAGGTATCACAAAAGTAAATTGTTTTCTTAGTGCATCCATTATTTTAACCAATGTTATTTTTACATCTGAACTTTAGATTTATATTTCAAAAACCAAAAGGGAAAATCAAATTTATTATTAAGCTCGAAAAGATGGTTATTTAAGTTATAATATCATCAAACTAAGACAATGACAAGACACTTTACTTCACATTTATAAATTAATGATACCTCACCTTAATCAAATTAGTTTAAACTTTGAAAATTATGTGTGTCAAGGGTTTGAAAACAAAAGAGTTGATGTGAGAATCAAGGTCAATTGAAGAATCATGATCCATTTTTATTAACCTTACAAGAGTTAGGCCTTTATTTTAAAAGTAGGACAAAGAAAAAAATTTTGATTTTATGAGTGAAAATGGGGCATGAATTGAACATAAGGAATAATTACCAAATTGGGGAAATAAACACAAAGAGGAAACCTGAATTGAAGACTTGTGTCGATTAACAATCGAATTTCAAAGGATTTTTTGGAAATATTTCATTTTTAGGAGCAAGGGTTCAAGAGTTAGAATGAGGGCTTAAAGATATAAACTAATAAAACAAGTAAGTTGATCGCAAGGGACCCTAATTTAAAAATTAGGCCCGATATCAAAATTGATGCTTTCCTACACAAACATTCAAGGAAGGAGACCCCAATATGGATGTCAGATCTAACCAAAAGATTGGGCTCATAAGGTCCTCACTAGGATCTTTATCAACTAGCTCAAGAATTTGAGCAAAGTATTTAAATTTCAATGAGTTAAAATTAAGGGAAATATCGACAAAAGATGAAAAGTTTGAGGAGGTTCTGATTTTAACATTGGGTCCAAGAAGGATATTAGGGACAAGCATTTATTATGAAAGAAGGGAAAGGTGGGATAGTGAAATCAAGCTTGATACAAATATCAAGAGACAAATTCAAAAGGAAAACATTAACTCAAATTTGACCTTATAAGAACCCAAAATGAAAACTTAGAAGAAACTTAAGATTCAAAAGAAAACTCCTAAGAAAAACTTAAAACTCAAAAGAAAATTTAAACTAAAACTAAAATAAAAGGAAACAAAAGAAACTAAAACCAAAAGAAAAAAAACTTGAACTTGATGGATATATAGAAGGGCCCCAATAGGTCCATCATGTATAATATGAAAACTGGGGGGAAGTCAATGTATATAAGAAAAAGGGACTTGATTTGAGAATCAAGAAAAATTTTGAAAAATAAGCAATTTGAAAATTCATTAAAAACAACATCATTTCAATTTAAAAAGAAAGGAAGATAAATCATAATCAAGAGGTCTCAATAAACTTATTAGTTTGAAAAAAAATGGAAATAAATCATGTTACAATTCAACAATAGTATGAGATAAATATAAACCCAAAGTAAAAAAAAAGGAAGGACCTAAAGGGAAAAAAAAAAGAGGATGGGTCCCCAAGTTTTGATAAACAAATTAGGGAGTTTATTGAGGGCTTAGCACAGAAATAAGGACATGGAAAGTGATTTCCGAGGCCACTACCATCAAATTATTTGACATGTGATTTACACTCAAGTATCTTAGAATCACCTCCCTCTCCCATGGCTACAACAAAATTCTTCTAATTAGATCATCGTTAGCTAAAATTCATAAATCCTCGTGGCTAATATATAAAACTATACAATGTCAGATACATTGTAATTAGGGAAATATTCATCTCCCACTTCAACATCCAACTAAGAGTCTTGAACTACTATTATCAATAAGGGTACCCCAATCACATTTTACCCTTGTTGTTTCTTTTTGGCTTGATTCATTGTTAAGTTGTTAAACCTCCTAACTAGTGGTTGAGCCTCCAAAATGGCCTCTTCTAGGCTTTGCAGACCTTTGAAAAAATAGGAATGGCAATCTCAACATGTTGATCTTCGTGAATTTGAAGCATACTCGTTCCTAGATTTCTAATCCTTTTTTTTTTCAACCATTCCATTTCTCACAACCAAGAATCTTGATAAATGACACTTAGGTGACTTCCTTCAAGCATTACTAAAACCCGACAAATAAGCCATTTCCTAACAAAAAAATCTCTTCACTCCTAAGCCAATAATATTCTAATCGTACTAATATAGAAACAACATAATAGTATAAATATATTAATAGAACTATATTAACAATATAATAATAATATATTTACATAACAACTTTAACCCTATCATATTTTATAACATATTATTATCGAATAATAATTATTATTTTATAATATCATATAATAATAATGATTATTATAAAATAATTGAATCTCTTTAATAAATATAATAACAATGTAACTATAAAATTAAATATAAAAACTTTGATTAATAATATCAATGTTATTCACCTTCCCTTATAGTGAAATTTGTTGAGATTCAACAAGAAAATTTCAGCACCCACGCCTAGTGCATTAAGCACCTACACTAGGGTGGGGCCCACAGTGCTATTTTTGGGTGCATGTCTATTTTAGTTATCCATTAATTAAGATGGAAAATAAATTGTAATATATTCTCAATGATAACTTTAAATAGTTAACCGAGAGTGATAAACTCATTTAGCTAGTGGATTTTGAGTTAGAGGTAGTTGGTGAGGCATGCAGAGTAATTCTAGTTGTAACAGAGTTTGAAGTGCAGAGGTGCATTAGTTAATGGAGGTTGTAATCAGTTTAACTCTGTTAAGTGAGCTAAACTCAGTTGTGCTAGTTGCAACTGAAGATACACTAGTGAGAGATCAAGTGAATTAAATATTAATTAATTCACAATTAGTGATCTCACATGCAACTGAGGATTTACTATTATTAGCTGCATGCATGTCAGTTCGACTGGAGACCCAGTTGAGATCTAGGTGAAAGGGAAGTTGATTATCAGTTGTAGGATTATTGGGTTGCACACATGCAACCAAACACCCATTGGAGTGCCCATGATACTTGCGTAGTCAAGGAAGGAAATAATTCCTTTCTTTTAGGGATTACATTCATCATGGATTGCGCAATCAAGGCAGGTTGTCTGGAGACAATAAATTGGCTAAGTATTGGTCAGATTTTGCATGACAGTGTGAGACAATTACCTGAGTACTGGAGGGCTCTTGTGAGAAGATTTTTGTATTTAATTGTTTCATGATCCATGTTGAATATACAATAGAAGATAGTGGGGTTTTTAGCTGTAATATTTCCCTGGGAAATTATCTGTGTTGTGTTTGATTTGATTCTTCTCTACTTCGTGTGATTGGCGATTGTGTTTTTAATTCCACAAAATATTTTTAGAAGCGATTCAGTATTTAACTTTAGTACATATTAGATCGGGTGAATCCAAGATATACATGCATGTTGTATAATTTCTACAAAATCATAATATTATATTATTATTTAATATATTACACCTCCACTTATAGTGAGATCATAATATTATATTAATATTTAATATTAATATAATAATATAATTATATGAATAATAATATTAATGTCTATAACATTATTATTATCATATTTACTATAATAATACATTTTTTCTCTTTGATAGTAACTCCAAATTCTTTGATTAATGCAATACAGATAGTAAGGGTTTTAAGCAGTTGCTTTCTCCTAGATAAATATTTGTGCATGTGTGATGTTTCCTTTTGCATCTTAATGATTTTTGTTCTCGATCACGAATTTGCTTCTGTGGATCAGTGGAGTAGATTCTAGTCTTAGGATTTAGTAAATTTCATGAGCATTTTAGAATCTACACATTAATTTATTTATCTGAATCTGAATGTTAGTTTTGTTGTGATAATTTCATCTTTAGAATTATAAATAATTTTTTGATCTCTTCCTTCATGTGCATAGGTTTCTTGAGGTGTTTATGAGTGTTAAACAGGTAAATGTATTGAATTTTATGTTACATTCATGAGAAGAAAAACATTAAAACATAATGTTGAAAAAAAGTAATAAAATGTACAACAAACCATCCAAATGATCCATTAACACAGTGCTTTGATGAAGGATTTCACCTCTCTTGGGCTACATCTCATTGGTCCAAATTCCATGGCTTGGGCCTCTGTATTAGCTCAAATGTACAAAAAGTGATGTTTACATTCATCTGTTGCTCCTGAAACCTGATTCAATGTGTTCAAAATGTCCACATCATCCAGAATAGACTCTTCTTGCTCCCAATTTTGTCGAATTTTGAAAAAGTTATGGCCTCCTCAATTATGGCCTAGGAAACCCCACTAAATATGGAGATAACTCCAGTTAGGGCCACTAAATTTGGGGGAAGCATCGAATTTTTGGGCTTCGCTAGTTTTTCTGCCAAATTAAGCTAGAGTTTAATTAACTGTTAAAATGGATTAATTCCGCTAAGCGCATTTACCATAATTTTCACTAAACATATGGATTAGCATGGTTTTAATTTTAGTTTACAGTTAATAGACCCTCACTTAAAAATTAATCCTTCTCATTAATATAGCGCTCCGCTTTTGGTTATGGTCAAGGGTCATATGCCAAGGGGTTGGCCCCCTCCTCCGCCCGTCAGTCGAACCATATGAAAATGAATGAATGTCGGTGACATATAGTGTTAAGTATCATGTTGTCATTTGTTGGTATGGAGGGCGCGTTGTGTGGGGGAGGTTGTGGGGTCGAGCCTTGACCTCTGCCCTTCTGTCATGTATAACTTTTGCACCATATATATTAATCATAAGGTTTTAACCTTATGACATATATAATATTTGCAGCCCACATATAACTACATTTCGACCATGTTAAACCACCTTTGAACTATGAAATGTTAATATTTAACCATATAATAAAAATTCAGATTTGACCATAGTTGGACCTTGGAAGGGGGTACGTGGTGGCCTCCAGGCTAGCCACTTGTCCTCATGCCATTGGTTCTTCTCCCCAATCCAATTAGAATGCAATAAATCACCCACTTAGACAACTAACCAAAAATTGGCACTTGACCTAGTGTCATTGGGAAAAATTGAAGGAATATTCCAAGAATATCATTTTTTGCTGACTGGGCTTCCATGTCACCATTATGTCCTTTTCTAGAAATTTTTTAGTTGTTTAGGAACAATATGCTCTATCTTCCCCATCTAGAGTCAGTTTTTGTTGAAACGAATTAGGTCGGATTCCTGGAGACAAGCTCTTCGTTTTCGTTCAGTTTCCATTAGATTTTGAGCACTTTAATTTTTGAGCTTTAACACTGAGCACCTAATCATTCCTCCCCACTAGAAGCCTTTTTTACCCCAAAATATCTTTTATTACTAAACATGTGGATGAGGTTACAGTCACCTCACCCTTCCAGTCTGAATCCGCTGAAATTTTTCCATTTTCATCAACTTGATCTTTTCAAAAAAGCTAATATTTTTCCTTCACTCCTGAGAACCTCACCTGTTGTTCTAGACACCATCATGCTGCGATTTCCCTGAATTTTCAGAGTAGCTAGTTTTTCTTTTAGAAAGAAACTTGTTCCTACTATTATCACTCATAAGTTTTCAAAATTTCATTTGATAGGGTCTTTCACATCATTCACCTAGGTTCCATTTTGTTTTCATAGTTGGATTCATGAAATTATGAAAAAAACACATGTAATAAGCTTTATCCTAGGTCTAAAACCCACCATGAGTCATGTCATGTTAGTCAAATCCACTCCATGTCATTTAGTTTTCGCACCCATGCCTTCAAATCAAAAAATAAGCCACTTGTCTGTTTTTTCACCATTTGGTAGAGAATACAATGGTAGAATGGTGGATTTCACTATGGAATCACCTGATAATTTTCTAGAGAATCTACCAAGTTTTTAACTGTCTTCACTACGAAATCCTGTTTTTCTGCAGAAAATATAGATCATGGGAGGTGTCGAGGTTTCGATGGCCAAGGGTAAAGGCGAGGACACCAAATTAGTTACCATGATCACCAAGCATGCAAGATCGTGATTTCATTCATCATTACCTTTTGTGTTCACATTTGTCATAATTCCCCTTGAATTTATCAAATTTAAATTTAAATTTCACCTCTAAGCATCTCTCTATCATTCATTGCTCAAATATGACATGTAGCATCACAGTGTCATCCCTGAAGATTTGATTCACAGTGCAAACAACTTGTTGTCTAGTTTTGTTCATCTATAGATGTCACAGCTAAAGAAGAAACAATCTTATAAAGTAGGATGGAAATGAAGAAGAAGGTGAATAAAGGAATTTCTTGTGTGAGATATGATTCTATGGACTTTAATTTATTGAATGAAGACCCCAGTTTCATGGAAGCTTTCAGAAATGTTGGTTTTCTGCAGTTTTGTCAGAAGCTTCAAGGTTTTTATGCTCATATATCCAAAGATTTTGCAGCCAATTTCACATGTACATCCTCAAAGGTAGGGGTTTTTAATTTCACAATATCACCTGATACTATTTCTTAGGATACAGAGATACCAAAGGAGGTGAGGAATGGTTCAAAGCTACAAAATTCAAAATGCAGAGTTGTGAGGAATTTCTCAAACTGGAGCATATAGGAGCTAACATGGAAAGTGGAATTCCTAGGAGTTATATGAAATAAAATTATTCTATGTTTCTATTTGTGGTCTAGAAGTATTTTACCTGTGAGGGGAGGTTTCATACGGTCTACTTATATCATTTCAAGCTCCTTTTGCATTTCACCGGTAAGCAACCCCTTGATTTGCCTTTCTTTTTGTTTAGGATTTTGGGGAAGATGTCTGATAAGGTCCAAGCTAGGGCTAAAGGCAGTGAGACATTAGTTTTTCACCATGGCTTAATTAAACTATTAGTGCTGAAGGAATCAAAGAAATTGAACAGAGATTGGGCATATTTTTTTTTTCTCAGTGGATATGAAGTAGATTCAATGACACCTAAGAATATTTCAAAGCCAAATATTACTTCATCTCCATATGTAACAAAATATGTTAAAGAAGAAAGGGGGGAGCCTATTGTGGAACTAATTGGTATTGAAGCTGAACCTATACCAGAGACATATATCCCTCATCCATCACCTACATGTCACAAATAGAAAATTAGTAAATATGGTGGCAAGAGGATAACCAGGATCCAAACCATTGCCAAAGTAAATCTTGAAGACATCCTCCAAGCAATAGGCATTGAAGAAACTCCAATTTTCCAAGCAGAAGACATTGAAGGTGACAAAAGGAAGAAGCATAAAGGTAATTCTGTCAAAAAATTAGATTTTTCAGGAGAAGATGTTGGTTTTATATTCCAACCAAGGAAAACAATGACTAGGTTACAGCTTGCAAAGGGTGCCATGGAAAGTAAGATAGCAGAAAATATTGACAAAGGCAAGCAACCTATCATAGAAAACATCATAGACCTATCTCCAGCAACAGAAGAGGTATTTGTGAAAAGAAAAGTAAAGGAGCAAGTAGAGGAAAAGAATGGAGTACAAATATTGCAGGAGAAATTAAGAGAGGCCATAGAAGAAGTTGTTGAAGTCAAAATGGAACTACAAGAGGCTAAGGTAGAAAGACAGCTAATGGAAAAATTTTGAAAAAGAAATGAAGGATCAGCTAGACAAATATGAAAAAACATTATCAAATTGAAAGAAAATGCTAAAGAGAACTCTTCCTCTGAGGAAAGTGGTGAAGAACACTAGAAAAAGTAATCTTTGGTTGCAGTCTGAGAGGAAAAGGCTAAAAGGGTAGGTTAAGGAGCTAGAATACCAAATGGAGATGATTCAAGAAGAACTGAGGAAAAGAGGACTGAAAATTAAAGTGATAAATGAACCTGAAGAAGTAAAGCCTGTTGATGCTAAGGATGAAGTGCCCAAAATTTGAGGGGTTGATCTATCTAAACATTTTTGGTAAATTTTACAGCATGCAGGAAACATCATTTTTGGTTTGGAAGCTTAATTTTGAAGAAAAATGGAAAATCTGTGTTTTCATCCAAATTAGGCAATTTCATAGCAAAGCCCAGGCTTGAAGGCCATATTTCACTATGAAATCCTTGTAGGATGTTTTTTACCACAAAAATCAGTTTTGATGGAAATCAAAGGAGGGAAAGTGATTGTATTTAGCCCATATGGCCTAAAAAACATGTCTTGATTAGAAAAAGAATAAAAAAAGGAGTTTGGATGGCTGAAATAAGAATGCTACTAAACTACGCTATGAAACTACCTAAGGGTACTATATTTTTGTAGCGAAAATTTTTTAATGGTTTTGGAGGTTTCAAAAGTGTTTTGAAGAATAGCTAGCCACGTGGATACATTCAAGATGACAGTGGGCCACCCCAGCAGAAATTCACTACTCAACAGGAGTGTCACCTATCCAGCTCAACATGAGGACAAGGATTAAAGTTGTGTTTATCTTTTCCTAAAAAGTAGGACTGTTAGTTCCTGAATATAGTGGGTACATGTATGTTTTAGTGATGGTGAGGCCCACTCGAGATCTTGATCATTATCAATGTAATCATCCCATTACTGCATAAAATGAATGTAATAAATGAAAGGCAGAATCCTATTAGAAGTATAAGTCCTAAGAGATTAGGTGTCTTTTTCAGTTCCAAAAATGTAGTTTATGGTTAAGATAGGTGTCAAGGTTATGGTTCGAGGATCTATACAACTAGGCAAATCCAATGTAAGCAAAAAAGGTCTATTAATAGACAAAAAATTGAATCAGAAAAGGTTGGAGAATGTCATTTGAGACTACTACTATTGTAAAATTTGGAATATCAGTAATATACAGTGATGGTGTTTTCTTCTTTACCTGAGATTCTTTGACTGTTGCAATGATTTTATGTATTATGTTTCCTTAATATATTTTTTTCAGTATCTTGATGTTGAATTACTCAGAATTCATTCCCTCATGCTCTGACTTCCTTTTGACATTAATTTGTTGAATATTTTCAATGTGTTAGTATTGTGTTTTTTCATTGAAACAGTAAAAGCCTCAGCTTCCATAATGAGATTCATTTGTCACTAAATACCTTCATACTGACTCCATGATTCCAATGGTAGTGAAACCTATTCCATTTTTCACCTGCAATCAAATACACTTACATTTATCATAGAGTTAGCAATCTCATTTAAAACCTAATTGAAAAAATCATTAGCTAAATTGAGAGAGCCGTCTCAAGATGAAGAGGCTAATCATCATTCAACAGTTGGTTTGAAAGAGTTACTCTAAGTTTTCTGGTGAAGCAGCCCATCAATACCAATTTAGAGATAACATTTTGGTGTGTCCACCGGGAGTCTGAAGAAATTTTTCCCAAAGCTTTTGCTCAAACTGTGAAAGCTAAACTCTTGGAGGTAGCAGGAGCTCAAAACATTTCGAGGCTGCAGTAACTACCTTCGTGACTCCACTAAAAATATTCATGCTTAAAGGTGGCTTTGAGAAAGAGATACACAAGGAGAAATCCAAATCCTAACCCACCTACAATTGTGGATAATCCAGAGAGGATCCTCAGAGGCATTGGAAGCAGCTCTTCAAAATCAAGTATTCTATCACATTTAAGAGTTTTGTCCTCTGAAATTATTCAAAGTCCTGAAGATAGGAAATTTGATGATAAAATTGAAGAAATATTGTTTAGGTATAAGACTGAAAATGAACTGACTAATATAATACTAGACCTAAAAATACTGGGTATTGACACATCATCCCTAGTGTCTAAATAAGAAAAAGAAGAATTATGGAAAGCAGTTACATCAGAGTTGTTGTTAGAGAGGGAGACTTTTGAAAATTTAAAATATTTAGATCCATTTGAGTTTTTGTTGAAGAGAAAATCTAGTATACCTTTGCCTAAGTGGATTTCATTCATATCTAGACTTCAGATACCATATACACCACCTCCTAATAGCTCATCCTCACCTACTATTTTCCCAAAAATCATAATTTAATCTCATCTGTTGTCCTTCCACATACCACAGTTCCTGTCATCATGGCTGGAATTGTTCCTCCCCCTCCTCTTGTTGGACCTGCAAAGTATGCTCCACTTGTCCTCCCTATTTTTCTTCATGACCTACCACATGAATACTCAACTAAAATAAAAACCTTTGGGAGTGAAGAGGAAATTTCAGCTGAGGAACATGTTGACCAAATTAATGATTTCACTGATAGAGAGGAGGTAGACCACAAAGATTTAAAAATGAGATTATTTTCCCAGAGTTTCACTAGCGAAGTAAGAAAATGGTTTAAGGCCTTAGCTCTAGCAAGCTTGCAGAATTGGGACCAGCTAGAAGATAGTTTTTTGAACAAATGGGGGAGTAAGGTGAATCCAGTGCAAGGCCTGACAAAATATTAAAATTTTAAAAGAGCCTTAGATGAATCTGTTCAATACTTCTCTAAGAGGTTTAAGAAAGCCTATTGTTGTATAGGTAAATCCCCTCTACAGGTTGTAATTCTTTTATGTTTGTCATGGTTTTATTCTTGTCGTGGTGTCTTGACTGCCTGTACAGGTAATCGAACGTTGACAGCAGCGTGGATCGAGCTTAAGAAGAGCGACATATCAAGAAGCTTCAATAAAAGACGACAACATAGCATTAGAATGAGGTAGGACATATTCCTTGCTATAAATTTCACTTACAATCTAGGAAAGTAGATGTTAGTATGTTCACGTAGTTGCTAGACCCACCCTAGGGCTAGAGGGCTCACCTCTGTCCTCAGAGGGAATTTACCTGGACAACAAATTGGCGACTCCACTGCAGATTAGTGCGAGTTTTTCTTTTGTCTATTAGATCTTCTTATTGATATTTTATTTCTTGCCTTTCTGGATTTTTTTGCTAAGTCTTAGGCCTCTGTTCAACCCTAGAGGATTAGTTTTGACCTCTTCTTTTCCAAATTTTCATCTTTTCATAGTTATATTTCTTGGCACAATTTCCATCCTGACAGTTGCACCCACTGGCGTAAGTTTTTATCACCTGCACCATCCCTTGTCTAGCGCAGATTACTGCCAGACAGTCACGCCAATTCCTGTAGGTGCTAGGGTTTTCCTTGTTTTGGGATTTTTGGTCCATCTTGGTGTCTTTGGGTGCTTTCTTCACTTGTTTTGAGAGCTTTGGGTTTGTTTGTGAATTTGATCAGCCTTCTCCCTTCAGTTTTTTGTCCATTTCTTTTAGCATCATGGCTTTAGGGCTTTCTAGTGCTTTGACATGCTGAGCCTTCTGTTGGAGATTGGGTCTTTTGTTTCACGGTCACCTTCGTTATTTGCTTGATTTCATTCAGCTCCCTGGATCCGTTTGAGTCGTTTATTTTGGTGAAATGAGTCTTGAGTGAGTCTTGTCTGTATCATTCAGTTTCGCTTCTTATCACTCCAAGCATAACTCACATTGCTTGTGTGGGTCCGTTTTGACATCTTTCTTCGATTTGAGAGATTGTGACATTGGTTTGAGTTTTTGTCTTATTTTCTTTTGAGTTTCTTGAGTTTCTTTGTTTTGACTCTTGCATTGGCATTCTTGAACTAGTGTGAAGATTCATTTTTCATGTTATTTAGTGCACTATTTTCTCTATTACATTGAAAAAATAAAAAATAAAAAATAAAAAAATTGTGCTTGCATTTGTTTTTTTTGCATTGTAGAATTGAAAAATCTTTTTCATAACTAGCATTCGGCATTCTAGGAAAGATTTTTTGTTCTCATTATTTTGCATCAAGTTTTGTAGTGAATACTTCTGTGTGTTTTAATTGTTTTTTATCGCTTGAAATTCTTAACCTTCTCGTAGATAGCTCTTCATTGAACGAAATGGTATTTTATGGCATGTAGCTTGCATTTAGGAATTTGTGAGATCCAACATTCGGTAGGACCTTGGAATTGAAACATAAATACAAGATCAACTTGAAATTTATTCAATTAACCTAAGGCAACATTGAAACTTAATGAAACATTTAGTGGTCAAAGTTAGAGACGTGTTCCAGCATCTTAAAACCTAGCAATTGTAACTCGCCATCTAGTTTCAGATAGTGCTAGTATGGACTTGTGCTCCCTATACCGTCGAGTATATAAATGGATACCCCTATAGGTTGCAATCCTTTTATCCGTAGGAAGTTGAGTCTGCCACCTTGTAACCGTGATACACCGAACACAACATTCGGGGAGACTACCTGCAAATACATCAATTCCTTGGTTGATTCTTATTTCATTTTATAACCAAGGTGTATATGGCAGTTAACAAGAACCTGGTACACCCTTTTACCTAGACTAACTGAGAAATAATTTTCATCTTTATTGACTCCATAAATTTGAAAATATCATCGAGCACTTGTCTTTTCATGCTCGTTTCCAACCTGAAAGTGATATAGTCACCTTTTTCCTATTTCTCGACTCTTAAGATATGAAACGGTAGAATTTTTTTTCAATGTCTTAAAAATTAACTACCTACGAAAGATTCCTGGTTAAAGTTAGTTTCCTTAGGGTGTTGTTTTAAAATTTGTTTCTGATGACAACGTTTCCAGATTTCACTAACCCAGTAATCCCTTCTGAAGGAAATCCTGGTCCTTTTCCTGCTTTTGGGAATGTTGGTGCTCCTTATATGGCAACGTTGTCCTTGCCTGGTTTAAATATTGCATTTCCTGTATGGTTATTTTCAACCTCAGTGGTCCCGAGTGTTCCATCCACTGTACAACCATCTCCTCCACCAGAACAACATCATGTTGCTTCTAAGGTGGACCTCTCCCCTTCTTCGCCTATTTATTCGTCCTCCTCTTCTACTTCGCCTGGTGAAAGTCTGGACTCCAGTAACCAAGTGGCTAAGAAGGAGAAGAAGAAGACGAAGAAGAAGAAGTCAGATAAGTGAGAGGCTAATACTGCAGCTATTTCGCCTAAGAATCTTTCCCTTGCAAAACCATCCACGCTTCCATGGAAAGTCAAATTCCCTTGCATGATATGCAAAGGTAACCATTTTCTTCGAGACTACCCTGGTATTCCCAAGATACTTGAATCATGGTCCGACGGCCGCCCACCATTGCCTTTGGCTTCTGGAAGTCATATTATTGGCACATATTTGACTAGCTCTGATAAGGCTCATAAAAAATAGGGCAAGATTACCAATCCGTGTAAGTTGTGTGAAGGGCATCACCCATTCACCTTTGTCTGTACATGGATGAAGCCAAAAGAGTGTTGGACGACCCTATTGTTTCTACACCCTACCTTCTCACTGGTTACCATAAACTTTCTTCGAGTCCTCCGCTAGTTGATTCAAAAGTCGGTTAAGAGTCATCCTTGGTCGGTCCCACTACCCCGGAAATTCAAATTCAGGAATCCGTTCCCGACCAACCGTTGGTCGTGGGATCGGTCGATCTGACCCCATCAGTGGCTCATCAGGTCTTTTCCGTTGAGATTCGGTCTCATCCCCCTCATGTTCTTCTTGTTTCTTTAGATTCCTCGGACTTGGAAAAAGATTTGTTCGTCCCTATGATGCAAGAATATGCTCCTCCTACTCTCATGATGGAGGTCCAGGAAAGTGCTCCTCTTACTCTAGTAACACTGGGGGACAACCATCTCAGTTCGATGGTATCCCCCCCAAGTAGTTTGGTCGCTTCCTTTGATTGGAGTTGATTTTTTGGATACCGCCTTTTATCTTATGTGCCTTTTGAGATCACGGTACAAACCTTTGATGTGGTTGTACCCAGCACCATTGTAGATGAAGGTGCGTCTATTAGTATTTTGTCTTCAACTACTTGGCAAGCTTTTGGTTCTCCACCACTTATGCTTGTTACCCAGAATCCGTTGGCTTTTAACAAAGGAACCAGTCAACTGTTAGGGATCCTTCAGAATTTTCCTGTTACTTTGGGAGGGAAAACCATCCATATAGACGTGATGGTTGTTCTAGGCCCCTTGGATTTTAATTTTCTCTTGGGGCGTGACTATACTTATGTCACGGGGGCAGTTGTCTCCTCCCTCTTTCGTGTGATTTATTTCCCACACAAAGTTCGGATCGCGACCATTGATCAGCTTTCATTCTTTGTTCATGACGTGACATCTGGTCCACCATCGTCCCTTTCGGGTCTTTATCCACTGGTTGTATATTCCCCACCGCAGGTTAATTATGTGGCTACCTATCCCATGCCCGCAATCAATGATAGTGCCATTATGCATTGTGTGATGGGGGCATTGGATCCTGATTTTCAAGATATTGTTCTCCCACTGGAGGCGAACCCCTTGGAATGTATGACTTCTTATTCATCATGATTAGCTTTCGTCGGAGCATAGTTCATTTTCTTGTGTCAATCTCCCTAAAAAATGAAACAAGGCGTCGAGGAAAGTTCTTTTATTGTGTCAACCTCGTTAAAACAATGAAACATGTTCCTGTTCAATTCAAGTCTTTGTAAGATCTCGTAAAATCCCAATCAAGTCTTTCTCTCGATCTCGTTTTTTGAACCTTCACTCAATTTCCTATGGACTGAAGCTTGGGGGCCATGTACACCTCGATTTGAGTCACCATGCTGAGGGGCATGCCTATTTTTCCAAGCATAGTTTACTTTTGTTTCAAGCTTGTGTCAAACATGAAACCAATCTCAAGCATAGTTTACTTTTGTTTTCGAGCTTGCGTAAAAACGAAATATTTTGGTTTTATACCCTTTGTGAAATTTTTTCTTGATTCTTAGGTCATTACTTATTATGCAGATTATTTAACTGATACATTAGCTAAACATTGTATTAGGCATTTGCATGATTTTTAGCAAGCATCATCACATGTAAAAATATTTGTGCATCATAAAACCCACAAAAAATAATATATGTCTATTTCAGTTACATCATGAGACAACATGTCTCTCCAAAATGTGCAGAAATAAAGCCTAAATGCCTAGTCGGTGTGGTGCTCATGATAGCACATCACCGTCCATACCAACCGCCTCAGCAAGCGATGGATATGGCTTGGCACTCCTACAATGTGCCTCTGATAAGCTCGAGGTACGTCATAAAAATGGGCATAATTTGGGAACCCATGGGTGATTCCCTCCAGGTTCTGCACTAACTCCTCGTCAATACCCTCACCCTGAGGATCAAAGTCACGAGGATTACACCTCACTATTGGAGACATACCGACGGGATGCTCTGGGCCAACATCTGCATCCATATGAGGTTAACTATCAGAACATGCATATATACCAAAAAATCATAAAACTCATAAAAATAAAAAAATGAGTCTTACCAAATTCTTCGTCTCAATCCTCTCCCTCCGAGAGTGGGAGATATGGGTCTCCGGTAAATTCTGTGTCGGCATAGGGACATTTGTTAGCCACTCCCTGCTCTGGGCATCAGTGCCGCATCGGGCCATCTGTGGCTCTCTCAGTGGTGGCTCCAAGACTATAGCCTCCTGGCGTTGAAATATGGGTAATCATTCCAAGCAGAACGATACCAGAATCGACCCATACCCAAACTGCTTTAGTTTGGTCTTCTTGCATTTGGTGAGTTTCCATTTGATGTTCATGTTTAAATACTCAACCCAGTCGAAGATGGTTGGGTTCATACACTCTAAAGAAAGAAGTAATTTCATCTCCGTGGCCTTGTGTGGTTCCTGTGATATTGTAGCCCACGTAATGGTGTGTAGCACTACTCTCAGTGCTAGATTAGGGACGGTCTGGATGTCTACTTTACAGCTCCCTATTCCTTTTCATGCTCCTGGGCACACCCTGCTCATGACCATTGTCATGATTTCCCCAGAAGACATGGTACCAGTCAGAATAGGGACTGGACCCCTGCGTGACAATCCAGTGATGAAATATACATCTGATACTTCGAGCTCAAGCTCTTGATCTCAAAGTATGAATTTCTCCCGATCTTCATCCCAAATGTTGATAACATATTATAACAACACAGGCTGAGCCCAAAGACATGGCGTCAGCAAGAACTTTTTGAGTCCACATTTCCTGAGGGCATTCATGCATTGCTTGTTTTCCATTGCTTGTTCATCCTCTTCGCTATGTTCTCTCTACTTCCACTCAATAACCATCTTTTTCACTTGGTACCAGCATCAATTGATCATGGGAACATTGTAAGCCCTATTAGGTATTCAAATGTGTATTCTATTGGTTGCATTTTTTGAAATTTGATATGGATTTTGAGTTTTGCAGTTGGCGCGACTATTTCACTAATAGTCGCGCCATCTGGCACGAACCCTATGTAAAACTGGGCCGATTGGCGTGGGTCCATGCCCAAAACCAGTGCCAACCGCGGAGCCCTAAATTTTGGAAATCTTCCCTTAAGGGATCTCAAATGGAAATAAAATGCAATAAAATATAACTTAAAAGATAGAAAAAGAGGTCAGCTCTTACCTGGAACAGACGGAATTCGGATTGGTCCAGTGGATTTTTCATAATCGACGCCTGAAGATCGTAAGAGAAAAAGGTCATTGTTGCTCTGCAAAGAGGTAAAAAGTGAAAAGTAAATATTTTTTACCACTGTTGGTCTTTTATAACTTTTCAAAGTCCTGAAATAGGTTTTAAAACATATTTTTCAATATATTTTCATATTATTTTCATGGAATATGTTTTACACGCATTTTTTTGTGTAGCGACAGGTTTTTCATGTGGTTTTGACGAAGAGACGAGTAGTATTTTATACTTTTCGGACTCGGTAAAAACACGAAAAAGTCACTACTGGAGTCACCTTTCAGCTCTTTTCTTACTCTCTAAAACTGAAAATATTGTCGAGTCGCTTGTCGTTTTGAGCTCATTAAATTTGCTGTGAAGCGATATCTACCTAATATACGTTTACCCCTTTTTCGGGCTGGGATAGATTATTTACGAAAAAGGAATACCCTAGCCTATCGTGACTAGGAGGTTTTCTCAGATACAGTTTTCTACCTTTTCGGATCTGAGGGACTATTCATGAAAAGGGACTGCTGGATTTTTCTTTTCCACCTTCTTTTCAAACTCTCTAAATATTAAAATACGTCGATTTCTTCCTTTGTCATACTCGTTAAAACCTGATGACATCGGACTTCGTCGTCATGACGTTACTTGAGTTCCTCCTTCCTAGGGCTCATAAAATGTACTACGTTGGATTTTTCCAAAGGACAAACTTACATTGCAAGCACATGCTATCCCCTTCAAGCTTGTTTTCAAAAATAATTGGGGTACTCACCATAAATGGTGGGGGGAAATGGAACCAAGATTGTAATCATGTTGGCAGTATGTCACTCTTGAAAATGGCACTTGTATGCATTCATGTCGGGTTCGGGACATCTCATCTCGTTATCTGCTTGCGTTCATGGGTTTGGGTAATCTCTTTTGACTGCTCATTTTCTCTTTGCCACGTCACCTGACCTTAGATCCCTTGATGTCAAATACTGCCAAATCTAGTGTCATGTCACCGATATGTTCAAGAGAAGTTTGCCTCTGCAGTTTTCAACCTCCCTATGATTCTCTATTAGTCTTGATTCACAAACATCATATTCCTTTGTCTCATGTTAATGATGTGGGAAACATTATGGCCCACCTTCGATCAATATCACTTCCTGTCGACTCTAGCTCATTATCTAGGAAGCTGTTCTAGAGACTCCCTTCAGGTACCTTGGAGCCTACATGCCTCAATGGCAGGTTCTTCGCACTCGACTTAAGGTCCACATTGTTGGCATTTTATCGATATACTCTATGGGTGTTCGACATCAGATCATTGTTCACATGCCATGGATTGTACCTTTTGTACCTTTAGAGCCATTGTCATTATTGGTGGTTTCTCTTGTGTCTATTAACAACTTTCATCATTGGATGGTAATTAGACAATGTTCTTGCATGTTTGACTTCAGCTCACATATTCGCATGCTTGAATTTGTACCATGTTCGGGTTGAGATGGAGTGCAAGACCCTGGGTTTTTTCTGATGAAATCTAGGTTGCGGGTTCTTTGTGGATTATTACGACTTGTTGTATGACTCCTTTGATTGGATGGCTATGACCATACTTGAGTCTATTTATTAATCCCTGCTTCTAGATGGTTGTGTCCATACCTCAGATCTCATTATTTTTGTACTCTATTATGGATGGTTGCGCCTATACCACATTTCATATATCAGATATATCAGTTGTATTCATACTTGCAGGTTTTTCGACGACAATGTTTTGGTTGAACATGTTCTCATAAAGCATTTCACCCCTCCCTCTCTCTCATGCCTCATTCTTTAGGGGGCATATGTTACACAACAATTTGTCACCGTCCCTGAAATCTCTCACCCTGCATATTTGAGGGTCTTTCCCGTGACCTATGAACAATGTCATACTCTGCAAATACCTTCTTTGCATCCTTCTGCATAAGGATATGATTTCTCCTATTGAAAATTTTCTCAGAAAGCACCCAAAAACCCATGTTTTGGCATTGGCGCGAGTAGCCAATTCATCCCTCGTGCCAACGGGAAAATATACACTAGAGGTCGTACCAGCTGGCGCTTTGTCCCTATTTTGTACCCACGCCAACCTGTTTTGGAATTTTTTTTAACAAATTATAGGCAGAAGTTTCCTTTAACCACCTCAGGAATGACTCATTGTAAGTGGTTAAACTCGATAAACCATGGATCTCTACCTTTAGTAAATGGTTGATGGAACATTTTAAGAGGATAGAACTCCCCCTACGATTATAGGGATCCTATTTTCTCCTTCTCCCTCTATATAAACAAGCCTTCTCCCTTTACATCAGCTAGCTGAAACAGTAGCTGAACTATAGCCAAGAAGAAGAGCTTGGAGATGAGACATTATAGCTAAGTAATCGTTATAGAGAAGGTCGAACAAAGGAGGATCTCATAGAGAGATCCCCATCTAAATTCTCAACGAGCTTGTGAGATGTGCTCCACTCGAACCCTGTTGGACGAGATCGCAACGTCGAAGCGGCGATTGTACTCTTCCTTCTTTAATTTAATATACTTGAATATGATATTGTTTCTATCTCTGTGTTATGTTTATTTAATGCATGTGCTTTAGTCTTCTTCGACTGACTGATAGTTATGAATGTGAAATAGTATGTTGCGTATCATCTGCATCTCTTGTGTATGTGCAGGTATCCAGGTGTGAGAACAAGTGGGTTGTGATCTGCCGAATCAGGAGAGGGAGGTAGCAATTCTTCCGAATGACACAACAGCGCAGGACCTAAGGTAGGTGATCTGCCGAGTCTTTTTCCATTGATGTCATAGCGTGTTTCATTTGTATATCTTTTTAGTAGGCCTTGTCATGGATAGACTTGTTCTTGGAGCCACTCCCTTATCTCCTACACAACAAGATGCACACATCATATATCCACAATTTAGGAGGCCTTAAAATTAGCAAAGACAAAGAGAAAACAGAAATCAGCCTGACACACAAGTGAGGCCTCCTTTTCAACAAATTTTTCATGATGAAGAGGAAGCTCAGCCTGAGTTTCAAGAGGATATTATTCACTGTCTAGATGAAGATATGTCTAAGATGTTTCTAAATAAGGAAGAGCATGATGAATCTGGTCATGACTTGAATAAAGATGAGGGACAATCTGATTGCCTAAAAGGTTATCAACATGCCATATTTGAAATGCAAAAACAATATATTTTGATGCAGATATTCTGCAAAAATCAGATACTTGCACACAATAGAGTGTGTGTTCCATTTTGACATTAAATCCACATCAAAATATTCATATAAACTACTTAGATTTAATACAGAATATGAAGAGAGAACTTAAAAAAGAAAGTACTTGCTTATAATAAAACAACAAAATTACAAATTCAAACCCTTCTTTGCCGAATATTACATTTGTGGGCCTCTCACACCATTTCTCTCTATATCTATGTCCTCCATCCTCACACAAAGCTCATATTTATACATAATTGTGGGTAAATTTGAATCCATGATTTTCTCCAAAAATAACTCAACCAAATTTTAAAATAGTTTTATCCCTCCTTTGACTCAACTAAGTTCAATTTAAGGAGTTCATAATCCCTAAAATGTTTATACAACTCAACTCCAACTCATATTCTCAATTTATTAAGAGAATATTTACAATTAACCTCACACTCAAATTTTCCTCTCAATTTATTTAAAATGTGCATAGTTTATAAAATAATTAAAAAAAGTGTCACCCCCTAAATCACCCAAATACAAAATGAGACTTCCCATGTAGAGAAGTTTCCATAGACTCTTGTCTATGAGGTCTGTTACTTTTCTATAATAATGCACCAACGACAAGTCTCAATGACTTGCTCCCTCTAGGATTCCAAACTCTGTTTTTTCGCTGGTCTTTTAAAGTATCAACTCCATTTTGTAATTTTGCATAGAATTTCCAAAATATTATTTTCAGAATACTATTGAATGTAACTCTCGCTTTTCCATACCACATCATATTTATTTCAAAAATTATAGACTTGTGTAGAATTACTGATACCCATTCTTCTAGTCTCCAAACTTTGAAAGAATCTCAAAATGGTTTTACATCAGCATCACCAACATCACTCATTTTGTCAACTGCATTCCATCGGCCTCTCCAACAATTTCTTTTGTCAATTCCTCGGAGTAATTCCTCTTTGTCTGATGCTTCCATCTCCAATTGCACTGAATACTCAACTTTCTAAAATGAAGAATAATCAAGAACTTCTCCTTGATCACAACTATAGTCATTGATTTCCTCTATAGTAACAAATTTCTCATCTGGTGTTGTACCTGGATTCATCAACAAATTATTAGTTTTAAAAATATAAGACCTTCCGGCCTCTTTTGATGCTTCAAGCACCAATCTCCCATCATAGACTTTCTGGATTTCAGCAGATCCTGTTTTGAATTGCTGGCTACTTTCATATTTATACTGTTGGATTAATATTTTTGTTTCCTTTATGTCTCTAAGGACGTAACTTTCTTTCTGCTCCTGATCTTTCATCCCATCTCCAAATACTTTCTGCTCAATTTCTCTGATTTCAACATTATATTTATTAATGTTGCCTTTTGTACCTATAGCCACATTATTATTTGAAGAGTTAAAACATTCACTTAACTCTATAAACATTAGAAACATTTCATCCTTATCATGCACGGTAACTACAATCTCTTCTTTATCAGGTTCTGTAAGCTTCATTTCTTCTTCAGGTTCCTTGAGCCATCTTTCCAAGAACTCTATTTCCATATGAAATCT
This sequence comes from Pinus albicaulis, assembly GCA_034641835.2. Lineage (NCBI taxonomy): Eukaryota > Viridiplantae > Streptophyta > Pinopsida > Pinales > Pinaceae > Pinus > Pinus albicaulis. The sequence goes on from CM076577.1 coordinate 538,494,791, forward strand.
TTACAGCATTTCATCACAACCTTTATTCTTAGTTTCATTCTTCTTTTGGAAATCCTCCTGAGTTTTCATGTTTTCTGTATCATCATATTGCAAAATTCATTTGTTTACCTCCTTGAAATATCTCTACGGCATTTTCATTATGCTTCTGCTCCATAACAGCTTCAACTAGTTGTCTTACACCAAACAAGAATTCATCTATGAATTCTTCTGTTGTTACAAATCAGTACCTTCCTCCTCTAAAAGGAATTCTCCATCATACTTCACCTCAAGAGATTTATTCGCCTTTGTGACTATTTCACCAGATTGTCCATCATCTTCTGCACATCCTGTAAACATACACAAACTATGAGATTTAAAAATACAAGACTTCATAACCTCATCTGCTTCCCTTGTCAACATATCTTCGAATTGTTCTAAACTATTCCAATTGTTCATGAGATCTTTCTCATTAACCTCTTCACCCAAAATTTCACCCTGTTCTGGTCCACAAATGGAAACTTCCATTTCCAACTCAGCTTCTATGAGTTCTTCACATCTCAATTGCACACTCATCATCTACTCGAGATCCCTCAGCTCTTCTGTTAATTGCATATTTACCTGTTGATTACTCTTTTCTTGTAGTCTCTTCCATTTCACTTTCTTCCTCATGGTCCAACCATGTATCTGGTCTTTCGTATTTCTCTGCAAAAATTCCATCAATAACTCAAGATGGACTGTTATCTCAGCCTTCTCCCTCTCATATTCTTCATCAGTCAACTTCTTCCATATGCCATTTGCCTTGGCATGTTCCTTATTCTTTCTTATGTTGTGGTCTCCCTCAGAACCTTTTAAATGACTATCACCAGTCATCTTATCTTCCTGTGTTAACTTCACCTATTCACTTATGGATTTCATTCAATCCCTTTTCAGCAAGCATTCATATTTTTTATCCAACAATGAGAGCTCTCTTCTGACACTTGGTATCTTTCGATTCTCTATCTTGGAATCATCTTCTGGACAACTCTCTTATTTCTCTTTGCTTCAAACAAAAACTGCAGTATTTCATGTATTATAATGACCAAACTCTTTTGGGTGTCAGGCTCCGCCGATCATGCACCCAATTACATTCAAACCTTTGACTTGATTTAAGACATTTTTACTCCAGACTAGACATCAACCCTTCATTTTGGATGAAAAATGCATCCTTTTGTACAATAACTCAATGATGGATTTTAACTTGACTAGAGCTATACAAATTTCTTCATTTTACCTTGACATATATATTTGACCTTTCAACTTTATGTGATTACTCTACATAAAAATAACACACTCAAATACTTATCACTCCACTCATTATCTCTTTTAAAATATATCTCTTCCCACTCAAGAATTGTGGTGAAACGCTCATAAAGTGTATATGGCCTTAAGCACTATTCTTCTCAACCTAAATTACACATCCATTTTACATTATTTAAATAAAATAAAAACTCATTTGAATTACCACCTTCATAGTGTGCCCACCGATAGTTCTTGAGTTTCTCCACTACAGCTCTTCTTCTGAAGTATCAATATATATAGCAGTGCAAAATATTGTCAAAATATTTGTCAAAAGAACAAAGAGAATACATCGCTGGACCAAACATCCGTAGTACCACCATCACATCCTCTACCATAAATCACCTCAAATATTCATGCATTTCCATTTTTGTACTCCATTTTCATGTGTATTATTTAATGCACAAACACAATAGTTTTAAGCTTTATACATACCACATATACCATTGGCTCCATGGTGTGACTTACTTCAAGGATTTACGGTGGTTTCTCACACAGAAATTTACACCCTGGTCTACAAATGCTATATGTTGGACTTTATTTAACACGTTGGTTGCAAAAAAAATTAACACGTTTCCACACAACTTTCTTCTTGGTGCGTTACACACTGAATTGGCTCCACACACAAAGGAATTCAACGTTGTACCCTCTTACCCAACCAGTTAACAAATCTAAAATTGTTTCTCTAATTCCAGCTACCACGCCAAGGCATTCTTTTGCTACATACGCCTTACCAAAATGATTTTCAAGCCATATCATCACACAATGTTTCCGCTGAGATCAAACTATGTAGGGTTGGCTCCTCTTACTAATATTATATGACTGAAAAACAAAATAGCAATACACTCTCAATATATACCATCAGTCTCGTGAGCCATGAATAAGAACAAGGAGAGATCAACACCAATATGGAAATCTATGCTCGGAAATTGATAAACTCAACCATGACCATCACCATAAGATAAACAGGGTTGTGCATTGATGTGAGAAATAACTGGCAAGAGATAGGCCATTTTTTTTTTCAGAACCAGTTTCAACAATACTAATTAAATCTATTCCATTTAGGCCCATTTCCAATACGATTTCTCATACTAGAAACACTCAAAAAAATTATGCAAACAATGTATCTGCCTTACCCCTTCGTCTACATTGTTCAAAAATGTTATTGCAGCTTTAATTAATGGAGGCTTGCAGCTAATTCTCTAGGCTCTGCACATAATCCTCTTATTCTCCCTTTCGATCTGCTTTTCAAACACACATTCGACCTGCGCATTTGATATTCTCTCACATGCATGTGACTTTCTCTTCACACGCAGGCTTTCATCCTTTGAACACCTCACCTTCTTCACCAAAAATTTGATGCAAACAACAAAGGCACACATTAAATGTTCGATGCAGTGACAAATTGAGTTATACACAAAAAAAACGAACTCTACAAATATGGATAGAGGTTATATGCGCTATAGCTTTTCTGTAAATAATTTATACCTCAGCTATCTCCCTTTCAAGTCACAATTTGAACCATTGACAAAATACAAAATATACAAGCCACAATAGATATACTCGAGAGTCTCTATCTTGGAAAAGCAGTTTGTATTTAACGACCCAACACATAAACAAGGATTTGTTTACAATGTCAACACCGGGTGGAAGTTATTACAGGTTCAATTCTGCAACGATTTATTTCTTCTTTCCCCATTTGTCTTTACGCTATCATTTCAAGTAGTCTCTATTACTTGCGTTCAACATTCTATCGCCTCCACACCCCTATTTGCATTTCAGTTCATAGCAATTGGTTGCTACTCTACGCTGGTCTGATTCCATCTTTGGCTTTCACATTGAAGCCATACCAATCACCTTCCATGCACAATCTAAGGTTTTCTAGGGTCCATTTATTTTTCCCCAATTGGGTTCACCCAATTGCACATTTGTTCCTGCAAATTAATGCACTTGTCTACGTATATATGTATGATGTAATGCAGAGTCAAAACAAAACATAGAATAGCAAGTGGATACATGGAACAATATCATAACTACCACAATCATGACTGTGCCAAATTCATGTGAGCTAAATATTACATTGGTTTCCCCTTTGCACTTGCATTCTTCACAACAGTACACACAACACACTCACAATCAATTTATTACCACAACAGGCAGGCATATTCCCGCTCTAATACCAAAATGATGCAAAGGTTCTACACAAATCAAATACTTGCACACAATGGAGTGTGTGTTCCCTTTTGACATGAAATCCTTGTCAAAATATTCATATAAATGACTTAGATTTAATACAGAATATGAAGAGAGAGCCGAAACAAATAAAGTACTTGCTTATAATAAAACAATAAAATTACAAATTCAAACCCTTCTTTGTCGAATATTAAATTTGTGGGCCTCTCGGCTCTCGCCCTTTACATAATCTCTCTCACCATTTATCTCTATATCTCTGTCCTCCATCCTCACAAAAAGCTCATATTTATACATAATTGTGGATAAATTTGAATTCATGATTTTCTCCAAAAATAACTCAACCAAATTTTAAAATATCTGTATCCCTCCTTTGACTCAACTAAGTTCCATTTAAGGAGTTCATAACCCCTAAAATATTTATACGACTCAACTCCAACTCATATTCTCAATTTATTAAGAGAATATTTACAATAAACCTCACACTCATATTTTCCTCTCAATTTATTTAAAATGTGCATAATTTATAAAATAATTCAAAAAAACATCACCCCCTAAATCACCCAAATAAAAAATGACAATTTAGCAGGATGCTCCTGCATCACAATTTAAGAAATAGAAATGTCCCGATTACCAAAAAAAAAGCTCAGCCAAAGAAGGATGTTCCTAAAATGGTTGAGCCAAAGAAGGACCCACCACCTCCACCCCTTGCTAAAGAAGTTGAAAAAACCACATATACTTTCAGAATAGAGAATGAGATCTCCAAAATTAAAATTCATGTCCCCTTTGGAGAAATTATCAAGGTCACTAAATATAGAAGCAAAATTTTCAAGATGTTGAATTCCCAGCCAGGACCTTCAGACATCCTAAATATGCAAGAAGATCATCCTACCACTTTCCTAGGGCCAAGGGTAGAAGATGAACAAAATGAATAGGTACCTCCCTTTTATGTCAGTCTAAATATTCATGATATGAGTTTTCACAATGTCATGTTGGACTCAGGGGCTTCCCAAGACCTTATTCCTAAAGTAATCATGGAGAGGATGGGTTTAGAAATCACTAGACCTTATAAATATTTGTTTTCTTTTGACTCCAACAGAGTTCAATGCATATGTCTTATCAAAGATGTTGTTGTTGGGTTAACATAAGTACCTGCTAATACAGTGGTGATGGACATACTATTATCTGACATTCCTCCAAATTTTGGTATGCTCTTATCTAGATCTTGGGCACCCAAAATAAAAGGAACTATGCAGATGGATATGACATATGCCACCATTCTTTTATTTGGTGAGAAATGAAGGTTGTATAGGGAAATTAGGATGGCCTACATGGTTATCAGTAAAGATAAGCCTAAAATTTTTCCAAATTATGTTGTTGAAATTGAATTAGGATCATCAATTTTATTCAATGAACTCACTGAAGAAGCAGAAATTGAGGGAAAAACAGAAAATCAGGGAGGTGTTGAGGGAAAATCATAAGGTTGGTGGATTTTTCACTTTGATGGCTCTGTTGGAAGAGAGGGGGTTGGAGCAAGCATATGGATCACTACTCCTGATGACGAAAGTAAGTTTTACTCTTTTAAACTTAACTTTGATTGCACCAACAATATGGCAGAATATGAATCAATGTTTTTGGGTTTACAAATTTTGAGAAAACTAGATGCCAAGAAGATATTAGTGTGTGGTGATTTAGATTTAGTGATCAAAAAATTTTAAGGATCATACCAAACCAAATATGTAAGAATGAGGGCTTACAGAAATCTGATCATGGAAATGCTTGAAAATTTTCAAGAATATGCTCTCACTGTGAAAAATAGAGACCAAAATTCAGTAGATGATTCTCTTGTTGTCTATACAAGTTTAATTGTCATCCCTACACATTCTACTAAGAAGTATGAGGTTGAGGTTATACATAAGCTAGCAATTCCTAATAATATCATTCACTAGCAAGTGTTTGAGAATGATCAGCAAGGCCGAAATTTCCTTGAATTGAAGGAGGAATTTCAAAACATACAAGTGGATCAAAAAAATATTTTTGTTGAAACCAAGGTCAATCCTGAAGTTTTGCATCTGAAAAAAAAAATTATACCAAAGGGCCTCATTCCCCTTGAAATTTTTTTTGATCAAAATGATATTTTTAAATCCCTTAGAATGCAAGTTGATGACGAGGAGGTGGAGACTTGCAATCTTGGTACAGCAGTAGCGCCTAAAATGGTCAAAATTTCTAAGTTTCTTTCTATGGAGATGAGACAGAAGTATGTGGATATGATGAAGAAATATATTGATGTTTTTGCATGGAGTTATGCTAATCTGAAAAGGTATGACCCTAGCATTATACAGCATACCATTCCTATCAAAGAGAATGAGAAACCTTTCAAACAGAAGTTGAGAAGAATTAATCCTTTGCTCATGCATCTGATTGAGAAAGAGATTAAGAAACTTTTTTATGAAAATATCATTCTTATTATAAGGTTTTCAAAATGGCTTGCTAATCTGGTACCTGTTAGAAAGAAGGGTGGTGAGATCAAAATCTGTATTGACTTTAGAAATCTGAACAAGGCTTCTTTGAAGGAAAACTATCCTCTTCCCAAGATGGATCATATTTTGTAGAATATTTTTGGCTCTCAAATAATTTCTATGCTGGATGGATTTTCAAGTTACAACCAGATATTGGTACATCTAGAAGATCAGGAGAAGATTGCCTTTACCACGCCATGGGGAACATTCATGTATGCCAAGATGCCTTTTGGTTTGATGAATGCAGGAGCGACTTTTCAAAGATAAATGGATATTTCCTTTGCTGAGGAAAAAGACAAATAAATTGTGGTCTATTTGGATGACATAACTGTGTTTTCAAGAAAGGAGGAAGATCACTTGAAACATTTGGAGAAAAATCTGCAGAAATGCAGAAAATTCGGTATCTCTCTTAATCCCACTAAAAATATTTTTGCTCTAAATTATGGGAAATTTCTTGGAAATATTATATCTAAGGATGGGATAAATATTGATCCTAATAGAGTCAGTTAAATTAAAAATATAGGCCTACCAAGGAATAGGAAGGATATTCAGTCTTTTCTTGGAAAGGTAAATTTTTTCAAAAGGTTTATCCCAAACTTTGCTGAGATTTTCAAAGACATCACCATGATGTTAAAGAAAGGATCTGATATTAAGTGGAATTTTAAAGATAAATAATCATTTGAAGAGATAAATAAATCCCTCACTCAAGTCCCAATGCTTATTAGTCCAAATTTATCAAGTGAATTTCTGGTTTTCACATTTGGTTCTAAAAATACCATTGCTCGAGTTTTATTGCAAAAAGGACAGCAAGTTACTGAACAACCTATTTCATTTTTCAGCAGGACTCTTTTCAACTATGATTTGAAGTATAATATTTTAGAAAAACGGGCATTTTCTCTGGTCAAATCTCTTAAAGACTTCAGAATTTATATTTTGCATTCTCATGTCATTTCATTTGTACCAAACACTGTGGTTAAAGATATTTGAAACAAGTTGATCATGATGGAAAAAGATGGAAATGGATAGCTACTTTGCTAGAGTATGACATAGAAATCAAGCCTACCAAGTTGGTGAAGGGACAGGGGTTATCAAAACTAATGGAACAGTCAAATTTTGAATGTCTTGACATGAACTTCATTGCAAAAATTTCAGACCTGACAGAGGAAGAAGGGGACTTAGTCCCTACTGAAGAGAAATTCATCTTTTTTGAATGGTACAGAGATATAATATTTGTCCTACATCATCACAAATCCCCTCCTCAGTTGAATAATTCGAAATCAATTTTTGTGAAACTGACATCATTAAGATATTGTATTTTGAATAAGAATTTATATTGGAAAGATACCAGTGGGATTCTTTTGAATTGTTTGTTGGAAGATGAGGCTGAAAAAGTCAATGAATAATTCCATAAGGGATATTTTGGAGGACACCATTACTGGATAGCCACAGCAAAAAAAATTCTTAGGGCAAGATATTATTGGCCTACTATGTTTAAGGACATCTACAAGAAGATCGTTGCATTCCATGAATGCCAATTGTTTTAGGGCAAGAAGAAGTTGATTCCTTTACCTTTGATGCCAATATATGTTGAAGCACATTTCCAACAATGGGGTTGGATTTCATTGGCGAAATACACCCAGCATCCTCAGGGTAGCATCACTAGATTTTGAAGCCACAAATTATTTCACTAAATGGATTGAAGCAATCCCAACAAGGCAGGCCAATGATTCAACCATCATTCAATTCTTCGAGAACAATATTTTGTCCAATTTTGGTTGTCCTATGAAGATTATTATTGTTAATGCATAGGATTTTAAATCCAAAAAATTAATTATAGTTGTCATCAGTATCATATTACACTTGGAAATTCAACAAACTATTACCCTCAAGGTAATGGCCTTGCAGAATCATCCAATAAAAGTATAGTGAGGATCATAAAAAAGGTGTTGTAAGAAAACAAGAGATCATGGCATCTAAACTTGAAGTTTTCTCTCTGGGCTGATAGAGTTTGCACAAAGCGATCCATTGGTACATCTCCCTATGAATTAGTGTATGGAGATGAAGTTATTTTTCCCACTTATTTGGGAGTTCCGGTAATGAAGTTGTTGCAAGGACTTGAAGAGGAGCCAAATGCTATCCATAGGAGAATAAACCAACTTATAGCTCTGAAAAAAAAAATAAAAAAAATTAGGTATTTAACAACCATCAGTAATCACAAAACAGAGTGAAGAAAACCTTTGACAGAAAAGATAAAGAAGAAAATTTTTAGCTTAAAGATGTAGTTCTAAAATGGGAGCCATAATTGAAGAAAAGGGGAAGCATGGAAAGTTTGAGAATATCTAGAAGGGACCATTTTTGATAGCAGCATATGATGGAAACAACACTTATCTGCTTCAGGATATGGATGGAGAGTTGTGTGCACGAGTACCTGTCAATGGTAGGCTTCTGAAACACTACTCCTCCTAAGTCCTTTTCTTGAATTTCACTCCATTGTATATATATTTCGTTTTCTGTTATGATGTTTTGCTAATAAAGATAAGCTCATCATCAAGCTTGAGCCTGAGGAGAATGCCATAAGAGCTTGAATAAGTCTGTCAATTTCATAAGTTTTTGCTTTCATTAAAAGAAGGAACTGGAACTACAAGTTCTTTGTTGTACCATAGGGGCACACCATCCCCAATGGAGCCATTGTTATCACCATAAGTTTTCAAAATTTCATTGATAGGTTCTTTCACATCATTCACCTAGGTTCCATTTTTTTTTCATAGTTAGATTCATGAAATTTATGAAAAAAACACATGTAATAAGATTTATCCTAAGTCTAAAACCCACCATGAGTCATGACATGTAAGTTTAATCCACTCCATGTCATTTAGTTTTTGCACCCATGCCTTAAAATCAAAAAATAATCCACTTGTATATTTTTTCACCATTCGGTAGTGAATACAATGGAAAAATGGTGGATTTCACTACAGAATCACTTGAAAATTTTGTAGTGAATCAGCCAGGTTTTTAACTATCTTCGCTACAGAATCCTATTTTTCTACAGAAAAGATGGAGCATGGTGAGGTGTCGAGTTTTGTATGGCTAAGGGTAAAGGTGAGGTCACCAAATTAGTTACCATGATCAACAAGCATGCAAGATCGTGATTCATTCATCAGTACCTTTTGTCTTCACATTTGTCATCATTCTCCCTCAAGTTATCGAATTGCAATTTAAATTTCACCTCTAAGCATCTCTCTGTCATTCATTGTTCAAATTTGGCATGTAGCATCACAGTTTCATCCTTGAAGAGTTTATTCACAGCATAAATAGTTTGTTTTCTAGTTTTGTTCATCTGCAGGTGTCACAGCTAAAGAAGCAACGAGCTTATAAAAAAGGATGGAAACGAAGAAGAAGGTGAATAAAGGAGGCTCTTGTGTGAGATACGAGCCTATGGACTTAAATTTATTGAATGAATACCCCAGTTTCGTGGATGCTTTCATAAATTTTGGTTGTATGCAATTCTGTCAGAAGATTCAGGGTTTTCATGCTCATATATCCAAATATTTTGCAGCTAATTTCACAGGGACAACCTCAAAGGTAGGGGTTTTGAATTTCACAGTATCACTTGATACTATTTCTTGGGCTACAGAGATACCAAGAGGAGGTGAGGAATGGTTCAAAGCTACAAAATTCAAAATGCAGAGCTGTGAGGAATTTTTCAAACCAGAGCATATCAGAGTTGAAATGGGAAGTGGAATTCCTAGGAGTTATATGAAAGAAAACTATTCTAAGTTGTTGTTTTTGGTCCAAAATTATTTTACCTACGAGGGGAGGTTTCATATGGTCTACTTATATCATTTCAGGCTCCTTTTGCATTTCACTGGTAAGCAGCCCATTGATTTGCCTTTATTTTTGTTTAGGAGTTTTGGGAAGATATCTGATAAGGTCCAAGCTAGGGCTGGAGGCAGTGAGACATCAATTTTTCACCATGGCCTAATTAGACTATTAGTGTTGGAGGAATTAGAGAAATTTAACAGAGATTGGAAATCTTTTCTTTTTCTCAGTGGATATGAAGTAGATTCAGTGACACCTAAGAAGATTTCAAAGCCAAAGATTACTTCATCTCCAGTTGTAATAGAAGATGTTAATTAATAAAGGGGAGAGCCCATTATGGAGCCAATGGATATTGAAGTTGAACCTATACCAGAGGCAGATATCCCTCAGCCATCACCTACATGTCACAAACATAAAGTTAGTAAACATGGTAACAGGAGGATAACTAGGAGCCAAACCATTGCCAAAGTAAATATTGAAGACATCCTCCATGCAATAGACATTGAAGAAACTCCAATTTTCCAAGAAGAAGGCATTTAAGGTGACAAAAAGAAGAAGCAGAAAGATAAGTCTGTCAAAAAATTATATTTTGCAGGAGAAGATGTTGGTTTTATATTCCATCCAAGGAAACCAATGACTGGGTTACAGCTTGCAAAGGGTTCCATGGAAAGTAAGCTAGCAAAAAATATTGACAAAGGCAAGCAACCTATCATAGAAAGCATCATAGACCTATCTCCATCCACAGAAGAGGTCTTTGTGCAAAGAAAATGAAAGGAGCAAGTAGAGGAAAAGATTGAAATACAAATATTGCAGGAGCAATTAAGAGAGGCCAGAGAGTAAATCATTGAAGTAAAATTTGAACTACAAGAGGCCAAGGTAGACAGACAGATAATGGAATACTTTGAAAAAGAAATGAAGGATCAACTAGAGAAAATGAAAAAACATTGTCAAATTCCAAGAAAATGCTAAAGATAACTCTTCCTCTGAGGAAAGTGGTGAAGAACACTAGAAAAAGAAATCTTTGGTTGTAGTCTTAGAGGAAAAGGCTCAAAGGTCAGTTTAAGGAGCTAGAAGACCAAATGGAGATGATTCAAGAAGAACTGGAGAAAAGAGGACTGAAAATTAAAGTGATAAATGAACCTGAAGAAGTATAGCCTGTTGATGCTAAGGATGAAGTGCCTAAAGTTTGAGGGGTTGATCTATCTAAAAAATTTTGGTAAATTTTACAGCATGCAGGAAGCATCATTTTTGGTTTTGAAGCTGAAATTTTGAAGAAAAATGGAAAATCTGTGTTTTCAGCAAAATTAGGCAATTTCTTAGTGAAGCTGAGGCTTGCAGGCTGGATTTCACTACGAAATCCCTGTAGGATGTATTTTACCACAAAAATCAGTTTTGATGGAAATCAAAGGAGGGAAATTTATTTTATTTAGCTAATGGGAATATTTCATTTTAATTTCAGTTTGCTTAACCCATGAATAAAATTATAAAGGAGGAACTCTAAAACTCCTAATCAGCAAAATAAATCAATGCCCAATGTGAACATGGAAAAATCAGGGCCATTTCAATAAAATACGCTTAGGTGTGAAAAGGAATGAAGAAGGTTGACTAGGTCAACAGGACCAAATCACAGCAGTGTCTAGATGCATTGAACCTCCTTATTAATCACCGCAGTTTTATATGGAGACCCTTCATGTGAAAAGGGTTAACTCATTGGAGGTGTTTTAGGGTTTTCTAAGCCCTAATTTTATAAAATGAAGAGGAAGGCCACAAGAAAATTTTGTTGAAGATAATTCGATTTTGAGATTGCTTGGGCAGCTCAAAATCTCTGGTTGTTTAGCTAGAGAGAGGAATTTCCTGTTTAGGAATTCCTCCTCCTTCATTGAGGAGCTCTTGAAGGAGTATGTTTTGAAATGCCTCACATCTAGGCTTGAGGCCAAGCATCCTCCATCAAGACAGCATTATTTCTGCAGCAGAATAACACTGTGTTGATGGGTGTTGCAGTGAAGGGTTTTCAACACCACTTCCAGATCTAGTTTTGCAGAAAAGGGAGAATTCCTTTATTTGGAAGATTAGTGAGAAGAATTGAGCTTTATTTCCAGATCTTGGAATCAAGCCAAAGGACCTTCCAACATCAACTTCATAGTATACTTCAGAAACTGCGTTATTTTCCAGTGCATTGTTGCAGCAGGGTTTCTACCCTAGTTTGGTGCTCATTTCCTTGAGGAAGGGCCATCTCTTCTTCCGAAAAGTTTGTAATTCAGAATCTTCTATAATTTTGTATATTTAAGCTCATATATTCAGAGTTTCAGTGATTCTATATTTTTCAAATCCATATTTTTCAAATCTGATACTTGTATGTGTTCTTTCATGAAATCTCTTTGCCGGGTGATCTATTTGATGTATAAAAGGAGCTGAATCTTCATTTTTCTTCATGCTCAGTTATAATAAAATTCAGATCTAATTTTTTAGACATATTTTTTCTAATTTCTTTAAAAATTACGCTCTTCATGCTTCAACCATTTTCTGCATACTCAAAGTCATGGGAAATCAGCATTTTTAAGCATATCCGGGGATGGAGGAACTGTTTAACATAGCTAGAATTATTTGTTTGAGCTGAAATTTAGACAATAGGTCCCTCACGAACTAATATAAAATAACCTCCCGCAATTTTCCTTAATTTTATGCATATTTCTGAATACATCTATTTTAGGGTCAAAATCACTGCTTTTCTCCACTTGTTGGATCCCAAATTCAGATCTGAGTTTCTCTTGTACTTGAAATCAGTTTCTGAGTGTCTATAAGCACATTTTATGCACTGATAGCTCTCTACACTTTCAGTAGAGCATTTTACTTTGCTGCAACCCCTCATTGGGCCTTCTCTTAAAGATAACTAGGTGTGGGAGATCTGTTTAACCCACCTAGTCTTATTTGTTTCAGCTCAAATATTGGATTTAGTTTTTTTATTGCCTGATATAAAGGATCAAAGTTTTTTTCCTGTTCTAAAGCATATTTTTTTGAAAATGCATTTTTAAGTGCATGATTCATAAGTTGTTCCTCAATAGGAATATTACAGTGGTATCAGAGCAAGATCTTTGGCCCAGCCTGTTGCTTCAAGCCAAAGTGATAACTCCCTAAAGAAGGAATATTTCAAGCTCTATAGACAGATTCTAAAGATGGCCATGTAGCCTCTGGATCTCATCCTTTTTTCAAAGGTGACATATCCAGTAAATGCCCCTACAGTCAATCTCTGCAATAGAATTTTGATGTTCCTGAAAAGGGAAATTTATAGTTGTATCAGAGAAGGGAAGAGAAGAAATATAGATCATAATGATGGATAGTATGATTTTACTCTCATCAGTGTTCATATCTAAGAAGAACCTCTCCAAAGAGGTAAATCAGAAGAGAGAAAGAAGATGCACTGAGACTCCTAGAGGGTTTCGAGAAGAAGCAAGCTGCAGTGAGACCTGCATAAGGTTTCAAGAAGAATAAGGAAGCCTTAGCACTTCCTATTAGCAAAGAAGAATACTGGATAATCCTATATCTCCTCATAGATCCACTATGCCCACTTTCTTTGAAGAAGGTGAGAGGTATAGCGATGAAGAAAAGAGATGCAAAGAAACTCCTAAAGGGTTTCAAGATGGAGAGGAAGAAATATACACTTCCTATCATCACAAAGCAAAGGAGAATGTCAATCTTGTCACTTTGGGCAAGAGATCTCCATTTTCACCATCTGCTGCTACGGTGCTTGTATCTAGAGAAGAGGCACTTGCATCTTTGCAAGGTAGTCTTGAGCTCTTAACATATGGAGACCCATGCATGAATCAGGAGATGCATGAGGAGGAGAAGGAAGATACCATCATTGGTATGCTTGAAGAAAGGAGGCCATCATTCTTGCCAGCAATTGGAGCCATCATTGATCCAGATGGAGGAACTCTTGTGTTCTGTCAAGAGGTTCCCACATATCATTTGATCAAAGGTATGCATGAAATTTCAGCACATATTGTTTCAATATTAATGCATAGCCAAGGATTAAATCAAAATGTTGATTTGAAGAAAAGATATGTCACAGCACAGAGGACCCTTGATCTAATCAAGGAGGAGATTGGAAACTATCCCTATGCATCATTGTTGAGCTGCATTCAACCTCTTGGGTTGAGATGTAGGGTCTCAAGAAAAGGGATTAGTACTATCCTATGTTCAATGGTTGATTGTGAGATCAATAATGAAACTGGATTTGAGACAGTACATGCGCCACTTTGCAGATCTACAGTGTTGTCACTTAGTGACTGTGACAAAGAGGCTTCATCTCTCTTGGAGTACTCTAGAGGCAGCTTCAACCTTGGGGCAATGGAGAAGAAGAAGACAAAGAGTATACATCTTGAGATGAGAAACATTTTCTCCCCTCTAGATGACACTCTCTCAATGAGCATGCTACAGCTCAAAGAGAGACTTCTACTTACTACATATTCAAAGCCTCACTGGTTTTGGAAGGCCATAGATGGGAGAGAGGTCTCACTAAGATATCTCAACAGAGATGCATTTCAATATTTCATGAGATGCAAGGTTCTTCATTGGTTTAAAGGAGATGGCATTTTACAAAGGGAGGATGCCATGATTATGTAGCACATCACTCATCTTCCATATTGGAGTGATTTGATGAGGACGATGAGCAAGAGATCACACACTTGCAGACATATATGGGCCAACAAGCTTGGTTACGCTGGTTGCCCTTGGGAGAATCTTATCACTCTCCAAAGGCACCTATTTCTCTAATCTATGCCTTGAAGAATGGTAATGAAATGAATAAGGAGGCATGGCAATGTTGGTTTCTTTGGGGTAAGCATGATCACTACCCAAAGTTTCTCATTCTATCATCTCATGCTTTATGCATCATTAATAGAGTATTTGAAAAGGAAGCATGGTTGATGTGGTTGTTAAAAGGAGATTTTGGACATCACATGTTAAATCTCATGTCCATGTATTTACCCATGTTTGAAATATGTATCATTTATCCACATGAATTTTTGTTGGAGGTATGTTTCATGCATGAACTTTGGCTTGGGAGGAGGGATGACTCCCACATGATGTGGTATGAGGGAGCTTGCTTGTACTATGTTGATGAGACATTTCACATGTCCATCATTGTGTTGTTGTTGCTCCATGATCCACATATTGATAAGGCAAGGAGGCTGCAAAAGCCCTTATTGTTATGGCTGCTCTTGGGTGAGTATGGTTACTAACCAATAGCTCATCATTTTCTGAATCATGCCTTGAATTTCAATGTTATGTTGTATCAAGAGAAGGCATGTACCATTTCTATTCACTTGAGAGAGTATGGCCACCACATGACATCTCCTATGTCTATGTGTTTTGTATTGTGTAAAATTTGGCATCTTGATCTCATGATGTGCATTGATGATGATACTTTGTATCGGGCTGATGTGACATATCATATGTCCATTAGTATGGTTTGGTTTCATGATGCACATGAAAAGGAAAGAAGGCAGAAAGACCTCTTGTTGCTTTGGTTGCTTTTAAATGAGTATGGTGACCACCCCATAGCTCATCATTTTCTGATTCATGCCTTATGTATCAAAGATAAATTGCAGCAAAGAGAGGCATGTAAATCATCTTTTGGAAAGCTTGGCTTGCCCATATTACATGGAGGAGATGGAGGATGGCAGCAAAGGGCCTTGCTCCAGTGGATATTATTAGGGGAATATGGTTTGACATCTTTGTCCACCCATGTTTCTCCTTCACTTCTTATTTTGTATAATGTTGTAATGATGGAGTTTGGATCCAACAAGGCCAACAGGGCTAAGAATGAAAGCATGACAATGCTTAATCAAGTTCATAATCATGGATGGAAGAATGTTTTGCATGATGAAGCTTTTTGTTTATGGAAGAAGCTACTTATTTTTTTATATCTATCCTGTGTTTATGATGGTGTTGGACATCATGTAATTTTCATTTTGTACTTCATGATAAGAAGAGGACATCTAACCTTATAGTTGGAAGTCATCTCATGTATTTGTGGAAGATAGCTTTGGAACCAAACATACATGACCTATTGCAGAAAATGGAGGAAGCCTTCCTTATGTGGATGCAATTTGGAGGGAAAAATATGGTTTGCATCTACAATAAGAGTTGCTTGAGGGCAAGCAACATTTTTCTTGGGGAGACTATAATATTCCCAATTTTTGCAGCTAATGGGAATATTGCATTTTAATTTCAGTTTCCTTAACTCATGAATAAAAGTATAAAGGAGGAACTCTAAAACTCCTAATCAGAAAAATAAATCAATTCCCAATGTGAACATGGAAAAATCTAGGCCATTTCAATAAAATACACTTAGGTGTGAAAAGAAATGAAGAAGGTTGACTAGGTCAACAAGACCAAATCACAGCAGTGTCTAGATGCATTGAACCTCCTTATTGATCAGCGCAATTTTAGATGGAGACCCTTCATGTGAAAAGGGTTGAATCATTGGAGGTGGTTTAGGTTTTTCTAAGCCCTAATGTTATAAAATGAAGAGGAAGGCCACAAGAAAAGGTTGTTTAATATATACCGATTTTGAGATTGCTTGGGCAACTCAAAATCTCTGGCTATTTAACTAGAGAGAGGAATTTCCTGTTTAGGAATTCCTCCTCCTTTATTGAGGAGCTCTTGAAGGAGTATGTTCTAAAATGCCTCACATATAGGCTTTATGCCAAGCATCCTCCATCAAGACAACATTATTTCCACAACAGAATAACACTGTGTTGCTGGGTGTTGCAGTGAGGGGTTTTCAACACCACTTCCAGATCTAGTTTTGCAGAAAAGGGAGAATTCCTTTCTCTGGAAGATTAGTGAGGAAGCATTGAGCTTCAATTCTAGATATTGGAATATGGCCAAAGGACCTTCCAACATCAAATGCGCATTATACTTCAGAAACTACGTTATTTTCTAGTGCATTGCTGCAGTAGGGTTTCTACCCTAGTTTGGTGCTCATTTCCTTGAGGAAGGGACATCCCTTTTTCCGGAAAGTTTGTACTTCAGCATCTTCTATAATTTTGTATATTTCAGCTCATATATTCAGATTTTCAGTGATTCTGTATTTTTCAGATCCATATTCTGTAGATCTGATACTTGTATGTGTTCTTTCATGAAATCCCCTTTTCGGGTGATCTATTTGATGTATAAAAGGAGCTAAATCTCAATTTTTATTCATGATCAGTTATAATAAACTTCATATATAATTTTTCAGACATATTTTTTCTAATTTATTCATAAATTACGCTCTGCATGCTTCAGCCATTTTCTGCATACTCAAAGTCATGGGAAATCAGCATTTTTAAGCATATCTGGGGATGGAGGAACTGTTTAACATAGCTAGAATGATTTTTTTGAGCTGAAATTAGGAGCGTAGGTCCCCCATGACCTAATATAAAATAAAATCCCGCGATTTCCCTTAATTTTATGCGTATTTCTGAACACATCTATTTTAGGGTCAAAATCACGACTTTTCCCCACTTTTTGGATCCTAAATTTAGATCTGAGTTGCCGCTGTACTTGAAATCAGTTTTCGAGTGTCTATCAGAAAATTTTATGCACTAATAGCTCTCTACACTTTTAGTAGAGCATTTTACTTTGCTTTAGCCCATCATTGGGCCTTCTCTTGAAGATAACTAGGTGTGGGAGATCTGCTTAACCCACCTAGTCTTATTTTTTTCAGCTCAAATCTTGGATTTAGTTTTTTTTTTTTTCTAATATAAATGATACAAGAGTTATTTTCCTGTTCTAAAGCATATTTTTCTGAAAATGTGCTTTTAAGTGCATGATTCATGAGTTGTTCCTCAATAGGAATATTACAGGATGGCTGAAATAAGAATGCTACTAAACTATGCTACCAAACTGCCTAAGGGTACTCTTTTTTTACAGCGAATAATTTTTAATGTTTTTGGACGTTTGAAAAGTTTTTTGAAGAACATCCAGCCATGTGAAGACATTCAAGAGGACAGTGGGCCGCCCCAGCAGAAATTCACTACTCGACAGGAGTGTCACCTATCCAGCTCAACATGAGGACCAATATTAAAGTTTTTTTTATCTTTTCCTAAAAGGTAGGACTGTTAGTTTCTAAATGTAGTGGGTACATGGATGTTTTAGAGATGGTGAGGTCCACTCGAGCTCCTGATCATTATCAATGTAATTATCCCATTATTGCAGAAAATGAATGTAATAAATGAAAGGCAGAGTCCTATTAGAAGTATAAGTCTTAAGAGATTAGGTGTCTTTTTCAGTTCCAAAAATGTAGTTTATGGTTAAGATAGGTGTCAAGGTTATGGTTCGAGGATCTAGCCAGCTAGGGAAATCCAATGTAAGCAACAAAGGTCTATTAATAGACATAAAATCGAATCAGAAAGGTTTGGAGAATTCCATATGAGACTACTACTATTGTAAATTTTGGAATATCAATAATATATAGTGATGTTGTTTTTTGCTTTACCTGAGATTATTTGACTGTTGCAATGAGTTTGTGTCTTATGTTTCCTTAATATATTTTTCCAGTATCTTAATGTTGAATTACTTAGAATTCATGCCCTCATGCTCTGAATTCCTTTTGACATTAAGTTATTGAATATTTTTTGTGTGTTAGTATTGTCTTTTTTCATTGAAATAGTAAAAGCCTTAGCTTCCACAAGGAGATTCATTTGTCACTGAATACCTTCATACTGACTCCATGAGACCAATGGTAGTGAAACCTATTCCATTTTTCACCTGCAATCAAATACACTAAGACATTTATCACAGATTTAGCCATCCAATTTAAAACCTAATTGAGAAAATCATTAGCTAAATTGAGAGAGCCCTCTCAGGCTGAAGAGGTTAATCCTTAGTAAAAAGCTGGTTTGAAAGAGTTACTCTAAGTTTTCTGGTGGAGCAGCCCATCAGTACCAATTTATAGATAACACCTATCTCGGTCATGAATAAAAGGAAATCTAAAAATTGTCTCACCTCGCACACTATCGTCATGGCGATTGTTAGCTACTCTTTCTTTGTACTTGCGTCGAATCTTGACCAAGTATTTTCACCATTTCCATGTACCCTTTGGAAACTAAAAACAAGAACTTGTGGAACCTATCCCTTCTTTTTCAAATTTCTTTGGTGTTTTCTCTTCGACCCTTGCACTCTCTTGCACCGACATCTTGTTTCCAACATTGCTCAACACTAATGTTGACTGCTACAAATCTGTCACATCTTGTTTACCTCCTTTCAAAGGCAACCTGTTAGAGTCCTGAAACATCTCATTACAAGCATAAGAAACTTTAATGAAATCAACTTGTTCATTCGATGCATCTTTTTGAAACGCCTCATTCAAAACATCTCTATGTTTGATCATTAACAAAGTCAAATTTTGACCTGCATTCACTATTCTCTTCATTTCTCCTGCATATATAAGAGACAAACTTGTCCTCTTCTTATGCGCTCTAACAATGTACTCAATTCCATATTTAAACAAATGATACTTATTCTAATGGTGATAAAATACTACTTTCCTATCATAAAGATATGGACTTCCCAAAACAATACTTGAAATCTCAAGAGGTACCACATCAAGTTCAACTTCATCAAGAAAGTTTGAATTGATGGCGAATCTTAGTGTGCACCTCCTTGTTACCTGCAAATTTTTATTCTTACATATCCACCCTAAAGGGTAAGGTCTTAGATGCCTAACAGTTTCAAGGTTTATATTCTTAACTAAGTCTTCGAAAATCAAATTAGCTTGAGACCCACTATCAAAAAGTGTGTCTATCTTGGTATGTTTATAAATGACTCTAATATGCAAAAGTTCAATTCTCGTATCTTCATATTTAGTTACACTGGAACAATTTGAAGAACTAGTGCTTTCTATAAGCTTACTTTTCAAACCCATTGTTGTAATATCTATTTCATCTCCTGAATCTGAACCTAATTCATGTTCAATTATTGCAACTGTTTTCTCCTTTTCTTTGGCTTTTATTTTTCTTGGCTTCAACTCTAGATGAAGTTGCCAACAATTGTCTTCATCATGGCCAACAATTGTCTTACATTTGAGTTTCTCTTTCTCTCTTTTGAAAGAGTTATTTATATTTCCTCTTCCATTAAACGTGCCCTTTCCTTTACCCTCATACTCAAGGAAACTATCACTTTTCTCATCTACATTATGTTTCCCTCTTGCTTCTAAATATGTGGCTTGGACACAAATATTGTCTAAGTTTGTGGGATTGAACATGAGAATAGTGTGCATAAGGTAATTGTGTATTAGTATCCTATAAATCATAGGATCTCAAGGTGATTGAGTATTTCTTAAGTTGCAATTTCATATTGAGTACGATTTTCAATATTCAAATGATTTCCAAAAACCATGAAAAAATAAAATAAAAGAGGGTATATAGAAAAAAGGAAAAAGAAAAAAATAAAAAGAAAGAAAAACCCCAAAAATAATAATATTGAAAGTGTTGCAAATCAAAATGCTACTACTGATTATATTAGTTTGTTCAATCATATAGTTTAAGCATGATTGTAAAATTTAAATTTCTGTTGATATGTTAGAAAATAAGGATTTTCCAAACTGTTTAACCTTGGTAGATTAGGAGTTAGGTAGAAATAAAATTGACTCAATTTTTTATTCTGATTCAATGGAAGGAATGAGGATAGATGTAGGTTAGAGTTTTAAAGAAAAATGAATTGGGTCTGAAAGCCTAAATGCACCATGCAAAGGAACAAAAAAAAATGTTAGATTAGTCAAATGGGTAGATAGAAGTGAAAGAAGAAAGTATCAAGGAAACATGAAATTTATTCTAAAATCTCAGTCAGAAGATTTCATGTGTTCCTGAATAAAAAGCGAAAAATCAAAGGAAAAATGTGTTATTTATTCTAATGTTTGGGGATTAATCTTTTAGTGAAAACACATTTGACATATTTATGTCATAATCCCTATATTCTAAGTCTCGAACTATACCCCTGATCTTCATTAAAACTCACCCGACCCCATCATCCACTTACATGTCACATCACTGTTAAACTATCCCCATCTCCTATCCCATCTCCGCTCCCTCCATCTCATCTGACGGCTTATGATTTTTTTCGGCCCCCCCTAATCCTCTGAAATTTAATGTCTACGAGGGGTGGGGGGGTCCAATAGATGGTTTTCCAAACCACCCCGCCTGCTACATGTTGGGCGCTAGTTATTTCGCACCCCCCCCCCCCCAATTCCTATCCACTTACCGGTCATACCCCCTGTGAAAAGTTGTTTTTCCACCGCAAAAAAACCACCATACCAATGACCATTGCATCCATTACGATTATGCCATGACAGCTCCCCCTATCACCTTTGTCCAATTAGCACCACTCCTACCTTAAGCCCGTTAGAAATTTAATGGCTCAGGTCATTACCCAACATGCCCGTGCCATGTCAACGGTAACCCTACTCTTTTATAAAACTAAATTCCCGCACCTATGGCAAGGTTTACAATTTCTTGTACATTCTATTTGTTACAGGTGATTATTTTCAATGATTTACATAGAAAAGGGAGGTGTAGAGAAGCTTTCATTTCTCTAACAAATCAATCAGAATTCCCTTTCTACAATTTCTTCTCCCCATTCCCCATTTTGATATGCAAAAGCTCCCTCTCGTTATTCCCCTCTTATTTTTAATCCCTTTCTGTACACTTGCACTCAGTACCTTTTTAGTGGACATCAATGCCTCCAAAAAAGGAACAGAAGCCATTTAATCCAATGCTTTACCCTCGAGTAGAGCTGGACCATGTGGCTCTGGGTGATAAATACGACAAAATACATGAGACAGAGTCCTAATTTGACTTTTTTGATGTCTACTATTGGCTAGAAGACAAACTGGTCGATGAATTCAATGACATAGGGTTGTGGGATACTAAATTTCCCTATTTCATATTCCCAAAGACCTGCAACTACCATGAATTTGTTAGGAAATGCCATGCATGCTATGATATTAATCAGAGAGTTGTAGTAGCCCCCACAGGAGAATTCCTCTTTACTATCAGTTCCAAGTCAATCTTTCAAATGATGCAAGCCCCTACTATATAATAAGAAATTCCATTCTCCTATGAAACCCTCTGATAACTGTACCAAAAACTGGATTTTTCTAGTAGAGCCAAAACAATAGAGTTATTCATGGCTACTGACACCTGACTACCCAAAAATAATCCTCCATATCCCTCATCCACTTTCCCCGATAGAACCCAACACATTGTCACTGTCCTTTCATATTTGTTAGGGTATCATTCATACCAATGGATAGATGAGGCCATGATAGGTTTTTTGTCCATTATTTCATCATAGTCTAAGCCTTCCATCATGTTTAACTTCAGCCAATTCTTATTTGATTCCATCCATGATCAATTTATAAAGTTTTACACAGAGGAAGTGTTTAAGTACACTTCATTTTTGGTTTACATGTTTATCTATTTTCAGGCCAACAAATTCAAGTTAACAACGAAGAAAATTAATGATTACTCTCAACCCCAATCAATAATATTTTGGACAACCATGCTAATGAAGTAACAGAAGGACTACAAGTACAAGAGATTTTTTGATGCCTTTGTGCATCTAGCAATGAACATACTCACCAGTACACTAGAACCAAGGATTAATCAGGATATTAAGAATATTATGCAGCTATCAGATCAACTGAGAACCGGGGACTGGTACTTGTACCATAACTACAAAGAGATCATAATTTATGGGTGTGAGATAGCCCCTTACAAGCTACCAAAGTTCCTCCCCATTAGGATATTTTCCCTGGAATATATAATGTAGATGATCAATGCATATGAGGTACACTTTGTTTCTGCCAAAAATAAGTCTCAATTTAGGAACAAGTCCCAAATTGGTCCTTTTATTTTCAATAGCAGAGCAGCAAGAGAGGAGACTAAAAGAATGTTGAGGGAAATGAAGTTCAATCACAGCTTCACCTCATCTTATGACCCACTGGGAATTATCTCAAAGAAAAGGGTGGAGAACAAATTAACCCTTTATATTCAAACCCAAAGGCTTGAGATTGAGCAGTTTATGAACCAAGTAGAATGGGTGGCCAATACATTTCAGGAGGCTGAAGAAAAAGTGATTTCTTCCTCAAACATACAGACCCCTACACCACAAGAAAGGCAGACTACAAAATACAAAGGAAAGGAACCATAGAAAGAGACAACGGGAAAAAGGCCCAGAGATGATCAGTCTGATATGGAAACTGATACATCTAGCAGATAATTCAAG
The DNA here is from genome assembly GCA_034641835.2 of Pinus albicaulis. Lineage (NCBI taxonomy): Eukaryota > Viridiplantae > Streptophyta > Pinopsida > Pinales > Pinaceae > Pinus > Pinus albicaulis. The sequence continues at coordinate 538,517,905 of CM076577.1, forward strand.
ATGAAGTACAAAAAGAGAGCTAGAATACACATGGATATAGATCAGAATAAAGAAATCGAGTAGCAAACATTCATCACCATCAGGGATTCTCCAAATTCATATTCTCTACATCTTCAGCCACAATCCCATTTTAACAGCAAAATAACAAACCCCTACATCTACTACTAATAAAGGGGAAAGGAGGAAAACATCTATGACACTTTCAGGGAAATTAAAAGGAAGAATGAGATCTTGAAAACCAGCACCTACAACCAGTTTTGGAAGCAGACCAATACTTCCCAAAGTAGGCTTTTATCAGCCTTTGACTCAGAGAAAGGAAATATGAGAATGGATTTCCTTGAAGCCTAGATCTCTCGGCCTATGTCACTTGTAGATTTCAAGCACATTTCTTTTTAATTCGATTTCAAGGAAATCCATCTAATAGACTAGATAGAGGTGCATAAGAAGACTGGAGAGATGAGTTCCTCCACATTGACAAGCACTTCCATGATTCTATCTAAACTGTAGGTATCGTTGGCCAATTTTCAATCTCAGTTTAAAATGGAGAATATTTCTTCTCTAGCCAAAGATACAAGAATCAAATCCCTGGAAGACTTAGTAGTAAAGATTGGGTATGACCCAAAAAATGTAGAGGTTGTGGAGGAGATATTGAAAAAGAATAATGCTGACATAGAAGCCCTTAGAAAAAAACTCAAAATTTCAGAAACTGAAGACCCTTTAATAAAGGACATTGAGGAGAATGAAGCACAGAAATTTGAAATGATGAGGCTAATAATGGAGCAGTTTGCACAGCTAAAACAAATGGAGACAAAGATGGAAAATTTGGTGAAATAAAATGAAAAGCAGCAGAATTTTCCATCATCCCATTGGATATTGTTCCTATTTCGGTCATCCCTACAACTACACCAAAAACCACAGACACATCAAGTGATGCAGAACAACCAGCCAAGGCCATGGAGAACATGATCATACAGACCGCATAATTCAAAAAGCTAGAAGCAGAAATCAAGACCCTGAAACATTTGAAGAAAAGGTCAGGTAATTCTCATGAAATTGAGATAGAGAGAGCTCAAAAATAGATTGAAAAATTAATAAAAGCATAGAGTGAAGCTTCTATTGGACATACCATTGGCTGGGAAAAAGAAATTATTTGGAAAAGAACTGTTGATTCCATGAATGAAATATGGCCTTCTATTCAAATCATTTTTTAACACAAGGATCTATTTGGACTAGTAAGTGATGCCATAGAAAAAGAAAATAAGGAGCTGGCAAGGATGCCTGAGACAACAAACAACATAATCAAAATTTTGAATTCCAAGAACAAGTTTTAATTGGAATCACTAGGAGTGGAAGACAGAACATCAACCATTTTAGAAGTCATGAAAGTGCTTAAGAAAAAGTGTTTGGTCACACAATTAGAAGAAAAGTGTCATAACTTAGAAATTGGTGTGAGTAGATTCTTCAATATTATCGAACCATTGACCAAAAGAGGATTTCCATCACTTTTTGTGATAAATGATAAGCTCATGCCCAGGCATGATTATTTCAATAATTAAAAATAGATTGCCAAAGACACAACAAAATTTGCAGCGATTAAAGGTTCAATGACAGGTAGAGCATTTCTAGAAGATATGGATAATGATTTATTCATACAGCATGAAATCATGCACATTTTTGCGTTAAGGCAAAATTTTATGAAGTTCACAAATAAAGATGATATTTATAGGAAGTTAAGAAAGATCAAGATCCCAAATGCACAGCAGTGGGAGAAATTGTGTGATTACCAAGAAGGGTGACAGCTTCGCACATCAGCAGAATAGCCAACTCAGAAAATCAATTACTTATGCAAATCAGCGTATCATCTCAACATATCAACATCAAATTATTTAAATCTTCTAGCATAGAAACATATTAAAGCACATGGTAACGACCTTCTGAAGATTAGGGCCACAAGTCACAGTTATTCTATCGTGTCCACTTTGTCATCAAATTTGTCAATTTTGAATTATTATTGTAATTAATAAATAGCTTTCCCATATAGATACAGTGATCACTGTAGGAGTTAGTTAAATATAGCATTTATTTTCAGTATCAGGGGTTGGACCCTAGATTGTAAACTTTTCTATTGGAGCATTGTAATTTTGGAGCTAGAGCATCAATAATAAAATATCATTTTGCAAGATCCTTGAGCTATAGTTATATGGTGATGTCTTTTCTTTAATGTGTTTAATTTTTTGCATTGTTATTTCTTTCAGTGCATCCTTCAATTCTACTTTTAAAACATAAATATGAAGAATCAGATTTGATATTAGAGCACCTTAATTCTGGTTTTGTTTACAATATAAGTGTTTCTCTTCTGAAGTATGGTTAAAAAATACTTTATTTATTTTTTACCACTACTAAATTCACTCTTTCTTTCCTTCCTTAATACATTATGTTTTAAATATCATGTAAATATAGTTAGCTTTCCTTGCAAATGCTCTGGAAAAGTTGATGCAATAACCCATCCTGTCATGACTCCATAGACCAATGGAAATAGTTTAAAAAAATCTCCTAACCCAACCAAACTATCAATCAAAAAATAAACCTTCATAATCAGTATAACTAGCCTAATATAAAAAATCATAAAAAAAAAGCTAAACCTTAAAGAGAGATCCCTCTCTGAGTCTAGGAGGGCTAGATCCCGGGCTCCAAAGTGGTTTTGATGTTGTCATTTTATGATCATTCTTTCCAATCTTAAAATTATAGAACGATAACATAGTGGTGACCATACTAGGGAACATAAAGTGAAAAATTTTTCTTTTCATTCGAATTCAAAAACCCCAATTAAAATCAGTATATGATAGAAGTATTTTCTAAGATTGGTTTCTTTCAGTTTTTGAAAATAGTCAGTTTATTTGTGCTTCTAATTTGAATTCTGGTTCCTAAAATAATCTCTACTAGATCCAATCCTAATCCAAATCCTCCTCCTATAGTGGACAATCCTAAGAACATTTTAACAAAAACTCCTAGAACTGGAAGTCAAACAAGTAGCAGAGTTCTCCACGGATAAAATTCCCTCCCTAAAAAATTTGTCACTTTACAAGAAATTCAATTTGATTTACATTTTGAACAAGTTTGATTCAGGACCAAATCTGAGAATTGGACTGATCAAACAGTATTTGATCCATCTATTTTGTAACAAATTCCAGTGTGAGAAGCTTATTCACAAATTCAATCTAATATTCAGCTTCTCCAATATTTTGATACTCTCCAAGATTTAGTAACATATTTTACTTCAAATTTTGATGATTCTTACCTTAAACAATCTTTAGAATTAATTGCATTGACTATAGCAACTTCTTTTTTTACCCCTCAAACTGCCCATCTTAAGTCAGCTAGTCCTACTGCTTCCAAAATCCCCGCCACTTCTTTTATCCTTCCTGATAAGAGCACTCAAAGCTCAACACATACATCTTCTCCTATAATCCATCCTAATTCATCCATTGTTCACCTTCCTCCACAACCTCCACCAATCATGGCAGCTAGATATGCCACATTGGTGTTGCTAGCACCTTTTCAAGCTATGCCACAGGATTATGAGTCTAAAATTACATTATATGATGGAATTGGTCCTGTAACTTCCCAACAACATGTTGAGAAAATGAATGATTGTTTTGACCTGCAAGAGGTAGATAAAGAAATTTTTAGGTTAAGGATGTTTTCTTAGAGTCTTAGTGGAGAAATTAGAAAATGGTTCAAATATTTACCTGCAAACAATATCAATGACATCCCTACATTTCATCAAACATTCCTGAATAGGTGGGAAGTAAAAAATAACCCTCTTCAAATCTTATCTGAATATGAAAATATTAGAAGGGCCCTAGCTGAAAGTGTTTAGGACTATTTCACTAGATTCAATAGTTTATATAATGCAATACCTGCTCATATAAAACCATCGCAGGGTTTAGCCTTGGTTAAATTCCCAGACGATTTTGAACCAGAATGTCTTATCAGCTAAAGGAAAGAAACTCGACCACATTAGAGGAAATGCAAAGGGATGTGGTGAGTGTAGAAGCTAACTTGTTAGCAAACAAAGCTAGAATGAGGACTGAAAGAAGAGTTACTATAACAGAAGAACCTTAAACTTCCACATTTGATGCTAAAATTGACTCATTGGTTATAACTATGGAGAGAATGATGGAGAGAATCAATTTAAATGAGATAAATATTCCTAGGAAAAATCAACCACCTCCTCAAAACATAAACCAAAATCTTAGGAGAAATCCTCCTCAAATAAGACAAAGAGAGAAAAGAGGTCTTGATCAAGAGATTAGGCCTCCATTCCAAGAGAATTATTTTGATGAGGATGAAGGAGTAGTTGAGGAATTAGAAGAAAATCAGATAAATTTAATGGGAATTAATGAATATGACTCTTTTTTTGTCACCTAAGAAGAAAAATAATTATTTTCATTGACTCAAACAAAGTTAGAATATAAGGAATCTAATGATTATAAACACGGATTTGAGAATGCTATCATGGAGGTTCACAGGAAATATAACCTTAGAAGCAAGAAAAACTTTGACAATCCCAATAAAAAAAATTCAGAAAGTACTGCCAAAAAAGTATTTGGATCTAATCTCAACAAAAAATCAGAAAAGAAGAACACAGTAAACATTACTAAGAGAAAAATTGATATCCCTGCCAAAATTGCTCAAACAGATATTCCTAGTACAAGTAAACAAACTGAATTTTCCCAAAAAGTAGTGGCTGAAAGAACTGGTTTTTCAAATCTTCTCAATGTTCAAACACCATTCAGCATTGAGAATTAACTTGCTAAACTGAGAATATATGTTCCTCTCACTGAATTGATAAACAAGAATGTGTATAGGTCTCAGGTACTAAAGGTACTAAACATAGGGGATATTAATGATACTTCTAATTTAAATGATGATCATCCTGAACTCTTGTTTGGACTAGAAGTTGATGGTAAACCCCAAGAAGGAGCTGTCCCCCCATTTTATGTCAGTATTAATGTTAATGACAAAATTCTCCATAATGCCATGTTAGATTCAGGTGCATCACATAATCTTATGCCAAAGGCTGTTATGGAGAAGCTTGGTCTTGAAATTACTAGACCCTACAAATATTTTTACTCATTTGATTCTAGAAAATTTAGATGTCTAGGTCTTATCAAAGATCTTTGTGTCACTCTAGCTCAGATACCAGCAAACAGTACAGTAATGGATATAGGTGTAGCTGACATCGCTACTAAGTATGGAATGATTATATCATTCTCATGGGGAGAAAAATTACAAGGGACCCTTCAAATGGACATGACTTATGCTACAATACCAGTGTTTGGTCAACCAAGAAGACTGTATAGGGAAACCTTAATGAAGTACATGGTGATTATTCAAGAAAAACCACACAATTATCCTCTGTACTCTATTCATACCGACCTTGACTCCTTCATTATTTATAATGATGGATACATTAATTTACAAGTTACCCATTCAGAAAATGATCTTAAAGAAAACTGTGACAGTCAAATACAAACTATACAAAAAGATCCTGAAGATGAACCTCTTTGGAATATGAATTTTGATGACTCATGTGGCAAAGCAAGCTTAGGAGCAGTTATTTGGGTGTATAATGCAAGGAAATATTGTGCACAAGGTCACCCATACAAGCTAAATTTTCAGTGCACAAACAACATAGAAGAATATGAATCTCCACTCTTAGGATTACTATTGTTGAAAATATTAGGAGCTAACAGTATTTATGTCCATGGTGATTCTAAATTAGTCATAAAACAAATAAAAAGACAATATGCTGCAAAACATACTAGGTTGAGAGCATACATAAATGTTGTGCTTGATTTCTTACGAACATTTGATGAATATGATTGAGCAATTATCCCCAGAAATCAAAATGTCCTAGCAAACGGTTTAGCCTTTTCAGCAAGCGCATGTCAATTTCCTCACCCAAACAAACAATACACAATAGAGGATAAACATCGTCCATATATGTTGGATAACATGAGATATTGGCAAGTATTTGGTAGTGACAAACAAATTGAAAGTTTCTTACAATATAATCATGAATTTGAAGATAGAAATATAGACCTAGATTGTGAAGAAGGCATTCACTCTGATGTACAAATTAGTGTAGAAAAACAATTTTCCGCTTCTGATGTAAATATTTCAGCAGATAAAATTGTATGTAAAATTGAAATACATAAAGACCCATAAAAATAGGAATTCAAAGTTTTTCAACTCAAGTATAATACCTTTCCTATAGGGCTGGTCCCTTTAGAAGAATTGTTTGACTTTAACAATGTGGCCAAGAAACCCAAAATGGAACCAATAGGTACAAACATTGAAGATTGTAACATAGGCATTGAACAAAATCATAAAATCATAAAATTGTCAAAATCACTACCTATCATTACAAAAAGAAGATATATAGCTCTGTTTAAAGAATTCATATATGTATTTGCTTGGAGCTATGAATATTTAAATGCTTATGATACTAGCATCATACAGCACAAAATTCCAATCAAGAAGGATCAAAAACCTTTTAAACAAAATGTTCATAGAATAAATCATCTCTTAATGCCTTTGGTTGAGAAGGAAATCAAGAAAATGTATGAATCCAAAATCATAGTTCCACTCAGATATTCTAAATGGGTATCCAACATTGTGCTTACAAGAAAGAAAACATGTGAAATCAAACGTTGCATTGACTTTAGGAACCTGAACAAAGTATATCTTAAGGACAACTATCCTTTGCCAAAAATGGACCACATATTACAGAGGGTAGTAGGTTCCAGTAGGATTTCTTTGTTAGATGGATTTTCAGGTTATAATCAATTTTTAGTACATCATGATGATCAAAACAACAGAGCTTTTACTACTCCTTCGGGTACTTTCATGTATGTGAAAATTCCTTTTGGATTAATGAATGTTGGTGATACTTTTTAAAGAGCCATGGACATAGCTTTTGCAGATGAATTTTTCCATTTTATTGTGATCTATCTGTATATTTAAAAATTGATGAAGATCACTTAACACATTTGAGAAGATTTTTTGAAAAATGTAGAAAGTTTGGAATTTCCCTAAATCCCAAGAAAACATTGTTTGGTCTTGAAGAAGGAAATTTGTTCGGTCATATTATTTCTCAAGATAGAATTAGAATTGATCCTAGCATGATTGAAGGTATACTCAAAATCAGTCATCCCAAAAATCTTAAAGAACTTCAATCTTTCATCGATAAAATCATTTTTTTAAGGAGATTTATACCCAATCTTGCAGAACTTTTGAGAAATATAACCAACATGCTTAAAATATATTCATAAATTAAATGGAACATTGAAGCTAAATAATATTTTGATCTATTCAAGCAAGCATTGACAAAAGATCTAGTCCTAATCAACCCATATTTTACGAAAGACTTCATAGTTTTTTATTTTGCATCTAAGCACACTATTGTTGTTGTTTTATTGTAGAAAAACAGTGAAGGACATGAACATCCAATAGCATTTTTCAGCAAGGCATTGAGAGATGCATCATTTAGATACAATATCATTAAAAAATAGGCGTTTTCTTTGGTCAAAGCATTAAAGGATTTCAGAGTTTACATTATACATTCAAATATTATTGCTTATGTGCCCAATACAGTAGTAAAAGGCATTTTAATGCAGAATGGTCCTGATGGAAAAAGAGGTAAATGGATTGTTGCTATTTTGGAATATGATGTGGAAATTAAACCTACCAAATTGATTAAAGGGAAGGGATTAGCCAAATTGATGATTGAATCAAATTTTCGTGCATTAGACATCAACATGGTTCATTCATTAGATGATCAAGAGGAACCGGAAACTCCAAAAATTGATGAAGAATTTCTAAATTCTCCCTGTTATGTAGATATCTTGTATATTTTGTTTAATTTGAATGCTCCCCCTGGTTTGTCCAAACTAAAGCAAGATTTAAAAAGTTGAAAGCTGTCAAATTTTGCATTTTAGAAAATGTCTTGTATTGGAAATATATTGGAAGTATTTTACTAAAATGTTTGCTAAAGGATGATGCAGATAAAGTTATGCACGAATTCCATGGAGGTGACTATGGTGGCCATATTTATTGGAAAACCACTGCTAATAAGATCATGAGGGTTGGTTTCTACTGGCCTGCTCTTTTTCCTGACATCCACAAGATGGTAACTGCCTGTTACAAATGCCAAATTTTTGAAGGAAAGATAAAATGATTGCCTTTTCCCTTTAAGCCTATCTCTGTTGAGATCCCTTTCCAACAATGGGGATTATATTTCATTGGAGAAATTCACCCCCCATCCTTTTCCCAGCATAAATGGATTCTTACTATCACATACTACTTTACCAAATGGATAGAGACCACTCCTTCTAGAAATGCTACTGATCTGTCATTATTAAATTCCTTGAAACCAATATCCTTTCCAGATTTTGTTTTCCTATAAAAATCATCACTGATAATGTTGCAGCCTTCAGTTCTAAGAAAATGGTGGATTTTTGTCATAAATATCGTATAAATTTAGGGCATTCAATCATATTACCCTCAGGGTAATGGATTGGCTGAATCCTCAAACAAAATTTTGGTGAATATCATCAAAAAAATCTTGGAAGATAACAAGAAATCATGGCATAACAAGTTGATCAATGTTATTTGGGCTGATAGACTTACTACCAAAAAATCAATTAGCATGTCTCCATACCAATTGGTTAATGGAATGGATGTAGTTTTTCCTTCCTCTTTAAGAGTTCCAGTCATGAAGATCATTCAGAGTTGAACCAAATGATATATAGAGGAGGATAAATCAAACCATTAAGTTGTAGCAGTCCATAGAGGAAGTTTATAACAAAACTCAAGTGATTCAAGAAAATATCAAGAAATTTTTTGATAAAAGAACAAAGGTTGATGATTTTAATCTAGGAGATAAAGTTTTGAAATGGGATTCCAGAAGAGAAGACAAAGGTAAAAATGGAAAATTTGCCAATATTTGGTAAGGGCCATACATCATTGAAGCTTTCATAGGAAAAAATGCATATTTCCTTAAAGAGTTAGATGAAACAGAGATACCTAGAGGTCTTCTCAATGGCAGGATGCTGAAGCATTATTTCTCTTGAAAATTCATGTTGGTCTTTCATCATTGTAAATACCACAGTTTTATATCTTTTGATTTGAATAATTCATTGACCAAGGTTGAAGCCCATGGAGAAGGCCCTAAGCCTGGTTTGATGAGCTGTCATAAAATATAAAAAGGAAATCAAATGAAGATTTTGCAGAAATGGAGCATTCAATGCTATTAGTCTTAGGTTCTTGACACTTCATTTGGAGAAGTGCCATCCCCAGCTGGAGCCACTATTAGTATCCTATAAATCATAGGATCTCAAGGTTATTAAGTATTTCATAATTTTCAATTTCACATTGAGTATGATTTTCAATATGCAAATGATTTCCAAAAAAAAAAAAAAATAGGGTATATAGAAAAAAGGAAAAATAAATAAAAACCCCAAAGAGAATAATATTGAAAGTTCTGCAAATAAAAATGCCACTACTGATTATATTAGTTTGTTCAATCATATATTTTAAGCATGATTGTACAATTTTAAATTTCTATTGATAGGTTATAAAATAAGGATTTTCCAAACTATTTAACATTGGCAGATCAGCAGTTTGGTAGAAATAAAATTGACTCAACTGTTTAATCTGAGTCAATGGAAGGAATAAGGATAGGTGTAGGTTAGAGTTTTAAAGAAAAATAAATTGTGTCTGAAAGCCTAAATGCACCCTACAAAGGAACAAAAAAAATGTTAGATTAGTGAAATGGGTAGGTGGAAGTGAAAGAAGAAAGTATGGAGGAAACATGAAATTTATTCTAAAAGCTCAGTCAGAAGAGTTCATGTGTTCTTGATTAAAAAGAGAAAAATCAAAGGAAAAAGGTCTTATTTATTCTAAAGTTTGGGGATTAATATTTTTGAAAACACATTAAACATATTTATGTCATAATCCCTATATCCTAAGTCTCGAACTATACCCCCACTCTTCATTAACACTCACCCGACCCCACCATCCACTTACCTGTCACATCATTGTTAAACTCCCCCCATATCATGTCCCATCTCCTCTCCCTCCATCTCATTCGACGACTCACGATTTTTTTCGGGCCCCCCCTCATCCTCTGAACCTTAATTTTGGGGGGGTCTGAAATGAATTGTTTTCCAAACCACCCTGCCTACTACGTGTTGGGCGCTAGTTATTTCATACCCTCCCCCCCCCCACCCCCACTCCAATCCACTTACCGGTCATACCCCCCTACAAAAATATGTTTTTCCACCATGACAAAACCACCACACCAATGACCATTGCATACATTCTCATTGGACCACAAAATCTCCCCCTATCACCTCCATCCGATCAGCACCACTCCCGCCTTAAGCCCGTTAGAAATTTAATGGTTTAGGCCGTTACCCAACAGGCCCGCGCCATGTCAACGGTAACCTTACTCTTTTATAAAAATAATTTCTCTCAACTGTGGAAAGGTTTACAATTGGTTATGCATTCTATTTGTTACAGTTGATTATTTTCAAGGATTTACAGAGAAAATACAGGTGCATAGAAGCTTTCAGTTCTCTAACAGATCAATCAAAATTCCCTTTCTACAATTTCTTCTCCCCATTCCCCATTTTGATCTGCAAAATCTCCCTCTCTTTATTTGCCTCTTATTTTTAATCCCTTTCTGTACACTTGCACTCGTTTCCTTTTCAGTGGACAGTAATGCCTCCAAAGAAGGAACAATAGCTATTTAATCCAATGGTTTAACCTCACATAGAGTTGGATCATGTGCCTCTGGCTGACAAAGACTACAAAATACATGAGACAGAGTCAAAATTTGACTTGTTTGATGTCTATTATTGGCTATAATACAAACTGGTCGATGAAGTCAATGACATAGGGTTGTGGGATACTAAATTACCCTATTTCATATTCCCAAAGACCCACAGTTGCCCTGAATTTGTTAGTAAATATCATGCATGCTATCATATTAATTAGAGAGTTATAGTAGCCCCCACAAGATAATTCCTCTTTAGTATCAGTGCCCAGTCAATCCTGCAAATTATGCAAGCCCCTACTGTCGAAGAAGCAATACCGTTCTCCTATGAAGCCCTCAGAGAACTGTACCAAAAATTGGATTTTTCTAGTAGAGCCAAAACATTAGAGTTATTCATGGCTACTAATACCCCACTACCCAAAAACAATCCTCCATATCCCTCATCCACTTTCCCTAATAGAACCCAACACATTGTCATTATCATTTCATATTTGTTAGGGTATCATTCATACTAGTGGATTGTAATATCCCAAAAGGGAGAATGCAGTAATAATTCACACAATATAAGAACTTACAGCAAGATAAATAATAAATCTAAGTACAAATCAAAATATGCAGAAAGAGTTGAGCCATTTTATTATATTGGAGATGATTCAGTTACACAAGTACATAATATAGGTAGATCTAGCCAAAAAGATGAGTTATGATCACCCTAAAAACATACATACAATAGGTACAACATAACTGGAGAGGCTCTACAACAAATATTGTGTTGTCCCTTCAGCAGAATATAAACATAGAGTTGCGGGCTAAAAATGGAAATTCATATCTACTCAAAATTGGAGCTTTGATGATGCCAAGATTCAAGATCTAGCCAATGTGATGGATTCCCAAGATAACCCAGAAAGGATTTTCCAGATCTGCAACTTTGGACAGCCACCTCCCTAGGATTTGATCCTTGATCTGCTGGGAAATACATATCTGAAGCTAGATCTGAAGAATAGATGGCTGAAATTTGTGCTCAAATCATACATGTGCTTGAAGGGTTGATCCCTTCATCAGATCTATGAGCTGAAAGCTCTAGATCTACCTTCTCATTCCTCCAATGATGAATTCAACCACTACAACATAGCTACCAATAGAAACTGCACTGTGAGGGAAAGAGAGGCCTTCAGCCTGCTGAAAATTGATGCAATAAGCTCCAGGATGATGGTGATATTGATGGCAATGTGAGGGAATGATCCTCCACTGGATTGCTAGCTGAAGTACTAGCAACTTCCTTCCTCCTTTTAGATCTGCAATATGGAAAGCGTTATTCCTAAATGGAATACTATGGCTAGGAGGTCAATAAAATTTGGCTTGATGCCAGATCTGCAATGTGGCTCTGGGAGTGCTGATCTATAAGCCCAAGTGATGGGAATAATCCCTCACCTTGTTCTCCATCTGAAGTACTGAAGACAACTTCCACCTTCCAAACTGATCTTCAGAAATCTACATATTTCTGAATATGAATGTTCTGCAGAATGTAGAAAAAGGAAATGGCACTTAAAGCCTAATTTATAATGAATTAAAATACTCTTCCTTAGATATCACTCAAAGAAATAGGTGGGATTCCCGCCCGGGAACACCATGTGCTAAACATCACCTGCAATCCCTACTAAACAGCCCAAGAATGTAGTGGAATATTTCTTGACAATTCTAGATCTAAAAGATCATACATCAAATAATCCAAGATTCCTTTCACCTTTTCCTTCATATCCTTTATAATGAATGAGCCATCCCAAGCCTTGGCCCTAATCTCAACTGCGCAGTCTCATGTGGACAATATCCTCCAAGTGGGACTGTGCTATTTGACCGAATCAACCAAACATTCTAGGTGCAATTTACACCTCTTCCATCATGTGTTCTTCATTTGCACATGATCCTCCATCATTTGATCATTAATTCTCAATGACCCTTTGTTTGACATCTTCAAGATCTTAGTTGAATGAATCAACCCTCCATGATCTTTCTCATTAAATGAGACATGATCTCCAATCTCATTCACATTAGTAGTTGCTCAACTACCTCTTTTTGCAGATCTAGTCTAAATTAATCCACGTTCACACACACAAAGTGGATATTTATTCTTATTGAGGATTGTGGGTCCCTCCACCCTTTTATTTACTTAATTCATTAAGAAAATCAAGGACTAATATTCCAAATATGATGTGAAAATTTGGGAATATTACAATCCCCCCCGGAAAAATTTTTCTTGTCCTCAAGCAACTCCAAAAGTAGATGCAAATCCATCTATTCCCCTCCAAATGGCATCGACGTAAGGAAGGCTTCCTCCATTTTTTCCAATAGGTTATGCATTTTTGGTTCCAAATTTGTCTTTTAAAAGCATAAAGAACGACCTCCAACTGTTTGGTTAGATGTCCTCCTTCCATCATGAAGTACCAAGTGACAACCATATGATGTCCAACATCATCATCAATAGATGAGGTGCATAATATAAAGTGGTTCTCTTCACAAAGGAAAAGCTCCATCACACAATACATATCTTCATCCCATGTTTCATGAATTAGATTGAGCATTGAGATGCTCTCATACTTAGCCCTATTGGCCTTGTTGGATCCAAACTTCATCATTCCAACGTTATGCAAAAAGGATAAGGGAAGAAGTAATATGGGTGGCCAAAGATGTGAAACCATATTCTCCTAACGATAGCCACCAGAGTAAGGCCCTTTACTGCCATCCTCCATCTTCTCCATGTAAGATGGACAAGCCAAACTCCCCCAAAAGCAATCCAAGCAACAAGAGATCGTGTTGCTTCCTCTCCTCCTCATGTGCATCATGAAGCATAAGCATAATAATGGACATCATGAGATCATTATGCCAAATTTTACACAATACAAAACACATAGACATAGGAGATGTCATGTGGTGGCCAACCTCTCTCAAGTGAAACCAAAATGAACATGCATTCCTTTGCTGCAATTTATCATTGAAAAAAAAAGCATGATTCATAAAATGATGAGCTATTGGGTGGTATCCATACTCACCCAAGAGCAGTCAACATATCCATGCCTCCTTCTTCATTTCATATGTGTTTTTCAAGGCATGAATCAGAAAAATACGTACCTTTGGAGAGTGACAAAAATCCCCCAATGGCAACCAACGTAACCAAGCATGCTGGCCCATACAAATATGCAAGTGGTTTTGCAACCCCTTGCTTATCATCCTTACCCATTCACTCCCATGTGGGTGATGGATGAGATACTACATAATCATGGCATCCTCCCTTTGTAGAATGCCATCCTTCCCAAACTATTGAAGAAATTTTCATTTCATGGAATGTTGAAATGCATCTCTAATGAGATATCTGTTGTAGAGGTAAATCCCCTCTATGGACAGAGGCGATCCCTACTAGCCCAGATCGGGTCTAGCAGCAATCATATCACGCTAAGGTGCAAGTTCCTAATTGCAATAGACCAAATTGCAAATAAGGCCTACCTCAAGTCCAACGTTTTTGTTCATATAGAAGATGGCGCTCCCGTTTCCTTGCTCCAGAAGATCACAATCCTCTCGCTCACCGTGATCGAACACCTGCACACACAAGAAACACGACAAACACAAGCGTAAAACCTAATATATGCAATTATGTATCAGTCAGAGAAGACACAACTCATGATCATAATGAAAAATACGAGTGGAACCATAACCAAAGTCGCTTATCATTAATTCATACAAAGGAAAATACAACCTGGCTCTGACGTTGAATTCTCCTTTGGCAGTTCATCAGTGGAATAGGTCTCGGTAAAGCTTGTCGAGAACGGGGACAAGCCTCTCTCTTCAATCGTTAATCTCCTTGCTACTGATTTGGCTCTATGAGGACTATTGCAGCATTCTTTAGGCTATGAAGGCTCTTGGAGACTCTTGAAGGCTCTTGGAGACTAGCTTGCAAAGGGAAATGGCAAGCTTATATAGATGGTGGAAGGGGAGTTGGGATCCCTACAATCATGTGATTGGCCCTATCATCGAGGAAGCTTCCATGAGAGGTTGGAAACTACTTCCTCTACATGGAGATCCGGAGCCAAATGCCCCAACTCAATTTAGAGACCAGTTCAGGAGTTGGTTGGAGTCAATCTTCCGCCATTTATTTTTAAAAAACACTCCTTAATAAGTCTGGCGCAGGTACAACACTGAGAAAGTGTGCCATGTGGCGTGCCCTCTTTGGAGGATTTCCCCCATTGGCGCGGGTATAACAATGGAGAGTCGCACCAGGGATAAAAAGGCTATTTTTAGGATTTTTCTCAAGGATGTGTCTTCAGGAGAATGAAATTCCATGTCTAGGGGAATGCCATGAAAGTGTTTTTAGGTCATGTCACTGCTCACAGGTCACGGAATAAGCCCTCCAATGTGTGGGACGGGGAATTGCAGGGACGGTGACAAATTACTGTGTAAAAATCTATAAATGAGATTCTCTCTCCATCAAAGGCCCTCCAAAACCAAAGAAGTTTTGGATTTGCTGCAAGTAGAAGTTTCTCTTTGAGCAGTGAGAGGCTCATTGAGAAAGGGCCATACATAAGGAAGAAAATGTTTCTCATTTCAAGATGTCTACTATTTGTCATCTTTGCGTCCATTGCTTCATGAGTGAAGCTACCTCCAGAATGCTCCAAGAATGATGAAGCCCTTTCTTTGTCACAGCTACCAAGTGACAGCATTGTAGATCTACGGGGTAATATATATGCTGTCTCAAAGTAAGGCACAATACTGATCTCATAATCAGCCATTTTACATAGGATAATGCTAATCCCATTTTCTGAAACTCTACATCTCAACTCAAGGGGTTGAATGTAGCTCAACAATGATGAACAGGGATAGTTTTCAGTCTCCTCCTTGATTAGATCAAGGGTCCTCTACACTGTGATATGTTTCTGCTTCAAATCATCATTTTTTTCTAATCCTTGGTCATGCATTGATCTTGAAACAATATGTGCTGAAATTTTATGCATACCTTGGATCAACTGATATGTGGGAACCTCTTGACAGAACACAAGAGTTCCTCCAACCAGGACAATAGTAACTCCAGCTGTTGGTAAGAGTGATGGCCTCTCTTCTTCAAGTGTACCAGTATTGGTATCCTCCTCCTCTTCCTCATGCACCTCCTAATCCATGCATGGGACTCCATATGTCAAGAGCTCAAGATTGTCTTGCAAAGATGCAATTGTCTCTTCTCCAGATACAAGTACTTCTGCAGCAGGTGGTGAAAGTAGGGACCTCTTGTCCAGAGTGAGAATATTGACATTCTCCTTGGTTTCCTTGGGATATGCCCCTTTGTAGCACAACTTTGTCTTCTCCATATCAAATTTCTTCCTCATCTCATGAAATAAATCTGAATACTTGGTCACCTTTGCATGCTCTATGTGCCCAAACCACCAATCTTCTGCTTCATTTAAGAGATTA
The DNA here is from genome assembly GCA_034641835.2 of Pinus albicaulis. Lineage (NCBI taxonomy): Eukaryota > Viridiplantae > Streptophyta > Pinopsida > Pinales > Pinaceae > Pinus > Pinus albicaulis. Next base: position 538,534,202 of record CM076577.1, read on the forward strand.
AGTGCTGCAATTTGAACAGCCTCCTCTTTAGCCACAGGATGTAGCTTGAAAAATGAATTTAACTCCATCCTCCAAGCCTTGACATTGCTTGAGGAAGATCCATCAAATGTAGGCAAATAGAATCTATTATGCCTCCTTCTTCTATTACTGCTATAGGATCCTCTTTCTTCTCTAATCTGGAAGAATTGTTGGAGATTTAGCTTCTCCTTGAAAGCTCTAGACTATGCTTTGTACTCTTCAAGATATAGACTGAGAGTCTCATGAGTCTCAGGCTCATTCCTTTCTTCACTTCTATACATCTCACCCTCTTCAAAGAAAGTGGGCATAGTGGATCTATGAGGAGATATAGGATTCTCCAGTCTTCTTTGCTGTTGATAGGAAGTGCTTTCCTCATCAGATCTTCTTCTTGGATCTTCTCTCTCTTCTTCCTCCTTCATTTGATTGACCTCCTTGGAGAGATAATGCATGGATCTGAAGAAAGGAGTGACAGATCTCACATCCTCCATGATAGATCTCATTATCTGTTCTTATATCAATGTAAAAAGATGAAGTTTCCACAAGCTGAACCAAAGATCATGCACTGATACCACTATAATATACCAAAAGGGAGAATGCAGTAATACTTCACACAATATAAGAACTTACAGCAAGATAAACAATAAATCTAAGTACAAATCAGAATATGCAGAAAGAGCTGAGCCATTTTATTATATTGGAGATGATTCAGTTACACAAGTACATAATATAGGTAGATCTAGCCAAAAAGATGAGCTAGGATCACCCTGAAAACATACATACAACAAGTACAGCGTAACTAGAGAGGATCTGTAGCAAATACTGCGTTGTCTGTTCAGCAGAATATAAACATATAATTGCAGGCTGAAAATGGAAATGTAGATCTACTCAAAAATGGAGCTTTGATGATGCCAATATTCAAGATCTGGCCAACGTGATGGATTCCCAAGATAACCCAGAAAGTATTTTCTAGATCTACAACTTTGGACAGTCACCTCCCTAGGATTTGATCCTTGATCTACTGGGAAATACAGATCTGAAGCTAGATCTGAAGAATAGATGGTTGAAATGTGTGCTCAGATCAGATATATGCTTAAAGGGTTGATCCCTTCATCAGATCTATGAGATGAAAGCTCTAGATCTACCTTCTCAATCCTCCAATGATGAATTCAGTTGCTGCAACATAGATGTCAATAGAAACTGCACTGTGAGGGAAAGAGAGGCCTTATTCCTGCTGAAAAATGATCCAATAAGCTCCAGGATTATGGTGAGACTGATGGCAATGTGAGGGAATGATCCTCCACTGGATTGCTAGCTGAAGTACTAGCAACTTCCTTCCTCCTTTTAGATCTGCAATATGGACAGCGTTATTCCTGAAGGGAATACTACTGCTAGGAGGTCAATAACATTTGGCCTAATGCCAGATCTGCAATGTGGCTCTAGGAGTGCTGATCTATAAGCCCAAGTGATGGGAATAATCCCTCACCTTATTCTCCAGCTGAAGTACTGAAGACAACTTCCACCTTCAAAACTGATCTTCAGAAATGTGCATATTTCTGAATATGAATGTTCTACAGAATGTAGAAAAAGGAAATGGCACTTAAAGCCTAATGTATAATGAATTACAATCCTCTTCCTTGGATATCACTCAAATAAAGAGGTGGGATTCCCGCCCGAGAACACCCTATGCTAAACAGCACCTGAAATCTCTGCTAAATATCCCAAGAATGCAGTGGAATGTCACTTGAAAATTCTAGATCTAAAAGATCATACATCAAATAATCCAAGATGTCTTTCACCTTTGCCTTCATCTCCTTTATAATGATTGAGCCATCCTAAGCCTTGGCCCTAATCTCAACTGCACAATCTCATGTAGACAAGATCCTCCAAGTGGGACTGCGTTATTTGACCAAATCAACCAAACAGTCTAGGTGTAATGTACACCTCTTCCATCATGTGTGCTTTATTTGCACAAGATCCTCCATCACTTGATCATTAAATGAGACATGATCTCCAATCTCATTCACATTAGTAGTTTCTCAACTACCTCTTTTTGCAGATCTAGTCTAAATTAATCCACATTCACACACACAAAGTAGATATTTATTCTTATTGAATATTGTGGGTCCCTCCACCCTTTTATTTACTTAATTCATTAAGAAAATCAAGGACTCTAATATTCCAAATATGATGTGAAAATTTTGGAATATTAGATGGATAGATGAGGCCATGATATGTTTTTTTTCCATTATTTCATTAGAGTCTAAGCCTTCCATCATATTTAACTTTAGCCAATTCTTAGTTGATGCCATACATGATCAATTTGTATTTCACATAGAGGAAGTGTTTAAGTACACTTCAGTTTTGGTTTACATGTTTTTCTATTTTTAGGCCAACAAATTCAAGCTCACAATGAAGAAAATTAATGATGACTCCCAACCCCAATCAGTAACCTTTTGGACAACCATGTTAATGAAGTAACAGAAGGACTACACCTACAAGTTATTTTTTGATTCCTTTGTGCATCCAGAAATGAACATACTTAGCAGTACACTAGAACCAAGGATTAATGAGGATATTAAGAAGATTATGTAGCTATGATATCAAGTGAGAACAAAGGACTGGTACTTGTACCAAAACTACATAGAGATCATAATTTATGGGTGTGAGCTAGCCCCTTACAAGCTTCCAAAGTTCCTCCACCTGAGGATCTTTTCCCTGGAATACATAAGGAAGATGATCAATGCAAATGAGGTACACTTTGTTTTTGCCAAAAAGAAGTCTCAATTTAGGATCAAGTCCCAAATTGGTCCTTTTATTTGCAATAGTAGAGAAGCAAGAGAGGAGGTTGACAGAATGCTGAGGGAAATGAATTCCAATCACAGCTTCACTTGCTCTTATGACCTAATGTAATTATCTCAAAGAAAAGGGTGGAGAACAAATCAACCCTTTATATTCACACCCAGAGGCCTGAGATTGATCATTTTATGAACCAAGAAGAATGGGTGGCCAATCCATTACAGGAGGTTGAAGAACAAGTGATTTCTTCCTCAATCATACAAACCCCTACACCACAAGAAAGGAAAACTATAGAAGATGGAGGAAAGGAACCATAGAAAGAGACAACAGGAAAAATGCCCAGAGATGATCAATCTGATATGGAAACTGATACATCTAGCAGAGAATTCAAGATGAAGTATATAAATATATCTAGAATACACATGGATATAGATCAGAATAAAGAAACAGAGTAGAAAACAGTCATCGCTATCAGGGACTCTCCAAGTTCATCTCCAGCAGGTGGCCAAACCATATTCTCTACATCTTCAACCACAATCCCATTTCAATAGTAAAATCTAGAAACCCCTACATCTACTGCTACTACATGGGGGAAGGAGGAAAAAATATATGACACTTTCAGGGAAATGAAAAGGAATAATGAGATCTTGAAAACCAGCACCCACAACCAGTTTTGGAAGTAGACCAGCAGTTCACAAAGTAGGATTTTATCAGCCTCTGACTGAGAAAGGAAAGATAAGAATGGATTTCCTTAAAGCCCATATCTCTCAGCCTATGTCACCTGCATATTTCAAGCACACTTCTTTTGAATTTGATGTCAAGGAAACTCATCCAATAGATCAGATGGAGATGCATAAGAAGACTGGAGAGATGATTTCCTCCATATTGACAAGCACTTCCATGAGCCTATCTAAACTACATGTATCATTGGCCAATTTTCAATCTCATCTTAAAATGGAGAAGATTTGTTCTCTGGACAAAGATACAAGAATCAAATTGATGGAAGACTTAGTAGTAAAGATTGGGTATGACCCAAAAAATGTAGAGGTTGTGGAGGATATATTAAAAAATAATAATGTTGACATAGAAGCCCTTAGAAAAGAACTCAAAATGTCAGCAACTGAAGACCCTTTAACAAAGTACATTGAGGAGAATGAAGCTTAGAAATTTGAAATGATGAAGCTAATAATGGAGCAGTCTACAAAGCTAAAGAAAATGGAGATAGAGTTGGAAAAACTGGTGAAACAAAAGGAAAAAGAAGAAAAATTAGCCATCATCCCTTTGGATGTTGTTCCTATTTCAATCATCCCTAGAGCTACACCAACAACCACAAGCACATCAAGTGGTGCAGAACGGATGGCCAAATCCATGGAGAACATGACCATACAGACAGCAGAAATCAACACCCTGAAATATTTGAAGAAAAGGTCAAATAATTCTCATGAAATTGAGATACAGAGAGCTCAAAAAAATATTGAAATTTTAATAAAATCAGAGAGTGAATCTTCTATTGGACAGGCCATTAGCCAGGAAAAATAAATTTTTTGGACAAGCATTGTTGATTCCATGAATGAAATATGGCCTTCTATTCAAATAATTTTTGAACAAAAGGATCTGTTTGGACTGGTAAGTGATTCCATAGAAAAAGAAAACAAGGAGCTGGCAGGGAATCCTAAGACGAGAAACAACATAATCAAATTTTTTAATTCCAAGAATAGGTTTGAATTGGAAGCACTAGGAGTGGAGGATAGAACAGCAACCATTTTAGAAATCAAGAAAGTGCTTAGGAAAAAGAGTTTGGTCACACAATTAGAAGAAAAGTGTCATAACTTAGAAATTGGTGTTAGTAGATTATTCAACATAATTGAACCATTGACCAAAAGAGTATTTCCATCACTTTTTGTGACAAATGATAAGCTTATGCCCAGGAAGGATTATGTCAAGAATTTGAAAGAGATTTCCAAAGGTACAACAAAATTTGCAGGGATTAAAGGTTCAATGACATGTAGAGCGTTTCTCGAAGCTATGGATAATGATTTATTCATACATCATGAAATCAAGCACATTTTTGTGTTAAGGCCAACTTTTATGAAGTTCACAGAGACATATGAGATTTATAGGAAGTTAATCAGGATCAATATCACGAATGCACAGTAGTGGGAGAAATTGTGTGATTACCAAGAATGGTGACAGCTCAGCACATCAGCAGAGCAACTGATTCACAAAATCAATTAATTTTTCAAATCAGTGTATCATCTCAGCATATCAGCATTAGATTATCTAAATATGCTAGCACAGCAACAGAATAAAGCACACAGTAACGACCTTCTAAAGATTAGGGCCATATGTCACAGTTATTCTATCGTGTCCACTTTTTTGTCACATTTGTCAATTTTCAATCATTATTGTAATTAATAAACAATTTTCCCATGTATATATGGCTATCACTATAGGAATTGGTTAAATACTCCATTTATTTTTAGTATCAGGGGTTGGACCCTAGATTGTAAACTTTTCTATCAGAGCATTCTAATTTTGGACCTGGAGCATCAATAATAAAAGGCCATTTTGCAAGATTCTTGAGCTATAGTTATTTGGTGATGTATTTTCTATATTGTGTTTAATTTTTTTCCCTTGTTATTTCTTTCAATGCATCCTTTAATTCTAATTGTAAAACAGAAATCTAAAGAATGAGATTTGTTGTTAAAGCACCTTAATTCTGGATGTGTTTACAATATAAGTGTTTATCTTCTAAATTTTGGTTAAAAAATACTTAATTTCTTTCTGAATACTATTGAATTCACTCTTTCTTTCATTCCATAATACATTATGTTTTAAATATCTAGTAAATATAGTTATCTTGCCTTGCAAATGCTCTGGAAAAGTTGGTGCAACAACCCAACCTGTCATGACTCCATAGCCCAATGGAAATAGTTTAAACATATCTCCTAACCCAACCAAAATATCAATCAAAAAATCAACCTTCATAATCAGTATAACTAGCCTAATATCAGAAATCATTAAAAAAAAGCTAAATCTTAAAGAGAGATCCCTCTATGAGTCTAGGAGGGCTAGATCCTGGGCTCCAAAGTGGTTTTGATGTTGTCATTTTATGATTATTCTTGCCAATCTTAAAATTATAGAATGATAACACTGTGCAAACCCCTAATATACTTTAACAAAATTTCTTGAGAATACAAATTAATACCCAAAATAAGAACTCTTCTCCTAGAGTCATGAGTCTAATCTTGCGCACTTTTACCTTTCAATTGTCTAAAATTATGCCAGTCCATAATGGATTTTTGCATGTAAGCTAGAGGATAAAATTTATTTTTAATGGCAGCAATAAAACTTGACCAAGAAATTGATATCTTATCGTGGTTTTTAATCTATTTTCGAGTCCTTTTTTCCCACCATACAAGTGCAGATCCTTCCATCCTCAAGGAAGCCAATTGAATCTTTATGTCATCTTCTTGAAGGTTATGAATTCTTCAATAAACCTCCAATTGAAGAATCCAACTATCTAACATCTCTGCATTTACCTCACCATTATACATTGGAAGCTCAAATTTGACATCAAGTTTGAGTAAGGGAGATTTTCCTCTTGTGGTTTTTAAGTGAGTATTGGTAGTTTTAGTTGTGGAAGTGGAAGATCATGCTGATGGTGAAGATGAGAATGATGATCCCTCACTTCATCCTTTTTGTCCCTCTCTTCAAAGAGGATCCTAACCCTTTCATACATTTCATAAAAATCCTTCTTGTATGCTTCCTCTTATGAAATACCTTCAGTATCTCCAAGACCTGACATGATGGCTATGGATTCAAGCTCCGCTTCTGGTGCAACTTTTACCTCTTCAATATCAGCTAGAGATAAAACTTGAGGTGCTTCAAGTGTAGTTGTGAGTGAAAATTTGGGTGGAGATGGTGGCCTTGAGGCTCTCCCTCTTATGGTCCTAACCGTAGGACTAGCAACCAACTTCAAACTTGTAAGCATCACAAATTTGCAACCATTAAAACCCTACTTGCACAAAAACTCAAGAAAATCAAGAAAATAACATTTAAACCTTTGCTATGATACCACCTTGATCTGAATATGAATTTTAGTTTTGTTGTGCTAATTTCATCTTCATAATTATAAATAATTTGTTGATCACTTGCTTCATGTGCATAGGTTTATTGAGGTGTTTGTGATTGTTAAATGGGTAAATGTATTGAATTTTATGTTAAATTCATGAGCAAAAAAACATTAAAACATAATGTTGAACAATAGCAATAAAGTGTACATCAAACCTTCCAAATGATCCATTAACGCATTTTTTTGATGAAGGAATTCACCCCTCTTGGACTACATCTCCTTGGCCCAACTTCCATGGCTCGGGCCTCTGTATTAGCTCAAATGTGCAAAAATTGATATTTACATTCATCTACTTCTCCTGAAACCTGCTTCAATGTGTTCATAATGTCCAAATCATATAGAATAGACTCTTCTTCCTCCCAATTTGGTCGATTTTTGCAAAAGTTGTGACCTCCTCAATTCTGGCCTAGGAAACCCCACTAAATCTGGAGATAACTCCAGTTAGGGCCGCTAAAATTGGGGGCAGTGCCGAATTTGGGGGCTCTGCTAGTTTTTCCGCCCAATTAAACTAGAGTTTAATTAATTTTTCATTTGGATTAACTACGTTAAGCACGTTTACCATAATTTGCATTAAACATATGGATTTGCATGGTTTTAATTTTAGTTAAGGGTCAATAAACCCACACTTAAACATAAATATCACACATTAATATAGCGCTCCGCTCGCTGGTCGAACCATATGAAAATAAATGAATGTCGACAAAATATAGTTTTAAGTCTCATGTCATGGTCTGTTGGTATGGAGGGTGCATTGTGTGGGGGAGGTCATGGGCTCGAGCCCCAACCTCTGCCCTTACATAGTGTATAAATTTTTCACCATATGAATTAATCATAAGGTTTGAACCTGTTGAATCCTCGAAAATCGCTGCTACAACATTGGGGGATAACCACCCGGTCCGGACCTTAATACAGCTCCTTTTCCGTTTATGATAGTGGCTCCGACTGGTTTAACTAGGTCCAGTTACCTTTTCCCTATCTCTATTGGTTTATGATGTATCGTTAACCACCAATAGACAGGGATATCAGATCAATTCTTCTTGCTGATCAGGCAAGAGAATGACCCTTAAGCTGATTTGGGTTCAGCCAAACCACAACTAAGATTTTCCTCTTCAAGAAGAGGACTTAAAAGAATGTAAATTTAATCTAAATGCAAACTTATTCTATAATGCAAGCAAAAGAAACTAATCTAAATCCTATCTCAATTAGGTAGATATAAATCTATCCCAACTAAGAGCAAGATAATTAAGTAATTAGGATTAAAATATGTCTGGTTTTAAATTAATGTTAAGCTAACGAAGAAATTCAATTAGCTCACATTTGTGAGTACCAAAACACATTCTATTAAGACCATTTGACTAAAATAATAAATCAACAACACTCCGGAAGAAATTCACAAAAATGATATCGATTATCATATCAGTCAAACTAATAATTAAACGATAACATGTGAAAGAAATTCACAACACATTACTATTTAATAAATCAGTGTTATAAGACAAATTTCTGAGTAATGGTTACTCAGAAATCAGAGTTTAATTCATAAGAGCAGAGATACTTAACAATTTGAGACAAATTATCCATATCAACAGAAATGCCAAAACATGAATAAAATGAAACAACAATTTTATTAAAATAAAAATGAAACTGGTATTTGATACAGAAATGCCAAAAATACCAGTTAATTGAATTTGCTTCTCTGATCCTGGTCTCTAACAACACTTTACATTACTTGAATTTCTGCTTTCAAGACTAGAGCTGCAGAAATGCAAGCTCTGCCCATCATGCATAATTCAAGATATAAATAATAAACCCTCATTAATGTTCAAATCTGAAACTTTCTCTCCTCCCCATCTACAACTCTAAATTCCTATAACAGAAATGCTTTTAGAAGTCTCTAATTGCAGAGGAGAGCAACCTATTTTTACATTTTGCAATCTGCAATTTATAATCTTTCCAAAAGTATTTTTAGAAGAGAGTTTGTTGAAGAAAAATCTGCCCAATCCAATTTTAATTGCTCAAAAATTCCAATCTTTAATTTCTGGAGTCTTCTCATTGATTGAAATCTTTTTCCTCAATATCCCTTCTATTGTTTTTTCCTGCAAAAAGAAATTAAAATGAATTAAGATGCAACAATAAAATCCAAATATTATTTCTAACATTAAAACAAATCCAATCAAATTCTATTTAAATAAATAAAAAGGAAATTTGAGCTTTTTATTGATACTCATAACGATCTTAATTAACCAAGGATAATATTGATGCATGAATCTGCAATTAGAAGAGGCTGGGCAAATGAAAATGAAGAAAACAAAACTCAGAAAATAGATTTTATTTTTAGAAATTCGGAGCTTGATTTTCTGCCTGATTGTTTACCCAATAAATCATCAAATCTGTTAGTGAAACCTCCTCAAAAATGTTCTCCTTTATTTTATCTTTCCAATGATCCATCCTGGGCCTCATTTGGTCAAGTATAACTCAATCTATGAGCTTCCAAAGTTGATGAGTCAAATCTGGCATAAATCTGGAAATTCTATTTGCTGGGCTAAAAATCAGAATTTTTAGTTAGAAATTTAATCCTAAATTAGATTCTAATTATCTAATAATTAATTCTAAATTAATTATTAACTAACTAACAATTAGATCAGTTACAAAATTAAATTAATATACAAATGATTTGAAAAAGTTAATTTAAATACGATTAATATTATAGTTCAAATTATATTAAAATTATAATAAACATTATAATTATAATATAATTATTATAATATAAAAATATAAAAATTAATTTACAAACCATTGGAATCAATCCAAACCTAAAACCCATAAAACAAACCATTGAAATCAATCTAAACCCATTAATTCATCCACGTGAGATTATGGAGGGATATGGTGAGTGGAGTGTGAGGTGGAGATACGGGAGGCATAAGGGATGAAACAAAAAAAAAAGAAAAAAAAGAAACTTTATAAAAACAAATTTTAACACATCGCATATCGCAAGAACCTTGGATCAGGGTTTTTTAAATGTGCATGTTCTAAAAATTGCGATGGATCTAAAATTGCGATATGCGATGGATCTGAAATTGCAAAAGTGCGATCTTGCGATATTGCGATATTGCGATGGATCCAAAATTTCAAAATTGCGATCTTGTGATATTGCGATATTGCGATCTGCGACGAATCTGAAATTTGCGATCTGCGATCTGCGACGGATTCTGAAATTTGCGATCTGCGATCTGCGACGGATTCTAAAATTTGCAATCTGCGATCTACGACGGATTCTGAAATTTGCGATCCGCGATCTGCAACAGATTCTGAAATTTGCGATCTGCGATCTGCGACGAATCTGAAATTTGCGATCTGCGATCTGCGACGGATCCGAATTTTTTTTTTTTTTTTTAATAATATATATTTTTTAATATTAAGTTTTTCTAAACTACAGCTACTCTGAAAATAAATAAAAAGAATAAAAATAGCATTTTTAATCCAGACTTAGATAAATGATGAGACTTCAAAGGAGTACCATTTTTAAACCAGTTGACTAAATGAGGTAAAACAAGCGTCAATGAGAAGCTTATAAAAAATCAATTTTAACAAAGCAATCGAAACAAGAATCCAAAGAAAATGAAAAATTAACAATCGTGTAGGATAATCAAATAAAATAAAAATCTGAAAAGGCGTTTAGTCAAAAATTTATAGAAAGGGTCCCCATTATTTGAAGTGAAAAAGTCAAAAATGGGGGGGTTGTGTTTTACCACAACAGAACCTTATGACATATATAATATTTTCCACCCACATATAACTACATTTCAACCATGTTAAACCATCTTTGAAGTATGAAATTTGAATATTTCACCATATAATAAAAATTTGGACTTGACCATAGTTGGACTTTGGAAGGGAGCATGTGGCGGCCTCTAGGCTAGCCACTTGTCCTCATGCCATTTGTTCTTATCCCCAATCCAATTAGAATGCAATAAATCATCTACTTAGACAACTAACCAAAAATTGACACTTGGCCTTGTGTCATTTGGCGAAATTGAAGAAATATTCCAAGAATATCCTTTTTTGTTGATTGGGCTTCCATGTCACCATTATATCCTTTTCTACAAAAATTTTATTTGTTTAGGAAAATTAACAACACACTCTATCTTCCTCATTTGGAGTCATTTTTAGATCAAATAAATTGTGTCGGATTCCTAGCGACGAGCTCTTCATTTTTGTTCAGTTTCCATTCGATTTTGAGCACTTTTATTTTTGATCTTTAACATTGAGCACCTAATCATTTATGCATGGTATCAGAGCTAGATTCATAGTAGAGAAGAGATTTCAAAGTTTTCATTACAGGAGGTTTGAATTTGAATATCAGTGTTGCAGGTTTTCTCCAAGACTAAGAAGATGACTTTGAATGTACTCGAGCTCTAGTATTATTTGGAAGGAACCACAAATTTTGTGACATTGAAGATCTACATGGAGCCAGTATTGGATGAAAATGAGTTTCTATAATACATCAAGACATATGTAGCAAAAACCCAAGCATATGATGCCCAGAATATTTCTCAGTGGAATAAATATGTGGCCAAAGTGAGGAGAATCATATTGGAGGGAGTATGGGATCATATAGTCTTGAATCTCCACGGGAAGGATACTTTGTTCATGATGTGGAAAAAAATGGCAGGGTTGTTCCTGAACAATAGTGACCATAGGAAGCTAGAACGCAAGGACAAGATTCAAAGCATCAAGATGCAAAATAATGACACAATTCTTTAGTACCTAAGCAGGTTTAGATAGTTTCATGATGAAATTGGTGGGGTCGGATTTAATGTCCCTGAAGAAGACTTGGTAGCTCTAGCCCTTTTTTTCCTTCCCAAGAGATGGCATAGTTATAAATATTTGGTAAATGGTAGATAGAAACTACCAATTTAGGAGCGGTTATGGTCTAACCTAGTGCAAGAAGAAATAAGGTGGATTAACAAAGACAGGACTTCATCCAAGGCCGAGGATGATGAGAATTGTGCCTTGGATGGAAAGGAAAATAAATGGAAAGGTAATAAATCCCAATCCAAAGCAGAATATAGTCAAGGGGGAAAGAAGAAATACTTGTCTAGAATCAAGTTCTTTCATTGTCGTGAATTCGGGCACTATTCCATGCTATGTACACATATGAATACAACCAATAAGACCTCAGTAGGAGTGGCAAGTGAAGCTCTAGATTCAAAATTTGAGTATTTTACTCTCATTACATGCATGGAAAGCACAGTGATGGGAAGCGTGTGGTATCTCGACAGCAGTGCTTCGTTCCATATGAGGGGGAAAAAATATTTTTTCAGTAACTTGGAGGAGAAATACCTCTAAATGTACATCGATATGGGAGATGATGGAAGTTACAGCATGACCGAGATCAGCACCGTCACCTTTTAGAGGGAGTCATCCTCCCCTCCTAGGATCCAGGATGTGATGTTTGTATTGGGTCTAAAGAATCATTTGGCTTCAATCGTGGTATTGTAAGATCATGGCTATGATGTGATATTCGACAAAGGATGGTAATTCATTAGACACATTTCCACAAGAAAAGTGAAGCAGATCGAGGTTCAAGTGAAGAACTTCCTCTATAGGTTGGGTGTGGAAGAATGTGTTGCTTTGAGCACAAAGGCAGAGAAGTTGTACAACCAAGATTTCAGTGAATTATAGCACAGGAGACGTCCATTTGCATCATGGAGCTTTTCATATCATGCAGCATATCACCAGAGGCATCCCCAAAGGAGCACTAGAGCAAAAAATACATGCAAAGGGTGTACCCTGGGGAAGTACACAAAATACACCTTTAATGATTTGGATAGCAAGGTGCATGCAATCCTTGAAAGGATCCACTCTAATGTTTGTGGACCTTTCTCGATAGCCTCCACTTACAAGCATAGGTATTATGTTATATTTGTAGATGATTTCTCATGTAAGGGTTGGATTTTTTTCATGTTGAAGAAAGACCAGACATTATACAAGTTTTTTGAATTTAAAGCACTTATTGAGAAATAAACTAGCATAAAAGTAAGGCTCTCATGAGTAATATTGGTGGTGAGTGCATGTCAAATTAGTTTAAAAAAAATTGTGAAAAGGAAGGCATTCGATAGGAGTTGATAGCACCCCACAACCCACAAAAAAATGGGGTGGCTAAGAGGATGGGAGTAGCAATGGATATGTCACATGACTAGGCCATACCTCTACACTTGTGGGTTGAAGCATGCAACAGCATGGTCTATTTGTAGAATAGGTGTCCTCATTGAATTCTTGGGATGAGTACACCAGAAGAATATTTTTCAAGGAAGAAACCATATGTGTCACACTTCAGAATCTTTGGAGCATTAGTATATTTCAATGTCTCAAGGGAAACAAGGAAAAAGCTAGAGCCGACAATAGAGTTGGGCATATTTTTGTGGTAGACTAATACACCTCACAACTATCATGTGTACTTTCCATATCTCAGGATGAAATTTGTTCGTAGAGATGTGAATTTTGGTGAGGAAAAGGAAATGAAGTGTTCACTTGAGAGGGAGCTTCAGTTGCATGTAGATCAGGAGCTTTTGGCTCCAAAGGAACAACCTCAAGAAGTTGTGAAGCAGCCAAAAGAAAAGAAGCAAAGAGTGGAGACAACCACTCAAGCAGAGAAATTCAGACAAGGAAGGAAATGAACCAGGGAAGATTACAGATTATTGTAGGATTCTAGAGAGAATGTGGGAGCACCCACATCATAGCATAGGAAGAGGAGGTCACCGTATCGATACACTTGCTACATGGCTCTGATGATAGAGCTAGTAGAGACAGAACCATCCTCATTCGAGGAAGCAATAGAGAAGTCGATATGGTTTGGTGCTATGGTATAGGAATATGATTTTATTGTTAGAAATAATGTTTGGGAAGTGGTCCCAATACCTACAAACAAATCAGTGGTAGGTTCAAGATGGCTTTACAAGATAAATGATGCAGTCGATGGAAGCGTAGAGAAGCACAAGGCCATATTCGTGGCCAAGGGTTACTCTCGGGTTGAAGGGATTGACTATGAATAGACCTTTTCTCCTATTGTAACATCCTCTTCCCACATCTACCCAAGTAACTAGCCAACCGAGGTAAACATGTGACGAGAGGCTACTAATATGAGATTCAACCTCCTAGATGACCTTAAGGAAGTGGAACCGACGGAAACTTGACAAACAAACCTTACGCAACATCAAAACCACCTCTAGGAGGTAACCCAACCTCCCAGACCCATGAACCCTAAGGGGGAACTGATTTTTGACCCTTTTTAGCCTTAACCATGGGCATGTAAAGCAAAGGGAGTAGCTATAAGCCTATAGCCATGGACATGCCAAGGTAAGGCTGCGGCCGCGGCCCTAAAAATTCAGTTTTGTGCCTGCGACTCCAGGATTTGTGCCACCTTTTTAGCCCCAGGGCTCAGGTCATTGTCTGATCAGAGGCTCAGTATTTTATCTTAAAAATTAAAGTGCTTAGAATTGAATGAAATTAGAATGACACTGATTGGCCCGTCGCAAGGAATCCAACGCAATTATTCCAATGGAACTATGACAAGTGTCACTGCGGGATTCACCAGTTTGGTTTGTGAAGGTGAAATTTGTGCAATGACCTCCTAAGGTTGAATTTGGGTTATTGATATTATGTGTTGTAAATTCAGAAATATTTCAGCATGACGGTGTCAATGACAGCAAGAGAAGGTTGCAAGAATCAAGGAGAAAATTGAGTTTTTGTGAAAAGCTCCAAATGATGAAATTGGGAAAATTTCAATGGATAGAGAGTGGAAGGGTGAGGGAACAGTACCCTCATCCACATAATCAATAACCATATAGCTTTTGGGGTCCAAAAGGCTTCTAGTGGGGAGGAATGATCAGAGGCTCAGTAATTTTGCTCAAAAATTAAAGTGCTCAAAATTTAATGAAACTAGAACGACAGCAATCAGCCCGTCGCAAGGAATCCAACGCAACTCATTTAGTTGAAAACCAAGTTCGGATGAAGGAGTTATGATCTACTGATTAGTGTTTAGGATAGGGAAATTTTTATTAAAAGATTGCAGAGCAAGTATAGGCTGATGACATGGAAGTCCAATCAGCATTCAAGGAATATTCTTTAGTTTTATTCCAATGGGACGGTGACAAGTGTCACTGTGGGATTCTTTAGTTTTATTTGTGAAGATGAAATTTGTCCAATGATCTCCTAAAGTTGAATTTAGGTTATTGATATTATGTGCTGGAAATTTTTATTTTTTTAATTAATTAAAGTTATATATATATATATATATATATATATATATATTATCGTTTATTTAAATATACGGTGGCAGGTTTATACTATATGGTTTGTCATATTATTAAACTTGGAGTGGAATTGTATTAATACATGGCATGGCAATGGGTTAACGGTGGAGCAGTATATTTCGTTGGCTCAATAATCCAAAAGGTGTGGCCTTATTTAAGGCATTGCAAAGTTATGGGCGGAGGTCAAGGTTAGACCCCATGACCTCCCACACACGAACATGCTACTTTACCATTGGGAAAAAGGCTAGTCAATTGAAAATGGTTGCACCCACCATATATTTAAATGCGCACTATGTTCGATGGTGGGAATAGAGGGGCCAGCCCCTCACCATGAGACCGATCCCTTGTGATCGTGTCGAAGGCTAACACGCTTAGCACTAAACTGCACTTAATTAATAGTTAAATTCACTTATCCATCTATTAATGGTAGGATTAACTTGGTGGAGTATTTTGCGGAGTGCGCCAAATGTGGCGGCAGCCCCAGATTTAGTCGGAGTTAACTCTAGTTTTCCAGATTTAGAGAAATTGGAGGAAATTTTTTTTACCATAACTGAGTCAATTTTGACCAAATTGAGCTCAAAAAGAGTCATTCTTGGGATATTTTTATGTTTTGGAGCCATTGGAATAGGTTGCAGAGGCAGAGGATCTCATCTACACAGTTTTTTTTTTACTTGAAGATTTTTGAAGCCTAGGGCCGCCAGGAGGGAAGGTCATGCCCAAAGAATCTGGTAACCAAATTGAGTAAAAAAATAGTCGTTTCTGATATATTTAGACATTTTAAACTCATTGGAATAGTTTCCAAGAGAATTTGATGCATGTAAACAAAATTTTGAGCACAATTGAGCTAATATAGAGGCCCAAGCTATGAAGCTAGACCAACGAGATGTAGCCCAAGAGGGGTGAACTCCTTCATCAAAACTTTGTTTTAAAGGATCAATTGTCATGGTTTGCTGTTATTTATGTTGTTGTTTTTAAACTGTTTAAATTCATGCTTTATGCTTTCAAAAACACTCATAAAAATCAGTTTTAATTACCTCTTTGACACACAAAAGAAATAAGAGAACCTACACATCAAGCATAAGATCAGTAAATAAGTTTTATATCTGAAATTAAAATTAGCACAACAAAAATAACATTGAAATTCATATCATTGCCCATAATTCCATGAAACTTTAGGACAGGTTAAATAACTTTAAAACAAATGTATGGAAGAAATCACATCATTAGGAACTCATCTAGACCCCTCCCAGACATGACTGGAATTTCTTCAAACATGTCAAATACCATAGAGGTAGGATCAGGGTGAAGGATAATCCCTATCGTGTTGAGAGGGAGTGTTGAGATTCAACAATATGATGAGCTTAGTGAAAATTAAGCACCTTCACTAAGTGGGGCCCGCAGGATATTTTTAGGTGTATGTATATTTCTAGACATGGTAAGCATATTCTATAAGTTGCAGGATGTTATTTGTATATGGTTGGTCAAATGTGAAAAATAGATGAAATTCTATTTTTAGAATATTTTTTGAACTCTATTTATAGATCGTTAATCTAAAAATAGATGCATGTCGATTATTATTAGCCCTTAATAATAATCCAACAATAAATATCAACTTATCCTCTTGGAGCGCTTCATTTCAGTGAAAAGATTTGGAAAATTAGTGGGTTGAAGGAATTACGCAATTCCTAGGGTGGTTGGTGAATCATGCATGGAGGAATTAGTTAGAACTGAAGTGGCAGAGTTGTGACAGAGTTGGAAAAGTAGTTATGGCAGTTGTTATTTAGTTTCACTCAGTTAAGTGAGTTAAACTCAGTTGTGCCAGTTGTATCTAGTTTCTAACTGAAGATACACTAGTGAGAGTTTAGTGAATTAATTATTTAATTAATTCATAACTAATAACTCACTTGCAACTGAAAAAATACAATAGTTAACTACTTGCATGTCAGTTCCAGTGGAGACCCAGTGGAGAGATAGGTGAAAGGGTGAGACTGACTATCTGTTGTGACTATAGTGATGCATTCAATGCATCTGACACACATGGGAGATGCCAATGAGTATTTCGCAGTCAACGCAAGGCCAATTCGAATTCATTCAGGGGTCTTCTTCAGCAGGGATTGCACAGTGGAGGCAGGCTGTCAGGAGGCAAGAAATTGGTGCATAGATATGAAAATTTCTGCATGACAGTGTGTGAAGATTCTATATTGTACTGAGAGCTTGATGTACTAAGCTTTGTATGAGAATGTTACATTATTCCATTGATATACATAGTATATGATATTTGGGGTTTTTAGCTTTATGGTTTCCTGTTAAACAACTATGTTTATGTGCAATTGATTTTCTTCATATGTTTTGAAATTGGCGATTTAATTTCCGCAAAGAATTAAGTGTAAGGATTATGTATTTAACATGAGATTAATTTTTTAGATAAAGAGAATTTAGTAATACTATCAGTATTAATAAATTTCTACATGGTATCAGAGCAGTTTTAATCACTGGAGATTGCAATAGTGAAGAGGTGTTGAGTTTTGTACTGGTGGACAATTCAAATTTGCTGCAGAAATTTCTTGGTGCGACAGTTGAGTATTCATTGAAATGTCTTTCAATGGGTTGTGGTTGGAGTATGCCCTTGAGGGTAGCTTGAAATAAATATCCTGGAAGGACAGGATGGAGGCATTGCTTGAAGATAATGGACTAAAGGAGTTCATCGATAGCGATGTCCCTAAGCCTACTTCTAGCGATGCTGCATTACTTGACGCATGGCAAAAGAAGGTAGCGAAGACAAAAAGAATTATGTTGGAAGGTGTGAAAGACCATATTTTTTCAAGCCTTCATGGGAAAGCCACTCTATTTGCAATGTGAAAGGCTTTGACAGATCTTTTCCAAAGCAGAATCGATCATAACAAGTTGGCAATGAAAGATAAGCTCAGAAAAATCAAAATGGAGAAGGGCGATAGTATTCCAAAATATCTCATGAAGTTTTTCCAATGCAGGGATGAGCTGGGAAGTATGGGAATTACTATTGCGGATGATGACTTGGTGATATTGGCTCTCCTTGGGCTTCCGAAGAGTTGGCACAACTACAAAGACTCTTTCAATAGACGGGAGAAACTGTCGGATTGGGAGCGACTTTGGTCGGATCTTGTGCAAGAGGAGATAAGGCGGAATACCAGGGATGGCTCTTCATCAAAGAATGAAGATGAAGAGAATTGTGCTTTGGCTACCAAATCAAGGAAAAGGAAGAGGAAGAAATATCGTCCAAAATCTGAGGCTATAGGCAAGAAGCTGGATTTGTATAGGTGAAGTGTTTTCACTGTCACGAACATGGGCATCTCACCACTAACTGCCCACGGAAAAAGAAGAACAAGAAGGTTTCTGGAGTTGCAGCTGTAGAGGCCTTAGCCTCGCAATTTGAAATTTATTTCTCTTTGATCACATTCTTGGTTTCAAGCGCAATGGGATCGGTGTGGTATCTTGATAGTGGTGCTTCCTTCCATATGACGGGAGACAAGGATTTTTTTAGTGACTTGGAGGAGAAGGATATCCAAATGCATATAGAGATGGGCGATGATGGTAGATAGAGTGCGACCGGAATTGGAACCATTACCTTTGAGAGGGAGTCAAGTAAACTATTTATGTTGAAATATGTTATGCATGTTCCAGGTCTGAAGAAAAACTTGGTCTTGGTCGCAATGTTGGAGGACAAAGGTTATAACGTTGTTTTCAGTGAGGGAAAATCTTTCCTGGGACATTAAACAATGGTTCAAACCAAGAGGATAGGGATTTGAGTTAATAATATCTACAAGCTAGAGGTAGATGGTTGTGCCGCAATGATGGTAAAAGTGGAAGAAGTGGTGAGCCGAGATGAGGGCGAATTATGGCACAGGAGATTGTTCCATCTTCACCATGGCACCTTGAATATTTTGCAGTATATTTCTACTGGACTTCCCAAGGGTACTCTTGCACAGTTAGATCAGTGCAAGGGATGTACTATGGGTAAGTTTGTGAAGACCACCTTTTATGAGAAGGAGAACCGTGCTTCGGTGATCCTGGAGAGAATTCACACAGACGTGTGTCGACCTTTCTCGGTTGCTTCAACATAAAAACATAGGTATTATGTTATTTTTGTTGATGACTATTCTCGTAGATGCTGGATCTTCTTCATGCAGAAGAAGAGCGAAACATTCTCAAAGTTTTGTGAGTTTAAAGCATTGGTGGAGAAGGAGTCGGGGAAGCAAGTGAAGGCTTTGCGGAGCTATAATAGTGGTGAATATATCTCGAAATGAATTCAAATACTTTTGTAGCAAAGAAGGAATTCGAAGAGAACTCATAGCACCTCATAACTCACAGCAGAATGGGGTTGCGGAGAGGAAGAACAAAACGATCGTGGGTGCTGCATGAGCTATGCTTGAGAGGGAGCTACACTTGCATACAGAGGAGGAGCTACTTGCTCCCAAAGATGAGCCTCTAGATGTGGATCAGCCATAGGAGGAGATTCATGGAGTGGAGGAGTCCACTAATGTAGAACCAAACATCAGAATAGGCAGAAATCTTACCACAGAAGCTAAGAGACTGAAGCTTGATGCAGAACAGAATGTAGGAGTACCTACATCACAGCGCAGATAGAGACAGTCACTTGACATATTTACTAGATACATGGCTCTTATGAACAAGTGCATCATGACAGAGCCATCTTCTTTTGAATTAGCAGCATAGGAGCCCACATGGGTAGATGCCATGGTGGACGAGTATGACTCCATTGTCATAAACAGTGCTAAGGAAATTGTTCCAAGGCCAGTGGGTAAATCAGTGGTAGCTTCAAGATGGATCTACAAGGTAAAGCAAGATGCTAATGGGAGCATCGATAAGGAAAATTTTTTTCCTGAGGATTCCCACAGATCGAGGGGATTGATTATGAAGAAACCTTTGTACCTGTCGCAGGGTATTCTTCCATAAGGACCATCCTTTCTCTCTCAGCACAGATGGGTTGGCACATTCATCAGATGGATGTGAATACTGCATTCCTTAATGGGATCATTGAGGAAGAGGTGTACATATAGTAGCCTGAAGGATTTGCGATTTTCAGTAGTGAGTCGCATGTGTGCAGACTCAAAATAGTGATGTATGGGTTGAAGCAAGCACCACGTGCTTGGTACACATGGATCGACATCTATTCACCGGAATTGGCTTCACCAAGAGTGAGGCGGATGCAAACTTGTACCAAATTGTGGTGGAGGGTAAGATTTTAATCATTTTTCTTTATGTTGGTTATTTAATACTAACGGGTGATGAGCATTTGATACACTCATGCAAGGCAGATCTTGCAAAGGAGTTTGAGATGAAGGATTTGGGCCTCCTTCATTATTTCCTTGGATTGGAAATATGTCAGCGAGAATGTGAACTATTTATGTCTCAAGGAAACTATGCTCAGGAGATAATTGGTAAGTTTCACATGGAGGACTGCAAGCCCATGGATACTCCTCTTCCAGGAAATTGGAGGAAAGAGGATGCTACATCGGCAGAGGTAGTAGATGTCAATGTTTATCGATAGTTGGTGGGTTTGCTCATGTATTTAGTTAATACAAGATCAGACATATGCTAGGCGGTAAACCAGCTTAGTAAAGTGATGGTTAAGCCTACCAAGCTCTTTTGGAAGGTAGGCAAGCATGTCCTAAGGTATCTCAGGGGCACATCTGAGTATGGCTTATGGTACAGATAGATGGATGAGGTGAAGTTGCATGGCTTCACGGATGCAAATTGGGCAGGTAGCCCAACGGATAGAAAGAGCACATCAGGAGGGGTTTTTAGTATCGTATCTATAGAATTTTCTTGGTACAGTAGGAAACAAAGATCCGTGGCACTCATTTCAGCGGAAGCAGAATACACGGCAGTAAGTCAAATTGCATGTGAGGCTATCTAGATGAGGAAGATCCTGGTCGGTTTGTTCGGTTCTCATTTAGATCCTACATTGATACATTGTGATAATCAGAATTTCATTAAACTCTTGATTAATCCTGTGTTTCATGATAGATCTAAGCATATAGATATCCGGTATCATCATATCAGACATTGTGTGCAGCGGAAGATCATGTTGCTTCAGTACATTCCTACAGAAGATCAGGATGTAGATATTCTAACGAAGGTGCTTAGCAGGAGAAAATTTGAATACCATAGAGGCAGGATTGGGGTGAAGGATAATCCCTATCTTGTTGAGAGGGAGTGTTGAGATTCAACAAGATGATGAGCTTAGTGAAAATTAAGCACCTTCACTAAGTGGGGCTCATAGGCTATTTTTAGGTGTATTTATATTTTTAGACATGGTGAGCATATTCTATAAGTTGCAGGATGCTATTTGTAGATGGTTGGTCAAATGTGAAAAATAGATGAAATTCTATTTTTAGAATACTGGGCAAAGTCTATTTATATATCGTTAATCTAAAAATAGATGCATGTCGATTATTATTAGCCCTTAATAATAATCTGACAATAAATATCAACTTATTCTCTTGGAGCACTTTATTTTAGTGAACAGATTTGGAAAATAAATGGGCTGAATGAATTACACAATTCCTAGGGTGGTTGGTGACTCATGCATGGAGGACTCGGTTAGAATTGAAGTGGCAGAGTTGTGACAGAATTGGAAGAGTAGTTATGGGAGTTGTTATTTAGTTTAACTTAGTTAATTGAGTTAAACTCAGTTGTGCTATTTGTATCTAGTTTCTACCTGAAGATACACTAGTGAGAGTTTAGTGAATTAATTATTTAATTAATTCATAACTAATAACTCACTTTCAACTGAACAAATACAGTAGTTAACTACTTTCATGTGAGTTCTAGTGGAGACCCAGTGGAGAGATAGGTGAAAGGTTGAGATGGACTATCTATTGTGACTATAGTGATGCATTCAATGCATCTGACACACATGGTAGATGCCAATGAGGATTTTTCAGTCAAGGCAAGGCCAATTCGAATTCATTCACGGGTCTTCTTTAGCAGGGATTACACAGTGGAAGCAGGCTATCAGGAGGCAAGAAATTGGTGCATAGATATGAAAATTTCTGCATGACAGTGTGTGACGATTCTATATTGCACTGAGAGCTTGATGTACTAAGCTTTTTATGAGAATGTTACATCATTCCATTGATATACATAGTATATGATAGTCTGTGTTTTTATCTTTAAGCTTTCCCATTAAACAACTGTGTCTATGTGCGATTTATTTTCTTCATATGTTTTACAATTGGCGATTTAACTTCCGTAAAGAATTAAGTGTAAGGATTATGTATTTAACATAAGATTAATTTCTTAGATCAGGAGAATCTGGTAATACTATCAGTAATAATAAATTTCTACAGTTATTACCCCTTCAAGGTAATCTTCTTCTAGAATTAACTCTCACAATATCAGCAACACAACATATCTCCTACTGAGATGACATTCTTTCACTAGTGAGAGCTATAAGCCCCTCACATACACCCTTAAATTCCACACTGAAGAATACAATAAACCACTTCTTGAATATATAAGTCAAACCAAAGTTGAACCATGTTGGTCACAGCTACTGCAAAAAGAAATTTGGAATTGGGAAAACCCCTACAAGGTATCCTCCATGCTCAAAAGCTTCCAAAACTACTTCAAAAATATGATTGACCCATACACCTTACTTTTCAAACCTGCAATATGACCCTGAATATGTGCTCAAATCATTAAAAAGAGGCTACCAATGGATTCACATCATCCAAAAACCCCTAAGTAGCCTCTTTTGGATCTTCAATTCGACTTCAGGTGAAGCCGCATATGACCTCCTCTTCTGGTGGTCGTGGGCATATTTAATATTCAAGCTTGAAAAATCACTTCCATAAGTGATCCTTTGCCTCTAAAACTTGCACCAATGAGTCAAGAATGCTTGAAAATTCCCACCTAGCCTCTTCCTGTGCTCAATTTGGTCAAAAATTTCCCAAGTTATGACTTCTTCCAGTTTCTCCTAGGAAAACTCCGCTAAATTTGGTAAACTAGAGTTAATTGGGGTTAAAATGGCACTTTCCTTGAATTTTGAGGTCCACCAATTAGTGCGCAATTAACTTTTAATTGGAGTTAACATGCTAATTAAGCACGCTTAACACGTTGACTCCGTACTTATCTGAATCTGCATTAAAGTTATGGATTAGCACTAATAAATATGATTATGGGTAATAATCATGGTTTAAATGTTTAAACCTACACTTATGGTTTTCTCCCACCAGTGGTTATGGCTGGTGGTCCCGTGGACTGGGGCTCACCCCTCTTTACCCCTACCTTAACACATTAGTTAACATAAATATAAACAAACGGCTATGTATTGTAAGGACTTCTGGTAAGTGAGATGGTATTGTGTGCACGTAGTGTGGGGGAGGTCGCAGGGTCGAACCTGACCTCTACCCAGCCTTTGATATTTAAATTTTGCACCATTATATAATCCAACAGGGGGGCACATGGCTGCCCCAGGCTACACCATGTGTCCTCACCTGGTTATTCAGTCAACCTCCAATAAAATGACAACAACGAACCAAAATTTCAACCAACCACCCTCTGACACTTGTCAGCACCTCATTCAACTAGGGAAAAATTCAAATTGACCAAAATGTGACCTTGCACAGTCAGCTGCCACATCATTAGTATGAACTATTGACTAGGCAATTTTCTATCATTTTTTTTTTAAATTTACATGTTTGAGAAAATGGATAGCAGGCTCTAACTTTCATATACGTAGTTGATTTTTGATGAAACAGAGTGTGCCAGAATCATGGCAATGAGACCTATCCAGTCGTTTAGGTTTTGAGTGATTCTGAGAATTTTGATTTTTGAGCTTAAATTTGAGCTCCTAATCATATCTCCCCTAAAATACTTTTGGTATCCAAAATTTCATTTTCATATGTTTATAAATTGAAGTTACAGCTCATTCATTCTTCTAAACTCGACCCAATCGAAGTTTTAAGTGCCCTGACGGCTCATTTTCATGGTAAAATTGAACTATAACTTGACCAAAGGTTTCAAGTAGGTTGTTCTTCTTGACTTGTCCATGTCACTATGACCATGCATAACAAGATCCTTCCCAAGAATAATTCAATGGTGATTAGCTACAAAATCCCTTACCGAGGATAAAATCCAAAAGACTTTGACATAAACCAAGACAAGTTGCATGTAATATCTCGAAAGGCAGAATGTAGTAATACTAAAACACAATATAAGAACTGCAACTAAGTAAACAATAAATCTAAAGACAACATCAGGATATATAGATAAACTGAGCCTTTTTATTATATGGAGAGGATTCAGTTACACAATGTACAAAATATGAGTGGATCTAACCAAAGAGATGGCCTAGAATCACACTACAATGATGCTACAACTAGCACTGCATAATTGGTGATCTTACAGGAAGAAATAATGTGTTTTCCCTTCTGCTACTGATATACATGAAACTTCTACAAAATGAAATTCATATCTAGGGAGCTCATGAGATCTAATGATGCCAAGATTCAAGATCTGGCTAATGTGATGGGAACCCAAGATAACCCAGAAAGGATTTTCCAGATATACAAATTTGGAAAATCACCTTCCTAGGATTTGATCCTTTAACTATTGGGTTATACAGATATGAAGCTAGATATGATCCTAAGATGGTTGCAATAGGTTATACAACCATATCTAAGCTTTGAGGGTTGGTCCCTTCTTCAAATCTACAAGCTAGGAGCTTGAGATCTTGCCTCCTCTTCTTCCTCCTTCAAGTTGTAGCAACTGAATATGCAGCTACTACAAAAAATACATTTTACAAGAGGTATAGGCTCTATTCCTATTTAAATGTGATGGAATAACCTCCAGGCTGATGGAAATGGTGAAGGAAAGGTGAGGGGATGATCCCTCATAAGATTACTAGCTGAAATACTAGCAACTTCCTTCCTCCTTTGGATCTGCAATGATGGACTGCACAATCCTTGATGGGACTGTTGCTGATAGGAGGCAAATAATGTTTGGCCTGATTCTAGATCTGAAATGAAGCCCTAGGAATGCTAATCTTCAAGCCCAAGGTGATAGGAATAATCCTACACTGGTACTCCAGATGAAATACTGAAGACAACCTCCACCTCCAAAATGATCTTCAGAAATTGTGTAATTCCTAAATCTAGATGTTCTGCAAATGATGGAAAAGATATGTGGCACCAATGCCTGATGTAGAATGAAGTAAAACCCTCTTCCAATAGCTAATCAATGAAAGAGGAGGGATTCCCGACCAGTAACACCCTGTGCTAAAAAACACTTGCAATCTTAGCTAAACAGCCAAAGAAAACATGGAATGTCACATGAAAATTCCAGATCTAAACAGACCTCAACATCTATATTCAATATCTTGCCTTCATTGTTTCCTTCATCTCCTCTATATAGTTTATGAGCCTTCCCATGCCTTGGCTCACCTCTAAATTGCGTTGTGCATGTGGAAATAATCCTCCATGTTTGATTGCGTTGTCTCTCCAAGTCTTCCATCATGTCTAGATGCAATGTAGACCCTCTCCATCATGTGTGCATTAATTGCACCACTTCCTCCATCACTTCATCATGAAAGCTCTATGATATTTCACTAGATGCCTTCCATGATCTCATTTGACTACTTCAACTTCCATGATCTATCTCATTAATGAGACATGATCTCCAATCCATTCACATTAGTAGTTGATCCACTACCCCATTATGTAGATCTAGGCTTAATTAATCCACATTCACACATAAAAAGTGGATATTTATTCATCTTGAGTATTATGGGTCCCTCCACCCTTTTATTTACTTAATTCATTAAGAAAATTAAGAACTCTAATATTCCAAATGTCATGTGAAAATTTGGGAATATTATAGTCCTCCCCGGAAAAATGTTGCTTGACCTCAAGAAATTGCAAAAGTAGATGAAAAAAACATCCATTTCCCTCCAAATGGCATCCACATAAATAAGGCCTCCTCCATTTGCTACAATGTGTCATGCATGTTTGGTTCCAAATTTGTCTCTCAAAAATGCATATAATGACCTCCAATTGTATGGTTAGATGTCCTCCTTCTAGCATGAAGTACCAAGTATCAACCATATGATGTCCCACATCATCATCAATACATGAGATACATAAAATATAGTGGTTCCTCCCAGAAAGGGAAAGCTCCATCTCACAATACATCTCTTCATCCCATGTTTCATGAAGTACTTTGAGCATTGCCATGCCCTCACCTTTATCCCTATTGGCCTTGTTGGGTCCAAGCATCACTCCAACATTATGAAAAAGAATAAATAGATACATATGGGTAGACCAAAGTTTCAAACCATATTCTCCCAATAGTAGCCACCAGAGTAGGGCCTCTTGCTTCCATCCTCCATCTCCTCTATGTAAGATGGACAAGCCAAACTCCCCCAAAAGCAACCAAATAAACAAGAGATCGTGTTGCCTCTTCACATAATCATGTGAATCATGGAGTAACAACAACACACTAAAGGACATATAGAATTCCATACAACCCCAATACAATCAAACTCCATTATCACACATCATGAGAGTACTATTCCATATTACAAACAATACAAATCACATAAACATGGGAGATGTCATGTGATGGCCAAACTCTCTTAAGGACAACCCAAATGAACATGCCTTTCTTTGCTGCATACTATCATTGATACACAAGGCATGAGACAAGAAAATATGAGCCTTTGGGTAGTAACCATACTCACCCAAGAGCGGCCATGCCTACTTCTTCATTACATGAGTATTTTTCAAGGCATGGATCAAAGAAATAGCAGCCTTTGGGTAGTAACCAAACTCACCCAAGAGAAACCAACGTAACCAATATTCTTGTTGGCCCATGTTATATATTTGCAAGTGGTCATGCAACCCCTTGCTTATCATTCTCAACCACTCATCCCAATGTAGATGATGAATGATGTACTGCATAAACATGGTATCCTCCCTTTGTAGAATACCATCCTCCCCAAACTGATGAAGAACCTTACACTCCATAAAATGTTGAAGTGCACCTCCAATGAGATCTCTTAATGAGACCTTCTTCTCATTCATGTCCTTCCAAAACCAATGAGGTTCTGGATCTACTACAGGTAGAAGTCTCTCTTTGAGCTGTGAAATTCTCATTGAGAAAGTGTCATTAAGAAAGGAGAAAATATTTCTCATCTCAAGATGTCTACCATTTATCATCTTAACATATATTGCTTCATGAGTGAAGCTACCTTCAAAATTCTCCAAGAATAATGGGGCTCCTTCATTATCAATGCTACTAAGTGACAACGTTGTAGATCATGATGGTAATACATATGCTATCTCAAAGCAAGGCACAATGTCGATCTCATAACCAGTCATTGCGCATAGGATTATGCTCATCCAATTTTCTGAAACTCTACACTTCAACTCAAAGGGTTGAATGTACTCCATCAATGATAAACTGGGATAGATTTTCATCTCCTCCTTGATCAAATCAAGGTTCCTTTTCCCTGTGATATGTTGCTACTTCAAATCATCATTTTGTTTTAACCCTTGGTTATGCATTGGCCCTAATGCCATGTCCTCATAATTTTCAATAAGATCTACTGAAAAATATGTGATGAAAGTTTATGCATAGCTTGGATCAACTGATGTGTGGGAACCTCTTGCCAGAACACAAGGCTTCCTACAACCGGAACAATGGTGTCTCCAACTATTGGTAAGAGAGATGGTTGCTCTTCTACCAATGTACCAGTGTTGGAATCTTCCTCCTCTTCCTCATGCATCTCCTGAATCATGAATGGGACTCTATGTGTTAATAGCTCAAGACTATCTTGTGAATTTACAAGTATATTCTCTATATGTAAGTACTTCTGCAGCTGGTGGTGAATGTACTGACTCCTTGTCCAGAGTGAAAAGATTGACATCCTCCTTTTTCTCCTTATGAAATGTCTCTTTGTGGCCCATCTATGTTTTCTTCATATCAAACTTCTTCCTCAACTTGTGAAATAAATCTGAATATTTAGTCACCTTTGCATGCTCTTTGTGACTAAAACACCAATCATTGGCTTCACCTACAAGATGAAATGTTGCAATTTGGATAGCATCTTTTTCAGTCAGAGGATGTAGCATGAAAAATATATCTAACTCTTTCCTCCAAGCTTTAACAATGCTTGAGGAAGTCCATCAAATGTAGGCAAACAAAATCTATTGTGCCTCTTTCTTCTATTGATGTTATAAGATCTTCTTTCTTCTTTGAGTTCAAAGAATTCTTGGAGAGTTAGACTCTCTTTGAAGGCTCTAGACTGTGCTTTTTACTCTTCAAGATAAAAATTGATAGTCTCATGAGTCTCAGGTTTTCTTATTTATTCTTTGTTATATCCTTCACCTTCTTCAAAGAAAGTGGGCATGGTAGATCTATGAGGAAATCTATGATTCTCCGGTCTTCTTTTCTGCTGATAGGAAGTGCTTGGACCTTCCTCATCAAATCTTCTTCTTGGATACTCTTTTTACCTTTCTCTCTTCATTTTTTTGACCTCTTTGGAGGGATCTTGCATGGATCTATAAATAGGAGTGGAAAAACTACAATCCTCCTTCATGATAGATCTCATCTATCTGCTTCTTATTTTGATGCAAAAGATGAAGTGTCCACAAGCTGTGCCAAAGATCATGCTCTAATACCACTGTAATATCCCAAAAGGGAGAATGCAGTAATACTGAAACACAATATAAGAACTGCAACTAAGTAAACAATAAATCTAAAGACAACATCAGAATATATAGAGAATTTTAGCCTTTTTATTATATGGAGAGGATTCAGTTACACAATGTACAAAAGATGAGTGGATCTAGACAAAGAGATGGCCTAGAATCACACTGCAATGATGCTACAGCTAGCACTGCGTAACTGGTGAGATTACAAGAAGAAATACTGCATTGTCTCTTCTGCTGCTGATATACATGAAACTACTGCAAAATTAAATTCATATCTAGGGAGCTCGGGAGCTCTAATGATGCCAAGATTCAAGATCTAGCCAATGTGATGGGAACCCAAGATAACCCAAAAAGGATTTTCCAGATCTACAACTTTTGAAAATCACCCTCCTAGGGTTTGATCCTTTGACTGTTGGGTTATAAAGATCTAAAGCTACATCTGATCCAAATATGGCTGCAATAGGTTATAAAACTAGATCTGAGCTTTGAGGGTTGGTCCCTCCTTCAGATCTACAAGCTAGGAGCTTGATATCTTGCCTCCTCTTCTTCCTCCTTCAATTTGCAGCAACTGAATATGCAGTTGCTATAGAAACTACATTGTACAAGAGGGATAGGATCCATTCCTTCTGAAATGTGCTTCAATAACATTCAGGCTGATGGAAATGGTGAAGGCAAGGTGAGGGGATGATCCCTCACAGGATTACTAGCTGAAATACTAGAAACTTCCTTCCTCCTTTGGATTTGCAATGATGGACTGCGCAATCCTTGATGGGACTGCTGCTGATAGGAGGTCGATAATTTTTGGCCTAGTGCCAGATCTGAAATGAAGCCCTAGGAATGCTAATCTTCAAGCCCAAGTTGATAGGAATAATACTACACTGTTTCTCCAGCTGAAATACTGAAGACAACCTCCTCCTCCAAAATTATCTTTAGAAATTGTGTAATTCCTTAATGTAGATGTTCTGCAAATGATGGAAAATATATGTCGCACCAATGCCTGATGTAGAATGAAGTAAAACCCTCTTCCAAGAGCTACTCAATGAAAGAGGAGGGATTCCTGACCAGGAACACCCTGTGCTAAATAGCACTTGCAATCTTAGCTAAACAACCAAAGAAAGCATGGAATGTCACATGAAAATTCCATATCTAAATAGACCTCAACATCTATATTCAATAGCTTGCCTTCATTGTTGCCTTCATCTCCTTTATATAGTTTATGATCCTTCCCATGTCATGGCTCACCTCTAAATTGCGATGTGCAAGTGGACATAATCCTCCATGTTTGATTGCGCTGTCTCTCCAAGTCCTCCATCATGTCTAGATGCAATTTACACCCTCTCCATCGTGTGTGCATTAATTGCACCACTTCCTCCATCACTTCATCATGAATGCTCTATGATATTTCATTAGATGCATTCCATTATCTCAGTTGACTGCTTCAACCTCCATGATCTATCTCATTAATGAGACATGATCTCCAATCCATTCACATTAGTAGTTTCTCCACTACCCCATTATGTATATCTAGGCTTAATTAATCCACATTCACACATAAAAAGTGGATATTTATTCATCTTGAGGATTATGGGTCCCTCCACCCTTTTATTTACTTAATTCATTAAGAAAATTAAGAACTCTAATATTCCAAATGTCATGTGAAAATTTGGGAATATTACATTGTACATGGTGAATACTTGTAGAAATTGAGTGTTGAACACATTTGTACATACAAAATA
Source organism: Pinus albicaulis (assembly GCA_034641835.2). NCBI lineage: Eukaryota > Viridiplantae > Streptophyta > Pinopsida > Pinales > Pinaceae > Pinus > Pinus albicaulis. The sequence continues at coordinate 538,564,923 of CM076577.1, forward strand.
CTCTACCACTACTCATACAATAGTTTTCAAAATGCTTTTTGACACAATCAAAGAGAAATTCATTTTACAACATGGAGAACTTGACACCCAAATTTTCCATTTCCATTGACTAACAACCAAGCCAAACTACCATAAACATGTTAAATAAAAAATTGTTGAATGTAAGTGATTTATTCATGAATTATCCCTTTTACAAATTACCCACTATGGGGATATGCAACTAGTGCAAACAAAGAATTACAATCTTCAACTGGAAAAATACTCTAAACAATTCCTACCCAACATGGTAACTAAACCCTCTGTTTGAACTTTTCCTTCTTTTGAATTTTCTTCATGGATGGTTGCTTCTTACGCCACTTTGGATTTTTTCACTTCCTCTTTCGGTGCTTGCATGACTTGCTTTCCCTTACCAGGATGAAGTTGTGGCAACAATTTCCAACATTTCTCGATCCAATGCCCACTGATACTGCAGTGAGTGAAAAATTTCCTTTGAGCTCTTCTTATCTCAAATGCCTTTTTCTTTGATTGATTTTTCCTCTTCTTGTTCTCAATCTCAAGAGACATAAACATATTCTTGATGATGGATTTTATTTTGTCGCACTCATCTACACAATGCTGAGAATAAATGCAAAAAGTGCATGAGGCATTCTCCTCAACATGTCACTCAAATCAGCAGTTTGTTTTCCTTTAGGAGAAGCATTTGAATGAATGTTACGAATATACCTTTTCATGGTGTCCTTTTTCTTAAGATTCCTAGATGATGAACTTTCATGACAAGAAGAACTTAAATTAGCTTCTTCTTCAACTTTTTCATCTCTCTCTGGAGATACCTTCAAGTATCTTTTGTATTTGGAGAACCAAGCAGGTATTAGTTCTGGATGCAAATTCTAACACCTTGTCTTCTCATGTCCTCTTTTGTGACAGAAGGTACATGATACACAATAGCTATCATCAGAATACCATTCTTCTGGTGCAATGTAATCCAAGCCTTCATACTTAGGTATCTATTTTACCTCTATTGGGTTCTTGATGCCTTGTTGATTTTCACCAAGACCTAAGCCTTCCTTGTAACCCATCTTTTCCAAGAGCTTAGACCAAATGCCTCGGTTGTGTCATTCAAAGGATGAAAAATCATTTACATTAAAAAATGCATGTAAATATGGAGCATATTCATGCTCACCATTTCTCTCATCTCTTTACTAAGGCACAAATATGGTTTCATACTCCTTTCTTATTCTGAAGGTGTCCTCTTGGACTCTTTTGTTCTCTTCTTTAAACTCCTTAACATGAGGTGTTGATTGAACCTCATCCTCCACATCATGTGGACAAAAGGCACAAACATGTCCATCTTCCATCTTGGAACTACTTTCTACATTATCATTCTTCATCAAAGTTGTATAAAAATATGAATTTTGTGGAGAAGATGGTGGTTTATCACCATTCTTTTTACCTTCTTCCTTTTTTGGAGAACCTTCTACTCTTGAAGATATAGAGCCTTCACCTTGCATTTGTGAGTTCCTTTCTTCATATAGGACCTTCACCATCTCTGACATGTCCCAAAAATACTTTTTGAAGCTTTCATTTTTTTTCAAGCTTGTATGCTCTCCTCCTTGAGACATGCTTACTAAAGCCTCATAAATATCTGGAGGTGAAAATTGAGGTGGAGCTTGCGGCAACTATGGCCTCCTTCTCCTTATTCCAACTTGGCAATCTGCACCAACAAGCTTTCCTTCTCCTCTCTGGAGCTTTAACCTTATAAGCATTTTCACCCTGCAAATAGTCAAACCCTCTTGGCACAAGAAACACTAGCTAACAATAAACCTATAGCTCTGATACCAACTTGATCTGAATGGAGGTCTATTAGTGAATTCTATGCTAAGTACCTCTTTCATATTTTAAACATGCTTGCCTCTTTTGTGCATAAATTTGAGCTCAACAACAGATTACTTCAATGGTTTCTTTTAAGGGTCTTTCAACAACGTAATTCCATGAACAAATTTTAAAGCATGAAATCATCAAACACTTGAAAATAAATATGCATCAAAGCACAAGACAAAATCCAATGATGAAGGATTTCACTCCTCCTGGGCTACATATCCTGACTTTTCAACATGACTAGACCACTCTTGTATTCGGTATCAAAAGTACATATCATTTTTCTTCCAATAACATGTGGTTATTACCCCTTCAAGGTAATTGTTTGTGCTCAACCTAGTGTTCCTAAATTGAGTTCATTAATTGTCAACCAGGGTTGGTAAACTGCTGAAGTGTGGTGTACTATATGTGCCTAGGTATTTGTTTCTCACTACGTTGTGTTTAGTGTTTTCTGATGTTTTTGCTTTTATGGTTTTATGTTTGAAAAGGGAAGGAACTAAATGCTGGTGAAAAGAAGCTATTGGCCTAAACTATGGATGGCAAATAACAAATAAAAATACTAAAACAGAACAAAGCCTAAACTATGGCTAGAAAACAACAAATGCAAAGCTTGATAATGACTTCAAGGAAATAAATCACAACATGAGCTTAAACTTAGCCAATTAATTCATTAAATATGTGTTGGAAGAGCTTGGGAAATGGATAAGTTAAGTGTAAATGAAGTTCTCCTAACTAAACAATCAAAAAATCAACTTACAATGTTACAACATCTCATCCATGATTAAAGGTTTATTTGAATATATCTGGAAAAGAACATTTGTAGCATAATAATATTTCTACTCTAAACTAGCTTCTAATTCTATTCTGCAACTCAATTTAACACCACTAGGCCTCACTCAGAAGTTATAGATTTCCTTTTTAGAATAGTCTTTGAGAAAAGGCTTGTTTGTGAAATGGTAAAAAGGTTGCAAAATACTCCAGGTCTTAGACTGATACTAACTTCTGTCCAAATTATTATATATTAATATGAGGTTGGAACAAAAGAAGTTTTGTAAATAATGAAGACCATGGTATTTAAATTTAACAACTAATACAATTTAAAAATGCAATGGATAACAACTAAACTGGAGTGCTAATACAGTGAGCTAATACTAAACTAGAGTGCTACTAGTCTACTTGAAGTACAGTGAACAGTGTTAAATTACAATGCCATTATCAAACTTGAATTGTAGTGACAAAGCTGAACTAAATGCATTCTACCTTTGGAGTGCTATAACTAAATTAACATGCAACTAACCTAAGGAATTCTACAGCCCATCTCGTTCAGTATGAATGATATTTTGGAAGAGTTTGTGAAAACAAGTATGGTTGTATTATTCAACACAATTAAACATAAACATAAGACTGAAAGCAAATACAACTAGAATCTCAAAAACCACAGCTAGTTCTTATTCGTTTTTAATGATATTTTGGAAGAGTTTGTAAGAGTAAGACCAACTGTGACACTTAGTTTAAACAAGCAACTAAAACCTACAATACCACAGTTATGCCTTATGCATCATGATGATATTTTGGAAGAGCTTATTAGAGTAATTCCAACTGTGATAATTAACGAAAGGAAATGCAACTAAAACCTACAATACCACAGCTATGCCTTATTCATCGTAATGATATTTTGGAAGAGCTTATTAGAGTAACTCTAGCTGTGATAATTAATGTAAACAAGTATGAACATAAACTTCAGAAACTTGCCTAAACTAGAAATAAAAACGAGACTAAAATACTTATCTATCGTATAAACAAGGCTGCTCAGGAGGCAGGGGCCCTCTACCACCAGAGTAGCATGAAATATACTTCAAGATTGATTCAACGCTTTCAAGGAAATGCTGCTTCTTTCATTAAAGAGAAATTACTTCAAAACAGAGTGTTTTCAGACTTCTGAAATCTAGCAATCAACCATAAAAATCTAACCTTGTCCATCGGTTTCCCGAGCATATTTATAACAAAATTACATAACCGTATCTGAGATAACATAGGAATAATTGTCTTTCCTAATAAAAACCAAACTAGGACTTTGATGATGGTCACGTAATAGAATTAAGGACATCTGGACTGTCTTTATCCTGTTAGGAGTCTACCTCCTAGTTTGAGTTCCCACATGCTTAACCACCTACAAGATTCCGTTCAAACTTCGTGGAGAGAAACAAACGATGAGGGCATGATGTGGAATACACCCATATGTGTTTTTCTCCAAGATGACACCTGGAACCTGCGTAGAAATGAAGCCGGCTGCAGAATTGGCAACTAGCTACAGAATGTCTGCATTCTGTAGCTAGATTTAGTTCAAAAAGTACTACAATGACAAAATCATAAAAACATAGCAAGTTAGTCATGATATGCATTCTTAAAGCAATTTTGACTAATTCTATTGATCATTTAAGCCTGATATTAACAATGAACAAAAGAAATGGAGTGGAATGTGGTGGAAGAAAGAACATTCTTGGAGCTCAACATACCCCCACTGCTAGATTCTTGCATGTCCTCATGCAACTATTCCATGAATTCTGAGACCTCTGCAAGAACATCCAACCCTCTTATTCTGCTTTTCCCGGTAGTTAAATGCCTTCTGGGCTTCCTGATGATTAACTTGAACCTTAAATTGGTAAGTGCCCTGATTAAATTTTTGTTTCTCCTTTTCCATTTTTCATTGGCCTTTTCCACTTTGTCCATTTGTAGAGACAAGGTTGAATTCATATTGGTTTTTAGTTTAACTTGCTCCCTCAAAATATCATTTTCAGTCCTGATATGCCTATTAAGTACTTCTAGATCATACTTATCCCTTCTTAGCATATCTATTTTAGACTCTTGTGGACTAGGGGTTCTGTCTCTACTTTCTGAAGCTTTTCTCTCCAATGTTTCAACATAGTTGTAAATTTCTTGCTATGCTAGGTAAATTTCTGGAACTTCTTCATCAAAATCCTCCTCAGTAGGTGTTTCTTCATCTTCTATTTTTATGACTCCATTTTTTTTAACTTTTGTTTTCTTTAGTATCCCCCTCAGTCTATGGCTCCTCCTCGGTTGAGATGGCCCTTCTCCTTTTTCTCTGGAAAATTTTCTTGTGATCCTTTCTTTCTTAAGCTGCTTCTTAATCTGAACTAATTTTTCAAAAATCATTTCTTCACTACTATCTTGTATTGTTTTACCATTTTCAGTTTTGGAGGATTTCCATCTTCTGCTTCTTTGTGTAGGTTTATGTTCAGGTGAAGGTTCCTTTGGTTCCTCAAAGTGATTTCTCACCAAGAACTCTTCCCAATTATCCCCTATTTTGCTCAAATGATGTTCAATCAAAATCTTGACTAAACCATGGTGGTATAAAGTTGTTTCCAGAAATTGAATTCTCTTTTGAACACTTGAAGCCATTTTCTTTAAACTTTGAAGCAAGAAATAGGGCAAATTAAGTTCTTCTTCTAAGAAATGCATTATCAACCTAATATGGTGAACATATAAAGTACCATATCTACCTTCACAAGTGATGAATTTTTGCAAGATAAGCAACATGTTCCTCCATTTTTTCTTTAATGCAGAGCTAGGGATACCCTTTTTAAAAACAGTGACATCCATACCTAGTGACTTGAGTATCTACTTCCATCCTTCGTTATGAAATTCTCTGCTCTTAAACCATCTTTCTCCTTGTCTAGGAAATCTTGTTGCTTATGCAATAAAAGCCTCTGTGACAGTGAATTTAATATCTCCAAATTCAACCTCGGCCCCTTTAAAATATCTTGCAAAAGTTTTAGTAACCTCTTTGTGGAAGCCACTGAATTTTTCAAGGAATTGCAACCATCCTGCTTGTTGTAAGATTTCTCGGATTTGGGGTAGCCTTCCAAGTATTTAGTGCCAACTGGTTCAGTTCTCATGATGAGGCCCATAACTCTTCTTCAATCTTCAATTCACTAGTCTTCTATTCATGGTCAAGTTGTTTTTTCTCCACAAATGTTTCCTCTGTTCACGGTGGCAATGGTTGTTACAGAGATGCCTCTATCTCACAGACCGAAATGGTTAAAAGTTGGCTACGGGAAAGAGTGATATGGAGTAGTTGCGGAATGAATATAATGAGGTGAGGATGATGTATATGAGTTGAAAGATATCACAGAGGGAAATATTGCAGAGATATTTTGTAACGAATTCAAAAATAATAATTAAATGCTTGGTGACGTGACTAATCCAATCACTTCAACACTTTAACCGTTTAGATTTTGAAATGATGATCGAATATGGGTTTTGAAATGGCGGAGTAAAAGGAGTTTTATCCAAAGTTTTTGCGGGAGGTTTGTTAGGCATGATCAATAAAATTAATTAAAACAACTTTTTGAATAATATATAACTAAACTATGCTAAAATTTTTCATCATATGTCATTATAATTGTTTCATACCTTTGTCTTTGCTTTGATTTTCTTGTGATCTTCATATGCTTTGTTCTCTCTTGAAAATCATTAATTTTTGAGTCTTCAACACCTTCTTTGAATTTTCTTGTTCTTGGATATGCAAGATCATTTTGTTGCAGATCAAATGATTACTAGATAGTGTTTTCAAGCTCTCTGGCTACAGAATGTCTGTCTGGCTGCAGAATGTCCAACTGGCTACAGAATGTCTGATTGACTGCAGAATGTACCTGTATAGAACTTGAAATATGGTTTGAAGCTGGAACGATGAAAGGTTGTATGAAATGAATAATGAAATATGGTAGGATGGAGTATGAATGAAATGAATAATGGAGTGGAATGGATCACAACTTATGAAATGGAGTGAAATATGAGAAGTGGGCTGCAATTCATGATATGTATTATTTAATTGTAGAAAACATTAAACTTTAAAAATCTAGAATGGAAATGAGGTGGATGAAGTATGGAATGAAATGAATGAAGTGAAATGGAGTATGGATGAATGAATGAAATGGAATATGAATGGACAAAATGAAATGGACCATAAGTGAAATGGATCTGCACTTATAATTTTGTAACAATTGCTTGCAGAAAAAAACAAAATGGAAAAGTTAGAGTGTCAGAAAAATTTTGATTTTCACTCTATCTTTTCTGTATAAACATGCCAATCAGTGATTGGTTTTCATGTTTATACTTTTATTTTTTTTATTTCATTATTATTATTATTATTATTATTATTATTATTATTATTATTTTCAATATATTTGACTTCAGAAAAATCAATTAAGTTGATGAAGAAGAAAGATTCTTCTTCATTAACTTCACATCACTGTTTTCCTGGAACTTCTTGAAAAATTCTTCTCTTGAGAGTGGTTTGTGATACAGCTTCAATCTATGACCATTCACAATAAAAGTAACATCTTCTTCATCTATTGTCCTGATTTTTATTGCTCCATTGTCAAAAATTCTCATAATTTCATATGGCCCAAGCCAATGTGTTTGAAATTTACCTTGAAAATCCTTGAACTTTGAATCAAACAAGAGAGCCCAGTCACCTTCTTTGAACTTCTTCTCCTTGATGTACTTGTCATGCCATATAGTCCTTTGCTATTGGACTAGACTTGTTTTCTGAACTGCATCTTCTCTGATCTCATCCAATTCATTAATCTGCTCTAATCTGTGCTTTTGTGCCTCTGATAGATCAAGTCCTAGCTGAACTGCCATTTTGAAAGTTTGAATCTGGAACTCTATGGGAAACAAAACTTGCTTTCCATAAACAAATTCATAAGGAGTATGGTATGTTGTGCTTCTCCATGTAGTTCTATAGGCCCACAAGGCTTCAGGAAGCCTATCTACCCAATCTTTTCTATGTAAATGGACGGTCTTTGTTAGGATCCCTTCAATAACCTTATTAGTAGATTCCACTTGACCATTTTCTTGTGGATGATAGGGAGTAGATTTTCTATGTCTGATTCTGTACCTCTCCATCATTTGTTCCATTAGCCTTGATGTGAATTGAGCTCCTTGATCTGTAACAATTTCCCTTGGGACACCAAAACGAGTAAAAATATCCTCAAAAAGAAAATTAACTACAGATGCTTCAGTAGCAAAAAGTAATGGCTTGGCCTCTACCCATTTGGTAACATAATCAGTGCAAACTAATATATGTATTTTTTGTCTTGATGGAGGACTAATCGGTCCTACAAAATCCAAAGCCCATTTTTCAAAAGGTTCGATATGTACCTGAGGTTGTAATGGCATCTCACCTGAAGGAGAAGGTTTCCCTACCCTTTGGCAACTGTCACACCTTTTGACATACTCTTTAGCATCTTTAAACGAGGATGGCCAATAATATCCTAAATGAAGGATCTTATAGGCTGTCCGTTTATTAGCAAAGTGTCCGCCACAAGGTTCATCATGACATGCTTTGAGAATCTCAGGCATCTCATCTTCTCGAACACATCTCCTAATGATAAAATCTGGACCTGTCTTGTACAACTCATTAGCAACCCATGAATATTTTTCACTGTCATGAATGATTTTTCTTTTATCTCTTGCATTCATTATTGAAGGAAATCTTCCTGAAACTAAATAATTAGCAATATCAGCAAACCAAGGAGTTTGGGTAGAAATTGCAAAAAGATATTCATCAGGAAATTGATCTTCAACTGGAGTGTCATCTTTGATGTTTTCGAGTCTAGATAGGAAATCAGCTACTGTGTTTTGTTTTCCAGGCCTATCTAGAATGGTAATGTTGAATTCTTGTAAAATCAATAACCATCTTATAACTCTGACATTAGTAACTGATTTGTTCATTAAGTATCTAATTGCAGAATTATCTGTGTGAACAAAATTTTCATAGCCTGTTATATAGTGTCTGAATTTGTTTATGGCATGAACAACAGCTAAAAACTCTTTTTCAGTTACAGTATATTTTAACTCTGCAGGAGTCAAATTTTTACTGGTATATTAGATGGCATAAGGAATCAGGTCTTTTTGTCCCAATACTTCTCCTAGAGATATATCTGAGGCATCTGTTGAAATATGAAAAGGTAACTTCCAGTTAGGTCCCCTTAAAATAGGTGATTCAGAAATTTTTGTTTTCAAGGTCTCAAAGGCTAACTGGCAATCAGAATTCCAATTGAATTCATAGTCTTTGGTAAGTAATTTGAAGAGTGGAGATGCTATCTTAGTGAAGTTTTCTATAAATCTTCGATAATATCCTGTAAATCCAAGAAAACTCCTAACATCTTTTTGACAACTTGGAATAGATAAGTTAGAGATGACTTCAACTTTTGACTCATCAACTCTAATCCCATCCCCTGAAATGTGATTTCCTAAAACAATTCCTTCAGTAAACATCATAAAACACTTTTCATGACTAAGTGAAAGATTTGCTTCTTTACATCTCTTTAAGACTTTTTCCAAGTTTGCTAAGGCTTATTCAAATGTGTTTCCATAAACTATGAAATCATCCATATATACCTCTACACAATCATGTATTAGATCTGAAAAAATTCCTAATACTGCCCTTTGAAATGTTGCAGGTGCATTGCATAATCCAAATGGCAATACTCGGTAAGAATAGGTACCCCAAGGACAGGTAAATGTGGTTTTTTCTTGGTCCTCAAGTGCTACTTGAATTTGATTATAACCACTAAACCCATCTAGAAATGAGAAGTACTTTTTGCCAGCTAATGTATCTAACACTTGATCTATGAAAGGTAAGGAAAAATGGTCTTTAAGAGTAGCTTTGTTTAATTCTCGGTAGTCAATACATACCCTCCATTTACCATTTTTCTTTGGCACAATTACCAAAGGAGAAACCCACTGACTATTTGAAATAGGATAGATAAAGTTGACATTCAACAATTTCTGCAATTCTTCTTTAACAATCTCCCTAAGATTTGGATTCATCCGTCTTTGAGGTTGTCTAATTGGTTTACAATTTCCCTCTATGTAGATGTGATGAGTGCAAGTCTTGGGGCTTATCCCTTTCATATCAGTGTACTCCACGGCATATGCAGAAGAATGTCTCTGTAAGATCTTGACTAGCTCTTCTTGTTGAGATTTTTCTAGGTTCTTGTTTATGTTTAAAGTTTTGCTTGAAAATATCTCAATTGTAGAGCTGCCAAATTTATCCATGGAATAGAGAGACATCTGCCTTGATGAAAAAATCTCAATGTTGTATTCTTCTTGAAATTGTTCATGTTTATGTTCCGAAGAGGATTCAAAGTTTTCTAAAGTATTCAGAATTTAACTATCTTCACTAATTTCTGAAATTGTGAAGAGAGGTTGTAAGTCTTCTTCATCCTCTATCCATTGAGTATCATCTAAATCTGTAATTGTCCTTGCTAGAGGATACAAAGTGAATTTCTTAGTTGAACTACCATCAGAAATGTACATATCACCAGATCTACAACTAATGAAAGCATCAGCTGTAGCTAACCAAGGTCTTCTTAATATAATAGGATGTCCTCCTAGATTATTCTTAGGAGTTAGGATCATGAAATCCACAGGGTACTCCCAGGAATCTAGGGACACTGGAATATCTTCTATTACCCCATCAGGTTTGATCACAGATCTGTCTGCTAATTGTAATAATGTGGGTGTAAAGAGAAGATTAGGATGTTTCAGTTTATCCATGATTTGTCTACTCATGATATTGATTGCTGCTCCTAAATCAATGAGTGTGTTTTGGATCTCAATTCCATTGATGTGAATTTTGACAACTGGATTTCCTGGGTCTAGATACATTGGAATAGCAATCTTACCCATCATAATGTCTACTATTTTTCCTTCCAGTTGAATTTTCTTTGTCTCTCTTATTCTTTTTCTTGTTTTCTTCATGCTCAACTCCTTTATTGTCTTTGCTAAAATTGGAATTTCCTTGATGGCTTGTAATAATGGAATCTTAATGAAAACATTTCTCATCTCATCTAGGAAATCATAATTAGGCACCATAATTTTTTTTTCTACACCTCTATCAATTTGTAATCTTTCTGGAAAGGGAGGTGTAGGAGTGGATGTTGATGGCTTCTCTAATAGAGGAGTTGAAATTATTGGTTCTTTTTGTTTTGATTTTTCAATGTTTGGGTCCTGAAAAGATGTGTCTTCTTCAAGACTTTTATTTTCCCATAAAGAGTCTTCCTCAGAGTTGTCTTGTTCTTGTATGATCACAGAAGGTTTCCTCTTTTCAAGTATTCTTCCAGACCTAAGTTGAACATCACTAAGGTCTAGAGGAGTAATTAAATAAGTTGGAAACTATTGGCCTTCTATCATGTATGTATTCTGAGGATTTTTATTTTTGGGGTTTGGTATGGGTTGAGCAGGCAACTGATTTGATTTCTGAGGACATGGTAATGAAAGTGGTTGATTTTGATGTTGTGGATTTTGAGGATTTTGTTGAGGATTTTGTTGTTGAGGAAAATGTGGATATGGTGGATAGGATGGTGGATACTGATAGTACTGAGAGTATCTTCTATAGGGATTTTGTGCCCCTTGTGCCCAAGCTTGAGATTAATTTTGAAATTGGGGCCAAGGTTTCTGCCAAGAATTCCAATTTGGTGGAGGTTGACTATACATTTGATCATGAAATCCTTGTGTTTCAGGTCCTTGCCAAGGTCTTCTAGAGACAAAATTAAGAGATTCTGTGGAACTTGTAGGAGTTTCCTCTTAAAAGAAAACTTTAAGACCAGGAAGTGAAGGACAGCTCTTGGTCTCATGTTTTTCTGAACAAATGACACAGGTCTCTACAAATTTTGCATCCAAAGGACACTCTCTCAAGGCATGCTTCTTTCTACATCTGGGACAAAAGATTGCTAAAGCATCAGATTCAGCTTTTTGCTTGTTTTGTAACTTAAGGGTGTATATTTGTTCACTAAGACTCCCTAAGATGTCAGATTTGAATTCATCAAGCATATTCCCTATCTCTGCCCTACTTACTGCCCCAGAAGCAGCCTTACTTACCCTTGCAAGAGCAGGGTCTCTTGGGCCTTTTACAGTTTTGGATTTCGCTCTTGAAAGGTTGATACATAACTCAGATATTTCAGGTAATGTGAGCTAAGATATATCCCCTTTTCCCATAATTTTAAGGATATCCAACCATTCATCCTTAATTGTTTTCAACAAGAGAGCTTTTAAGGTGTCTTGATCTAAGTTTTCCATTTTTTCTCTTTTGATGTTGTAATGAAATCTCTCCAACAAATCTTCCAAGATTTCATACTCTTTTTGTATCATCTTGAACACTTCCTCCTTATGATTAACTGGCATACAATAATCCAAATACCTCTCTAGAAATTCTTGTTTCATGTCTTCCCATGTCCTAATAGATATGTTGATCAAACTCATAAACCACTTCAATGTTGCTCCTTTCAATGTTGAAGGAAATAGTTTAAGTTTTTGAGCATCTTGTAAGTAGTCATAAGTTCTACATAGGACTTCAAATTCAAATAGGAAGGTTTTAGGATCTTCAGTTTTAAGTCCATAGAAGTTTGGAAGGACAGAGGGTGAAATGTTTTTCATGGTTGTATTGGTTTCTTCATCTACTTTAGGAAACCCAAAAGAGCTTCCCATTTCTCTTCTACCTCTTCCTCTGCCTCCTTCTCCTTCTACACCTCTACCTCCTTCTCCTCTACCTCTACCTCTACCCCCTCCAAATAATGTGTGTTCTCCATTAAAGACTCCTCCTCCCCCTTCTTCTGCCATAGTTGATTCTTCTGTGGAAGTGGAAAAATTTGTGTCTCTAGCAGGGGTCCTTGAATCTTCTTCTAAGACAGGTTCAGTGGATGAAGTGGAAGGTCTTTCTAATGGAATATCTAATCTTAAGTCCTCTGGGAGTCTAGGATCAGTAGGGGATGGAATGTGGGTCTGAGTTGGAGGTGTGCTGGCTATTGGTCTAGGTGAAACAAGTGGTGTTCTAGGAATCAAGCTTATGCTTCTGTTTGTTATGAATCTACCCCTTGAGTCTCTCTCTCTACGCATATCATTGTTTTTTTTTTTTTTTTAAGTTAAGAAACAAGGCTACCTAGTTACACTTCCCCGGCAACGGCACCAAAATTTTTGTGCTCAACCTTGTGTTCCTAAATTGAGTTCATTAATTGTCAACCAGGGTTGGTAAACTGCTGAAGTGTGGTGCACTATATGTGCCTAGGTATTTGTTTCTCACTACGTTGTGTTTAGTGTTTTCTGATGTTTTTGCTTTTATGGTTTTATGTTTGAAAAGGGAAGGAACTAAATGCTGGTGAAAAGAAGCTATTGGCCTAAACTATGGATGGAAAATAACAAATGCAAATACTAAAACAGAACAAAGCCTAAACTATGGCTAGCAAACAACAAATGCAAAGCTTGATAATGACTTCAAGGAAATAAATCACAACATGAGCTTAAACTTATCCAATTCATTCATTAAAGATGTGTTGGAAGAGCTTGGGAAATGGACAAGTTAAGTGTAAATGAAGTTATCCTAACTAAACAATCAAACAATCAACTTACAATGTTACAACATCTCATGCATGATTAAAGGTTTATTGGAATATATCTGGAAAATAACATTTGTAGCATAATAATATGTCTACTCTAAACTAGCTTCTAATTCTATTTTTCAACTCAATTTAACACCACTAGGCCTCACTCAGAAGTTATAGATTTCCTTTTTAGAATAGTCTTTGAGAAAAGGCTTGTTTGTGAAATGGTAAAAAGGTTGCAAAATACTCCAGGTCTTAGACTGATACTAACTTCTGTCCAAATTATTATATATTAATATGAGGTTGGAACAAAAGAGGTTTATTAAATAATGAAGACCGTGGTATTTAAATTTAACAACTAATACAATTTAAAAATGCAATGGATAACAACTAAACTGGAGTGTTAATATAGTGAGCTAAGACTAAACTAGAGTGCTACTAGTCTACTTGAAGTACAGTGAACAGTGTTAAATTACAATGCCATTATCAAACTTGAATTGTAGTGACAAAGCTGAACTAAATGCATTCTACCTCCGGAGTGCTATAAATAAATTAACATGCAACTAACTTAAGGAATTCTACAGCCCATCTCGTTCAGTATGAATGATATTTTGGAAGAGTTTGTGAAAACAAGTATGGCTGTATTATTCAATACAATTAAACATAAACATAAGACTGAAAGAAAATACAACTAGAATCTAAGACACCACAGCTATTTCTTATTCGTTTTTAATGATATTTTGGAAGAGTTTGTAAGAGTAAGACCGGCTGTGACACTTAGTGTAAACAAGCAACTAAAACCTACAATACCACAGTTATGCCTTATTCATCTTGATGATATTTTGGAAGAGCTTATTAGAGTAAGTCCAACTGTGATAATTAACGAAAGGAAATGCAACTAAAACCTACAATACCACAACTATGCCTTATTCATCGTAATGATATTTTGGAAGAGCTTATTAGAGTAACTCTAGCTGTGATAATTAATGTAAACAAGTATGAACATAAACTTTAGAAACTTGCCTAAACTAGAAATAAAAATGAGACTAAAATACTTATCTACCGTATAAACAAGGCTGCTCAGGAGGCAGGGGCCCTCTACCACCAGAGTAGCACGAAATCTACTTCAAGATTGATTCAACGCTTTCAAGGAAATGCTGCTTATTTCATTAAAGAGAAATTACTTCAAAATAGAGTGTTTTCGGACTTCTGAAATCTAGCAATCAACCATAAAAATCTAACCTTGTCCATCGGTTTCCCGAGAATATTTATAACAAAATTACATAACCGTATCTGAGATAACATAGGAATAATTGTCTTTCCTTATAAAAACCAAACTAGGACTCTGATGATGGTCACGTAACAAAATTAAGAACATTTGGACTGTCCTTATCCTGTTAGGAGTCTACCTCCTATTTTGAGTTCCCACGTGCTTAACCACCTACAGGATTCCGTTCAAACATCGTGGAGAGAAACAAACGATGAGCGCATGATGTGGAATACACCCATATGTGTTTTTCTCCAAGATGACACCTGGAACCTGCATAGACATGAAGCCGACTGCAGAATTGGCAACTAGCTACAGAATGTCTGCATTCTGTAGCTATATTTAGTTCAAAAAGTACTACAATGACAAAAGCATAAAGCATAGCAAGTTAGTCATGATATTCATTCTTAAAGCAATTTTGACTAATTCTATTGATCGTTTAAGCCTGAGATTAACAATGAACAAAAGAAATGGAGTGGAATGTGGTGGAAGAAAGAACATTCTTGGAGCTCAACAGTAATGTTCTTCTGGAATGAACTCTCACAATATCAACAACACAACATATCTCCTACAGAGATGGAATTCTTTCACCGGTGAGAGCTAGAAGCCCCTCACATACAACCTTCAATTCCACACTGAATAATACAATAAACAACTTCATGAATAAATAAGTCAAACTAGCGTTGAACCATGTTGGTCACAGCTACTGCAAAAAAAAATTTGGAATTGGGAAAACCCCTACAAGGTCTCCTCCATGCTCAAAAGCTTCCAAAAATTATTCAAACATCTAATTGATCCATAAACCTTACTTGTAAAACCTACAATATGACCTTGAATATGTGCTCAAATGAGTAAACAAAGGTTACCAATGGATTCAAAGCATCCAAAAACCCCTGAGTAGCCTCTTTTTGCTCTTCAATTGGACTTCAGGTGAAGCAGATATGGCCTTCTCTTCTGGTGGCCCAGGGCATCTTTAATCTTGAAGCTGGAAAAATCACTTCTAGAAGTGCTCCTCTGCCTCTAAAACCTAAACCAATGAGTCAGGAACACTTGAAAATGGCCACCTAACCTCTTCCTGCGCTAAATTTGGTCGAAAATTTCCCCAAGTTATGGCATCTTTCAGTTTCTCCTAGGAAAAATCCACTAAATTTGGTAAACTAGAGTTAACTGGGATTCAACTGGCACTTTCTCCGAATTTGGAAGTCTGCCAATTAGTGCGCAATTAAATTTTAAGTGGAGTTAATGTGCTAATTAAGCACGATTAACGTGTTAACTTCACACTTATCTGAATCTGCATTAAAGTTGTGGATTAGCGCTAATAAATATGATTATGGGTTAATAATCATGGTTTAAATTTTTAAACCTGTGCTTATGGTTTTCTCCCACCAGCGATCATGGCTGATGGTCCTGTGGATTGTGGCTGGCCCCTCTTTACCCTTGCCTTAACACATTGGTTAACATAAATATAAACCAACGTCTATGTATTGTAAGGACCTCCGATAGGTGAGACTATATTGTGTGCATAGTCTAGGGGAGGTTGAGAGGTCGAACCTGACCTCCACCCGGCCTCCAATATATAAATTTTGTACCATTATATAATCCAATAGGGGGGGCACATGGCGGCCCCAGGCTGCACCACGTTTCCTCACCTGGTTGGTCATTCAACCTCTAATAAAATGTTGACAATGAACCAAAATTTCAACCAACCACTAGCTGACACTTGTCAGCTCCTCATTTGACCACAGAAA
This sequence comes from Pinus albicaulis, assembly GCA_034641835.2. Lineage (NCBI taxonomy): Eukaryota > Viridiplantae > Streptophyta > Pinopsida > Pinales > Pinaceae > Pinus > Pinus albicaulis. The sequence goes on from CM076577.1 coordinate 538,581,221, forward strand.
AATTCAAATTGACCAAAATGTGACCTTGCACAGTCAGTTGCCACGTCAGCAGTATGGACTGCCGATTGGGCAGTTGTCTGTCATTTTTTTTTTTAATTTACCTGTTTGAGAAAATGGACAACAGGCTCTAAATTTCACATACCGAGTCATCTTTCGATGAAACGAAGTGCACCGGAATCAGAGCGATGATACCTATCCGATCGTTCAAGTTATGAGCGATTCTGATAACTTTGATTTTGAGCTTAAATTTGAGCTCTTGATCATCTATTTTCTGCATTTTCCATTATTTTCCTTCATTTTCCTCCTCACATGAAATCTATGACCTTTCAACTTCCTTTTCTCCTTATTTTCATTATTTTCAAAAATAAATTCCAATAAATGCCACTTTGCCTTTCTAAAGCCTTTTCCTTTACCAATTTCCTTTAGCCATAATAAACCGAAGTGAACACCCGCTAGGATTTTTTTCCCACCATTCAGCTTGGAATAAGTGTCCCATCAACCGTGGTTATTATTTTTTCCTTTATTGAATTTTACATGGAATTTTCACCAGGGTTGTTATAGAACCCTCCCCCTTGGGGGAACACTGTCCTCGGTGTTCAATGAAACCTACAAACTAGTAAACTTCTAAAAACAAAACATATTGCCTATGGAGATTTATAACATAGCTCGTTGGAGTATTTACAATGATAGTTTCTGAAAACATGACAAACATAACGCTTACTAGAGCTTTATAACACAACTCATTATGGTATTTACAACAACAACCACATTTTCTTCAACCAGAAAATAGTCATATTGTCTATTAAGCTTTATTAATCCAACTTGATACAATATTTATAATAATATACACGTATACACATTTTCTCAACCAACAAATAGAAGGAGATGCCTGTATCAACAACAAGGAAATCCATAGGCTCACACATCAACCCTCAAAATAATACCAGGATTCACCTCCTTCCGAGGAAGTCCAGAATTCACTGCCAAATTCAAATCTGCATCCAACTTCCAGAGCTACAATCTTGTGCTACTCGTCCTCTCAGTGAGCAGTTACTAGCTCATTGTTCTAGGCGTGCTCCCAATGTGCATCTGGTTCCATTTGGAAATGCTAATGACCAAAACAATTCCATCCCTAGCCTTCCCTTCTCTGCTACACAGTCCCTTGGGAAATCTGGTCACCCCCTTTCGTGTAGTCACACCCCTTCCAAGTTCCGCTAGAATCCCCTATCCTGGGAGATCCATACCTTGGCAAGGCTTCCTCAAATCGGAAGATATAAAAATCAAGGCATATACCTGCCTCAAAACCATCATATCATTCATAGCATGCTCATGGAAATCAATGGACACTATTAGGTACCAATGTCCCACAATGGCCCTACTCTTGAAGTGTTTTACCAACATATTTTTTCCTATTTTTATTATTTTTATTATTTTTATTGTTGCTGCTAATGCTTGCAATCAGTTTCAACCACCCAATCAGGAATTTCCATGCTTTCTTGTACCAAGCACGTAACTTTCATTAGATTCAAAATAATTTGAAATAAATTCACATCATACCTCATTGGTAGCTCGTCAATAAGGTACACTCGCAATCTTTTTCACTTCTTGTCACCACAATTCAAACTAGTTGTTTGATTAAATCATCATGTGCAAACATATCATATCCGGTTAGATCAAACCACAACCATCATAAATTAAAATGTTTAATCGCATGAAATCACCATAAACCATAATCATAAATAATATGTAACCATCATAAGTCAGAATTATAGATCACATGCATAATAGAACTGAAATAAAATATCGATACTTATCCTTCATCGGTCCTTACTTCTATCTTTTTTCTTTTTGTACACACACTAGATCGGTTGCCACACCTAGCAAGCACCTAGTGACTTTGCTTATCTTCAATCACATACACATACACACAGTGTACATCACACCACATACATCCACACAAGGCGTACAACACCACATAATGCATACACCCACACCGACATACGACACATACACCTACACCTAGTGTACAATACAACACAATACATACGCCTACATCAGCATACAACACATACACCTACCGGGTGTACAACACAACAAAATACATATACATATACATAGTACCACACAACGAATAAACATGTCACGATACCATGATTGCACGATGCACATACATAGTACCGCATGCTCGCAACACAACATGTACGGTGTGCACACAATACCACATGTATACCAGTACCATATGCACAACATGTGCATAGTACCAATGTGCACAACACTACCTGCACAACGTGTGCACAACATAACATGTACATGAAACCACCTGCACGTGTACACAATGCCAAATGTACACTGCACCAGTTGTACAATGTGTACACAATACCACATGTACAGAACACCACATGTACACAGTGTCATATGCACCACATGTACATGACACCACCTGTACATAGAACCAAATGTACAACATGTACACAACACCATATGCACACAACACCACATGTACAATCATGCACACAACACCATATATACAACATGCACTGCACATACAACATGTACATAGCACCATACATACACAGCACTGCATATCCAACATGTGCATAGCACCATATGCACACAACACCACATATCCAACATGCGCACAATATTATATGTACACAACACCGCATATCCAACATGTACATGGAAACATCCATACCTAGCACTACATATGAAATATACACACAACACCATATATACAACAAGCATACAACATCATATGTACACAATACTACATATGAAACATTACACGTCACCATAGGTATAGTCACTAAATATACAACATTAACTACATATACACAACAATAGCATTGTATATCCACTAGTAAAAAATGATGAAATTAATGACTAGGTGACTAAAAATGTTAGTCACCGCAATTATATCAAGTGAATTACTACTAAATTTGAGAAATTTTATGTGACAAACTAAAAATGACTAACTTAATTGACTAATTTAGTCTTGGAATAAAATATACGACTAGATAATAAGTGACTAAACTAAAAGTGACTAACTTAAACGACTAATTTAGTCTAGGGATAAAATAAGTGACTAAAGTAAAAGTGACTAACTTAAATGACTAATTTAGTCTAGGATTAAAATATATGACTAGATAATAAGTGACAAAATTAATAATGATTAATGTAAATGACTATTATAGTCCAAGAATAAAAATATGGCCAAGTAACAAGTACAACAAATATATGAATTAGTCATTTATGTCTGTAATTTTTAATTGTCTCACTCCATATATGGAAAATCGCAATTTTGGTACCGAAGTGCTACATTTCACTATAGGTGTCTCTGAATCCATTTTCAATGTTAAAATTTAGAGACAAAGGGGTCTCTGAATTTACAGTGTTAAAATTATGAATACCCTTTTGTCTCTAATATTTAACAGTGCAGATGGATTCATCTACAATTAACATAATTGCATGTATCATCTATCAACTTTACACTAATGCCTTCATTATAATTTTAGTAAAGGTTATAATATTAATTAGATAGCTAAATTAATATTTATATTTATATTTAATATTTGGCCATAAAGTTTAATTTTTAAACTTCATTGATTTATGTTAAAAGTGTGAGTTTTTTTAAACCTAAGGTTAAATCTTCATATTTACATTTAATAAATAGATAAATATAACATTTCATATGGTAAACATGTGAGTTCATTTCAATCTAGTATTAAATCATCATATTTACATTTGATAAATACTAAATAGATAAATAGGTATGAAAATTTGTTAATTTAAGTATGAAACTTAATTAATTTTTTAATGATGTATGAACCTTTGTTTTTTTGTAAGTCAATTCTATATTCATGTAGGAAAAAATGAGTACATATAGCGAGTTACAAAATAGCTGGTCTCACCTCGACTGGGTTTGTTGACAAAAATTTTCACCATATGCAAAAAAATACAAAAGAGGGACTAGGGACATTGTCCATAAACGGTTGGGCCAGAGGCACCAAAACACATATAAAACATAAAGAACACCAAATAGAATAGTAGTTGTCAAACATGATGGATGCAAGGTTGTCTGGGGTTGTTCCTAGATGCGGAGGAGGACAGAAGTCACACTAACCGTGCCCTTCAAAGTGCGCTAACCAATTCTCCAGCTTTTCTACTTTCTTAGTGAATTAATTTTGGCCTTTCCAAGCCACTATCAGTCTCTCCCAAACTTGGCACTATAAATAGTGCATTCATTCCAATGTTTCCATTTGTTGTGCATGCTCCTCATGACATAATCTCTTAGTTGTGTCCACTCTTTCCATCAGGTTGTTGATAATTTCACGATAGTTCTCTAGGAAGCAATGTTGTACTATAACATGCCCCTCATTTACCTCAAATCAATAAAACCCATGATTCCCCTTGTCACTGTGACCTCCTCCACCCCGAAGACTCTTCTTTTGAACCCTCAAATCCCCACCTCTATTACCCCCCCACTTACCTCTACTATCCCCCCACTTAGTTTGATTATATTTGATTAATAATCAAAGTAGTAAATTTATTTTTGCTAAATATCTCCCCTCAAGTAATGCATAGTATGGACTTTGAAGCCCTTTCTTATAGCTATAATAGAGTCCCACATAGCTTAGTAATAAGGCGAGTGAGAAACAATGTTAAATGGGATATCTGCATCATATAACCACCATCTAGAAATGTATTGAAAAGAAGATTCTTTGAACAGTTACAAGACATGCTATATAACCCTCGATGATGGAGAGATTGACCTTCAAATTTTTGTTTGACAGCTCAGTTTTCCTGATGGGATAGATGGTGAAGGGGGTTTATTAGCATATATGGCAGCACTAATGAACCCTGGTTTTGGAGGAAAGAATGGGAAGAAGACTCATTTTGGAGGACTGATGACTTTGGTACATTGACAGAGGAAACCAAATATGTAATATGATAGCCAATGTTTCCATAATTCCATTTCTCTATCTAGATTTATTCATCGAATACTCATAATGTCCCTTAACCCAAAATGGTGCTAGGTTTATGTACCCAAGCTCACGTAGTGGACTAGAGATAAGATAAAAACCCCTAAAATGTCATCATATTAGAGCTCGAAGGTGTGATCGTGGATTAGAGACAAGATCAAAACCCCTGCAAAATCACCATCTCGGAGCTCGAAGGAGTGACTTTCAATAATGAGAGGGTTTTCAAGTTTAGCATCATGGGATTTGGGCTTGACAGAACAATCTTGCCTTTCATTTTCAACTGCACCAATTTAGACTCCCTCAACTTGTTAGCAAACTGTTTGATTGGCGAGATACCAATGAAGTTCCAATATATGGTCAATTCAATCTAATTCCCTTGTCCTAAATCCTCTTGCCCCTATCTAAATGTCAAAGATATCCATGATAACAGGATCATGGGAAAAGGTGCTGGACTTTGGACTTCCAAAGACTGGATCCAAAGGTAGTTTTATCCCTTGGTTACCTTTATCTTGAATACTTCAGAAGGCAGCAACTGACATAGAAATATGATGTGTATTCTTTTAGAGTATTGTTACCAGAGTTCTTGTGTGCAAGGGAAACTCTTAATATTGTTTTTCCCAGAGAACAATTCAATATAGAATAGTGGAATTTGCACTGGCAGAAAAAGGGCGAGCTTGAAAAAATCATTGACCCTCACCTTGTTGGGACCATCAACTCCTGTTCTCTGAAAATGTTTATGGATACTAATGAAAATGTCTTGGAAGAGATGGGCTTCGACAGGCCTTCCATGGGAGATGTTCTATGGAACCTAGAATATGCATTTTAACTCCAGGAGATATCCATGCAAAATGATCTATATGAGAATAGTACAAATCATATTGGAGATGTTCCTTTGCGCTACCCAGATCCTAAGCCTTTTGGTAGAATTTCAGTATGACTTCAAGTCTTGTATGAAAGTTTTAAATTTATAGATTTCATTAATGATCATGTGGCATTTTGGAGTTCTCAACATCCCACAGAGGGATAGTTGTGAGAATTTACCTATTGTTTGGAAAATGTTCTCCTCCAGTGGATATGACACATAGTGGATCCATACCTTGGTGCAACAGTTCCTTACCTTAGGATGTTTGCACAAGATTCAGGGCAAAGTGAACACACAACACTAGTGGCTTTGGTTTGGGAGGAGAGCTACAAGTATGTAGAAGAGATTGAGGGCACATACTTTACGTTCCTTTTGGCTGCCGAGATCCTGAGACTTTTTATACTAGCCTTATTATATGAGGTGCTGGTGGAAGTGATGATGATTTAGAAGATGCAACCACAAGTGTTGTGTTATCACAATTGGTGAATCCTCGTGGGAGGTGATAAAAAAAAAGAATCCTTTTCCATGTTCCAAATTTACCAAATTAGCACATGTAGACAGAAAATTGGTGAATGTGAAATGTTTAGGTTTGGTACTTGTTTTCTTCATATCACATTAAAAATCCAGTGCCTCCTCATAAAATCATCTCCTCATATAATCACCCACCACTATAGACGATTACACCACATTTGATTTAGACGTTTAGTTAGGTAGGTAGGGTGCCCCTATCTCCCATCTCCCTATAGAGTAATTTGGTCACATATTATTTCTTCTATGATATTGGTTCCTCTCTCTTAAGTCCTATCTCTCATCCTTATTCTCTCTCCCTTTCTCTCCTACCTCCCTCTCTCTTTATCCCCAATCTCTCTCTCTCTCTCTCTCTCTCTCTCTACCCTCCAATCCTCTCACTATATCCCTCCCTCTCTCCTTATTTCTATCCCCCCTTCCATATTTGTGTCACTATCTCCCTCTCTTACCCTTCTCTACCTCTCTCAATCGTCTCCCTCTCTCTCTCCCCCCCCCTAACCCCTTAACCACTAACTAATTATTCCCCTAACCCTAATCCCTAATCCCTTAACCACTAACTCATTATTCCCCTAACCCCTAAATGCGCCTAAATCCCCTAACCCCTAAGCCCCCAATCCCTAACCCCTTAACTGCTAACTCATTATTCCCCTAACCCCCTATGCCCATTAGACTTAAGCCCTTAATCCCTAATCCCTTAAACACTAACTCATTATTCCCCTAACCCTTATAATAGTCCTTAAAACCCGTTGGGATTAGCTATTCCAAATGAGAGCAGTTATAGTTGGGACCTATGATTGGGCTAATTCCCTCTTGTTGGCAAGGTTAAAAAGTTTAATATTCAATAGACAAAATATAGATCAAATATTTCATAAAAAGAGGGAACCATACCCTCTCTGCCAGGCTATGCCTATCAATTTCTTGGCCTCTTCTTGCTCCCACATGAATGTAGTCTTATTTGATTGGTACAGAAGAAGGTTTCACATTATCAACTATTTGTTTGGGACAAATTTTAGTTGTTTCAACATTGTTACATTCTTCAAGCTTATCCTTTAAATCATCCTAGTCTTTTTTACTCTCTCCAACTTTGTATTGCTTTCCATTCCTCTCAGTCTCATTTGTTTCCTTGGTTTGTTAAGGGACAAGGTCGACAACATTAGGATGTTTTTTCCATAAAAAAGGGTATTTATAGGACATAATCAGGTGGAGCAAGAGTATAAGAGCCAACTTTCTCATAAATGTGGGACACTCGAACTTAAGCTTTTCTGTAGCAGTCATCAGGTGCAGTGTGGTTATTGAGACTTCATCAGATGGCCATTCTTCGGACTTAAATTGTGTGACAACACTGTGGCTGAGTTTGAAACTAGAGACTGAACATACATTTGGTTTAATTGCAATAGAAATTTTCATCAATAAATGTAAAGCAATGACTAACAAATACTAGAAATTAATAAATAGAGAAGACATGGCAACAAGCAACAATACCTACAAAATTATTACATTGAGACACAAAGAATGAGAAACTATTGTGCACAAACAAAGACTAATGAAACTATCGTCTTAGCCCCTAACCCCTTAAACACTAATTCCAAACCCCTAACCCATTTAACCCCCTAAAACTCTAAACCCCTAACCCATTTAAACCCTAAACCCTAAACCCTTAACCCCTAACCCCTAACCCATTTAACCCCCTAAAACCCTAAACCTCTAAACACTTAGCCCCTAACTCCTTAAACCCTAATTATCAACCCCTAACCCATTTAACCCCCTAAACCCTTAAAACCCTAACCCATTTAGCCCCCTAGACACTAACCCCATTATCCCCTAAATCCTAACCCCTAAAATCCTTAAATGCTAAATCCCCTAACCCCCTAAACCTCTAAATCCATAACCCATTTAACCCCCTAACCCCTTAAAACCTAATTCCCAATCCCTAACCCATTTAACCCCATATACCCCTAAACCCCTAACCCATTTAACACCCTAAACCGTAAACCTCCAAACCTCTAGCCCATTTAACCCCTAAACTCTAAACCTCTAAACCCTTAACCCCTACCCCCTAAACCCCTAACCCATTTAACCCCATAAACCCTTAACCCCTAACCCCTTAAACCTTAATTCTGGACCCCTAACCCATTTAAACCCCTAAAACCCTAACCCATTTAACCCCCTACCCTAACCCCATTAACCCCTAACCCATAAAATCCTTAACTTATAAATCATCAACTACCTAAACCTCTAAACCCCTAATCCATTTAACCCCCTAAACCTTAAACCTCTAACCCCTTAATCCCTAACCCCTAACCCCTAAAATCCTTAACTTCTAAATCCCCTAACCCCCTAAACCTCTAAACCCCTAACCCATTTAACCCCTAAACCCTAAACCTCTAACCCTTAACCCCTTAAACCCTAATTCCCAACCCCTAACCCATTTAAACCCCTAAACCCCTAAAACCCTAACCCATTTAACCCACTAAACCCTAACCCCATTAACCCCTAACGACCCCTAACCCCTAAAATCCTTAACTACTAAATCCCATAACCCACTAAACCTCTAAACCCCTAACCCATTTAACCCCCTAAACCCTAACCATCTAACCCCTTAACTCCTAACCCATTTAACCCCTATACCCTTAAACCCCTAACCCATTTAACCTCCTAAACCCTAAACCTCAAAATCCTTAACCCTTAAACCCTAATTCCCAACCCCTAACCTATTTAACCCCTTAAACCCCTAAAATCCTAACCCATTTAACCCCCTAAACCCTAAACCTCTAACCCTTAAACCCCTAAACCAATAACACCTAAAACCCTAACCCCTAAACCCCTAAACCATTAACGCTTAACCCATAACCCATTAACCCCTCACCCCTAACCCATAAGCCCCTAATCCCTAATCCCTTAACCACTAACTCATTATTCATCTAACCCGTAATTGTGCCTAAATCCCCTAACCCCTAAGCCCCCAATCCCTAATCCCTTAAACACTAACTCATTATTCCCCTAACCCCTAAATTCACCTAAATCCCCTAACCCCTAACCTCCCAATCCCTAACCCCTTAACCACTAACTCACTAATCCCTTAACACCAATCCCTAATCCCTTAACCACTAACTCATTATTCCCCTAACCCCTACATGTGCCTAAATCCCATAACCCCTAAGCCCCTAATACCTAACCCCTTAACCCCTAAGCCCCCAATCCCTAACCCCTTAACCACTAACTCATTATTCCCCTAACCCCTAAACCTTAAACCTATAACCCCTAAGCCCCTAAACCTTAAACCTCTAACCCCTAAGCCCCTATTCCCCTAACCCCTAAGCCCTTAATCCTTAATCCCTTAACCACTAACTCATTGTTCCCCTAACCCTCATAAAAATCCTTAAAACTTGTTGGGATTATCCATTCCAAATGAGAGCAGGTCTAGTTCGGACCTACGATCGGGTTAATTCCCCCTTTTTGGCAAGGTAAAATAACATGAGAAAAACCGTGCATTGAAAAAACCTCTCCTAAATTTACTATATTATCTCAATTTTATTTTAATAACTAATTTATTTGTTTATTTAGAAACTCTTCTAGATAAATGACTTAATTTTCTTAAGATCAACCCTTTTCCAACCACTCATTGTGTGGTTCATCATGGTTCATCATCAATGTTTTTTAAATAAATTTATTAGAATGAAAATGAATTGATTTTTGAAGCTTCCTTTTAAACAATTCTTGACATTAATTTGAATCACGGAATGTGCTCAACATCCATCAAAACAACAATGGGTATGATATTCAAAATGATATTTGGAGGGAATAATATTAAAAATGATATTTGGAAAAATGGACGGAGGGAGTATTCATTTTTTGTTTAAATTTTAGATGTCCAGTTAAAATAATATTTCTCCTGCAGCATGGAGGGGGAGCATGGAAGAAGTCGTCGACAAGGAGTTTTTAGGGTTTGCAGGTGCGGGCAGTAGAAATCTATGGAGAAAATAAAATGTGCAGAGGAGGACGAGGACGCTGGCAAGCAGTAGGAAGGTGAATGGAGGACATTGGAAGCTAGTAGGAAGGTAAATGGAGTAGCAGACAGATTAGGAAAGCACATGATGAGGGATAGAGACGTAGGAAAATTTTGCAGGTCGAAAAAGTAAGGGACGCTGAGGGACCTCATAGATCGAGCAGGAAGAAGGGTGACTACATAAGGAAAATCCATGATCTTGAAGAGTAAGAAGGATGGATGCGCAACGGGGAAGGAACCTCGAGTGAGGAAATTACAGTGGATTGAGGGAAATTATCGCAGTGTTAAGCAAGAGAGAGCATGCATATTTTAAGCAAGAGAGAGCACGTAGATATGAACGCGGGCCAAAGGAGAAAAAATGGATGCAATAACAACTGCGAAATGAGGGAAATGATAGTCATAAAGCTTGACGAGGAGACAGACGTGGAAGAAAGAATGGAGATTCAAGGGCAGAGGAGAGAAAAATGAAGAGAGAAAAAAAAAAAGCAAGGTGAAACAAGGAAAAATGCAGCAGAAAAGAAAAAGCGGGTAGAGGGGGTTTGAAGTCCTTTTTTAAAAAGTTGAAAATTATTTTGCCTGGAATTTGAAGAATTTTTCACTCCAATTGATTCAAAATTTTATCTTTGTTAAACCCAATTTTTTTTCTAGAAAATAACAAGTTTGGCCCTGGGAGAATGTGGTGTGATAGCTGAAACCATGCTTTATTTTCTTGCAAATGACAGTGCTATGGTATGTTTCATTTTTTCTCTGCTGGTTTAGAACATGATTGGCAGGAAGGAACATATCAATATAAGTTTATTGAAGAATGCTTAGCTATTGTTGTTGGATCAGCATTACAGTTTCTGGATTTTGCTCAGCATTTGAACATGTACTTCTTATCCAAAATGTGTTTTAAGTTCATATCTATGGTTCAAACTGAAAATTTTGCACCGTGGATATTTTCTTTTACATTGTTGTAGTTACACCTTCAGCAGTACCAATTTTTTGCTACAAACACACTAGTGTGACGGTATGAAGTGGAAAAAGTTTAATATTGGTCAGTTTACACCATGATTTGGACTAACATAATTTCCTACTTATTCAGTTCTTGATTTCTGCATGTTAGATTATAGCCCACAGCACCTTTCCATTATTTCAGAGCCATGGTTTTACACTAGTCAACAATAATTGTTATAGAATTTCTTTGATTGTTAAAATAAAAGTAATCTTTCCAAGTCATACTTTTGGAAGTATATGTAAATGGGTCTTATAGATGTACCTTACCAATAGATGACAATATATGATATGCTTAGTGCAAGTGAAATACCAAAGCCTCTTTGATCATCAAGAAAATATAGTTTTGTAAGGTCTCTGTATTATAATGAATTTCCACTGTGTTGTTGTCCGCGTGCTTATATTGCAACTATGAAAGTTCATTTCCAATTTTCAAGCCTTGGCCTTGATTCTATCTGAAACAACTCCTCTTGTTATAGGGCTTTGACACATTCTTACCATTCAACATATAAGTATATGATAAACTTTGTATTCATAAACAACTGAGTAATGATGACTCAGAAATGCCACTAAATGAATGAAAAAACCATTGTTCTATGGGGATGTGTCCCTTAGGGTGGGAGGGGGCACCTCCATGTTTCCCATGTTCCCAAGGTTTCTTTTTCTTGTAGGATTCTCCAAGAAACATTTTTCCACATATCTCTTTTGGGAAATGCGGTGAAACATAGAGGGAAACACATTTTCCCAAAAGGGTTTTTTATTTTTCTCTTTTTTGGGACGATTGAAGAAACATTTCTCTACATATCTCTGTGGGAAAAGTAGATGGTAAATTTTCCATAATGTGAAGGATGCATTTTACAAAAGGAGGATTTTAAGCTTTTCCTTATTAAAAAATGTGCTTTTGGATGACTCTTTTGGATGTCTCTTAGAAAAAATGAGTTGCCAATTTTTATGGTGACCCAAATGCTTCTACTTGCTTATTTGAACATCCCTACACGTGCAACCAAGATTTTGATTCCTTGTATTCCTTCTCCAAATGACTCTTTATTCACGTTGTTTTCACTCTTTCTAATGCCATTGCAACCCTTGCCTAGTCCAATATACCATCATTTTGACACAAGTCGTTGATCCACATTGTCCTTTTGACTAATCAATGCTCATTAAATTGTACTTTGTCAATTTTGGATTTTTGGCCATGTTATTAGAACCCCATTATCGAGGTTCCTATTGTATTCAATGTTCTTTATCCACATTGTGTTCACTCTTTCAAATGCAAGTGCAACCCACACCTAATCCAATATACCATGATTTCGACATGAGTAGTTGAGCCACATGGTAATTTTGACTAATCAATACTCATTAAATTGTGCTTTGTCAATTTTGGATCTTTGGCAATGTTATTAGAACCCCATTATCGAGGTTCTTAGTGTGCTTGATGTTCAAGGTGATCAAAGGTTATAGAGCTTTTGCCACTTTTAATGGTATGTAGAAGTAATTGATTGATTTCTAGCAATAAAACTTTGTTCCAATTATATAATGTGCTAGCTTTTAAAAGCCAAAAAATATCTCTATCACTTTTTGGATAATATCATTGGATTGTTTACATATATAATCACAAAATATAGCAATAAGTGAGACAAAAAAATAGATATGGAAGGCAAAACCCCCCCAAAAAATTATTATTCGTATACTCTTGGTATTCTAGCACTTATGGAATAAGTTGGAGAGATTCTCTCCTAGGGTATTGAGTTCATAGTATATATGGCCACAAGAGAACTAGTCCAACTGCTTGTAGACTTGTCTGATACCTTGCAAAATGTGAGCCAAATGAGGGGCCACTATGTTGACTTTGCCCCAGACTCAATCCACAACAAGTTTTGAATCCCCCAAAATATTTAGTTTTTTGACATATTTTTGGTTGACCACATTGACAAGAGCCTAGAGAGTTGAAAATTCAACTCTCATGTTTGTGCCCATACTTGGAGCATATTTGATATACAAAAAATGAGCAAGTTTTGCATATTTCTTTCCACAATGATTTTATTTCATTGCTTTTATCTTTTATGTTATGTCATCAATTAAATATTCCATTCCTCCATTAGGAGGACTGCCTACATACAGACCTCCACTTTTAGGTTTTGTTTCTTTAAGTGGTTCACGCCAAATGAATTTCTACTCATCGATGCTAAGCTAGGTCACATGGTAACATTTCATCTACTTTTCATCAACCTTTAAAGACAAAAATCGGCATATCAAATGATTCATGCCCATTAAAAGGACAATAAACTGGCTACAATCCATTCTGGTGAAATGCTGGATATATTGAAACCATTCCCACAAGCTTCAGAAACCACTCTGGCTCCATTTCAAGTTTTGGATGGAAAGACAAAGTCCTTGCCAAAATCTCTTGGAAATTAATCAAGTTCTCTTGCAGTTGCATTTTTCAACAATGAAGATAATTGTAGTTTATAGTTTTCCATCAGTCCTCCATCTGAAGTATTGACTATAGATAAAGAAGATAGAGTTAAACTATCGCCAGTGAACATGCCTACTGTGAAAACATATGATCTCTCTGATGGTACGGTTTCAAATTGTTCTGTAGTTTCTGCACTTGAGTCTGGATTATATCATCATACTATTGAAAAGCATAAAAACATATCTAAAAAAAATAAAGTCTTTCAACAATTGAATTTTTAAATAAGATGAAAAAAATTGAGCACAAGCCTAAAAAGCAGCAAGTGCAACAACATGTGGCATTGGTAGAAAGCTCTTCAAATATGGAAAGGTATTCAAAAGGAGAGGTGGTTGGAGAGGAGTATAAACTTAGCGGTTCTCACAGACAGGTGGAGGAGTTAATTTTGAGTCAGACTTCATCATCTACCTCAACAACTCCTTCAATGACAACCCTACAGAAGACAATTAAAGTTGTTGATGGAGGGGCTAATTCTAACCTAGCTATAGAAACAGTTTTTCATTTTTCACTGCTAGAGCCTGACTCTGCAGCCCATCCTTGTGGTTCATTTAGAAATCCCACAAAATGTGAAAATATACTATTTCCAAAGAAATCATTAGGAAACATGGTTAATGTTGTGGACACTCCCTCGTTAAGGATATCAGGAGTTTCATCATCTGTATATGAGATCACCGAAAGGGATATCTCTAGGAGAAACTTGGAACCTTTATAATATTTAGAATCAATGAATGAATTGATCACTGCTAATATGCCTTCATCTTTGGGAAGCTCTAGTGAGGGATATGAAGGAAAAACAGAAACTTATGGGCCAGTTATAGATTTTTCTACAAAGGATGTTGGAGTAGTAAAGAAAGCAACAGAAGATATGTATTTTGATAAAAATAATGTTCTTGTAGGAAAATTGAAGAGCTCAACATGCAGTGAGGATGGCATTAAATCAGATTCAAAACTTAGAAATGTGAAGAATAAACAATCTGAATCAACAAGCAATAATGCTAGACAAATCTGCAACAATAATTTTGTTAATTCTGTAATTGGAGAGAAGTAAGATCTTGGAAATGTTCTTCATCCTGAGCATGGGATTGTTGTGGCTTTTGATGCCCCATCTGAGTTGTCAAGTTCACCTGATGTTGACATAAACAAATATCTGACTTATTTTTCCAATTCTGTCATTGGAAAAGAAAAATCTAGTTTTCATGCTAGGGAGAGAAAAATCAATGGAATGCATGAGAGTAGGTTGGCATCTCAACTGGCTACACATGAAAATGGCACAATGGTTGTTGATAAAAATCTTCTCAAAGAGAAAAATGGTGAAATTTTGGTTGTATCTGAGCAGTCAACAACAAATATCGGCAAGGTGTATGAATGGGAATTACAATTAGAAGCTACAACAGTCCTCCCTAAAGATGATATGGCTATTTCGGAGGAAAAACCAGGTTTTCTGTCTCGTAACAAATTTGTTGACTGCAAAAAATATTTTGGATATAGAAACAAAGGTAGGTTTAACCATGATAGTGATAAATTACTTGGGGACGGTTCAACTGCCAATGTGAAGGAAATTGACACACAAGATAAGGGTCAAGTATCCACCACTAATAGTGATATTTTTGAAATGTTTGCCCAACTTCAGGTGTCATATTTTCTTGTTGAAATTGAAGGTTAGTAGCTAGATTGACGGAAAATGTGAATAAAATTTCTTCCAATGTTTTTGCGAAGAATAATGTTGCAAATATTGGTGATGCTGCCAAGGTAGTAGTTGTCAACAAGAAGAAAAAAAAGAAGGATTTTTCCAGTAAGGCAAATGTTGTAGTTCCCACTAGGATTTATATAATGCTTATAAGGTTCAAGAGGAGAAGGAGGAAGATGTGAACCTTCTAGAACCATCCAAAATAGTAACTGATGATGTCAAGAGTAAGACTTCTTCAAAAGAGCCTAAGAAGTAAGTCCTGAAAGAATTGGATGACTAGGAAGATGCAACCGAGCTTTCAACTCCTATGAATCAAGTAGCTATTTTAGTTACTGAATATTTAGGAGACAGAAAGTAGTCCAGAATTTTTTTTTTTGACAATCAAGGATCACTGTAAAGATCTACCAAATCATTTTGAAATTTGTCCAGACATTATTGAATTACTTGGAAATTTTTGAGCACTTGCAATTGATGTAGGAGAAGCTGATGCATTAGAAAGCACTACAAGAGGACTTGACATGCAACTGAATGGGAATTATCTACTTAAATGTCATGGGAGAAATATGGCAAGTTTGGATGATGATAGATGGGCCAAGCCGGTGGATTATTTTGTTGATGGCTGTGATATGCAGATGGATGCAGATCTTAGTGGTTCCTCTGCTATGTTTCGACCTGGCCAAGGTTATAATACCATCTTTGCAAGAAATACCTATGCAACAAAAAAGAGTATGAAGTTCATCCTTCCTAGAGGGCCTTATGTGCAAGCACCACTTCCACCAATTAGACTAGTGAGAAATAATTCTGATGCTAATAGGTGGCAACGTGTTTCTAGTTTTCATAAGTGTTTTATTCCTCCTCCGCAACCTTCTCTACCCACATTTCATATATCAGAGAACCCATATGAAGTGGGCAAGGTTTCTGATGAGGATCAGTTGAAACAAAGACAAATTAAATCCATCCTTAATAAATTAATGCCCTAAAACTTTGAGAAACTCTTTGAATAGGTCATAGAAGTAAACATTGACTCTCCATCATGTCTTCATGGTAGAAGATTCAAATATTTTACAAAGCCTTGATGGAGCTAGACTTTTGTGAAATGTATGCAAAATCCAGTTTTCAGCTTGCTGCAGGAATACTATAATTTTATGAAGATAATGAGAAGGATGTTTTCAAGCGAGTTCTTTTGAACAAATGTTAGGAAGAATTTGAAAAAGATGAAAGAGAAGAGGCTGAGGCTGAGAAATAAGAAGAGCATGGTGAAACAAGCCTTTCCGCAGAAGAAATACGGGAGAAGAAGGTTTCAGCACGATGATGAATGCTAAGAAATATAAGGTTTATTGGTGAGCTTTATAAAGAAATTATGTTGACCAAAATAATTATGCAAGCATGCATCAAGAAATTAATTGGTGAATTTCAGCATCCAAAGGAGGAAAATGTTGAAGCTTTGTGCAATTTGATGAGCACTATTGGTAATATGATTGACCATTCAAAGGTCAAGGAACATATTGATACTTAATTAGATAGGATGAAAAAAATGTCCAATAACCAAGGGCTTATCTCTAGGTTGAGGTTCATGTTGAAGGATTTGATTGATCTGAGGAGGAATGGATGGCAACAAAGGAAGAAAGTTGAGGGCCCCAAGAAAATAGAGGAAGTGCATCGGATGTTGTGCAAGAACTACATTGACAGGGAGGCCCCTCTTGAGTTACCAATATGGGACATTCATGTCAGAAACTTGTGACACCACTTGATCATGGTGGGAGAGAACCTGCTATGTCACCTTACATGGCAGGTGCACAAACGAGTTCACTTCAACATATGGGTGGGATTAAAGGGCCACAACCCCATATGGGACCATGTGATTGTGGATTCACCAGTCAATATGCTCAGATTGTGGATAGGGCTCAATTTGAAAATCAGTTTATGCCAAGCCCTTCAACACACAGAGCATCTGATGATGGCCACTTGACTCTTAGTCCTAAGGGAGGTCTTGGGAAGGGAATAAGAGGGAGGGCTTAGCCTCTGCCATATGCTAAGATTTATCTAGTAAATATTCCACCATTCACATCCTGAGTAATAGAAAAACAGGTGCAGGTCCGATTTCAGGTTGCAGTTCTGTGTAATATCCCAAAATAAGGAAAATCAACAAGGTTGGGAATATGTTATGATATTCTAAGATTGTAGATCCAGCAATATTAAAACACAATATAAGGACTAAAACTAAGTAAACAACAGATCTAAATACACATCATAATATGCATAAATAGCTAAGCCATTTTATTAATATTTGGAGGTGAAAAATGCAAATGCAACAGTGCTCAAAATAAGAGACACGCAAGCCACAAAAGTAGCCTAGAATGACCCTGCAATCATATCCCAAGAGGGAAAGCATAATTTTTTCTCTGCTGGAAGG
Organism: Pinus albicaulis; assembly: GCA_034641835.2. Taxonomy (NCBI): domain Eukaryota; kingdom Viridiplantae; phylum Streptophyta; class Pinopsida; order Pinales; family Pinaceae; genus Pinus; species Pinus albicaulis. The sequence continues at coordinate 538,599,165 of CM076577.1, forward strand.
TAAACTTCAATGTCCTTGCTATAGAGGTAGGGACTACAACTGCCTGTAAGATAGAAATTCAGAACTAGGCAGAACGGGAGCTTCGATGATGCTAAAATTGTAGATCTAGGCTCTATGATGGATTCCCAAGATAACCCTGGAAGGGTTTATCAGATATGTAAGTCCAAGACAAAATTCTCCATAGGGCTCCATGAATATGCTGCTGGGAATGCAGATTTGAAGCTAAATCTAATAATATGATGACCACAATGATACAATCAGATCTAAGCAAGAAGGGTTGATCTCTTTACTAGATCCTTGGGCTAAAAGCTCAAGATCTATCTCCTCCAGTCTCCTCCACTGAAAATAGCTACAGAATGAATATCAGATTTAGAAAATTGCGCTATGAGAGAGGGAGGCTCCTTTCCCCATAGAAAAATATGTCAAATTAGCTCCTGGGTGATGGAAACAATAGATCCAATGTGAGGAGGTTATCCCTCATAGGATTTCTAGCTAAAATGATGGAAACTTCCTTCCTCCAATAGATCTGCAAGACTTAACTGCACAATCCTTGAAGGGACTGCTGCAACAAGGAGGCAAAACCCCAAGGCTTGAATGATGGATGTAGATTTGATGCTCTGGAAGACTGAATATGAAGAAAAAGTGGTAGGATGAATTCTCCACCAGTTTTCTGGCTGAATACTAGAAATAACCTCCTGAAGATTGCACTAATTCCTGATATGGAATGAAGAACAATCCTCTTCCTGAGAGATCACTCAGAGAAAGAGGTGGGATTCCTGCTCGGGAACACCCTGCAAGCTCTGCTAAACAGCCCAAGATTGCATATAAATTTCCTAAGACAAATCTAGATCTAAATAGATCAAGAAATTCATAATCCAAATCATGCTTTCCATTGTGCCTTCACCTTCATTATATGCATGAGCCTTCCATAACCTAGGCCCACTCCAATACTGCACTGTACATGTGGAAAAAGTCTCCATGTTTGACTATGCTGCTGATACATGCCCTCCATCATGTTCAGATGGTGATCACCCTCTCCATCATGCATGCATTAAATGCACCACTTCCTCCACTATCTTATCATGAATGATCTTCTTTGAATGTATCATGATCTCAATTGACCTTATCAAAGATCCATGTGATTTAATATTTAATATACATGATATTCTTTAACTGTTTCACCCTCCATAACCTATCTCATAAATGAGGCATGATCTCCATTAATGGAGTTGCTCCACTAGTCCATGATTCTAGATCTAGATCAAAAATGTCCACATACACACATAAAAGTGGATCTTATTCATCTTTTGGGGTTTGTGGGTCCCTTCACCCTTTTATTTACTTAATTTGTTAAAAATATCAAGGACTCTAATATTCAAAATGTGATGTTCAAATTTGGGAATATTATAGTCCCCCCTGGAAAAATGTTTCTTGTCCTCAAGCAACTAAAAAGGTAGATGCATCATCCATCTATTCCCCTCCAAATGGCAACCACATAAGGAAGGCTTCTTCCATTTGCTACAATATATTATGCATTTTTGGTTCCACATTTGTCTTTCAGAAATATATGAGATGACTTCCAACTGCATGGTCAGATGTCCTCATCTCACCATAAGGCACAAAGTGACAATCATATGATATCCAACGTCATCATAAGTACATGAGAGACATAAAATAAAGTAGCTCTTTCCACAAAGGAAAATCTTCATCATACAATAAATTCCTTCATCCCATGTTTCATGAATTTTATTGAGCATTTTTATGCTCTCATTCTTAACCCTATTGGCCTTATTGGATCCAAACTCCATCATTCCAAAGTTAGGCAAAAGAAGAAGGGAAGGAGTAACATGGGTAGAAAAAGGTGTCAAACCATATTCTCCTAACAATAATCACCAGAGTAGGGCCCTTTGTTTCCATCCTCCATCTCCTTCATGTAAGATGGATAAGCCAAACTCCCCTAAACACAACCAAAATGAACATTCCTTCCTTTGCTACATTTTATCTTTGATTTTCAAGGCATGAATCAGAAAATTACGAGCTATTGGGTGGTAACCATACTCACCCAAGAGCAGCCAGCGTAGCCATGCCTCCTCCTTCATTTCATACGTGTTTTTCAAGGCATGGATAAGAAAAATAGGAGCCTTTGGAGAGTGACAGAAATCTCCCAATGGAAACCAACGTAACCAAGCATGTTGTCTCATACAAATCTGCAAGTGGTCTTGCAACCCCTTGCTTATCATCCTTACACATTCACTCCCATGTGGATGATGAATGAGTTATTGCATAATCATGGTATCCTCACTTTGTAGAATACCATCCTCCCCAAATTTTTGAAGGACTTTTCACTTCATGAAATGTTGAAGTGCACCTCTCACGAGATCTCTTAATTAGATTCTCTCTTCACCAAAGACCCTCCAAAACCAAAGAATTTTTGGATTTGTTGCAAGCAGAAGTTTCTCTTTGAGCATTGAGATGCTCATTGAGAAAGGTTCATCTAGAAGGGAGAAAATGTTTCTCATCTCAATATGTCTACCATTTGTCATATTTTCTTCCATTACTTCATGAGTGAAGCTACCTCCAGAATGCTCCAAGAATGATGATGTATTTTCTTTGTCACAGCCACTAAGTGATAGCGCTATGATATGTCTCTGCTTCAAATCAGCATTTGGTTCTAACCATTGGTTATGCATTGGTCTTGAAACAATATGTGCTGAAATTTTATGCATACCTTGGATCTACTGATATGTGGGAACCTCTTGACAGAACACAAGAGTTCCTCCAACCAGGACAATAATGTCTCTAACTCCTAGTAAGAGTGATGGCCTCTTTCCTTCAAGTGTACCAGCATTGGTATCTCCCTCCTCCTCCTAATGCATCTCCTGATCCATGCATGGGACTCCATATGTCAAGAGCTCAAGACTACCTTAAAAAGATGCAAGTGTCTCTTCTCTAGATACAAGTACTTTTGCAGTAGGTGGTGAAAGTAGTGACCTCTTGTCCAGAGTGACAAGATTGACATTCTCCTTGGTTTCCTTAGGAAATGTCTCTTTGTATCATATTTCTTTCTTCTCCACATCAAACTCCTTCCTCAAATTGTGAAAGAAATCTGAATACTTGGTCACCTTTGCATGCTCTAGGTGCCCAAACCACCAATCTTCTACTTCATCTAAGAGATGAAGTGCTGCAATTTCAACAGCCTCTTCTTTAGCCACAAGATGTAGCTTGAAAAATGAATCTAACTCCCTCCTCCAAGCCTTGAAATTTCTTGAGGAAGATCCATCAAATGTAGGCAAATAGAATCCATTTTTCCTCTTCCTTATATTGTTGCTATAAGATCCTCTTTCTTCTCTAATTTGGACGAATTGTTGGAGAGTTAGCTTCTCCTTGAAACCTCTAGACTTTTCTTTGTACTCTTCAAGATATAGACTAAGAGTCTCATGAGTCTCAGGTTCATTCCTTTCTTCATTTCTATACCTCTCACCTTCTTCAAAGAATGTGGGCATAGTGGTTCTATGAGGAGATCTACAATTCTCCGATCTTCTTTTCTGTTGATAGGAAGTGCTTTCCTAATCAGATCTGCTTCTTGGATCTTCTCTCTATTCTTTCTCCTTCATTTGATTGACCTCCTTGGAGAGATATTGCATGGATCTGAAGAAAGGAGTGACAGATTTCACATCCTCCATGATATATCTCATCTATCTGTTCTTCTTTCAATGTAAAATATGAAGTGTCCACAAGATGAGCCAAAGATCATGCTTTGATACCACTGTAATATCCCAAAATAGGGAAAATCAACAAGGTTGGGAATATCTTATGATATCCCAAGATTGTAGATCCAGAAATATTAAAACACAATATGAGTACTGCAACTAAGTAAACAACAGATCTAAATACACATCAGAATATGCAGAAATAGCTGAGCCATTTTATTAATATTTGGAGGTGCAAAGTGAAAATACAACACTACTCAAAATATGAGACACTCAAACTGTTAGGTCCCTATAATACTAGTATAGCCCCTTATTGTTGTTAGTGTAACCCCCTTATTGTTATTATTGTACCCTTGTAACCCCCATTTTCTTATTATTGTGCCCTTAAATTATTATTGTTAGGTCGGCTAGGATTACATCGTGGCCCACTAGGATTACATTATGGCCCCATGGACTCCTATATATAGAAAGGAGGTTTTGTAAATTGTATCATCCAAGAATTGTTCATTCATGTAATGTATTGGAGGTTTCCCCCTCAAAGTGTCTTATTTCTAAGGCATTGAAATCTCTTTTCTTCTATTTTTGGAGCTGGTTTCACAACATTTGGTATCAGAGGTTTGGATTCTAGGGTTTCGCTGATCCAAATAGGTCATCGTGGAATTTTTTCTATAAAATTTTTTCTATGAAGATTCAGAAGTTGAAATATTTAGGGTGCGAAGCCGCAATCCTGAGGCACATCTTCAAAACATTTGAGAGCTTGGTTCGCAATATTTTCGGAGATATGATCTATGGAAGTTAGGTCTTTTTTGAGGCTCCTAAACAGGTCATCGTGGAATTTGCGCTATAAATTTTTTTCTACGAAGGTTTAAAATCTGAAATTTTTAGGGTGCGAAGCCAAAATCTAGAGGAAACTCGTCACAAAATTTCAGATCTTGGTTCGCAATATTTTCGGAGATATTATCTGTGGAAGGTAGTTCTTTTTCAGGCTCCATAATTTCATCTCAAAGAGGTGATCGTGGGAAAAGATTCATAACTCTTTCTCTAAGCATCAGATTGAAGTACCATAAAAAGTGGCCACAATCACATAGACTGTAGTTTCTTGGCTATCAATTTCAGAGCCGAATGATGAAACAGTGACACGTGGAAATTCGTACAAGTTCACTCTACTGAACCAGTCCAAAATTGGGTCATTGTGGGAGATTGGAAATAACTTTGCCTTGAAGAATCCAAATCAGATCAGACCTGTGGCATTTTAAAGAAGCTTCAGAGGGATACTACAGGGCTAAATTTTAGATATTGAAGATCTCCAATTACAGAGATAATTCAATTTCAATATCGAGCTCCTCAAAAGCAAGTAAAAGGTGTGTATTTTTTTCCGAAATGCATAATTCTTGTTTGAATAATCAATTTGAATTGATTCCAAGGGCATATTGTAGAATAGATATCATTATTGGATTCTAAAATGGCCCCTAAAAATAATTCAACGCCCATTAAGCCTTTAGAAGGCTCTACTATGACTCATGAAGACAAAGAATGGCAACATGACATATCAAAATTACAAGAGCAAGTGCAACAAATTTCGCTCTCGCAAAGAACAAAAAAAAATGAAATTGAAGTTTTGAAGAAAGGCATGGAAACTAAGATGGATGGTTTGAAGAAAGACGTGGAAGCTAATATGAATGGTTTGGAAGCTAAGATGGATGGCATGGAAGTGGGCATGGAAGCTAAGATGGATGACATGAAAGACAACATGGAAAACATGAAGGATGATCTAAAAGCATACATGGAAGGCTTTATGACAAGTTTAAAACAAGAAATGATTCCTAATGGCGGAAATATAGTAGAAGAACCTCATGATGAGAACAAAATAAATTTTAATCATGATTTCATAAACTCTAATGTTGGTGGGAAGAACCACCATATTCTAAAAATGGATATGAGGAAGTTTGATGGAAAGGATCCTGTAACATGGATACTACAGATGGAGCAATATTTTGATCTCCATAATGTGCAAAACACACAAAAGGTACGCATTGCAACTTTACATTTAAAACAAAATACATTTGTATGGTATCAATGACTTTGCTCCCATAAAAAAATTGTCACTTGGTCAATTTTTACGGAGGAAATGATAGCACATTATGAGGATACAAAGAACAACACCTTCTTTAGCCAATTGATAAATCTCAAACAAAAGGGTTTAGTGGGGCAGCACATTGAGGACTTCCAAAAATTGAATATAAGGGTAACTGATATTCCAGAGGAACACAGGATTGATCTCTTCATAGGCATTTTAAAGGATAACATCCAACATGAAGTTCATGTTTTGGAACCTGATTCATTGGAGAAGGCATTCAAGTTGGCAAGAAAAGTTGAATGCAAAATTATGGCAACAAGGAAGCCTACCACTCAATTCTATAAAGAAGGAAGTGTTGCTACGTCTAGATTTCCACAACCTACAAGGTTGACACCACTAAAATTGGAAGAAAAAAGAGCAAAAGGGCTTTGCTACAGCTGTGATAGAAAATACACTAAAGGTCATAAGTGTGCTGAGAAATAATTATTTTACATAGATTGTGAAGAGGAAGAAGAAAATGAACAAGAAGAGGATATACACCAGGAACCAACCCTAGAAGAGGAAGAAATGAATCCGACCATATCGTGTAATGCACTGGCAGGAATTACCACTCCTCAAACTCTCAAGATAGTAGGACAAATCAAGAAGAAAAAGGTAATAGCATTGATTGATTCAGGTAGCACCCACAATTTTATTCATTGTAAGGTAGCCAAGGAATTAAATTGTTTCCTATACCTAGCACCAGAATGTCAAGTGATGGTTGCAAATGGAGGAACTATAAATTGCTCTGGAAAATGCCATAATATCAAGCTAACCATGGGGTAATATGTATTGACTAGTCCAATGCTTTCCATTCCTATGGGAGGTGTTGATGTTATACTAGGAGTACAATGGTTACAATCTTTGGGGATGGTAGCTTTTAATTTTCAAGAACTTTTCTTGAAATTTTTTTCAGAAGGAAAGGAAGTCGAATTACGGGGTATTGCAGGGAAGCCGGGAAAGATAATAAGCTCTAATGTCATGAAAAAGCTTCTAAATAAAGAAAAACGAGGCATAATTGCACAATTATGCTCACTAGAAGTTCCAACATCAAAATCATCTATTTCTGCAGATCTCCAACAAGTCTTGGACAATCATTCCAAGGTGTTTGAAACTCCCAAAGGACTCCCACCTATTCGTGATCATGATCATGCTATTCATTTGATTCCAGGAAGTGTTCCTCCAAACATCAGGCCTTATAGATATCCTTGCGTCCAAAAGAGCGAAATTGAACGTATGATTGCAGAAATGTTAGAGGCGAGTATAATTCAACCTAGTCAAAGTTCTTTCTCTGCTCCTGTAGTATTGGTACACAAGAAGGATGGATCATGGTGAATGTGTCTAGATTATAGGGAGCTCAATAAGCTCACCATTAAAGACAAATTTCCCATTCCTGTGATTGATGAATTATTGGATGAATTACATGGAGCAATTTATTTTACCAAGTTGGATCTTCGTTCAGGATATCATCAAATTAGAAGGAAGACTGAAGATATTCCAAAAATAGCATTTCAAACTCACGAGGGTCATTACAAATTTTTGGTCATGCATTTTGGCCTTACCAATGCACCTTCTACATTTCAAGGGTTGATGAATTCCATTTTCAAACCCTTTCTTAGAAAATTTGTGCTAGTATTTTTTGATGATATACTAATCTACAGCAGGTCTTGGAAGGATCATGTTGAACATGTTGACAGGGTGCTCAAACTATTGCAGGAGAAACAATTATATGAAAAAACATCCAAATGTTTCTTTGGAGTACAAGAGATGGAATATCTGGGTCATATTGTATCCCACGAGGGTGTTAAAGTAGACCCTAACAAAATTAAAGCCATTAAGGAATGGAAAGTCCCCACGACCATAAAGCAGTTGCGAGGATTTCTCGAGTTAACAGGGTATTATCACAAGTTTGCTAAGAATTATGGGAGAATAGGAGCACCTCTAACAATATTATTGAAGAAAGATGCATTTTCATGGACTCCTGAAGCAACTAAGGCCTTTGAACATCTTAAAGAGGCAATGTTCCTAGCACCAGTCTTAGCTACACCAGACTTCACAAAAACCTTTATTGTGGAATGTGATGCCTCAGGAAATGGAATTGGTGTTGTTTTAATGCAAGAAGGAAGACCCATTGCTTTTGAAAGTCATCCAATCAAAGGAAAGTATTTACAGAAACCTATTTATGAGAAGGAAATGTTAGCAATACCGCATGCACTAAAGAAATGGAGAACTTACCTAATGGGAAGACACTTCAAGGTAAAAACTGATCATGATAGTCTTAAACACTTTTTGGAACAAAGACTATCTTCAGAAGAGCAGGAAAAATGGGTCACAAAGATGTTGGGTTATGACTTTGAAATAATATACAAAAAAGGGAAGCTAAATGTTGTTGCAGATGCACTCTCAAGAAAGAATGAAGAGGTGGAAGCATTTCTTTGTGCCATTTCTATTATCCAAATAGATTGGATAACCGAAGCAAGAGATGAATGGAAGAAGGACAAAGATGTATGGACACTCATTCAAAAGTTGCAGCAAGATCCTAGTACATCTGATACATTTAGTTGGAAAAATGATTCCTTATGGTACAAAGATCGCTTATATCTTTGTAAGAATTCCCAACTAAAACAAAAGATTCTTCTGGAATTGCACACTTCTCCTTTAGGAGGACACTCGGGATTTTTAAAAACTTACCACAGGGTGAAGAAAGAATTTTTTGGGGATGGCCTTAAATCTGATATTCAAAATTTTGTGGCAGAATGTTTGGGTTGCCAGCAGAATAAATTTGAGACAATTAAGACCCCGGGACTTCTACAACCTTTATCCATTCCAAGTCAATGTTGGGAGGAGATTTCAATCGATTTTATCATAGGTTTACCTAAGTCCGAAGGAAAGAATGTCATCATGGTGGTAGTTGATAGACTTACCAAGTATGCACACTTTTGTGCATTATCTCATCCATTTAAAGAAATTTTAGTTGCTAGTACATTTATGGACAGAATTCAAAAGCTACATGGAAGCCCAAGAGTTATTGTGAGAGACAGAGATCCCATTTTTACTGGAAATTTTTGGACAGAGTTATTTTCTTTTTTGGGTAATCAATTAGCTCATAGCTCATCTTATCATCCTCAATCTGATGGTCAAACTAAGATAGTAAATAAATTTTTGGAAGGATATGTTCGTTGTTTTGTATTTGATAAACAAACACAATGGGTCAAGTGGTTACCTCTCGCTGAATGGTGGTATAACACTTCCTTCCATACTGCAGAAAAAATGACCCCATTTATGGCACTTTATGGATATCATCCACCATACATCACATCATATTTAAGAGAAAATTCGAAGGTTCAAGCAGTGGAAGATCACATCGAGCATCAACAAGAAGTTATCCAACTCTTAAAGGATAACCTGACTTTGGCACAAAATCGAATGAAACAACAGGCAGATCAACATCGCAGCGAGAGAAGTTTTGATGTAGGAGATTGGGTATTTTTACGGCTACAACCATACAAACAAATGTCCCTCAAGCAAGCTAAGAAGGATAATAAATTATCGCCAAAGTACTATGGTCCTTATAAGGTGTTGCAAAATATTGGTACTATGGCATACAAATTGGAGCTTCCTGCTTCTTCGCGAGTACATCCAGTTTTCCATGTTTCGTGCTTAAAGAAGGTTATACGTGAAAATCTTCCAGTTCAAACAATATTGCCAGAACTTGATGAGGAAGGAAAAATCATATTGGAACCGGAAGCGGTCACGGAAACAAGAACTCGACAACTACGGAATCGATCAATTTCAGAGTATCTCATCAAGTGGAAGAACTTACCCACCGAAGATTCTACATGGGAGGATGAGAATTTTATACAGAAGCACCCAGAGCTACTCAAGCGTTGAGGACAACACTTTTTTGAAGGAGAGGGGCATGTTAGGTCCCTATATTACTAGTATAGTCCCTTATTGTTGTTAGTGTAACCCCCCTTATTGTTATTATTGTACCCTTGTAACCCCCATTTTGTTATTATTGTGCCCTTAAATTATTATTGTTAGGTCGGCTAGGATTACATTGTGGCCCACTAGGATTACATTATGGCCCCATGGACTCCTATATATAGAAAGGAGGTTTTGTAAATTGTATCATCCAAGAATTGTTCATTCATGTAATGTATTGAAGGTTTCCCCCTCGAAGTGGCGTATTTCTAAGGCGTTGATATCTCTTTTCTTATATTTTTGGAGCTGTTTTCACAACACAAGCCACAAAAGTAGCTTAGAATGACCCTACAATCATATCCCAAGAGGGACTGCGTAACTGCTGCTCTGTTAGAAGGTAAAATGTGTTGTCCCTGCTACAGAAGTAGGAATTTCAACTGCTTATAAGATAGAAAATCAGATCTAGGCAGAACGGGAGCTCTGATGATGCTGAAATTGTAGATCTAGGCTCTATGATCGATTCCCAAGATAACCCTAGAATTATTTCTCAGATCTGTAAGTCCAAGAAAACCTTCTCCCTAGGGCTCCATGAATATGTTGTTGGGAATGTAGATCTGAAGCTAGATCCAATAATATGATGACTGCAATGATGTTCAATCATATCTAAGCAAGAAGGGTTGATCCCTTTACTAGATCCTTGGGCTAAAAGGTCAAGATCTAGCTCCTCCAATATCCTCCACTGAAAATAGCTGCAGAATGAACAATAGCTTTGGAAAACTATGCTTTGAGAGAGGGAGGCTCCTTTCCCCATAGAAAAATATGTCAAATCAGCCCCTGGGTGATGGCAACAATAGATCCAATGTGAGGAGGTTATCCCACACAAGATTTCCAGCGAAAATGCTGGAAACTTCCTTCCTCCAATAGATCTGCAAGACTGAACTGCACAATCCTTGAAGGGACTACTACAAAAAGGAGGAAATACCCCAAGGCCTAAATTCCGGATAAATATCTGATGCTCTGGAAGACTGAATATGAAGAAAAAGTGGTGGGTTGAATCCTCCACTAGTTTTCTAGCTAAATACTAGAAACAACCTCCTGAAGATGGCACTAATGGCTGATATGGAATGAAAAAAAATCCTCTTCCTCAGAGATCACTCAGAGAAAGAGGTGGGATTCCTGCCTGGGAACACCCTGAAAGCTCTTCTAAACAGCCCAAGCTTGCATAGAAATGTCCTAAGAAAAATCTAGATCTAAACAAATCAAGAAATGCATAATCAAAATCATGCCTTCCATTGTGCCTTCACCTTCATTATATGCATGAGCCTTCCATAACCTATGCCCACTCAAATACTGAATTGCACATGTGAACAAAGTCTCCATGTTTGACTACATTGTTGATCCATTCCCTCCATCATGTTCACATGGTGATCACCCTCTCCATCATGCATGCATTAAATGCACCACTTCCTCCACTATCTTATCATGAATGATCTTCTTTGAATGTATCATGATCTCAGTTGACCTTATCAAAGATCCATGTGATTTAATATTTAATATACATGATCTTCTTTGACTATTTCACCCTCCATAACCTATCTCATAAATGAGACATGATCTCCATTAAGGGAGTTGCTCCACTAGTCCATGATTCTAGATCTAGATCAAAAATGTCCACATACACACATAAAAGTGGATCTTATTCATCTTTTGGGTTTTTTGGGTCCCTTCACCCTTTTATTTACTTAATTTTCTAAAAATATCAAGGACTCTAATATTCCAAATGTGATTTTCAAATTTGGGAATATTACATTCTGACTGGATGCCAGTTGGTATGAGAGATGAAATTTTGACAAGGACTTATGCTACATAAAATCCTTTATTTGCAAAATCATGTGTCTAGGAAAGAAATGTTTTGGATAATGACATAAGAGAGTTTATGAATTCATGCTCATCAGGTGATAGAGGTGGGAAAACTGCAAATGCTGAATTTCAACTGTAAGAACATTCTTCTCAAAGAACTTTGAGTTCACAACTCATTGAGGTTCAAATTAGGAAAAAGGCTGAAATGACAATAAAATAATATTACAGGTGCATTCCTTTACAAATATTCCATGCATTTTCATCATGTCTTTTAGAGAATTCTATAAGTTTCCCCAACTTTTTATTAATTCTGCATGACATACTATCCAGTGTGAGATATTTCAAGGATGCAACATTTTGTGTTGATGACCTTAAAGCACCATTTTTCCATTCAACTATGGTTTCTCTTTGGATATTATATTATTTTTTCAGGAAAGATGTTGAAATTGATCTTCTATGGAATCTACTTACACATTTATGCAATTCTTAGCCTTTCTTGCTAAAACAAAGACAACTTACAATTTGGGGACTGTTGCAGCTCTCGGAATAGTATCTTGGTTTGGTACCTGGCATGGATCTCATGTTTTATTGTTTGGATAGTCCCACGATTTGAATTAAAGGAAATCAATATTGAGTTGGAAGTTTTTTTGGAATCAGAAGACTTGTTCCAATTCCCACAGTTCGATGACTTTTTGCAATCTGCACCAGTGAACTTACCTGAAGTGAATTCACCTGAATCTCTTGTTGATGATGCAGAACCTGATGAGAGAGATGCAGAACCCGATGAGATAGATACATAGGTTGCAATGACATTTATGGAGGAGAAAGAGATAGAGCACATATGCACACACACACTGAAAGTGGACACACTAAATGTTCAAAAAATTTGGTGATATTCCATGTGATCTCTGTTTTTCTCAAGCACATTGAAATTAGAGTTAGTGAGGTCTAGGACTACATTGATCCTTGAGGTATTTTAAGCTATTGTGGTATAAAGTTAAACATGGGAGACAGGTAGGCTTACCCTGTCTTTAGAGTTTCCTTAAATTTGATATGTCAACGTGACCTTGTTTCTTGGTAAGAAAAATTCTTTGGCTACATTTTGTTGTATCTGCAAACTAAGAAAACTTGATCAGTCCTCATATTCAGTGCAGGATATAATTACAAATTATTTAAGAGAAAAAGAGGAAACAGTGACATTGTGTTGAAATTATGAACAGATTGGTATAAATTCAAACATAATTTAAGGCATTTGTGTCATGTAGGAAAATTGATAGTATAAATAGTAATAAACTAATATCAACTAATGCACATTGAAATGTCCAAGAATATTTTGTGAAGGCAATATGAGTTGATTAATGTCCAAAAATTAGCAAAGGATAGATCAATAGAACCAGTAAATATATCCAGTCAACATTGGATTATGGGAGTGCCATGATGATAAACGAATAAAATAACATAAGAAATGGTGAATAGGGAAGGGAAACCATAGAAACAGAGGACACACTATTCAACATAAATTTTCCAGAATTGAGATAGAGGTAGAGATAAGTGAGGGAATACAGGCATCCCTGTCATCAATTATCATTGTGGAGGGGCTGATGCAGACCCTCATAATGTTTTTTTAGGAGTGCCTAAGGGTGAGAGGACCTAGTTGGATGAGCCTAGAAGGTTGGGATGGCATATCAAAACTCTCCTAACATTTGAAGCAGAAGAGAAGAATCTATTGATGGATGTTTCACTACAAAATATAGGTTGAGAGGTAGTTAATGGTGGCAGCAAGGAGCAGGAATGATCCTGTGACCTTGTGGATGTGATACATCTATTGGTTGAGTAGGAAGATTTACATTTTCTCATAAATATGACGTCTCCCACTTACATGTATAATGCATATGAATTGTGCTTCATGCCCCACTCACGAAGATATGTCAAAAAAAGGAAGTGGTGAACCTAGTGGTGCATGGTCTAGAAAGGTTTTGTTATGTGAATCAATTGTGGGTGATTTCCCTGTGTATGTATAAATCTTAGACATGTCTAAGTAGGCTAGGAAATGGTGGTGGAAGTATACCCACTAGAATGAGAAGATAGAGAATGATATTTCCCATGAATCTCACAATATATAGTAGTCTTCTTGGTCGACATTGAGAGTTTGATCTATTGAAAATTATGATGGTGTAATTATCACCTCTTTGTGCCAAATGTATTGAAGCCTTTTTGTCTCACCGTCAAACAAGGTGTTGTCTTATGTATGATGTACATACAAAATTTACCAGACAAGTCCAGAAGTAAGTGCAAGACTCCAAAGGGTTTTACCAACAAGATGGAAGGAAACAAATGCTCCTTGAAAAGGTCTGGGCTCCCATACTAGGCATAATGACCCAACTACAATCAAGCTGCACTCCACTTCCACTACTTGTCCACCACACTACGCTGCTACTTCTCTGCTGCTACCCTCATTGTCTGCAACCACTGTTTTTTTCCATGTTGTCTCTGCTACTACACACTATCTACTTTGCACATTGCCTCTGTTGCACTATATTGTTCTTATTATTTGTTGCTACCTTTGTTGCTACTGATGTTGCTGCTATCACTGCTGCACTGTTATCCATTGTTTGTCTATTTTTGTCTCTTTGTTGCAGCCTCCATCCACTACTGCCATCGCATGTACTGTCACAACTTCCAAACATACTATCCCAACTGTCATAGAGTTGTTGTCATGGGATCATACATATCAATGTTATCATAGTCACGATGTTAAAGCGACTGTCCTATGGATCTCTGCGTACGGGTCCTCTGCAAGCATAAGTAACTACTGTGTTCAACAGTCATCAAGCTAACGATATCAACCATGTAAAATACATTGACATCATGTTTATATTCCTCCCATTGTCATACAACTTTCTCACAGGAATAATATTGTTGTAATAGGAATTCAATAAAAATGTAAATTTATAAACTCAAGGAACAAATTTGCAGCACAAATCAACCACTTATATACTTCAAATTCTTGTTAAGCAATCATGCTCAAACAAAGGTATCAACCAGGTAATACATCAGTATGGAGAGGACTGTCAGTTACCCACTGTACTTTGTGTCTAGGTCACCATTTTAAATTAACACACAACCATATATGCAGATCACTAACATTTTATTTTCTCAGGGTAGTTTCCATCACAAGAGCACTGTCAGAACAACAAGGTCATGCAAATACTCAACAATCTACTTCTTCAAATTCATGGTCCCTCAAGGTCTCAGGAGCCTTTTAGTAGAGGTTTAGGAGGGAGAAACCTTTTCTGTCCTAATGAATATTAGCAAGGTTTTGGAGGTGGAAGTGATGCTTTAGTATTTTTGGGTTCAACAAGGTAGCCTAGGTGGTACTAAACATAGTAGGATGCATAGGAGCATGTTGGATCTCCAAAGCCATCCTTTGTAGCGAGTTATATTTCTAAAAAGTTTCTAAATTATGTTGCGCCGATGTCTTCCATCATTTTTGTAGAGCCTTTTAGTTATGGGGAGGTAGTTGGTTAGCAGGTATGATAGAATGTTGTGGTGGACGTGGACAACTCTATATTGAAGAATGATATTTGGGAGATTGTGCCAACACAAGTGGGGCAGTTTGTGATTTATTCTAGGTGGATGTTTAAGGTGAAGCTTGCAGCAGATATAAAAGTACAAAGGTTTTTTTTCATAGTGAGAGTATTGTCTAGAGAGGAGTTGACTATAAGGACACATTTACTCTAGTTTCTAGTGTACTTGCATCAATTTCGTTAATGTCTTTAGCATCAATTCTTGGTTGGCATTGATATCAAATGGATGTAACAGCATTGTTTCTTAATGGTCTAATAAAGGAGGAAATATAGATCAATCACAACACTATAATGAAGAATTTTGTTTGGGAGATTGTGCCAACACAAGTGGGGAAGTTTGTGATTTATTCTAGGGGGGTGTTTGAGTTGAAGCTTGCAGTAGATACCATAAAAATGTACTAAGGTTCAGTTCATAGTGAGACTATTCTCTAGAGAGGATGTGACTATGAGGACACCTTTACTCTAGTTGTTATTGTACTTGCATCAGGTTCGTCATATCTTTAGCATCAATTTTTGGTTGGAATTTATATAAAATGGATGTAAAAACATTATTTCTTAATGGTATAATCGAGGAGGAAATATACATCAATCAGTTGAGAGACTTTCAGGTGCGTGGGTGAGAGATCCATGTATGCAAATTGAAGGAGGACTTTTATGGGATGAAGTTTATATCACATGCTCAGTACTCTAGGATTGCAGAATAATTGGTAGGTTCAAGATTTACTATAGCTATTGCAAATCCTGATCTTTATTATTTATTTGGTAAATTTGATTTTCTTGTTTTTGTGAGATCCTAGGGAAATTTTCACCCTAGGATTTCAACAAATTATTTTTCGGAAAATGACACCAAGATTCATCCAATGTAAATGAATGAAGTCTTCACTAAATAACAGTGATATCTCAACATTACAGTAAACAATATGATAGTTCAACCATGCAACATAATTTCATAGTACCACTATATACTCCAGATTTAATAGTTTAGTATAGTTTCAAACAGTTGCAGTATAATTTTGTATTGGACAAAGTTTTATTCTAACCAGAAATCCATAGACTTGAATAAAACTTTGTGAATTATGATCAGGTCTAATATCTGAATGGTTTCAAGGGTCAAGGTGGAGAATAAAACTCTTCTTCTTCCTTGGACTTCCTTCAAAAAATTCTCCGAGAATCTATCCAATACCACTGCATCATATTAGAGAACCTTGGATCATCTTTGGTCCTAAATCAATTCCTCTATACTTGCCTCAGATAGCCACTCCGAGATTTATATAGGAGTAGGAAATTTCCTCAGAAGTTAAGACCTATTACAGAGCACAAACAATCTCTGAGTGGCCTAAGGAATGGGGTTGGCTAGGATTAGCCTCCTTTGATGCTAAAAAAATTCAGATTAATTTGCCTCAGAATAATTACATAAATAACCAGTCCTAGGGTTTTGTTTTAGTCTCAGGGTTTTGTTTTCCTGGGAATTGTGATAATATCCTGCCTCAGATCATTCTACTTCTGATATGGGAAAACTTTCCACAATCGTCTTTTACAGATTCATTGGATTTTTGTTTGACACCATCTGCATGCAACTGAATGTTGTTTTCAGTTATTTCCTTTTCACTAGCCAGTGACTTTTTTGCATCCTTAAGCCAATAGGATATTGAGATTGGATCAAGTGTTCCACATACACGTCTTCACTTCTTCTTTGATTCTACATCATCAGAATCATACATAGATTTAGTGGTTGATCCTTCATAGTACTACACCTTTCTTCTTGGTCTCTGCATTTGTCCAGTAGTACCATGTTTTTTATACACCTTCCTTTTAGTAACTTTTTCCAAAAAATATTAGTAGGTATCTTCTCTGCTGTCAATTTGCGGTCTAACTCACCAAGCAGTGGGACACCTTTTCCATTCCTTTCTTCACGTGGTACTTTTGAAATAATACCATTATCTGGTGTATTATCAATCTCAGATATGTCACATGCACGGGTTAACATGTCCTGAGATAAAGACTTCAAGTTTTCATTTCTAGAAACAGATGTCAATTTGAAATGAATATCATTCACATAATGAAGCTTCTCATACTTCTCAAAAAGATGTGCAACACCCCACCTGAGGAGAAAATGGAAAATTGTTGCACTGAAATTTTCCAAATTTTTATCTAGTAAATGGTCTTGCTTGGCATAAATCAGGACTCTCTCCTCCATTGTGTATGGGCAATAGAACCAAAAAAAATTCAAGTACTCAACTTGGTTATCGATATGTATCTTCTATAAGGCCCGTAATTCACTGATTGGGTTCCAGTCATTGTCAAATATTATTCCAGTTTCAATTGAAAAAATCTGTATGCTTGTTCCACAAGCACGTTTTTTGAGTAAAAACACAAACCTCCCAAAATCCTTACTATTAAACTTATGCAATGTTGCATGTTTCTTAGTAGGAGTTAAGCAACCATCAATACGCTCATAGGAGTCAATCCCAAAACATTGTCTGATATGATCATCCAGAATATTACCAATGGTAATTTTCCCAAATCATCCAATCATCTGGAAAATAATCAACACCCTTTGGCCTTCTAGCCTTAGCTTGCATAGTATATTGTCCAACAGTTGCAACTTGCTGCTGGCATTTATATCAGCATCAAGGAATTCAACTTCTGAAAGGCCCTTTCGATGCAAACTTTGCAATGATCCACAAGATAAGGATGATTGCAACACTTCCTTAATGAAATAAGGATGTCCCTGAGAGCTCCAGAATCATTTTTCTTCACCACTGAACACAAACAATCCATATTTATCATAAAAATGTTACAGTATTGGTCCACCTGTACATATTCCAGGTCTACAAGAACCCAATACTCTTTGAAGTTGGCACTCGTCAAAGGGTCTGATTTTCGCTCATATACAATGCACTCTGACAACTTTCTCTTCAATAAACCAAGATGTTCACTACTATTATGTTGTTTCTCTTCAAACTCATCAACATGTTGACTCTCTTTTTCAGTATCAAGGAAGGAAAGAATATGAGAAACGTCAGGAGCATTATCCTTCAACTTCTCATGGAAAATCACAAGTCGAAAATTAGTAGGTATTTACTCCAGAGGCTTGAAAATTTTTGAAATTTTAAGGTGTTGCCCTTCATATACAATCACTTCTTCCCAATTAAGGCATATTAAAGAGTCCAGATCCGTGGTGACAACATCAGAGGTTGATAAAACAATCTAAAAAAGCACACATCCACTTTCTTTTGAAAATTCAAGCTTCCGGATAATATCTCTTGACTCTCTACTACCACAATAAGCCACCATATTTATAGAAGAAGCCCACCTCAAAAATTCCAACTCCCATCTATATATTCCAACAGTTGATGTGATAATGAGAATAGGTCTGTTTATGTGAAAATCCTTGATTAAGGATATGATAAAGGCAACCATTATTGCAATGTGTTCCTAATTAAATTCATCAATGACAAGAGCATTCTTGTGGTTTTGCCAGAAATCTCAAATTTTATTGACAGATCTAAGAAGATAAGAATCCAATAGCCCTTTCATCCAGTCTGGAGGCCTTTTCAACCTTGAAAAAGGAATTTTTTGTAGCTATTTTGCCTTAACTGCTTGAGTAGGACTAGCTCGTTAGTGTGCCTCATCATAGCGAAGTTCGTATGCTTTCATTAGTTCCTTCGTTGAAGTTAGGTTAAGAAAACTTCTATCTTCTAACTCCCATGTACATTGATCGTAGTCTAACGCTTTCCATTTGATGAACCATTATTGCCAGCCCAATTCACTAACTACATCCATGCACTCTTTATTAGGATTCTTAGGAAATATCAGTGCTCTCTTTTGAATAAGTTGTTGTGGTTCATCCCGTTCAGAGTTCCATTTAAGAGCCTTTCCTTGTTGTAGTTTTTTCTTGAAATTAGCCAGCTGCTTGGGAGCTTCCTTGAGAAGTAGAATTTCACTGACCCAACAATTATGAAGATGAGAGAGTCCTCTATACTTAACAAAATATATCCTTTGTTTTTTCTTGATTCGTCCTACTATATATGATTTCACTTGGTATGCAGTCTTCATAGTGATTTCACAATCTCCGTCATTATTAGATTTAAACAATTTTTTTTCTTTTAGCCCATCATGATCTCTCTGAGTTGAAGCCAACATTGAACAACCTATAACAGGATGAACACCATATTCGCTCTAAAAAATTTTGTTCACTTTCTCTTTTTTTTCCACAAAGACATCCAATTCAGCAAATTGTTTAGGTTCAACATGCTTGACGTCCCATATCGATTTGACTCCTTTGTAGATAGAGTGTACACCACATGATATTCTCATGTAAGTAAAAATTGGGTAGTACCAGTCACCAGGAGGAACTTGAACCAAGGGTGGGTCAACGAAACATATCTGGTAAGTTACGAGGCAGTCTTTTCAATCACAACACAGCAACTCCCCACCTTCTTTACAGACTTGGCACACATTATTATAAACAATCTGTAGAAGACTTCACAATAGAACCACTTATATGCACAGCAGATGGCTCCTCAATGTTAGCATCTTCTCTGCTTACCTCAATTCCACCAACCATGCTCTGAAGGTCCAAAGTGTCCTCATCTTCATAATCCTCTAAACAAATTTGACAACGGTCAAACCCTAGAACATTCTTACTCAACCTTTTTGACCCATTTTGAGTTACAACAGAGTCATCTCCTCCATATTTATCTGAATTGACAATAGCTTTGTCCTCCTACAGAGAACTAAATGGTTCCTCAACTTGTCCTGATGACTCCAAATATCTTCTCTGCAAGCTGAATGAAGGAATAGGTGGGTCCTTTGGAAAAAAATTATGATACAACTAATGAGCTTTGGTAACAGCATCTAAAAATTTCTTACCTTTGCACATATTTTTAATTTCTTTAAAATTATCCCAAAGTGGACAAAAAGACCTTTCCTCAATAAATTTGGGTTCCTCCCTTGAATCCACAAAGTAAATGAGCTGAGTTAACGCCAACCCATCATGTGTAGATGAACTTTTTTTCTGCATACTATAAAATTTTAGCACAAAGAAAGCAGGCCACCATCTGCCCTTTTCTATCTCATCCCAAACAATCATCTTTGGTTCACAATCATTGCTTATGTTATTCTCATCTGACTTAGAATCTCCATTAGTATATTCTTGCCCCACTCCTACATTTCCACATATATTAGCAAAAGATTCATTTCTTTGAAAACAAGCACGTGATTCCACATTGTCATCAGCATTTGTATTTGATTCAATGTGCACGCAAGAATAAAAAAGAACCTATTTAGTTTCCTCCTGTGAAGCAGCACAAGTATTATTCAAAGCATGACATGCACTGTCATCACAACACCAAGACTACCTACATACTTGAATATTCTCTATCCTCTTCCACTTTTTTTAGTTGATACATTGCACCCATTCCCTAGTATGTTGATCCTCACTCATCCCATGCTGCTGCATTTCACCTTTGTCCCCAATAGGAACACAAACAACAAGATCCATGCCAGAATCATCAAGCAGATTGCCTTATTTCTTGTCCCTGTCGACATCTCCTTTCTTGCATATGCTCCTTTTTCTCTTCTTTTTATAACTCTTTTCTCCAGATGTTTCTTCAAGAAATTCATGTGAACCACCTTCTTGACTGCTATTTATATATTGGATACATCCTTTAACCTGATTCTGTACAACATCATGTTGTCCTTTTCATGAAACCTTTAGACCTGTCAAATTTATTTCATGGTCTCTAACAGCATCTATGAAACCTCCAGTTTGAACATCATCATCTGTACTAGTGCCATTTGTGTCCTCCATAACTTCAAACTTGTACATTTTCCCAGATCTTCTCTCAGATGCTGAGTAACTCTCTTTAAATAAATATTGTTGTATATCTTTCTTGTTATGAATCCTACTGCTTTTGCGAACTTGATATCTTTTATGTTGACCATTATTATCCTCTTCTTGGTCCTCCAAACCTTCTAATTCAGTGACGTTAAGCCCTGAATTTTGATTGTGAGCACCAACAACTTTAGCTAGGGATTTGACAGTTGTTGGAGTAGGCACATAATCCTGCTTCAATTCAGCTTGATGCTTTCGCTTTCTATTTATTCGAGTGAATTCCCTCTATTTTCTAATTTTCTCAAACACATTCAAACTATTATCTGTGCCATATTGTCCTAAAACACCCAGCCCACTTTTCATGTTTTGTTCCAAATCCTTCAATCTTACATCATTGTCTAGCGACTCTAGCTGCAGTATCACATGCTCCCCCATTTCCCTATTCTTATTGCTTATTGCACTTCTATCAATGGCAGTGGAAGCATCACTTGCCTGATTATTTGTGCTTTTTCCTTGTTGTGGTTCCCTTATGATAACCTTAAACTTTGCTGACATCGATTGTCTGTACATGTGTGCATATAATTTTTTTGATGCAGAGAAATTATTTTGGTCACCATCCACCACAGTGTTTGTTGTCTTAGTAATATTTACTTTTTAA
Organism: Pinus albicaulis; assembly: GCA_034641835.2. Taxonomy (NCBI): domain Eukaryota; kingdom Viridiplantae; phylum Streptophyta; class Pinopsida; order Pinales; family Pinaceae; genus Pinus; species Pinus albicaulis. The sequence continues at coordinate 538,620,859 of CM076577.1, forward strand.
ACTTATTCTATTGGAGGAACCTTGCAGGTTTTTTAGATATCCCTATCTTCCCATTCCCTGCATATGTAATACCAGAAGAACGGTTCCTGGCCACATGGTCTCTTTTTGATCTCCTCATGGTTGGTACTGACATTATAACACAATCATCATATCAGTCCAACTCAGAAGATATTGCAGGAACCTTTTTATCATTCCTTTCATTTAAATTATACACAGATTTTCAAATCTCTCCTTCCAAGCCATGCGCAAAAGCAATGTTTGGGTGTTTTGAACAATGAAATTTTATAACAGTACAACTTGAGGATCCAAGTTTCAAATTTATTTTCCTCAATATACGGCGTTGAAATTAAATCTGCTCGATTCAACCTCTTCACCCCTGATGTTAAATTCAATAGATCGATGGAAGACAAGCCAGAAACATAGATAAAGAATGGTGGTGTTACGGCGATCAGCAGAATGCTTCAACCAGCAGAGTCTTCATAAGTTCAGCCACCCACATGTGTCACACAACCCTCGGATACTGCACCAAGAAACCCTAGATGTAGAACCAAGAATGTTGCACCATCACCATCCAAGAGAGAAGAAAAATGTTTCCACACATTGTGTATAACGAACTCCAATTCTCTCCAATATATAGGCATCTTTGGGGGTGTGTGACACATCTCTTATGCATGTGGGATAAAATAGGTCGACCTTGCACATGTGGAATAAATTCAAAATACATGTTCTGCTCGTCCGATCAAGATGATCTTTACATCGATCTTGCACCTCTCTGAAAGAGGAACCCAATAAAAATATTGGCATCATCATCTCAGCATCACATCATGGAGTTTGGACCTAGCTGTCCAAAATTAACACCCGAGCATTCAACGGAACCAAACCCTTTGACACTATGCGACCGTACAACGTGACAATATCACATACGAAATTCCTGCCAGCTGTTTGAAAGAGCAATGTTGACAACAACCTCATAAAAAATAGAGCCACACATTTGCAGAGCTTATTTATGGCCCCAGGAATTGAACTCAGCACTTTCAAAATTTTCCAAATTTCGAGATCCCCCTCCCTCTTTTATCGGAATACCATGGACGTCTGAAGAATTGAACCTTGGACCTTCCCATTTCTACGCTGGCTCGAAGCCACCCAATATTCTTATTTTGAGCCTTTTAATGAAAAATTACTGCAGTGAAAGAACAGGCACTTTTATTTTTTTTTCGAGAGTGCCAGGAGAGGAAAATGCATAAACTTCATCGACTTTGGTGAGGATGCAGACGGTCGGAAATAGTGAAGAAAAATGGTGCCTAGGGGGCACTATAGTTGATCGGCAAAGGATGGGAGAACCTAAGTTGGAATGGTCCACTATTCAGTTGTGGATGACTAAATAGAAAAATATCATTCCACTAGGACGATTGCCGAAGGTTGTGGTGGACATTGCAGGAGTTAAAGTCTATGTGGATTTTGAAGTAATCTAGATTGTGGATGACGCAGACCCTTACCCTGCGCTCTTAGGCCTGCACTGGGCTATTGACATGGGAGGTATCATCAATTTGAAAATGAGAAGTATGATCTTTGAAAACGCGGGTGTGTGGGTAATAGTCCCCTTGGATCCAGCAGAAGCTAAACGATATACTGAACCAGTGCATGAGGAGGAGGATGTTGATCACATTTACAACTGATTGTCTGGGAAAATGATTGGATAAACCCCATGACTGATGGCATGCTATGTTGAGAAAAATACAACGAATTCCTCTCAGACTCAGATGGAGAGATATAAAAATGGCAGAACTAGTTGCATGATGTATCTGCACTGTGGTGCCTTAAGATCACAAAGAGCTTCCAATGCATCTCCTCATAGGTAAGAGAACTACCCTACTTTGATGGTTCTAGTAGTATTAAGGACTTTCTTAAAGCATTTGAAGTGGATGTCCCTGAAGAACAGAGGTTTTGGGCCCTTGACTTGGCTATGAGCGCGACCCCTATGTGGCGGTGGGAAACTCATAAGGAAGCTTTTTCAGGACTGGGAGGAATGTTGAAAAATGATGATCCTATGATTCGATCCTCCAGTCAACCCACCCATGGAACTCTTCTCGGGTCAAGGGGATCCGCGCAAGCACTTTCCTATCTGGACGGAAGTATGGAATGAAAAAACTTGGAATGAATGGGTCCATATGTTTATTCATGCCTTAGGACCGATCCCCACCATCTGGTATTTAGATGCAGAGCTACACTAGTGCACTCTTCACTGGGGTACAATGGCCGAAGATTTCATGATGACATTTGGTTTGGTAGGAGGAATTGAGAAACTCAATGAAGCCCTACAAGATATAGATGCTATGGTCTTTGATGAGTCCTTATCTATGCGATAATGTGTTGCTCCAACCTGGGATGCACAGATGCAGTACATACCAAGGGAGATAAGTCTAAGGCATATGTAATTAAGCTGAAGGACCCTACCCTTGAAGAACCTAAATTCCTACCTTAAAAACTACCAACAACTGAGGAGCTACAAGAATCAACACCATATTTGATTTGAACCTAAACAGTCTTATTATATCCAAGTATTTCCCCAATCACAATGACCAGTAGATTCTCCTCATGGATTATTTCTCTCATTCTATCTATTAGTAAAATCCATAAAATGTATCCCTACATTTGAATCTTAGGAAATAAACATATAATTGTTATCATTTAAAATATCCATATCTCTTGGAGCCCAAAAATCCATTTTCTTTGGATAAGCTTTATCTATAACCTCAAAAGCAACCCTATTATAAGTTGAAGGACCATTATGTCCTTGTGAGTCTTGACAAAGTATGATGGAATGAATTGGGAGAAAACCATATCCATGTTTACCATGTCAAAACTTCATTGAGATGACGACCTTGGTTTGAAGACATCCACCATACAAACTAGGACCACCCATACTTATCATTGCCATCTCTCTTTTATCATCAATACTAACATACTGAGGACCTATAACCCGTGGAGGCCCATGGTCATCATTTCAATGTAATTGATCAGAATACATGCCATGTCCACAAGTTTTTATATTTAATATCTGCATCCAATGTGGCCATTTCTTATTATGAGATTTACCACATCTGAAAATGGCATCATGCACATAATTTTTAAGAAGTCTACAAATTAGCTCAACAATTTTTTTTTCACATTTACAACTTCCCTCACATTTGTTGGTTCTTGAAGCTCGAGCAATTAATTCATAACAAAAATAGGAAAAGTCAAAAAACAAAGATATCCACTCTCCTTTCATTTTCTAATATTATAATGAAGTTTTATTAGAGGCACTATTTGTTTGTTTGTTTTGGTTATAAAATGGGTTGCTCTTGGTTTTATGTGTCTTTCAATTTATCATATGTAACATGTTAAGAAATGGGAAAGAATAATGTGTGAAATTTATCTTGCAGAAATTGATGTTGAATCAAAGGATACATAGTTTAACCAAGCTACAGTTCACTTTGGTCAAGACAGAGGAACATCTTAAAAATCTGCTTAAGAATACACCATATAAAAAGTTTGAACATAAGTAATATATGCATTTTTCTTTGCATATATGTTCTTTCTTTTACCCAAGGTATCACAATAAGAAAAATATTGATATTGTAGAAATTGTTTGAGGACCTCATTGAGGTAGATTTTTCTGATATCCTACATGATTGATACCTTCTCATATGTCAGGAAGGATTTAAATATGAATTAATATGTTCATGAAACAAATTAGATTCAAATTTTATAGATATAAAAGATAAAAACAAATTTCAATGTCTTTGTTTGACTGTTACTTGACTCTATTGTGGGCAGGTTACAGGAACTTTGATTGGAAATAGGATGGGAAGATAATGAATAACATGTCTTGGATATGATTCATTTGTTGTTAGAGATACTTTAGGCACATGCGCCATCAACTTTGTAAATTTTTCTAGTAGGAATTCATATGACTTTTAATGTTCTAATTATTTCACCTCTTGGTTATTTTGGGCAAGCAAATGTTTTAGGAATTCCAGACACGACATCGGTGGACAGGTAAACAATTTTTTTATAATTCCAATTTCCATTCCATGATAACCTCTCTTTATTGTTTGATTGTATTTTGGATGCTTTTTTTTTATTTTTTTTTGTAGTTTAACTTTGAAATTGAAAATACTTGGTATCATGTCCATTGAAACAACAACCAAAACTTGAAGATGAAATTAGTATTACATGATATTTATTGGAATCCTTATAGCTATTTTGTGTTAAAATATTTTCATGACTATCAAAAAAGTTTACTTTCGTGTTGTTATTTGAAAACATGTTGTTTATATACTTGACCAAGTTAATGCGTTAGAAAATGAATTTTTTTTGCGAATAAAATGACAAGGATTAAACATCACACCTCATATTATTTGTTTTCACAAGTTATCTACAACTTGAGATTTTTAGCATATAACTTAGTTGACATGATTGTTCCTAATCTTTCACTGAAGGTTGAATACTAAGTTACTAAGGTGCTCTTTTCTATATATGGTGATATTTTATTTTCTTTGTTTATACAGGTCATCTGGCCACATCAGAGTTGCCACTATCACCAAATTGAAGAAAATTTGTTCGAGTTTCTTACTTGTATGGGGAAAAATGGCTTTGAAATTGTTGATGTTGAGGTATATGTCGTATAAACTATTTATAGTCAAATTCACTTTATATTCTAGTGTTTATTTTCGTTCATGTCTTTTCACTCTACGTTGTATCTTCTTTTGCTTTTAGAAAATGAACTCAGTATTGATGTTAAGAAGCAAAAATTGAAGAAAGAGGACAGCAATAACATTGTAGTGACAAATGCAAAAGAAGGGAGAGAAGAGAACGGGTCTGGTGATACCCTTAGAGCCAATATCCTACATAAGACACACATATAGATACTGATGGTTAGGTCTTCAGAGTTGGTGAATTCACCTGCAATGCCTTGGTAACACAATGATAATATTTTGAAGTGATGAAACATCATTTCATGTGTAAATTGTATTCCAACCAATATTAAGTTGGAAACTCATTATAATACTTTAACATTTCATATAATATAATTTATGTGGTTGAAATTATTTATAATTGCACTTGATATTGTTTAGTATTGTAATTAACAAATACAAATTTATGTTTTTATATTAGATGAACATGCACATTGTATGATATTTTTTAAAATGTACAAATTAATTTATGTTGATTAATAATGAACACATAAAATCAATTTAAAACTACTAAATTAATAGTTTATATTGATTAATGATGAACACAAATAAAATAAATATATGACTAAATTAGTCATTTATAATTATTATTAATGAAAGTAAATGAAATGAATATAAACTACTAAATTAGTCGTTTATATAATGAATATGAAAATACCAAAAAAGATAAATGACCACTGCAAATGATAAATTTGTGATTAAAAATAATGACTAAATTTTGCATATATAAGACTATTAGTAGCTAATTTACAGTATCTTATAACATGACCAAAAATTTAGTCATATTTCTTTGGTCATTAATTAGTTCCAAATGATGACTAAAATTTACATATATATGACTATTAGCAGCTAATTTACAGTATCTTATAACACGACCAACATTTTGGTCATATTTCTTTGGTCATTAATTGGTTTTCTTGGGTGATTTTATAGTAATATATTTTGTGGTATATTTGGTCATTAATTGTGACAATTAATGACCAAATCAATGACCAATGACTAAATTAATTACGAAATCAGTGACTAACTTAATGATCAAATATAATACTAGACAAAAAAATTGAGATAACCAATTAATGACTAAGCTAAAAAAGACTAAAAGTTGGTCGTGTTATAAGATACTGTAAATTAGCTACTATTGGTCACCGACCGAAAAATAGTCATTTATATGCAAATTTTAGTCATTTTTTAAGTAACTAATTAGCTATTTTGTACTAGTGATCCAAAACCATACATTGAACCCACAAAGAAACCTTTATGGTAGTGTATTTCCACTATCCATGCTTATCCTAGCATATCGCGGATCACACTACTTTCACTTCGTTGATGTATCCCTCAGCATTACCTTTCCATAACATAAACATAGGCATAGAAAAAGCATATAACATTAAATCATATCCACGTGATACTGAACTCATTGTTCTGTCAAGGTTACTATTTCCACGTCATTCCTCATAAAACCAATAACCTCTTCATGTCACTCACCTACATAAGCAATCATTCCTCCACAAGAATTATCCTTGGAAACCATGTAGAGAGTGACATAGATACATATATACATAATATATAAGTATTATCATAAAACAATCATCATCTTATCAAACAATGACATACATATCGACATATCTACATATAAACATTAGCATTAAACAATCATGATCCATGATGACCTTGTCAAACAAGGCATGCATACATGTGTACATATATAAACATCAACATAATCATGATCACAACACAATTTATAGATATCATAAGATCTAGGTTAAGAGAGCTTCCTTTATTCGTGCACAATGTGCACAACATTGAGAACAATAGTTCCCGACATAGCTAAGGCATATAACACCTTATATACATTCACTTTACCTTTTGTGTTACCTTTATTGCAACTATTTTTCCATTTTCCATTTACCATAATGGACCCAACCAGTCCAATCGACTATCATAGTCTTACCTTCCATTGTGATTACTCATGCACCGAGCTTCATCCGTGTCTTTTATTACCTGTTGGGTACCACAAAGCTCTTCCCGATCTCCATTAACTTTCCTCTATCCCAACCAATTCCTAAGACACTTAAAACATAAAATACAATGACAATAAAAATAAAAAACAAGAATAAAACCATGAAAACCAAGGAAATACGACACCGCAACAAAGTGGCATAGCCATGCACTAGACATAATCAAGACCGTAAACCAAGTGCATAATCATAAGAATCCAAAGGCATAAGACAAGCAACAAAGACCATGACTCAATCCCCCTAGGTTCCCAATGCTTTTAAAGGAAAGCTCAAATTGAGCCTTCTTCAATAATTTATGGCAGTCTCTTGCCATGCAATCCCCTACATCATACTACCATAAACACATAAATTTTAGTGTATAATATGAACATACAATATACCATTTATCATACCTTGTTATGCCAATAGCAAGCATGTTGTCCTGTAACTGTTTGCATATGTCAATCAGATGTTCCAAAAAACAATACATCATATCTATTAACTAAATTAGCCTCTACGAAGACTAACAACCTTGTCATAAAAAACAATCAACTCATATCCATTAGTCATAATACATGATTCTACAACTATCACCTACTTACACTCAAGTACATATCAATTGTCTTAAAACAAGATCATTACTTCATGCAATCTTATATACACATACTCATATCATGTGATTATCCAAATATTCAAACAAAATATAAACATACCATGTCAGATAAATCAACTAGAAGACATAATAGACACCAAACGCTCAAACACAAAATAGACGACCTAGTCAAATGGTCAATCACCAAGTATATGACATAATAAAACTCATACCTTAATGTATATAAGGGGAGGCTATCTTGTATGCACAATCAATCTAGATTAGCACAATATAACTTCACAACATATCAACCTGATCATAAATAATATCATGATATCCATAACAATGACTAACTAACGTGTTCACGTCATAAGCTCATAAAAAATTGTCATTAACGCATAACAATCACATATACACAGTTAGTCTATGTTAATACAACACATTATCTTAATAAGGTTGACTCGTGCCTGAATGTCATAACCCTAACCATCAAGTCAATAGAATGTAACAACAACAAGTTATATATCATGCTCATTAGCAACAAGTAACCTAATCATCAAGCTAACTATCATAAAACAACAACAAGTTAACCCATAACATGCTCATCAACAACATATAAGTTATCTAACATAAAACAATAATAGCAATGCATATCACCACAAGTTGCTATCATTCATGAATATCCAACACATGTACATATAACCACACTAATCAACTATCATCTATAATGTATGTAACCAGAAGATCAATAGAATGAAAGGCATACACATAACCATAATGCATATGACTATGTTGATCAACTAGCATTTATCAGATATGTAACCATAATAATAACTGTAATATTCCAAATTCGAAACAGCTACACTATAAGGAATATCTCAAGATATTACCAATGTGGAGATCCAACAATACATCAACATGACTGGAAATAGCAGTGAATAACATCAACTTCAGAAAATGAAATAAGATCTCATAGCCATATTATTAATAATATGGTAGCAAGAAGTGTACAATATCTTAAGGAAATGATCACTCAAGCTTAGGCAAATCCCTCATCAAAGACACAAGTACAATAGTAATGAAATGCATTGCTACATATGATAAGCCAAGCTATGACTGCGCAGTCTATGAAGGAGAACTACTGCAAATAGATGTCAATACATGGACAGGAAAATGTATAGCTCAAATAAAGAAGGGGGAGCAAGATCTCAACCCTTGGAAACATACAATACACAATCCTTGAAAGGATTGGCTGAAATAAGTACAAAATGGAAAATCTGCAAAAATGCCGAAGTTGTTGGGCAGCAGCTGCAACTCAGAAAATAGAAATGGATATTGAAGATATTTTTTGATGCTAAAAATTATGGCTGAATCTCATCTAGAGGATCTCTCAGGTGAAAGGTTGATCCAATCCCTGAAGATCTAACCCTCCAAAATAGTGGATCAAGTCCCCACTGCAATTGCAGTCAGAAATAACATAGTCTAAAGAAGGGATTGCATTGTTGGTGAAGGGAAGTACTTGTCCTGTTGCCAAAAATCTACAATAAGATCTAGAAACTCCCTCACTAACCTCCCAAAAGAATAAAATCTCCCTCCTCTGAAAGATGAGCCAAGGAAATGGTGTGTGGAGTCCTCCACTACAACACCCAGCAACATTGTGTTATACTTGAGCAGAAATAACGCAGTAACTGAAAGGAGTAGCTTTGGCCTTGAGCCAAGAGATGTGGAGAATGAATAAAAATCCCTCAAGAGGCCTCTCAATAAGGTGAATAAATCCTAAACAGGAATTCCCCCGACAAATTTTCTAAACAACAAAAGAATGCACAATGTCTGCATAGACAATGAAATCAATAATCCAATTCATGAATAGCAATGGCTGCCTTGCCCTCCTTTTAAACAAGTGAAAGCTCTCTCTCCATGGGCCCCATCCATTAGAATTTCCTCCACCAAATATCCTCTTCCTCATTCACACTGCGATGTCTCATAAAGTGATCCACTCCTCCTATGGCAACGTTGTTGACTTGGTTAAACATGACCTTGTCTTCATGCATTTTCCCATTTTCACACTTGAGGGTAAAAAATGAAGCTATTTTGATGATCCCTTTCCCATTATGAGGGATTTTATTCATGTCTTCAATAATAATGGGTTCCCTTCCCCATTTATTTAGCTGCAAGGTGATAAAAGCAAAATTTTAATATTCCATTTAGCCATGTGCTAAAATGGGAATATTACAGTCCTCCCCTCCCAAATGTTGTTTGTCCTCAAGCAACTGCAAGGATAGAATAGAAGAATCTCCACCCAAGGCATGGAGCCCGAAATATGTTGAGGAACATCTTCCCCATGTGGATCCTCCATTCCCCAAGCAATCATCCATAAAAAGTGAGTTACCTCCCAACATGGAAACTCTTGAAAATCACCTTCCACCTTTGGCTCCTGCAATATAGGTGGGCTGAAAATCTGATCTTGGTAGACAAAATATCCTACCCCATGCTTTCCTCCTCTCCACTTAGGATAAGTTTAGATTATATGTTGATCTTGGGCTGCAATAATGTTTCCTTCCAGTGGCAAGATGAAGACTAGACCTCCAAGGATCTCTTCCCCGGCGTTATGAAACATGCTATCCCAACTCATCTCATATTTGATGAGTTGGAAGTCACCATCATATGGCATCCAATCAATCATATGGCTCACCTCAAATGGAAACAAATGTTTTTCTGTAGTGGCCACATATCCTCTCATACTCCCATTAGAACATGTAATGCAAATAATGTGGGAGATCTCTCCCCCAAGAGACACATCCAACCAATGTACCATTCCCCCAATCATGCTCTCAACAAATACAAAGAAAATAGAAACATAATGAACCATAATTAGAACCATTCTTTCTATCATGTGTGGCAAGGGAGAAGGACAATGGTCCCTCAATTGTAACCAATGCAGTTTGACCCTCAACTACAAAAGAGTATGATAAAAAATGTGTCCTCTCAACCACTTGGTTGTTTTCCTACTCTCCTTAAATGTATGGAGAAAGTAAATGATGTATGGTACAAGGTGAGTAGATCCTCCAAAATACATTTCCTCCCCAAGTCCTCCTAGGGAGTGGTCACCAATAGTGCTCATGGCCTCAAGTAGACCATGGGGTCTAGACAAAAAAATGCTCCTCCTTGGAGAAACATCCTGTACACATATGGTTAAGGGGTGAATGTACAAATCATCATGCAAATAAAAAATACCCTTAACACAAGTTCTGCTCATGCAAATAGAGTGGCTCAAAATTCAGTCTGCTCTCATCCACCAAGATAAAATAGGTGGTTGTGCTAACTCCTCCAAAGAGTTATGTATCTCCTCCATCTACACATGATCCATGCATCTCCTCATATGTTGATCTATCTATATCATGCAAGCAAGATGATCCTGGGAGCACTCCATTCCTCAGAAATTAATGAATGGTGCCTCAACATGTGAAGCATCCCTCCTCCTCTACTGGTCCAGTGGTCTCCCCGGCAAAATGTCTCCATGCAATGAGACATCCTCAACAAGAGATGACTGAATATATGAATGGATAAAAATCTCCATGCTTCCACTGCACAATCCAATCACCTTCTTAGGTGTATCAACCTCCAGAAATGAATATGGATTTTTACTCCTCATCTCATGATGTTGGGTCTTCTCCCTATCTCCTCCTTATTTCCCCAAGGTTCCACACCTCTTCAACAATGGCACATGTAAAACATGTGTTGTGCCTTGATCTCCACAAATGAGATCCTGGGGACTTCCTTGCAAAGATGCAAGAACCCCTCTACCTGGAGCAAGAGCTCCTCCTTCCTCTGCATGAGGCACTAGATAATCTCTAGATGGCAGAGTGTTGCTTCCCTCAGCTTCCTCAACATATATGAGAAACCCTCCAATAATGTTGTTGCACATATGGAATCTCTCCCAAGGTGGAAGTAATTTCTGATCATCAAAGGTCAAGGAGTATCCCCTTTTCACCATGATAGTGCCATCTCCTACTCCCCTGAACACCATACAAGAAGTGAGAGCAAATATTTCCTTGCTCTCCAAAGAATGACTCCAGCAACAAATGTCTTTGTTGCTTCCTCATGCTCTCATCATGCAAGATATGTGATTAATACATAGTGAATGATATGAATGTTGCATTATCACTATGCACCCATACTCTTTTCAGCTCCATGATTCCAGCATCCTACCACATCTTCTCCATCCTCATACCCTTGGGAAGAGTGTATGCCAAGTGATGGCCAAACTCCTTCAAGCGTAACCAGCACAGCCAAGCCTCTTGTTACTCGGTGTCAATTGTGGATGTCTCCTTCCATCATTCATCTTGGTACTCCTCCCATTAGGGCTACCATTATCCCAAATCAAATTCCTGTATTTCATGGGATCTTGAAATGAAATATTCCCGAGGATCAATTTGACCCTATGAGGACCCAAATAGGTGGTAGGAAAAAACCTCCCATCATGATGTGCATGGCTCAAGAAATTTCCAAAATAGCCATGAGAGATGTTATCCATCTAAATATGTCCTCCATATTCTATCTGTTCCCGTGAGAAGGGAAGGACCTCATTAAACTGTTGAAGAATCTTGCACTCCATGATGTGTGGGAGTGCACCTCCATTGAAATCTCTCCTTGAGATCTCCTCCTCATGCATGGTCCTCCAAAACCAGAGAGGCCTTGGATTTGCTGCCAGTAGAAGTATCTCTTTGAGTTGTGGCATGCTCATCAAGAGAGTGTCATCTAGAGAGGATAAATATTTTCTTATCTCCAGATGTCTACTCCTTCTCACTACTTCCTCCATGGCTTCCTGAATGAAGCTACTCTTTGAGTGCTCACGTGAGTAATGGTTCCTCTTCTCTCCATCAGTGCTTTTGTACAATGCAGTAATATTCTACTGCTCTAGGTCAACTACATGCAATGATGTAGACCCATCCAAAATGTTTTCTGAAATGACAAGAGATGGATTTTTAATCATACCTTGGTGAAATGTATAAGCTCCTTGTAGGGCTGCAAGAGTTTCCTCCTCATAAGTGTTGGCCTCCCAAACTATTGAAGATGAAGCCTACTCCTCCAGGGTCTCAACAGTGCTGGTACATGCCTCATCAATTGGTGGTGAGGGCTCCTCCCTCTTCTAGCCAAATCTCCTGATCAATCTCTGAGAAAACTCAACAAGAGTAGAATCACTTGTATGGCTTAGATGGCTGATCCACCAATTCTTTTCTTCACCTTCAAGGTGCAGCGCTGTAATTTCTACAGCCTCTCTGTCTACTATAGGATGTAGCAGGAATAAATCCTCTAGATTTTTCACCCAAACCTTTACTACACATGTGAGTGATCCATCAAATGTGGATAATAGAAATATATTGCCTCTCATCATCCCATAGTTGTGGGGTCTTATTTCTTCTTTCTGCTGAATAAATTATGGAAAAGCTAGAGTCTTTTGGAAGGCTCTAGGTTTAGCTTGGTATTCAGCAAGGTACTCACTTATAATTTATAATTCCAAGTGTTCTTCATGCTTCTGGTCTACTTATTTGTGAGAGTAGGAAGTGCATGGTCCTTCCTCTTCTCCTTCTTCACTCTTCTTGACCTCCTTGGAGAGGTCTCCTCTGGATCTAAAAATAGATGAGACTAAACTCATCTTCTTCATCATCTTGATCTTCTTTGGCTGAGACTCACAAGCTAAGCCAGAGATCATTCTCTGATACCACTGTAATATTCCAAATTTGAAACAGCTACACTATTGGGAATATCTCAATATATTACAAATGTGGAGATCCAGCAATACATTAACATGACTGGAAATAGAAATGAATAAAATAAACTTCAAAAAATGAAATAATATCTCATAGCCATATTATTAATAATATGGTAGCAATAAGTGTACAATATCTTGAGGAAATGATCACTCAAGCTTAGGCAAATCCCTCATCAAAGACACAAGTACAATAGTCATGAAATGCACTACTACATATGATAAGCCAAGCTATGACTGCGCAGTCTATAAAGGAGAACTGCTGAAAAAAGTGTCAATACATGGAAAGGACAATGTATAGCTCAAATAAATAAGGGGGAGCAAGATATCAACCCCTAGAAACATACAATACACAATCCTTGAAAGGATTGGCTGAAATAAGTACAAAATGGAAAATTTGCAGAAATGTCGGAGTTGCTGGGCAGCAGCTGCAACTAAGAAAATAGAAATGGATGGAGATAGCTGTTGATTTTGAAAATTATGTCTAAATCTCATCCAAAGGATCTCTCAGGTGAAAGTCTGATCCAATCCCTGAATATCTCACCCTCCAAAATAGTGGAGCAAGTCCCCACTGCAATTGCACTCAGAAATAACGCGGTCTAGGGAAGGGACTGCGAGCGCAAAAGAATGGAAATAATTGGCTTGATGCCAAAGATCTGCAATAAGCTCCGAAAAATCCCTCACTAACCTCCCAAAGGAATAGAAGCTCCCTCCTCTGAAAGATGAGCCAAGGAAATGGTGTGTGGAGTCCTCCACTGCAACACCCAGCAACACTGTGTTATACTTGAGCAAAAATAACGTAGTAACTGAAAGGTGTAGCTTTGGCCTTGAGCCAAGAGATGTGGAGAATGAAGAAAAATCCCTCAAGAGGCCTCTTAAGAAGGTGAAGAAATCCTAAACATGAATTCCCCCGGCAACTTTGCTAAACAACAAAAGAATGCACAATGTCTGCATAGACAATGATATCAATAATCCAATTCCTGAATAACAATGGTTGCCTTGCCCTCCTTTTAAACAAGTGAAAGCTCTCTCTCCATGGGCCCCATCCATTAGGGTTTCCTCCACAAAATATCCTCTTCCTCATTCACACTTTGTTGTCTCATAAAGTGATCCACTCCTCCTACGGCAGCACTGTTGTCTTGGTCAAACATGACCTTATCTTCATGCATTTTCCACTTTTCACACCTGAGGGTGAAAAATGAAGCTACTCTGATGATATCTTTCCCATTATGAGGGATTTTATTCATGTCTTCAATAAGAATGGGTTCCCTTACCCATTTATTGAGCTGCAAGGTGATAAAATCAAAATTTTAATATTCCATTTAGCCATGTGCTAAAATGGGAATATTACAATAACAGAATGAAAAACATATAAGTAACCTTAATGCTTACAACAACCATGAATCACATACCTGCATGCCAAGGTTACAAACATGTATGACGATCTTTTATTTATCCCAAATTCCATTTTTGAAATGTCACTTTAATGATATGCATCTCCTACTCTATCTCAGCCAACACATTAGCATCATAACATACCAATATCATCATGATGACCTAATTGCATACAATGACCTTATGCACAACAACCTTCACCAAACCAATGCAAACTTAACCATCTCCACCAATCATGAATGACCAATGTATGTTCAAAATATGACATCACACAAGTAAGCATACACTGGTAACACTGAAGTGTGACCCGTATGTGACCCTAGAATATGCAAGAAATTCATGTACAATATGTAACAATATGTAAGCAAGCGTGCACAAACAATACACAAGCATGAGCACACATAACTAGTCATACACACATGATGATACATGTCCCAATGAAACCAACAACTTTCCCATGGCGACATCATGGTAGCCATGAATGACACCATTCCAATGCAACAATCACACATATACCACAATCATATTACTCACGCATGAAACTAACATAAACACATGATCCACACACCACCCATCGGTCCGAGAGTTGAACCATGCTCTGATACCACTCTGTAACACCCTCTTCCCACATCTACCCAAGTAACCAGCCAACTAGGGTAAACATGTGATGGGAGGATACTAATATGAGATTCAACCTCCTATATGACCTTAAGGAAGTGGAACCGATGAAAGCCTTGCAAATAGACCTTACACAGCATCAACAACAGCTCCATGAGGTAACCCAACCTCCCAGACACCTGAACCTTGAGGGGGAACTAATTTTTGACCCTTTTGAGCATTATTCGGAAGAATGTAAGGGCAAGGGAGCGGCTAGAAACCTATAGCCGCAGGAATTCCAAGGAAAGGTCACAGACAGGGCCCCAAAAAGTCAGTTTTATGCCTGTAACTTCAATATATGTGCCACCTTTTTATCCCAAAAGCCAAAGTCATTACCCAGAACTTCATGAAACTTTAGGGGATGTTAAATAATATGAAAATAAAGGTATGGAAGAAATCACATCATTGGGAACTCATCTGGACCCCTCCCAACCATGATATCAATTTCATCAAAAATGTCACAAATATTGCATCTACAGGTATAAATAGGAGATTTAAACATATGGGTATCATACTTATCTAAGAACCGCTAAGAAGCATTGCTCCCTTACATCATAAGCTGCAATACAATCTATTTGACCAAAGTTACATGATGTATTCATTTACAGGTAGAAACATGGAGAGATACATACATCATCATTGATAAATTACATGCTTATAACCCGCATAATAACAATAGAAATAAAATAGATACAAAATCAATAGAGTCCACATAATAATCAGTACAATTATACATAATTTACCAAAAGAATGAATTTTTCATTAATGAATGCAAGAACCAACCGAAAATGGAACTACCACGTTCCACCCAACCATAGATTGGTTGAGCTAAATCTCTCTTCATCCAATCAACCCTGTGCCATATTCCAAGAGTGAATGTGGGTCTCATAACCAACCGAAAAGGAACCAAAAAAACACGGATGTTAACGGATTTCTTTTCCTACACCGTGAGGAATTTGAGTGCCTCCTAGTCTCTTAGTCTTTACCATAACCCATAGTCTGATCCAGGGGTCACTAGGCCCTACACTGATACCATCTCTCTAGGCTTTACCGTACATCCCATCCTGGGACTACTAGACCCAATCGAGAGAAATCCACCTCTTGGATTATCGTAAATCCTGCCATTTATCGGAAAGGATTCCTAGGCCCGCCGAGGCACAAAATCTGGCTTTACCACAACATAAATCCAATCTTAGGGGTTACTAGGCCAATGACTTTATCGTGATCCATAATATAGTTTAAGTACCACTAGGCCAGGTGTTTTTCATTTCGGAGATCCACCCCACTTAGCTTCGAATCCATCCAAAAATCCAGCTCAACCAACATATGATAAACCCATATCATCAAAGTTATATGAAAATGGAAAGGCTAGGCTGAAACATTGTCACACTTAGAAAAACAAATGCTAAGACAGCAAGAAACCACATACAACACCATGCATGCTAGATCTAGCAAGGAAATCACCTATGCAAATCGATACCTACAAAGAATCCCATTGTAACTGCATGATCCTGCTCTTCCTTTCTTTCTTTTCCTTTCTTGCTCCAATACCCAAGTGCTCCAAGAAGATTCTAAGTGTCCAAGAGTGAGAGAGAGTGAGATAATAATGAGAGCTCCAAAACTTAACTGAGAAAAAACTTTCCAACTGATCCTCAAAAGATGTTTTATTGATGAGACCTCTATTTTTTTCATTTTCCTCCTTAGATGAAACATGTGACCTTTCACCTTCCTTTTCTCCTAATTTCCATTATTTTCATAAATAAATTCCAATAAATTCCACTTTTCCTTTCTAAATTCTTTACCTTTTCCAATTTCATTTAGCCATAATAAACCGAAGTGAACACCTGCTAGGATGTTTTTCCCACCATTCAGTTTTGAATACGTGTCCCATCAACCTTGGTTATTATTTTTTCCTTTGTTACATTTTACATGAAATTTTCACTAGGGTTGTTACACCTATATCAAGTTACTCTTCCATCATTTCAATTATTTCTCTGGCTGCACAGATGGGGTGGAAGATCCACCAGATGGATGTGAAGACAACATTTCTCAATGGAGTTATTGAGGAGGAGGTTTACATTGAACAACCTGAATGTTTTGAGACCTTCGACATAGAGTCGCATGTGTGCATACTCAAGCAAGCGTTATATGGGTTGAAGCAAGCACCTCATGTTTGGTACGTTAGGATCGATAGCTACCTCACCAGGTTGCGCTTCGCCAAAATTGAAGTGGTTGCAAACCTTTACCACATCTTGGTAGAAGGTAAATTTTTTATTATCGTCTTATATGTTTATGACTTTATTTTTACCGGTGATGAACATCTTATCAGATCTTGCAAGGAGGACCTTACAGTAGAGTTAGAAATGAAGGACATGGTGCTCATGTATTATTTCCTTTGTTTGGAAGTATGGGAGTGAGAAGAGGAATTGTTTTCTCTCGGGGAAGTATTCCAAAAAGATACTTCATAAGTTTCACATGGATGCATGCAAACCCATGGAGAATCCTCTAGAGACCAACTGGATGAAGGGGGATTCCACTTCAGGTGAGAAAGTGGATGCTATCATGTATAGTCATTTGGTGAGTTCACTCGCATACCTTGTGAACACACAGTCGGACTTGTGTTATGCAGTCAACCATTTTAACCAAGCCATGGTTCGACCGACCAAATTATTTTAAAGGGTTTCTAAACATGTATTACGGTACCTTAGAGGCACCATTCAGTTTAGACTTTTGTATATATGGATCGAGGGAGTGAAGTTGAAAGGCTTCATAGATGCAGATTGGTTGGCAATTCCATCAAATTGGAATAGCACATCAGGAGGAATTTTCAGTGTTGGTGCCACAGTGGTTTCTTGGTACAGCAGAAAGCAAAGATCTGTGCTACTCAGCTTAGCAGAATTAGAGTGCATGGTTTTCATTCAAGTATCTTGTGAGGCTATCTAGATGAGAAAGATACCTGTTGGGTTATTTGGTCATATGATGGATCCTACTATGCTTTAATTTGATAATTAGAGTTGCATAAAACTCTCTGAATATCCTTTTTTTCACGATCGATCTAAGCACATAGATATCTGGTACCACCATCTATGAGATTGTGTGTAGAGATGGATCATGTTGTTGCAGTACATTCCAACAAAGGAAAATGATGTAGAAATTTTGAAAAAATATTTTTCAAGCGGTAAATTCGAGTTCCATAGAAGCAAGATTGGGGTATCTGAAATTCCTTTTCATTTTGAGAGGGAGTGTTGAAAATTCAGCAAGAAAATATAGTTTTGACATTGCCTTGGTCAAACTAGATTAAAATTTCAATTTAAATTTCAGCGAAGTACATGGAGGTAGTTAACTAAGGTGTCATGGATTTTTTCAATCAATTAGCTAAGTTAATTCGAGTTGGAGACACTTCAATTCAGTTCTACATGATTGGTTTCTAATTTGTAGCAATATATTTCAGTTAAGTTGAGTTATTTTCAGTTAAACTAGTTCCAACTATTGGAAAAACTAGTGGAAGGTTAAGTTGTGCAGTGTAACTTTAGTCACACTCAATGGTCATCTAGTTAATTAATCAATCAACCAAAAATAACCTATGCATGCAGATAATTCGAGTTACCCAGTTGATATTTGATTTTAAGGGAAGTTTACTATCAGTTGTAAACAAGTTCAATTTATACATGTGGTGCATGCATTCAAAGGAAGGGCCTACAAGAATTTTGCAATCTAATTGAGGAATTTCCATAAAAAATAGGGTATAATTCCTCAATGAAAAATGCAAGGAAATAGGAGCTTGGAGTCTTGAAAATTTATTTAAGTATTGGTCATGTTCATACATTCACGCAAAGGATAGAAGATACAGGTGTAGGTTGTGGTCAAGCTTGAGCAAGCATATTATATTCATCCAGATTCTTTGATTAATGCAATATAGATAGTAAGGGGTTTTGAGCAGTCTCTTTCCCCTAGATAAATATTTGTGCATGTGTGATGTTTCATTTTGCATGTTAATGATTTGTGTTCTTGGTCGTGAATTTTCTTTCACAGATTGGTAGAGTAGCTTCTAGTCTTGTGACTTAGTAAATTTCATGAGAAGTTTAGAATCTACACATTAATTTCTAAGTACCTCGCCTATTGGGAGGTCATGGAGCCACATATCATTGATGCCCTTGGTGTTAGGCCTTGCTAGTTTTTTTGGCGGGTACATATCTTTGAGTTGATCTACTTGGATTTTCCCATGGATGTAGAAACCACTCAATGTTTTTGAACCACATTTAAAAAAATCCCTTTGTGATAGTAATTTAGTTTCATATAATAATAATATTTATTGTTATATAATAATAATTAGTATTATTGTTATATAGTAATAATAAAATTAATATTACAATATAATAAATTCTCAGTATTAATAATATTATTTCCCTCAACCTCATACAATTTTATTCAATTCTAAAAATTACTTTGTAAAATTATTAACCACTTAGTTGAAAATATTCTCTTTTCCCCTTCCAATCATAAATTATAATTTAATCATGATTTCGAGGGACTACCAGCTTGATTTTTCATTATATTCCTTTTATTGTTACAGCACATATATATATACATGTCAAAGAATTCATAAACCCCAATCCATTAACCCTGGATTAGAACATAGCCGTAGTTCCCTTGACCAGATCTACAAAATACCAGGGGCCGAAAACCATCATGCCCCAAAACCATGTGCAAACCCATGCACAAAACGATAGGTGAGTCTGCCCACCTAAAATAGAGTCCAAACAAATTTTCCTAGGGTGTTGCCTCGGACCCCACACAGGGGGCTACCCACCTGCTACGCCTGACGCAACGAACTGGGGGGGATATCGGCACCCCCCGCACGTGGGACTAGTTTTGGAAATAATATAACACATACCCAACAATATTGATCTTGGTGTTGCACTATTTGGCATTCATAAAATGTTTTTCTTGTCCCAGAAGATGGGTGGAGTTTTCACTTGAAACATTGTACATTTCCCACAGATTAAATAGTGTCGTTTAGAAGCACTTGCTCAATAAAATGAATTATGACTATGGAAACCTTATTTCTAAAAAATGAGGCATTCCTATCAATTTCCTCCTCTTATTCACCACTCAAAGTGTCATAGTATTCCCTTTGGTGATTGAATTTTTCATGAACTATTGCAACTACTATTAGTGTAAACTTTTCCTCACCGCCAAAATCTTGTATCTATTTCACAAAAGCACATGACAATTAAATATTTTTCAAAATTAACTTCACCAAAGTCTTCAATGTTTCCAACCCTCTTTCTACATGGTCTTCACTATCTTGAGAACCCAATACTAATTTTCCCAAAGCCATGTTTTCTTGTTAGCATTCAATAACACGAGGCTTGTTTGTGAAATCAATGATTTTCATAATGAACTTCATGACAATCGTTCGTGGCATTCTCCCTAACTTCCTTCTAGTCATCATAGGCATGTGACAAGTCTCAATTCCATCCAAGAACATGGAACAATTATCATGGGGCATGGGAATTATTTTGGTAATATTGAGAAATTCATGTCTAAATATTACTATATGGTCATCTAATGGAGCCACTATTTAGGCCAAACTACCAAATGATTCATTAACCTTCAAAGTTGTAGAATTAACTACCCCTATTGATAATTTCATTACTAGTTTTACCTCCTTGAATGTGTCTAGACTATTGTTATTCTTATAACGAAGTGTTGTAATGGTTTATTCATTTACAAATTTGTGGGTTCCATTGATGTCTACTAAGAGGGCCACCTTTAACCTTCTCACAATTACATTCACAAAATAAAGTTCATGCCTACCTTCACCTTCCAAATCACATACATGACCTTCTACCATGAACTTAACTAAACTTGATGTTGGCTTGGAATTTTTCTACACTTATTTTGCTCCTAAGTTTATTAATTTCACCTTCAAAGTCTATTACACTTGGAATTTTCAAAGTCTTCCAAATTCTTGTTCAAAGGATAATTGATGGAAAAATGGTTTTAGGAACAAAGGAAAGAAGAAACACTCTTAACTTTAGACGTAGGAAATACTAGTTGCTTCCTTACTACATTGTTTATATTTTTTCTTCTAAATGATCCAAACTCAATCTATATCCAATTATCTACTCGGTTTGTCAAAATTTGCAACTTTTCAACCCAAGCTTCAGAACATGTACAAGTCTACTCTAACTTCATCATATGTGCTTGGTACAATTCATAGATATCTTGATCCTAATGTTCCAAGCCCATTGATACAACTTCCATTTTGGTCTTCCATATCTCTTTATCTATGCTTTGCATCTCATACCCCATAAATGGGTTGACCCTTTCGTCACATCTAAATTTTTTTTCCAACTCTTAGAAATTTAGTTCTCCTTTTGTGTAGATGAACTATCTTGGCTACTTTTTGTGCCAAGGCACTAAGATTATTCTTTCATGTCTTTCAAGTCACTCTTTCAATTTTATATCAATTCATCCCAAAATATTATGTTCTACCTCAAGTTCATTAAAACATGATGAAGAGTTCTTAATCTTGCTTTGACACTAGATTTCCTTCATAAATCAGTGAAAAGTATGTTTTAATACTATATGTCATAGACCTACAATCATGCCTGAAACTTTCTTTATAGAATTTTTCCTAACATTTTTTTGACATATAATTTGATATAGAATTTCCTTACCCCGGCAACAAGGGCTTAACTATCCTACCCTTACTACAACCAAAATATGCATCTTCAATTAATTCCCACCCATAATGGTCTTGTAACAGCTCTAGGTTAAAATTTCATGTAATAAAAGTTAAAAAAAGGTAAAATAAGACCACGAGAAAGTGACACTTATTCCAAGTTGAATGTTGGAAAAAACATCCTAGTGGGCATCACTTGTTATGTTTATGGCTAAGGGGAAATTGGCAAAGGCAATGGCTAAGGCTTTGAAAAGGAAAAAATGTATTTTTGGCACATTATTTATGAAAATAAAGGAAAATAGGAGAAAAATAAGGTGAAAGGTCACAGGTTGCATGTGAGGAGGAAATTGAAGGAAAATTAAGGAAATAGAAGAAAATAGGGGAATCAATGATAAAAAGGATTTTGAGGATATGTTCTTAGCATTTTTTCAGTTTAGTGTTAGAATTTGTCTCAAAGAGGAGAAGAGCACCAAGAGGATAAAGAAAGCAAGTCGGCAAGGAAAGGAAAGGAATAGCAAGGAAAGAAAAGGAAGGCAAGGATGAAAAAAATTCAATGGGAATACTTGCAGGTAACAGGTTTCATGTATGATTTCCTAGCTTCTTTTTACATGCATGGTATTTTCATTTTGGTATTTGGTTCTTTGTTGTCATTGGCATGGATTTTTCCTAGTTTCAAAAATGGATTTTAGCCTAGAATTTCCATTTCTGGATAGCCATGGTGTGATGGGATTGTTCTCAGTTTTGAGCTTTGGATAGCCAAATGGTTTCGAAATACGAGGTGAGGTGGTCTCAGGAAAATTACCAAATGCCTAGGAATCCCTTGACCGATAATGGCGGGATACATGGTAAATCTTGAGAGTGGAGACATGAAAATTCCTCGAGGATGGTGAAGAAACTTTGAGGCATCCAAGCTCAATTTAGTTTTATCATATCGACACCAGTGGAGGTGGTTTAACCTCTGGATTCCCTTAATTGTCTTTGGATTGGTCTATCCCATGAGATCCCACATTCATGATTGGAATATGTGACGCAGGGCCAACCTGGAATACCCAGAATCTTATTTACCATACAAATTCACATGCATCTCAACATCAAAATTTCAACACCATGCAAATTCACCCACTGCCCTTATCATGCGGAAGCTATCTTCAACATATGTTTCAAATTCATAAACCCAATAATCAAAATCTTCATTCATTTAAACACATACTTCAATTGGCACAATGCGCCCATCATCTCAGAATACAATAAAACAAAATGTGCCTTGCATTTAAAATCAAACTGGAAAATTACACCCCTCTTAAATTCAGAACGCTGCAACGAATTTCTTACTTATGCAAAGGCAATTCTAAATCGAAGGATTCTCAGTACCCTTAATTCCACCTCTGCATTTGCTCATTCCATTCAACATTACAATAGATATGACTACAGTAAATACAAAAATCCTTACCCATGAATATCTACGCAAACTAGGGTGCGCCCTCTCCAACGCTCTCCCACTTCAACTTTCATTATGCCTATTATATACGTGTACAGAATTTGATTAAAGTCAAATATCAACTCATTCGACACAACTATTGACTTAACCATAGTCGATTTCGCCAACAATGCCAGAGTGTTTCAATTCTCCATTCGACCTTCGCAATTACATAACTCAGGCTTAAAAAAACAAGTGTTGGGCTCACAGTTAAACGTTCAACTGCATTCAACGCTTTTGCCGAAGTCTTTCACCTTATTCAATGATGTTAAACAATCTCTGCACATTTAACTCATACCAATCAACATTTAACCAGAATATAACAATATGAAACTGCTCCCAATCTGACAGCGTTGAACGCCCTATCGAACAAAATATTCTATGGGTATCTCTGCTCCACACATCTGATCGATCCTACAGCTCACATCAATTCGTAGGTTGGCAATTCAAATGTATCACCAGTTGTCGACAGATTTGACAGTTCCAATGCGATGTCCCTACAATCTCTCAACTCCGAATGCGCTCCACTTTCATCAGTACTGATGTGATATTAATCTGCGATTGCAAATTGCTGTATTTAATATCACCACCAACATTTGGCAGCTTCCAAACTCCGATGTGAAGTTCCCGGATCCGATTTAATTTGCAACCTTACTTATAGCAATTTACGTCCGATTTATAATGATATGGAACGATTCTCTGTGCAATACGATTTTAAACACAGTCAATTTGATCTGATGGATTATTGGACCCGATATATCCTTAACACAGTTGATAATGCTTCACGTCTTAGTTTATTGCAATCTGGTGTGATATGGAAATCTTCCCCGCTCTGCTGCGATAATTACACATAATCGATACCAACAATGTATATTTTGCAATGTCCACAGAACCGACTGGGTTAGAACTAATATGTATATTAATTCGATTCCCTTAAAAAGATCCACAGAATCTTTTTAAAGCCATTTCTTGGTATTAAAGACTTCTCTCAGTTCACAACTTCTGAAATGCCAGATTTCCATTAAACACAAAATTCTTCTGGTTTTAAACACAAATCGAACCTCTCTTCAAGCAATTACAAAGTCTGCGCAACTCAGATCATAATAAAACCGTAATTATCATGGAACAACACATCAATCCATACAACTCATTATATATTGAGTCATAAACATTAAATTTATTCAAAACATAGAACAAGACAGAATTCGCATTGCCAATTACACAAAGACTAACTACTATTGCGCACACACTAAGATATAATCCATCAACACACTCTCAGCTTCTCGCTCCCCACAAAACTATTCTAATCTAACTTTTTTCCCCCAAAATAATCCCTCGCTCTCTCCTTTTAAAACAAAGGAAATATATATCTAAATTAACCATCTCCTCCACATTTGGAGGAATAATTTATATATTTAGAATTCACACCCTATCCTAATCTAAACAAACTAGACTACTTGGCTTGATCTCCATGCAGGGAGGATCATTTGCCATTTATTCCCAATTTCTATTCAGAATTAAGCCACTCTTAACTACTTTACATTTTATTGAAATTAATACAAATTTAACACCCAAGTCTTCCTCCAAACTTGCATTAGCCACAACATTTTACCATTTCATCACATTGCTGGCTAGGTTTAGATGCTCCTGCATTAGACTCCCAAAGTTTAAATTAATCATGATCTCCTGATCATACACTTCTGATCTATGTCCTCCTGGATCCCATACTTGGTTTCGTAGTCTGTCCTTGATTACTGCTGTTGTTGTTTGTCCCTCAAGTCTCTGTCCACTATGTTGTAATGCCTCACTATCTGCTGCTGTCCTTTTCGCATATTTCACTGCTGATTTTCTTACTCTAATTCGCAGTCTTCCATACCATAAATTCACCACCATTTCTTCATTTTGCAGTTTTTTGATCTTACCTTCCATTAATCTGATCTGTTCTTCCGAATTAACTTCTTGGTTCAGATTGACTTCACATTTCCTTTTTCCTGCATGTAAATCTTCATCAAAATTAATCAGCTCAATAAACTCAAATGCTTTACCTAGCTTCATCATCAAAAGATTCGACTTATACCACAAATCTGCCATCTTATCTGGAAGTTCTCTGAAAAGTTCTACATAATCTTCACTAACTGCATTGTTCGCAATATCTTTCTTTAATCCTTCTTTACTCTGGCTTTCTTCAAGGTCAATGATCCTCAATGACTTAGTGTATCCTTTGATTTCAATAATTCTTTTGCCATCCTCCTTATTCTGCATATGACTATGAGTAGTCATTTCTTCAACAGTATTCAATAACTGTTTGTCTTTCCTCAAGTCAATGTGACCTGCAAACACACAACAACCTTCAGTTTTCAAAATACAATACCTTCCATTTTCTTTTGATGCTTCAAGCACCAATCCTCCATCATAGTTCTTTTGGATTTCAGCGGATCCTTCTTGTTGTGACCCCATTTCTCTGAGTCTTTCCTTCTTCAAAAAATCAATATGAATTTGTTCAAGTTCCCTGAACTCATTCATCAGCTTGCCATTCAACCTCTGTTGCAATAGCTTCCACTTCACCCTTTTCTTCAGTCTCCATCTGTATCTTCAGTCTTTACTTATCTTTCTTTGTACTACCAGATCAATTTCTGGTTCTTCATTCTGCTGCCAGCTTCTATACTTCTGCAATTTGATGCTTTCCTCAAATTCACTCTCATGTAGCTGATCATTCCTTCCAAATTTCTGGTTACTTCCATATTCATCTTGCTGAGTTAATATTTCTGTCTCCTTCATGCCTCTGAGGACGTAACTTCCTTGTTGCTCTTGATCTTTCATCTCACCTTCAAATAATCGCTGCTCAATTTCTCTGATTTCAGCATCATATTTATTAATTCTGTCTTCCACACCTTTCCCTCCATTAGGTTTTGTAAGCTTCGTTTCTCCTTTAGGTTCCTTGAGTAATCTCTCCAAGTATTCTATTTCCTTATGAAATCTCTCTAGAAGATCGTCACAATTTCCATTCTCAGCTTCATTCTTTTCTTGGCAATCCTCCTGAGTTGACCTGTTTTCCACATTATCATATTGCAAGCATCTTTCATCAATTCCATTAAACAAATTCATTGGTTTACCTTCTTGTAGTACCACTATGGAATTTTCATTAGACTTCTGGCCTATATCAACCTCATCTGATTGTTTCACACCAAACAGGATTTCATCTATGAACTCCTTCTGTTTCAATAGATCAACGCCTTCTTCCTCTAAAAGGGATTCACCATCATACTTTACCTCAAGAGCTTCATTCCTGGTTGTGACAATTTCATCAGGTTGTCCATCATCCTCTGCATATCCTGCAAACATACACAAACTATAAGAATCAAAATGACAAGGCTTCATTGCCTCATCTGCTTCCTTTGTCAACATATCTTCGAATTGTTCTGAATTCTGCCAGTAGTCCAGAAGATCTTCAGCTAACCTCTCATTATCCTCTTCCCCCAACATTTCACCTTGTTCTGGTCTGCAAATGGAGACTTCCAATTCTACCTCTACTTCTCTGAGTTTCTATGATTCCTCTTGAGCACTCAATATCTGCTCAATCTTTCTCAATTCTTCTACTATCTCTAACTTCACTTGCTGATTTCTCCTTTCCCGTAGTCTTTGCCATTTTACTCTTTTCCTCATGGTCCAAACACTTTTCTGAAGCATCTTCATCAATATTCCAATCTGGAAATCTATCTCAGCTTTCTCTCGGTCAAACTCTTCTTGACTCATCCTCATGCCATTTGCTTTGGCATCTTCCCTTCTGCTGTGGCTTCTTTGTGAACTTCTGCTATGACTATCTGTAGTCATTTTCTTCTCCTCTCTTTCCATGAGCTCCTCGCACCTCTGCAACAAACCTCTGCAACAGTAAGTCCTCCTTACTGCAATCTTACCTCACTAAGCTCTCCTCTCAGTCTTTTGGTAAGCACGATCCCCTATCTGGAATCTTCTCTTGAGCAACACCTTTGCTCCCTCTAGGCTTCTGCAATCTCTCACTCTCACTTTCAAGAACACTTCAATTGTCCTCTGTCCAATCTCTTGCTGGATTCTTCAGGTTCACTGCCACTTCTAAAGACTTTCCTTAATCTTCTTTTAAGAACACATCTGGTTCTTCTCTCACAGCTTCTCTTGATCTATATTGATGCAGTATTCAATTTCAACAGAGCCAAGCTCTGATACCAAAATGACGCAGGGCCAACCTGCAATACCTAGAATCTTATTTACCATGCAAATTCACATGCATCTCAACATCAAAATTTCAACACCATGCAAATTCACCCACTGCCCTTATCATGCGAAAGCTATCTTCAACATATGTTTCAAATCCATAAACCCAATAATCAAACTCTTCATTCATTTAAACACATACTTCAATTGGCACAATGCGCCCATCATCTCAGAATACAATAAAACAAAATGCGCCTTGCATTTAAACTCAAACTGGCAAATTACACCCCTCTTAAATTCAGAACGCTGCAAAAAATTTCTTACTTATGCAAAGGCAATTCTAAATCGGAGGATTCTCAGTACCCTCAATTCCGCCTCTGCTTTTTCTCATTCCATTCAACATTACAATAGATCTGAATACAGTAAATACAAAAATCCTTACCCATGAATATCTACGCAAACTAGGGTGTGCCCTCTCCAACGCTCTCCCACTTCAACTTTCGTTATGCCTATTATATACGTGTACAGAATTTGATTAAAGTCAAATATCAACTCATTCGACACAACTATTGACTTAACCATAGTCGATTTCGCCAACAATGCCAGAGTGTTTCAATTCTCCATTCGACCTTCGCAATTACATAACTCAGGCTTAAAAAAACAAGTGCTGGGCTCACAGTTAAACGTTCAACTGCATTCAACGCTTTTGCCGAAGTCTTTCACCTTATTCAATGTTGTTAAACAATCTCTGCACATTTAACTCATACCAATCAACATTTAACCAGAATATAACAATATGAAACCACTCCCAATCTAACAGCGTTGAACGCCCTATCGAACAAAATATTCTATGGGTATCTCTGCTCCACACATCTGATCGATCCTACAGCTCACATCAATTCATAGGTTGGCAATTCAAATGTATCACCAGCTGTCGACAGATTTGACAGTTCCAATTCGATGTCCCTACAATCTCTCAACTCTGAATGCGCTCCACTTTCATCTGTACTGATGTGATATTAATCTACGATTGCAAATCGTTGTATTTAATATCACCACCAACATTTGGCAGCTTCCAAGCTCCGATGCGAAGTTCCCGGATCCGATTTAATTTGCAACCTGACTTATAGCAATTTGCGTCTGATTTATAATGATATGGAACGATTCTCTGTGTAATACGATTTTAAACATAGTCAATTTGATCTGATGGATTATTGGACCCGATATATCCTTAACACAGTTGATAATGCTTCACGTCCGAGTTTATTGCAATCTGGTGTGATATGGCAATCTTCCCCGCTCCACTGCGATAATTACACACAATCGATACCAACAATGTATATTTTTCAATGTCCACAGAACCGACTGGGTTAGAACTAATATGTATATTAATTCGATTCCCTTAAAAATATCCACAGAATCTTTTTAAAGCCATTTCTTGGTATTAAAGACTTCTCTCAATTCACAACTTCTGCAATGCCAGATTTCCATTAAACACAGAATTCTTCCGATTTTAAACACAAATCGAACCTCTCTTCAAGCAATTACAAAGTCTACGCCACTCAGATCATAATAAAACTGTAATTATCAAGGAACAACACATCAATCCATACAACTCATTATATATTGAGTCATAAACATTAAATTTATTCAAAACATAGAACAAGACAGAATTCGTATTTCCAATTACACAAAGACCAACTACTGTTGGGCACACACTAAGATATAATCCATCAACACACTCTCAGCTTCTCGCTCCCCACAAAACTATTCTAATCTAACTTTTTCCCCCAAAAGAATCCCTCGCTCTCTCCTTTTAAAAAAAAGGAAATATATATCTAAATTAACCATCTCCTCCACATTTGGAGGAATAATTTATATATTTAGAATTCACACCCTATCCTAATCTAAACAAACTAGACTACTTGGCTTGATCTCCACGTAGGGAGGATCATTTTCCATTTATTCCCAATTTCTGTTTAGAATTAAGCCACTCTTAACTACTTTACATTTTATTGAAATTAATACAAATTTAACACCCAAGTCTTCCTCCAAACTTGCATTAGCCACAACATGTGACCATTTCATCACATTGTTGTCTAGGTCTAGATGCTCCTGCATCAATATGGCACAGGTGTTATTGGCTGAAGAGATATTTGTCTCTGCAAATCTATGGTTGGGTGGAACTTGGAATTCCCAAACCAAGTCAGTATTTTCCTATGTTTAATAGAATTTAATTTTCTCTTGATTTTAATGAGGAAATTCCTTGGTTATTATGTGGATTTAATTTTTGTTCTCTTATTTTTATTGATCTGGTTATATGCAGGTTATAAGCATGGTTTTATGACAGATCTTAGTCATGGCTCTTTTCATGCTTTTACTTGTAACTAAATGAATAATGAATACGATACGTAATTAGTGTAATGGAAACTATTGTGAGAACGAATTATTTCTTCTTCGTAAACCTCAGATAAGTTTCAGATCTCTATGTTCAGATATGCATTCATGACCTGTAGATTTCATGTTCATCATGTGTTTGATGCAATGTATGTCATGGTTAGGCTTGGTTAGGTCAATTATTTGATCAAGATTTGTGTTAGATGCTTTGTCTTGAAGTCAATTATTGTCTTGGAAAGTCTCATCAAGTTTCGGGCATTAGTTTGGAGACTAGCCCTGAAAAAGTGGCTAAAATCTCGCAGTCTCTGGCACAGAACGGACTGGAAAAAAAACGTAGTCTCTCCCTTGTAGGAATTGTGGGAGAAAATATAGGGTTTTGGCCACATGCATACCTTTTCATGGGAATGACTAGGGGTTTAATTCATTGAAAGGTTAGGCTAACTCATGGGTTGGGCACTGGGATTTATGGATTAGCTCTTGGGGGTCCTGAGGCACCTGAGGGAGGTTTGTATGGTCTTTTTTTGTCGACTCCATTTTCTTAAGGTTATTTAGGAATTTGAATCATGTCATGATCCAAATTTATGAAAGAACGCAACATAATACACATATAACGATAAACACAAATATGCAGCTGAAATAACACTTCATTTCATTAATATCAAAGAACCAAAATTTGTTTACAGACATAATGGAAATAAACTAGCTAGGGTGCGGGTAGCTTATCTTTGAGAAGATATGTGGTGACTACATGATCAAGAGATCAAGTCTCTTGTAGAAAAATGCTCAAAAATTAAGTTGCTCAAAATTGCTCCAAAACAGATCGACTAGAAAGAGCTCAGCGATACGATCCCAACACCGCAAATGGCACTCAAATCCGTTGCCGTATGGAGGAGATATTGCAGTTTGAATTTGCCCAATAACTTTCAATTTTGAAAGAAAAGTTTTTTAATATTATGTGTTGGAATAATTTTATTTTTTTATTAAAGTTTAATGAATTAATTAAATTATATAGTTTTAATATCTTATATGATTTAATTAATCATATATTATATTAATTAATTATATATTTTAATTAATTTCAAAATTTAATTAAACTTTATTAAAATCATATTATTAAAACCCAACTATATATATTACAAATCAAAATTTCAAATGGCAATGAAGTTTTATAAAATGGTTTTAAACCCATAACTCTAAAGTTGTTTAATGGGCACGTGCTTCAAATGTTGGAGCGGAGGTGTACGTGCACGTGGGTTTAAAACGTGGCAAGGAGACTATTCAAACGCGGATTGGAGCGGAAGTTCTGTTTATTATAATATGGTTTAACATTACAATATGTCAATTAAAACTCAAGTCGTTCAAACGGTTTCCAAAAGCTATGGTTATGTGGGGCTTATCCTTTAGCCCTTCATTTCGGCGGAGTTTATGGTGGATTCCGCCTATTTTAGTGGCCTCCCTATTTTGGAGGGCTTATCTGGAGTTCCACCAGACTTAGCTGGAGTGATTCTAGGCCAAACTGGCAGTTGCAGTAAAAGAGCCATAACTTTGGCTAGGAGATGCCTTTTGATACGAATTTTTTTTTTATTTTGGGTGTAGAGATCATTCTGAAGCTGTTGGAAGTGTTTTCAAATCCATCAGGGTTCTCTAACATAGAATTTACCAGCGTTTTTGGTCGTGGAGCCACAAGGGCCTAAGGGAAGAAGAGTTGTTTTGGACTACCTTTATCAAATAGAGGTGAATGTTTAGTCATTTTAGACTAATTTGGGACTTCTGAATCTATTTTTGCAATGTATTTTTCTATCTCAGGCTTCTATACAGTTTTATTCACATTTTGAGCATTTAATCAAAGGAGAAAAAGCCTAATTAGAGGCTTTTGGACCCAGCGGAGGTAGCCCAAGAGAGGGGTGAACAATTATTTGCTGTCATACTGTATAATTTTGCTGCATATTTTCAGATTCTGATCCTTTAAACAGTAAATTTTCATAAGCAAACTTTTCCTAAGCAAGTTTAAACAGTAAACAAAAATTGTTAGTTCATCTTCAAAACACTACACTTCATTTGCAGAACATGTATACTTGTCTATTCACACATTAAAGTTGGATCAATGAATACTTTGCAGTTAAAACAAATAATTTTATTGATCGGATCTTTGTGATTACATTTTATTTCTTTAGGTAGAGTCTATAGAAGGGCCAGGTAGCCTCCGGATTCATCCTTTCTAGTAAAGGTGAAATATCCGATGAATGCCCCTACAGTCAATCTCTGTATGAGAAATTCTTTGTTCTCACGATTTCAGATCAGGTTGGTATCGAAGCTCAAGGTTTTGCTTAAGAGTTTGTGAAATTTGTGCAAGTAAATTGTATTATTCTGCAAAATTTGATGCTTACTAGGCTGAAATTGCAAAGAGGGGAAGGTCAATTGGTTAGAGAACAAGTTAATCCTCAACCAAGGAGGGCTAGAGTGCCATTACATCCACCTTCCATTTCATCCTCAGTAGCCTTAGAATCAACCACAAACATGTCTTCAAGAGAAGGAGAAGTACATGAGGAAATGGATCCCAAGGAAGAAGAAAGAGTCTTTAGAAAAGCTTTCTTGGACTTGACTGAGATGGTTAGGATCCTATACCAGGAGAGAAATGATAGGATTGCTGAAGAAGGGTCTAGAAACCAAAGAGAAGAAGGAGATTCTTTAGGAGGGAAGAAATACAAAGATGAGTCTAAGAAAGGGAATGGAGGAAATGGTGATCCTTCATCTCCATCATCATCCTCTTCCTCCACATCATCCTCTTCTACTTCTGTTAATCAGTCACATAAAACAAAAAAAATCTCTTAAAAATCCTTTGTTAAAGCTTGATGTGAAGTTTGATTTGTCGATGTTTAATGGTGATGTGAATGCAGAAAAATTGGATAACTGGATTAGACAGTTGGAAGTCTATCTAAGAATTCAGAATTTGCATGATGATGACACAAAAATCCAATTAGCCTCTTTGAGAATGGATGGAGCATCTTTGGTTTGGTGGGAAGCCAAGACTAGAGAGGAGATTAAAAAGCATGGTAAGATAACTCTAACTTGGAATGAGTTTATTACAGCTATTAAGAAACAGTTTTATCCTCTTGCTCATATTCAGAAAGCAATCATGAACTGGCAAAATTTTAGGCAACTTAAGGGTCAAAATGTGCAAGATTATACCCAAGAGTTTAGAAGGAGAGCACTTCTACTTGGAGTAGACTTACAAAGTCAAGACACCTTGTTGAAATACATAGGAGGTTTGCACAATTATTTGCAACATACTATTCTATTGTTTAATCCTACCAGATTAGATGAAGTCTGTGTGCAGGCTACACATTTAGAAGCTAGAGGAAAGAATGCTTTTGATGCTTTTGATGAGGATAGTAATTTCAAAAAAAAAGGAAAGAGAAGAGTTGCAAATTCAAGAAAAGACAAAGGAAAGTTCTTTTGCAAGAACTGTTCTAAGACAAGTCACGATGAAGATCATTGTTGGAAGCTTCATCCTGAACTGAAACTAGAAAAATTCAAGAACAAAAACAAGACCAAAGAAAAGGAGAAAACTGTAGCAACAGTTGAGCAAGACTTAGGGTCAGACTCAGGAGATGAGACAAAAAGCATAGTCATGGTTTTAAAGAACACTAAGGGGAAAGAAGTGGTGCAAGACACAATTCCTAGTTCTAGCTCTTTGAATTGTCACAAAGATACTCATGATGAAAAGAGGAGGATAGAGCTTTTCCATGTGAGGGTAATTTCTAAACATACCAAAATTGACACACTATTTGACAGTGGGTCACAAGAGAATCTTATATCTGAAGACTTGGTCAAGCAGCTTAAACTTGAGACCATTCCACATCCAAAGCCTTATCCACTTGGATGGATATGCAAGGATGCCAATTTGCAAGTCTCAAGGAAGTGCATATTGCGCTTTGCAATAATTGCACACTTTATTGACACAGTGGAACTTGATGTGGTGCCGCTTGATATCTCAGGTATTGTTTTGGGAAGTCCTTATTTATTTGACAGGAGGGCCATCTTTCATCGCCATGAAAACAAGTATCACTTGTTCAAATATGGTAAAGAGTACATTATGAGAGCTCACAAGAAGAAGCTGGAATATTCTTTACTACATGCAAGTCAATTGAAAAGACTGGTTAATGCAAGTCAAAGTATAACTTTGTTAATGTTGAAACGACCAGATTTTGAGCATTCGCCTTTTTATGATGTTGCTAATAAAATGTCTCAGTTTGATAACAGTTTGTCTTTGAAAGAATATGATGTTATGTTGCGCAAATTACCTTTTGGCTCAGCCAATGCAGTGAATGAAGTGTCAAAGCGAAGCAGTGCAAGCAAGAAGGACACACAATTTAGCATGGGAAAAAGTTGGTTTCAGAATGGTGCAATTCGCCATGGGAACAGTTTGCAAGGTGACAGTTATTTTAAGTCTTCTGGGAAGTTTGATCAATGTAGAAAAATTTTATTTTCTGCAAATTACAATTGTTGTTCTGCAAATTTTAATCATTTGCATCATGACTCCGTCAATCTTAGCAATGGTAGATCAGTTGATTCCAGAGACAGGTTATCATTTTCTCAAAAGCTTCAGTTGATGAAATCGGGTAGATTTCAATTATTCAAGGGTGGAAGAGTGGAGAATCATTCTCCACATCATCAGTTTAAGTAATCAGAAAGCTTTTGAGGGTCCAAAAGCTTCCCATTTGGGAGGTGTGATCAGGAGATCAAGTCTCTTGTAGAAAAATGCTCAAAAATAAAGTTGCTCAGAATTTCTCTAAAATAGATCGACTGGAAAGAGCTCGACAATACGATCCCAACGCCGTAAACGACACTCAAATCCGTTGCTGTATGGAGGAGATATTGCAGTTTGAATTTGCCCAATAACTTTCAATTTTGAAAGAAAAGTTTTTTAATATTATGTGTTGGAATAATTTTATTTTTTTATTAAAGTTTAATGAATTAATTAAATTATATAGTTTTAATATTTTATATGATTTAATTAATCATATATTATATTAATTAATTATATATTTTAATTAATTTCAAAATTTAATTAAACTTTATTAAAATCATATTATTAAAACCCAACTATATATATTACAAATCAAAATTTCAAATGGCATACGAAGTTTTATAAAATGGTTTTAAACCCATAACATAAAGTTTTATAAAGGGCACGTGTTTCTATACGTGGCAACGTATACGTGGGTTTAAAAAAAGGCACGTGGGCTATTCAACATGCGGTGGAGCGGATTTCATTGGAGCGGAGTTCAATTATTATATGGTTTTATGATATGGTTTAAACATTAATAAAACCCGTGAATAACTCTAAGTCCTTTAAAGGTTTCCGAATGGTGCGGTCATGTGCCTTATCGCTTTAGCCCTCAATGCTGGCAGAAAACTGGCGGAGTGCCAAAATTTTAGCGCCGTTCCTATTTTGTCGGTGTTATCTGGCAGTTAGCCAGATTTAGTGGAGTTTTGTTAGGCAAAACTAGCAGTGGAAGTAAAGGTGCCATAACTTTGGCTAGGAGAGGCCTTTGGATACGAATTGTTTTTTGATTCTGGGTGTAGAGATCATTCTGGAGCTGTTGGAAGTGTTTTGGCACTCCACCAGTTTTCCTCTAGGCTTTTGGTCGTGAAGCCATTAGGTCCTAAGGGAAAAGGAGCTGTTTTGGACTACCTTCATCCAATGGAGGTGAATGTTTAGTCATTTTAGACTGATTTGGGCCTTCTGAATCTATTTTTGCAGTGTATTTTTCCATTTGAGGCTTCTATACAGTTGTATTCACATTTTGAGCATTTAATCAAAGAGGAAAAAGCCTAATTAGAGGCTTTTGGACCCAGCGGAGGTAGCCCAAGAGAGGGGTGAACAGCTTAAACAATTATTTGCTGTCATACTGTATAATTTTGCTGCATATTTTCAGATTCTGATCCTTTAAACAGTAAATTTTCATAAGCAAACTTTTTCTAAGCAAGTTTAAACAGTAAACAAAACTTGTTAGTTCATCTTCAAAACACTACACTTCATTTGCAGAACATGTATACTTGTCTATTCACACATTAAAGTTGGATCAATGAATACTTTGCAGTTAAAAAAAATACTTTCATTGATCAGATCTTTGTGATTACATTTTATTTCTTTAGGCAGAGTTTGTAGAAGGGCCAGGTAGCCTCCGGATTCATCCTTTCCAGTAAAGGTGAAATATCCGGTGAATGCCCCTGCAGTCAATCTCTGTATGAGAAATTCTTTGTTCTCACGATTTCAGATCACTACAGGCCTCTAAAATATGTTACAATGAGGCTCGAGGGCCTATTTATTATTTATAAATAATTTTAAACCTTAAACATCCCAAAAACCTAGACTTAGGAGATGAAGTGCCAAAACTATGGGTCGCGTTTGGGTAAATTGGTACATCTACTTTTTAGGGACATAAATTTGGCATATGATCTTCGTTTGATGTGCACAATACCTAATTAGAAATATCTGTCTGAGGAATACAAATTTTGATTTGTGAAACATTGAAGGAATTTTCATGTTGCTCTCGGTTTTCCCAAAAAACATCATTTAGGGCCTTAAAACGACTTCAAAAGTTGAGGAGCCGAAAAATTGTTAAAAATATTAAATTGTGCTACAGTTAAGGAAAATGGAAAACTAAAAGAAACAATGTTGGTGCCCAAAGTGGAATAGGCAAGTGGCCACCAATATCCACCTGGATCATTCCTCCCCCATTAGGAATTAATGGTCCCCATTGCGTTGAGTTCCTCCATGAGATGAGGAAACTTCTGTTGAACTTGGCCTCTAGTGAACCACTTGCCTTGGTGCAGGAGTTGGCCAGCTTTGAAAACCCGATACATTTGGATCTTCTACTAGCGCGTGTTCTTGATTTTCATGTCCATGATACGATCTATGGTGGCTTGTTCCATGTAGTCTGGGTTTAACTCTATTGGTGTGCATTGTTCTGCAATGTCGGAGGTGTCCAGTAGAGGTGGGAAGTAGGGTTGAAGGCAGTCCACATTGAGCACTAGGTGTAGACCAAGGAATGGTGGAATACTGAGCTCGAAGGCATTGGTCCCTACATCCTTGGTGATGGTATATTACCCATATCAGATCGGGAGAAGCTTGAGATGGGCTCCAGCGAGGCACTCCTTCTGCAAATGTAGCCACACTTTGTCGCCCACCTGGAATTTGTGTGGCACCCGATGTTGATCATGTCATTTATTGTACTTAGAATTGTCTTTGTCCAATATTTCATGAACCTATTTGAGGATGTGTTTAATGCGCTCAATGAATTTGTTCGCTTTGTCGGATTCAGACTAGACATGAGCCGAATCGGCCTGAGTAGCCGCAAATGGCATGCATAATTCAATGGGACATGGTGGGTGGAATCCCAAGCCCACCTAAAAGGGGTGGAGAGCCTAGTTATATCTATTTTTCACATAGGGAAGGCTCTTGTCCCATGTGCATGGATGATTTTAATTGTACATGTGCATAATGTGTACGATCATCCTGTTGACGACCTTTGTCTGGCCACTACTTTGCGATGGAAAGTTGTGGAATTGGTGAGATTGGTGTCCAAAATTGATCATAGGCTGGACCAAAATGTGCTAAGGAACCTCCTGCCTTGATCTGAGATGATAGACTATGGGATCCAAAAGTGCACCCACACTCGTTCAAAGAAGAGTTTAGTAGTGGCTTCTGTTATGATATTGTTCTTGCAGGACGCCATAATGGCCATATTCGAGAAACTGTTGACAACCACGAAAACACGGTCATTTTGATGCTTAGTATAGGGAAGTCCCAACATGTAATCCATGGATATGAATTACCAAGGTCTAATATGGGTAGGTAGCAGAGTATATAGACCTTTCTTCTTAATGGTCGGTTTGGAAATGGCGCAAGTAGTGCAGGATCTAATGTACTTCCCGACATCTTGTCGAAGGTTCGGCCAATAGAAATAATTTTTCAGTACTATCGTTGTTTTCTCGACCCCAAAATTCCCAACAACATGACTATAGTGTGCTTCCAAAATCATATTTGCACACTCACTCGAAGGAACACAAATGTGTCCCAAGTAACATAGCAATGCATCCTGGATGTGAAAATTTGGAACTTCCATACCCTCCAAGAGTGTCTTGTATGTGTGGCCGAATTTCAGATCGCTCTTGTAGAGAAGTGACCAATTAAATTTTTTGTGCCCACAAGAGTTGAGAACGGTGATTAGTGCCACGATTAGTGGTCGGTTGAGGCAGTCTACAACATTATTGGTGTTTCCCTTCTTGTACTTGATGTTCAAATGAAATTGTGGCAGATATGTGAACCACTTCTGATGTGAATTATTCTGCAACTTCCCTTGTCTCTGTATGAACTGCAGGGTTCAGTGGTTTATGTGGATGATCATTTCCTTCCCCAAAATGTAATGCTTCCATTGTTAGAAAACCTGCACAATGGAATACATTTATTTGTCATAAGTGGGCTACTTGCGGACTGTGTCAGACATTTTCTCACTGTGATATGCCACTAGATGCCCCTGTTGAGTAAGAACTACCCAAATAGCATAGTCAGAGGCATTTGTCTCAATATCAAATGGTTGTTTCAAGTATGGTAATGTGAGAACTGGGTTAGAGTAGAGGCGATGTTTCAATTCTACGAACGCCTTTTGTTGATATTTTGACAAAAATATTTTTTCTTTCGCTCCTCCCTTGGTGACTTAACTCAAGGGCCAAGTGACATGAGATAATACCAACACGAACCTACGGTATAAATTATCAAGACCAAAAAAGCTGCAAAGCTCTATTAGAGTGTTTGGGGCTAGCCAATCTCGAATGACTTGGATCTTGGTTGGATCCATATGCTCCCCCGGATCATCAATAATTTATCCCAAATACTGAACCAAGGTCATGCCAAATGTGCACTTCTCCAAATTGGCACACAACTTGTCTTACCACAGTGATTGGAGGACCTGTCGGATGTGGTGGAGGTGCTCTTCCCAAGTCTGGATGAATATCAGGATGTCATCCAAGTACACTACTACAAATGTGTTGGTGAATGGCCACAAGATGTTGTCCATCAACCTCATGAATATTGCGGGAGCATTCGTCAACCCGAAAGGCATGACCAGCCATTCAAAAAGGCCCTCCTTGGCTTTGAATGCAGTCTTCCACACATCGGAGGGTTTGATTGCTACCTGGTGATACTCTGACTTTAATTCGATCTTGCTAAAATATTTCATCCCTTTGAGTTGGTCCAGAAGTTCATCAATCCGTGGGATCGGGTACCTATTGCAGACAGTGATCCTTTTCAGTGCCTGATAGTCAATAAAGAGTCTCCAAGCCCCATCCTTCTTCTACACCAACACGATCGGGCTCCCACAGGGCGATGAACGTGGTCAGATGTGACCTTTCTGCAACATCTCTTGAATGTGCCTCTTGGTTTCATCTTTCTCCGGGATAGAGTGTCAATAGATCAGTCTGTTGGGAAACAGCGCACCTGGGGTTAGATCCATAGGGTGCTTGACCTGACAGTGCAGATGCACCCCTATGATTGAGGTGAATATGTCCCCATACTCCTCCACTACCTTGTTCATTTGTCGTTGTCGTGCGTAGGAGCCCTACCTGGAGGTCATGGCCACAGTATTCTTCTTGCCCTGAAGGCGAATCATCAGGAAAAAAAAATTCTCGGTTTTGGAAATGATATTACTGAATTGTTTTGCAATAACCAAAGAGACATGCATAGGCGTCTGTACCTCTAGTATGCTATACAACTTATTTCCCAAAGTAACAATAATGGCGCAAGGTCAGGACTCATACACAACATGTCGCTTCCAAAAGTATGGTTGGCCTAATAATACATCACAAATATCAAGAGGAGAAATTTCATATAATAACTCATACGTGAAGGGCTTCATGTTGTAGGGAAGGCAACATTGTTGTCTAACGCGTAAATATTGTCCTTAGTGAAGCCACCTGATGGTGTACAGATATGGGTGCGTTGTGGTCAGCAAGCCCAACCGCTTCACGACCTCTGCTGAAATGAGGTTCTTTTGACTCCAACTATCAACAATGAACTATAGCCAGGAACCCTTTACCCACATCTGGGAGTGGAAGAGATGCGCCTCCTCCTCTGGATCTATTGGTTCCTCCTTCTCGATCTTCGTGGTGGAAACGGCGGCATTGGGCTCGACATCAATAATATTCTTCCCTTTGACATTATACTTGTTGGGTTCTAAATCAAATTCATAGCATGCATCTAATTCATAATCCTTCATCTCGTCCACCAGTGACGGCTTGGCCCGAGACTCACTTGTGTTGTGAGTGGAGCTCTTATGGAACTCACACCACTTTCCAGTGTCCTTATTTGGCTTTACGGTGCGTTATTTTCTTGTGGCTTTGGAAATTTGTCTTGGGTTTCCATGCCTTGGATTTTTCCTTTGTTCTATGGCTTGGGGGCACCTTTCCCTTTCTTTTGATTTGCAGATCCAAAGTCTCACTTCTTCTGTTTGAATTTCTACTCAACCTTGGTAGCATACCAGTATGACGTACCAAGTGAGGAGATATCAAGGAACTCCATTTCTTTCTGAATGTATCTATGCAGACAACTAGGGTACTTCAGCACCAAATTTTTCTTGAAATATTTGATAACCAACTTTGTGTGTGGTGTATGCAATAGATTCTTCAAATCATGCACATGTTGATCCCTTTATTGTCGTAGCGTACCCCATTGTATGTATTTTTCATCATAGCTCCCCATGGGATAATATTGTTCCTTGATGGTGTCTCAGAAATAATTACAAGTGGGTACGGTCGAGAACATATAGGGTTCTCCCTCGTACTTTTTGTCACAGTAGGTGTCCCACCATTCCTTGACATGGAGGGTGGCTTTGAGGAGTGCAAAAATAATCTTCTCCCAATCGGAAAAGTCATGAACCGAGAAATATCATTCTAATAGATTCTGTTAGTGTCAGCCTTTGTAGCTTTCCTCCAGTGATCAACGTGCTCTTACAAAGTGATTTTAATATGTCAAGAGGTCAAATTTTTTCATTTCACTGAGTCTTCAAGCAAAAAATGGTCACTAGGCATTTGGTCTAGGGTTTGTTTTCACTCTTTTCAAAGTTTTCCAATGTCAGTCCATGTCACCATTCAGCTGAGTGTATCATCATTCAAAGGGCTGTCATCATCATTTCAAGTTCCATTGGGTCATTTTACAGCTTGTTCATGCTTCAGTTGTGCCTAGGTAAGGTCCATTTCCCTCTCCTAGGGTTTTCGAGGTAATTTCTCTTGGATGGTCAAATCATTAGAAAAACTTGTATCCTGATGTTCATGCACCTTCCCATATCATTAATGTACCTTATTAAACACTTCCCATCACTGAGATCCCCCAAATTCCTCATTTTTCCACAAACCCTAGTTTCTTGCCACTTGGCAATTTTCTAGGCTAGGCCTGTGTTTTTCCCTTTTGGACCCCTTCCCCTCACTAAATCTCTAAGATTACACTTTCCCCTACTTCCTAACATCCCTCCCTACTTCCAAAAATTTCCCAAAGAATTTAGAAGCCCCTTATCCCCTTCATTTCGCTCCATTTCGACAAAATCCCTTGTTTCACACATCGAGATAGGTTTCACTCAAATGATGTTTTAGAGAAATAAAATATGAATTTTGGAAAACTGAGAGAGATTTTATAACAAAACATGCCAAGGAAGAAAAACCTCCTTCACTTTTTACACAGGTATAATTTTTTTGGAGAAATGTCAAGAATACCGTTGCCTTAGGAGAATTGATGCACCTGCAAGAAGTAGTGTTGGGAGATTTGATGTTTGACAGAGTAAATGACCTCCAAATTGAACAATTCCACTTGGGTTGGAAATTAGACTCCAATATATTTCCAAGGAGCTATCACACGCCCAATTTGGACACAGGGAAGTCCTCCAAATGCCTCCTGTAAAATGCACTATGTAGCACGCGACGCATAGAAAAGTGAGCGCGGCGCATTGGGCCAGAACACAAAAAAATTTCCACTGCCCTTCAAAATTAAAATTCTCTCAGTCTCTTTTGCCAAATCCAATGATAGCTATCCCTGCACAAGCAGACAAAGAGAATTCATCATCAATCCAGAAAGAAAATGGGAACAAAAACAGAGTTATGTGAAAGTGTCAAAGTTCAAAACATCGCAAAAATGGGTTTGTCAATAGAAAATCAAAGTCCTTCATGTATATCAGATGTTTTCATATTCAAACAGTCCATATGCACACCAAAGATATCAGCAAAAGCCAAGACACATCAAGGAAGTGAAAAAATGAGTTCTGAAGCCAAA
The DNA here is from genome assembly GCA_034641835.2 of Pinus albicaulis. Taxonomy (NCBI): domain Eukaryota; kingdom Viridiplantae; phylum Streptophyta; class Pinopsida; order Pinales; family Pinaceae; genus Pinus; species Pinus albicaulis. Next base: position 538,663,087 of record CM076577.1, read on the forward strand.
TTGTGTGTTGGATCAGCGCGCGGCGCGTTGGGTTGGCGCGCGGCACATTGGAGGACGCACGGCGCATAGAGCGAAATTTTTCAGTGTAAAATTACACTGGCGCGGTGCATTGGAGGGCGCGCGGTACGTTGGGTTGGCGCGCGGTGCGTAGAGCTGACAGCCAAATTTTTTTCCACTTTTCTTCAAAATTTCAAAATCAAACAAATTTTCTTGCTCCAAGTAAGTGAAAACCCTTTGCTTATTGATTTGAAAACATGCTTGATGTGTTTGAAGACCACAGATCAAAAGTTTAAGTAGTGAAAAAACTCTATGTTTATACCAAAATCTTGCTCTAGAGTTTATATGTGAAGGCAAGTTGAGTTTTGGTGCAAAGTTCTTGTTATTTGCCCACCCTTTTTTCATTCTCATTTTACTTGTTATCTTGTTTTTCCTTTTAATTCTCCTTTGTCCCATGTCTCTCATACCATTTGAGCCCATATTTCCAAGCTCTAAACCCTATTACTTACTTACTAAATTCCTCATTGACAAAAGCCTAATATCCATAACATTCAAGGGTTGTTTCTTTGTCCTTTATTCCACTTGACTCAGCGATGTATTTGCCATTTCATTTCCTCACATCGCCAAAAACTACCCCCATCACCATATCCTTTTCTATCTCATACTGAGGTTCAATTTCCCTCATTCCCCTTTGGCACGCATTTGGCGATTGGAGACAAAGACACCAAGGTCTCATTTCTCATTTTCAACAAGCTGAACATACACATTGCAACACCATGACTGACAACGACACATCATACAACCGAGACAGTGTTTTCACCACAAGAACTGCATGCACCAGGAGGGCACTGAAATGTCGTGAAACGCATGATCCACTCCGAATATTGGCCGAGGCTTTGTTGGCTGGGCATGATACATGATGGAGGGTCTTCGCTCCGAATTTGAGAAAATTTGAAGAAGTTTTTGTCATTTTGGAAAATTTTGGTCTCAAAACAGGTTTTTCAGCCCAACGCGTAGCGCGTCGATGCGCGCGCTTATGATTGGGACACTTGCTGGAGTAAAACTTTATATTTTTGGATTTTTCATGGTAATTTATGCATGATCCAGTATGGCCAAAGCATTTCATCAAGTTCTGGATGATCAAAAGGGCCAAAAACACCATGAAAATCACCTTTCTACCACCTTTTGCACCAGCAGGAAGTACTTGTGGGAGAATGAAGTTTTGCAGGGGAAAATGAGCTCCAAATTGAGAAATTCCACTTGGGTTGGATAGAAAACATCCAGGGCTTTCCAACAAGATATCATGAGATTGATTTTTATGCTGGGAAGTGCCCAAAAAAATAGGCTGAAAGGCGCGTGACGCATAGAGCTCAGGCGCCCTACACATAGAGAAAATTGGATAATTTTTCATCTTCCAGCTCAGAATTTCGGCTAGTTGGACCAGTTTTGATTGTGGATGTAATTTTTGAGTTATCTTGATGTAATTTTGTGGTTGTAATGTAATTTTGACTCACTTTTACCTATTCTAGATGATTCACTCACAAAAAAGTGAAAATCAAGTGAATGAATCAGTTTCCTTCCTTTTAGAGGCAAGTTGTTTGGCTGCCAAGATTTTAGCTCCTTGTTTAGAATTAGTTGAAACTGCTCCTAGAAGGAGGAATTCGACCCCTAGAGGCATGGTAAGGGGTTAGGATGGTCTATATGATGTAATTTCTGAGACATTCTACAGGTTGGACAGGTTGGACTCTTGGGAAAAGTTTGGCACACTATTGTACATATTTTCCACATTTTGGCTAAGGAAAGATCAGAGGTTTTGCAACACCTGTTGGGATTCTTGTGGCTTTCAGTTTTGATGGTGTGTTCTCTCAATTATTTGTAATTTATTTAATTTTTAATGTATGCCATTCCCTTATTTTTCTTCTGAAACTAAATGAATGAGTAAATGAGGTAGAATCCATTGATTCCAGTGCTCTGCCTTTAGATTTGTTTAGTTTTATATGTTTTCAGCAGTTTGGAGAGGATCCTTGTTCTCCCTTGCCCTCTTCAGCTCCTTTTCATTCTGATCCATCCATACACATAATCAAAAGCATCAAGACTACTGCCTACCCTGCCCCAACTCGAACTCTGCGAAGATCTGACCTCATCCCCAAGCCCAAAAATTGTTTTTCCCATTTTTTCAACAAAAACCCAAAAAAAATTTAAAACCAAACCTTCCTATCTATTTACTAGCCTAAAATCAGTATCCATTATAGGTCATCTTAGCCCCTTTGAAAAAATTTTGCCGAGATAGACCCAGAGAGAGCCCTCTCCTGTCCTCGTAGGGCTAGCTACGAGGCTGAGCTTGGTATGATGTTGCTCGAGTTTTGCCTTCCTCAACCTGACACAGATTCGAGCTCTAACATAGTGGCGACCATATTGGGAAGAACATGGTTTTCTTGTGGGTGTTATTTGTTTTATAAGCTACAGACGGAGTCTAAAGTCATGCCAGGTAGCCTTCGAACTGCTCTTGCTCTGCGAGTGCATAGTAGATAAACGCTGCTTCAGTCGATCTCTGGTCTAGCTTGTAATCGTAACACTTAACTTATAAATTTCCCCAGTACACGTATCGAGTTCAGATCTGATGGTTGATGGTGGACAGCGATCAGACATAAGAAGGCTGAAATATTTCACCTGGTGACTCCAATTCGAAGTAGAGACTCCACTGGAGGACTGACTCTTTCTCTGATAAAATGGAAGGATTTTCCACAAAGTTCAGGTATCCAAAGTGGAATGGTATTCAGGATCTAGTCTGCTTTCTTGTAAATTATTTCTTTGCTGTCCTTGAAGCTATCCTAAAGGTTTTTCAGAATTTTTTGTATGAGAAAGGTGATCAAAATCTTCACTCGACCTATTCAAAGAGTGTAAATACTGAGTTTCCCTTTGATCCTGGCCTCCTTAATTTTCCCACATATTATGATGACTCTCTTCAGAGTGATGAACCTCAAGAAATCAAGACTGATTCTATACCTTTTGTACATACCCCTACACCTTGTAAAATTCCAGATTGGTACAAACCTCTTGTTTTACTTTCTGTTCTTCATGCTTTCCCTGCAAATTATGACCTATATCTACCAAGATTTGATGGTGAATGTAACAATTTCAACGCTGAGCAACATGTGCAGAATGTTGAGACTTTTCTAGACCTTTTTGAAGTTGATGAAGAGGATGTTAGTATTAAGCTTTTTACTCTTTATTTGAAAGGCCAAGTGAAGAGTTGGTTTAAAGCCCTGCCTGATGCGAGCATCACAGATTTCCAACAGTTTGTCAAAGTTTTCCTTGACAGGTGGATGATTGGACAGAACCCTTTCTTGATTTTAGACAAATATGCCCAGCTGAAGAGACATTCAGGAGAGACAGTACAACAGTTTTCTGCCAGATTTAATCAAGTATATTTTTCGATACCAGCTGATATAAGACCTTCTCCTAGATCTTCTCAATTACCCGGTGCCTTTGATCCGGAAATGGAGTTTCACCGAGAGAAAAGAATATTGCAACACTTCACGAGATGCGTAAAGGCAAATGAGGCTCATTTGCCGATCTTGAGGCAAGTGCTGAAGGAAGAAGAAAAGAAGAATTTTTCAGAGCAGCTGACACCTTCAGAGGAAAATCTTGATCTTTTCGTAAACACAGTAGAAGAGATGGTGCGGAAAATGACTGCAAAAAATGAAAATGACATTCAAGAACAAGCGACTGACCCAAAACATTTTGTTTCTTATCCCAGTTGTCATACTGATTGTTTTATAGATCATTGTGAAGAAGAGAGAGTTGTTGATATGACATGTATGTTTCATGATGTGTTTTATACCAATGAATTGCCTCAGTTTGATCAATATGATGATGATTATGTTCTCCAAACAGAAGCTAATCTTGCAGACGAATCAGCAGCTAGTTTGTGCAAGGAGGAAGTTCACTTTCAGCAGCTCGAGTACAGTAATCAACCGATGCATATCAGCTATGACAATGATGAGGAAAGTGCAGAAAATTTTGAAGTAAGTGAAGGACCTTTGCCTTTTTGTTTTGATTCATTTCAGTTCATGAGAGATAACTTCCATGCAATCAGAAATCAAATGTCAACAAGTCTTGATCTGGACCATCTTGAGCGCAATGAAAACCTTGTTCAATATTTCTCATATTCAGATTTTCAGCCCTCGAAAGCCATTGATTTTCAAATTGCAGATGAGGACATGGAAGCTGGTACATTTGATCAAATGATACAAGGTGACTCCGTACCATTCTGTTTTGAATCATTTAAGTTTTTGAGAGAAAAATTGCATAGTAAATCTTCAAATGAGCAGCCTGTAAGAAATCAGCAATTTCTTAGTATTAATGTTGAGGATGAGGCAGATAACGAAATTCTTGAGCAGCCTATAGCATCAGATTTGCAGCCACCAAATGAAATGGAAGGTCATATTATAGATGAAGTCGTGGAAGCTGAAATATATGATTTAATGATGCAAGAGTATTATGTACCCTTTTGTTTCAAAGCATTTCAGTTTATAAAGCAGAATTTTCGTAATATCTCTCAAGCAAAAGATGAACAGCCAATAGGATGTCAATAATTTCAATGGATACATCACAGCAGTCTTTTCAAGTTTTTTATGATCCTATTGCTGATGTGTTGGATGATATTTGCAGTCAAAGTCTTTCTCCATTGACTTTATGTAAGGTTGAAACGTGTGCTGATATAGACTTGATCCGGCAGCCAGTCTCTTCGTCATTTTTAGCAGGAGTCTCGTCACAAAGCTCAGATCAAAGCTCAGATCAAAGTTTGCATTCATGGTATGAGGAGAAGAGAAGTAATCCATTGGATGAGCTAAGTCCTAGTGTGCATTTTGAGATCCTTATGCAGCATGAATTTCAAGATCCTTATGCAGTGTTTTTTGAGGCGGATAGAGAATCCATAGTGTTCAACGGATCTGTTCACAAGTTTCCATGGGAGTTGCCTTTCAGTAGTTTTCTCTTTTTGTTCATAAACGAGCACTTGCAGAGAATCCAAACAGCAGCTGCAATACTTACATGGTTTCATTGGTTGTTTCATTTCACTTGATCAGGTGATGAATGAAACTGTTAGAGTAAGTTGTATTGAATAAGCTCTACTTTGAGCATATTTTCCAGCTTGTCAGTTGTGTTTAAGTATCGAGTGAATTTTTAGTTGAGTGAGAGTCAATTTTTGTCATCAATTCATCAGTTTTCAGTCATGCATTTCAGTTTGATTTTTTGATTCCATTGCCCAATGGATAAGGCACTGGTCTGCTCTCCCAAAGATCTGCCATTCTTGGCACCTCCAAGGAGCTACCATCCCCATTGGAGCCAATGTTAGTGTCAGCCTTTGTAGCTTTCCTCCATTGATCAGCGTGCTCTTACAAAGATATTTTAAGATGTCAAGAGGTCAAATTTTGTCATTTCACTGAGTCTTCAAGCAAAAAATGGTCACTAGGCATTTGGTCTAGGGTTTGTTTTCACTCTTTTCAAAGTTTTCCAATGTCATTCCATGTCACCATTCAGCTGAGTGTATCATCATTCAAAGGGCTGTCATCATCATTTCAAGTTCCATTGGGTCATTTTACAGCTTGTTCATGCTTCAGTTGTGCCTAGGTAAGGTCCATTTCCCTCTCCTAGGGTTTTCGAGGTAATTTCTCTGGGATGGTCAAATAATTAGAAAAACTTGTATCCTGATGTTCATACACCTTCCCATATCATTAATGTACCTTATTAAACACTTCCCATCACTGAGATCCCCCAAATTCCTCATTTTTCCACAAACCCTAGTTTCTTACCACAACTTGGCAATTTTCTAGGCTAGGCCTGTGTTTTGCCCTTTTGGACCCCTTCCCCTCACTAAATATCTGAGATTTCACTTTCCCCTACTTCCTAACATACCTCCCTACTTCCCAAAATTTCCCCAAGAATTTAGAAGCCCCTTATCACCTTCATTTCGCTCCATTTCGACAAACTCCCTTGTTTCACACATCAGGATAGGTTTCACTCAAATGATGTTTTAGAGCAATAAAAGATGAATTTTGGAAAAATTAGAGAGGTTTTTGTACACAAAATTCCAAGAAAGAAAAACCTGCTTCACGTTTTACACAACTATAATGGTTTTGGAGAAATGCCAAGAATACCGTTGCCTCAGGAGAATTGATGCACCTGCAGGAAGTAGTGTTGGGATATTTGATTTTTGATAGGGTAAATGAACTCCAAATTGAAAAATTCCACTTGGGTTGGAAAGTAGACTCCAATTTATTTCCAATGCACTATCACATGCCCAATTTGGACACCAGGAAGGCCTCCAAAAGCCTCCTGCAAAATGCACTATGTAGCGCACGGCGCATAGAAAAATGAGCGCGGCGCATTGGGCCAGAACACAAAATTTTGCCACTGCCCTTCAAAATTCAAATTCTCTCAGTCTCCTTTGCCAAATCCAATGATAGCTATCCGTGCACAAGAATACAAAGAGAATTCATCATCAATCCAGAAGAAAATGGGAACAAAAACAGAGTTATGTGAAAGTGTCAAAGTTCAAAACATCGCAAAAATGGGTTTGTCAATAGAAAATCAAAGTCCTTCGTGTATATCAGATGTTTTCATATTCAAACAGTCCATATGCACACCAAAGACATCAGCAAAAGCCAAGACACATCAAGGAAGTGAAAAAATGAGTTTTGAAGCCAAATTGTGTGTTGGATCAGCTCGCGGTGCGTTGGGTTGGCGCGCGACGCATTGGAGGACGCGCGGCACTTAGAGCGAAATTTTTCAGTGTAAAATTACACTGGCGTGGTGGATTGGAGGGCGCGCGGTGCGTTGTGTTGGCACATGGCGCGTAGAGCTAACAGCCAAAATTTTCTCCACTTTTCTTCAAAATTTCAAATTTAAACAAATTTTCTTGCTCCAAATAAGTGAAAACCCTTTGCTTATTGATTTGAAAACATGCTTGGTATGTTTGAAGACCAAAGATCAAAAGTTTAAGTGGTGAAAAGAAAACTCTACATTTATACCGAAGTCTGCTCCTAGAGTTTATGTGTGAAGCTTGAAAGTTGAGTTTTGGTGCAAAGTTCTTGTTATTTGCCACCCTTTTTCATTCCCATTACACTGTTATCACTGTTTTTCCTTTTAATTCTCCTTTGTCCCATATCTCTCATACCATTTTGAGCCCATATTTTAAACTCCCAAACCCTATTACTTACTACTTAATCTCTCCATTGACAAAAGCCTAATCTCCATAACATTCATAGTTGTTTCTTTTGTCCTTTTATTCCACTGATCAATGATATGTTGCCACTTACTGCCTGGTGTCCTTAAAAACTACCCCATCACCATATCCCATTCCTATCTCACTTATAGGGGCTCAACCCCTATTCTCTTTGGTGTACCATTGGCTTATTGACATTACAAAGACACCAAGGTTCTATTTCTCATTTTCAAATGTTGAAATATACATTGTAACACTATGACTCCATAAACGACACATCATACAACTGAGATGTTGATTTCACCATTGTGAACCGCATGCACCAGGAGGCACCAAAACGTCAGAAACGTGATGCTGATCCACCAATCTTGGCTTCGAGGCTTTGGCTACGGGTACATAGTTACGATGGAGGGTCTTCACTCTAAATTTGAGCAAATTTGAAGAATTTTTTGTCATTTTGGAAAATTTTGTTCTCAAAACAAGTTTTTCAGCCCAACGCGTAGCGCGTCACGACGCGTGCTTATGATTGGGACACTTGCTGGAGGAAAAATTTGTATTTTTGGATTTTTCATGGTAAGTTGTGCATTCTCAGAAATGGCCGAAGAATTTCACTAAGTTCTAGATGATCAAAAGGGTCAAAAACACCATGAAAATCATCTTTCTGCCACCTTTTGCACCAGCAGGAAGTACTTGTGGGAGAATGAAGTTTTGGAGGGGAAAATGAGCTCCAATTTGGGAAATTCCACTTGGGTTGGATAGCAGATATCCAGGGATTTCCAAAAAGCTATCATGAACTTGATTTTTGTGTTGGGAAGTTCCCAAAAAGTAGGCTGAGAGGCGCGCGATGCATAGAGCTCAGGTGCGCGGCGCATAGAGAAAATTGGTCAATTTTTCATTTTCCAACGTGGACTTCGGCCAGCTGGACCAGCTTTGATCAGGATGGCCTCTTGAGTTATCTTGATGTAATTTTGTGGTTGTAATGTAATTTTGACTCACTTTTACCTATTCTAGATGATTCACTCACAAAAAAGTGAAAATCAAGTGAATGAATCAGTTTCCTTCCTTTTAGAGGCAATTTGTTTGGTTGCCTAGATTTTAGCTCCTTATTTAGAATTAGTTGAAACTGCTCCTAGAAGGAGGAATTCGACCCCTAGAGGCATGGGAAGGGTTTAGGATGGTCTATATGATGTAATTTCTGAGACATTCTACAGGTTGGACAGGTTGGACTCTTGGGAAAAGTTTGGCACACTATTGTACATATTTTCCACATTTTGGCTAAGGAAAGATCAGAGGTTTTGAAGCACCTGTTGGGATTCTTGTGGCTTTCAGTTTTGATGGTGTGTTCTCTCAGTTATTTGTAATGTCTTTAATGTTTAATGTATGTCATTCCCTTCTTTTTCTTCTGAAACTAAATGAATGAGTAAATGAGGTAGAACTGTACGATCTCACAAGGTTTCACATTTAGATTGCTTTAGTTTCCATATGTTTTCGCCGCCTGGTGAGGATCCTTGTTTTCCCCTGCTCCTTCAGCCTTTCTTTTTCATTCTTGGATCCATCCATCCACATAATCAAAAGTATCAGACTACCGCTCACCCCCGCTCCCTAACCTCCCGACCGCGAAGATCCGACTCATCCCCGAGCCCAAAATTGTTTTTCCCATTTTTTCAACAAAAACCCAAAAAATCAAAATCAAACTTTCCTATCTATTTACTAGCCTAAAATCAGTATTCATTATAAGTCATCTCAGCCCCTTTGAGGATTTTTTGCCGAGATAGACCTGGAGAGAGCCCTCTCCTTTCCTCATAGGGCTAGCCACGAGGCTGAGCTTGGTTTGATGTTGCTTTGAGTTTTACCTTATTTCAGCCTATGGTAGATTCGAGCGCTAACATAGTGGCGACCATACTGGGGAGAACATGGTTTTCTTGTGGGTGTTATTTGTTTTATAAGCTACATACGGAGTCTGAAGTCACGCCAGGTAGCCTTCGAACTGCTCTTGCTCTGCGAGTGCATAGTAGATAAACGCTGCTTCAGTCGATCTTCGGTCTAGCTTGTAATCGTAACACTTAACTTATAAATTTCCCCAGTACATGTAATGAGTTCGTATCCGATAGTCGATGTGACGTTAACGTATATATGAAGGCTGAAATCTTCTGCTCCGGTGTCTCCAATTCGAAGGGAGACTCCACCGGAGACCGACTTCTTTCTCCGATAAAAGCTACATCTTCAAAGTTCCTGGTGTATCCAAAGGGAATGGTATTCGTGATATAGTCCGTTTTCTAGAATTGGCTTTTGCCGTCCTTGAAGTTGTCCTGAAAGTTTTTCAGAATTTGTTGTATGAGAAAGGTGATCAAAATCTTCACTCGACCTATTCAAAGAATGTAAATGCTGAGTTTCCCTTTGATCCTGGCCTCCTTAATTTTCCCACGTCTTATGATGACTCTCTTCAGAGTGATGAACCTAAAGAAAACAAAACTGATCCCATAGCTCTTGTACATACCCCTACACCTTGTAAAATTCCAGATCGGTACAAACCTCTTGTTTTACCTTCTGTTCTTCATGCTTTCCCTAAAAATTATGACCTACATCTACCAAGATTTGACGGTGATTGTAACAATGTCAACGTTGAGCAACATGTGCAGAATGTTGAGACTTTTCTAGATCTTTTTGAAGTTTATGACGAAGATGTTAGTATTATGCTTTTTTCTCTTTCTTTGCAAGGCCAAGTGAAGAGTTGGTTCAAAGCCCTGCCTGATGCGAGCATCTCAGATTTACAATAGTTCGTCGAAGTTTTCCTCGACATGTGGGTGATCGGACAGAACATTTTCTTGATTATAGAAGAGTATAATCAGCTGAAAAGAATGCCAGGGGAGACAGTACAACAATTTTCTGCTAGATTTAACCAAGTATATTTTTCGATACTTCACTGATAAGACCTTTCTCCAGATCTTCTCTTGCACCAAATTGTGCTTTCGATCTAGAAATGAGTTTCAGTCGAGAGAAAAGAATATTGGTAAACACTTACGAGATGCAGAATAAAGGTGCAAGTAAATGTAGAGGTACTCATTTGTCGATCTTGAGGGAAAGGTTGAAGGAAACCAGTGAAAAGAAGAATGTTTCGGTATAAATTTAGCACCTTTCAGAGGAAAAGCTTGATCTTTTTGTAAATGCAGTAGAAGAGATGGTGCAGAAAATGACTGCAAAAAATGAAAATGACATTCAAGAACAAGTGGCTAACCCAAAACATTTTGTTTCTGATCCCAATTGTCATAGTGATTGTTTTATAGATCATTGTGAAGAAGAGAGAGTTGTTGATATGATGTGTATATTTGATGATGTGTTTTATACTGATGAATTGCCTCAGTTTGATCAGTATGATGATGATTATGTTCTCCAAGTAGAAGCTAATCTTGCAGACGAATCAGCAGCTAGTTTGTGCGAGGAGGAAGTTCACTTTCAGCAGCTCGAGTACAGTGATCAACCGATGCATATCAGCTATGGCAATGATGAGGAAAGTGCAAAAAATTTTGCAGTAAGTGAAGGATCTTTGCCTTTTTGTTTTGATTCATTTCAGTTCATTAGAGACAACTACCATGCAATCAGAAATCAAATGTCAACAAGTCTTGATCTGGACCATCTTGAGCGCAATGAAAACCTTGTTCAAGATTTCTCATATTCAGATTTGCAGCCCTCGAAAGCCATTGATTTTCAAGTTGTAGATGAGGACATGGAAGCTGGTACATGTGATCAAATGATGTTACTCCAGCATTCTACCATTCTGCTTTTAACTCATTTCATTTTTTGAGAGAAAATTGCATGAAATCAAAATAAATGAGTGTACTCTGTAAGAAATCAAGAATTTCAAGATTAATGTTGAGGATGTGCGGTGACAACGAAATCTCTTTGCTCACAGCCTATAGCATCGCATTTGGTACCACCAACACCACCAAATGAAATGAAGGTCAATTATAGATGAAGTCGTGGAGTTTGAATATATGATTTGTTTATGGGACCAGACTTCCTTTGGTTTGCAAGTATTTTGGCTTATAAAGTGTATTCTAATACATCTTCTGTGCTATGTATCGTTGTTTAAGAGATGTTTGATTTCAATGGATACATCACTGCAGCCTTCTCAAGTTTTTGATGATCCTATTGTTGATGTGTTGGATGATGTTTGCAGTCAAAGTCTTTCTCCATTGAATTTATGTAAGGTTGAAACGTGTGCTGATATAGACTTGATCCGGCAGCCAATCTCTTTGTCATTTTTAGTAGGAGTCTCTTCACAAAGCTCATCACAAAGCTCAGATCAAATTTTGCATTCATGGTATGAGGAGAAGAGAAGTAATCTATTGGATGAGCTAAGTCCTAGTGTGCATTTTGAGATCCTTATGCAGCATGAATTTCAAGATCCTTATCCAGTGTTTTTGGAGGTGGATAGAGAATCCATAGTATTCAACGGATCTGTTCACAAGTTTTCATGGGAGTTGCCTTTCAGTATTTATCTCTTTTTGTTCATAAATAAGCACTTGTGGAGAATCCAAACAGCAGCTGCAATACTTACATGGTTTCATTTGTTGTTTCATTTCACTTGATCAGGTGATGAATGGAACAATTAGAGTATCTTGTATTGAATAAGCTCTACTTTGAGCATATTTTCCAGTCTGTTAGTTGTGTTTAAGTATCGAGTCAATTTTTAGTTGAGTGAGAGTCAATTTGTGTCATCCAGTCATCAGTTTTCAGTCATGCATTTCGCTGATTTTTGATCCTACGTTCTACGGATAAGGTAATCGGGTCTCGCTCTCCCAAAGATCTCGTCGTTTGGCATACCTAAGGAGCTACCATCCCCATTAGAGCCAATGTTAGTGTCAGCCTTTGTAGCTTTCCTCCAGTGATCAACGTGCTCTTACAAAGAGATTTTAAGATGTCAAGAGGTCAAATTTTGTCATTTCACTGAGTCTTCAAGCAAAATTTGGTCACTAGGCATTTGGTCTAGGGTTTGTTTTCACTATTTTCAAAGTTTTCCAAATGTCGGTCCATGTCACCATTCAGCTGAGTGTACCATCATTCAAATGGTTTTCATCATCATTTCAAGTTCCATTGGGTCATTTTACATCTTGTTCATGCTTCAGTTGTGCCTAGGTAAGGTCCATTTCCCTCTCCTAGGGTTTTGGAGGTAATTTCTCTTGGGTGGTCAAATCATTAGAAAAACTTGTATCCCGATGTTCATACACCTTCCCATATCATTAATGTACCTTATTAAACACTTCCCATCACTGCGATCCCCCAAATTCCTCATTTTTCCACAAACCCTAGTTTCTTGCCACAACTTGGCAATTTTCTAGGCTAGGCCTGTGTTTTTCCCTTTTGGACCCCTTCCCCTCACTCAATCTCTGAGATTCCACTTTCCCCTCCTTCCTAACATCCCTCCCTACTTCCCAAAATTTCCTCAAGAATTTAGAAGCCCCTTATCCCCTTCATTTCGCTCCATTTCGACAAAATCCCTTGTTTCACACATCGGGATAGGTTTCACTCAAATGATGTTTTAGAGACATAAAAGATGAATTTTGGAACATTGAGAGAGGTTTTTGTACAAAACATGCCAAGAAAGAAAAACCTTCTTCACTTTTTACACAAGTATAATTTTTTTTGAGAAATGTCAAGAATACCGTTGCCTCAGGAGAATTGATGCACATACAGGAAGTAGTGTTGGGAGATTTTATTTTTGGCAGAGTAAATGAACTCCAAATTGAACCATTCCACTTGGGTTGGAAAGTAGAGTCCAAGGGCTTTCCAACGCGCTATTACAGGCCCAATTTTGACACCAGGAAGGCCTCCAAAAGCCTCCTACAAAATTCACTATGTAGTGCGCGGCGCATTGGCCCAGAACACAAAATTTTGCCACTGCCCTTCAAAATTCAAATTCTCTCAGTCTCCTTTGCCAAATCCAATGATAGCTATCCCTGCACAAGCAGACAAATAGAATTCATCATCAATCCAGAAATCAAATGGGAACAAAAACAGAGTTATGTGAAAGTGTCAAAGTTCAAAACATCGCAAAAATGGGTTTGTCAATAGAAAATCAAAGTCCTTTGTGTATATCAGATGTTTTCATATTCAAACAGTCCATATGCACACCAAAGACATCATCAAAATCCAAGACACATCAATGAAGTGAAAAAATGAGTTTTGAAGCCAAATTGTGTGTTGGATCAGCGCGCGGCGCGTTGGGTTGGCGCGCGGCGCATTGGAGGACGCGCGGCGCGTAGAGCGAAATTTTTCAGTGTAAAATTACACTAGCGCGGCGCATTGGATGGCGCACGGTGCGTTGGGTTGGCGAGCGGCGCGTAGAGCTGACAGCCAAAATTTTTCCACTTTTCTTCAAAATTTCAAAATCAAACAAATTTTCTTGCTCCAAGTAAGTGAAAACCCTTTGCTTATTGATTTGAAAACATGCTTGGTATGTTTGAAGACCAAAGATCAAAAGTTTAAGTGGTGAAAACAAAATTCTACGTTTATACCGAAGTCTGCTCCTAGAGTTTATGTGTGAAGCTTGAAAGTTGAGTTTTGGTGCAAAATTCTTGTTATTTGCCACCCTTTTTCATTCCCATTACACTGTTATCACTGTTTTTCCTTTTAATTCTCCTTTGTCCCATATCTCTCATACCATTTTGAGCCCATATTTTAAACTCCCAAACCCTATTACTTACTACTAAATTCCTCCATTGAAAAAAGCCTAATCTCCATAACATTCAAGGGTTGTTTCTTTGTCCTTGATTCCACTTGACTCACTGATATGTTTCCATTTCATTTCACTCCTGTCCTTAAAAACTACCCCCCATCACCATATCCCATTCCTATCTCACTTATAGGGGTTCTCAATCCCTCATTCCCTTTGGCACGCATTGGGCGATTGGAGACAAAGACACCAAGGTCTCATTTCTCATTTTCAACAAGCTGAACATACACATTGCAACACCATGACTGAAAACAACACATCATACAACCGAGACAGTGTTTTCACCACAGGAACTGCATGCACCAGGAGGGCACTGAAACGTCGTGAAACGCATGATCCACTCTGAATCTTGGCCGAGGCTTCGTTGGCTGGGCATGATACATGATGGAGGGTCTTCGCTCCAAATTTGAGCAAATTTGAAGAAGTTTTTGTCATTTTGGAAAATTTTGGTCTCAAAACAGGTTTTTCAACCCAACGCATAGCGCGTCGACACGCGCGCTTATGATTGGGACACTTGCTGGAGGAAAAATTTATATTTTTGGATTTTTCATGGTAATTTATGCATGATCCAGTATGGCCAAAGAATTTCATCAAGTTCTGGATGATCAAAAGGGCCAAAAACACCATGAAAATCACCTTTCTGCCAACTTTTGCACCAGCAGGACGTACTTGTGGGAGAATGAAGTTTTGGAGGGGAAAATGAGCTCCAAATTGAGAAATTCCACTTGGGTTGGAATTCAGACATCCAGGGCTTTCCAACAAGATATCATGAGCTTGATTTGGATGCTATGAAGTGCCCCAAAAATAGGCTGAAAGGCGCGCGACGCATAGAGCTCAGGCACGCGACGCATAGAGAAAATTGGCTAATTTTTCATCTTCCAGCTCAGAATTTCGGCCAGTTGGACCAGTTTTGATTGTGGATGTAATTTTTGAGTTATCTTGATGTAATTTTGTGGCTTTAATGTAATTTTGACTCACTTTTACCTATTTTAGATGATTCACTCACAAAAAAGTGAAAATCAAGTGAATGAATCAGTTTCCTTCCTTTTAGAGGCAAATTGTTTGGCTGCCTAGATTTTAGCTCCTTGTTTAGAATTAGTTGAAACTGCTCCTAGAAGGAGGAATTCGACCCCTAGAGGCATGAAAAGGGGTTAGGATGGTCTATATGATGTAATTTCTGAGACATTCTACAGGTTGGACAAGTTGGACTCTTGGGAAAATTTTGGCACACTATTGTACATATTTTCCACATTTTGGCTAAGGAAAGATCAGAGGTTTTGCAGCACCTGTTGGGATTCTTGTGGCTTTCAGTTTTGATGGTGTTTTCTCTCAGTTATTTGTAAGTTCTTTAATGTTTAATGTATGCCATTCCCTTCTTTTGCTTCTGAAACTAAATGAATGAGTAAATGAGGTAGAATTCATTGATTCCAGTGCTCTGCCTTTAAATTTGTTTAGTTTTATATGTTTTCTCCAGTTTGGAGAGGATCCTTGTTCTCCCTTGCCCTCTTCAGCTCCTTGTCATTCTGATCCATCCATACACATAATCCAAAGCATCAATACTACTGCCTACCTTGCCCCAATTCGAATTCTGCGAAGATCTGGCCTCATCCCCAAGCCCAAAACTACCATTCCCATTTTTCCAACAAAAAACCCAAAAAATTAAAATCAAACCTTCCTATCTATTTACTAGCCTAAAATCAGTATCTATTATAGGTCATCTCAGCCCCTTTGAAGAACTTTTGCCGAGATAGACCCGGAGAGAGCCCTCTCCTGTCCTCGTAGGGCTAGCTACGAGGCTGAGCTTGGTTTGATGTTGCCTTGAGTTTTACCTTATTTCAGCCTAAGGTAGATTTGAGCGCTAACATAGTGGCGACCATACTGGGGAGAACATGGTTTGCTTGTGGGTGTTATTTGTTCTACAAGCTACAGACGGAGTCTGAAGTCACGCCAAGTAGCCTTCGAACTGCACAGTGCTCTGCGAGTGCATAGTAGATAAACGCTGCTTCAGTCGATCTCCGGTCTAGCTTGTAATCGTAACACTTAACTTATAAATTGCCCCAGTACATGTATCGAGTTTAGATCTGATGGTTGATGGTGGACAGTGATCAGACATAAGAAGGCTGAAATCTTTCACCTGGTGACTCCAATTCGAAGTAGAGACTCCACTGGAGGACTGACTCTTTCTCTGAGAAAATGGAAGGATTTTCCACAAAGTTCAGGTATCCAAAGTGGAATGGTATTCAGGATCTAGTTTGCTTTCTTGTAAACTATTTCTTTGCTGTCCTTGAAGCTATCCTGAAGGTTTTTCAGAATTTTTTGTATGAGAAAGGTGATCAAAATCTTCACTCGACCCATTCAAAAAGTGTAAATGCTGAGTTTCCCTTTGATCCTGGTCTCCTTACTTTTCCCACATATTATGATGACTCTCTTCAGAGTGATGAGCCAGAAAATCAAGCTGATTTCACAGCTCTTGTACATACCTCTACACCTTGTAAAATTCCAGATTGGTATAAACCTCTTGTTTTGCCTTCTGTTCTCCATGCTTTTCCTGCAAATTATGATCTATATCTACCAAGATTTGACGGTGAATGTAACAATGTCAACGCTGAGCAACATGTGCAGAATGTTGAGACTTTTCTAGATCTTTTTGAAGTTGATGATGAAGATGTTAGTATTAGGCTTTTTGCTCTTTCTTTGAAAGGCCAAGTGAAGAGTTGGTTCAAAGCCCTGCCTGATGCGAGCATCACAGATTTCCAGCAGTTTGTCAAAGTTTTCCTTGACAGGTGGATGATCGGACAGAACTTTTTGTTGATTATAGAGGAGTATAACCAGTTGAAAAGAATGCCAGGTGAGACAGTACAACAATTTTATGCTAGATTTAACCAAGTTTATTATTCGATGCCAGTTGATATAAGACCTTCTCCTAGATCTGCTCTCTTGCACTACCCGGGTGCCTTTGATCCGGAAATGGAGTTTCAGCTGAGAGAAAATAATATTGCAACACTTCACGAGATGCAGAACAAGGCAGTGAATGTAGAGGCTCATTTGCTGATCTTGAGGGCAAGGTTGAAGGAAGAAGAAAAGAAGAATGTTTCAGAGCAGCTGACACCTTCAGAGGAAAAGCTTGATCTTTTTGTAAATGCAGTAGAAGAGATGGTGCGGAAAATGACTGCAAAAAATGAAAATGACATTCAAGAACAAGCGGCTGACCCAAAACATTCTGTTTCTTATCCCAGTTGTCATACTGATTGTTTTATAGATCATTGTGAAGAAGAGAGAGCTGTTGATATGATATGTATGTTTGATGATGTGTTTTATACCGATGAATTGCCTCAGTTTGATCAGTATGATGATGATTATGTTCTCCAAACAGAAGCTAATCTTGCAGACGAATCAACAGCTAGCTTGTGCGAGGAGGAAGTTCACTTTCAGCAGCTCGAGTACAGCGATCACCCGATGCATATCAGCTATGACAATGATGAGGAAAGTGCAGCAAATTTTGAAGTAAGTGAAGGACCTTTGCCTTTTTTTTTTTATTCATTTCAGTTCATCAGAGATAACTTCCATGCAATCAGAAATCAAATGTCAACAATTCTTGATCTGGACCATCTTGAGCGCAATGAAAACCTTGTTCAAGATTTCTCATATTCAGATTTTCAGCCCTCTAAAGCCATTGATTTTCAAATTGCAGATGAGGACATGGAAGTTGGTACATTTGATCAAATGATACAAGGTGACTCCGTACCATTCTGTTTTGAATCATTTCAGTTTTTGAGAGAAAAATTGCATAGTAAATATTCAAATGAGCAGCCTGTAAGAAATCAACAATTTCTCAGTATTAATGTTGAGGATGAGACAGATAACGAAATTCTTGAGCAGCCTATAGCATCAGATTTGCAGCCACCAAATGAAATGGAAGGTCAGATTATAGATGAAGTCATGGAAGCTGAAATATATGATTTAATGATGCAAGAGAATTCTGTACCCTTTTGTTTCAAAGCATTTCAGTTTATAAAGCAGAATTTTCGTAATATCTCTCAAGCAAAAGATGAACAGCCAGTAGGATGTCAAAAAATTTCAATGGATACATCACAGCAGTCTTTTCAAGTCTTTTATGATCCTATTGCTGATGTGTTGCATGATGTTTGCAGTCAAAGTCTTTCTCCATTGAGTTTATGTAAGGTTGAAACGTGTGCTGATATAGACTTGATCCGGCAGCCAGTCACTTTGTCATTTTTAGCAGGAGTCTTGTCACAAAGCTCAGATCAAAGTTTGCATTCATGGTATGAGGAGAAGAGAAGTAATCCATTGGATGAGCTAAGTCCTAGTGTGCATTTTGAGATCCTTATGCACCATGAATTTCAAGATCCTTATGCAGTGTTTTTTTAGGCGGATAGAGAATCCATAGTGTTCAACGGATCTGTTCACAAGTTTCCATGGGAGTTGCCTTTCAGTAGTTGTCTCTTTTTGTTCATAAACGAGCACTTGCAGAGAATCAAAACAGCAGCTGCAATACTTACATGGTTTCATTGGTTGTTTCATTTCACTTGATCAGGGGATGAATGAAACTATTAGAGTAGGTTGTATTGAATAAGCTCTACTTTGAGCATATTTTCCATCTTGTCAGTTGTGTTTAAGTATTGAGTCAATTTTTAGTTGAGTGAGAGTCAATTTGTGTCGTCAAGTCATCAGTTTTCAGTCATGCATTTCATTTTGATTTTTTGATTCCATTTCCCAATGGATAAGGCACTTGTCTGCTCTCCCAAAGATCTGTCGTTCTTGGCACCTCCAAGGAGCTACCATCCCCATTGGAGCCAATGTTAGTTTCAGCCTTTGTAGCTTTCCTCCAGTGATCAACGTGCTCTTAAAAAGAGATTTTAAGATGTCAAGAGGTCAAATTTTGTCATTTCAATGAGTCTTCAAGCAAAATTTGGTCACTAGGCATTTGGTCTAGGGTTTGTTTTCACTCTTTTCAAAGTTGTCCAAATGTCGGTCCATGTCACCATTCAGCTGAGTGTACCATAATTCAGAGGGTTTTCATCATCATGTTAAGTTCCATTGGGTCATTTTACAGCTTGTTCATGCTTCAGTTGTGCCTAAGTAAGGTCCATTTCCCTCTCCTAGGGTTTTGGAGGTAATTTCTCTTGGATGGTCAAATCATTAGAAAAACTTGTATCCTGATGTTCATACACCTTCCCATATCATTAATGTACCTTATTAAACACTTCCCATCACTAAGATCCCCCAAATTCCTCATTTTTCCACAAACCCTAGTTTCTTGCCACAACTTGGCAATTTTTTAGGCTAGGCCTGTGTTTTGCCCTTTTGGACCCCTTCCCCTCACTCAATCTCTGAGATTCCACTTTCCCCTACTTCCTAACATCCCTCCCTACTTCCCAAAATTTCACCAAGAATTTAGAAGCCCCTTATCCCCTTCATTTCGCTCCATTTCGACAAAATCCCTTGTTTCACACATCGGGATAGGTTTCCCTCAAATGATGTTTTAGAGCACTAAAAGATGAATTTTGGAAATCTGAGAGAGGTTTTTATACACAACATCCCAAGGAAGAAAAACCTACTTCACTTTTTACACATGTATAACGGTTTTGGAGAAATGTCAAGCATACCGTTGCCTCAGGAGAATTGATACACCTACAGGAAGTAGTGTTGGGATATTTGACTTTTGATAGGGTAAATGAACTCACAATTAAAACATTCCACTTGGGTTGGAAATTAGACTCCAATATATTTCCAATGAGCTATCACACGCCCAATTTGGACACCGGGAAGGCCTCCAAAAGCCTCCTGCAAAATGCACTATGTAGCGCACGGCGCATTGGGCCAAAACACAAAATTTTTGCCACTGCCCTTCAAAATTCAAATTCTCTCAGTCTCCTTTGCCAAATCCAATGATAGCTATCCCTGCACAAGTAGACAAAGAGAATTAATCATCAATCCACAAATCAAATGGGAATAAAAACAGAGTTATGTGAAAGTGTCAAAGTTCAAAACATCGCAAAAATAGGTTTGTCAATAGAAAATCAAAGTCCTTCGTGTATATCAGATGTTTTCATATTCAAACAGTCCATATGCACACCAAATACATCAGCAAAAGCCAAGACACATCAAGGAAGTGAAAAAATGAGTTTTGAAGCCAAATTGTGTGTCGGATCAGCGCGCGGCGAGTTGGGTTGGCGCGCGGCGCATTGGAGGACGCACAGCGCGTAGAGCGAAATTTTTCAATGTAAAATTACACTGGCACGGCGCATTGGAGGGTGCACGGTGCGTTGGGTTGGCGCGCGGCGCGCAGAGCTGACAGCCAAATTTTTTTTCACTTTTCTTCAAAATTTCAAAATCAAACAAATTTTCTTGCTCCAAGTAAGTGAAAACCCTTTGCTTATTGATTTGAAAACATGCTTGGTATGTTTGAAGACCAAAGATCAAAAGTTTAAGTGGTGAAAAGAAAACTCTATGTTTATACCAAAGTCTGCTCCTAGAGTTTATGTGTGAAGCTTGAAAGTTGAGTTTTGGTGCAAAGTTCTTGTTATTTGCCACCCTTTTTCATTCCCATTACACTGTTATCACTGTTTTTTCCTTTTAATTCTCCTTTGTCCCATATCTCTCATACCATTTTCAACCCATATTTTAAACTCGCAAACCCTATTACTTACTACTACATTCCTCCATTGACAAAAGCCTAATCTCCATAACATTCAAGGGTTGTTTCTTTGTCCTTGATTCCACTTGACTCACTGATATGTTGCCATTTCATTTCACTCCTGTCCTTAAAAACTACCCCCCATCACCATATCCCATTCCTATCTCACTTATAGGGGTTCTCAATCCCTCATTCCCCTTTGGCACGCATTTGGCGATTGGAGACAAAGACACCAAGGTCTCATTTCTCATTTTCAACAAGCTGAACATACAAATTGAAACAATTCTACAGACTCACAATGCATACACATCAATCATACAACTCGGGAGACAAGAGCCACTACGAACTGCATGTGACCAAGAGGGATACTGAAACGGGGTGGAACGCATGATCCACTCCATCCGAATCTTGGCCGAGGATTTTTGGATGGCATGACATGATGGAGGGTCTGGCCCGAATTTGACAAATTTGAAGAAGTTTTTTGTCATTTGGAAATTTTGTCTCAAAACAAGCTACCAACGCGTAATGTCAGATTGCTGTGCGGCTTATGATTAGGACATTTAATATAAAACTTTATATTTTTGGAATTTTCTGTTGTAATTTATGTATGCTCCGGGGGATGGCCAAATAATTTCACTGTTCTGGATGATCAAAAGGGCCAAAAACACCATGAAAATCACCTTTCTGCCACCTTTTGCACCAGCAGGAAGTACTTGTGGGAGAATGAAGTTTTGGAGGGGAAAATGAACTCCAAATTGGGAAATTCCACTTGGGTTGGATAGCAGACATCCAGGGCTTTCCAACAAGCTATCATGAGCTTGATTTTGATGCCGAGAAGTGCCCCAAAAACAGGCTGAAAGGCGCGCGATGCATAGAGCTTAGGCGCGCGGCGCATAGAGATTTTTGGTCAATTTTTCATCTTCCAGCTTAGGATTTCGGCCAGTTGGACCAGTTTTGATTGTGGATGTAATTTTTGAGTTATATTGATGTAATTTTGTGGTTGGCATGTAACTTTGATTCACTTTTACCTATTCTAGACGATTCACTCCCAAAAAAGTAAAAATCAAGTGAAAGAATCAGTTTCCTTCCTTTTAGAGGCAAGTTGTTTGGCTGCCTAGATTCTAGCTCCTTGTTTAGAAATAGTTGAAACTGCTCCTAGAAGGAGGAATTCGACCCCTAGAGGCATGGTAAGGGGTTAGGATGGTCTATATGATGTAATTTCTGAGACGCTATCAAGGTTGGACAGGTTGGACTCTTGGGAAAAGTTTGGCACACTATTGTACATATTTTCCACATTTTGGCTAAGGAAATATCAGATGTTTTGCAACACCTGTTGGGATTCTTGTGGTTTTCAGTTTTGATGGTGTGTTCTCTCAGTTATTTTTAAGTTCTTTAATGTTTAATGTATGCCATTCCCTTCTTTTGCTTCTGAAACTAAATGAATGAGTAAACGAGGTAGAATCCATTGATTCCAGTGCTCTGCCTTTAAATTTGTTTAGTTTTACATGTTTTCGCCAGTTTGGAGAGGATTCTTGTTCTCCCTTGCCCTCTTCAGCTCCTTGTCATTCTGATCCATCCATACACCTAATCAAAAAGCATCAAGACTACTGCCTACCTCGCCCCAACTCGAATTCTGCAAAGATCTGGCCTTATCCCCAAACCCAAAATTGTTTTTCCCATTTTTTTCAACAAAAACCCAAAAAAAAACTAAAACCAAACCTTCCTATCTATTTACTAGCCTAAAATCAGTATCCATTATAGGTCATCTTAGCCCCTTTGAAAATTTTTTGCCAAGATAGACCTGGAGAGAGCCCTCTCCTGTCCTCGTAGGGCTAGCTACGAGGCTAAGCTTGCTATGATGTTGCCTCGAGTTTTGCCTTCCTTTGCCTGAGGCAGATTCGAGCTCTAACATAGTGGCGACCATAATGGGAAGAACATGGTTTTCATGTGGGTGTTATTTGTTTTATAAGCTACAGACGGAGTCTGAAGTCATGCCAGGTAGCCTTCGAACTTCTTGCCTGCGAGTATATAGATAAATGCCGCTTCAAAATTGATCTCTTGTCTAGCTTGTAATCGTAACACTTAACTTTATAAATTGCCCCAAAGACATGTATCGAGTTCAGATCCGATGGTTGATGGTGACGTCGTACGTACATAAGAAAGCTAAAACTTTCTACCCGGTGACTCCACCGTGCTTAAGAGACCTCCACCGGAGTGACCGACTTTTCTCTCCGATAAATGAAGGATTTTTCCACAAAGTTCGGTATTCAAAGGGAATGGTATTCAGATCTTAGTCCGTTTTCTTGTAAATTATTTCTTTGCTGTCCTTGAAGCTATCCTGAAGGTTTTTCAGAATTTGTTGTATGAGAAAGGTGATCAAAATCTTCACTCGACCTATTCAAAGAGTGTAAATACTGAGTTTCCCTTTGATCCTGGCCTCCTTAATTTTCCCACATATTATGATGACTCTCTTCAGAGTGATGAACCTCAAGAAATCAAGACTTATTCTATACCTTTTGTACATACCCCTACACCTTGTAAAATTCCAGATCGGTACAAACCTCTTGTTTTACTTTCTGTTCTTCATGCTTTCCCTGCAAATTATGACCTATATCTACCAAGATTTGATGGTGAATGTAACAATGTCAACGCTGAGCAGCATGTGCAGAATGTTGAGACTTTTCTATACCTTTTTGAAGTTGATGAAGAGGATGTTAGTATTAGGCTTTTTTCTCTTTCTTTGAAAGGCCAAGTGAAGAGTTGGTTTAAAGCCCTGCCTAATGCGAGCATCACAGATTTCCAGCAGTTTGTCAAAGTTTTCCTTGACAGGTGGATGATTGGACAGAACCCTTTCTTGATTTTAGACGAATATGCCCAACTGAAGAGACATTCAGGAGAGACAAGATAAATGCTTTTCGTCAGATGAACTGGTGAGAAGCTATGCCATCAAATTGAAATAATACCTTCTCCTTAGATCTACTCTCAAGAACTTACCTCAAAAGCCTTTGATCCGGAAATGGAGTTTCAACTGAGAGAAAAGAATATTGCAAAACTTCACGAGATGCAGAACAGTGCAGTAAATGTAGAGGCTCATTTGTTGATCTTGAGGGCAAGGTTGAAGGAAGAAGAAAAGAAGAATGTTTCAGAGCAACTGACACCTTTAGAGGAAAAGCTTGATCTTTTCGTAAACGCAGTAAAAGAGATGGTGCGGAAAATGACTGCAAAAAATGAAGATGACATTCAAGAACAAGCGGCTGACCCAAAACATTTTGTTTCTGATCCCAGTTGTCATAGTGAGTGTTTTATAGATCATTGTGAAGAAGAGAGAGCTGTTGATATGATGTGTATGTTTGATGATGTGTTTTATACTGATGAATTGCGTCAGTTTGATCAGTATGATGATGATTATGTTCTCCAAACAGAAGCTAATCTTGCAAATGAATCAGCAGCTGGTTTGTGCGAGGAGGAAGTTCACTTTCAGCAGCTTGAGTACAGTGATCAACTGATGCATATCAGCTATGACAATGATGAGGAAAGTGCAACAAATTTTGAAGTAAGTGAAGGATCTTTGCCTTTTGGCGATTCATTTTTTCTCATGGTAGATAATTTGGCACTCGTAAATCAAATAACAAGTCTTCGATCCTGACCATCTTTAGCACAATGAAAACCTTGTTCAAGATTTCTCATATTCGCATTTTTCGCCCCTCGAAAGCCATTACTTTTCAAATTGCAGATGTGGAGGACATGAAGCCGGGCAGACAGATCAAATGATACAAGGTGACTGGTAACAGCCCGTTTTTAATCATTTCGCTTTTGAGAGAAATTGCATAGTAAATTCCTAAAATGATGCCTCAGAATAAATCAGCAATTTCGCATTAATGTTGAGGATGAGGCAGAGTACGAAATTGAGCAAATTAGAGCACGTAGATTATAAAATACACCAAATGAAATGGAAGGTTAGATTATAGATGAAGTCGTGGAAGCTAAAAAGTATGATTTAATGATGCAAGAGAATTTCAGACTAGAGCCAAGCATTTTAGCTTTATAGCACTTTTCGTAATATCTCTCAAGCAAAAGATGAACAGCCAGTAGGACGTCAGACAATTTCAATGGATACATCACAGCAGTCTTTTCAAGTTTTTTATGATCCTATTTCTGATCTGTTGGATGATGTTTGCAGTCAAAGTCTTTCTTCATTGACTTTATGTAAGGTTGAAATGTGTGTTGATATAGACTTGATCCGGCAGCCAGTCTCTTTGTCATTTTTAGCAAGAGTCTTGTCACAAAGCTCAGATCAAAGCTCAGATCAAAGTTTGCATTCATGGTATGAGGAGAAGAGAAGTAATCCATTGGATGAGCTAAGTCCTAGTGTGCATTTTGAGATCCTTATGCAGCATGAATTTCAAGATCCTTATGCAATGTTTTTGGAGGCGGATAGAGAATCCATAGTGTTCAACGGATCTGTTCACAAGTTTCCATGAGAGTTTCCTTTCAGTAGTTGTCTCTTTTTGTTCATAAATGAGCACTTGCAGAGAATCCAAACATCAGCTACAATACTTACATGGTTTCATTGGTTGTTTCATTTCACTTGATCAGGTGATGTATGAAACTGTTAGAGTAGGTTGTATTGAATAAGCTCTACTTTGAGCATCTTTTCCAGCTTGTCAGTTGTGTTTAAGTATTGAGTCAATTTTTAGTTGAGTGAGAGTCAATTTTTGTCGTCAAGTCATCAGTTTTCAGTCATGCATTTCATTTGATTTTTTGATTCCATTTCCCAATGGATAAGGCACTGGTCTGCTCACCCAAAGATCTGTCGTTCTTGGCACCTCCAAGGAGCTACCATCCCCATTGGAGCCAATTTTAGTTTCAGCCTTTGTAGCTTTCCTCCAGTGATCAACATGCTCTTACAAAGAGATTTTAAGATGTCAAGAGGTCAAATTTTGTCATTTCACTGAGTCTTCAAGCAAAATTTGGTCACTAGGCATTTGGTCTAGGGTTTGTTTTCACTCTTTTCAAAGTTGTCCAAATGTCGGTCCATGTCACCATTCAGCTGAGTGTACCATCATTCAAAGGGTTTTCATCATCATTTCAAGTTCCATTGGGTCATTTTACAGCTTGTTCATGCTTCAGTTGTGCCTAGGTAAGGTCCATTTCCCTCTCCTAGGGTTTTGGAGGTAATTTCTCTTGGATGTTCAAATCATTAGAAAATCTTGTATCCTGATGTTCATACACCTTCCCCTATCCTTAATATACCTTATTAAACACTTCCCATCACTGAGATCCCCCAAATTCCTCATTTTTGCACAAACCCTAGTTTCTTGCCACAACTTGGCAATTTTCTAGGCTAGGCCTGTGTTTTTCCCTTTTGGACCCCTTCCCCTCACTCAATATCTGAGATTCCACTTTCCCCTACTTCCTAACATCCCTCCCTACTTTCCAAAATTTCCCCAATAATTTATAAGCCCCTTATCCCCTTCATTTCGCTCCATTTCGACAAAATCCCTTGTTTCACACATCGGGATAGGTTTCACTCAAATGATGTTTTAGAGCAATAAAAGATGAATTTTGGAAACATGAGAGAGGTTTTTTTACAAAAAATGCCAAGGAAGAAAAACCTACTTCACTTTTTACACAGGTATAATGGTTTTGGAGAAATTTCAAGAATATCGTTGCCTCAGGAGAATTGATGCACCTACAGGAAGTAGTGTTGGGAGATTTGATTTTTGACAGGGTAAATGAACTCCAAATTAGGACATTCCACTTGGGTTGGAAATTATACTCCAATATATTTCGAACGAGCTATCACACGCCCAATTTGGACACCGGGAAGGCCTCCAAAAGCCTCCTGCAAAATGCTCTATGTAGCGCGCGGCGCATAGAAAAGTGAGCACGGCGCATTGGGCCAGAACACAAAATTTTTGCCACTGCCCTTCAAAATTCAATTTCTCTCAGTCTCCTTTGCCAAATCCAATTATAGCTATCCCTGCACAAGCAGACAAAGAGAATTCATCATCAATCCAGAAAGAAAATGGGAACAAAAACAGAGTTATGTGAAAGTGTCAAAGTTCAAACATCGCAACAATGGGTTTGTCAATAGAAAATCAAAGTCCTTCGTGTATATCAGATGTTTTCATATTCAAACAGTCCATATGCACACCAAATACATCAGAAAAAGCCAAGACACATCAAGGAAGTGAAAAAATGAGTTTTGAAGCCAAATTGTGTGTTGGATCAGTGCGTGGTGCGTTGGGTTGGCGCGCGGCGCGTAGAGCGAATTTTTTCAGTGTAAAATTACACTGGCGCGGCACATTGGAGGGCGCGCGGCGCGTTGGGTTGGTGTGCAGCGCGTAGAGCTGACAGCCAAAAAATTTTCCACTTTTCTTCAAAATTTCAAAATCAAACAAATTTTCTTGCTCCAAGTAAGTGAAAACCCTTTGCTTATTGATTTGAAAACATGCTTGGTATGTTTGAAGACCAAAGATCAAAAGTTTAAGTGGTGAAAAGAAAACTCTACGTTTATACCAAAGTCTACTCCTAGAGTTTATGTGTGAAGCTTGAAATTTGAGTTTTGGTGCAAAGTTCTTGTTATTTGCCACCCTTTTTCATTCCCATTACACTGTTATCACTGTTTTTCCTTTTAATTCTCCTTTGTCCCATATCTCTCATACCATTTTGAGCCCATATTTTAAACTCGCAAACCCTATTACTTACTACTACATTCCTCCATTGACAAAAGCCTAATCTCCATAACATTCAAGGGTTGTTTCTTTGTCCTTGATTCCACTTGACACACTGATATGTTGCCATTTCATTTCACTCCTGTCCTTAAAAACTACCCCCATCACCATATCCCATTCCTATCTCACTTATAGGGGTTCTCAATCCCTCATTCCCCTTTGGCACACATTTGGCGATTGGAGACAATGACACCAAGGTCTCATTTCTCATTTTCAACAAGATGAACATACACATTGCAACACCATGACTGACAACGACACATCATACAACCGAGACAGTGTTTTCACCACAGGAACTGCATGCACCAGGAGAGCACTGAAACATCGTGAAACGCATGATCCACTCTGAATCTTGGCCGAGGCTTCGTTGTCTGGGCATGATACATGATGGAGGGTTTTCACTCTGAATTTGAGCAAATTTGAAGAAGTTTTTGTCATTTTGGAAAATTTTGGTCTCAAAACAGGTTTTTCAGCCCAACGCGTAGCGCGTCGACGCGCGCGCTTATGATTGGGACACTTGCTGGAGGAAAACTTTATATTTTTGGATTTTTCATGGTAAGTTATGCATGCTCCAGTATGGCCAAATCATTTCATCAAGTTCTGGATGATCAAAAGGGCTAAAAACACCATGAAAATCACCTTTCTGCTACCTTTTCCACCAGCAGGAAGTACCTGTGGGAGAATGAAGTTTTGGAGGGGCAAATGAGCTCCAAATTGGGAAATTCCACTTGGGCTGGATAGCATACATCCAGGGCTTTCCAACAAGCTATCATGAGCTTGATTTTGATGCCGTGAAGTGCCCCAAAAGCAAGCTGAAAGGTGCGCGACGCATAGGGCTCAAGCGCGCGACGCATAGAGATTTTTGGTCAATTTTTCATCTTCCAAATTCTAATTTCGGCTGACCGCTGATTGTGATGTAATTTTTGAGTTATCTCTTTATGTAATTTTTTGTTTCGTAATGTAATTTAATTTTACTTTTACCTATTCTAGATGATTCACTCACAAAAAAGTGAAAATCAAGTGAATGAATCAGTTTCCTTCCTTTTAGAGGCAAGTTGTTTGGCTGCCTAGTTTTTAGCTCCTTGTTTAGAATTGGTTGAAACTGCTCCTAGAAGGATGAATTTGACCCCTAGAGGCATGGGAAGGGGTTAGGATGGTCTATATATTGTAATTTCTAAGACATTCTACAGGTTGGACTCTTGGGAAAAGTTTGGCACACTATTGTACATATTTTCTGCATTTTTGGCTAAGGAAAGATCAGAGGTTTTGCAGCACCTGTTGGGATTCTTGTGGCTTTCATTTCTTGATGATGTTTTCTCTCAGTATTTTGTAAGTTATTTCATGTTTTATGTATGCCATTCCCTTCTTTTGCTTCTGAAACTAAATGAATGAGTAAATGAGGTAGAATCCATTGATTCCAGTGCTCTGCCTTTAGATTTGTTTAGTTTTATATGTTTTCGCCAGTTTGGAGAGGATCCTTGTTCTCCCTTGCCCTCTTCAGCTCCTTGTCATTCTGATCCATCCATACACATAATCAAAAGCATCAAGACTACTGCCTACCTCGCCCCAACTCGAATTCTGCAAAGATCTGGCCTTATCCCCGGACCCAAAATTGTTTTTCCCATTTTTTCAACAAAAACCCAAAAAAATCAAAATCAAACTTTCCTATCTCTTTACTAGCCTAAAATCAGTATCCATTATAAGTCATCTCAGCCCCTTTGAAGACCTTTTGCCGAGATAGACCCGGAGAGAGCCCTCTCCTGTCCTCGTAGGGCTAGCTACGAGGCTGAGCTTGGTTTGATGTTGCCTCGAGTTTTGCCTTCCTCACCAATATGCGCATTCGAGCTTCAATGTATTTTCAGTCCATATATCTACGAAATTTTGAATTATATTTCCCCAAAATATGGTAATTTCAAATCTTACTTGTACCTTAAAATAGATAGCTCCAGAGTGGCTGTTGGATGCATATGCGTCGTAGGTGGGTAGCCATTGAAGGATCTGAGCAAAGTTATCCATCATCGTGTTCCTTTGTTTCTTGAGGGCCTCCTTGAGCAATATTTTTATAGGATATTTTTACTACTCATCTTTATTTTTACCCTCATGGGCGTTCGTTATTTTGTGGAGGGCTAATCTCAGCAGTGTTGTCTAAATCCTGGGACGAAGCCCTAACTTCCTTATACCGACACACACACTGCCGGAATAATATGTGAGTGGCCACCAAAATCCACTTGGATCATTTCATAGTAACCCTTAGCTCATGTTTACCTCGGGCAACACAATGAAAGTGGTTAAATGTGGGAGGGGGCATTAGAGGGTGGTATTAGAGCATGGTTCAAATACTTGGACCGAATGGGTTGAAAGCATGTTGTTATGCATGAATTTTCATGGTTAATGTTGCCATGCATGAGGTTATGGTATGAATTATATGTCATTATGATCCTATTGGTATGTTATGATGCTTATTTGTTGGCTGAGATAGAGCAGGAGATGCAAATCATCATAGTGAGGTTGCATCACTAGAATTTGGGATAAGAACATAACGTCATACAGGTATTATATGTTTGGCATGCAGGTATGTTGGTTAATGATTGTTATAAACATTAGGGTTGTGTACATTATTCTATTCTATGGTTATTGTGGTTACATGTATGATAGATGTTAGTTAATCAATGTGATCATATGTACAAGTGTGGGTTAGTTATGAAGGATAGTAACTTATTGTTATATGCATTTGGTCATATCCATGATGGTTATGGTCATTCTACTTAGGATATTGATGTTATATTTACCATTATAATTTTTATTAGCTTATGCAGATAGTTAGGGTTAATTAAATTCAGGTATTAGTCGATATGCTTGTGATATTGTGTCATAATAATCTACACTGACTATGCATATGTGATTGTTATGCATGAATGACAATTTTTTATGAGTTTAATATGTGAACATTTTATCTAGTTATTATTATGGATATTGTTAGTATCTTAATGTTCAATGTTTAAATACACTCTTTCAGGTTTACTTGGTAGTGGTCCTAGGTAAAAATTCCATGCTTTGGAACCAATTCTCAAATAAAATTTTGTTCACTGAATGTTGTCTAGGTCTGAAATGCTACTTCCTTCACTCCAAACATGGTCATCATAATTTCAAGGTCATGTCATACATTAATCACCTAGAGTCATAGATCATTCAACATACCTCCATCTAGGTTATGGTCTACGTCTCATTTGTTTTTCCACCACAATTTCCAATCATGTCATGAAAGAAATAAAAAAAGAGTAATTTTCACCGTACAAATCATACTCATTGGAAGTTAGCAAAGATAGGAAAATAAAATAAAGGCAACTTTTCCTTTTCCAAGAATTATGCTACACGGTCAAAAGAGCTCCTCTCTCATGCTCAAAACTCTCCACAGCCATACATATATTGGCAGTTTGCTATGTTTTTTCCTTTCAAGCTCCAAGTAGCAACAAGAAGGGTAAATTCAACATTTCTCAAGGTTCAGTTGCTCCTAATTCAGTAACTGATCATCCCTCACATTTCATTCAACTCAATTTCTTCAGCAAATAGTGGATTCCCTCTTCTATTATGTTCAACTACATTTTTGGTTTCATTGATCTTTAGCTTGCTTCAGCGAGAAAAACCCTAGTTTCATCATCTATTAACCTTCACACATTACTCATATACCTTACCAAGTCACTACATATCACTCATACCTCTCATAACTATCATTTTCACTCAAACCCTAGTTCTCATTATACTTTTGCAGAGATACTAGGTCAACTCTGTGTTTAGGCCCTTTTTCCCTCTTTCCATTATCCATTTCCAAAAATTCCACCTATATTGTGTTCCTAACACATTACCCTATCTCCCATAATTTTTTCAGATTTTTCCCTAACTCATATCCCCTCCATTTCCCTCCCTAAACTTTTTGCCACATTTTCCCCTGCTCTCCTAGTTTTCATCCTTCCTTTCCTTTATATCAAGATAGGGTTTCCTTTTGATGAAAAATATCATGGAAGGTGAGAATAGAAAGCCCAATAATGGAGTTCAAGTTTCCAAGTTTGAGCCAAATCAGACCCAGGGCATCATTTTCAAAGTTTTGTGATCATTTCCTAGGGTTTACATTATACACAAGGACATTCCTACTTCAAATTTACTTTCTGAAGAAATGAAGATGAATTTGACAAAATTGAAATATTTTTTTTTCAATCATGGGAAAAAGAAAAAAAACCTCCTTATATTTATGAATAGGTGTTATGATTTGAGAGAAATTCCCAAAATAAAGTTGCTCCACGTCATTTTATGCACTTATGGACAGGTTTCCTTCAAGTACATTTTTCAGGGATTTGGAGTTGGGGTTTGCAGTTCTTGATGACTCCATTCTGTATCATACATCCCAAGATTTCCATCCATACCAATTTCAACCAAAAAAATCCTCTGGTAAGGCCATCAAACTCCCTTTCAAATTGGCGTGATGTTTATGCTGAGAGTGCGCTATGCTTCTGCAAATTTTAGTGGCCAACTTCAAACTTGGATTCTGAACCAATGGGAAAGTATTTTTAAAAAATCGAGGAGGTTTTTGTTCATAAGATACCAAAGAACAAAAAAAAATATCTTTTTAAAAAAAAATATATTTTTAGATATATATTGATCCATATTTGAGCCCTATTTTTGTATAATTCTTTTTGGAAAATTCTAGATTTTTAGTAATTTTGACAATTTTGGTTGTGCAGAAACGTCGCACAGCAGTAGGCGCTTTTCCTCACAGCATCCAAATGATGAAAATTTTATATGTTTATATGGATTTTGACTTATACTTCAAAGATATGGCCTCAGGTTGGCATGAAACCCTTTAGTTTTGGAGAAAAGCTCAAAAAATAGCCATTTTTCCCATTGATTTTGCCTGTGCGCGGAGCTTCTCGAGTAAGGTTGGGAGAATGATTTGTTGAAGGTCTTCCATGGGGTATTTTCTCAGTTTCAAGGTTTGCATGGAAATAGGACACACATGGCTACTTATCCCAACCTTCACATTTTCATATGGATTCCTAAAGGTCAGTCAAATTCACCTTCAAAGTGGTGTGACGCTTCTGTCTTGGATTCTTTTTGGATATTTGTCAAGGAAAAATAACCTCTCATGAGATATATTGAGGTATTAGTTGATTATGTCGTCCATTTGATGTTTGAGTGTTTGAATATCACATATTTGGTATGAGTTTTCTTATATCGTCTACTTGGTGCTTGAATGTTTGATTATGTCATCTATTTGGTGTTTGAGTGTTTGGTGTATCTTATGTTGTCTATCTATTGTTTGAATGTTTGACTAGTTGCATGATATGAGTTGGTATATATAAGGTTGAATAAAGTAATGATCATGTTTGAGAACATATATGTGCTAAGAACAATTGATATGTACTTGAGTGTAAGTAGTTGATAGTTGTAGCATTATGTATTATGAATGACGAATGTGAGTTGATTGTTGATTATGACATGGTTGTTAGACTTTGTAAAGATTGATTTCAAATTAATATATATGATTTCTTGATCTTTGGAACATGTGGATGACATGTGTGTTCAGTTACAAGGCAGTGTGCTTGGCACAACAAGGTAATATAATTTTTATATTGTTATATCTATTTATACATTGACAATTATGTGTTTATGGCAATATGATACAGGGAATTGCATGGAAAAGAGACTACCATGAAATCTTGGAGAAGGAATAGGTTGAGATTTCAAATAGAAGTATTTGGAATCCATGGCGATTGATTCATGGTGTTTTTTCCTATTATTATGCTTTTGGTATTTTGTGATTTGTTGTGCTTGATTGCGACTTTGTTTATGTATAGTGTATGGCCATGCCACTTTGTTTGTGGTGTCGTATTTCTATTGGTTTTCATGGGTTTATTCTTGGTTGATTTTGGTTCTTGACTCTTATGTTTTGAGCGTCTTGGGACTGGTTGGGGAAAGAGGAAAGTTAGTGGAGTTGGTGGAGAGCTTAATGAATTCCAACAGGTAAACAAAATCTGGATGAAGCTCGATGCATGTATAAGGGCAGCTAAAGGCAAGAGTATGACAGTCGGTTGGATTGGTGGGGTCCATTGGGGTCAATGGATGGTGGAAGGACGATCATGATAAAGGTAACATGAAGAGTAAGGTAAATGGATTTGAGGTGTCATATTCCTTGGCTATGTTTGGAACTATTGTTCTCAATGTTCTACATGTGTTGCACGAATAAAGGGAGTTCTCTTACCCTAGAATTTAGGATATCTGGTAATTATGTTGTGATCATGATTATGTTGATGTGTGTGTATATATATATGTATGTATGTGTGTGTGTGTGTGTGTGTGTGTGTGTGTGTGTGTGTGTGTGTGTGCATGTGTGCATGTCATTGTTTTACAGGTTCGTCAAAGATTATGATTTTTTTATGCTAATGTTTATATGTATATACATATGTATGTATGTATGTCATTTTCTAACAAGGTCATCAGGAATCATCCCTGTGGAGGAATGATTGCTTATGCAGGTGAATGAAATGAAGAGGTTCTTGGTCTTATGAGGAATCAAATGGGAAGAGTAGCCTTGGAAGATCTATGAGGTTAGTATCATGTGAATATGATTGATATTAAGTGATTATACTTTGTCTATGTTTATGTTATGGATAGATAATGTTGAGGGACACATCAATGGAATGAAAGCAGTATGATCAAGGGCATGCTAGGATAAGCATGGATAAGACACTATAAGCAAGGTTGCTTGGTAAGGAAAGTGTGGTCTTAGGATGTGCAGTATCGGTGTTGTGTACATGTAGCATATGCGGTATTATGTACATATGATGTGTGCATGTTGCATATATGATCTTTTGTGCATGTTGCATATATGATGTTGTGTGCATGTTGCATATATAGTGTTGTGTGCATCTTTCATATATAGTGTTGTTTGCACGATTTCATATGTAGTGTTGGGTATCGATGGTGTTAAGTAAATGTAGTATATGCAGTGTTATGTACAGATGGTGCTATTTACATGTTGTGAATGTGGTGCTATGTACATTTGGTGTAGTTTACATGTTGTATATGTGGTGCTATGTACATATGGTGAAGTGTACATGTTGTACATGCGTGCTGTGTACATATGGTGCAGTGTGCATGATTTTAAATGTCGTGTCATGTGCAAGTGGTGATATGTACATGTGGTACATGCGGTTTTGTTCACATGTTCTTTCGATGGTGTCATGTACATGTGGTGCTATGTACACGTCCTACAGTTGGTGTTGTGTATTTTAGTGTCAGTTTTTTCATCCTGCCACCAGTGAACAAATATACTCTTATCGTGTCTTGTGAGGTTCCCGTTGTCAAATTTTTTTCATTCCATTAGGTCATCATGCAAAAATTTGGTCACTGGATGTAGATCTAGGTCTGATTTTACTCCTTCCAAAATTTTACTAGTTGTTGGGTCATTTCACCTCTAAGCTGAGTGTACCATAATTCATGAGTTTTCATCATCATTAGAATCATTTTCATCATGGTTTCATTCATTCCAAAGTCTCCATTATGTCTTATGGTTCCAAGTTCATCAAATCATCATTCCATGCATAAAGTCCAACAAGTCAAGGAGTGACAATAAAGTATTTTCATCAGTAAATTTTATTTCAAAGGAAAATGTAATTTGATGTTCCTAATTTGTAATAAGTACTTCAGAGTTCCAGGTAGCTGCAAATGCTTAAATTCCACCAAAAAGTGTACAAGGTTCCTAGAATAAATTCAGTGTTTCAAAGCCACCAAAATTTCAAAGTTCAAAAGTAAAAGGTAAAAAGCCATGAAAGGTTGATTTTGAAAAAGGGAAATGTGGGTCCATGTTCATTTAATGATTTTTATCCAAGTATAAAATGCCCTCAAATACCAAAATTTATTCATTCTCACTCTCCAGCATCGAGATCTCAGCTTTCCCAACTCAAAAACCAATTTTTGCCTCAAAAAATTGAGTTCCTAGCCCATCGTTGCGCTTTTCCTCAAGGCGTAGTGCTTTTTAGGAGAGCACGTTGCGCTTTTTCCAAAGGCATTGCGCTTTTTGTAGAGCTCACTGTGCTTTTCTCAAGGACGCTGTGATTTTATCTATGAAGCAACTACAGCCTCAAAACTTTTTTGCAAGGGTTCTCAAGGCCAATTAAAGGTTTCTTCATCTATCTTCAAGTAATTTTCATCTTGCAAATTATTGGCGAAAAAGGAGGCGTTTGAGCAAGACCGAGGTTCAGGCTCAAGGCCAATAATATTTCGCTGTAGTCTAGGACAACGCTGACATTTTCACCCTGCCCAAGAGAGCAAGGAGTCTCACCCGAGGCGTGTCGTGACCTTACTAAAATTAAAAGCTAGAACATTAAACCGCACAAAGATATCTAACAGCTAATCATACATTACAATACACAGAGCATATTCATCCCATGTGAATCAAGATACAAGTTATCATTCAGCAATAACCAATATGAACATCAAAATTTTGAAATATATAAACACACAGCTACAAAGCTAACTGTCATACACCTCATATAACACACAACTCAACATTTCTTTGTTTATATTAATTCATCCACACATTACATATTATACTTTGCAGAGTTCAACATAACACATCACAATACATTCAAGCTCCGCAGAACTCATAGGACACAAAACTCTATCTTCTCCTCTGAGTAGTTCTCCATCCCCATTCATCATTAAGTGAGCTCTCTTTTTCCTTGCTTATATACTTTTGTCGAATGACATTGTCAGTCTTCGCCCCTTTTTTGCTCAGTTGCTCCCTTGTGCTTCACTGCTTCCCGTCTCTTTCCACAGTTGGCTCTGCCTCTGGGATTCCTTCTATTTCTTCGTTGTCCCATGTTTCTGCCATCTGTATTGTTTCATGCCTATGCTCTGCCATATGTCTGCAGATTATCTGCAACCACAAAAGTTCCTTTCCTTTCTTAATGGTGCTCCGCCACCTATTCTTTCCGCTACCTATCCTTCCACAACTCAAAATTGTGTTACTCAAAAAAAATTCCCCAACAGGACCCAACCACAAGTTTTTGACTCGTCCCAATCAATATTTTTCCACTATTGTGGTCCCCATTTGACCATCGATTGTTGTTTCTGGCTGGGTTTTCTCAATTTTCTCCTTCTCCAACTCCATATATTTTGATTCCCCCTCCTATAACAAAGGCCCGAAATCCAAAACCTTGTTCATGGCTTCTCTCCTGAGCTACGTGAACTCATTGATCACTTCTTGCCATATTTTTATCATGGCGTATGTTTCGCTGACCACCTTGTCGGCATGCATGGCGTCCATTATCTGTGGTAGATCACTAAACATTGTCCTGACTTTGGGGTTTACTTCGGAGGCCATCTGTTGTATGGTTTATGCGTTCTAATTGACTGGTTGTCTTAGATCTTAGAGGAGCTTCTTTGTTCTTGTTGAGCCTTCTTCAATTGTCTATATTTGTAGTTGCAGTGCGTCAGCTCGATCATAAAGTTGGTTGCGGCTGGCTGGATCTGTTGTTCCTTTGATCTTAAGAAAAATTTTATGCAGTTGTTTTGAGACGGGTTGTGCCTTCATAGTGAGTCAGTTTGAGCATTCATGAAGTTTCTCAAGTAGGTTGTATGCCTTTGTAATAGTGGTTCCTAGTGTTTCCTTTAGTTCCTTCATTTTCTTCTACCTTTGCGCCACCTTTTTTGTGTATACTGTAGAGGGGTATAGTAGTGCAGGTCTAGCTGCAAGGGCTTCCCTTAGCTCTTGGTTTCTATTTCCAAAATTGGAACGTGCTATCCTTATGTGCATGGAATGTTCGACCACCGAACAAGTCGAAATTTCTGTTGATGCGGCCTCCACTACATTAGCGATCATTGGCCATAGTTCCTGGAAGTTCTTTGTGACTTGGGAGAGCTGTTGTTTGAGGTTATTTGTCTCTTGCTGAAGTTGATTGCGCTCATTAGTTAGCATCATTACATGTTGTTTTTTTTGTTCATAAAAGTGAAAAGTTGATCGGTTCTCCAACTCTGCAGATCTCCACTGCTTGTCATCTCTGGACTTGGATTCATTTCCCTGAGTGGATGGCCATTGGCAATGGAACACTCTTATTGGCATTGTGGAGAGGTGGGTTGACTTGGTGGGACAGTTAGTGATTCAAGAATATGATAACTGGTGGACGGTATGTGAGTGGGTAGGAATGGTTGCAGAATTAGCCTGGATTGCTGAAATGGATTGACTGAAGTCTCGGTGGGCATATTATCGTAAATTGGTGACTGAGTTTCATGAGTAAATCTAAAAATGTACCAGGATCTATTGTAGTTGAGTTAACATCAGTTACTTGTGCTATACTTGAGTTAACCTCTGCTTCAGTGTCAACGACCATTATGGTGCATGCGGGTATTGCATCTGAAATGGTGGTGAAAGTGGATGGAATGTGGGTCGAATGGTCTTTGGATGCAAGTGATGTACATGGTGATGATTTTTTTGTATTCCGTGATGATGAAGCTGGTACACTGTGTGAGGACGACAGGTTGGATTGCGGTATAACAGAGGAGGTATGATTTCCTACCTTTGTCTCTCTTGTGATTGGGATCCCAGTGGTTAGTTGTTGTGCATGGTCCTCACTTGTGAGGTCCTTTATCTGATCGGATTTCATGGTTCTGGCTTTCTTCCCTTTCGGTGTTGGGATGGGTGGTTTGGTTTCTTTATTTTTTTGGAATGGAGCGATGGTTGGTTGTGGATGTGAATGGAATGTGGTGGAGGGTATTGCAATCAGAACAGGGGTTGTTAATGATGGAGACACAAAATTAAGCGTTTAAAATTCATAAAATGAAGGAAATGCAGTGGATTTTTCCCCAATAGTTCCCATTACCTTATTGAAATCTTGTACCTGATTTTCCAGCTTCTCTATCAATGGTTGTAGCTGCAATTGTGATATCATTTGGGTTATTTTAGATGGCATTTCTCCTGGTATGGGGTGTGGAAGCATAGCATCAAAAGAATATGTGGGCTCTCCATCTCTGATTTCTACCATTGCTCCCAACCATGATGATACCTCTCTATGGAAAGCTTCCTCTGTTATCTGAAATTTCAGTGGTTTCTTGTGAAATGTTTCGACCGCAACACAGTCAAGCCTAATCCATGTATGGTTGTGTGAGACTCCGAACCACACTTGATGAGAGTACTTATCCAGCAGATTCTTGGGGACTTTCTGCTGGGTTTTGACAATGTCTACCATTTTTTTATACCATTCTGAAAAAATGCTTCCTTGTTTATCTCCTTGCTGCTAGGGTCGACACACACTCTCCATGATGGGGTGTACCATAGAGCCATCGATTGATCTTCAGTGATCTCTTCAAGTGACCACTTCCCTAGTGGAATCTACTTCCACATCACCAAAGCCATGATCAAATATCGATATATGAACCTTGTGGCCCTCTTGAAATTATCCTCGCAAGCTTCAAAAAGTTCTTACAATAAGAAGGCACACCAATTTAATTGTGCTTCCTATACACAATGATCTGCAATTGATATAGTTTCTAGGGTACACTCTCCCTTGGTGTAATGCCTCATTT
Organism: Pinus albicaulis; assembly: GCA_034641835.2. NCBI lineage: Eukaryota > Viridiplantae > Streptophyta > Pinopsida > Pinales > Pinaceae > Pinus > Pinus albicaulis. Next base: position 538,702,017 of record CM076577.1, read on the forward strand.
TCCTCCCTGCAATTAGATAACATGAAAATTTAACACTCAGGGCATTGATAAGATCTATCTTTGCCCCATTTCCCCCTCTTCTTGTCTCATATTTTGTGTAATAGTCATAATATTCTACTTCCTTTGCTCCCTTCGATGTATTTTTAAATGTATTTGATACATCCTTCCCCGCTGCTGATAATCCAGTAAGCCTGTGGATGTCCTCCACATGGATTGGGATCTCCCTTGCAAGCCAAAGTCACTTGTTCTAAATCCTGCGAATGAGAAATTTCATGCATTGCATCGTTGCTCCCATCATGCCGAACACTGGTAAACTCCTTAAGTGTAGAATTTTGGACCTTTGGATGCCTTTGAAGTCTGGGTGCACTCTTGCCACTTCACTTCCCCCTTCCTTTACATGTTTCTTGATGTATACCTACCTTTTTAAATCTAGGAATTGAAAAGAGTCGGTGAAATCTATGTCTATCAGGGTCGCGTTATCATACCTGCCGACCAATAGCTCTAATTTCGGAATTCTTCCATCGAGCTCTGGTTCGACCATTGAAACTATAGTCTTCGTCATAATTATTCCCCTGCAATATACCAGTAATTTTGTTTTTCTACGATTTTGAGCTCCTGTTGTTGTAGTCGGGCTAACCGTTATAGTATTTTCCTTTTCTTGCAATTCGGAATTCTTCGACACTTCGATTTTTCCATCCTCCGTGCAGATTAAGTAGGAATGTTGGCAAGAAGGATGTTGATGCGACTGCATAACTAATTAATTTTCCCTGGCTCTCCCAACAACTACAATCGTGTGATTAGTTACTCGAGTGAGGAGGACTCTGACGGTGGCTTCAAAATTTGGGTGGACGTGATGGCTAATAATTACTTCTTAATGTGGAAACTTTATTACAGCATGAGGTTACTAATTATGGTAAATATTTTTCAAATTTTGGATTATCCTACGCACTGACATATATATGATGGCTCATTATGACTAAATGATGGTTGACACGCTTGGTCGTATAGTCACTGTAACCCCCTCCCGACCACAATTGGTTGTGGCATGGTCCCTATACCGCAACAGGGTGATGATTGACCTTGTGCAACATGTAAATTATGTTATTAAGGCTCCTACTTTATCAGCGGGAATTGACTTACTTTATGAATGAATATAAACCTACTCTACGACTCATCTTGGTTGCGAGAGAGTTATTGACATCTAAACTACTCACTCCTCATGGGTGCGAGAGTTATTAAAATTTAAAAAAAAAAATGGCTATTCATGGTAGGGTTTCAGGTGTGTGCTGTTAACCCATCCTGGTATTATCTCTCCATCCAATTGCGCTAACCTGACTGCTCCTGAGTCACAGATCTCTACAACGTATAATGGTCCCATCCAATGCATCTGGAGTTTTCTTAGGAATTTTTGGAACTTGTTGTCATAGAGCAGTACTTTGCCGCCAATATTAAATGTCTTTCGTTTGATGTGGTGTCCATGCCAGGCTTTCTGTCTTTATATCGATTAATGAAAATATACCAGAAATATTGCTTCTTCTAATTCTTGTAGTTCATGAAGACGTGTAGAGGTTGATTCTTCTTCGGTCATTTTTGTTGTTTCAGCAATCAAGAGACTTGGGACAATAAACTCAACTGGTACCACTGCTTCCTTCCCGTACACCAACTTAAATGGTGTCTGGCTGTGTAATCTTTTTATGGTAGTCCTGTATGTCGATAACGTGGTTGGTATTATTTCATCCCATTCATCATGAATAGCATTGCATATCTTGGTTAACCCTTTCTTCAATATTTTTTTGAAAGTTTTCACAGTTTCGTTCACGTGTGGGTGATACGAACTGCTCTTGTGGTGTTGTATCATGAAGTTTTACATTAGTGATTTGACCGTAGCATTTATAAAATGTGTGCCTTGATCACTTGTTAGGCTCCTTGTACAACCAAATCTATTAATGATGTTTTCAAAGATAAACCTGGTTGTTGTATCTGTTGTACAGTCCCTCACTGGTGCTGCCTCTACACACCTAATCAGGTATTCAGTTGCGGTGATTATGTATCTTGCTTGTGTGTGTCACGCAACCGGTGTAATGGGCCCTACAAATTCGACAACCCATTTTTCAAATGCTTTCATTTCTCTTATGGGTTGTATGGGTAGCTCATCGTGGTGTGAAGGTTTCCCTATTCTTTGACATACATCACATTTCTCCACATAATCTTTGTTGTCTATGTGCATTGTAATATATTTTTTGCGCTAGGTTTTGCACCCGCATGGCCTCCCAAAACTCCATTATGACATTCCCACAAGATATTTTCTTGTTCGTGATCCAATACACATCTTCATAGTATTTGATTCAGACCCATTTTGTATAATTGACCCGCTATGAGTTGATAATCATCTTCTTTGGCAACTAAATGCATTATTTGAATTGTTGTATATTCTTTCGAGCATTGTCCTGTAGCCAGGTACATGGATATTTGCTCAAGATAATCAGGGATGGATTCTATCCGGAAAAGATCTGCATCTGGTAATTTATTGTCAAGTGGTCCTCCATTTTCCCTGTTTTCCAATATTGACAGGTGGTCAGGTCCAACATTTAGTTTCCCTGGCTTTAATATGACTTCAAAAGTAAATTATTAGAATATTAGAAGCCATCTACAAATTCTTCCCTCCAAAACAGGCTTATTTACTAAATATTTTAATGTAGAATCATCTGTGAAAAACTTAAAATTACCTCCAAGCAGATAGTGGCGGAATTTTTGCAGAGAATAGACCATTGCAAGTGCTTCCCTTTATGTTGTTGTGTAGTTATTTTTTGTTGTCGATAACTTCCTGCTTGCGAAGTATACTGGGTGGTCTATGTTTTTCTCTCCTGGCTATGCTAGCACGGCCCCCAAAGCAATACCTGAAGCATCAATGTGTACATGGAACTATTTATCCTAGTTCGGATGAGTCAAAATAGGTGCACTTGTTAATTTCTCATTGAGTGTGTCCAATGCCTTGGTGCATTCATCATTCCATGTAAATAGTTATGTCTTCTGCAATATCTTCTCTAGTGGTGATTTGATCCGAGCATAGTTGCAAATAAACCTTCTCTAGTATCCTATGTGTCCAAGCAATGATCTCAATTTCTTAACATTATTTGGGGCGTCCATATTTACAATTACCGCCACCTTGGCTGGGTCCACACATACTCCTTTTTTACAGACAACATGCCCCAATAGTGTTCCAAATGGTACTACGAATATGCACTTCTTGAGATTCAGCGAGATTTGGAGCTGCCTACAACGATCAAACATTATCCATAGGAGGCTTGCATGGTTTTTCAGCAAACTATACACCGTCCAATCATCCATGTATACTTCTAGAAACTTGTGGATATAGTCTCTGAAATTTGCTATCACTATTCTTGAAAATACAGCGGGTTCATTATTTAACCCAAAAGGCATCACGTGATAAGCATACGATCCCCATTTAGTTGTGAACGTGGTTTTTCTTTTATTCTCCTCTGCTATTCGGACTTGATGATAGCCCAAGAAACCATTTGTGAATGAGTATGGTTAATTTCCCACCACATTATCTAAAACTTACTCGTTGAATGTTGTTGTGAAAGGATCGTGAATACATGCGTTATTTAGACTTATGTAGTCTATGCACACTCTGATTTCTGATTTATCCTTTTTACTATGTATCACTATTGGGTTGGCGCATTCTGCCTCCTCAACTGGGAAGATCAATCCTGCATTCAAAATATTTTCTATTTCTTCGTTGACCTTTTATTTCACCCTTAGGTTCAGGCAGTAAGGTCTATCAGGTTTTAATATTATCCGCATCTCCCCCAAATCTCCCTTGATACCTTTTAATTCTCCTACTGAAGATGGGAATAAATCTCCATATTCCTATAGCAAATCAAAGATTTATTTTTTGGCCTATGCATCCTAATAATATCCTATAGATGCTATCTTGGGCTTCTCTTAGCTTCCAATATTATGTTTCTTTGTCTTTAGAGGTAACAGGTGCAGTCCTTCAGTGGTAGGTTCCTCTTGTATTTCACGCTCTCCCTCCTTCTCTTCGAATGAAAAATGTAAAATATTTTCTAAATCATCATCATATATCCCTTGGTCTATCTTTTTACATGTTACTACTTCCTGATAATTAGACTCAGCCTTCTGATCTAGCATAAGCGTCTCTTCAGTTTCTTCAATTTTTGAGAAAAAAAAAGTTCTTTTGATTTCCTGCAAGGTCTCTGTAATATGTTCACTATCTCCCTTGAAAGAAAAAATTTGCATAAACCTTTCCGCTACTGTCTCCCAGCTGTCGGTTTGTCTCTTCTTTTCTTCTATTAGTTCCCAAGCTTGCGGGATGGTGTCTAATGAATGTATAAAGTTATGTACCTACAAGGATTTTGGATATTTCTCTGTTTCCACTTACATTTATAGGTTTTTATATGTATTTGGGGATCCCAAACTCCTTTTTACTTCTCTTCTATTTGCGGTCCTGAAGACACCTGAAATCTTGTTTTTAGTGCCTTTTCTACCTCCTCCCATATATTGAAAAATTTGCGATGATTTTCCCACCACCTTGTTGAAGTGGATTGCAACACCACATCCATGAGAGGAACCATATGCTCTTCTGGTACCTTATATTGAATTTTCTTAATGAATGTGTTCACGGTTTGCATATTTATAAGGGTGGGGAAACCCCTTACCTCTATGTCAATCCAGTTAACTCCATAGATAGCAACGCATATTCTGGTATTTATCTTGTATCCACCTTGCTACCAATCATCCCATGTAACTTCCGATCCAACGTCGGAACTCTGAACACTTCTCCAACTTATTGTTCCTCCTAATGTAGGGTTAATACAATCTTATCTCTTGCATGTCGTCATTTGGTAAAGTTGATCGAGAAGTTCTGCATCTTCCCTGTTCTTGACAGTTTCTGTATACCGGGGTCCCTGATATGGATCTAGTGGTTGGACCACTCTGACTTCACTTTCTTCAAATATCATAAGCTCCTTCTTCAAATCAATAACTGCATAATTTTCAAATGCCCAATATATCCCCAACAGGGTTGGGTATGGATATTTATCTCCCATAATATCGATCACTTCAAAATATGTGTAATTTTTTACTCCTGCAACATCTACTTCAACTTCTTCCAGCCTTCCTACTGGTACAATGCATTACTGGTTCGCCATTCTTAGCTGTATAGGAGAGTATGACAACTTTGGCTTTCCTAATGCTTCCCATGTCTTTGTAGGAAAAATATTCACATATGATCCTAGATCCAACATTTTGTTTCTTATTTGGAATCCCACAACTTGAGCATTTATGAAAAATTCTTTCCCCGTTCTTATTTTTTTATTTTCACTCTTCTTATATATTTTTCAGGGAGGTTAGTGTTAATTGAGTCCTCATGCTCTGTCCCTCCTTCTACTAATGTCCTCATATTTTTCTTTAACTGCTCTAGCATCTATCCATCATTTACAATCTTCAAGAACAGTCAGAACCATTCTTCTATTGGTGTTCCTGTGGTAGTCGTCTTTTCTCCTTCTTTGGTTGGTTGCATTAGTTCCATGCCCTTGTGACTCTCCAACTTCGAGAATGTGTCCAACGCTTATTTAAAGTACTGTCTCTATCGCTCTGGATTAAAAATATTCTTTGGGGATGGAGGTTTGAATATCTTTACCAGGTCCATTTCTCGTGCATCCTTCCTTTTTTTATTCCCTCCTCGGGTTATTATGGCTACACTCGGAAGAGGCTGTGTCTCAACTACTCTTGGCTCTGCATTGACCAAATTGGCTCCTCGTTGCCTAATTATTTCTTCCCATATTTTGATTAGCTCTGGACATTCTTCAGTGGCATGTGCATTGACATGACACTGTGAACACCATGGTCGTCTTGGTAGCAGACACTCCCTCGCTACATGGCCTTCTTGATCACAATTGTAACACCTCACAGGTCCTCTTCCTCCAATCCTGCCCCCTCGCATTCTTTCTCCTCCTCGTCCTCTTGGAGTCTCTTTTACTTTGTAGGATGATCTATATAGTCAATATTCTAATGCATTTAGGGCTCTACATTGCTCTGTATGATGATTTTTTAAGCACAAAATTTGCAATAAACGTTGTTTGGAACTTTTGAATATTTTGCAGAATTGAGCATAAACATGGAGGATGACCAATATCTTTACATATTTCATAGTATTTTGTTTCTATCTGATTTTGTTGATTATGAAACCTTTGGAAATGGGGTTATGTTTGGTATACCCCTTGAGTATTTTCTTGCGCAACTCCTCCCACTGGCGGGGCCCCTTGCGCTCCTACCGTCGAAATCCCAACATTGGCTCCCTGCAACCTTAGGCACTTCGTAACTACATGTCCCTCCAACAAACAATGTGTACACCACACAATGGGTCACGTTGGTCACACCGGTTGAATATCTTTGAGCTTTTCCATCAAACTTTCTATTTGATGTTGCAATCCCAATATGGATGGATCTTGCGTGGCTACTCCCCCCCAAACTCATGTGGGTAACCAACCATTGCTTCTATTTTCATTGCTTGATCTAGTGCATATTGAATGGTATCAATATTTTGTTGGGTCAGAGGTGTTCTTGTCAAGGGTAAAAGTGCTTTAATGAACCAGTCTCGTTGGTGATTTGGATCAATTGGGTAACTTAATTTCCCAATTGCGTCTTTTAACCTTCTCCTCAAATCCTAGGTTCTTTCTCCTTCCCTTTGTTTAATTTCCGATAGTTCAGAAAATCCTTGCTAATTAGTCTGGGGAAGCTTAAATTATTGTACAAACTCTCTGTTAACATCATCTATCACTAGGTTCTGGTGTACCTCTGACCATTTGATAAACCATCGTAATGCTCTTTCCCTTAGGGTAGTTTTAAATTCGATTAATTTAACTACATCTGGTGTCTAACGAGCTCTCCAAATTTCTTCGCACAAATAACAATGTTGCTCCATATCATCATTACATTTTCCAGAAAATTCTGGATATTGAGTAAATGATCCTGCCATATTTACTTGTGCAGATGGGACTAATATGAATCCTCTACTTCCTGGTTGAGAAATCATACTGCTATTAGTACTGCTAGTTGTTATTTTTACTGTAGATTGATTAGTACACAACTTGCTACAATTTTGCAATTTTATCAAAAACTTGTCAGATTGGTGGTAAAGTACCAGGGAAAGGTTAGGACTAGTGCTACTTGAAACTTGGAGAATATGATTACCTTGCGTTATGGTCATCGGCCTCTCTCAGAACAATTGCTCCATCGTAACATGCAACTCCACATCGGACTCCTCCTCGGGGCACATGTCCTCCTCTTCACTGGAATTTTTTCCCTTCTCTCTTCGATATGGGCTCCTATGAACTTGCCTAACTTCTTTGATGAACCCATCCCTTCCTTTGGGTCCCACTTCACCTTCTCTCCCTTCTGTCATCTACGGCACCTCTTCTTTTCTCTGCCTATTCCTCTTCTACTTCTCAAACTCCCGTATCACCCTTTCCTGCCACCTCTCAATGATTTGTTCCCTCCAATGTGCTCTTAGTTCTCTCAACCTACTGGAGGTTCCGACATCCATATCCCTATTCTTCTTTTTCCCTTGTTCGTAACATCTTTCCTTCAGGTCCTTCCCCCAGTACTAAAGTTTTAAGCTTCCATCACAGGACTTTGGAAAGGCATTAGTCCCTCGTCCACCATTAAAGCTTTAATCCATAACGAGATTTCTTTCAACAGCTTTCCCCACAACCCAGATTTAAATATATCTTCTTCTTTTGTAAAATACTAATAAGATTCAACTACGAACTCTACGATGTATCCCTCCAAAGTAGTCTGCACCCAAAATTATACTGCTTGGGTTAAGTCTGCATCTAGTCTGTGTAATGATGTCGGGTTTTTATGCGTCCAACTATGACAGGATCGACGCAATCCTCCAGGAAGTGATTTAATATGGAGTCTTGGAAACCAGTTATGGAGATCTTTAGGAAATTTTCCCCAGAAAATTTCGTACAAATCACTAGTTGAATCAGAAAATAGAACTTGATCCTTGACAATCTTTTCCTTCTACCGTCGGAGCTCCGCATGTTGCGATATGAACTGATCTACATGATTATCCCACCAGTTACACAATTCTCTTTCATATTTCCTCGATACCATGATCTAGCTTTCAAGTAGGTTTTTGGATCCTGGCAACGGAACCATTTTTCGAAAAAGGAGGCTTCTGGCCAAGACCCAGGTTCAGGCTCAGGTCCAACAAGATTCTGTTGTAGTCTGCGACAACGCCAACATTTTCACCCTACCCAAGAGAGCAAGTAGTCTCACCCAAGGCGTGTTGTGACCTTACTAAGATTGAAAGCTAGAACATTAATACCGCATGAAGATAGCTAAATGCTAATTGGACATAACAATGCACAGATCATATTCATCACATGTGAATCAAGATACAAGTTATCATTTAGCAATAACCAATACGAACATCAAAATTTTGAAATATCTAAACACAGAGCTACAAATCTAACTGTGATACACCTCATATAACCCTTAACTCAGCATTTCTCTATTTATATTAATTCATCCACACATTACATATTATACTCCGCAGAGTTCAACATAACACATCACAATACATTCAGGCTCCGTAGAGCTCACAGGACACAAAACTCTATCTTCTCCACTAAGTAGTTTCCCATCCCCATTCCTCATTAAGTGAACTCTATTTTTCCTTGCTTATCTACTTCTACTGACTGACATTGTTAATCTTCGCCCCTTCTTCGCTCAGTTTTTCCCTTGCGCTCTGATGCTTCCCGTCTCCTTCCAAAGTTGGATCTGCCTTTGGGAGTCCTTTTTTTTGTTTGTCATCCCCTGTTTCTTCCATCTGTATTGTTGCTTGCCTATGCTCCACCATATGTTTGAAAAATTCTCCGCAACCGCAACGGTTCCTTTCCTTTCTTAATGGTGCTCCGCCACCTGTTCTTTCCGCTACCTAGCCTTGTGAAACTCAAAATTTTGTTACTCAAAACAATGACCCCAACAAAAACCCCTCATATTAGCTCATTTTCATAATTTGGTGTGAAAACCCCTCATTGCTATCCATGTTATGTTTTAGTGATTAAACCCTATTTTTCAAATTTTAAAAGTTAATTTTTTTTCCCCTAGACCCTTTTACCTCCCTCACACTCTAATTCATACCCCACTACCCTCACATCCCTTCATTCCCCACTCCTAAGTCATATTTCCTAAAACCCTACCCCTACGTTGCGCTTTTCTAGGCAACTAGACTACATCTTTGTAATAAAATTCCCTACCCCATCCCCCCTGTCATTTCAACTCCCCATCACTTCCCTAAGGTTCCCAACTCCCTTACACCCTTCCCCAAATTTTCCTACACCTTTCCCAACTCCCTAACCCTATCATCCCACTCCCTTTTCCTTCCCCTTCTCCCCTAGGGTTTCTCAGCAAACATAACTATCATGGAGGAAGAGATAAATGCCATGGAAGAAAAGAATAAGACCTACAATAAAGGAGTAATAATATTAAGGCTTGAGCCGTCAGACACTAGGGAATTGATGTCATCACCCCTAGCAGTTAAATGTTTTCAGCATGTAGGTTGTTTTGAGTTTTGTGAAATGGTCCAAATAGTGCAAAGCCATCCTAATTTGACTAGGATATTAATCACCAACCTACAAAAAGACCAAGTCACCATTACAGGAGTGACATTCTCCATTTCTACAGACATTATTGCAGCAACAACAGAGATACCTAATGTAGGTGAAAAGTGGTTCAAAACTCGGGATTTGGATGCCCAACTATATGAACCCTATCTCAAATAACCTTTCAAATACAGCATTAAGGAAATATTTCCTTTTGGTCAGTTGCTTAATAATTTTTCTCTAATGATGAAGATCATCATGAAATATTTCACTTGTGAGGGTAGATTCTCCAGACTGTACAACTACCACATTAGGTTACTCACGCATTTCACTAGGGTGAAATTTCTCAACATTCCCTATTATTTGTACAGGAGCATTGACAAGATGGCCTACATAGTACAGAATAGAGAGTATGAGCTTCAAATGAACAGTCTCTTCCATCATTCACTCATTAAAATCATTGTCCTTCATCACCTCAAATAGCTAAAAATTTCATGGGAGATTTTCATTGAGGCAGAGGTCTTCACATCACCACCAAATCAGTTTGCTAGACCTATTCCACCATCAGCATCGGTTTCTCAAAAACAAACTAGGTTATCTAGGAGGGCTACAACTTAGAAAGGTAAAAAGGACAAAGAGGTCAAAACCTACCAGAGAGGACATAAGCAAGTGTTTTCTCCACAAATTGTAGAAGGGGCCTTGCCTTCTACATCAGCAAAACGGGGATATCATAAGCAGCAGGAGACAGTTTTCCAAGAGAAGGAAGTCATTCACCATGACATTGAAATGGTGGCCTTGGAGGTATAATATGAACAGAAAACCCTAAACCTGGTCATCAAAGAAAAATATGCCAAAATCAAAGAGCTACAAGATAATTTTGCAAGGGCACAGTTTGTTATCTCCTTCCTTGAGCAAGAAAACAAATAGTTGAATGAAAAACAAGTACTCTTGGAAATGGACTTGTTGAAGGCTAAGAGGCAAGATGTAAAATTTAAAGCAGTGATGGGACAGATGATTCTGATGAGGATGAGGCCCAGATCACCAAGAAGAGACAAAAAACAAGGGGCTTTAAAAGAGCATTGGAGCAGGAAAAGCAACATGAGGAACTCACCTTTGAGGAGAGGATTGCATGGAAATTAATGAGAATAGGGAAGTTTGGCTTGACAGAGTAAACATACACCTGGAGAAGCTCCTTCACAAGGAAAATAAGAACAATCAAATTTTGAGTCACATGGCTGACCATTACCATACCATAAACAAAATTTGCAATGTCAAGGTTAAATAATTGCAAGATAAGCTCAAGGAAACCCTAATCAGCCAAAAGGAGAAGGGTAAACTTGACTTGCTTGCTAATGCCTCCTTGGTAGATTAACATAATTCATCAGGACCTCATTCATAAATTTTGAGATTTTTTGGGAATTTTTTTGGCATTTTGGGCATTTTGGTCAAATTTTACAAACTTTTTGCATAGTCAGCCTGCAAAAACCGCAGCGTGGGCCACCCTGCGATTTTTCTGGGAGCCTATAAATGATAAAAACTCTGCATGGTTGGATAGAGAATGGCCTCTAAATCACATTTTGATTACTAGAACTCCAAAATTTGAGATTTTTACAGGTGGAAAATCCCAAAACCCACCTAAAAACACCTTTCTGCCACTATTTTAAACCTCCCACTACACTTTTTGACTAGTCTTGGGAGATTTCATTTTTGAGGATCTTAACTCCATCATTTTTAGTGCTTGAGGACATTTTTACAACTAGATAGGAATATATTTCCAATGAGATATCTTGGGCTCAATTTGGACTGCAGCAAGGAAGTCAAAATTCAATTTAAATCTCCATGATGTGCTTTTCCCAGGGCACGCTGCGCTTTTTCCAGTCTCCTGTTTTATTCAAAAATTTCACTTTCTCTCAGTCGATTGATGGATTCCAAGGATTTTTATTGATGTAAATGTAAAAATTAAATTTAATTATCTATTTTATAGCTACTAGAGGTAGATACATCAAGTAAATTTGTAATTTTGGGTCAGGTGAATAAGTTTCATCAAAGATATGGATGAGTTTGTTGACCTCCCTAATCATTACGATTCTAGTTGAGGACTTTGGGGAACAGCTCCACAAGTCATGGATTCGACCCCTGAGAGTGGGGAGAACCTTTTTTGGTCTATATATTTCATTTCCTTTTTCATTGGAAGGGTTGGATGTTGTGTAATTGATCTTTGAACACTAGTGTATTCAGTCATTTTGGCAGGAACTAATAGACAGAGTTGCAGCTATTTTGGTGGGATTCCTGTGGTGTGTGTTTTAGCAGTGTTGCCTCTTCTGCTTTCATATGTTTTAATGTTTTATGCTTTCCATTTTCATTTCCATCTCTCAATGTGATTGATTCATAAGTTAGATAAGCAGAATTCATTATTTGATTCTCTGTTTTGGAGGAATTATCATAGTTTTGTTTCACTTTATTTTGATAGAAAATAATTCATGATTTCCATGTTTTTTTTGAAACCCTACTATTATAATCACACTCGTCAAGATACCTGAAAGTGCTAAATTGTGTGCCTACCTTTCCCCATCAAATATCTGCAATTCTGATTTTCAGTGCCCTGACCTAGTTCTTCCTATACCTAATTCACCATCCAGCACCCAAAATCAATCAATCAAAACCATAGAGCCTACTATACCTAGCCTAAAATATTCGTTATCCAGTCAATTTGGCTGTGATCTCGCAGAGAGAACCCTCTCCTGCCTAGTAGGGCTACCTACTAGGGCAAAGCGGTCTGTGGTTACCTTTTTTGGTCTCATTCTCAGCCTTCACAGATCCGGTGCAGTGATAAAAGTGTACAAGTCATACACATGTTATTGTGTACATATTGTGTAGGTGGTGTGGCGTACATGTGGTGTTGTGCACATGTTGTGCATGTGGTGTCGTGTACATGTGATGTTGTGTACACATTGTGCAGGTGGCATTGTGTACATGTGGTATTGTGTACATGTTGTAAATGTGGTATTGTTATACATGTGGTATCATGTAAATTTTTTACATGTTGTGTTGTGAATATTTGGTATGGTGTTATAGGTATTGTGTAGTCGTTATATCACAACATGTGTATTCGTGATATTTTATAGTGTGTACGTATATGTGTTGTGTTTTACACTGGGTGTAGGTGTATGTGTTGTGTTATACACTGGGTGTAGGTGTATGTGTTTTGGTACATTGTTTATGTGTATGTATTGTACAGTGTGATGGGACAAATAGGTATGGTATTGTCTAGCCCTTGTTGTTGCTATTGAGGGTTGAGGCGATTTAGTCTTTCGATGCCCTTGTTGTTGATATTGATGGAGGAGGTTATTTAGTCTTCGGATTCCTTTATTTCTTAAAGAGAAGGCATTGGGTGCTTGCCAGGTTTGGAAATTGATTCAGTTTGTGCATAGAAAGGATAAAGAACAAGAGAAAAAGTAACGAATCATGGAAAGATGAGCATCAATATTTTACGTCAATTTTTAATTATGCATGTGATCTATGATTTTGGTTTATGATGGTTACATGTGATTTATGATTCTGATTTATGATGGTTGCGTATTGAGCTAACTGGATGTGATATGCTTATACATGATTATTTGGTCAAATAGCTAGTTTGAGTTGTTGTGACGGAAATTAAACAGAATTACAAGTGTGTGATTATTTATGGGCCACCAATGAGGTATGATTTGAGTTTATTTTGATTCATTTTTAATCTAATGGAAGTTATGTGCTTCGTACAGGAAAGCATGACAATTCTTGGTTTGGTGTGGTTGACACTGACTGCAAGGATTAGTAACAACAGTAAAAGGAATTGGAATAGGTGGCAATATAATAGTAAATCACTTCAGGAGCAGGGCCATTATGGGACATTGGTACCCAATAGTGTCCATTTATTTACATGAGCATGATATAACCGGTATGATGGTTTTGAGGCCGGTATATTCCTTGATTGTTTGGCCTTAAGATGCAAGGAAGCCTTGCCAAGGGATGGATCGCCTAAAATAGGGATGTCGATCCATTGTCGGACACTGGTACCCAATAGTATCCATTGATTTCCATGAGCATGCTATGACTGGTATGATGGTTTTGAGGAAGGTATATTCCTTGGTTTTTTTTCCTTCCAATGCGAGGAAGCTTTGCCAAGGGATGGATCGCCCAGAATGGGGATGTTGGGAAGTTAGAAGGTGAATGACTGCATAGAAGGGGGTGACTGTATTTCCTGAGGGATTGTGTAGCAGAGAAGTTAAGGTTGGTGTAACAAAAATCCCCTCACATATAACCACTTTTACTACCTTACATGGGGTAAACATGAGATGAGATGCCACTATGACAAGACTCAACCTCCTAGGTGACCTTAAGGAAATGGAGTCGGAAAAAAAAAAAAAAAAGCCTTATTGACTTCCCGTAGGTGCCACAGGACCCTTCAAGATTAACCCAACCCCTCCTAGTGTCCATCCCCTAATCTAACCTAAATTTTCCCTGAGCTTGAGCCCCAATCACTCCCTTTCCAAGCCTTCCATGTGACTGGAAACTTTGAGTCGCTCCCATATGCCTACATCAGTGTGATTGTGGCCTTTTTTTATCAATGTTGTGCAAATGACTACAAAATTTAAGGCTATTTTCAGGGTTGGAGATAATCCTCTACCAAAAAATCCATTCCAAAACTCATGAAATCATCACAAAAATTATTATAAACCAAAAATTGAAACTAGGACTAGCCCTAACCATCCCCAACTGGGACTGACATTCTGTCAAACACTTGGTAACAATGTAACCTACAATTCATGAATACAAGACTAAGCATAAGGGAGTGTAAATTCATATGAGACTTAACAAGAAGGATCACCACCCTCTCTTTTTAGTTGTCTTAACATCAATTAGGTCTTGCATCCATTATTCTTTCAGTTACAAGTAAAAACAAGAAATGAACCATGACTAGAACTAGTCACATAACCATACTTATAACCAACATATATCCACATAAATAACCATAAGATAATAGTCATTAAAGCCACATAATAACAAGTACAAAAGCAAGAGAACTTATATTTCATTAAATATAGGAAAGAGCCAACTAGGTTCAAGACTTACATGCACCACCTGACCATAGACATGGTTGAACCAAAACTTTCTTTCATCCAGTCACCCCCATACCATATTTAGGGCATGAATGTGGGATATCATGGATAAACCAATCCAAAAAAATCCAAGGGAATAAAGAGGTTAAACCACCTCCACCCTCACCATACCATGATCTCACCTAAACCGACATCAAGATCACAAAATTAAACCGATCTTGAAATTCCTTTGGATCTCATCACTATCCCTGAGGAATTTTTCATCTCCTTGTCTCTATGCTTTACTGCAATCCACACCAAATCACTAGGCCCTTACTGAGACACCACCCTCGATATTTACTGTGTATCCTGCCAAAACTATTCAAGGGATTCCTAGGCCTTTGGGAATGTTCCTGAGACCACCTCCACCTTGGATTCTGAAACCATCTGGAAATTCCAAAGCTAAAAACTAAGAATCATCCCATCACACCATAGCTATCCATAAAAAGGAAAGGCAAGGCTGAAAACCACTGTCAAAACTTGGAAAAACCATGCCACTGACAACTAAAGAATCAAATTCCAACATGCACATACCATGCATGTCAAAACCAACTAGGAAATCATACATGCAATCTGTCACTTGAAAGTATTCTTGTTGAAGCTGCTTGATCTTGCTCTTCCTTTTTTGATCTTTGATTTCCTTTCCTTTCCTTTTCCTTCCTTTGCTTTCTTTTCATTTCCTCTGTTGTCTTGATCTCCTTCACCTCTTGATTTTATTCTCCTCCCTCAGTGTCATTCTGAAAATGAACTAACAAAAGGATACCAACTGATGTTTTGAGGTCTTTTTATCATTCATGCCTCTAATTTTTTCAATTTTCTATTATTTTCCTTCAATTTCCTCCTCACATGCAATATGTGACCTATCACCTTCTTTTTCTCCTAATTTCCTTTATTTCATAAATAAA
Source organism: Pinus albicaulis (assembly GCA_034641835.2). NCBI lineage: Eukaryota > Viridiplantae > Streptophyta > Pinopsida > Pinales > Pinaceae > Pinus > Pinus albicaulis. The sequence goes on from CM076577.1 coordinate 538,717,716, forward strand.
TTTTCCAAAATACCTTTTCTCCTTTTCAAAGCCTTAGTCATTTCCTTTTCCAATTTCCGCTTATCCATAAACACATACAGTGATTCCCACTAGGATTTCTTTACCTAACATTCATCTTAGAATAAGTGTCCCTTAACCGTCGTATTATTTTTGCCTTTATTAACTTTTATTACATAGAATTTTAGGTCGGGTTTGTTAAAACTGGGGACGTATTTGTTTTTTTCATTATCATTTCCAAATGGAATCATATGCACATTGGGAATCTATCTAGAACAATGAGTTGGTAAATATTGGATGCAGGTTTGACTTTGGCAGTGGATTCTGGACTTCCTGGGAAGGAGGTGAATCCTAGTATTATTTTGAGGGTGGAGGTCTAAGCCTCTCCACACCCTTGTTGTAGATACAAACATTATATCCTTTTATTTTTTGATTGAGAAAATGTGCATTTGTTTATGTGTGTATATTATTGTAAATATTGTATCGAGCTGGATTTATAAAGATCCATATACAATATGGTTATTTTTCGTTTGAAGTATATGTGCATAATTATATGAAGTTGTTATTATAAATATCATAATGAGTTGTGTTATAAAGCTCTAATAAGTGGTATTGTTGTCATATTTTCATGTTTGTCGGATGTTTTGCTTTGAGCTGGATTTTAATGTCAATAATGCAACGTGTTGGGTTATAAAGCTCCATAGGAAGTATGCTTATGATGTTCAATGTTTTTGTTGGTTGTGGTTGTGGTTTAACACTGAGGATAGTGTTCCCCTAAGGGGGAGGAATCTGTAACAGCCCCAGGGTAAAATTTCATGTAATAAAATTTAATAAAGGTAAAATAAAACCACGGGAAAGGGACACTTATTCCAAGCTTAATTTTGGGAAAAAAATCCTAGTGGGAATCACTTGCTATGTTTATGGCTAAGGATAAATTGGAAAAGGCAATGGATAAGGATTTGAAAAGGAAAAAAGGTACTTTTGGAACATTATTTATGAAAATAAAGTAAAATAGGAGAAAATGAAGGTGAAAGGTCACAGGTTGCATGTGAGGAGGAAATTGAAGGAAAATTAAGGAAAATGAAGAAAATAGAGGCATCAATGATAAAAATGATTATGAGGATCAATTCACAACCTTTTGTGAGTTTAGTGTTAGAATTTTTCTCAAGAGGAGAAGAGCACCAAGAGGAGAAACAAATCAAGCAAGCAAGGAAAGGAATGGAAAAAAAAAAGAATGTAAAGGAAAGGAAAATAAGGACAAGGAAAGCAAAGGAAGGCAAGGATGAAACAAATTCAACGAGAATACTTACAGGTAACAGCTTGCATGTATGATTTCCTAGCTACTTTTGACATGCATGTTATGTGCATGTTGGTATTTGGTTCTTTGTTGTCGTTGGCATGGATTTTTCATGCTTTCAACAGTGGATTTTAGCCTAATCTTGCCATTTTCGGATACCCATGGTGTGATGGTATTGTTCTCTGTTTTGAGATTTGTATTTCTGGATGGTTTCAGAATCCGGGGTGAGGTGGTATCATGAAAATTACCAAAGGCATAGGAATCCCTTGATCGGTAATGGAGGGATGCATGACAAAGCCTAAGGTTGGAGATAGGAAATTTCCTCAAGGATGGTGAAGAAACTCTGAGGAATCCAAGACCAGTTTGGTTTGGTGATCTCGACACTAGTTTAGGTGTGATCACAGTATGGAGAGGGTGGAAGTGTTTTAACCTATTGATTCCCTTTGTTGTCTTTATATGGGTCTATCCCATGAGATCCCACATTCATGATTGGAATATGGAATGGGGGTGATTGGTTGAAGAAAGATTTGGCTCAGCCAATCTATGGTCGGGTGGAACATGGAAGTCCCAAACTTGGTCGGTATTTCCTATGTTTAATAAAAGTTAAGCTTCTCTTTCTTTTTATGAGGAAATGCACTGGTTATTATCTATATTTAATGGTTGTTCTCTTATTGTTATTGATCTAGTTATATGTTGGTTATAAGCATGGTTTTATGACAAATCTTAGTCATGGATATTTTTATATTTTTACTTGTAATTGAATGAATAATTAATGCAAGATCTAATCGGTGATATGGAATCTATTATGAGAAGAAATTAGTCCTTCTTGGTAAACCTCAGATAAGTTCCAAATCTCTATGTTCAAATATGCACTCATGACCTGTAGATTTCAAGTTCATCATGTGTTTGACGGAATTTTTGTCATGGTTAGGCTTGGTTAGGTCAAGTCCTTGATAAATCTTTGTGTTAAAGACTTTTTCTTGGAGTCAATTACTATCCTAGAAAGTCTCATCAAGTTATGGGAATTAGTTTGGAGACTAGCCATGAAAAAATGGTTTAAATATCACAGTCTTTGGCACAAAACTAGATGAAAAATATTGTAGTCTCTCCCTTACAGGAATTGTGGGCATGCATGCCTTGTCATGGGAGTGATTGGGGGTTTAATTCATTGAAAGGATAGTTTAACTCATGGGTTGGGCACCGAGAGTGGTGGATTAGCTTATGGGGGTCTTGAAGCACCTGAGGCAAGGCCAATTCGAATTCATTTAGGGTTCTTCTTCAGCAGGGATTGTGCAGTGGAGGCAGGCTATCAAGTGGCAAGAAATCAGTGCATGGATTTGCAGATTTCTTCGTGATAGAGTGTGACGACTATATTGTACTGAGAGCTTTATGTACTAAGCTTTGTATGATATTGTTACATGATCTCCATGATACATAATATATGATAGTTGGGGTTTTTAGCTTCAGGCTTTCCCATTAAACAATTGTGTTATGTGCGACTATTTTTATTGCTTAATATGTTTGCAATTGAGTTTAAATTTCTGCAAAAGATTAACAGTGGAAGGATTATGTATTTAGCAAGAAGATAAATATTGTTAGATCAGGAGAATCTGGATATATACATGCATATGTTATATAATTTCTACAATCAGCAACAGGGCCAGGGCACTAGGCCCTGTGACACCAACCATCCCCCCTTACTTCATAGCATTTTGTCACATATATAAAAAAATATAAAATTGTCATCCCGACAAAAGGAGTGAACCTATTCCCAAAAGTTATTATGATCTCGTGCAAGAGGTGAGGCTTATCCTAAAACTTTAATACAAAGTGCTATGACATAATCAAAATAAACAACATCAAGGCTAACAATTAGAAATGGTTGTATGATGTGGCAGTCTATGGGAGGACTCCTCTTCTGTTCTGGTGTAATCAACTCCAAAAAAAGTGTAAACAACAGGGAAAGTGATGCGTGGTTGTACCTTGAATGTTGCCTGATGCCTCGTGGAAATATGTTGGTGTTGAGAGTACTGGTATAAATCTGTTACATAGAAACTCTATCGTTGTTCCTTTCCTTTTGTTTCTTGTTTGTAATGATATAGATGAAGGCAGATTAAAATAAATAGCGGAGTTTCATGAGCGGGAGGAGAAAACCCTTTGCAAATATATCGCAATCGCAGATCAGGGTCAGAACATTTAAACATAAGGCACAAGCGGGAGGAAATGTGATTTTCAATGGGGGTGATGACATGGCAGGGAGGTTTGGACCAAGGGGGGTGCGAAATGCGGAGAGGAGGACATGTAGCAGGAGGAGCGATGGAGAAAACAGTTTTTCGGACACCCCCCACCCGACGTCCCCCCCTCCCCCCACAGTGCTAAAAGCATAATGTAGAAGGGGGGCCAAAAAGGCATGAGAACCGCAGATCAAAGGTCGGGGAAGATCACGAGGTGTAATGGCTGGTTAAAATTTCAATTGCATTTTGGCGTTTGTAATAGATTCCTAAGCGCCTATCCTCCTGAGCTTGCGCATTACGATATGCGATTGGGTCCCACCAATATCGCACATCGCACTTTGGCGTTTATAACATGGTCCCGAGTGCCTATCCTCTAGAGCTTGCGATGTGCGATGGGGAAAGGGTGACGTGGCAGGGAAAGGTCCCACTCAATAGCACAATTGGGGAAATGAGGAAGCGGAAATGAATGGAAAAGGTAAGTAATGTTGCGATCTTGCGATGTGAAAAGGTGATGGGTCCCATTTAAAGGATTTTTAAAAGAAGATAATGAAAAATTACGTTAAGTCAATGGAATATGATACAACCGCCTGAATCATATTATAAAGAAATTATAACATATATCAAAAGTTTATGAATCGGACCAAAAGGAAATGATGGGTCCTAGCAATCCTGCAAATCTCATTTTGGAGGTTTTTTAGGAGACGGCAATTGTGATATGTAATAAGTTTGGATCTACGAAAGGCCGATTGTGATGAAAGGTAAGGGTTTCAATACGGTTAGGTGCGGAAAATATATATGATATCATATATCTAATATGTGATATATGTTAAAGGTTTTTTGTGGGGGCAGAGCTTCTTTTTAACTATATATATATATATTAGTTAAAAAGGGGTTTTGAAAGAAATGAAACGCTAGACGTTTTAGTATTTTGGAAAAATGAGGAAAGGATCGAAGAGAAATGGCGAAAATGGTGAAAAGGATGTGAAATAATTGAATCATAAGGAGCTAGAGGCCAATAAAACATGATGGAGAGGGCATATTTCAAAAGGAATCAAAACCAATGCTAACACACTCTATGTCCAAAGTGGACCCAATGTGCAATCCACCCATATTTTTACTAAGTCTTGGAGCCCCTTAGATATCCCAGTCTAGCTTGTGTGCCCAAGATGTCCTAACCATCTCTTGCATCCAATAATCAATTGTATTGAATAATATCCAATATGCTCCTTTCCTTTCCTTATGTTTCATATCATGTTAGAGATCTATCCAGTCAACTTGTGGTGCACATATAATTGTCTAGGCACTACTATCCATGGATTATAATGTTGCACCCCAAGTTAGGGAATTTCTATCCACCCCATGAACCAAGGAACATCCATCGTATAATTCACTATGTGGTCTCTATAAGGAAACTCAAGTGAAAAATATTCTCTTGTTTCCATACTTATCCAAATTCCTTTACCAATTCATTTATAAATTAGGCATGCCTTACTATTATGCAAGACTACCAAAAACATGCTTATCTAGCCTTGAAACCTATTGTCAAAACCAACCAAAGCTTTCCTAATTTTATAGTGTTCCCTCCTTCATGTAAGGACACCTGGTAAGTTTCTGATATGCCTTGCCATCATGAAATTAGGGCACCCAGACCAACTTTTCCAACCATCCAACAGGGAAAATTTTAGGGGCTAATATTCGCAGGTGGGCTAATTTTATATACTTTTTCCAAAAAAAATATTTGTCAATTTCCATTTTTTCTAAAAATAATTTGCCCAAGTTTTATAGTATGAAATTAGTTTACCTTAAAAATCGCCAAGATCTTATATATACTAATAGAATATAATCATAAATTAATATATTTTAACAAAAATATCATCAAACATTTTATAAATTTTCTATTAGAGATTACTAAGATTCGCCAAGGTTTATAAACTTTCAAATGGATATCCATCCTTAAAATTTTCCCTGCCATCCAACCTCCTAATCCATTCATCTATGTTAGTCAATTACCATCAAAGTGATCATCTAGTGGAGGTTCTTAAAGTATCTCAATGTTATGTGCTCATAATAGTCCTTTTATGGACATGATTTGCTACATATAAAATTCTTCCTATTCAGATCAAAATAAAAGGGAATACAAATGCACCAAAGCTAGAAACAAATTTATCCTTTCAAGGAAATCTATCCAACCATAATTCATATACATATAACGGCCAAAAAAATTGTGCAAATTGGTTTTATCTTCAACTGACTTACCATACAATGATTCAACACAACACTAACTATTGTTGAGTATATGTTCACCTTAAATAATAGATGTGTGAAGATTAATGTTATATAAAGAGAATTGAAAATTATATACATGAAGTTATTTATCTCCCAAAGTAATTGCACATCCATAAATTATAGGATGGTACACATTGGCTCTTAATATTTTAGATCCACTAAGAGAATATTTGTCTCCATTTTGTTTTAAGAGATAAATAGATGCTTTGAGATAATAATAAAAAATTAATGTTGTTTTTTGTTATAACATTTCATTAAACACTTGACCACCATCCACAAATAGAGTTAATATATAAATTATAGGCTCATAGCTTGTTTGCTTCACCAACACCAACATAAATCCCCTTGTCATTGTCATTCTCTCTTACTTTATACAAGTGTTGTTAGTAGAAGCAAGTGAGGTAATATAACATATTTATCTTTATAAATTGATGTTAATATTGTACTATGATGCCATGCTTGCACACACCAACTAAAAATATAAATCCCTCTCTTCCTCTTAACAACTAGTATATGGATTTAGGCTTCAACTTGCTTTCTAAGCAACGTTATGCTCCTAAAAGATCATAAAATACTCTCGTTCAACTTAAATATCAATTGTATTAACTAAACTCATAAATTAAACGAATTCATCCTCAGAGAATGGCCATTACTCCAAACATATGATGTAGCCACCAATTAATGTATATGGAACAAGAACTGTGAGCAGCGATAGTCCCTGTCGAGACTGAAATATTTATGATTCGTCTATTAACAATATGAATTAGTAATTTGAAATGAGTTCAACTTAGGCAAATGCTCCCTTAAAATTGTTTGCAGGCCTCGGCTGTGGAGGACGAGCTCCAAAAATTTTGATGGGTATGGAGTATTTTTTCATATATTCCCAGGCTATGGAGGACTTGATGGTATCAATTTTTGAAATACCAAAATAAATTTGTCCTGCATTGGGATTAATAGAGTCATGAGCCTCTTACAGGTTTATTATAAGTGTGCCACGAGTGTCTAGGAGGATTATTATAACATAAAGACAATGAAATTTTTGGCCAAATGCTGAGAGCCAGATATAATTCTCACCAACCAAAAAAAAATTATGGTCATCCATAACAGCATGATCTATTTTTCCTAGATAATTAGGGAAGGAAACCTATAAACATTTCAAACAATTAGGCAATATAGTAGATTGGATACATGTCCTACAAAGGCCAATTGAATGAAACAACACACTTTAATATAACGTCTCCCGATAATCCACTAAACTAATCTTGACCCTCGCCATCAATGGTGGGTGCCATTATCCCCAAAATTAAATAAAATTTCATTCAGATCCTCTAGATTGTATTGTATTATATGTAATGAAAGTATTTTATGTTCTAGTTAGTTTCCATATATAACGCTCATACACTATCTTTATTGACGCTTCCCAAACCTATGTCGAAAGGTATAAAAATAGAATGGGAGCGTAGCGACCTCTACCCAAAGTGGCAACAGTACCCAAAGTGGTAGATGGCTTGCTGCTGGTAAGCATGGTGGCAAACTTTGTATTGTGTAATTTTACAATTTTATACTTTTTATTATTTAATTTTAAATTTTAATATTTTGTATTATGTAATTTTAAACTTTCTATTATGAAATTTTATGAAGTAATTTGACAAAACATGCGGTGAACCATAAAGTAATGGCAATGCCTGGATGAAGCTAGTCTAATTCAGAAAGGTAGTCAATCCAAAATCTAAGGACAGTGAACCATCTTTGCATTTTGCTTGTACGAAGACCGAGGAAAGAATATACTAATCATCCAAGGCTAAGTGTTCCAAGATTAAAATCTATAGAAAGTTGCAGATCCAGTTCGGGAAGCACATCTTATACACATTGCTAAAACCTTGTCAATGGCCCTTGGAGCGCATTCTATAAATTTTCAGGCAACAAAGTCAATACGCGTTATGTTCTTCATTAAAAGAAAGGAAAAGTATGTGTTTTTATTCTAGATGGAGGTTGGTTGCTTTCTCATAGTAACAAAAATAAACAAATTGGAACTTGGCAGTAAAATACGAGAGGAAATATTTAGTAAAGAGTTTTCAGATGGAGGTTGGTTGCTTTCTCACAATAACAAAAATAAAAAAATTGGAAGTTGGCAGTAAAATATGAGAGGAAATGTTTAGTAAAGAGTTTGAAATCAGAATGTACTATATTGTTGGCATAAGGTAAGTTTGGCCATATGAATGAGGAAATTGATTAAATGTTGCATTCAAAATATTTTTTTCATAGAGAGCATTGCCTACACAATATCATACCAATAACAACAAGTAAGCAGCTCAGTATAAAGCAACAAGACACAATTTCACATAGTTTTGAAAGGAAAAATTATATTTTCCAGTATTTTAATTCACAAGGTTACCTCAAATCAGTAAAAAGCAACGAGACACAATTTCACATAGTTTTGAAAGGAAAATTTATATTTTTTAGTACTTTAATTCACAAGGTTGCCTCAAATCAGTAGAAAGCAACGAGACACAATTTCACATAGTTTTGAAAGGAAAATTTATATTTTTCAGTACTTTAATTCACAAGGTTGCCTCAATTGGTTCTTCATTAATTCACAAGGTTGGCTCAATTGATCCTTCGTTCGTTGCTCGTTTTATGAGCACGCTGAAACAAATGATGGATCCATTCTCAAATTCCCACAGCACTGAGACTAAAGGATGGACCATTTTGAATGACCTCCGTCAAATGTGAGACAAATGATGGATCCACTCTCACATTTCCACAACACTGAGACCAAAGGATGGTGTAGAGCACATCATGGGGTTTGAAAACTGTGACATATATTTAAGAATAATAATAATAGAGGAACAGGACAAGGTTTGTCTTGATGCAACGTAGCTTGTTTTATTCTTCGCACAAAGTTATGAGGAGAGCCAGTTAGGGTTTTTTTGTGTGCAACTTTTATTATTTCTTTTAATAGATTCAAGCCAAAGACTCGCTCATAAAAGATAAAATACTAGAAGGGCAAGCCTGGCTATTTGTATATTTGTTCATTTTTGGGTTCAAATTCTATGCTTTCAAGGATTTTTTTTTGGTTTTTGGGTTTGTGGGAGGAATTTTGGAGTGCATTTTGTAATTACTCTGATGGGGTGCTTTTGCGATACTCCACGGGGGAGCTCTGTGGAGAATGGGGCATCCTTCAATAGCCAATATTTTTCTATGCTGTCTCGGTGGGTGATAGCACCCGCTTCCATTGACTAAGGCGTTAAGGGTAGGAGCAGAAATAAGGGGGATTATATGACTAAATTGAGAGGAAAACAGAGCAATGGTGTTGACGCATCTCCATTGCTTTCAAACAATGCCAAAAGGGAAAGACTCTATCAGCACCATCAACAGCAGTAGCATCATCCTTTTCGTTATCATCATTTGTAGCCATAGAGGGAATTCAATCCCAAAACCAATTCTAATCCCAGGCATTTCGAAGGCGAGCAGGCTACTGCAGGATGCCGGCCTGACTTAATGGTGTTACTGGTGAATCGATCAAAGGCTTGTTCCCGCATCTGGCCGATTATTTTGAGAATATTGATAATATCAGTAGGCTTCTTATATCTCTTATGAAATCACTATCATCAGAATGATTTACACTTTACATAGTAGGATAAAATATTGAAGGAAAATGTGATATAGATGGAGGAAAATGTGATATAGCTGGATGAAAACGTAGCTGGATGAAGACGTGAACAACAAAGAGAACCAGCATTTGAGCTTTGGAACAAGGGCACTGTAAACTTTGATAGGAATCCAGCTCAGTTCCCACAGGTGGCTTTTCACCATCTAGATAAATTCAAGAAGCCAAACCTAGGGAAAAACATAGTTAGTATGGATCCCCAGCTCCTTTAATATAGATCAATTCAAGTAGCCAAACCTAGTGGAAAAACACAGTTAGTATGGATCCCATCTGCTTTAATCTGCTTATAATCCACTGATCAACATAGAGATCCATCAAATGTGATATAGTTGGATGAAGACGTAGTTGGATGAAGACGTGAAAAACAAGGAGAACCAGCATTTGAGCATTGGAACATGGGGACAGTAAACATTGATAGGAATCCAACTCAGTTCCCACAGGTGGATTTTCACCGTCCAGATCAATTCAAGTAGCCAAATATGGCAGAAAAAAATAGTTAGTATAGATCCCTAGCTACTTTAATAGATCAATTCAAGTATCCAAACTTGGTGGAAAAACTTTCACCGTCCAGATCAATTCAAGCAGCCAAATCTGGTGGAAAAAATTTCACCTGTCCAGATCAATTCAAGCAGCCAAACCTGGTGGAAAAACATAGTTAGTATGGATCCCATCTGATCAACATAAACCTAGTGGAAAAACATAGTTAGTATGGATCCCATAATGCTACGAATCCAGGTTCCATGCATTATTATCAGTAGCTGGAGTTGCTTTCATTTTTTAAGCAGTTGTGAGATGCCTGCCATATGGTTAACATGCCATGCAGACAGCGAGTTACACTACACCCTTTCCGATCATTCTGATCACTATATGATAAGAAAGCTTGGCTATGTTTTAACATCAACATTAAATGCTTTGAAATTAATGCTACCCACACACACTAGCATTAATTCAAGTTTTCAAGTTTTTTCACTGAATTGAGAACGGTTATCCAAAGTTTCATCAAAATTGATAAGTCTTCCCAGAAATAAGAGGTACAATCTAAAAGTTTGGATAAAAATCAGTTTAGCACAATATATTTTTTTCAACATTGGGTTAAAGCATCAATGTACTACTCGATCAAATCCATTTAATACTAAATTGGCATTATCGATCGCTATAGTCCCTCTACGCTAAAAGCAGGGACTAATAAGAGTTGTTTATGTAGAAATGTGAGAATAATGCATTCCAAAAAAGCTAGTAGATTTGAACCACTTAGTTCAAATGGATGGAGAGAGAAGCATTAATTTTTATTTTTATTGCGTTAGTATGCCAAATTCACTCTTAGCCATAAAACTACAAAACGTTTGAAGTCAAAGAATGATAATAACCAATTATAAAAAATTTATCAATTGGAGGTATCATACAACCTTAGGAAACCCGTAGGTCATCTTCTCTCAGTGCTACGTATGTAGTAATACTTGTACAATATTATGTGCACATAGAGGTATCATACGACCTCCGTGAAATTCTTAGGCAGGCTCATAGCGTAACCTAAAAAAAAATCATAATTTGGCTTTAACTTGTGAAGAAAGAATCCCATAAAAATGACTCATAGACTTATTATTTATTAATAGGAAATTAATTATGTAGCAAATCCCTAACATTATAGCTGCAAATAAATTTTGAACTCCTTAAATAAAAATGTAACAAATTAAATAAAAATGAGCTTATTTTAAAACTTGGAAGTAGAAAATAACAAAATAATAGAGAAATTCATTATATAAAAATTCAATACTCATCATGATAACCCAAATGAGAAAACTGACATTCAATTGGGTTAGGCTAGGCTCTTTATCTCTTAGCACTATGTAGGTTACAATACCCTTAAGCTCTCTAATCCACTCTCAATATTCATTTGAAATTTGTTCATAAATTCCTTTCAATCTTATCCAAATAATCTGTATTCCTTTGAGTTCCAAGAGAAATTGGAGAATAACTTAGCTAAGGCGTAAGTTTGAAGGCCAAGTGCCCCTAACTCTTTAGCTTACCCAAGCTCAATGTTCACTTCTCCTATTTTGTCTTTTTCAATTACATTGTTCTAAAAATAGTGTCTCGTGTTTTATTTTTTAAATACTCTCTCTCTCTCTCTCTGTATGTTTTTGTGTGTGTATAAATGAATGTAACAACCACCGGTTAAAAATTCATGTAATAAAGGATAATAAAGGAAAAATAATAAGACCAATGTAATGGGACACATATTCCAAGCTGAATGTTGGAAAAAAACATCCTAGTGGGTGTCACTTTTGATATATTATGGCTAAGGAAATTGGCAAAGTCAAGGAGATAATAATTGACATTTATTTATGAAAATAAAGGCAAAAGGGAGATGAAGGATCATAGATTTGCATGAGAGGAAAATTTAAGGAAAAATGAAGGAAAATGAAGAAAATAGAAGCCTAAATAATAAAAAAGCTTATGATGATCAATTGTTAGCTTTTTTTCAGTTCAGTTTTGGAGCTCTCTATTCTCTCATACTTTTGCACACTTAGAGGATTCTTGTAGTATTCTATCATTGGAGAAAGGAAAGCAAAGGAAGGACAAGGAAAGAAAATGAAGGACAATGCATAGGACAAGCAAGGAAGGTTGGAGCAAGTAGCTTCAGAAGGAGGATTTTTTAGGTAATAGATTGCATGTGTGATTTCCTAGTTGAGGTGTGATTGCATGTTACATGAATTTATGTATATATTTCATTTCTTGTCATTGGCGTGGGTTTTTCCTGGTTTGATAGTGGTTTCAACCTGGCTTTTCCATTTTTTGGATAGCCATGGTGTGATGGAATTATTTTCTTGGTTAAGTTTTGGATTGCCGGAAGGTTTTGGAATTGGGTGAGGTGGTATCAAGAAAATTCCCAATGGCTGGGGGTGGAGGTGGTTTAATATCTGGGATGCCCTTGACAAGCAAGTGGAGACAGGAAAATTCCTCAAGGTAATGGTGAAAAAATTTTGAGGCATCCAAGCTTGTTTTGGGATTTTTGATCTCTTGATTATTTTTGGTGAGATCGTGGTAGGGTGAGGGTGGAGGTGGTTTAATCTCAAGGAATCCCTAGTTTTTTATGTCTTGAGATCCCACATTCATTCTTGGAATATGGCACGTGGGTGATTGGTTGAAAGAAATATTTGGTTCAAACCAATCTATGGTCTGGTGGCACATAGAAGTCCTTGACTTGGTTGGATTTTGCATAAATTAATAAGAGTTATTTTCCTATTGTATTTTATAAGCACTTGTACTTTTTATCATGGTGATTTTATGGTAATTTTGTCATGATTGATAATCTGGCTATAAGTTGGTTATAAGAATGGATATGCAATGTGCTCTAACTATGGCTTTGTTCAAGATTTGATAAGTATTTGATGGTTAATGAATGCATGGGATAACAAGTTTTATTTCAACTATTATGAGAGGGAATTAGACCTTATTGGTGATTCTCAGATAAGTTTCAGACTCCTATAATCAGATATGAATTCAATACATGTAGTTTACATGTTTACCATATGTTTGAAGAAATAATTGTCATGGTTAGGCCTGGTTAGGCCAAGTTATTTTTCAAGTTTTGTATGAATAAAATTTTCATTATGTCATTTATCACTCTGAGAAGTTATAGAAAATTGTGGGTAGTGGTTCTGAGGCAGGCCTGGAAAAGTGGCGCATATCTCAAGATCGCACCCTCTAAACTAGAAATTTTGGGCTATAACTACATGGAAGGAAGCTTGTGTGTACAGTTGGATGGTCATAATTGCACCCTTGTAGGCTTGTGCATGTGGTTGTGGGCTGAGGTCGGTGAAAAAAAAATTAACTCAGGTTTTGGTCACCTGGGGTGGTTCTTTGGCCCCTAAGTGTCCTATAAGCCTTGAGGGATGTCTATGAGTTTTCAGTTGTTGGCCCCACTTCCATAACTGAAGCTTGGAGGTTGGATCATATTATAGGAACTATTCGTCTCATGTTTACCCTGGCAGACTAGTGAAATTAGGTAAAAGTTGGAGGGGGTGGTTACAAGGTGGTATCATATCATGGTTCAAATACTTGGACTGAATGGGATAGATGCATGTCGCTATGCATACATTTTCATGGTTATTGTTATCATGCATGAGGTTATTGTATGTGGTTAGTGTTATCATGCATGATTTTGATATCTTGATATGATCATATATATATACTGCTAATATGGACTGATTTTGCAGACAAGATAGCCTCCCTGAACTTTATAGAGGTATGTTGATTATCATTATATTTGGTTATTTGACTTGGTATGTTTGTAGGAAGAATTAGAATATCATATATGTAATAAAAATTGTGGATTACACTTCATGAGACTCTCCTTATAGATCATATGAGCAGTCAAGAGATGAGTACTCTCTGGACATAGTAGATACTGTGAGAAGTCTAAAGGCAGAAATCAGAAGTTGCAAGGTGGATAATGACCGAATCATTTAGTCACAAGAAAGTATTGCCAGGGTACAAGAGAAACAAGAAGAATTAAATGCAATTATCTTTCATATTTTGTCATATTTTCAGAGACAGGGGCAACCACAGATCAGTTACGGACAAGAAGATAGGACTAATGGGGCATATGGTAGTAGATCTTGATCAAGGCACAGGTTGGAGAGGGATGACACAATCATAGATAGTAGAATCTTGGATACACTTGACAGGAAAGGCAATGGCTATGGGTTATATTCTAGTTATGGTTTATATAGGCATCATGGTCATCATCGTTATCATCCTTACAAGAGGAGTGATAGGGGATACTTTCCAAATGAGTTCAAGAAATCCAAACCTCCTACATTCGATGGAGAGTTGAAGAAACCACAAGATGGAGACACATGGTTGCTTGGGATGAATAAGTTATTTATGTTGCATTATTATACAGAGAAATTGAAAACTAGGATAACTATTTTTAGTCTCAAAGTGAAAACAAACATCTGGTAGGAAGACGTAAAGTGTGTCAAAGGCATCAGGACAAAGGATTTAAGTTGGAATGACTTCAAGATATTTTTCAAAAAGAGGTAATTTTCAGAGAGATATTATGTCAATAAGGCTAAATAGTTCTATGAGTTGAAGATGGGATATATGACATAAAAGGAGTACACAACAAATTTCCTGGATTTTTTGAGGTGTGTGCCTTACCTCAAGGATGAGAAGACAAAAGTTCAAAAACTCATCAATAGACTACCATTAGCATTCAAGGATCAAATTGAGTATGATGAGCCTCGGGCACTGCAAGAAATCATTAGAAATTTGAATCATTGTTATGAGCAATATAAGCGCAAGTCTGAGCCTAAGAGAGATTGAAAAGGGAATGACAAGACTAAAGGAAAGTGGCCACTGAAGTGAGCAAGAACTCAGGATGCAGGTGAGAAAGAGAATGTGGCTTCGTACAAGAAGTTAAATGCAATTGAGAAGGGACATAGATCTCAGTATAGAGAGAAACAAAATAAAGGTAGTGGTATGGAACTATTGCAGTGTTGGATATGTGGCAAAGATCATCACAAGAAGGATTATCTATTGGATCATGGTGGCAGACCTCATATCTACAGTGCTCAGGAAGCACATATAGTTTAGGATGTGGGCCAAAGCATTCCTCGGATCTATGCAGCATTTGATAACAAGAAAGTGAATAACCAGGCATCCATTATTGAGATGGAAGGTAAGCTTTATGATCGAGTTGTTTCCATTTTGATTGATCCTAGATTTATTATAGTTATGTTAATCCTGACCTGGTGGATAAGTGTGGTTTGAGAAAAGAAGTGCATGTCGAGTCTTGGTTGGTGCAGTTGGCTACAAGTAATAAGAAAAGATTTCTTCATTGGGTAAGATCTTATGCTATCATACACAAACATATGGACAGACAAAGAGGGTTAACAAGATTCTTGAGGACATGTTGAGCATGTATGTCATGCATCAACAAAGGAAGTGGGAAGAGTGTATTCCACTATTATAGTTTTGTTATAATAATGGGTATCAGGAGTCCTTAAGGATGAGTCCGTTTAGGCACTTTATGGGAAGATTTGTAATACTCCCATCAATTAGAGTGATCCAATGAACAGGGTATTGATTGGAACAGACATGTTGGAAGATATGGAATAGGAAATGTGGGTTATCAAGAATAATATAAAAGCAACACGAGATAGAAAAATAGTTGTGCAGATCAACACAGGGAATTCAAGGATTTTTAGGTTGAGGAGCATGTGCACTAGCGCATCAAGCCCAAGAAGAGCTCCTTTAGGATTGAATAATGTGACAATTTGGCACCTCAGTATTGCGGGCCTTTTGAGATACTTGAGAGGATTGGACCAATGGCTTACAAAATTTCATTCTCCCTAACAGTGAAATTCCATGATGTTTTTGTAACGTACATCTCCCCTCACATCTACCCAAGTAACCATCCAGTCAGGGTAAACATGAGATGAGGGTATTTAAGAGCAGACTCAACCTCCTTAATGACTTTAAGGAAGTGGAATCGTCGTATAAAATCATAACACAGGCCCCCTTATACCTGCTACAGGACCCCCATAGGCTATCCCAATCATACACCTGACTTGTCCCTGGTGTTAGTGTCAGTATGTCAGTCATAAAGAATAAATCTTTCATTTGTTTTCTTAAAAATTCATAGGTCATGTTGTCGACAGAAGTTGTCACTCCTAGAGACAGCCTAGAGTTTCCATAGACCAGTGCCTAGGACACCTTATCATAGCAAGGAGCACATAATATGACTTGGGTGTCAATCCAAAAGGCTCTCCTGCTATCTCTTGTAAAACAAGGAAATGAAATTAAATGGGACCAGAACTTACAGAAACTACCATAGGAAAAGTAATGTTGCAGAGACAAGATGCAAAGCTCTAACACAAAAGAATCAGACAGTTAAGAGACAATTTACTGTAAAGAGGGCCGATTCAAGTAATATGCCACAGAAATCAAATATCAGAAGGTGTATGCAATGAAAGAAATATGAGAAGATATTAGTTGAATTTGGACTGATACCCAGATACACAACAAAACCATATGTGGGCTTATCATTCTAAGAATCCATACATGACAATGGCGTTTTAAAAGCACCCTCCCAAAGCAACTAATATAGCAGAAAGATGGATGAAATGAATATGAAATAGTATATCATTCCTGAGCCATATTTAAAGTGCTTGACTGGTCCAAGTATGGGTATCAACTAGGATAAATCCTTACCTAAAATCAGTGAGCTACTTGCATTCCAGTACATGATACAAGAAGAAGGATAAAATGAAATATTGTATTAAACACAGTAGAGAAGATTACATACTGTGGAGTACCAAAGACCATAATCCTCTAATACAGATAGAACTCCTCCTCACTGAGACCCTACGAGCTCTGAGCCTTCATACAAGAGCTTATACAAAATGTATACAAAAATGCCTTTCACTACACAATTCTCTGATAAAAATATGGAACCCTTACAATCTCATTCTTCCCGGTTTTTATAGAGGAAGAAGATGAGAAACTCATAAAAGAAGTAGGTGAAAACAATTAATTATTTCATTTAAACAAAATGGCGGAAACATTCACGCCCATATTGCTAAGTAACCATGCTCTACTGTATGTACTTTATGGCCTGCCTTCAGAAATAAATGCATTGAGTAGAAAAATCCCCTCAGGGATGCAGCATAGAGATGAAATCACTTAAATAATCTGTCCTTTTCTGAGAGGCAATCTTGCTGCAATTGATCTTGGAGGGCGTAACTCTCTTCTACCTTATAACTCTGGATTGGAATTTTAAATCTTTCATTCCGGACGTCGAAGTTATTTATCTTCAACTGACACTCTTTTCCGCATCATTAAAATTTCTATCTGTGAAATCTGCCTTTTAAATTACTCTGGAGGGTTTGATAGCTTTCGATCTCTGCTCTTTAAATGGCAGTCATATCTCTGCAACTACCCAGGATCTTCTTCATAAATTCTCCTTCTGCAAGCCGATCTTTAGATGCATCTTCGATTTTTGTAATGGAGGCAGAGATTAATGGCGATTTCTCGTCGCTCCAACCTGCAAAAACGACAAACACGTTAAATAAAACCAGACACAAGGGTGGTGGAGGCGGTCGTGACTACGGAATTGATGATGTAGACTGGGATAAATAGAAAGGAGATGCAGGGTGGCAATGAAATATACAGTGGAACGACGATGAATGAACGAGACGGAGATACATAACATAAACACTATAATGTGACACGTAAACGGAGTATATGAATGGTGGAGGCGAACGCAAATGACACGTGGGCGTACAAAAGGCTAAGCGAAAGGGACGACGTGGAGGCAGACTTGGTCAATCAAAGGGATGTATGAACAAATCTGGGCCATATGGTCAAAAATGAAATCAACAGTTAATACTTCACCGGAGGGCGACGGAATAGCGAGCCTCGAGTACTGTGCACTGGGACTAAAATTCGCGCAGCTTGGGAGAGTGGTAGCCATTGGATGGAGCGCTCAGAATCGGATGGCTCACGTTAATTTCGTTGCACGTCCGGGATCAAACATTAACGCGCGAAATGGGGTGGTATTGGAACAATGGCCTGGGACATGTGGCGCATAACGTGTGGAATCGCTGCAATTTGCGAAATACCGCCTACCTTCGAAAGGCAGTGCGAAATAAACAGGCCAGTTTTAAGCGGTGGTTTTTAGGGCGCGGGGACCACAAAGGTAGTGCGCTATGGTACGTTTATTTGTGTTCGATCGAACGGTTCAAAGCATGCCCGATAGCCTTATACGATAAGCACTTTTTGGTCTAGCACAAGGTCTCGGGGCTGGGTCATGTGGAATAGAAAATCAGAGGGGCTAGGGCCAGAAGGGCTGAACCTTGAATACTCTTGGGTGCGAGCTTTTAGACCTACAAAGTGTAATTCGGAGGCACAGGACGATGACGATAGGTGGAAAATGAGTTCCTTAGGCCACGGTAGGGAGTTCTAAAGGTTCAAGTGGGACTAATGGCCAAGAACTTTAATGGGGGGGGCTGATATGATCAAAATTTTGGCTCCACCTGGGGACGACACGTTCATCCCTGGACGTGTTGAGAACTGCGCAGACCTCCTGATCATAATCTATGTAAACTCTGTTCTTCAGCCCCTCTTACTTTTCACTTTATGAATCATCTGCACGCCCACCCTGTTTAAACAAAAACTGTAACAAAAACTAATATAAAGTATGATACATTGGGCATTTTCAGCCTGGATCAAAATTGAAAGTAGGGCTTGAGAAATTGACCATTTACATGGGCATTAAGTAAGTCTCCCTGTATGTTTTCCAACATAAAAGTATTATTTCCTCCCTGTTCCACGATTTTAAATGGGCCGAACCAGAGTGGGTCAAACTTGCTATGTTTTCCTTTTTCAGCCCTTCGAACATTCCATCTGAGCACCAAATCACCAATCTGCAATTTTTTGTCTTTTGCATGCTGATCAAATATATGTTTAATTCTCTTTTGATATTATGTTAATCTCTGATTCACTTGGTCCCGTGTTTCCTCTAATTCCACCAATTGATTGATTCTCTTGACCATATCATCCGGTTCTTCCTGACTTTCTTGCATGAAACGTGCCACTAGCAAGGCCAGCTACACAGGAAACACTGCTGCTCGTCCATATACCAACTCATAGGGAGATTTCCCAGTTGCTCTCTTGCTAGTGATTCTATTCGCCCATAGAGAAAATTTCAATTGGGAATCCCAATTTTTCTGATTTTCATTGATAGTCTTTTTCAAGGCCCTCACTAGAGTTTTGTTGGAAGATTCTGCCAAGCCATTTCCCTATGGATAATAAGCTGTGGATTGCTTCAATGTGATATTATACTACTGGCAGAAATTTACAAATTTTGCAGATTTGAAGGCTTGTGCGTTATCAGTCACTATTCTAGCAGGGCAGCCAAACCTGGATATAATATTTTCTTCCATGAAATTTATGATGACAGTGTCAGTAGCATTCCTTGCAGGTATGGCTTCCACCCATTTTGTAAAATAATCTGTGGCTGTCAATATCCATTTATGCTATCCACTTGAGGGTGGGTGAATCTCACCTATAAAATCTATTCCCCATTGTTGAAATGGTTCATCTACATGAACTGGAATCAAGGGAAAAGCTGCCAATTTTTGTCTCTCAGCAAATTTCTGACACTTATCACATGCTCTAACCCAAGCAAAAACATCTCCAAATAATTTAGGCCAGTAGAAACTAGCCTTTAAAAGTTTATGAGCTTTGGCCCTCCAGCTGTAGTGTCCTCCACAGATTCCTTCATGAAATTCCATCATTATACTTTCTACTTCATCCTCTGTGAGGCACAATAATAGGATGCCTGAAGGATCCCTCCAATATAATTGGCCATTAGCAACTATGTACTTTTGTGACTTGAGCCTCAAAGCCCTGTATTTTGATTTATCACAGCTGGGAGGATAGCTGAGTGTCAAAAGATATTCTACTATTTCTTTGTACCAAGGACTGGTGAGATATTTCATGTGTACTTTCTGAGTAGCCATCTCCAGCCCTTGCTTCTCTTTTTCTTTTCCAAACTCTTCATTTGCTACCATGAAAAAATTTACGCCTAGAGCCTGATAATTTGATTCATATAAAATCTTGGCTAGCCCCTACCCTTTAATTAGCTTAGTAGGTCTGATATCCAAATCATATTCCTATATCTTTGCAATCCATCTCCCTCTTTTTCCTTCACTATCTCCCTGAATGAGAACGTCTTTTACAGCTGCAGTAGGGACATATGTTGTAATGTGGGACTGCAAAACATACATGCGAAATTCTTTGAGGGATTTTACCAGGGCATAGGCCTTCTTCTGCAATATATTATATTTCAATTCTGCGTCATGCAGTACCTAACTGAAAAAGGCTATGGGCCGCTCATATCCATCTTCATTTTTTTGTAATAACACTCCAGCTACTATATGTGGTGATGCAAAGGAAAAGATCATAAATGGCTTTGCATAATCCGGTCCAGCTAGCACAGGAGCTTCAGAAAATGCTTTTTTTATCCTGGTGAATGCCTCTCTGGATTCCTAAGACCATTTTACTTCATTGTTCTTTTTTAGCATATATGTTATATGCCTAACTATCTCAGCGTAGTTAGAAATAAATCTTCTCAGGAAATTTATCCGGCCTAAAAATACCTGTACTTCTTTTTTATTCCTGGGAAGAGGAATACCATTTATGACTTCTACTCTTTTGGGATCTATCCTTACCCCATATTTAGTCACAATATGTCCCAAAATTTTACCTTCCTCTAATGCAAATAAAGAATTTTGTGGATTAAGGGAAAGGCCATACCTTCTGCATTTTTCAAAAGTTCTTCGTAAATGCTCAATGTGTTCAGCATCATTTTTTGAAAACACTATAATATCATCAAGGTACACCACTAAAAAATTATCCTGCTCCCCAACAAAAGCAATGTCCATAGCCCTCTGGAAAGTGGCCCCTGCATTAATCAGTCCAAAAGGAATCCTGGCATACATGAATGTACCCCATGGTGTGGTGAAAGCAGTTTTCTTCTGATCCTCCGGAAGTACAGCCACCTGGTTATACCCAGAGAAACCATCCATCATTGACATCCTAGAAGCTCCAACCACTTTCTGCAGAATGTGGTCCATCTTGGGTAGTGGATAATTATCTTTTAGAGATGCTTTATTTAAATTTCTGAAATCCACACACAGCCTTATTTCTCCATTTTTCTTTCGGACAGGGACCAAATTAGCAACCCATTCTGAGTACCTTAATGGCACAATTATTTTGGCCTTTAATAACTTCTTAATTTCCTTCTCAATGGAGGGAAGCAGCAGAGGGTTTATCTGTCTGAGCTTCTACTTATAAGGTTTTGCATCTTCCCTCAGAGGAATTTTATGCTACATTATATTGATATCGAATGTTTTCAGGTCCTGATAGGACCATGCAAATACATATTTATAAGATTGAAATAATTTCAGGTATTTTTCCTTATATTCCTCTGGGACCTTCTTGGATAATTTTACAATTTTAGGATCAGCCTCAGTACCCAGATTCAGGTCTTCCACTTGATTTTCTTCTACCATTTTACTAGGCTGCAACGGGACATCATTTTTGTCAAACAACCTTTCTAGGGGGACCAGCCCTCTAGGGATAACATTTCCTTTCAGCTTCAACACTTTACTTTCTGTTATTTTCTCCTCCCATTTATTTTCTGAAACATTCTCAGTCCCCTCTTCATCACAGTCATCAATTTCCATATTGGAGAATTCCCCCATTGTTTCCAGGAATCTCTTCATTTGTTCCTCATCTTCAAATACTTTCCAATGCTTGATATTGTCTAGGATTGATGGTCTATAACGTACCTCGACTTCATACCTCAAGAGAGGGTTCTGAGGAGGACAAAATGTACTGGCAGCTACAGCAAGAGAATACGCCATTCTATTTTGCTCCCGGGGCATGAACTGGATATTGAATGCCGAGAAGAAGTTCTCCACCATGTCCCATACTTCATTTCTATAAGCTCTCAGCCATGGATGTTTAGTTTGACATTGATTTCTGACCTGTCTGACCACCAGTTCAGAGTCTCCCAGGACCTTTAAACACTGTATGCCCATGCTCCTGGCTGTTTGTAATCCCAATAGCAGTGCTTCATATTCAGCTACATTATTAGTAGCTTCTTATTCCAATTTAAAAGACAGTGGAACCCATTTTCCTGTAGGAGAGATTAATAATACTCCAGCCCCATTACCTTCTCTTGAATTTGCTCCATCAAAATGTAGAGTCCATACTCCTGCTTCATGGTCTTCTAAAGGCTGCTCAGTCTTGATTTAACAGAAGGAAGGTTCATGAGCAAAATTTTGATCTTCTTGTAACATAAAACATGAGAAATCTCCTTCTTTACTGTAGACTGGTGAATTCTATGAGCTGTCAGCCTTAGTCACCATCTTGATGAATCTGGTTTCTCTGTACAACCTCCTCTCCTAGCCACCAAATACTGGGATAGTGGCATATGTTAAATCTAATTTGAGTGACCCACCAATTTTTGTTCCCCAGGACCTTGACAATAGCATGCCAAAGCGAGCTGGGATATCAGCCACCACGATGTCCATTACTACACTTTTTGCTGGAATTTGGGCCAAGTTGACAACTAAATCTTTAATCATCCCTAGACATTTAACTCTTTTGGAATCAAATGAATATAGGTCTTTATATGGACGCGTGATTTGTAGGCCTAGTTGTTCCATGACTGACAAAAGCATTAGATTATGAGAAGCTCCAGAATCTAACATGCAATTGTGTAACAGCAGGTCATGAATCACTAGAGACACATAGAAAGGAGGAGTAGAGGGGTCTATCTCCTCGACATGTGGGCCAAAGACTACCATGGGTCTTTCTTCTTGGAGGTTAGGACTATCTGGAATTATTGGTGCTTCAGGAGGGAGCAACAAAGAAGTGACTTGAGATTGATATACTGGTTGTTTCAATAGCTCAGTCAGGGGAACTGAGATTTTGACTTTTTCAAGCTCTTTTTGTAGATTAAAAGCAGGAGGGGGCTTATCTATTACAACTTCTCTTGACTCTTTATTTTCGGCTGAAGGTTTAACTTCTTTTGATATGGACTCAGCATTAGGAGGAGTGAATGCTTTTGAAGAAGAAGGAATTTGATCATTAGACTGCAAAGGTTTTCTCAAAGGACTCTTACCTTTGTCTGTGGCTTTCTGCATCGTTGACTCCTTTTGAGCTGATACTTCCTTTTGAAGTGGCTCTTCTTCTTGATCCTGAGTTCGAGTTCTCTTCCTAGAAGATCTGAGATCATATCTTGTGTTAAAATGTGCTTGCATGAAATCATTAAACTGTTTGCAATAGTGATCAATTTCTGCATATTCTGTGTCTCTGAGCTCTTCTCCTTCTTCATGCAATGGGCATTCAACTTCATCATTGTTAGAGAAAGCAAGATTTTCATCTTGCAGTTCATAGGAAGCATCTTCAGTGGAGTCATATACTGGGCCTTCCAGGTATAATGGGTGTGGAACTTGATCTTGTTGCTCCTTTTCTTCCCTTGGCAATATTTGCAGGGGTGGTTTCCTATACTGAGGATTGTAACCCCTATTTGGAGCATTATGGAAATTCTTGGAGGTTGCATTCTTTGTCTCCAATTCAAGTTTGACCAGTTTATTAGAAAGATTCTTTATCATTTTACTCATTTCTTCAATTTTATCTGAATCCTTATCCTAATTAGAAGTAGATACTTCCTCTTTACCCCTTCTTCTTGTATCCTGTTCGACTTTCCCTTTTAATTTTCTAGTGGAGGAAAAATTTTCTTCCAACTCAAGAGCGTCTGACTGAGCATCATCTAGAGTGGTAGGCTTTCTTTCCCTGAGAGAGAAACCAAAATCTGAGTCAAAGGCTGCTATGAAAAAAAATTTGGAAGCATTCTGATGAGGCTTCATATCTGAAGGGAGGTTTAGATATAGCTTATTAAATCTTTTGATAAATTCTGACACCCCTTCGTTATGTTTCTTCTTAAGTGTATTGAACTCAGTAAGACATTGTCCATGATCTTTCTTTTCTCCCCATTTTCTGAGAAAAGTATTTTCCATATCGTCCCAGGTGGTTACGGAACGGTTTCCTAATGTTTTGAACCATTTTCTGGCTTCACCGTCTAGAGATTGCACAAATAGTCTTAATACCACATCCAAATGTTCTACATTAAAGTTCTCTGCAAAAGAGCAAAAAGTCTCAAGATGTTTCTGAGCATCAATTTCATTTTCCCCATTGAATCTGGGCAAGATCTTCAAATACTCCTGTGGCATATCATTCAACACTTGAGGTAATGCCAGGGGAGCATATTTATTCAAAAAAAAGGCTGGGACATTAGCCATTGGGGGAGGTGGGGGTTGTGCAACTATCTGGGGTACAAATGAAGGAAGAGGCGGAGGTGGAGTATGAATAACAACAGGAGTATACTGTACAACATCTTGCGGTGTAGATGGGAACAGTTCACGGTTAACAGCAGCTACTTCGGTGACTTCCTTAACTTCTTAAACTTCAGGGGTAGGGTGAAGATTAGCTTTAATCCTAGAACTTCCCCCGGGTGGGCTATCTGAATAATATTCTATGTCTCCCATAGTGGAGTCGAGATTTTCTACTAGAACTTCTTGAGAAGATGAAGATGGATAATCTTCTACAGAAAACTCAGGGATTTCAACATGGACTGATTTCTTTTCTTTCCAACTTCTTTTATGTATAATCTTCTCAGGGTCAGACACTGAAGGTGTCTTTGACTGTGATGTATCCGACCTCAGGTGTGGCTTACGAGGATCCAGAACTACAAATAGATTTATCAAATAAACAACAGTGGAGTCGCCAAGGTGAGACATATACAACTCTTCAACTCTCTGTGCTCACCTGATTAGAGAGTGAATGTGATTTTTTGAGGCCTAGGGATAATCATTTTCTTAAATTCGATCCCTAGCAACGGCGCCAGAAATATGTTGTCGACAGAAGTTGTCACTCCTAGAGACAGCCTAGAGTTGCCATAGACCAGTGCCTAGGACACCTTATCATAGCAAGGAGCACATAATATAACGTGGGTGTCAATCCAAAAGGCTCTCCTGCTATCTCTTGTAAAACAAGGAAACGAATTTAAATGGGACCAGAACTTATAGAAACTGCCACAGGAAAAGTAATGCTGCAGAGACAAGATGCAAAGCTCTAACACAAAAGCATCAGACAGTTAAGAGACAATTTACTGTAAAGAGGGCCGATTCAAGTAATATGCCATAGAAATCAAATATCAGAAGGTGTATGTGTTGGTCACTTTAATTGTTTTCACAATTGAAGCTCCACATAAATTGTCAACCCGAGGAAGTCTTTTTATTTCAAAGACAATCACGCACTGGATATGCTCAATTTCAAAAGCAGAAACAATGTTGTAGTAAAAGCTGCCACAATTATCACCACACAACTAATTATTCACACCGTTTTTTAATCAAAGCCTGTCACTTAAGCTATAGCAAGAATAATTCCTATGTTAAAAGTTTAAAATCAAATAAAGGAAAATTCAATATGCAAGAAAAGAAATCAATCAACTATTAGCAGGAACAGACCCTATTCTTAATCGTGAACTTCTCAAGACCGCCTACCGGCACTATTACACGAGGAATGATGACCCAAGAGACCAAGACCCTATTCCTATGAACAGGAACCTTCAACACTTGTTCTCTTGTTTCTAATCACACTGCAGAAAAAGGAAAGCAATGAATGGGAGCAGGACCCTATTCCTTTGTATTGGAATCTTCAGCACCTGCTTTCCAGCATCATACACTCATACAATTAATAGAAATGGATTTCTCAACTTCCAAGAGTGAATGTGTTCAATACATGCAGCGCTAAAGAAACAGAGTACTACTAAATTGTGCAACTAGTGTTCAACAACAGTATTAAAGTAAAGTGAAAACAACGTAAAGAATTAAATGAATTACAGGAACCAAAGGGTGAATCTTGTGAGGAAGGCGGGCCCTTTCCCTCTCACAAGATTCCCCGGGGAAAGAATTAAATTAGAGCGCTCAAAAGAAGAATTTATTCATCTGTCAAAGTAAATGATACATTACAGATGGAGACTAGCTCCAGTTCTCACACAATGTTCTCCTGTAGCTTTACAAAAATGAACTCCCTACTAATGATGATGTCTCCTCTTTTTAAAGAGGAGACATCTTTTACAATTACATGAGAGAAAATCTACGCTTATCCCAAATCTGTTCTCTTTCTCAAAACAGGACTATTCTATTCTTCCAAAAAAAGATATTGTTACAACAGAGACAACAAGAATGCTATCTTCAGGATAATCCAGGTAACCGTGTCTTCATGCTGTTACTACTATTCCACAAAAGGTTCTTCCAGAATCGCAAATTACGCATGACGGAATTTGCGTGCTTGACGACTGTTTCAGCAACTGAGTCAGCTGTTTCAGCAACGGCCGCTTGTTCCTAGCAACGCATATAACTTATCTGCGATCTTTTGGACTTATGTTAGCAACGATGCACTTCAATTAATGATAAAATATAAGAGTATTATGGAATTATATGTAAAACATATTAAACATATAATAAAGAAGAGGATTTTATATACCTTGGGATAAAGTAGATGAAAATGATAATGGAATCCTTTCTAATCATGGTTATAAAAATAAGATGGTGTCAAAGTATATGGAAAAATTAATACATAGTGGAGTCCTAACATCCCCCCCAGCTAAAAATGTTGCATGTCCTTAGGCAACCCCTAGTCTGAGTCAGAGTCTGAGTACTGGTACTGAGCATGCAAATTACTCAAGCAGTAGCTGGAGAAGGTGGCATCTGTAGGAGCTCTAAATCCTCTGTTGTTCTGCAAGTGCTGCCATGCTAAAGCTTCATCTCTGTCAGTCAATTGGTAATGACACTGATATTTCCCTGAAGGCAGCCATAAAATTGGAAAATGAAAATGATACCCGATCCAGTTCACTCCACAATGTCGAATGCATCCAATGTAATTAGGTACCCTGGAAAGTGCAGCTTGAAGATTGTCAGGGTTAAAAGGGTGATAATCTTGTCTTTCTTTACATGACTGCTGCCAAAACATAGTATTGGCCTTCAATGCAGCAGTCCCCTTTACTCTAATTTGCTGTTGACACTTAAAAAGTGTTGAAGCCTGTAATTGTTGTATATACCTATGCATTCCTGGCTTCTGTAAGAATTTATGATATTGTGCTATGAACATGGCTGGGCTTAAAGGTTCTGGTCTGATCCACAGGAGTCTATTCTCCTCATTATGACTTCTTGCAGTGAACGCAGTTTGCCAAGTGAGCTGGTTAGACAAAAATGAAACAAATGCCCTTATTTGTATATCTCCTGCAATTGGAATAAGATTAACTCTTCTATTGTCGGGAATGGCCTCATTATGAAGGTAGAGTTCGCATAGAAAATGCTGATCACTCTCGAGGGCCTCATTAAAAGTCTCAACAAATTTCTCTGAAGTAATTAACTCATACGGTCTGCCATCTTTTATTGCTTTTAATTGAAAATAAACTAATCGTTCAGAAAGAAAGAGAGAGTAGTTTACAGAGGGTTTGCGCGTAGCCATCAACTTCTGGACTAATGAAAACATCAAGGCCATCTTTTCCTTAGATTCCTTGACTTCCTTTTTGGAGTCCTTGAGCTGTTGCATCATTTGTTCCCAACTATCCCAGTTGGCATATACATGGTTCTGCCATGCTAACTTATGCTGGCGTAATATTGTATCCTGTTCTTCAGCATATTGTTTCTTCCACTTGTTCATCAGTTCCAATTGATTCCATGGCAGGGTCTGTGTCCTGGCATCAGAAGTACTGGGTTGGGACGTTGTTTGAATGGCTACACTGACTAACTTAGGACGAGATATCTGTGGTGGTGCTTCTGTCTGAGTGGCTGCATTAACTAGCACAGGGCGAGATATCTGAGGTTTAGTTTCTTTTTCTTCCTTTATAGAGAGTCCTACTGGTTCTTGTGGAGCAGTAGGGCATCCCTCTTTTATTCCAGCTGATGTAGATGCCTCAGATACTTGAATTTTAACTAGTTTGTAGCCTGCCTCCTGGTAAATATTGCCACACTCATGGCATATGTATTCCTTGCATGGCTCCTTATTTTGCGTTGAGGCTGTGTGTGCTAACATATAGAGATTCAGTTCTCTATCAAAAGCCTCTTGTGCCAAGGTTAATTCATTCTTGTAGGCTTCCAATTCAGACTTCAAGAATTCATTCTCCTCCAATAAAGATGTCATAGTATGTAAACCCTGTGTGCTGGCTGATTCTGCTGGGGTAGTCTGATGTTGCACAGCCGTAGCTGGTTCTTGTGGGATAGCTACAGCTGGTCTCCCACTATCATCATGCTTGGTGTATTTTTGTACCACAGTGGCTGGTTCTTGTGTTTCAGCCTCTGGGTAAGTGACTGGTTCTTGTGTGACAGTCACTGTTTGAGCCATAAACAATGTCGTATTATCCCGGGCCACTGGTTCTTGTGTGGCAGTGCCACCAGACGAGACGGGTTGGGGGGTTTGAAATGGGGATGAAGATTGGATTTTTAACATAATAGTGGCAGGGTCAGGGGAAATGGAGGTGAGTCTTGTCTCAACAGTCATCTTCATTTTCCTTTTTGGTAGGAAAGCAGAAAAGTCACTGCCTTTCCTTTTCTTTGAGGGGGAGGATTCTTCTCTGGGGGAAGGGCTTTCAGAAGAAGTGAGAATTTGAAATTTAGCCCTTGTCCGTCGTTTGGAGACTGAGACTGTTGGGGTTCTTTTCTTTTTATAAGTGGGTGGGGATGGGGGTGTTAGAGAGTCGTCACTAGGGACAGAAATAGTGGGGACAGTTGACTCTGCTAAGTGGGACGAGCTCGGGGTTGGGTCAACTGGGGAATATGGAATATCGTCCCGTTGTCCTTCATAAGGAATTTCAAGAGTATCATGGGAACTTTCAGGTTGTTGGGACGTTTGAGCCTGCTGAGGAATTTCAGACAGCTGGGGAACAGGGAGTGGGTCATGCAGAGGGGGATTTTGCTGAGCAAAACCCCTCTGTATTAACAACTGGCATAACCGATGGTGGGTGAGGGATAACATTGGGAATTTAGACCGTCTACAATAATAAGACATGTTTCTAATACAACCAAGCAGATAATAGGGGATATTAATCATTCGACCATTTCTCAAATGATTCATCAAAACAAAGTCATGATTGTACACTACCTGGTAACGCCCTTCACACGTCAAGTAGTGCTTGATGAATTCTGCCACCGATGGCCATGGTTGAGGAAGTGAGTGCAGACTGACACCGCGGCATTTGAGTTCAACTGGCTCATCCGGACGAAGAAAATCTTGCTGTGCATTCAGAATAACCTTCTTTCTGCTGAACCAGCGAGTCCCAATAGCTGGCAACCCTGATACTTGAACTATTTCCTCCTCTGTTACTGAAATGCGTACCCCTTGAACCACTGAAAAATCCCCTTGAAGGTTTTGTGCAAACTCTAAAACTTGTTCCTGGTCAAATTCACCCAACCTTTCAAAATATACTGTCCATCCCGCTTGTTGGAAAATTTGATAGGCTTCGGGGAACAATTGAAGAAGATTTATGGAACCAGGCTCGTGTCTGATGGCCGACCCTCCCATGGCTCTAGCTTTGAGTTACACGCAGAGGCACAGAAGACAGTAAACACAGAATTTGATCGCGCTAGTTGTTGCAACAGAGGCTGTAGAGTCTCAATGACGGCGGAAGTGGATATAAAAAAGGACGGAGGATTGGTTAATGCGAAATGATTGTTCAGTTTTCGAAATTCCCCCCCCTACGTATGGTGTAATGATGATTGGGCGTGTAAAGATTGTAATCATTATGAATAAAATCCTCTCTTTAATATAATTTAACTGAATTACATTAAAACCTCATACCTTACATTTTTACCTTTGGTTTAATAATTCGAAGTGTCGAGTGCTTCAAAATGGCTTAATGTACATGGAAGAATCTGTAGATTTCTCTGAAATTTAGAACAGGAGTGTAGCCGGATCTGCTCAGTGCTTGAATCATTTTTCACCCGAAGGATCTGAAGTATAATCGTGGAGAACCGAAAAGCTTATATAACAGCAAAGAGAAATGATGTTTTAATGATAACAGGTTGCTGAAACTGGTGTTTCAGCAACGAAAAAATGAACGATACGTTGCTGAAACAGGTGTTTCAGCAACGGAAAAAATTAGAGAAATGGGATAAATGACTTGGGTCTGTAAGAAGTTGGGAAAATATTTGATAGGGGATAATTTCAACAGTAAGGGATAGGAAATACTAGCTGAAGGAAGATATTTCAGGAATGGTAGGAGTGGGAAAGATGGAAAAATGGAAATAATGTAGAAATGGGGATGAAGGGATATTGCTAGGAAATGGGGTAAAATGATGGGAACAAGCTTCTGTGATTGAAGCTTCAGATCTTCTCATGATGAATCTGTCCTCCTTAATGAGCTTTTTCCAGAATCTGCAAAATTCAATTGTAATATGCCAATCCTTGACAGGGATTATTAGTGCTAAATCTAATCTAATACTAAAAATACAGTGCAGAAAATTAAATGCTGTGAGGAGCAGAAGACTCCCCTAGAAAAAGATAATGAATAGCAGTCATGCAAGAAGTCTTGAAATCCTCTTTAGAAACAGGGCGCTGGTATAGACGGAGCCTATGACCATTGACTAATAGAGGTGTTTTAGAATCATCAATTGTTAAAAGTCTTACCGTTCCATTTGGAAAAACAGCATCTACCTCATATGGTCCAAGCCAGCGTGTACGTAGCTTACCCTGAAAATTTTCAAACCGAGAGTCGTACAACAAGGCCCAATTACCTTTTTGGAACTGCTTGTGTTTGATAATTTTGTCATGCCACTTCATCCTTTGTTGCTGTATCATAGTTGTTTGATGGATGGCATCTAATCTCTTTTCATCCAACTCCAGAAGCTTCTGCAACCTAGCTGTCTGCACATCAGTCAAATCAAGATTAACAGCTAATGCAGTTCTTAAAGTTTTAATCTCAAATTCCACAGGAAAAACAGCATTTTTACCATAAACCAATTCATAGGGAGAAAAACCTGTAGTGTTTCTCCAAGTAGTTCTGTAAGCCCATAATGCCTCAGGGAGCCTTTGGGACCAATCCTTCCGGTTGTCCTTCACTGTTTTAGTTAGAATGGCTTCTAAAACTTTATTTGTGCTTTCCACATGCCCATTGGCCTGGGGGTGGTATGGTGTAGTCATTCTATGTTGAATATGATATTTGTGAAGGGTAGATTTAAAACCATGAGAATTGAATGGAGGTCCTCCATCAGTAACTAGCTCTCTAGGAATCCCAAATCTAGTAAAGATTTCTTCAAATAAGAAAGCTAGGACAACCTCTTCATTGGCTCTAATAAGTGCTTTGGCCTCCACCCATTTAGTCATATAGTCTGTACAGACTAATATATATGTTCTTTGATTGGATGGAGGGTTAATGGGTCCTATGAAATCCAAGGCCCATCTTTCAAATGGTTCAGAAATCACCTGGGGATTTAATGGCATTTCATCTCTATGATTGGGTTGATTCATTCTCACAAATGTCACAAGCCCTCATATATCTTCTTTGCATCTGAATAATAGGAATAATAGTAACCTATCCTTTAATTTTGTGTTGTTCTCTTTATCAAGAAATTTCTCCACAAGGGCCATCATGACAAGTTGTAATATGTCATATATTTACCCTCTAATGCATCTTTTGGACTTCCCCACCAAGCCCATAGAAAAGACACCATTATCCAAATACACTGCACTTTGTTGGAACAATTTTTCTTTTCTTCGTATGACAGGTGTGATGGTACTTTTCCTGCAACCAAATAATTAGCAATATCTGCATACCACGGAGAGTGAGCAGAAACTGCAAACAAATACTCATCAGGAAAAGAATCATCTACTGGAATATCATTGTCAGTTTTTAACCGTGAAAGGAAATCAGCCACCACATTTTCTTTACCAGGCCGATCTACAATTGTGATATCAAATTCCTGCAATAATAATAGCCATCTGGTAACTCTAGCATTT
The DNA here is from genome assembly GCA_034641835.2 of Pinus albicaulis. Classification (NCBI taxonomy): domain Eukaryota; kingdom Viridiplantae; phylum Streptophyta; class Pinopsida; order Pinales; family Pinaceae; genus Pinus; species Pinus albicaulis. The sequence continues at coordinate 538,749,802 of CM076577.1, forward strand.
GTGACAGATTTGTTCATTAAATACTTAATAGCCGAATGATCATTAGCACAAAAGTAGAATAACCGTTGATATAGTGCTCAACTTATTAATGGCATAGACATCGCAAGAAACTCTTCTCGTAATCGTATACCCTGCTCACAGGGTCATATTTTTACCATAAAGTAGATAGCACAAGGAAAAGATGATTTTTCTCTGTCCCAAGACACCAATTGCGTTGTCTGCCATCAATATGTGAAAGGGAGATTCAATCAAAGTTTCTCTCAAAATAGGAGCAAGAGACAATCGATGCTTGGTTTCAAATAACAAGAATTAGTCCAATGCAATTCAGCATTGCTACAACACAAATAATGGAGAAACTATCTTAGAGAAATTCTTAACAAAATTTATACCAAAGATGTCTCTGTGAAAACTTTCACATCAGCTGAGTTTTAGGAATGGGTAGTTACCTTCCAATTAATTAATATTTTTAAGGAAGCTAACTCGAATACCTGAGATGAAATAAAATGTCCAAGCACTATTCCTTCACTCATCATCATATGGCATTTTTCAGTACTTAGGGAGAGGTGAGCTTGTATACATCGTTTAAGTACTTTCTCAAGGTTTTGTAATGCATCTTCAAAAGACACACCATAAGGAGTGAAATCATCCATAAATATTTCCATAGAATCATTCAGCATATCAGAAAAAATTCCTATAACAGCTCTTTGAAAAGTTGCTGGAGCATTACATAGCCCAAATGGAAGAACTCTATAGGCAAAAGTTCCCCAAGGGCTGGTGAAAGTGGTCTTGTCTTGGTCTTGGGGTGCAATTCTTATCTGATTATACCCACTAAATCCATCTAGAAAAGAAAATAATTTCTTCCCTGCCAGACTATCCAACACCTGATCAATGAAGGGTAAAGGAAAGTGATCCTTTTGAGTAGCTTTGTTCAAGGCTCTGTAGTCGACACATACTCTCCATTTCCCGTTTTTCTTAGGGACAATTACTAATGGGGAAACCCATTCACTGTCAGATATAGGGTATATAAATCCTGCATTAAGAAATTTTTGAAGTTCTTCCTTAACAATTTCTCGTAAATTAGGATTCATTCGTCTTTGGGGTTGACAAACAGGTCGGCATCCTTCTTTAATGTAAATTCGATGAGTACATAATTCAGAAGAAATACCTTTCATATCCGTGTAATCCCATGCAAATGCCTCCTTATATTCATGCAATAACTTCATTAATTGTTGTGTTTCAGCATCTGTTAGATCAGGATTTATGTTTAATGTCTTTCCAGGTTCAATTTCAACTGTTATGCTTCTAGATGAGATGGTGGTTAATGTCTGAGATGAGTCTTCAGATTCAATCCTTTCTTGAGTATCAGTTTCAAAAATTGCAGTTAATTGATTGTGTGTTTCAGCAATTACAGAAGAAGGTTCACAAATAAAATTATTAATTATCTCATCTTCTGTATTGTCTTTAAGAGTTAAAGCTTGTCCAATAGTTAAAATAGGCTGAACAGCATTATCATCATAATCCATCCATATAGAATCTTCATTATTAATTATTGGTGTAGCATGAGGATAAAGAGTAAGCTGTTTTGTTTCATAAACATTAGAAATTGTCATTGAACCAGATCTGCAACTGATAAAAGCATCAGCTGTGGCCAGCCATGGTCTTCCTAGAATTAAGGGATGTCCCCCCAGCGTTGTTTTAGTCTGCAATACAACAAAATCAGCTGGATATTTCCAGGATTCAACTGAAATAAGTAGATCCTCAACAACTCCTTCAGGTTTAATTGTAGAACGATCAGCCAACTCTAGAATGGTGGGTGTATCTCTGATTGTGTTATTCAGCTGTAACAATTGTGAAGTTTCAAGAGTCATTATGTTAATTGCAGCACCTAAATCTACCAGAACTTCGGGAATCATTGTTTTACCAATCTGAACTGTCACCGTAGGATGGTCGGGATCACCATATTTCACAGGAGGGGCTTTTCCGGACATTAATGCAGACAAGTCACCCATCACATGTACTGTAAGGGGGTCTTTAGTTTTCCTACCAGGTTTCTTAACACAAATATCCCTTAGTGTTCTGGCATAAATTGGTACATCTCTTAATGCTTGTAAAAGTGGAATTTTAACATACAAATTTTGCAATACCCCTAGAAGATTAAAAGCAGGTGTTTCAGCTGTTCTGGTTAAAACCAAACGCTGTGTGAATGGTGTCTGCTATTTCAACATTCTTTACAACAGAGGTATGTGCTTTTATGTTTCATTTTCTTATCGAACTCTAATTTATATGTCACCAATAACAGGCTTCACTATTTTCCCGTATCCCAAATGAATACGTTATATTTATGGTAGAAATATGATCGTATTTCGAATATCAATGACTTGTACAACTTTATTATTAAAGTTAGGATTTGAAGGTATGCGTAGTCAGTCTTCCTTTGGTTATTTACGGACATTTTAGACAAGAGAAGTGTTGTTGATAGCTGACAATTGATTTGGATACGGAAGTTGTTGCCTCTAATTTCAATTTCAAGGGTTAAAAGAAGATGGTCACTGTGGGGGCCAAGGAGTCTTGGCATTAAGGATTTGACCACCAAAAGGGAGGGTTTGATTGGGTTATGGTGTAAAATTCATTTTGATCAAGGGTCATACCATTTCGATTTAAAGGAGGGTAATTTGTTTAATCTTGTGTTGCAATAATTGTTCCAACGATTAAATGGCATACTAGAGTTCATACCTTGTCCTTTTGGTTGCCATTGTCTTCTTTGAGTTAGCAGGTAAACTGCTTCAGCTTCTTCTTCCGTTGGTTGCAATGCTGCCTTTATTCTTGGTAGAGATGGACATTGTTTTGTTTCATGATCTTTCTCACAAAGGGTACAAATTGGTATTTTATCCATTGGGCATTCCCTTAGTGGATTTTTGTCTCTGCACTTCGGGCAAAAGACAGCCAGAGTTGCTTCTGCTTCAGCCTGCTTCTTCTTAACCTGCAAAGTGTCAATTTGTGAAGCAAAAGAACTTAACATCTCAGTCTTAAATTCTTCAAGTAAATTACCTATTTCAGCTCTTGTTGCTCCTCCACTGGCTGATTTCTGCACTCTTGAATAGGTGGAATCTCTTGTTCTGTTTCTTGCAGCTCCCCTAGAACACCTCTTAGAAAGTTCACAAATCTCATCATATGATTCCTTAGATATATCTCCTTTGGCAAGCATGTTTAACATATCTAAACAATCATCCCTTAAACCTTTAAGTAATATTGTTTTGCGAATTTCCTTACTTATATTCGGATGATCAGATCTCTGTATGTTGTACTGCAGCCTTTCTATATAGTCCTCCGGACTCTCATCCGTCTTTTGTGCCATATTGAATAGTTCATCCTTCTTTTCTCTCGTCCGACAGTAGTCTTGATATTTAAGCAGAAATTTCTGTTTCATCTGCTCCCATGTTGTGATCACCTGACTTCCAAGGCTCATGAACCATCTTAAAGCATTTCCTTTCAAGGTGGCTGGAAACAGTTTCAACTTTTGAGCATTAGTAATATAATCATAACTTCTGCATAATATATCAAATTCAAAAAGAAATTCATCCGGATCTTCAGAGGATAAACCATGAAAGTTAGGTAAAGCAGACAATGGAATGTTTTTCATAGGAGTTATCCCTGCAGGGAGATCACTGATAGGAAATCCCAAGGTAGAGATGGAATTTTCATCCCTTCTTTCTCCTTCAGGATCTACACGTCCTCCACCAAAGAAACCATCATTGTTTCCTTCCATTGTTGGCTCTCCTACTGCACTTGCTCGATCGTCAAGATCTTCTACTGGTTCTTCAATGTTTTCCACTGGTCGTCCAACGCTCTCTACTATTTCCTCAATGTGCTCTGCTGATTTACTAACACTCTCTTCTGACTCTCCAGCACTGACTGCTGGTTCTTCTATATTTTCAGGACCCACAACTTCCTCTGTTTTGTAACCTGATTGAGGGGAGTGCTGAATTTTTGATCTTCGAGAACTTAATCTCTGTGATGATTCAGCCTTTGATACAATCTCGTCAATAAAAGTTTTTCTTCCTCCCCTTCCTTTGCCTTTGCCACCTGTGGGGTTAGTTTTCTTCTGGTTTCCGCGTCCTCTCATACAATCTGCACATTTAAAAAGAAAAGATTAATGCTTTTGAAATCTATAATTACCTTCCCCGGCAACGGCGCCAAAATGTTGGTCGCTTTAATTGTTTTCACAATTGAAGCTCCACATAAATTGTCAACCCGAGGAAGTCTTTTTATTTCAAAGACAGTCACGCACTGGATATGCTCAATTTCAAAAGCAGAAACAATGTTGTAGTAAAAATCCACACAATTATCAGTCACACAAATCTAATTATTCACACTCTGTTTAATCAAAGCTGAAGTCACTTAAGCTATAGCAGAAATAATTCCTATGTTGCAGTTAAAATCAAAATAAAGGAAAATCAATCTGCAAGAAAAGAAATCAATCAACCATTAGCAGGAACAGGACCCTATTCCTTAATCAGGAACTTCAGCACCTGCTGCCTGGCACTCATTACACTGTAGGAAATATGACTCAAGAGACCAAGACCCTATTCCTATGAACAGGAACCTTCAGCACTTGTTCTCTTGTTTCTAATCACACTGCAGAAAAAGGAAGGCAATTAATGGGAGCAGGACCCTATTCCTTTATACAGGAATCTTCAGCACCTGCTTCCCAGCATCATACACTCATACAATTAATAGAAATGGATTTCTCAACTTCCAAGAGTGAATGTGTTCAATACATGCAGTGCTAGAGAAACAGAGTACTACTAAACTGTGCAACTAGTGTTCAACAACAGAATTAAAGTAAAGTGCAAAAAACGTAAAGAATTAAACAAATTACAGGAACCAAAGGGTGAATCTTGTGAGGAAGGCGGGCCCTTTCCCTCTCACAAGATTCCTCGGGGAAAGAATTAAATTAGAGCGCTCAAAAGAAGAATTTATTCATCTGTCAAAGTAAATGATACATTACAGATGGAGACTAGCTCCAGTTCTCACACAATGTTCTCCTGTAGCTTTACAAAAATGAACTCTCTACTAATAATGATGTCTCCTCTTTTTAAAGAGGAGACATCTTTTACAATTACATGAGAGCAAATCTACGCTTATCCCAAATCTGTTCTCTTTCTCAAAACAGGACTATTCTGTTCTTCCAAAAAAAGATATTGTTACAACAGAGACAACAAGAATGCTATCTTCAGGATAATCCAGGTAACCGTGTCTTCATGCTGTTACTACCATTCCACAAAAGGTTCTTCCAGAATTGAAAATTACGCATGACGGAATTTGCGTGCTTGACGGCTGTTTCAGCAACTGAGTCAGCTGTTTCAGCAACGGCCGCTTGTTCCTAGCAACGCTTATAACTTATCTGCGATCTTTTGGACTTATGTTAGCAACGATGCACTTCAATTAATGATAAAATATAAAAGTATTATGGAATTATGTGTAAAACAGATTAAACATATAATAAAGAAGAGGATTTTATATACCTTGGGATAAAGTAGATGAAAATGATAATGGAATCCTTTTTAATCATGGTTATAAAAGTAAAATGGTGTCAAAGTATATAGCAAAAATGATACATAGTGGAGTCCTAACAGTATGCAGTGAAAGAAATATGAGAATATATTAGTTGACTTTGGACTGATACCCAGATACACAATAGAACCATATATGGGCTTATCATTCTAAGAATCCATACATGACAATGGAGTTTTAAAAGCACCCTCCCAAAGCAACTAATATAGCAGAAATATGGATGAAATGAATATGAAACAGTATATCATACCTGAGCCATATTTAAAGCGCTTGACTGGTCCAAGTATGGGTATCAAATAGGATAAATCCTTACCTAAAATCAGTGAGCCACTTTCATTCCAGTACATGATACAAGAAGAAGGATAAAATGAAATATTGTATTAAACACAGTAGAGAAGATTACATACTGTGGAATACCAAAGACCAGAATCCTCTAATACAGATAGAACTCCTCCTCACTGAGACCCTATGGGCTCTGAGCCTTCATACAAGAGCTTATACAAAATGTATACAAAAATGCCTTTCACTACACAATTCTCTGATAAAAATCTGGAACCCTTACAATGTCATTCTTCCTGGTTTTTATAGAGGAAGAAGATGAGAAACTCATAAAAGAAGTAGGTGAAAACAATTAATTATTTCATTTAAACAAAATGGCGAAAACATTCACACCCATATTGCTGAGTAACCATGTTGTACTATATGTACTCTATGGCCTGCCTTCAAAAATAAATGCATTGAGTAGAAAAATCCCCTCAGGGATGTAGCATAGAGATGAAATCACTTAAATAATCTGTCCTTTTCTGAGAGGCAATCTTGCTAAAATTGATCTTGGAGGGCATAACTCTCTTCTGCCTTCTAACTCTGGATTGGAATTTGAAATATTTCATTCCGGACGCCGAAGTTATTTATCTTCAACTGACACTCTTTGCCGCGTCATTAAAATTTTTATCTGTGAAATCTGCCTTTTAAATTACTCTGGAGGGTTTGATAGCTTTCGATCTCTGCTCTTTAAATGGCAGTCATATCTCTGCAACTACCTGGGATCTTCTTCATAAATTCTCCTTCTGCAAGCCGATCTTTAGATGCATCTTCGATTTTTGTAATGGAGGCAGAGATTAATGGCGATTTCTCGTCGCTGCAACCTGCAAAACCGACAAACACGTTAAAGAAAACCAGACACAAGGGTGGTGGAGGCGGTCGTGGCTACGGAATTGATGATGTAGACTGGGATAAATGGCGAGGAGATGTAGGGTGGCAATGAAATATACAGTGGAATGACGATGAATGAATGAGGCGGAGATACATAACATAAACACTGTAATGTGACACGTAAACGGAGTATATGAATGGTGGAGGCGAACGCAAATGACACGTGGGCGTACGAAAGGCTAAGCGGAAGGGACGACGTGGAGGCTTACTTGGTCAATCAACAAGATGTATGAACAAATCTGGGCCATACGGTCAAAAACGAAATCAACGGTTAATACTTCACCGGAGGGCGACGGAATAGCGGGCCCGGAGTACTGTGCACTGGGACTAAAATTCGCGCAGCTTGGGAGAGTGGCAGTCGTTGAATGGAGCGCTTAGGATCAGAAAGCTCACGTTAATTTCGCTGCGCGTCCGGGATCGAACGTTAACGCGTGAAATGAGGTGGTATTGGAATAGTGGCCTGGGACGCGTGGCGCATAACGTGTGGAATCGATGCGATTTGCGGAATACCGGCTGCCTTCGAAAGGCGGTGCGAAATAAACAGGCCAGTTTAAGTGGTGGTTTTTAGGGCGCGGGGACCACAAAGGTAGTGCGCTATGGTACATTGATTTGTGTTCGATTGGACAGTTCAAAGCATGCCCGATAGCCTTATACGATAAGCACCTTTTTCTCTGGCACAAGGTCTCGGGGCTGGGTCATGTGGAATAGAAAATCAGAGGGGCTAGGGCCAGAAGGGCTGAACCTTGAATACTCTTGGGCGCGAGCTTTCAGACCTGCACAGTGTAATTCGGAGGCACAGGACGGTGACGATAGGCGGAAAATGAGTTCCTTAGGCCACGGTAGGGATTTCGAAAGGTTCCAGCGGGACTAATGGCCAAGAACTTTAATGGGGGGGGCTGATATGATCAACAGGTCAAATTTTTCACTTTTTCAAAATAGTTTTCAAAAAATAATTTGGTCACTGAAGAGGTCTAGGTCAAATTTGTTGCTGCCTCATCTCATTCATTGTCGTCATCATTTTCAAGGTCATCTCCGTCATTATCATTTAAAGGTTTAGGGTTACACCATTCCACCCCATCTAGGTCATTGTCTAGGGGTCATCATCTGCCTTTGAAAATGTTCAATTTGTCACCTAAAACAAGGCTCTAACCCTTCATCTCACTCATAAACCTCCAAAGAGGGATTTTTCATGCTTAGGGAGTAAAATAAAACTAAAAAGGTTCAAGTATCAAAAATTTCAAAATGGTCAAATTTCTCTTATTGTCTCATTAAAAGGAAAAAAGATCATTTCAAGGTTTTAAAAGGAAAAAAATTCATTTCAAGCTTATTAAAAGGAGAAAAAAAATCATTTTGACTCATTGTTATCTCCTGTTGTGTGGAAGAGCACTTCTCTTACCTCACTTGCACTCCAAAGGTGGTCAAAAGTTCAAATCCAAGGCATAAAACCACTTCAAAACTCCTTTGTTATGCTTATAGTAGTCTTTGTTACACTCTTGTAGCTCTTATTACGCTTATGGGGGCTTTTGTTACATTTCTGGGCAAGTGTGTTACGCTTTTGGAGTGTGTTGTGGAGCCTTTGTTACGTTTCTGGTGTGTTGCGCAAGCGCTACGCAGCCCTTGTTACATTTTTGTTAACCCTTGTTACACTTTCCGCTACCCTTGTTACGCTTTTGTACAAGCCTGTTACGCTTCTAGAGGAGAGGAAGATTAAGGTTTTGGGCTTAGAAAACCTCCGAAAAAATCTCAAGACTTGGTATCATTGCCCTATGAACCCCTCATAAAAGGTAAATCACTACTCTCATGCCTTCTTTTGGTCAAATTTAAGTGTTTAAAACATTTTTATGCTCACTTTCTTTTTCTTCATATTATCACTTATCCATGGTATGAAAAGATTTAATTTGACAAACCATAACCTACTCCACCTTCCTAAACCATAACCCTAGTATCTAAACCCTAACTCACACCTCTCATATATTGTATCCCCACATTTCCCATCATCCACACCATCCCTAACATGTCAACTTAACCAAACCCTAGATTCTAGCTATTTCACAGTGAAAAAATTGGAAATTTCCTATGTTTACTAGATTTCATCACCCTCCCCACATCCATTTCCCCTCATTCCACCTATAATATGGAGCTAACATGCCGCCCTATTCACTGAATTTTTTCTAGAATTTTTTTCAGCTCCATGACCCTCCATTTTACCTTCTAAACTTACCCCGCCTCTACACCATCTATTTTCACAGTGTTGAAATTGGAAATTCCCTGTGTTTTCATCATTTCACCACCTTCCTCACACTCATTTCACTTCATTTCACCCACAAATTGGAGCTAACATACAACCCAATCCACTCAAATTTTTCCAAAATTTCTCTTAGCTCCATGATCCTTCATCTCATCCTCTAAACTTACACTTTCCTACACTTTTTTTTTCCAGACTTCCATACATCTACCCATCCCATCAACACACTAGGGTTTTCATCATTGTAGTGGAAAACAATATGGAAAGTGAAAATAAGAGCTTCAAGGGAGGGTGCCAACTCAGGTTAGAACCCTTCACAATGCATGAACTCAATGCCTCGCCATTGGCTAGAAGATTCTTTGAGAGGGTTGAATATTTGAGATTTTGTGAAAAGCTCATGGAAAAGGGGTATCATCTTCAATTGACCAGCTTATTTGCTACAAGCTTCAGCATGGGAAAGGTCACAATTGCAGGTGTGGAGGTAAGCCTATTAGTAGACCTAATTTCTTCAGCAATAGGTATTCCTCGTCATGGAAAGAAGTGGTTCAAAGGCATGGAGTTAGACATTGAAAATTACAAACAGATTCTCAAGCCTCATGCTAGAGAGGAGCTTGATTACCTTTTCCCTTTCAGACACCTTTGAAACAAGTATGCTCCTTTGATGATGTCTATAATAAAGTACTTCACAAGTGAAGGAATATTTTCCAAGTTGTATAGGTATCATATCAGGTTTTTGATGCATTTCACCTCTGTCAAAACACTTGATTTTCTATATTACTTGTACAGGAGTTTGATTAAGATGACTGAGAAGGTTCAGAGTAGAAAACAAGATCATCTCACTAATATTTTTATATTGAATCACCTTTCCTCCATCAAAATGACTTGGGAAAATTTCTGAGAGATATTATCAGTAACGCCTACCATTAGCCCTCCTATCTTACCTAGTACATCATTAGCACAGCCAATGGAGGTTGGATCTTCTAGCATGCCAACTCAGTTTTCAGATGCTCGTAGGCTTGTTGATTTTACTCATACCTATCCGAAGGGGAATGTTACACCATTTTTTGGTCATCTAACCTATTATCATTAGATGGACCCAAGTACACCATGTAAGATCAATTTTACCCTAAGTAAAATTGCTTTCACTATGTAAAATAACTTGATAAAACACATTTATTAGGTTGTTTATGGTCTAAACAGGAAACCCCAAAAGGAAATATTAAACAAACCTATATTTGTTTGATTTTCCTCAAGGAATAATTAATTAAACAATAATTTAATCATTATTCCTGGTCATGTTTAACCCAAAACAAAGAAATTAATTAGATAAATCTTTATTTATCTTATTATTTTCTAGGAATAATTATTTAAATCTTATTTAAATAATATTCCTTGTTAAATATGACTAAATCAACCATAAATAATTAAATAAATCATTATTTATTTGATTATCCTTCAACCACTTCCTTAAAATGATAAATAAATCATTTATTTATTTATTATTCACAAATAAAGGGATTTGACCCAAGTCAAATACTTTTTCACTCCAACAAATATAATAAAATATTCCATAAAAGGTGGATCTAGATTTGGTTAATGTTATTTTAATCATGCACCAAGATCTAGAATGACCCAATATTTTGTTATAAATAGGAGGTTTTTTCCTACCATTCTTCACCTTTTGTTGCCTATTAGATCACTCTGGATCTAAACTCTTTGTCTGACTTTGAGCCATTGTCATTGTAATATTTTCCATTATTTGCTGTGTGAGCTCCCTTTGAGTTCTATCTTTGTCTGGGTTTTCTACACCAACAGGAGAGAGAAATGCTAGATCTGAAGTGCTAAGGACTTCCAAGAACCCATCCCATTGAGGAGAATTGGAAACATCTTCTTGTTTTCCTCCCAGGTGCCCTTAATACAAAAATTCTTTCAAAAATTGTTCTTGTCTTGTCTATTGGATATATGGAGCAAACCCTTCTTTTTACTGCTTAATGTCTTTCTATGCATAGATCTAGTTTTTTGTAGCTTTTGTCTTGATTAGAGAACTGCAGATTTGAAGATATTGGCAGCCACTTTTGATGTTAGGGCTATTAGTTATGCGTAGGTAAAGTGGTCTTTTTTCTTACACATCGACAAAGGATTCATACTAACATGGAAGATACATATTTTTGTGCCTAAGTCTGCCAAAAGTGTTCTTACACTTAACACCATTGTGGAACAATGTGAGATAGAGGAGAAACCTCTTTTGCATCATCATAGTGAATCAGTGCCATTGGAGGTTGAGGTAGAAGAGCAGGTGGAGGTCAAATCAGCTGAAGAGATAATGAGAGATAAATATGAGGAAATAGAATAATTTAAGAGGATGTTTTCCATTGCTAATTCTCATATCACTTTCTTGCAGAAATAATTTCAATAGAAAGTGAAGCAACTCTTACAAAGAAAGCCCAAGCCATACCTAGAGGTATTCAAAGATAAAAAAAATCAAGAACGCCAAAAACAAGAGACCTCAAAAGGACGCTAGAGCTAGAAAGACAGTCAGCTTATCCACCTGAAGAGTTGACCTTGGATGAGTTTATAGCCATGGAAATTAATGAATATAGAGAGCTTTGGTTGTCAATGTTAAATGAGAATTTGGAGGAGCTCTTGAAGAGGGATAAGAGGGAAAATAAGCTACAAAAGACACATGTCAAATCATTATCGCACCAGGAACACAATATTTCAAATAAGGCAGAAATAATTGAAGAAAAGGCTAAAAGAAGAACAAATGAAGCTTAAAGAGAAGGATAGATTGAACTTGTAGGATAAGCTTATTTGGCTATTTATCTCATTACTCACAGGTGCTACATAACCAATTTTGAGAATTTTTGAACAATTTTGGTATTTTTTGTGATTTTTGCACAATTCTGGATATTCCTCGTTGCAGAAGGGTAACAAAATTTTGTTACGCTTATTTTTGGGCCATCCAAATGATTATTTATTTACATGGATGGATGTATTTTGATGAATAAATCACATATCATGAACCCCCTTGGCATGACAAGCTGTAATTTTGGAGAAAAATCTCAAAAACCACTCATTTTTCATGTTTTGGTCACCTTTTTGGAGCCACTTGGGGAGAATTGATTTTTGAAGGCCTTCCCGTGGGTCATTTTAAAAAATTAAAGATGTTATGGAAACTATACATAGTTATAGTTGATTGTTCTTTCATAACTAGATTTGGACTCCTAAAAGTGCCTCAAAAGTGCCTACAAACTTTTGTTACGCTTCTGTAAATTTATGTTACCCTTCTTCCATAAATGTTATAAATCAGCATTGGATTCCTCAAGTCACTTTTCAAGCTTAGGAAATGTCAAAATTCAAGGTTTTTTTTCCTATGAGTTGGCATTAGAGTTATTGAGTTGGTTTTTGCCTCCTATCATGAGGGAATATGTAATTTAATGTAAGGGAAAAACACTCCTAATTCATAGTTGAAATTCAGGGAATGGTTTCTAACCTACCTAGAATCTAGGAAATGACTCATCTTGTGTCTTTATGATCCATTTTGGATGGGATTTCAATCTAATGAGGTTTCATAGTCCATATTTTATATAATTATACTCTCTGTAGTCTTTTTTTATGTTGGATAGTCTCATTTTGCAGTGGATATTTTGTAATCAACAATTTGGAATGAAATCATAGACAGATTTGTAGAAATTGTGTTGAGATACTTGTGGTATGCATTGGAGCGTATGTTATTCTTATGTATGTTTATCTATTCATGCTTAATGATATATATTCTTCTTTTATATATGTTTTTCTTGTAATTTTATGAGAATAAATCATGTTTGTTCATGCTCTGTTTTAGACAAGGTTTACATTGCTATGTATATTTGCTTCTAAATGAATGAATCCACCTCAGTGCTCATTAAAACTCTCTTTCACTTCATCATATACTCAATTACATATTAAACATGCTTTCAAACTACCTATCTAGCCTCATTGTTGGCTTGAGGGGTCCTGACCCAGGTTCGGAGGTTAAGGTTTGCCAACAAACTCCTATGCTACTGGCCCTTTCGGCAATGACCTGCTTTCACAGGCCAAGGTCTCACCCGAAGTAGTATGGGTGGGTGTTGGAACCAGGTTTCCGCACCATGAGAGAGAGTAGGTAATGAAATAGATCAGTCGTTGAAGTTATCAGATCTACACAGAAGTAAGTTATTCGCAGGGTCCTTTAGCACATAACCATAACACAGCTAATAGTTCTAATCAGTATGCTCGCATCCACCTGTGTATCAGTAGTTATCAATACACAATATCATAATGCATCATTAATATATTACAGATATACCATAACACATACATATTCACAGCATAAACAGATAATGCAATTGTATTCATAGCTACAACAAATCCCAAAGGTTTGCATCAACAGTAACACATTAGATCAGATAACACAGAGATACTTTAATTATATCCGCATATATTAGCATCCAAAACCCATTACAATACAAACTCAGCCTGCGCACACATCCAACAGGGTCCGAACATAGTAGGACTAAGGATCTCCATGCACATAACCAGCAGGATTCCTTACCCAAATGACCCAACAACAGATCTAACAATTCGCACTTAGCATCAGACTTAATACTTTCCTACCATAAGACTCAAAATGTTCATCTCTATATAATGACTTAGCCTATGCTTTCCTGTGGTCCGCAAACCGTGGTTTGCGGACTCTAGGTCTACCCTTGACCCATTAGAATGCATTCATGGCTTTGACCCACCCCAAAACCCCTGCACTAGACTAATTAATACCAAAAATATATAAAATTGTACAAAATTTGCAGCTTTTAGGGGACCCTGTTCCAACAGTCCCCCAACACAATCTTGTGACTTTGTCCTGAGTCACTGTGATAGTGGGGTCTCCACCTACGCTTGTAGCAGCCTAATCGCTTCTACCAGTGGGGGTAGCACTCCTTCACTTTAAGCAGCAGCGTTCTGAGCAATATCCACCAAATTTTGTGAAGTCGGACCTTCTTTTGTAGCGGTGACACTCTCCAGAGTCTGGTTCAGTTGTTTAACAATGACATCAACATCCTAAGAGAGCTTGAGGGCTTCATCAACCCAAGGCTTAAGGCGATTGCTAAGGGTCTTCTTCTTCTGGCAGAGTTCGTCAATATCATCTCGAAGGGCATGGCTAATTTGTAGTCATGCCAATCGTTGAGCAAGAATTAGATAAGGCATAGTGGATTCCAGCTACTCGAACGCTTCTTCCTTCTCTCGCAAGTCCTGGTTAATTTCATGTAGGAGAGGGTCACGCTGCACTGTTTGGTCAATTTAGTGTATCCTAATTTGCTGCATTTAATTTTTCAATCCGGGATTCGTAAGCTGATGAAGTGCGGCACACTATATGTGCAAGATAACCTATTTCTTAACTTTTTGTCGTTTTTGGTTTTCTAAGGTGAAATGGAAATTCTAAAATGAAAACAAGTATGATTATATTTGTTCAAGGAAATGATATCCCCTATAATGATTTACAAACTTGAAACTTAAAAAGGAATTTGAAATTTTCAATGACAAAACTTGAAAGGAAATGAAAATGTACTGCTAAAATGAAAAGATGTTGTAAGTCTAATAAATCAAAAACAGTGAACTAGTGAGCATGAAACTAAACTATTCTTGCTGCTGTCTAAACAAAAAGAAACTATGCTTAAAGAAATTCAAATTTGCAACAAAGTAAATCTAAATCAGATTACATCAATTTATCTTCTGATCCTTCATCATTAGTCCAGCTATGATTTTTGGAAGTAACTATAAACAACTTGAGTAACTGATATCTAACTTGCAGAAAGTAAACTAATATCAAACCATACATTCATAATTCAATCCCTCACCATCAGTCCAGCTGTGGCTTTCGGAGGTAACTGAAGATGTCATGCACAATTTAACATTTCTAATTTGCAGAAAGGAAACTAATACTAAACTACACACTTCATAATACAATCCCTCACCATCAGTCCAGTTGTGGCTTTCGGAGGCAACTGAAGATGCTATGAGCAGTTTAATATATCTAATTTTGCAGAAAGGAAACTAATACTAAACTACACATTTCATAATACAATCCCTCACCATCAGTCCAGTTGTGGCTTTCGGAGGCAACTGAAGACGTTATGAGCAGTTTAATATATTTAAATTTTCAGAAGGAAAACTAATACTAAACTACACATTTCATAATACAATCCCTCACCATCAGTCCAGCTGTGGCTTTCGGAGGCAACTGAAGATGCTATGAGCAGTTTAATATATCTAAATTTAACTATTGAAACAATTAAGCAAAACTGAGTTAAACAAAGCAATACTGAAATGAAACAGAAACTAAGAAAAACACATTAGCAGCAGAACAATGTTAATTCCATGTCATTAGTCAAAAAGCTATGAAAATGCCCGGGCTGCCTATCTATAACCTGAAACAAGAACACCGATCAGTGATTAACAACATAAAACATGAAAGACAGAAGTGAAATGGAAAGCAGGAAATTTTATAAACAGAAATGAAAAAAAATGAAATGTATAAACATGTGAATGGATTATGGCACAATGAGCTTTAAAGAAATGAAATAAGAACTATACAGTAATGCACAAAACCTTAATGTAGCAGTTCTCTACACCCTATCCTACAATGATCTTCATACTCTTTAAAAGGAAAACAAGAGTCTTTTTATACTAAAATGTACCTATACAGATGGTAGACACGGTTCATGGCAACAGACTACATTACAAGAAGAGTGTACTTAATAAAACTAATGTATTTTAACGGACTAACTTTATATACGTATGCAAACGTCACATAGTATAACAAAAGAAATATAACTGCCTCCAAAGTTTATGGGCCGGGGGCAGAACACGTAGACTATTGGCGCCCGACATCTAGGATCATGGCCGTGTTGGAAAATAAATCTATGAGAAGTGGATGCCTGAATTCGACTATGGAGCCATGTACAGATGTCGACTTGTCCTCCACAAGCTCAGAAACAGCCATATGAACCTTTACGTGACACGGAACAGAGTCCTGTCACCGTAAGACTCTATGGTTGACTTTCATGTGGACGCCTTTGACCCACAGTACTTTCCTTTAGATGAGTTTTCGAACTGAGATGCACGAACCATGTCCACATCATTCCCCGACTTGCCCATGTGCTCGTTTTTCCTGCAGTACACCTCGGTAAATTACAGAGCTCGTCAAAATAGTCAGAAAGTTGGCAAATAGCCGTGAAATTGGCAAGATTCCGCAATCGAATGAACAAAATCTAGATCAAATAGAAAACACAAAAATATAATTAAAAACCATGTTAGATACCCTTTTGCACATGATATTGACAATTTGGGAGGTTTAGGTGAGTGAAAAAGGTATGGAAAAGTGTATGGAAAACATGCAAATTTGGGACTCAACATACCCCCACTGTGAAGGTGTTGCATGTCCTCATGCAACCAAAATTTTGATACTCTTTGTTCAGTTCATGTGCCTTGAAACTTCAGCCAGCACATCCAATCCTCTCCTCCTCTTCCTTGGTGCTGCTAACATTCTGGGTTTCTTCATTAAGCACCTAAATTTGATATTAACCAGTGCTCTGCTCAACTTCTAGCATTTTCTTTTCAATTTCTTGTTCTTCTTTTGCCATATTCCCAGATGTAGCATAGTATTATCATGGATGATTTTGTCCAGTTTGCCTTGTTCCTTCAATGTTTCATTTTCATTTTTGATATGTTTATTCAAAAGCTCTAACTCAAAAATTTTCTGTTTTAGTGATTGGACTAAATCATCCTGTACTGTATGAGGCTGGATAGACGAAGTACTGGGACCTGTAGCTGCCTTTTCCAAAGATTCTATATAGTCATATACTTCCTGTTGCTTGGGGTTTATTTTAGGTGTCATTTTTATTGGGTTGTCCCCAAAATGCCGCGAAGGAGAATAATCTGGCTGAGGAGGGCTCACATCAATATCTTGCTGAGAATGGGATGGAGTATGTTCAATGTCTGATTGGGAATGAAATGAACCAGGTTCACTAACTGATTGAGATGGACTATGGTCAGTTGGGGACTGTTCAGATGTTTCCTCTCCCAAGTAAATGAAATGAGGACCCTTCATTTGCGTTTTCCTCAATTTCCCCTTAAGTCTGCTGCTTCTTCTCACACGCTGTGGTGCACTATCCTTTTGTTTTTGTTTTCCTTTCTTTGTCTTCTTGGCCATAGAGGACTGTTTTTGAAGATAAACTAGTCTTTCAGATAACACTTGATTATCTTCTTCAGAAGAAGAAGGAGTTTTATGTATAGCCTCAATAGTTTTTCTTTCTTTTGGTGTTATTGGCTTCTTACCCTTGATTTCTTTCTTCTTCCTCTTTGACAGTCTTTCTTCCCTATCAGTTCTTTCAATTGCAGTAGTAGGATTATTTTGGATTTCATCAATTTTTCTTTTTCTCCTACTTCTTCTTGCTGTGCTACCTTCAGGAATTTCCTGAGGTTCCTCAAAGAAATTTCTAACCAGAAATTGTTCCCATGTGTCTTTATTTTCCTTTAACTCCTTTTCAATCAAAATTTTTATAAGGTCGTGGTGATATAGATGAGGTTCTACATCTCCTAAATGTTTCTGAACAGTCACAGACATTTTCTTCAAGCTATTTAACAGAAAATATGGGAGATTGAGAGCTTGATTATCTAGAAAATTCATCAATAACCTGGTATGGTACATGTACATGGACCCAAAACGGCCTTCACATGTAATGAATTTCTGAACAACTAGCAGCAAAGTAGCCCATTCCTCTTTCAATGCATGCACGGGAATTCCTCTTTTAAAAACAGTTATGTCCATACCTTGGTTTCGTAAGATTGTTCTCCATGCTTCATCACTGATACTTTTATTCTTAAACCAACGCTCACCCTCCTGAAGAAGTTCTGTGGCTGTTTCTATAGATGCTTCATTGACCGCAAACTTAAGGTCTCCAATCTCTGCTTCCAAGCCATTAAACGACCTTGCAAATGCTTTTGTAACTTCTTTGTGATAACCTCTGAACTTCTGGATAAAACGCAGCCATTTTTCTTTCTTCAATATCTCTCTTACTTGCGGATATCCCTCCATGAACTTCGGTCCTTCCGGTTCTGCTCTTAGCAATTTACCCATTTCTCGTTTTGCTCTTCAAAGACTTTCCTGCGTGGAGGATTCAAATGGAAATAGAACGACTGAATGCACAGAAACGAGCTCAATGACTGTGGGAATATATTATAGAATGGGAATGAGCACAATGAACGGAATGGAATGAGACTATGGGTAGATATCCGAGAGTGGAAATGAGCACAATGAATGGAATGGAGTGAGACAGAATAGAAAAGGGTTTCGTGAGCATAACAAAGATACGACTGTGCAATTGACAGAGTATAACACATTCAGCAGCGTTTTGAAATTTGGTGGCTGCGAAATAAATGTGAACACGTTTCAATCAACGGTTATGGATTTATGCGGCTGTAAGAGTCCTTGGTCAAATCAAATACGTCTCATTGTCACCGGTGGAATATTGTATCATGAGTGAAAATCGGGGGTTTTATGATGGAACCGTTTGGGAATGAATGCGAGAGGATAATATGGAGATCGTGAAAGGTTACGGAATTGTCAATATAATCATTGCACATAATGGATAGAGCTCATGGTTCAGAACTATATAAAAATGTGTTTTTCAATGCTATTTGAAATAAATTTTATCCATACCTTTGGAATCTTTGCCTTTTCCTTTGGTCTTCAACTAATTGCTCTTCATTGGTGTCTTGAATGCTCCATGTATTCATTTTTTATCCTCTCACCTGCATTTTATTTCATGATTATGGAAGTAACATCTGACTGTACATTCTTTTTGAAAACAGAGTAGTAGCTGTGGAATCTGCTTCTGGCTGCGGAAACTGACACAGCTATTACTTGGATGAATGGAAATGAACATATGACAAATGACCAGATGGAAATGGTCATGAAAAAGATTTTTATTAATGAAATGGAATGAAATGGATGAAATGAAGTGGAGTGGAGTGAAATGAAGTGAAATGAAATGGAATGAAGTGGAATGGAATGGAGTGAATGATCACAAAACTTGTGAAATGAAAGAGAGATTTTTTTGGAAAATATAGAGTGTCAGGTGTTCCTGATTTTCACCCTATATTTTATGTATAAGACTGCCAATCAGTGATTGGTTTTCAGGCTTATACAATATTTTTTATTTTTTATTTTTTTTTTTAACTGAAAAGAACAAAAGCTAGGCTGGTGGATAAGAAGAATTCTTCTGTACCAGCCTGATTGCAGAACTTTCTTGAAACATTTTGACAAAATCCTCTTTTGAGAGTGGCTTATGATAAACTTTCAATCTATGGCCATTCACAATAAGAGGAGTTTGAAACTCATCAATGGTCTTGATTCTTACAGCTCCATTACTAAAGATCTTGTCAATCTCATATGGCCCAAGCCAATGAGTCTGAAATTTCCCTTGAAAATCTTTAAACTTGGAATCAAATAACAATGCCCAATCTCCTTCTTGAAACTTCTTCTCTTTGATATATTTGTCATGCCATTTGGTTCTTTGATATTGAACTAGATCAGTTCTTAGAATTGCTTCTTGTCTGATTTCATCTAGCTCATTCAACTGCTCCATTCTATGCTTTTGGGCTTCTGATAAGTCCATCCCCAACTGAACTGCTATCTTGAAGGTCTTGACTTGGAACTCAATGGGGAGCAAGACTTATTTCCCATAAACAAGTTCATAGGGAGAATGTCCTGTTGTATTCCTCCATGTAGTTCTGTAGGCCCACAAGGCTTCTGGAAGCCTTTCTGCCCAATCTCTTCTATGTAGATGAGCAGTTTTGGTGATGATACTTTCAAGAACTTTGTTTGTGGACTCCACTTGACCATTTGCTTGTGGATGGTAAGGAGTAGATCTTCTGTGCTTGATTTTGTATTCTTCCATCAACTTTTCCACCAAATTGGATGTGAATTGGCTCCCCTGATCTGTCACAATTTCTCTTGGAACAGCAAAGTGAGTAAAAATATCCTCATAAAGAAAATGAACAACTGAATTTTCAGTAGCAGATACTAATGCTTTGGCTTCTACCCATTTAGTAACATAATCAGTACAAACCAATATATACTTCTTTTGTTTAGATGGTGGATTAATAGGTCCAATGAAATCTAAAGCCCATTTTTCAAGGGTTCAATGAGTACCTGTGGTTGCAATGGCATTTCATTTGAATGGGTAGGTTTCCCTACTCTTTGGCAGCTGTCACACCTTTTGACATATTGTTTTGCATCTTTGAAGAGGGAAGGCCAATAATATCCTAAAGAGAGGATTTTATAGGCCGTCCTTTGGTCTGCAAAGTGTCCGCCGCATGGTTCATCATGACATGCCTTAAGAATATCAGGCATTTCATCTTCCCTGACACATCTTCTGATCACAAGATCTGGCCCTGTTTTAAACAATTCGTTAGAAATCCATAAATATTTTGAACTCTCCTGAATAATTTTTCGTTTTTCACTTGGAAATAAATGTGAAGGTAGTTTCCCTGTAACCAAATAGTTAGCAATATCTGCATACCAAGGTGTCTTAATAGTTACTGCAAACAAGTATTCATCAGGAAACTTATCCTCTACAGGAGAATCTTCTTTAGTATTCTGAATCCTAGACAAGAAATCAGCTACTGTATTCTGTTTTCCTGGTCTATCCAACACGGTAATATTGAATTCTTGCAAAAGTAAAAGCCATCTTGTCACTCTGCCATTAGTAACAGGTTTGTTCATTAAATATCTAATTGCAGAATGGTCAGTATGAATAAAAGTTTCATAGCCCGTTATGTAATGTCTAAACTTATTAATTGCATGAACAATAGCTAAAAACTCTTTTTCAGTCACAGTATAGTTCAACTCTGTGGGAGTCAAATTTTTACTGGTGTAATAAATGGCATAAGGAATTAAATCTTTTTGACCCAACACAGCTCCAAGAGCTGTATCTGAAGCATCCGTAGAAATATGAAAAAGGAGTTTCCAATTTGGTCCTCTCAAGATAGGTGCTTCAGATATTCTTGTTTTCAAAGTTTCAAAAGCTGATTGACAATCAAGATCCCATTTAAATTCACAGTCTTTTGTAAGCAACTTGAAGAGTGGAGATGCTATTTTAGTGAAGTTTTCTATAAATCTTCTATAGTAACTAGTAAATCCTAGAAAACTTCTAACATCTCTTTGACAATTTGGAATAGGCAACTTGGAGATGACTTCAACTTTGATCTATCAACCTTAATCCCATCTCCCGAAATATGATGTCCTAAAACAATCCCTTCAGTAAACATCATAAAGCATTTTTCATGGCTTAATGAAAGGTTTGTTTCTTTACATCTTATGAGAACTTTTTCCAAATTTTCTAATGCCTCTTCAAATGAATTACCATAAACTGTAAAATCATCCATATAACCTCTACACAATCATGGATTAGATCAGAAAAAATTCCTAGTACTGCTCTTTGGAATGTTGCAGGTGCATTACATAACCCAAAAGGAAGCACTCGGTAGGGAAAAGTTCCCCATGGACAAGTAAATGTGGTCTTATCTTGATCTTCAGGTGCTACCTGAATTTGATTATAGCCACTAAAACCATCCAAAAATGAAAAGTACTTTTTACCCGCTAATGTATCTAATACCTGATCAATAAAAGGCAAAGGAAAGTGATCCTTTAAAGTTGCTTTGTTCAATTCCCTGTAATCAATGCATACCCTCCATTTACCATTCTTTTTAGGTACTATAACCAAAGGAGAAACCCATCGGCTATCTGAAATTGGATAAATGAAGTTTACATTGAGAAGTTTTTTGAGCTCTTCTTTCACTATCTCCCTAAGATTTGGATTCATCCTTCTTTGAGGTTGTCTGATTGGTCTACTGTTTTCCTCAATATAGATGTGATGGATGCAAGTCTTAGGATCAATACCTTTCATGTCAGTATACTCCCATGCAAATGTAGTAGAATGTTTTTGCAAGATTTTGGTTAGTTCTTCTTGTTGTGACTTTTCCAAATGTTTGTTGATATTCAATGTTTTTCCCGGAAAAATCTCAATAGTAGAACTACCAAACTCTTCCATAGAGTAAAGAGACATTTGTCTTGATGATAAATATTCTATGTCAGATTCCAACTGAAATTGTGTGGGGTCATATTCTGAAGATGTCTCAAAATTTTCTAATGTGTTCAGAATTTGACTATCCTCATTGATTTCAGAAATGGTAAAGACAGGTTGTATAGTGTCCTCATCATCAACCCATTCATTGTCTCCTACTTCTGTGATTGCTCTTGCTGGAGGATACAAATTGAATTTCTTTGTCTAATTACCATTAGAAATGTACATGTCCCCAGATCTACAACTAATAAAAGCATTAGCTGTGGCTAGCCAAGGTCTTCCTAAAATAAGTGGGTGCCCTCATAGATTACTCTTGGGAGTCAAAATCATAAAATCTACTGGATATTCCCAAGAATATAAGGAGACTGAAATATCTTCTAATACACCATCTGGTTTAATAATTGATCGATCTGCAAGTTGCAGTAAAGTAGGTGTAAAAAGAAGGTTAGGAAGTTTTAGCTGTTCCATAGTCTGTCTACTCATAATGTTGATAGCAGCCCCTAAGTCAATCAATGTGTTTGGAATTTCTATCCCATTTATATGTGTCTTGAAAATTGGACTCCCTGGATCTACATACTTCTGCATGGTAATTTTTCCCATCATAATATCTGCATCTTTCCTACCAGGTGGATTCTTGTTGTGTCCTTTAGTTTCCTTCCTGGTCTTTTGAAACTCAACTCCTTTATGGTTTTTTCTAGAATAGGAATCTCTCGAATGGCTTGTAGCAAGGGAGTCTTGATACAAACATTCTTCAATTCATCTAGAAAGTCATATTTAGGCAGCAAGATTTGTTTTTCCACCCCCTTATCAATTTGTAGTCTTTCAGGAAAAGGAGGTGTAGATGAAGATGCAGGTTGCTCAACTATAGGAGTTGTGGGTGTTAAATTTTCTTTTTCTTTTTGAATATTTGAATTTTGAAGAGATTCTTCCTCGGAACCCTTATTGACTTGAAGAGAATCCTCCTCAGAGGTATCTTGCTCTTGGATATCTATAGAAGGTTTTTCTAAAACTCTACCAAATCTGAGTTGTACATCGTTGAGAGGAACAATCATATAGGTAGGAAATTGTTGTCCTTCTACCATGTAAGTATTCTGAGGATTCTTATTGTTAGGATTTGGCAATGGCTGAGTTGGAAGTTGATTTGTCTTTTGTTGGTATGGGAGCATGAGTTGAGGATTTGGATTTTGTTGAGAAGGTTGTTGTTGTGGAAATGGCAATAAAAGTTGTGGATTTGGGTTTGGAAGTTGTGGAGCTTGTTCATTTTGAAAAGATGGAGGATATTGATAAAATAGAGAAAATCTCCCATAAGGATTTTGCAGCCCTTGTACCCATGGCTGAAATGAGTTTTGATGTTGGGGCCAACGTTGTTGCCAAGGATTCCAATTTGGTGG
Organism: Pinus albicaulis; assembly: GCA_034641835.2. NCBI lineage: Eukaryota > Viridiplantae > Streptophyta > Pinopsida > Pinales > Pinaceae > Pinus > Pinus albicaulis. The sequence continues at coordinate 538,773,387 of CM076577.1, forward strand.
AGTTTGGAAATTCATAGGGTTGTTAAACCCTTGAGTTTGTTGTCCCTGCCAAGGTCTCCTTGCGACAAAACAGAGAGATTCTACTGAATTTGGGTCTTCTTGAAAAACAGCTTTGAGTCCAGGAATTGAAGGAAAATCCTTGATCTCATGATTCTCTGAGCAAACCATACATGTTTCTACAACTTTTTCATCCAAGGGACATTCCCTTAAAGCATGTTTCTTCCTACATTTCGGAAAAAAGATGGCTAAAGCATCTGTTTCTTCTTTCTGCTTGTGTTGGATTTTAAGGGTGTCTAGTTGTTCACTAAGGCTCCCTAAGATATCAGTTTTTAACTCATCAAGCATATTACCAATATCTGCCCTACTTACTGATCCAGTTGTAGATTTGTTAGCCCTAATAAGAGAAGGATCCCTAGGCCCTTTTCCTGTTTTAGATTTTCCTCTTGAGAGATGGACACATAGTTATGTTATGTCACGAAGTGGGAGTTGAGAAATATCTCCTTTCCCCATCATGTTTAAAATATCTATCCATTCATCTCCAATGGCTTTTAATATGAGGTCTTTCAAGGTTTCATCATCTAAGTTGCTCATCTTCGCTCTTTTCAAGTTGTATTGAAATCTTTCAAATAAGTCTTCCAAATTTTCATCTTCTTTTTGCATCATCTTGAATACCTCATCCTTGTGATTGGTGGGCATACAATAGTCCAAGTATCTATCCAAAAATGTTTGGTTCATATCATTCCAAGTCCTAATAGATTGAGTGGCTAATCCCATGAACCATTTCAAAGCAGATCCTTTCAAAGTTGAAGGAAACAGTTTGAGTTTTTGAGAATCTTCCATATAGTCATAGGTTCGGCACACAACTTCAAACTCAAACAGAAATGTTTCAGGGTCCTCAATTCGCAATCCATAAAAGTTAGGGAGGACATATGGTGAGATATTTTTCATTGTTGCATGAGTTTCCTCATCAACTATAGGGAATCCAAACAAGTTGTCTCCTTCCCTATTTCTACCATTATTTCCTTCACCATTGTTGTCTCCATTGTTTCCTCCTCTTCTACCTCTACCTCTACCTCCATCTATTACTTCCTCCGCCATGATAGTTTCTTTAGAGTCCTTAAAGTCCTCTAGTTTTTCTACCAAGGGAGAATGAGAGAAAGTCTCTTTGTTTTCTAAATGGGATTGAGTAGGTGGTATAAGAGAATCCTCTAATTCAGTTGTTCCTTGACTTCCAAAAATCTTAAGGCTAGGGGTAGATGGTGGTGAATCTAGTCTATGCCTTGAAGAAGATGGAGTTGTGAAAATCGAACTCTTGGCTTTAGCTATAAACCTTCCCCTAGAATCTCTTGCTCTATGCATGTCATTTTTATTTTATTTTTTTTTATTATTTTTTTTTTAAAGTTGGGCTAATAATCCTCTTTCTGATCTTCTAGGTCACACTAGGTGCAAGAAGAGAGCATACTTAAGAAATTACTAAACCAATAACTCTCTTTTCTGATCCTCCAGATCACACTAGGTGCAAGAGGAGAGCATACTTCAAGAAGTTATCAAGTTTTCCCTTCTTTTATGATTTTGTGTTTTTTTTTTAAGAAATTGGCTACCTAGTTACACTTCCCCGGCAACGGCGCCAAAATGTTTGGTCAATTTAGTGTATCCTAAATTGCTGCATTTAATTTGTCAATCTGGGATTCGTAAGCTGATGAAGTGCGGCGCACTATATGTGCAAGATAACCTATTTCTTAACATTTTGGCGTTTTTGGTTTTCTAAGGTGAAATGGAAATTCTAAAATGAAAACAAGTATGATTATATTTGTTCAAGGAAATGATATCCCCTATAATGATTTACCAACTTGAAACTTAAAAAGGAATTTGAAATTTTCAATGACAAAACTTGAAAGGAAATGAAAATGTACTGCTGAAATGAAAAGATGTTGTAAGTCTAATAAATCAAAAACAGTGAACTAGTGAGCATGAAACTAAACTATTCTTGCTGCTGTATAAACAAAAAGAAACTATGCTTAAAGAAATTCAAAATTGAAACAAAGTAAATCTAAATCAGATTACATCAATTTATCTTCTGATCCTTCATAATTAGTCCAGCTATGATTTTCGGAAGTAACCATAAACAAATTGAGTAACTGATATCTAAATTGCAGAAAGTAAACTAATATCAAACCATACATTCATAATTCAATCCCTCACCATCAGTCCAGCTGTGGCTTTCGGAGGTAACTGAAGATTTCATGCACAATTTAACATTTCTAACTTGCAGAAAGGAAACTAATACTAAACTACACACTTCATAATACAATCCCACACCATCAGTCCAGCTGTGGCTTTCGGAGGCAACTGAAGACGTTATGAGCAGTTTAATATATTTAAATTTGCAGAAGGAAAACTAATACTAAACTACACATTTCATAATACAATCCCTCACCATCAGTCCAGCTGTGGTTTTCGGAGGCAACTGAAGATGCTATGAGAAGTTTAATATATCTAATTTTGCAGAAAGGAAACTAATACTAAACTACACATTTCATAATACAATCCCTCACCATTAGTCCATCTGTGGCTTTCGGAGGCAACTAAAGATGCTATGAGTAGTTTAATATATCTAAATTTAACTACTGAAACAATTAAGCAAAACTGAGTTAAACAAAGCAATACTGAAATGAAACAGAAACTAAGAAAAACACATTAGCAGCAGAACAATGTTAATTCCATGTCATTAGTCAAAAAGCTATGAAAATTCCCGGGCTGCCTATCTATAACCTGAAACAAGAACACTGATCAGTGATTAACAACATAAAACATGAAAGACAGAAGTGAAATGGAAAGCAGGAAAGTTTATAAACAGAAATGAAAAAAAATGAAATGTATAAACATGTGAATGGATTATGGCACAATGAGCTTTAAAGAAATTAAATAAGAACTATACACTAATGCACAAAACCTTAGCTGAGCAGGGGCCCTCTACACCAGCCTTGGCAACGATCTTCAAGTATGAATTAAGTTGGAAAACAGAGTCTTCTTATATTAAAAATGCAGTCATAACAGTATGGTAGTATTACGACTCAAAGGCAGCGTAATTACATTACATAGAAGACTTAATAAAATTAACAGAGACTAATCGGGACTAACTCTATATGCGTATGCAAACGTGTTATATATAACAAAAGAAATATAACTGTCTCCTAAAGTTTATGCTGGTGTAGAACACGTAGACCATTACGTCCACGGATCTAGGATCATGGCCGTGTTGGAAAATAAATCTATGAGAAGTGGATACTTGAATTCGACTATGGAGCCATGTACAGATGTCGACTTGTCCTCCGCAAGCTCAGAAACGGCCATATGAACCTTTACGTGACACGGAACAGAGTCTTGTCATCGTAAGACTCTATGGTTGACTTCCATGTGGACGCCTTTGACCGCGGCTTCTTTATATGAGTTTGCTCGAACCAATAGGACACGAACCATGTCCACATCATTCCTGACCTGCCCATGTGGCTCGTTTTCCTTGTAGACACCTGTAGCATAGAGTTTCACAAAATAGCTGCGGAAAGTTGCAGCAGCTGCGGAAAGTGGCAAGATTCCGCAGTTGAATGAACAAAATCTAAATCAAATAGCAAACACAAAAATATAATTAAAAACCATGTTATATGCTCTTTTTCAAATGATATTGACAACTTGGGAGGTTCAGGTGAGTGAAAAAGGTATATAAAAGTGTATGGAAAAGATGCAGAATTGAGACTCAACATAAACCCTGGTCCATAACTGCATAGTTGTTTCCAAGAATTGGGCACCTTGAGAAATCAGTCCTGTAATCACATTCATGGCCATTGTAACCAGCGCAGCTTGCTAGGATTGTACCACTGGTGGTGTCTCTGGCTGCAACTTGGCCTGCAAGTCTGCGATCTGTTGCTCCACCTCAGTTTTGACCACCTGGATCTCGGTCCTTGAGGCCCGTAATGCTGCGACAAACACCTCAATATTGGCCTGGGGGGTAGCAGAAGCTGGAATATCTTCAAATACATCCACGCAGAGCCTACTAATGAGGTGTTCCAGCTCTGTCTGGTGCACGGTGGCGAGGGTACATGCAACCTGTACCTGGGAAACTTCAGCGTTTTTTTCCTCAATTGTCTGCTCAGCTACACTGAGCTAATGGTGCACTTGATGGTCCCTATGTTGAATTGCTTCAAACAAGGAGGTGTGGAGAACCTGCAATGATTCATGTGGCAACCTGGCTAGATCCAGATGTACCTCTACATAGGCCTGGACTTGGTGATGACAGGAAGGGTTGTGCCGAGCAAGGAACAGAGACGGATTTCTGTTGTAACAAGTGTTGCGCTACTAGTTGCTGAGGTCATTCGTACCTGAATGATATTGGTTTGCATCTTGTCTATCTTCAGTTGCAGAGCTTGGATTTCAGCCTGAAGCGTGTCAACTGCGGCTTTCTGTTGCTCTTCTAGAGCCAACCATTTGTCTTCTGCAGCCAAAGCGACCGCGTATGTGATTTTCTCGAGGCCCCCTTCGGTCAGTGTAACCAATTCTTCACGTTATGGTCATTGAGAGCATTGTTTCCTCCGTGGCCCTTTAGTGGGGTCAACCGTTTGCTTGGTTCCCCGAGTGGAGTCAGCACCTCCCACCTCCTGACCTTCGGTACCAAGATCTTGTTGTGCATCCTTCTGCATTGTTCCTTCCGCATCCTTCCCCGTACTCTTACCGGGCTGCAAACCCTTCTGTGATGTGGCTTTGACACCCTTTCTCATGCCTTTTCTCATTCCTCCAGTGTCCTTGGTGATGAAAAGAAGGGTAACCTTCATGGTGCTTGTTCCTTTAGTGCCCTTCGCACCTGTTTTGAAGCCAAGCTTCCAGTGAGGAGGCCATTGCACAATTAAACGGTCGATCTCTTCATTGGAAGCCATATAGGGGAGCGACACCCACACAGGATCCTTGCAACCTCAAATTTGGACATTATGCATAGTCACCTGGAATGCAGCAATACTTTTATACTTATCATAGATGGCTAGTGACAGACGCGGCAAGGAATTTATAGCTGTCGCGAGCCCACTCTGCGCATCACATCCTTAGATTCCCACAAGTTCGTATATTGGGCCCCCTCACACATGTGTGCGGTGAGCTCAGGGAGGAATGATTCCTTCGGTGCTTCCCAGGTGACCAACGCGATGAGAAGTAGTAGCCAGGAATAATAAAATTCTCTTCCCTGCTCCTGGGATTCGTAGACATTGGCCAAAAACTTATTGCACAAGTATTGGGACCAATTTAAGCAGACCCCTTTCTCGCACCAGCCTGCTAACTGAATTACATATGTGGGGACAGAGGCCACTTGGCATTTTCGCATCATTTTGCATGCTAATAACAGGGTACCCAACTGTGTTGCAGAGTCATTGATGGATTTTATCATGAAGCCTTGATTGTTTGGCTCCACATGGTAGGTTTTTCACATTTTTTAAAAAATCTCCCCCTCATACTTCTTACCGACGTGCAACAGAGGGTCTAGCCCTTCCATGGGAAGACCAGTAATTCGATGAATGTCTGCAGCATCAATGGGGATTCGATCTTGGATCCATAAGAAACCATCATGGACTAGGGTGAGAAACTGACGTACCAGACAGTCCGTGATATTGTAGTGGCCGAAGTGCGGCATCCTTAGCAGGTTTAAGAGCCCGGACCCTGCCAATCCGTGTACCTAGTGCATAGGGACAATCTTTATCCCATATTCTTCTTGTATTCTATCAAGATATAATTCGGGTGCCAACTCAAGGAAGGCCACCAAATTAGCCAAGTTGTGATCATCAAATTTCACCTCATGGAGCCTTCCAAAGGGTTCGCCAATGACGGGGACCTCACTTGGGGTCAGCGGCATCTTTTGGTAGGTGTGCAAGCCATCAATACTCTTCGGTGTGTGTGTGGAGGGCCTGCGGGGCTGAACAAAGGTTGGTAGCCAATTGATTGGTTCGGAGACCTCGGCCTCTTCCAAAGTAGACATAGGTCGCTTTGTTGGGTTGGTAGAACATGCCTGGGGCGTCATTCGTAGGGACTTTACATTTCATGGGGAAGTACGGGGCTTCACCCCAACCCATTTCGCAGGTTTCCCTGAGCCTTGTGCTTTTTCCTTTCCCTTCTTCTTGGTTGGGCTTAGCGTAGATATAACCTCTTCAGCTTTTGATTAGATTTCCACTAACTCCTCGGTTTCTTGTTCTGTCGAGGTCACAGATTTAAGGTTTCAGTGGGATTAGTGGCTGTCATTCTGGCACAAAAATTAAACTTGGGGTGGCTACTATCTGAGGGGGAAGCACGCTCAGACATCAACAAAACACAAAAGGCACAGATTTGTATAGAGCACAAACTGTTCAAGCTATACAGAACCCCCTTTTGAGCTATACACTTGCTTTTATAGCCTTTGCAAGCAACCAATGGTTGGGTAAACCTTATCCAGAACTTACCATCAAGTAAATGGTAAAAAATATTCCAAAATCACCTCATTAAATACCAGCCACCCGCTCCTTTCAACGGTAACTTTTTCCTTTTACCCGATTTTACTATTCGAATGGCTAGTTTTCACACCTCCTGTGTGCCCAGCGTACCCTTGTGCTCCTGTCGTACCTCTTGTGCACCCAGCACACCTCTGCGCTTCCAGCACATCGTCTGCACTCTGAACATGCTCCTGTGCCCCCCGCGCACCCCTCCAGGCTTCCAATTCTGCGGTTGCTCCATGCTCATATCATGGTCCTTACCTTATTAACCCTTCCTGGTGGGTGTGCACCACCCCATACAGCTACTCCGGCCATATAGTCATTTGATCCGATATGGTTTGAGCCGACTACCGTTGACATATCTAGGTACCATATCTCCTCATAGGGTAGATAATTGGATATCTTCGCCATCAGTGATTTATTTTCCTAATTAGGGCCATAGCGAGTGTTGAAAGAACTTCCCTATGTGTTTCACAAATGAGCTATCATACAACAAAGCCAATTCTCCCTCCGCAAATGTCTTTTGTCGAAAATGTCGATCATGCCATGCCTTATCCCGAGCCTTCTGAACCTGCTGATGGAAATTAGCAATGAAACGATCTTCCTCCAAAGCCACAAGTTGTGCTAAATGCTCCTCCATGATATCAGGCTTCACCATATTTGTAAATTCTGCGATGCGCGGGCTAAGAACAATATATTCTATTGGCATAATGGCCTCCTTGCCATAGACCATCCTAAATGGTGTTTTCCCTGTCAACTTCTTACAGGTGGTTTGGTATGCCCAAAGAACAGACGGGATGTGCACGTCACAGTCGCTACGATCAGCGTTACAAACCTTAGTCAATGCATGCTCCAAGAATTTATTAAAAGCTTCCACCGCTCTATTTGCTTGGGGATGATACGGAGTACTTTTCGCATGATGGATCCAAAATTTTTCCGTCAAGGCCTGTATTTTTTCATTAACAAAATGTGTACCTCTATCGCTCATCAAGATTTTTGGACATCCAAATCTCATCAGAATCTACTCAAAAATGAAGTGCGTAATGGTATTTTCAATGCAATCCTTCAATTCTTGTGCTTCGGCCCACCTGGTTACATAATCAGTGGTAGTTATAATGTAACGTGCACCTTTCTTCTTTCCGGGTGAGTTGATAGGTCCTACAAAATATATGGCCCATTTGTCAAATGCTTGCAGGGCCATTTGTGGTTAAATAGGCATTTCATCTCTGTGTGACGGCCTTCCTGTTCGTTGGCATGTATCGCAGGATTTACAATAGTCGTGAGAGTCATTATGCAGGGTAGGCCACCATAGTCTAGCTCTCAAGATATTTTTCATCATGCTTTCCCTACGTAGTGACCTCCTACTACGCCGTCGTGGGATTCTGGAAAAATAGCATGTCATTCATGCTCCAAAACATACCTTCTCAGCACTTCATCAGCTCCCATCTTATATAGATGACCTGCGATGATGGTAAAATCTGCAGCGCTAGTTACCAGCTCTTTCTTCTATTGTACCGAATACTCTGCAGGTTTCATGCCTGTAGTTAGGAACTGAATGATGTCGGCGAAGTGTGCATCAACTATCTTAATAGAAAACAACTGCAAATCAGGCAATCCTTCTTCCAGGTTGGTCAGCTCCTCGCCACTCTCAATTCCGGAAAAGTGATTCAGCCCAACATTCAACCTCCCCGGCTTGACAATGATCTCAAAGTTGTATTCTTGGAACAGTAGTAGCCATCGGCAGATTCCCCCCCCCCCCCCCCAACAAAGGCTTATTCATCAGGTACTTCAAAGTCGGATGATCTGTAAACATTTTGAAGTACCCCCCTAATAAATTATGCCGATATTTCTGTAATGTGTAGACCATAGCCAAGCCCTCCCGCTTTGTGGTGGAGTAGTTGCGCTCCGCACCAAAGAGTTTCCTACTAGCGAATGCAACAGGATGATTAATTTCTCTGTCTCCAGGCTACGTAAGAACCACTCCCAGGGCGATTCCTAATGCATCTATGTGAACATGGAATTCCTTCACCCAATCAGGAAAGATGAGAATAAGCGCAGAGACCATCTTCTCCTTGAGTAGCTTGAAGCTTTTCTGACATTCGTCATCCCAAAAAATGAAACATCCTTCTTAAGCAGTTTTTCCATAAGTGTTTTGATCAGCACGTATCCTTGAATAAACTTCCTGTAGTAGCCTGTATGTCTGAGGGTCAAACGTAGCTATTTCTCAGTTGTAGGTACTTCCAGATTTATGATAATTGTGACTTTTGTAGGGTCAACCATCAACCCCTGTCGAAAAGCTATATGTCCGAGAAAGATTCTAAAGGGTACGTAGAATATGCACTTCTTGATATTTAGGGAAATCTGGTGTTTTCTACAGGCATCCAACATCATGCACAGGTTCGAAATGTGCTTCTTCACTAAGCCGAAGACAGTCCAATCATCAAAATAAACCTCCAAAAATTTGTGTATGAACTCTTTGAACACTGCGACTACTACTTGCGAAAAGATAGTAGGGGCATTATTGAGTCCAAACGGCACGACCATATACTGAAAGGATCCCCATTTAGTAGCAAACATATTTTTTCTGCGATCTTCAGGTACGATTCTTTTCTGATGGTAGCCCAAGAACCCATCAGTAAATGAGTATGCTTCCTGTCTTCCTACGCTATCAAGGATTTCATCTGAGAATGGCATGGGAAAGGGATCATGCACGCAAGCATCATTTAATTTGCACAAGTCCACACAGATTCGTATTCCCCCCTTTGTCGTTTTCTCCTGAACCACTATCAGACTTACCAAGTCTGACTATTCGATCGGTTCAATGATACCTGCGGTGAGAATTTTATGGATTTCTTCCTTAACCTTTTTCTTATACTTAGGATTCAGCCGATAAGGGTGCTGCTTCACAGGGCACGCATCTAGTTTTAACATGATCCGCATGACCCCTAGGTCCCCTATGATCCCCTTAAGATCTGAAAACTTCGTCAGAAATAAGTCCTGATATTCTGTGAGTAGTCTTACAACTTTTCCTATTGTATCATCATCCCAGTAATCCCCAATTTTAGCCAATTTAGGTTTCTCTTATGTGCCAATGTTGACTTCTCACAGCTTCAGAGGCTTAGTAACATCGACAGTATGTAGTGGAGGTCCAACAACTACACTCTCTCCCTCCGATTCCAGGATAGAGATACTTTGCAGATCTTCATCGCACTCTTCTATTGCTATATTGCAGTAGTTGACAATATCCTGCGTCTACGTTTCCCATGTTGGTGCCCTAAGTGTTGCGTAAGGGCATGATTCATCAAATACAAAGGGATATATATCCTACAAAGCTTCATCAAGCACCTTCGTGACCCCTCTTAATCCAATTGTCCCTATAAATTCATCCTTTAAAGTTTCCCAGTGGCAAGTGCATTGATGTAGCTCCGCATCTAAGTACCATGCGGTGGGAATTGGTCGCAAGGCATGAATAAACAGGTGAACCCATTCTTCTATATTCTGGTCACACCATTTTTCCATCCAAACGAACAAATGTTCGCGCGAGTCCCCTGAGCCAAGGAACATCTTGACATGCAAGTGAACTGGAGGTTCAAATCACAGGATTATAATATCCCGGCATTCTTCCCAATCCTGGAACGCCCCCTTACGCATGTCCCACCACCTCGCAGGTGTTGCCCACATGGCAAGATTAAGGGCCCATAGCCTTCGCTCTCTTGGAATCTCAGCTTCAAATGCTCGCAAAAACTCCTTAATACTACCAGAACCATCAAAGTAGGGAAGTTCTCTTACCTCTGAAGATATGCATTGGAAGTTCTTTGTGATTCTAAGACAACGCAGCATAGATACATCATGTAACTGATTCTGCTAATTTTCCATCTCTCCATCGGATTCAGAGAAGCATTCGCTATCTTTTTCCCAGCAAAGTACACCATCGGTCGTGGGATTGATCCAATATTCGTCTCACGCAGTTAACTTATAGATATGATCCACATCCTCTTCTTCATGCACCAGCTCCGTATACCATTCTCCTTCCACAGGTCTAATGGCACTATTACCTGCATACCTTCATTTTCAAACACCATGCTTCTTTTCTTTAAGTTGATGATACCTACCATATCTATGGCTTAGTCCAATCCTAGGAGCGTAGGATAGGGGTCCACATCTTCTACAATCAGAATGACCACAAATTCAGCCCAGACCTTAAACCCTGTGATATCTACCATGATCTTTGACAGTCTTCCCAACAGTATGATCTTCTTTTGATTATCCATGCGTAGATGGATAGTGGAACATTCTAACTTAGGTTCTCCCATTCGCTGCTAAGTTTGCTTGGGCAATACATTCACATATGATTCTAGGTCCAAAATAACCTTATCCATTTCATAATCATCAATTTGCGTTGTTAGCCGCATTTCCTTACTAGTGTGTTTCTTATGCTTGTACAATTTGTGCACATCCTTAACTTCCAGGGGTGGATTAGTTTTTTCTTCACAGCTGTCTATTAAGGCTTGGAGGTTTTCTATAGCCTGTTGGTTGTGCAACGGCTTCATACATGCCTGCAAAAATGGTTTGACCTCATCATCTGCTTTGATGTTTGCAGAGGCTTGAGAATTATATGCCTCATCCTTAGCAAAGTCTTCGCAAGCTGTGACAAAGGTTTCCTTTTCCTTCAGCAATTCCAAACCCTCTTGTTTGATGGTTGCTTTCTAGATAAGAGGCTCAGTCGCAGCTTTTTCCTCAACTCCCCCAGTGACCATTCTGTTGCGTGTTATGACATTAATGCTTGGTCCTTCGTCTCGAGGTTCTACCTTGACCCTCTATACATTTTTCGTAGGCATCTGTTGCTTTTCCTGCATTTTTTCTATTAGAATTGGGCAGTCTTCAATCACATGGTCCAGAAGTCTACAGTATCTGCAGGATTGTCTTGTAGGGTTCGGGCTGTTAGCTCCCCGTAATTTTCTAGATTGATTGAGATACAAATTGACAAGGGTAACATCAAACCAAGCTTTGGAATCCAAGGACATATCCTTCTTGGATTCAGAGAGGGATCTCTCAATGTGTGCAAAGATATGTCTTACTAATTGGAGTTGATTTTAGGCTAGATGTTAAGTGCAGGGTATTTTGATTGTTTTTTGGTTGGGTATGATACTTTGATATATTTTAGATAGGAAACATGGAAGATTGTTAATTCATTGGGAAATGGATTCTAACAAGGTCTAGATAAGTTCGTCAATGGTGTTTAAGAGAATTTGTAGGGCAATTTTGCTTGGTTGGTGGATCTTTTAAGGTTATGAAGGATTTATGAAATGGACATAAATATTGAGAACAAAAAACTAATAAAGGGTTGAAACCAAATCCTTTATATACTTGTAAACTGAGGGAGTTATAAAATTGATAAGAACAACAAGAGAATCAAAGGCATAAGCAGAACCTAATCCATTTGATTTCAGAATGAAAACAGATAATTAACCAAGACAAACATTCAGATAAAAACTTAGAAAGGTAAGAAACTTATCCAACTTTCAAAGCTTAAGATACACAAGTAACTATAACCATAGAGGAGAGAAAACTCTAACATCCAAAGTTACAGCTATAAGGTTTCCTTAAAACAATTTTAGCTAAGTAAAGGCAAAGAGCATGATTTTAAACAGACTTCTTTGACAAACCTAGACAAAGCTGCTTTAAAGAGATGATTCCAAGAACGGAATATTTTAGTGGCAACAATATGCAGGGCTAACCGTAAATCATAATTGATGCTAACTGATCTAATTTATTCAAGAAATGGGCGAGCTAAGAACTTGTTAGAGAGCAATAAATGATTTCTCTAATGTATCTTAGCAGAAGAAAACATTAAGGCAATGAAGGACAAACATATTTAAGGTGCCATTAGAAAACATTTCTTAATCGAAATTCTTTTTCCTAATACAACATAGCAAGATGGAAAACGTAATGGAAAAGTAGAAAACATAAACAAAAGAAAAATTCACCATCAACCAAGCCTATGGATCCTGCAAGCAATCCTTCTCCATCAAGAAGCAAATCAGCTCATGCATGAGTTCCAAGACATCAATCTCTCTTCAAGAGCTTCAAAGCACTATGTATTATTCCAGCATCAGTCATCAAAATTCAACATTTACAATGAGTTAAAATGTAGTATTTATGCTGCAAATGAGGAGGTGAAACTCTTATAGGGTTCAAAATGTTATTAATTACAGAGTAAATGCATTCCTAGCCTTGAAAACCACGCAGGGCATAAGGTAAGAATATCTGCAGCTACTTCTCTATTTAAATACCTTTGTCTTAATTTTTGAGATAAAGATAGGTGGAAAATATTGACTTTTAAGGCTCTACCCTATCTTTACAATAACTATTCTGACAGTTTAAAATATATTCTTTTGTGTAATAACTGCTTGTTTATATTTACAGATAATAATTGGTCAAAGGAGTCAGTTGATATTTCTGATTGAATAACTGCTCTATGTTGATGTGTTCGAGGCTCCTTTAGCCTAATATTTCCTTTAATTTTATCATTTTAAACAGTACCTTTGGCCTAATTCTGCTTTAGGCCTTATTTAATCATCTTTCAGGCTTTTTTCACTATGTTGACTGATTTAGCTTTGAATCCTTTGTCTTTCATTGCGCTTTATCCATAATATTCATGCTAATCTCTGCTTTTCTGTGATTTCTTTGATTATGCTTTTAATCCCTCTGTTTTCTTATTTGCAGGGGTTCCTTGGCGTATTGGAGGGTTTCTGTGATGGCATCGATGGTCATGAAGCATTGATCAAATGCTCAGGATCAAACCCCGGATCCCTTTTCTACATTTTTCGATCCCAGGATCGTCATCCTGAGGTTCTTTTCCACTGATATCGGCTGTGGGAGGGCCTGTACATTGTTGGCTGCCATTAAAACCTGCAACACGAAAAAACATATTATAAAACCTGTGCTTGAGGGATAAACTGCTTCAGAGGCTTCAAGATGGTAGAGGAGTGATTGCAAAGGAGGAATAGTGTGCAGAGGGAGGGGTTCCATAAGTGGAACCGGGCGGAATGGTGGTTTATTTGAATTTTGGCACGGGAATAGTGATGGTGGTTTTGCATAAAATCGAAGGTGGTTTTCATGTGGCTGGAATGTGGTAACTGGTTTGGGGTTAATCGAACGTGATACGGGTTGGAGGATGACACGTGTCCTATCAAAACCACCCATTTCGCGTTCAATTTGGGCGTTAAATCATTTTGAAGGACTGAGCATGAAAATAGTTCTAGAACGTCAGATCTGGGAGATCAATGGTTGAGATCAAATGCGAAGAGAGAAAATATGTGCGGGTGGGAAATAGGTGGGACCTAGTGCTAGCATCAGCTACTTTGTCGCAAAGCGAAATGTTCAATGTGCGGGGTGAAAATTGGTTGGGTGGAGTTAAAATGTGAGGATCAATGGGAGTCGTTGGATCGGGGAAATGGACGGCTGTGATCGAATCATGGCCGCACACATCGGAGATCTAGACGGACAGGAGGAGGAAATATGGAGGGAGTGATTGCGATGGAGCGCTGCGATGGAGAAGGCGAAGTGGGATGCTGCGCAGACCGTCCGATCTGAGAGAGATCGACAGTCAGGATTTTATCGGTGGGAATTCCACCAGCAGAAAAAAAGGAGTGGGAATGAAGAAACACCAAAGTGCGATGTGATGGAACGATGAAAAAACCGTTCGATCTGGGGAGAATGAACGGTCTAGATCCGATCGGGGTTTTGCATATCAGCGGCAGATATTTTTAAAGGAAAAGAAGGTCGCGGGGACCGACGAAATGCCAAAATTCTGAAATGTCGATGGGCCGATGGGCCTAGCGCTCGGTCATGGATCGGGGTCACATGGCGGAAAAGGGGGCTTGGGACTAAGCCGAAAGGTGCTTTAAGGCCTAATGTTTGGAAAGGAGCGGAAAAGGCCAAAAATGAAGGTTTTTTGAGGTTTTTGAGGGTTCCGATAGGTATAAAAGGAGGGTTTAAAACCAAACAAAGGAAATTTATCAGGTTTTAAGGGATTTTTGAGGAAGTGAAGGATAAACGAGGGAAAAATGAAGGAAAATTGGGGGGGAAATGAAGGACACATTTTGAAATGGATAAATGATGAGGATTATGAGTTTGAAGGCAGTTTTATTTATGAATCAGCGGGGCTATTTGAATGAAGATATCAGTGAGATGGATTTTTTAAAGATAAGGGGCATGGAAAGACTTCAAGAACTCATAGATTTGCTAAAATTTGTTTCTTGAAGGCTAAAAGGATCTTTTTTAGCCATCTTTGATTATGTCAAAATTATGGATGGCTAACAGTGGCTCCACTTTGGGAGGACAGCTATCTTTTAGGTGTCCAGAACCTCAAAGATATATCTCTGGAAAATAGACCAGTGCCTTGCATTTTGACAACCTAATTCTCCTTTGATCATTGTTGCTTAAAAATATGATTAGTATTACATCATAACAAATCAATTTCTTCCCGGACAACTACCTACATAGCCTACTTCCTAACATTTTTTCTTCATAAGGTGCACTTGGACTTGCAAACCTTTAACATCAATCATTTTGTTCTTTTGAAAACAAGAAAAACTAATATAAATCTATCCTTATTTCTTCTGAGAGTCCAGATTAAACAGTTGAACTCTCTTATTTCCACCTATACTACTATCTATCAAGATTAAGCTGTTTGGAAGATCTGCATTCTCTATATTCTAAAATAGAAATTTAAAACATAGCTAAATCAGAATTAAGCAGTCTGATTTTCTATGGTGTCTATGTCTTTATGTACAAGCTGCACATAGAATTTATTTGCAAAAAAATAAAACAAAATTGTGAAGGCTTAAGATATGAAAATTTTAAACATCCTTCTATTCTTTTTCCAGCTCTGGTTTTGATCTATTTAGAGCTATCTTTTCCCTTTTCTTGGTTCAGATTTTGAGTTTGTTTGAACCATTCTTTTCTATCCTAATCTATTCTACTGATAAGCCAATATTATACATTTTGGAAAATCTTCTTCACTAACCTATCAGCATGAAATTCAAATTTACTCAATCATGTTTAGGTTGTATGATTGAATAATTACAAGTAGTGGCATTTGAGCTTGCACACAAACATTATTTTGCATAAAAGTAAATCAGAAAGATAAGTCCATGATTTGTCTTTTGTGAGGCACATTTATATATCTCTTTGGTTATGTTTTAAGCATGTGGAACTAGTATCTTTTTAATCTCCTAATCTATCTCTCTTTGAACAAGTTAAGTTTGAGATAATTTTTTATCAATCAAAGTTTCTACTAACTTATCAACACAAATTCAAAGCATGTTCAGCCATGATTAGGCTAGATAACTAAGCAATATATCCCTTTGAATCAGTAGTGGCATTTTAGACTAGCTCACTTTCATAAATTCTCTTTTTTGGGTATGGGGCTGTACCTCTTTTGAATCCGCCCTCTTTTGATTTTCTTTTCGTTTTATTGTTTTTGTATTTTTTATAATTTTCCTTTAACTGTGTTATGTACAATGAATAAAACTTTGAAACTAAGACTCTTGACAGAAATAGTGTTTGAGCATCCTTCCATTGACAGGACCTTCAAACATATCAATTCCATCAAGTTCCTTCAAAAAGAAAGCATTGTTTCCTCTCACCGAATCAATGATATAAGGGCCTTTCCACATATTTTAAAACTTACCATGTTTTTATTTGTCTTCCCTTCTTGAATCCCATTTCAGAACCCTATCTCCAATCTGGAAATCATTTGCTTTGGTTCTTCTATCAAATATTTTCTTGATATTGTCTTGGATAGCTTGTGTCCTTTTGTAAACTCATTCCCTTGAATGCTACAAATTAATGGTTTGGTTTAGCCTTCTCTCCATGTCATTTTCTTCTAATTGAACTTCTTGAAGAGGCTTCATGACCGGGACTCCTAAAGAGGTGGGAAAAACTACATCCATGCCATACACTAGTTGATAAGGAGACATACCAATAGATTTCTTGGTGGTTAGTCTATCAGCACATAGTTAATGCACTAGTTTGCTATTCCGTGCTTTTTTATTTGGTCTAAGAGCTTCTTAATGACGTTTACCAAGCTCTTGTTAGAGGACTCAGCTAGTCCATTACCTTGTCGGTAATAAGCAGTGAAGTAACCGAGGGTGATGTGATATTTATAGCAAAATTCCACCGTATTCTTAGATGTAAAGGCAGCAGCGTTATCGGTGATGATCTTCTTAGGACAACCAAACCTGGATAGGATGTTGGTTTCAAGGAATTTGATGATAACTGAGTCAGTGGCATTTCTAGAAGGGATGGATTCTATCCATTTGGTGAAGTAATCATTGGCAGTGAGGATCCACTTATGTTGGGAAGATGAAGTAGGATGGATCTCACCTATGAAGTCCAATCCCCACTGTTGAAAAGGGGCTTCGACATTGATGGGATTTAGAGGAAAGGGTAGAAGCTTTCTTTTTCCATAAAATATTTGGCATTTATGGCAAGTCATCACTAGTTTGTGAGCATCGAAAAAAAGGGTAGGCCAATAGTAGCCAGCTCTATGGATCTTGTTGGCTGTGGTCTTCCACTAGAGGTGACCCCCACATTCTCCCTCAGTAATTTATGCATGATTTTCTCTGCATCATCTTCAAGCAAACATTTAAGTAGCAAACCAGAAAAACTCTTCCAGTATAATACTCCATCTAAAATGCAAAAATTTAATGTTTTTTGTTTTAATAATATTGCTTTTGTTTTTGAAAAAGAAGGGGGAGCATTGAGATAAAGAAGCACATAAATAATATTAGCATACCAAGGTGAATTTAGAAACATTTATTCAATGTATGGATTTGTACTTTCTTCAGTTTCTTCTAACATGCCAACCATATTCATGTCTAGAGCTTGAAAATTTGAGTCAGCCATAATTTTTGCAAGTCCTTGTCCTTTAATCAATTTAGTGGGTCTGATTTCCAAATTATATTCTAAAATAGTAGCAATCCACTTTCCCATTTTACCATCAGGGTCTTGATTAATTATATATTTTACTACCATGTTTGGGACAAAGGCTATGATATGTGAATGCAAAATATAAACTCTAAAATCCTTCAAAGCTTTGATTAAGGCAAAGGCTTGTTTCTCCATAATGTTATGCTTTAGAGGGGCATCCCTTAAGGCTTTACTGAAGAAATCTATGGGCTGCTCTTGCCCCATGATTTTCTTTTGCAACAATATTGTTGCCACAATATGTTCAGAGGCAAAGGAAAAAATGTAAAAGTCCTTGGTGAAGTCAGGGCTGATTAAGACTGGTGTTTGTGTGAGTGCTTGTTTTACCAGTTCAAAAGATTTTTTTGCTTCCATATTCCACTTCACTCCTACTTCCTTTTTCAACATATTCGTGATATTTCTTAGGAGCTCAGCAAGGTTAGGGATGAATCTTCTTAGGAAGTTCATCTTTCCAATGAAATATTGCAGCTCTTTAGTGTTCCTAGGATGGTTGATTTGTAAGATGCTTTCTATTCTTTTGGGATCTATATTGATTTCCTCCTCAAAGATGATGTGATCTAAGAGTTTTCCTTCTTGAATTCCAAACAAATTTTTCTTAGGATTTATGGATAGGCCATACGTTCTACATTTTTCAAAGACTTTTCTCAAGTGGACTAAGTGCTCCTCATCAGTCTTAGAGTAGACAGTGATGCCATCAAGGTATATGATTATGAATTAAGCTATGTCTTATGAAAAATATATTCCATTTCCCTTTTGAAAGTAGCCTCTGCATTCATTAAACTGAATGGAATTTTAACATACATGAGCGTACCCAAAGGTGTAGTGAAAGCAGTTTTAAGTTGGTCACTTGGAAAGACTAGAACTTGGTTATAAACTTAGAAGCCATCTAGTAATGAGATTCTTTGTGAACCAACTACTTTTTGGAGTATGTGATCCATTTTAGGCAAGGGGTAATTTTCTTTCAAGGAGGATTTGTTCAAATTTCTGAAGTCAATACAAATCCTAATTTCCCCGGTCTTCTTCCTAACTGACACAAGGTTGGACACCCATTCTGAGTATCGGACAGGGACTATGATCCCAGCATCGTACATATTTTTTATTTCTTTCTCAACTGAGGGTAACAAGAGGGGGTTTATTCTTCTCAACTTTTGTTTAAATGGTTTCTGCTTTTCTTTGAGAGGAATTTTATGTTGGATGATTTTGGTGTCATAGGATTTCAAGCCTTCATACCCCCAAGAAAACACATCTTTAAATTCTCTAAAAAGCACAATGTATTTCTATTTTGTGTGAGATGGGAGAGTTTTGGACAGCTTGATTATTTTGGGCTCTTTCATCCCTCCAATGTTATACTCTTCTACACTTTTTCAGTGGGTTCTATCTTGGGTTTTTTAGCTACATCATTTAAATCAAACAACTCTTATAGTGGTGTAAGGCCTCTTGGCAAGGTGTCATCTTTGTACTGCAGAATTTAAAGTTCTCTTTTATCTGATTATCAAATACTTATGCAACACAAGGGTTTTGAAGGTGTTTTATATCATCATCAAAGGGCAGCTCTATTTTGGGAGTTTTTTTTTCAGCAGAATTATTTCTTTCAAATCTCAAACTTTGTTTTATGCTTGCAAAGTCATTTCTGGATTGCAGAAAATCATCTATTTGGTCATCATTGTCAAACACTTGCCAATGGTTCAAGTTGTCCGGTACAGTAGACCTATTCTTTATTTTGATGAGGCATTGATTATTTTCATAAGGTAAATAGAAATTGCTGGCAGCAAAGGTAAGCTCATTGGCAAGGCAATTTTGGGCCCTAGGGATGAAAGTAAGCTCATATTTCTCAAAGGTTTTGAGAAGGTATAGGGTAGAATTTCTATATTCCCTTAACCTAGGTTTCTTGGTTGAATATTCTCCCTTAATTTTATTGATGATTAGTTCAGAATCTCCTTGGAACAAGATTTTCTTAGCTTTGATATTTTTAAGTAAGTATAGACCAATAAGGAGAGCCTCATACTCTACAAAACATTATTGGTGCATTGAAAATATAACCTATAGGAATGGCCTTCATTTGTGTTATGGATCCAAATACCAGCCCCTGATCTGACCTTACCATAAGAACCATCAAAGCTCATATGCCAAAGGGTGTCAAATTCATTTTTTTCAATGTTCTGTACTTCGAGACTGCTAGAGTTTTGGGAGTCATTTTCTTGATTAGAGAGCTGGTTTGATTGTTCTAGGAGACTTAGTTCTCTCTATTTGTCATTCACTTGTTCACTTATGTAATTTTCATTGTACAGGATTAAGGAGTCGAGGTCTGATTGAATGGAATAAACTGGTGTGTTATTTTGCCTATCTATGTTACTCACCTTGTATTTCATGTGGGATTCCCAGTACAATATTCTTGTTTGATTGAAGACTAAGATGGTGGCATAGGTCATGTCCATTTGAAGGTTGTCCTGGAGTTTGGCCCCCCGTGATCTAGATAAAATTATGCCATACTTTGGGGGGATGTCATCCACAACTATATCCATGACTAGCCTCTTAGCGACAATTTGTGCCAGATTGACACACATATCCTTGATTAGGCCTAGACACTTAACCTTACTGCAATCAAAAGAATACAAGTCTTTGTAGGGCTTTGTGATTTCTAGGCCCAATCTTTCCATCACAACCTTTGGCATGAGATTGTGTGAGGCACCGAAGTCTAGCATAGCATTATGCAGAATTTTATCATGTATGTTTAGACTTACATAGAAAGGAGGGACTACTCCTTCTTGATATCTTCCCTCTACATCAGGACCAAACAACAGTTCTAGTTTATCATCAGTTAAGTTTAAGGTATTAGTATCCTTGCCTATGTTTAAAACTTTGAATATCTGGGATCTATATACCTCTTGGGCTACCAATTCAGTGAGGGGTATAGTGATCTTGATTTTGGCAATCTCCCCCTTAAAACTGAAAGGCGCAGGTGTCTTTATTTCATTTACATTAGTTTTATCAGCCATGAAATTTTCTACATTTTTAATTTGTTGATTCTGATTTGATGGTTTGGAAAATAAGGTTTTTTCAAGGCCATTATTTGAAGTACTAGGGAAGATTGAATCATTACTAGGTTGGCTAGTCTTTTTCTTGTTTAGTTCAGTCTTCTTAGCCGTAGTATTTGTGCTTTCTACTATTTTTTTAGGAATATTTTCATAGGTCTTTCTAACAGCAGTGTTTGGCTGATTTGTTTTAGGAACATCTTAACTCTTTTTTCTCCTAAGGTTATACTTCCTATGGACTTCCACTATGGCATTCTCAAATCCTAATCTATAGTCTTTGGAATCTTCATATGATTTCTCATTTGGTTTTGAAGAAAACATCCTTTGTTCTTCTTCAGTAAGGAATGTGTTATCCTCATTATCCGAACCTATGACATTTACATGTTCTTCTTCTAACTGCGTAGGCTCTCTTTCTTCTTCATCTACGTAGTTGTCTTGGAAAGGGGGTCTGATTTGTTGGTCACTCTCTCTTTGTCTGATTTGAGGAGGGTCTCTTTTAAAATTTTGGTTTCTATTTTTGTTTTTAATATTGGCTTCATTTTCCCTGGGAGGTGTTCTCTCATTCAAACTAAATTTTTCCATCAACCTCTCCATTGTCCTAACTATGGAGTCAAGTTTGGTTTCGGAAGATGAGGGTGCAGGTGTTGTGTCATCTCTATAAGTCACCCTTTTTCTGAACTCACCCTAGCCCTTTTCTCAATCAGATTGGCCTCTACACTTACAGCCCCCTTTTGCATGTCTTCTAGAGTTAGGTAATCTCTCTCCCTTAGTTGATAGGCCATATAAGCATCAAAGCCTTCAGGATATTTTACTAAGGCCAAGCCTTGGGGAGGTTTTATGTGAGGTGGGAGAGCATTGTAAACACTGTTAAACCTAGTGGAGTAGTCATGAACACTTTCTCCCAGATTTATCTTAAGATTGTTATACTCAGACAGAATTTGGAGAGGGTTCTTCTTGATTTCCCATTTTTTCACAAAGGTTTGGTATAGAGTAGGGAGATCATGAATGTTGTTGGGAGGTAAGTCTTTAAACCATTTTTTGGGTTCTCCTCCTAGGCTCTGAGCAAAAATCCTCATTTTTATGGTTTCTTCTTCTATCTCCATATAGTCAAAAGCATAATTAATTATATATACATGTTTTTTAGCAGTGATGGATTCAGTCCCTAAGAAGTGAGGGATTTTGGACTGATAGTCATTTGGAAAAGGTAATAGTGGTTTTTGTAGAGCCAGTGGAGCATACCAGGCTGTCATGATGGGAGGGAAAGGAAACAAAGGCTGATTTACAAGGGGAGGATTTGTGAGAGGTGGAGGAGGTTGGAGTGAGGTGGTTTGCACACTGGTGGTATGGATGGGTGTAGCTGAGGTACTTGGACCGGAAGACTAATTCTCAGTAGATTTGAGATGAAAATGGCTGAAGTGATGTAGAAGCTGAAATCAGGTGGAGTGGAAGGAGAAGCTTCTCTACTAGATCTTTTCTGCAAATCTATGGGCTCAAAGTCAGCTTGGTCAACCCTACTTTGTGACTTGGTCCTGAATAGGTTCTTGGTACAGTGCAAATCAAACTAAGGATCTTGTGAAACTGTAAGGTGTTCCAATGCATAAATTTCTCTATGGATGGTCCTAACAATGGGTCAGTTTCCAGCTTTAGGATGTTTCCACAAAATCTTTTCTGGGGTTATTAACTACGGTAGGAGGATTTGGGTCCGGGTGTGATCTGGTATAGATCCTTTGTGAAGCCAGATCTCTTTATTCACACAAGGTGTAACTAGGCCTTAAAAACTGTTTTGGACTGATTTGACACAATCCTAGAACAACCTATGGGACTAGTGGGATGAGGAAGGCCTACTGGAGGCTAGTGGAGTCGCCAAGTGGATTTTTTTTTAAATTTTGAAGATATGTATACAATGGTCCACCACTAAATTCATGATAAAAAATCAATATAGGGAGTACTTTTGGGTTTTTAGTTTCTTTATGCAGCCTTAAGGTTAATGAGTATCCCCTAACTAAATCATTATCTTGCTAGGATGATGAAGAAATTAGTTTCTACTCTGGCTATGGTTTGGTTTTTAAGTCAGACTAGGGATGTATATGAGTCTATAAGAGTTTGTCAGGCTACTATGAACTCGGTCCCACCGTGATCGCCATTATGTTAGCTCCCCGTAATTTGCTAGATTGATTGAGATACAAATTGACAAGGGTAACATCAAACCAAGCTTTGGAATCCAAGGACCTAGCCTTCCTGGATTCGGAGAGGGATATCTCAATGTGTGCAAAGATATGTCTTGCTGATTGGGGTTGATTTTAGGATAGATGTTAAGTACAGGGTATTTTGATTGTTTTTTGGTTGGGTATGATACTTTGATAGATTTTAGATAGGAAACATGGAAGATTGTTAATTCATTGGGAAATGGAGTCTAACAAGGTCTAGATAAGTTTGTCAATGGTGTTTAAGAGCATTTGCAGGGCAATTTTTCTTGGTTGGTGGATATTTTAAGGTTATGAAGGATTTATGAAATGGACATAAAGATTGAGAACAACAAACTAATAAAGGGCTGAAACCGAATCCTTTATATACTTGTAAACTGAGGGAGTTAGAAAATTGATAAGAACAGTAAGATAATAAAAGGCACAATCAGAACCTAATCCATTTGATTTCAGACTAAAAACAGATAATTAACCAAGACAAACATTAAGATAAAAACTTAGAAAGGTAAGAAACTTATCCAACTTTCAGAGCTTTTATCATCTAGAGCAGAAAAACATTTAAGATACACAAGTAACTATAACCATAGAAGGAGAGAAAACTCTAACATCCAAAGTTACAGCTATAAGGTTTCCTTTAAAAAAATTAGCTAAGTAAAGGCAAAGAGCATGATTTTAAACAGACTTCTTTGACAAACCTAGACAAAGCTGCTTTAAAGAGATGATTCCAAGAACGGAATATTTCAGTGGCAACAATATGCATGGTTAAGCGTAAATCATAATTGATGCTAACTGATCTAATTTATTCAAGAAATGTGCGAGCTAACTTGTTAGAGAGAAATAAATGATTTCTCTAATGTATCTTAGAAGAAGAAAACATTAAGGCAGTGAAGGACAAATAGATTTAAGGTGCCATTAGAAAAAATTTCTTAATATAAATTCTTTGTCCTACTACAACATAGCAAGATGGAAAACATAATGGAAAACTAGAAAAAATAAACAAAAGAAAACTTCATCATCAACCAAGCCTATGGATCCTGCAAGCAATCCTTCTCCATCAACAAGCGAATCAGCTCATGCATGAGTTCCAAGACATCAATTTCTCTTCAAGAGCTTTAGAGGACTATGCATTATTCCAGCATCAGTCATCAAAATCCAATATTTACAATTAGTTCAAATGCAATATTTATGCTGCAAATGGGGAGGTGAAACTCTTCTAGTGTTCAAAATGTTTATAATTACAGAGTAAATTCATTCCTAGCCTTGAAAACCATGCAGGGCATAAGGTAAGAATATCTGCAGCTACTTCTCTGTTTAAATAACTTTGTCTTAATTTCTGAGATAAAGATAGGTGGAAAAGATTGAATTTTAAGGCTCTACCCTATCTTTACAATAACTGTTCTGACAGTTTAAAATATATTCTTTTGTGTAATAACTGCTTGTTTGTATTTACAGATAAGAATTGGCCAAAGGAGTCAGTTGATATTTCTTATTGAATAATTGCTCTATGTTGATGTGTTGGAGGCTGCTTTAGCCTAATATTTCCTTTAAATTTATCATTTTAAACAGTACCTTTGGCCTAATTTTTCTTTAGGCCTTCTTTAATCATCTTTCGGGCTTTTTTCACTGTGTTGACTGATTTAGCTTTGAATCCTTTGTCTTTCACTGTGCTTTATCCATAATCTTCATTCTAATCTGTTATTTTCTGTGATTTATTTGATTATGCTTTTAATCTCTCTATTTTCTTGTTTGCAGGGGTTCCTTGGTGTATTGGAGGGTTTCTGTGATGGCATCAATGGTCATGAAGCATCGATCAAATGCTCAGGATCAAACCCCAAATCCCTTTTCTGTATTTTTTGATCCCAGGATCATCATCTTGAGGTTCTTTGCCACTGATATCAGTTGTGGGAGGGCCTGTATATTATTCGCTGCCATTAAAACCTACAACATGAAAAAACATATTATAAAACCTATGCTTGAGGGATAAATTGCTTCAGAGGCATCAGGATGGTATAGGAGTGATTGCAGAGGAGGAATAGTGTGCAGAGGGAGGGGTTCAATAGGTGGAACTGGGTGGAATGGTGGTTTATTTGAATTTTTGAGTGGGAATAGTGATGGAAGTTTTTCAGAAAACTAGAGGTGGTTTTCGCGTGGCCAAAAGGTGGTAATCGGTTT
This sequence comes from Pinus albicaulis, assembly GCA_034641835.2. NCBI lineage: Eukaryota > Viridiplantae > Streptophyta > Pinopsida > Pinales > Pinaceae > Pinus > Pinus albicaulis. The sequence goes on from CM076577.1 coordinate 538,798,290, forward strand.
GGGGCTGATCAAACGCGATATGGGTTGGAGGACGACACGTGTCCTATCAAAACTGCCCATTTCGTGTTGAATTTGGGCGTTAAATCATTTTGGTGGATTGAGTACGAAAACAGTTCTAGACCGTCAGATCTGGGAGATCGACGGATGAGATCAAATGTGAAGGGAGAAAAGATGTGCAGGTGCGAAATAGGTGGGACCTAGTGTTGGCGTCAGCTACTTTGTTGTGGAGATAAATGTTCAATGTGCGGGGTGAAAATTGGTTGGGTGGAGTTAAAATGTGAGGATCAATGGGAGCCGTCGAATCAGGAAAATGAATGGTTGTGATCGAATCGGGGTCATGCACATTGGAGATCTGGACAGACGGGAGGAGGAAATGTAGAGGGAGTGATTGTGATGGAGCGATGCGATGGAGAAGGCGAAGTGCAATGCGGCGCGGACCATCCGATCTGAGGGAGATCGACGGTCGGGATTTTATCGGCGGGAATTCCATTGGCAGAAAAAAGGAGTGGGAATGAGGAAACTTCGAAGTGTGATGCGATGGAATGATGCATAGATCATCCGATCTGGGGAGAATGAACGGTCTAGATGCGATCAGGGTTTCACATATCGGCGGCAGATATTTTTAAAGGAAAAGAAGGTCTTGGGGACTAGTGAAATGCTGAAATGCCGAAATGTCGATGGGCTGATGGGCCTAGCGCTCGGTCATGGAGCGGGGTCGCATGGCGGAAAAGGGCGCTCGGGACTAAGTTGAAAGGCACTTTAAGGCATAATGTTTGAAAGGGAGCGGAAAAGGCCAAAAATGAAGGTTTTTTGAGGTTTTTGAGGGTTCCAATAGGTATAAAGGAGGGTTTAAAACCAAACAAAGGGAATTTATCAGGTTTTAAGGGATTTTTGAGGAAGTGAAGGATAAATGAGGGAAAATGAGGGAAAAATGGGGGGGGGGATGAAGGACACATTTTGAAATGGATAAATGATGAGGATTATGAGTTTGAAGGCAGTTTTCTTTATGAATCAGCAGGGCTATTTGAATGAAGATATCAGTGAGATGGATATTTTAAAGATAAGGGGCATGGAAAGACTTCGAGAACTCACATATTTTCTAAAAAAAAAATCTTGAAGGCTAAAAGGATTTGTTTTAGCCATCTTTGATTATGTCAAAATTATGGATGGCCAACACGAGAAGTCCCTCGCAAAGTGCCCTACCTCTCTGCAGTTATAGCAGATTGATTGTCCTCTTCCCCTACCTACGCTTCCACCTCTGCCCCCTCCCTTACCCCTAGCTGGGGAGCCACTTATGCCTGAGAGGGATATTCGTGAAGAAGGTTCTGATTGTACACTATATAGGTTTCCTTTTTCTATCATTAGATCATAAGTTTGGCAGTTATGTTCATCATGTCCTAATGATCGGCAAAACCGGCACCATTGTTGCTTTAGTTCTGGGACGTATGCACCCAGCCGGGGGCAGTGGTTAGTATCATGCAGACCAGCTATGCAACAATGATTACACCACAACGTTGGTCCACTTGGTCCTGCAAAATCCCTAGGGCATAATGGATTGGGTCCCCCATCTTGTAGATAGTTAGCCAGCAGTGGGCACTAATCCTTGTTATGACCAGATACCCTACATCGTATGCACCATATGTTTGGGCTATTTTCTTTACATTGGTCCTTTCGTAGGTTTTGGATTTCCATGTGCATCGCCTCCATCTGGCCTTCGATTTGTTGTACTCCCAACTGGGTATCATCTCTTGGCACAACTTCTACCTTCATAGAAATCTCTAGATCTTTTTCCTACGATTCAATGGCCTGTTGACCCATAGGAATGCGCAGGTCAGGTAGTAACATAGCAATGAACCATTCTTTGTGTTGTATGTCATCATACAGAAATTTCCCCTCTCTGATCACTTTTTTTAGTCACTGGTCAGCCTTCCATACAGACTCAGAGGGTCTTTTCTTGAAATATTTCATTTCATTCACTATCTGAGAGTAGGACTTAGGCTTCTTGAACTGTTGTTTTAGGGCGTATTTAATATTTTGAATGGTTTCATTCGCATGCTGAGCTATGTATCCCATATACCAATCCAGGGCTCCTCCTTCGAAGGTGAGGGATAGCTGCGCCCTTTTTACCACATCGTTGGCCACATTCTGCGTAGTCCATACTGACTCTACGAAAAACCAAAATCGGTCCATATCTTCATCCCCTATGCCCTTGAAGGTACGTAGCTTCATGTGTGAGGCCATATCATCTTCTGATGGAGGTGGAGGTACGGGTGAGGTTTTATCCCTATGCAAGGTGGTGTAGTTGAACGGCTATGCGCAGCCAAATCTCTTTGTAATGTTCCCAATTTTTAGCCTCAAGCTAAAAGGAATATTATAGTTTGCATATTTTCATTTTGTTTAATAAAATGGGTAAGGAGACACCTTAACCCCTCTTGATGGAGAAATAAAATTCCTCGTGTGAAAGGAGGAATAATAAAGCAGCTAAATTGAGCACCACATGGTGTGAACAGGATTGGATCATGCTTGATCTAGTCATTTTGACCAAGTCAACTAAAACTATCTAGATGCATTGAACCTACTTGGACAGCGCAGTTTTAGTGAAGGCTCCACTTGCATGAGCTAGAGGCAAGTGCGAATGGGACCCATGGTGAGAAGAGTTCATTTTCTTTATAAGTAGGAGATGGTAGCCCATTTTCATTATGCATTGGCTTATTATTTTCGTAGGGTCCGCAGAGACCTGCATACCCGGGCTGTTTAGCAAGCTTGTAGTGTTCTTCACCCAAGGGTGTTCTCGATTGGGAATCCCTACCTCATCCTCAAGGAAGGAGAGGATTTGAGCTACATTTCCTCATTCCGACATTTTGCCAAGCTTATCCCTTCAGCTACAGAATTATTTCTGCAGCATTAACGTTGCGTTGCTGGGTGCAGCAACAGAGGAACTCATAGAGTCATTCTTTGGCCTGTTCTCGAGTGGAGGTCTTGCATATTCTTCGGAGGAGAAAAAAAGGAGACTCCCAAGCTTCATTTCAGATCTTTGGCACCAGGAAAAACACTCACCATCTCTCACAGCGCAGTCTAGGGCAGAAACTACGTTATTTTCAGAGGCAGTTGCTGGGAGAGCCATCTGTGCTTAGCAGGAAGAGTGTTTTTGAGTGAAATGGATCAGCCCTTTGCTTGAGAACATTATCAAAGGAGGGCATGAGTATTTAAGATTTTCCATAGACTCATTCTCATTTTTTTTTAGCTGCAGTGACAAGTTATTTGTCACATTGTACATTTTTGGCATTTCTAGCAATCTCTCCTAGATTGGCTAGAAATCTTGTATTGGAGCCCATTCTTCTATTCTTGGGAATTTATTTGTATATTTCAGTCATATTTCATGTATGCACATCTATAGCAGCAGCTACACTCCTAGAGACAGCGTTGTCACTGCTTTCCGGCATTTTATGCAGTTGCTGCATCTCTTGTATTTCAGGTGTTAATATTTGGAGGTTGATTCCCATTGCATGAGGGGTTAATTACTCATGATATTTTTGTAAAATTTTTCTGATATATTAATGTACATGATGGCTATAATATATTTCATCTTATGTTGCATTCATATTTTCAGACTTTAATGATTGTGTTCATGTGTTGTTGTAAGCTCTCTCTTTGAGCATTCTTTACGGGATCTAGTTTGGGGAAATTTGAATAACCCAACTAGAGTCATTTATTTGGGCTCAAATTATGGAAGAGAAGTTTTTAGTGACTTAACAAGGGGATCCAAGCCCCATTCTTGCTTATTTTTGTATCTACTTCCTTATACAGCATCCTTGAGGACCATATTGCAGAAATTCCCGAAAAAGGAACATTACAGTGGTATCAAAGCAAGATCTTTGGCTCAGCTTGTGGCTTCAAGCCAAAGTACTAAATCCCTGAAGGGGAGTATTTCAAGCTCTATAGAAAAATTTTGCAGATGGCCAGGTAGCCTCTGGATCTCATCCTTTTTTCAAAGGTGACATATCCAATAAATGCCCCTGCACTCAATCTCTGGAATAGAATTTTGATATTCTTGGAAAGGGAACTCTACAGTTGTGCAACCCAAGATAATATTCCATTCGAAGGAGAAGCTCCTCATTTAGAGGAGGAGATTTATAGAGAAAACAAAAAAAGAGGAATGAAGGAAGAGGAGGTTTCCATTCTTCTTTTCTAGACCCTAGAGGGTATCATTGAAGACCTTGAAGAGAAAGAAAGGGAAAACTGGAAAGGTTTTCTGAGAGGGTTTGTGGATGAAGAAAACCCTAGCTATTATTATGATGGGTGTGAGCATTCAGCTACACATGCAGATCCACAGCGTAGTCCATTTCCCACTTGCACTGCCAGAAGGATGGAGGAATAAGATGAGGTCATTGGAGCAGTAGCACTGCAACTCAAAGGTATGGCTCATGGTTTGTGGTCTGAAAATTATATTTCATGTTATCATGCAAATGTAGAATCATATGATGGATTCACTAGATATTTGATGAGGAAATTTGATGAAAATCATCGTGAATCTCTATGTATCAAAACATCAAACACTTTGCATGCATTGAAGGAAACCATGAAACAAACTCCATTCCATATTTCTAAAGGGGATGAAAACATGTATGATGGCTTGCTAAAGGAAAGACCCCTATTGTGTGAAGGGCCCTCTTCCATTTTTAAATTCATGGAGGTACTTCCTTCAGGATATGATGAAGATCTAGGGTCACTCCTTGATGATGAGGTAATCTCAATTATTGATGGGGAGGATGAGCATATGAGATCTAACATCATTGTCCCATTGGGAGAAGATTCATCACCACATGGAGGTAAAATAGGAACCATTGTTCCTAATAGAGGAGCTCTTATGTCTTTGCAAGGAGTTCCAAGTATTTTTACATGTGGAAACCATAACACAATTCCGAAGTCATATGTAGCAGCTATTGGGGATTGTGAAGGGGAGGAAGAAGAGAAGGATCAACATCAAGGGTTGATACACCATTATCTTTTCTGGAAGGTCTTTACACAAGGGAGAGAGACTGTACAGCGTAGTGAAGAGAGGGACAAATCATTCCACTCATACCTACAGTCCACTTCTGAGCTTGATGTCTCACTATATGGAGGCATTCCACCTAGGAGGCCACCTGATCTAGAGCTGATGAGAGGAATCTTGTCACTTGGTTCACCACTCTTTGATTTCAGAGAGGTGAAGACATTGGAGGAGTCCAAAACAGCGTAGAGATTTTTGGGTAAACCCAAGGAGGAGGGAGACATTCTTTCAATTTCAGTATCACCCACTCTCATCAGTTATGTTTCGCTGACAGAGTTTGCTGCAGGGATGGAAGATGGCATCTTCATGATGCAGGATGACTGCTCCACATATTTTATGGGGAAGAGGATACTTCCTTTGAGGGAGGACTCTTTCACACATGGGAGTAGATGGAGGTTACTCATGCTTACACTGACCCAGATTGGGAGATCCAATTTTGGATGACAGCTTCTCATGGGAGGCTAACTTCCCAGGATCACCATTATTATTTGAGCATGAGCAACTGCATGATGGGCATGGAAGCATTTTGGAGGATTAATTTGGCATGGGGTATGTCAAATTAGTAGGCACCAGCATGAGGGGAGCATCACATTGCAGATCACCAGTGCTATCTATGAGGAGGATTGATCCGTGTTGGAGGACTCAACTCTTGGTAGAGTACTCCCAGGATCTAGGTGCATGCATTATTTTGGATGACCTGGATGATGATGACAGATATGTTAGCTCCCCATAATTCCAGTAGATTGGTGAGACCAGCACTATGGAGAGAACACTTGAACCATTTTGGGATTCTAGGATCTATCCCTCCTGAATCCGGAGAGGGATCTCTCCAATAAGTGCAAAGATTAATTTATCTTTAAAGTTTTGGGTATGATATTAGGCTAGTTATTAGGAACAAGGGTTTTTGTTTGTTTTGGATGGTTGAGCATGATTATAGTTGAGTGGAAAGTCCTAAAATGAAAGAGGTTCAAAGGTGTGAAGTTGCAAGAAATCAGAACAAGCTTTGGCTGATTAGATAGATATAACGTTGGTTTTTAGTCCATTGGGCTATGGAGTCATAAAAGGGTTTAATTGCGCAAAATTTTCAAGAGTGGTCCAAGGGGAAAGCCATCTATATCACAATATCATTGAGATTAAATGCTGGAATGGAAACAATAAAAGTGTTGGAGGGGTGGAAACAAACACTAATTTCAACTAGGATTTAACAGTCTGTCCAAACAAGAAAAAGCCTTTTAAGGTAACTGTTTAAAACCAACCAAAGGGCAGGGCTCACCATCAACCTCTTGGGAAAGTTTGAATTAAAGCTAACTCAATAGACAAACAAGCTAGTAATCCACATAATTACCTTCAGAATGGATGAAAACACATAAGAGAAACAAAGTGCAACTTAAGATCAGATAAGATACTTTTAAATCTAGCCTGCTTTCAGCATACACTTAGGGAAATTTTCGGAATTTACCTTTGGATGAAGAAGCTAGAAAACAGGGCACACCATCACTTTTCTAGTCTAACTTTACTAAGCAGATAATGAAAACAAAATTCAAGAAACGATGTTTAAAGTAAACAATACGACGAGGGAACGCCAGCATTCCTAACTGCTTAAACTGTATTGAATCATTCTTAAATACACAATTTAGAGGAAAACATTGAGATAAAGCTTATCAGTCAAAGAAGGGTACTGTAAATAGTAAATCCTAACTCTATGCTTTTTGTTATTTATCAGAGAATAAATGGACAAAATGGCATACACGAAAGGAAAACAATTACAAAGAAAGAAGCACTTCACCAGTGATATAGACCAGGATCCCAAGAAAGAGCGTGTTTATTGATGTCAAACTTACATTCTTCAAGTTCAATGTTTCAGTTCAGCAATCATCTTCGCTTCTCAGCCTAGATAATTAGATCACAAACAGAGCTTCAAGAGCCTTTGAACACTATTTACACATAGAAAGTTTCGAGCACAAGTATATTTCAAAGTTCTGCAACCAACATTGCTTCATCTTCTACAGAGGTATTTATAGAAGAAATGAGGAGGTGGGATGGGATAAAAGATCTTCAATGTTCAATTAATACAGATAAATTCTTATCGGCCTTTGAGTGGCTCAATGGAGAAGATTACAGATATTCCCTCTGTATTAATTGTTTTACATTAATAATTAAGCTCGGTGGGATGATTTTGTTGACTTTTAAGGCTTTGTGTCATCTTTTTAATAACTCTACTGATAGTTTATATTAGTTTCTTTGATTCGTAATAACTATTCAGCTGCATTGGGCAAACATCTTCTGTTCTGGTCATTACTCGGCCCTCTGTTGAATGCTTTGAGGCTACAGGTGGCTCTGGTAGTTGAGAGGATTCAATTAGCCTCTTATGTGGCAGTGGAGGCTTTCTCGGTCTGGGAGATATTTTTATTTTGACCTAAATAGGACTAATTAGCTTCTGATCTGTGTGTTAGGCATAATTAGGCCTAATTCTCTGTCTTCTGTTCTTGAATTGTGTTTAATTTAGTGGATTATGATTTTGATTGTCGATCTTAGCCGTAATCCATCCCAAACTAGATAAAAAATGTTTAATTCTTCATCTCTGTTGTGGTTGGGTCTTCGACACTGATACTCTTTATTTGTTTTAAGCTTTACTATGTCTTGTTGATGTGCAGGCGCAAAGGGTTCTTATGGCATCAATGCTCATGACGTACTGATGAAACGTGGCATTGAACCCCGTAGGTGGATATTCTTTGATAAATGAAAGCTTGGAGGATCGTCATCCTCGACTTTTATTTTCTTTTAAAATCATTTGAAAAGCCTTTAAAACCTGCAAAATACACAAAATATTAATAAATCCTGTGTATTTTGTTAAAACTTCTTTGGAGGCTTTGGTTTAGAGCATGGCCATTGGATGGCAGCATCCAACAACCGAGATTGCGCGTTGAGGTTCAAAGGGAAGCGGTTGATGAAATGGTGGGAAGATTCAGTTAGGGTTGTTGATCTGCAGAGATCAATGGTCGGGATTGATCCAGGGAAATATAATGCAAAGGGTCACATTATAATGAAATGGCGGAAAATACAAAGAAAAGGGGTCAAAACCTTAATCAGCAATGAAAAAGGTACAGAGGAAAATTGGGGTTTTGCAGATGATTCTGAGCCGTCAGATCAAATCGGCCCACGGAGATCAACAGCTGTGGTTGATCACGAAATCCCTTGGTGTATGGCAGAGGACGATAAAGAAATGAGAGGTTTAATGGGAGCCGTTGATCTGTGAAGATCAACAATGGGGAACAAACGTGATAAAATGCAATGGAAATAGGGGAAAGCGGTTTCGGTTTTAGAAACCAGCAGTATCATGCAGCAAAAGGGGAGGAAGGTGGTTTTTTCTTTTTGAACGCGATATGTGTTAGAGGCTGACACGTGGCATCTCAAAATCGCCTATATCACGTAGGCTTTGGAGAATTAACTTTCATGCTTTAATCTGCACAAAAATGCGCACTAGCCGTTGGATCTGAGGCGTCAAATCAGACGGCTGTGAGAGAGCACGATATTAATAAGATGCACGGATGGAATCAGGTAGGGTGGTTTTAATCTGAGCCGTCATATCTAGGAATGAATGGCAGAGATAAAATTTGGGACGAGTAGGACCCAACGGAGTTGGGCCCATTGGGAGAGTTAGATGAATCGAATGGATGGTCGAGATCAATCTTTGGGGTTTAATGAAATAATGTATAAGGTGGAGAATGGGTTAATATGGGTCGTTGATCTACAGAGATCAATGGCAAGGATCTCCCCAAAAAACATTACAAAGCGGGGCTTCATAATTTTAACCAAGGTGGGAGAAATGATTTGGACCGTCAGATATTAGGGCATGGACGGCCCAGATTCAATCATAGGTTTGCGATCGGCAGGGGAAAAACAAAATGAGCGCTGATGCGATTGAGCGATGGTCGTTGATATGAGGATCAGATCGACGGTGGGAAATGAATCGGAGAATTTCATAGTGGAGGAAAGGGCTTTGGGAAGGAGCGATAAGGGCCGTCAGATCAGGGAAGGGCGAAAAATATCGACGACTGATAATTAGTCGGGGGATCGCCAATTAGGGGTGGAAAATAGAATATAAAACGCACCTGATAGAAATCTCCGATGCGAGATTGTGCAGACTGTTTGATCATTTCAGATCAACGATGGAGATTGTTTCAAATCATGAACCGGCGAAACCCTTTGTAACATATGAAAATCAGAATTTTTGTGAAATACAAAGGATTTTTGGCTTCGAGGCAGGGTTTTATTTACGATTTAGCACCCGATTGCGAGGCCTTCATGTATATGGAAAAATATAAAGGGACCGAGGTTATATGCATAAGAGGGCCAATCAGAATCGGGAGGAAGGAGTGGGCTTTTCAAGTGTGCCCGATCAAAAACTCCGATGTGATACTATATTGACCGTCGATCAGGAAAAAGAACAACGGTCCTTTTCATTAAAAACATTGAACTGGTAGGTTTTATACAAACCATAGAAAAAGGGATTTTATGAATTTACAAAGGAATAATGTGATCGGGAAGGGTTTATTCATGAGTTTAAGTGCTCGATTGCGGGCTCTTGGGTTATATGAAGCAAAAAATGGGTCGGGGCATATATAAAGGGGCCAATCAGATCAGAGGTTTCATAAAACAAAAATACTTGCGCTTCGCCGATTGTTTCGATGTGATAAGTGCCCGATGGGTTTAGCGCTTGGTTCCAGTGCTAGGGTATATGGTGGGAAGTGGTTTAGGGCTTAGCCCAAAGGGGCTTAGGCCTATAGTAAAAAAGACTATTTTTTATGAATTTTTCAAGGATTTTCAATGGATTTGGGAGTTTAGGTAAGGTCTAAAAATGAGTTTTAAACCTTATAACAGGGATTTTAATGAAGGGAAGAAGGGAATAAAGGAAAAACAGAGGAATTTTATGAGGAAAAAAGGGGATAAAATGGAGGTTAATTTGAAGTGAAAGGAGGGGAAAAATGGGATTTTTGTAGCAGTCTTTTCTTCATGAAAATAGCATATTTTCATCATTTCGAAAGGGAAACAACAGTGAAGATTAAACAGAGGATAAGATATCTTCATAAGGCTTCAAGAGATAACATTTTTGGCAATAAAACTTGTTTCTTTAAGGCTTCAAAAATGTTTTAGCCACCATTTTATATGACAAATTTTATAGGTGGCTAACAAGATACATGGTGGATGATATGGTCATCTATTGTTATGGCAGAATCTTCTTGACTAGGGCATCTAGTCTCAAGGAGAAACTACTACATGCAGCACATGAGGAATTTTTAGCTATGCACCTTGATGCATATTTTTCTTTGCTAGAGGAATTCATTTGGGATGGCATTCAGCATGATCTATATCAGCATATGGATATATGCATAGCCTGGATGATTTTGGAGAGGTTGGCGCAACCATTTCCCTACTCATTGGAGGTGAGGGAGAGCATTCAGTTGAGCCATTTCAGCTCAAGGACAGGAGTAAATGGTAAAGAAGGTATATGTTTTCATTTTGGTTTACCTTTATTTACTTTATTACAGCAGCTTGATTAGCTAAGGATGATCACATATCCTTATGCTCCATATTATGATGTACTTGTGGCCCATTGCAGCAATGGGAGTGGCTATTTTTATGATGGTTTGTGGGGGAAGCCACATGCTTCTTGGTGTGCACCATTGGCACCAATTTGTACTTTCGTGTTTTCGCTTTATGGGATGCTTGTGGAGGCAAACAAGTGGTTGGGAAAGAACTAGTTGTTTCCATTTTTGATGCAGGAAAGAGGTGCATTGCGTTGGTCCCATGAGTGGAGAACTGACCCACTCTCTAGTTGTCTTATGGCAGCTCATTTTTATTGCATGTTGCCTCCTTGTATTGTTGATGTTTATACATTCACAAGGAGCACTATTATGAGAGTGTTGTATATTTTTGGACAGCCCATTGGGAGCATGATTCTTCCCATTTTACATGCTTTATATTGCAGGAGACACCATGGGAAAACCATGATTGCCACATTGTTACTTTTCTCTTCTTGTGGGAAAAACCACTTGGAGAACTTGAGGAGGCATTTCATGGATGATTTTATTGATGGGGAAGCTTGGGCCATTCTTGGAGGCCATACGATTTCATCCCAAGGATAGAAGCAGCCCCATATGTACCACAAATGGAGGGAGAAACACCTTGGGAATCAAAATCCCAACTCTCCATTCAGCCCCAACACATTGCATATACCAAGGGTTGAGATTTCTATTTGGATGATAGCATGGATGAGAGAATCATCATTGGGGATACATTTATCCCATGCATATCATCACTCCTACCTTGAGGAGGCCATAGCATAGCAAGAAGGTTTCCACCTACACCTTCTATATTTCCATGTTGAGGACCATTCTGGTTTGCATACTTGGGAGGAAGCATTGGAGGACAGATTTATTGCAACATATCCTGAGTAGTGGTGGAGATTGTTGATGAGGGGGCCACAAGAGAAGAATGGGGAAGAAATTTTGTCTCTCTATGCAGTTTCTTGAGGACAAGAAACATGTGGGGGGGGGGAGGACTTTAATGTTCCCAATTTTTAGCCTCAAGCTAAAAGGAACATTATAGTTTGCATATTTTCATTTTGTTTAATAAAATGTGTAAGGAGACACCTTAACCCCTCTTGATGGAGAAATAACACTCCTTGTGTGAAAGGAGGAATAATAAAGCAGCGGAATTGAGCACCACATGGTGTGAACAGGATTGGATCATGCTTGATCAAGTCATTTTGACCAAGTCAACTAAAATTGTCTAGATGCATTGAACCTACTTGGACAGTGTAGTTTTAGTGGAGGCTCCACTTGCATGAGCTAGAGGAAAGTGTGAATGGGACCCATGGTGAGAAGAGCTCATTTTATTTATAAGAAGGATATGTAAACCCATTTTCATTATGCATTGCCTTATTATTTTCGTAGGGTCTGCAGAGACTTGCATCCCCGGGCTGTTTAGCAGGGTTGTAGTGTTCTCGGTCGAGAATCCCTACCTCATCCTCAAGGAAGGATAGGGTTTGAGCTACATTTCCTCATTCCGAAATTTGAGCAAGCTTATCCCTTCAGCTACAGCATTATTTCCGCAGCAGAAAATGTTGTGTTGTTGGGTGCAGCAACAGAGGAACTCATGGAGTCATTCTTTGGCCTGTTCTCGAGTGGATGTCTTGCATATTCTTCAAAGGAGTAGAAAAGGAGACTCTCAAGCTTCATTTCAGATCTTTGGCACCAGGCCAAACACTCACCATCTCTCACAGCGCAGTCTAGGGCAGAAATTGCATTATTTTCAGAGGAAGTTGCTGGGAGAGCCATTTGTGCTTACCAGGAAGAGTGTTTTTGAGTGAAAGGGATAAGCCCTTTGCTTGAGAACATTATCAGAGGAGGGAATGAGTATTTCATATTTTCCATAGCCTCATTCTCATTTTTTTTTAGTCGCAGTGACAAGTTATTTGTCACATTGTACATTTTTCGGCATTTCTAGCAATCTCTCCTAGATTGGCTAGAAATCTTGTATTGGAGCCCATTCTTCTATTATTGGGAATTTCTTTGTATATTTCAGTCATATTTCATGTATTCACATCTATAGCAGCAGCTACACTCCCAGAGACAGCGTTGTCACTGTTTTTCGGCATTTTATGTAGTTGCTGCATCTCTTGTATTTCAGGTGTTAATCTTTGGAGGTTGATTCCCATTGCATGAGGGGTTAATTCCTCATGATATTTCTATACATTGTTGTTGATATATTAATTTACATGATGGCTGTAATATATTTCATCTTATTTTGCATTCAGATTTGCAGAGTTTAATTATTGTGTTCATGTATTATTGTAAGCTCTCTCTTTGAGCATTCTTTATGGGATCTAGTTTGGGGAGATTTGAATAACCAAACTAGAGTCATTTCTTTGGTCTCAAATTATGGAAGAGAAGTGTTTACTGAGTTAAAAAGGGGATCCAAGCCCTCTTCTTGCTTATTTTTGTATCTGCTTCCTTATACAGTGTCCTTGAGGACCATATTGCAGAAATTCTCGAAAAAAGGAACATTACAGTGGTATCAAGGCAAGATCTTTGGCTCAGCCTGTGGCTTCAAGAAAAAGTAATGAATCCCTAAAGGGGAGTATTTCAAGCTCTATAGATAGATTCTGCAAATGGCTAGGTAGCCTTTGGATCTCATCCTTTTTTCAAAGGTGACATATCCAGTAAATGTCCCTGCAATCAATCTCTGGAATAGAATTTTGATATTCTTGGAAAGGGAACTCTACAGTTGTGCAACCCAAGCTAATATGCCATTAGAAGGAGAAGTTCCTCATTTAGAAGAGGAGATGTACAGAGAAAAAAAAAAGAGAAATGAAGGAAGAGGAGGTTTCCCTTCTTCTTTTCCAGACCCTGGAGGGTATCATTGAAGACCTTGAAGAGAAAGAAAGGGAAAACTGGAAAGGTTTTCTGAGAGGGTTTGTGGATGAAGAAAGCCCTAGCTATTATTATGATGGGTGTGAGCATTCAGCCACACATGCAGATCCACAGCGCAGTTCATTTCCCACTTGCACTGCCGGAAGGATGGAGGAAGAAGATGAGGCCATTGGAGCAGCAGCGCTACAACTCAAAGGTATGGCTCATGGTTTGTGGTCTGAAAATTCTATTTCATGTTATCATGCCAATGTAGAATCATATGATGGATTCACTAGAGGGTTGATGAGGAAATTTGATGAAAATCACCGTGAATCTCTATGTATCAAAACATCAAACACTTTGCATGCATTGAAGGAAACCATGAAACAAACTCCATTCCATATTTCTAAAGGGGATGAAAACATGTATGATGGCTTGCTAAAGGCAAGACCCTTATTGTGTGAAGGGCCCTCTTCCATTTTTAACGTCATGGAGGTACTTCCATCAAGAGATGACCAAGATCTAGGGTCACTCCTTGATGATGAGGTAATCTCAATTATTGATGGGGAGGATGAGCATATGAGATCTAACAGCATTGTCCCATTGGGAGAAGATCCATCACCACATGGAGGTGAAAGAGGAACCATTGTTCCTAATATAGGAGCCCTTGTGTCTTTGTAAGGAGTTCCAAGTATTTTTACATGTGGAAACCATAACACAATTCCGGAGTCATATGTAGCAGCTATTGGGGATTGTGAAAGGGAGGAAGAAGAGAAGGATCAGCATCAAGGGTTAATACACCCTTATCTTTTCCGAAAGGTCTTTACACAAGGGAGAGAGACTGTACAGCGCATTGAAGAGAGGGACAAATCAGTCCACTCATACCTACAGTCCACTTCTGAGCTTGATGTCTCACTATATGGAGGCATTCCACTTGTGAGGCCACCTAATCTAGAGCTGATGAGAGGCATCTTGTCACTTGGTTCACCACTCTTGGATTCTTTATAGGTGAAGACATTGGAGGATTCCAACATAGCATAGAGAGTTTGGGGTAAACCCAAGGAGGAGGGAGACATTCTCTCATTTTCAGTATCACCCACTCTCATCAGTTACGTTGCGTTGACGAAGTTTGTTGCAAGGATGGAGGATGGCATATTCATGATGCAGGATGATTGCTCCATAGATTTGATGGGGAAGAGGATACTTCCTTTGAGGGAGGACTCTTTCACACATGGGAGTAGATGGAGGTTACTCATGCGTACACTAACCTAGATTGGGAGATCCCTTTTTGATGACAGCTTCTCATGGGAAGCTAACTTCCCAGGATCACCATTTCTATTTGAGCATGAGCAACTGAATGATGGGCATGGCAGAATTTTGGAGGATGAATTTGGCATGGGGGATGTCAAAGTAGCAGGCAGCAGCATGAGGGGAGCATCACATTGCAGATCACCAGCGCTATCTATGAGGTGGATTGATCCGTGTTGGAGGACTCAGCTCTTGATAGACTATTCCCAGGATCTAGGTGCATGCATGGTTTTGGATGAACCGGATGATGATGACAGATACATGGTGGATGATATGGTCATCTATTGTTATGGAAAAATCTTCGTGACTAGGGCAACTAGTCTCAAGGAGAAACTATTACATGCAGCACATGAGGACTTTCTAGCTATGCACCTTGATGCATATTTTCTTTGCTAGAGGAGTTCATTTGGGAGGGCATTCAGCATGATCTATATCAGCATATGGATAGATGCATATCCAGAATGATTTTGGAAAGGTTGGCACAACCATTTCCCTACTCATTGGAGGTGAGGGAGAGCATTCAGTTGAGCCATTTCAGCTCAAGGACCGGAGTACATGGTAAAGAAGGTATATGTTTTCATTTTGGTTTACCTTTCTTTACTTTATATGAGTAGCTTGATGAGATAAGGATGATCACATATCCTTATGCTCCTTATTATGATGTACTTGTGGCCCATTGCAGCAATGGGAGTGGTTATTTTTATGATGGTTTGTGGGGGAAGCCACATGCTTCTTGGTGTGCACCATTGGCACCAATTTGTACTTTCATGTTTTCGCCTTATGGGATGTTTGTGGCAGCAAACAAGTGGCTGGGAAAGCACTTGTTGTTTTCAGTTTTGATGCAGGAAAGAGGTGCACTACGTTGGTCCCATGAGTGGAGCAGTGACCCACTCTCTAGTTGTCTTATGGCAGCTCGTTTTTATTGCAAGTTGCCTCCTTGTATTGCTGATGTTTATACATTCACAAGGAGAACTATTGTGAGAGTGTTGTATATTTTGGGACAGTCCATTGGGAGCATGATTCTCCCCATTGTACATGATTTATATTGCAGGGGACACCATGGGAAAACCATGATTGCCACATTGTTACTTTTCTCTTCCTGTGGGAAAAACCACTTGGAGAACTTGAGGAGGCATTTCATGGTTGATTTTCTTGATGGGGAAGCTTGGGAAATTCTTGGAGGCCATACCATTTCAGCCCAAGGAAAGAAGCAACCCCATATGTACCACAAATGGAGGGAGAAACACCTTGGGAATCAAAATCCCAACTCTCCATTCAGCCCCAACACATTGCATATACCAGGGGTGATTTCTATTTGGATGATAGCATGGATGAGAGGATCATCATTGGGGATAAATTTTTTCCATGCATATCATCACTCCTACCTTGAGAAGGCCATAGCACAGCAAGAATTTTTCCACCTACACCTTCTATCTTTCCATGTTGAGCACCATTACGGTTTGCATACTTGGTAGGAAGCATTAGAGGACAGATTTATTGCAGCATATCCTGAGTACTGGTGGGGATTGTTGATGAGGGGGCCACAAGAGAAGAAGGGGGGGGGGATTTTGTCTCTCTATTCAATTGCTTGAGGACAAGCAACATGTGGGGGGGGAGGATTGTAATGTTCCCAATTTTTAGCCTCAAGCTAAAAGGAACATTATAGTTTTCATATTTTCATTTTGTTTAATAAAATGTGTAAGGAGACACCTTAACCCCTCTTGATGGAGAAATAAAAATCCTTGTGTGAAAGGACGAATAATAAAGCAGTTGAATTGAGCACCACATGGTGTGAATAGGATTGGATCATGCTTGATCTAGTCATTTTGACCAAGTCAACTAAAACTGTCTAGATGCATTGAACCTACTTGGACAGCGTAGTTTTAGTGGAGGCTCCACTTGCATGAGCTAGAGGCAAGTGTGAATGCGACCCATGGTGAGAAGAGTTCATTTGCTTTATAAGGAGGAGATGGCAGCCCATTTTCATTATGCATTGGCTTATTATTTTCGTAGGGTTTGCAAAGACTTGCATCCCCGGGTTTTTTAGAAGGGTTTTAATGTTCTTCACCCAAGGGTGTTCCTAGTCGGGAATCCCTACCTCATCCTCAAGGAAGGAGAGGGTTTGAGCTACATTTCCTCATTCCCACATTTTTCCAAGCTTTTCCCTTCAGCTACAACGTTATTTCTGCAGCAGAAAACGTTGTGTTGTTGGGTGCATCAACAGAGGAACTCATAGAGTCATTCTTTGGCATGTTCTCCAGTGGAGGTCTTGCATATTATTCGAAGGAGCAGCAGAGGAGACTCTCGATCTTAATTTAATATCTTTGGCACCAGGCCAAACACTCACCATCTCTCACAGCGCAGTCTAGGGTAGAAACTGTGTTATTTTCAGAGGCAGTTGCTGGGAGAGCCATTTGTGCTTAGCAGGAAGAGTTTTTTTGAGTGAAATGGATCAGCCCTTTGCTTGAGAACATTATCAGAGGAGGGCATGAGTATTTCAGATCTTCCATAGCCTCATTCTCATTTTTTTTCAGTTGCAGTGACAAGTTATTTTTCACATTGTACATTTTCTGGCATTTCTAGCAATCTCTCCTAGATTGGCTAGAAATCTTGTATGGAGCCCATTCTTCTATTCTTGGGAATTTATTTGTATATTTCAGTCATATTTTATGTATTCATATCTATAGCAGCAGCTACACTCCCAGAGACAGTGTTGTCACTGCTTTCTGGCATTTTATGCAGTTGCTGCATCTCTTGTATTTCAGGTGTTAATCTTTGGAGGTTGATTCCCATTGCATGAGGGGTTAATTACTCATGATATTTCTGTACATTTTTGCTGATATATTAATGTACATGATTGCTATAATATATTTCATCTTATTTTTCATTTAGATTTTCATATTTTAATGATTGTGTTCATGTATTGTTGTAAGCTCTCTCTTTGAGCATTCTTTACGGGATCTAGTTTGGGGAGATCTGAATAACCCAACTAGAGTCATTTTTTTGGGCTCAAATTCTGGAAGAGAAGTTTTTAGTGAGTTAACAAGGGGATCCAAGCCCCCTTCTTGCTTATTTTTGTGTCTTATTCCTTATACAGCGTCCTTGAGGACCATATTGCAGAAATTCCCGAAAAAGGAACATTACACTCTTACTGGAATGTAGATAGTTCTATCTCCTTCTTGATCAGTTATGTAGTATTTACCACTTCATGTTGTGCTTTCACCCATATCAGAGGTCATTCACTTGGTGTGGCTGCACAGAATACCTTTTTCGCACAGCAAAATTTTGTTTAATAAGGGCAGTGTCTTCAGGAACTTACCTTGGAACCCTTTTATGAACCTCCACTCTGCTTTTGAATAGGACACAAACCGATCGACTGTGAATTCCATCACAAATCCTCCCAACACACTATCCACCGAGTGATCTACCATACACATGATGGTATTATCTATTCTTTTTAACTTTTGGATCAATTCTGGAGTCCACTGTGTGACCTGCTCGTCCTTCCAACACGTCTAGAAATCTACGAGCCTTGCCAGCCACTCCTGAAGCTCGTTCAAAAATGTTACAAAGAATATTTCATAGACTTCAGTGAAAATGTACTTATTCTTCCACTTCTCCATTGTCATATTTGTGCTGTGATTCTCTTTTATTACGAATTCCTGAACCTGTTTTTCAAACCACTCGTCAATTTCTCTTCCCTCAGGTATCCAATACTTTCTTGGCATTACCCGATCTCTCTCAAAATGCTCTCTGTCCCAGAAATGGAACCATTTTTTTTCTTGAGGGGTCTTGACCCAGGTTCGGAGGTTAAGGTTTGCCAACAAACCCCTATACTACCGGCCCTTTTGGCAATGACCTACTTTCGCAAGCCAAGGTCTCACTCAAAGTAGTATGGGTGGGTGTTGGAACCAGGATTCCGCACCCTGAGAGAGAGTAGGTAATGAAACATATCGGTGGTTTCAGTTATCAGATCTACAAAGAAGTAAGCTATTTGCAGGTTCCTTTAGAACATAACCATAACATAGCTAATAGTTCTAATTAGTATGCTCGCATCCATGTGTGTATCAGCAGTTATCAATACACAATATCATAATGCATCATTAACAAATTACATATATACCATAACACAGATGGATTCGCATCATAAATAGATAACGCAACTATATTCGTAGCTACAATAGATCCCAAAAGTTCGCATCAATAGTAACACATTAGATCAGAAAACACAGAGATAATTTAATTATATCCACATATATTAGCATCCAAAACCCAATACAATCCAAACTCGGGATACGCACACAGCCAACAGGGTCCGCACATAGCGGGAATGAGGATCTCCGCGCACATAGCCAGTAGGAGTCCTTACCCAAACGACCCAACAACAGATCTACAATTCGCACTTAGCATCAAACTTAATTCTTTCCTACCATAAGACTCAAAATGTTCATCTATATATAATGACTTAGCCTATGCTTTCATGTGGTCCACAAATCGTGGTTTGCGGACTCTAGGTCTACCCTTGACCCATTACAATGCATTCAGGGCTTTGACCCACCCCAAAACCCCTGCGTTAGAATAATTAATACCAAAAATATACAAAATTTTCAGTTTTTAGGGGACCCTGTTCCAACACTCACACATTCTCTGCAAATTGACCTTGGAATTGAGACCTAAAAAACCTCATACACATTCCACTCACATAATTTTCTATCCATCACTAAAAACATCAAAAAAATCCTATTAACTGAGCTTATATACCTAGCTTAATATCATTAGATACTCAGTCATTCCTTTAACTGAAAAAGTGACAATGAGAGAGCCCTCTCTAGTCCTGGTAGGGCTAGCTACCTGACCTAAAGCCTGGTATGTGGTTACCTTTCTTCAATCCCATTTTCAGCCTTGGGAAGTTGGGGAGAGTGATAACACTTGGGTCCCACTGAATTTTAATGAATAAAACCCCAAAAATATCTCTTTATATGGGAAATTTTACACCTAGGAGGCTTTGGACTCTCCCATATCATAGCCATGTGTGCATCCAAGGACTTTTTCACTCACACCTAAGCCAGCATCCATGGGATTTATGGCACTTTTTAAGCCCAGGAATCCCAGGCACTGGCCAGAACTTCCTGTAGCTTCTAGAATCCATAAAACACATGATGAAAATTCTAATGAACCAACAAATGACTCCAAGACTAGGTATGACCATCCCCAACCGGGAATGACAATATGTAAAACATTTGGCATCGATGCCAGCTACATGTCTAGGATACAAGACAGAGCATGAATGACTAAAACCCTTATGAGACATGAAAAGAAGTATCACCACCCTCCTCATTGAACTGTTATGAAATCAATTGGGTCATGCATCCATTATTTTAACATTTACAAGTAAGTACATGAAATAACCATGACTTGAACTAGTCATTTAAGCATGCTTATAACCAAGATAAAACCATGTAAATAACATTGAGATAACAACCATTAAATCCACACATTAATAAGTATAAAATCAAGATAACTTATATTTTATTTAACATAGGCAATATCCGACGAGGTTCGAGACTTCCACGTACCACCCGACCATAGACATGCTTAAGCAAAATCTCTCTTCACCCAGTCACCCTGTGCCATATTCCAAGCATGAATGTGGGATCTCATGTACAAACCAATCCAAAAACAACCAAGGGAATCCATAGGTTAAACCACCTCCACCCTCACCATACCTTGATCACACCTAAACTGGTGCCCTGATCACAAAACTGAACCAAACTTGGAATGCCTCTAAAATCCATCACTATCTTTTAGGAATTTTTTGTCTCCCTATCTCTTAGGTTTTACCGTAATCCACACCGGATCACTAGGCCCTAAAACAAGATACCACCATCAATATTTACCATGTATACCAACGCCTTCCAATACTTGGAAGTGAACTTTGCATCCCTGTCTGAAACAATATTCTTTGGAACACCATGCAATCTAACCACATCTCTCATGAACACTTGTGCTACATCACTCGATGAATACGTAGTCTTCACTGGAATGAAGTGTGCTACCTTTGTCAACCTGTCCACAACAACCATGATAGAATCATGTTGTCTCACTCTCCTCGGAAAACTTGTGATAAATTCCATGGAAATGACCTCCCATTTCCATTCTAGAATAGCAATAGGTTATAGTAGTCCACCTAGATGCCTACACTCCATCTTTACCTGCTAACAATCCAAAAAATTAGCCATGAACTCTGCTACATCCTTCCTTAGGTTCAGCCAATAATAGAACCTTTTTCACTGCAGTCAATGTATTTTGATATCCTGGGTGACCTGAATATGGTTTCGCATGAAACTCTCTCAATATCCCCTTCTTGAGCTCACTACTTTCTAGCACATATATCTTGTCTCCAAACCTGACCAATCCATCTGACGTTAGATGATAGTCCACACCCGGTACACCTGTACATGTACACGTACCCACACATGTACTTGTACCTATATCTCTACATGTAATTTTACCTATACATGTACTTGTACAAGTACATGTACCTTCACCTGTACCTATTTTTACACTGAAATTTGTCACCAAGACATTTTTGTCTCCCTTAGAAGTCTGCAATATCAAAGTTCCTAAAGTCAAGTCTTGAAATTAAGAGAAAAGCACATAAAAGTCTTAAAAACTCTGGTACCGCACTTTCTCTTAGCTTTGCCTACGGTGCCGCACCTTTTGGCTATAAATAATGTGGATCCAAAAGCATTGTTTATTCATTAAGGGTGCGGACCCCTATAAAAGATAAAAAAGGAACAAGTAAAATCTAGAAGCTCAATTTGAGTCATTTTTGGAAGCTTCTAGAAACATTCCTGTGGTGGAAAGTCCGCTCTTTTCAGGTTCATGTATCCCATCCAATAAGGAGCTAACCCCTTAATGTAAGGAACTAATCCCTTTGAAGGAGGATTCTATCCCTTCTTGTATGGAGTTGTAACTTCCTCTCTTTCACTATAAAAACAGGCATAGGGCAGCCTCAAAGGGTTACAATTGATGAGTTGAATTTTTAGTATTGTTGGAGGCAAAGTGTTGTTGAAACTTAGACCCTTTTAGCTGAGATTTCATGTGGGAAATATTAAATACCTGTATGTATCTCGTTTGGAAGAGTGCAAGGCTGGTCAGAGTAAAGGAAACGCCTGTTGCGGACCCCAGGAAGGCCTGTATGACATCAAGGTGAACACGGTTGTAAGGCTCTTCCTTATTTAAGTTAATACAAATAAATCTATTTTTCTCAATAAGCTGTCAATTGATTGGTTTATTTTATGGATTCCTTGATCACCATAATAGATATGATCTATGAATATATGCTATGCAGGTGCTATTTGATGTTTGTTTCTTTGTGATTGCATATCTTCGAAGGCAACTCTTTCGGGCGATTGAAGGACTACTACCACAAACAAGCTTTGGATCAAAGGTAAGATCGTTAAACCTTTATAGCATTTAATTATGAATCGCAATATATCTAGAGAAAGATAGTTTTATTTGTCCGTTTGTTACTAGTTGTCCGTAGGACACTTGGGAGGTTTGTCTTGTCCACAAGAACGACTTATCCGTCCAAAAAAATGGCGACTCCACTGGGGAAGGATTTTGAGCTTTGATTTCTTTTAATTTTGATTTATGAATTTATGTTTTCTGATTTTGATTAATTGATATTGGCTTGGGTGGTTTATCCCTGTAGAATCCCTGAGAAATGTTTGATAATTTTTTGTTTTTTCTCTAGTTTTCTTGTGTCCGCTCTTTTCTTTTAGAGACAGTGAGGGTAGTTTCGCACTTTTCCTGTACCCACAGTGCGGGACCGCACTGGTTTGCATTGAATCCTGCGGACCCTATCAAAATTTTTGAAAAATCTTAAAATCCTCTTTTCTAGATTAGTTTGTTATATTCTCAGTGAATACCCAGACTTGTGTCATCTGTCAAAAAGCCTTGGTTAAGAGTTTATTTCAGCATTTTTAGTTTTGAATGATTTTCTGAAAGATCTGCATGTTATAATGATTTTTGCTTTGTCTTACATCCTGCTCAAAGATTAGAAACCATGGTATGCCTTTAGATCACTGGTATTCCCTTATTTTCTTGTTGAGTCTAACATCATAGCAGAAATTGTTTTGTGAGATTTAGATCCCATTTTTCTCATTTTCAAATCTTTAAAAACTTTTGTTAATAAGTTTGGAATTTCACTTTAAAAAAATAAAAATTGGATGTTTTTCGAGTTCTTTCTGATTCAAGCACAAAATTTCTTATTTAGATTACAAGCTAAGTAAGACATCCTCAAAATATTTGAGGTTTTAATTCAGATTTAGTCTTTATAATTT
Source organism: Pinus albicaulis (assembly GCA_034641835.2). Classification (NCBI taxonomy): domain Eukaryota; kingdom Viridiplantae; phylum Streptophyta; class Pinopsida; order Pinales; family Pinaceae; genus Pinus; species Pinus albicaulis. The sequence goes on from CM076577.1 coordinate 538,821,410, forward strand.
TAGATTATTTTTTTTAGCTTTGAGTTTCTAGAAATTGTAGTGTTCTTTTGAAGAAAAACCTGGTTTGTAGTTTCGATCTTGAATAAAAGGGATTTATTATTGAGCATTAGATCATTTTGAGTTCTCATTGAAATTAGATTTCTTTTCATTTATTCTTGTTTGAAGGAAATATTTGTTTATAAAATATTGCATTTCTCAACTCTTCCTTTAGCTAGAATTCATTGAAAGAAAACGAATTATTTCTCATAATAGATGTATTTTTAGTATGTTTTGAGTCGAGTCACTACATATCATCAGTTTCACTTTCGCACCTATTTTCCTAATAAATATCTTTTTAAAATCAACGCTTAAATTAAAATTAATCTGGTATCTTTTATATTTCTAGGGCTCTTTTCACCAATATAGATTAGGCTAGTGTCTTGGAGTAGGGAGTAAATAACTCTCCAAGAAAATTAAAACAAACAAGTAGTTGATCTTGTGGTAGGAAAAAATCCAATAGTCGCTTGTATGCTCTGGGAAGATCCTCTTAAAGGATTCAAGCACGAGGTCATATCTGAACCAGTGGGATAATCAATTCTATCTCATTGGAAATGATAGAAGATATGCGCATATTAACAATGGTAAACCTCATATAGAACATTGTCAAGGAGCCTGGGGTCACTTGTCAGTATACCTCTGGATTATGTCAAGGATCCTTCAAGGGGATTGAGCTTTGTTACTCTGCCCTTGTGTGTATGTCGGACCGTAGACTATTCCCCCAGGTATATTAGTTCCTGTTGGTAACCATAATGACCATAATCTTATGGTTTTTCCTAAGGTGATGGTGGAGAAAATATCCCACTGTACCTAGAGCAGACGTCGACTAGACTCGCTTGGACTCTCAGGAGGGTTATATTCACTCGAGATGTTTTAAGTGGAGAAACTTTCACTGATATGTTTCATTAAGTAGGTTGTCGGGGTAAATATTCCAATCGCCCTTTCTACATTAAATACTATGATGTTATATTTCATCACCAACTAGTGTTTTTAGTGTGGGAAGTTACTGTTTGTGTATGGTTTGATCTCCTAGATTTTTAGGCGTGTGATTCATTTTTTTGTTTCCTTAGTGACTCTAGGATTTTTCACTGAAATTTTATTTGATTGCGTGTGATTAATAATTTTTAATCGTGGTTGAATTACCAAGACAATTGTGTAGACTTCAGGGGAAGCCCCCTGAGTATACACCAAGCCAACATGAAGGGCTGCGAGCTCTAGTATTTCCTAGTGACAGTAGAATTATATCAACAGAAGTAGAAGAGTCATATATAGTTGTTCATCCTGATTATCAATTACAAACAACAGAGCATATTCAAGAGCTGATTTCAGTTTTCAAGCTTACTGGTAGTATTTCTCCTTCCAATGAATTCGCTGAAGAACCTGAAATTTCTGAACCTGACACTGAACCTGCTGTTTTGGAACCATCTTTAGGATTTGTTACTCTGACTTCTAGTGATCCTGGTTCACCTAGGGTAAGACATATCATTACTGAAAATCTTCCTTCTGACCTCATTTCCATTGAAGAGCTTGTCGGTCCAGAAAAAGAAGTAACTCTTCCCGAAACCCAACAAAATTTGAATCTTAGGGAGCGTGAATCTATATTCTACACTCCTTTTAGAAGTGACGCTTAGTATTTATCATTGAAATATTTTTTAGAAAACCTGGATCTTAGTTTTTCACCACCTCGATTTCCTTTTCATCCTACACCAAGAGGTTATTATCCGTCATCAATTATGTCAGGTGAGTCATCTATGTTTTCCCAATCACCGGAAACATTTTTATACGGTGGTCCTTTTGTTCCTTCGAGGTACCAGTCACTCTCTAGTACTGTCTCAGAAGCAACTCCTCAACTAACTGAACAAGTTTTATCAATTGGTACAAATGGAACTAAAACTGAAACGTTGAATGCATAGCAAGTCTTTATGATGTCTGGTAATATTCCAAATCCTCAACCTCAAGGTAGTCAGTTACTGCCTGGGGGGAAACCTCAAGGTAGTTAGTTGCCGCCTGGGGGGCAACCTCAAGGTAATTTTTTACCAGGACAAACTATAGGAAAAAATTATTTACCTGGGGAACAACCTCAAGGACAGTACATACCTCAAGTTTATAAACCTCAAGGACAGTACATACCCCAAGGTCAACCCCAGACTCAGTATATTCCTCAGGGTCCTTATCAACCCCAGATTCAGTACATGCCTCAAGGTTATCAACCTCAAGGTTATCAACCTCAAGGTCAGTACCCAACTCAAGGTTTCCAACCACCTTCCAATTAATCATTTTTACAAGGAGCTGGAAATTTACCACTTAATTATCAACCCTACGTTCAACCAGGCTATGGTCCTTCATATTCCCAACCTTCTACGAGTCAATACCTCGGAATGAACATGGTGTGGAATCCACCGCAAATTCAACAGACTATGCAACCTAATGTGCAGTTATCTAATGAACCTGGAGAGCCTTTATTTTCTGGTCCAACCCAGCAACCTATCTAGCCTACTATTCAAATCCCTACACCTGTTTCTATTCAGCAGCCCGGGCCTAGTACACCTCAGACTCCACCTCAGACTACTGCAGTTACTGCAACTTCTGTTCAACCTACAACACCTGTCTCTGGAGTATCTGTAGCTCCAGTTTCTTCTATTCCTGCATCAGTGCAAATTCCTCAAGCCTCTGTACCACAGTCAGGACTTACAATTCAGACTACAGTTCAGATGCCTAAAGGACAAGCTGGTACTAGTATGATTGTCTCTATTCAACCACAGTTTACTTATCAACCATACTAGGGACAGTATCAAATTGGTCAAGCTACACAAAATCCAGCATATCATTATCAGTCGTACCCTGGGTATACTTATCAAATACCTCAACAACCCTAGTATGGTCCGGTTAATCCTAGTTACCCAGGAGTTTTCACGATTCCAAATGAACATCCAATTCCAAGGTATCCTGCATATCCTCCTCCTGGCACTGGTTTGATCACACAAGGTTATCAAGACCCTAGCCATCGGTTACCATTCGTAGCAACTTTAGATTTATCGGATCTATCACGCCTTACGAACGATCCCATTTTTTATCTTCAATATTGGCTGTCGATGCCTAACAAGTTGCCCAGTGATATTCTGAAATTTTAATGTAAGTCAGGAGAGGACCCATCTAATCACGTTATGACTTATCACCTCTGGTGTGCATCCATTTCACTAGTCAATGATTTGATTCGATTACGTCTTTTTTAGAGAACTCTCGTTGGTCTAGCTGCCAAATGGTCCATTCAGTCACCACGCAGCTCTTTTAATAATTTTAATGTGCTAGCTACTACTTTCTTAACCCATTTTCAATTGCTTGTCAGATACGACAATGGAACAGAATTGCTAACTTCATTAAAACAGTCTACGTCTATGTATATATCTTATCACATTCATGAATGGAGATGTAGAAGGCATTTAGTGAAAGTCTTTATTCTTGATCAAATTTTCTCTAAATGGTTTATTAAATTGTTATTGCCCAAAATTACTAAAGATGTGGCCAAAGGAGGCGTTGTTACGGAAGTGCAAGTCATTGCTCAGGCTCAGTACCTTGACCTTGTATATACTCAGTCAGGTACTCTGTATGATAAAATCCCCAATTTACCAAGACCTGGTCAGTTAACTGCAACTCCTTCTGGCTCTCATGCCGCTGATGGTGTAGTTGGTTCTGTTAATACTGGTAAAAGTAAGAAGTCTTCCAAGACTACTTCTCCTATTATCACTTTACCCGATTCACCCAAGGGAGATTCTTCCCTAGAAACTTCCGCCGATATCCATGTTGTAGAGATATCTACGACCAAATCTAAAACTGGTGGTAATAAGAAAGATAAGAATTTTAAAAAAAATCTTCAAAAGAGAAAAACGATACAACTGAACCAACTGACGAAAAATGTAAACCTCGATATCCTTGTCTCATATGTGACTAGGATCATTTTACAAAAGAGTGCCCGCATAGAGCCGAGGTATCAAAATTCGTTAAGGGTTCGCCTATACCTGCTGTCTTGAAGGATCCCTTTCCTACTCAAGATAGTAACATGGTTGGATCTTCCTCCAATCTGGTTGAGGATATCTTGATGGTTGCGACGCGATCGCAAGATTATGGTAGTAAAAATACTGGTAAAGAAGTAGAAACATCCAATTCTTCATCGACTATGCCTTCCTCAGTTGTTGATCCATTACAGATCGAGAAACAAAATCCTGCCTTAGTGATTAAACCACCTGCAAAAGGTGTACTTTGTAAATCAGCTTTCAATCCACATGCGAGAGCTGCTCAGAATTACAATATTTTTGAAGATTTGGAAATTTCTCCTTCATCAATGTCGGCTTTGGAAGTATTGCAATCATGCCCAGCCCAAAGAAAATTACTTTTGTCAGCCTTAGGAGTTGTAGATATCCAGGATTCGAACCTCATGATCTTCGATTTAGAGAATTTTACACCCCGCCTACCCCATCAAATGGCTTTTCAGATTCCGGTAATATTCAAAATCAAACGTATCTTTCACACTGTTGTTGATGAAGGGGCTTATACATGTATAATGTCGTTAAAATGTTGGAAATCACCTGGTTCTCCGACTATTAACCAATCACCAACTATTCTCAAAGCTTTTGATGGAAGAGGTTTTCATCCATATTGTATTTTGCAAGATCTACCAATAGAGGTCGAAGGCAAAATGGTTAATCTAGATGTGGAGGTGGTTGATGCCCCTCTAGATTACAACCTTCTCCTGGGTCGCAGTTGGTCTTACGCCATGAATGTTGTTGTATCATCGATCTTTCGCCTCATCACGTTTCCTCATAAAGGAAAGATCGTTAAGATATATCAGCTCAGATATTATTCATCTGACCAAGCCTCTACTAATAGATTCCAACATATCAGAAAATTGACTATCCCTTATAAGGATGTTGGAGTAGGTTTGATTAAAGATTCAGCTTTACTGGGAAATTTATCCCTGCCTCCTCCCAACGTACAAACTCCTATTGCTAATATCAATATGATTACATCAATTACTATTTTCTTTGATGATCCTTGGATAGTACCTTAAGAATCAGAATTGGATTCTTTCGATGGCCCAATGCCTTTGAGTCCTTTTGAGTTAGCATATCAGCATGTACCGTCATTTTCTGATACTCATTCAACCAAGTCTAATCCAGTGAATGTGATCAATCAGGAGTCATTTTCAATATCAAGCTTAGCTTCGACATTAATTCCAGATCCTGCTCAACAAGTATTCAATACTGATGAACATATCTGTGAATTCTTGTCAGTAGATGAGTTACCATGGGAAGATATTCATCATAGGTCTTCATTTTTACCTGATCTCGATCATTTTGAGAATAATTTTTCCTCCATTTTTACCACTAATTACGTCAAAGAACCTCATAATCCTCTCTCACATTCCAATTCTGAATTGAATTTAGAAAATATTTCTACAAAGGTTCCTCTTGACATTTAAATAAAACCTGGAATTGTTGAAAACATTCACATAGGTGCTTCTTGTACGCCTGAAGAAATTCAAGCATATAAAGCCCTGTTTCAGGAATTCCGCGACATTTTTGCTTGGTCATATGAAGAAATGCCAGGAATCGATTCATCGATTGTTGTTCATGAAATTAAGACATACCCAGATGCTAAACCCATCAGACAAAAATTACGTCAGATCATCCGAGAAAAGTTGCGTTATCAAAGCAGAAGTTGAAAAATTACTTCGTGCATGATTTTTTTATCCGATCCTATTAATGGAATGGGTATCTAATATTGTTCCAATCAATAAAAAGTAAGGAAAAATAAGAGTATGTATTAATTATAGGGATATAAATCGAGCTTGTCCAAAAGACAATTATCCTACCCCTTACATCGATCAAATTATTGACAATTGTGCTGGAAGTGAAATGTTCTCGTTCATGGATGGATTTTCCAGCTACAATCAAATCAACATACTCCCTGCAGATCAACCTAAACATATTTCATTTTTCCATGGGGAACTTTTTTCTTATCGCAAATTACCCTTTGGCCTTAAGAACGTTGGCGCCACTTTTCAAAGGGTCATGTCTTATGCATTTCACAACATTAAACACATTGTGCAGCCCTACCTCGATGATTTTCCTGCTCATTATTCACGCAGAGAAGATCATATTACTCATTTACGAGCCATTTTTATACGATGTAGGCACTATAAAATTCACTTGAATCCTCACAAATGTGTTTTATGCGTAGAATCCAGATGATTATTGGGATTTATTGTCTCAAAGGCAGGCATTCGTGTCAACCCATCTAAGGTTGAGGCAATCATCAATTTACCTCCTCCTTCTACTCTTCGCCAACTCCAAATTTTGCAAGGGAAAGCAAACTTTTTACGTTGATTCATTCCTAACTACGTCGAGTTAACGAAAGGTTTCACTAGGTTGTTGAAATAGAATATTCCTTTCTTTTGGGACGAGGTCGCTGATAGATCTTTTGATGTTTTGAAAAACGCATTGACCCATGCACCGCTACTACATCCTCCCAACTACAACCAAGATTTCTTTTTGTACCTCGCTGCTTCTGATTCCACGATAGGGATGGCTTTAGTTCAGGAAGATGAATTCCATAGTGAACATGCGATTTACTATCTTAGTCGAAATTTGCATCCGACTGAGATCAAATATTCACATGTGGAGAAATTTGCCTTGGCAGCTGTCCAAGTTGTCCAACGTTTTCGTCACTACATACTTTTACACAAAATGACAGTGATCTCTGATTGTAACCCTATGATGTACATCTTGACCAAACAATTTCTAGGCGGAAAATACTCTAAATGGATTGTTATCCTTCAGGAGTTTGATTTGGAATTTTAAAAATCCAAATCCAAGAAATCATTGATATTTGTTGAACTTATGTGTGATTTCCCACGTACTGATACAGAAACTATGGCGGAACAACCAATCACGGATGAATCCTTGTTTCTTATTAGTACCATTGATCCTTGGTATGGAGATATTATTGTTTATCATCAGACCCAATATTTTCAGCCTGATCTTTCATGGTCGCAATGACGAAAAATTCGTTTCAAGTCTCAACAATATCATATTGTTGGAGACACACTATACCGTCGTGGTGCAGACTCATTTTTTCAATGTTGTCTAACTCATGATGAAGCCGAAAAGGTTTTAAATAACTGTCACTCTAGAGCATGTGGAGGTCATATGTCTAGGTACACCACAGCCCAAAAGATATTGCGCGTAGGTTATTTCTGGTCGTCCTTGTTTAAATATTGTATTTATGCAGTCTGAAAATTCCATAATTTTCAAATATTCGATCGAAAACTACGTGCACCACCTGCTCCTCTTCACCCTATAATTTTTGTTGGTCCTTTTGCAAAATGGGGCATTGATTTCATTACATGTAACCCTTACTCGGCCGGGGGGCATGGGTATATTATTCCAGCAGTAGATTATTTTACCAAATGGGCTGAGGCGATGCCTACATTTGTGGCAGATGGAAAAATTGCAGCTACTTTCGTATTCAATCATGTGATTGCTCGTTTCAATGTACCCCAAGCAATAATTACTGATCACAGGAGCAATTTTCAAAATATCATGATGACCGAGTTAACAAACCAACTTGGCCTACGCCATGACATTTCTACACCATATTATATGTAGGCCAATGTTTTAGTTGAAGCGATTAATAAAGTTTTAGTCACCATGTTCAAACGAATCATTGTCATTCATAAGTCGAATTGGCATACCATGCTCTTTTCAGCACTTTGGGCATATCGAACCTCAGCAAAAACATCAACAGGTTTCACCCCTTTTCAACTAGTTTATGGTTTAGAAGCGGTATTACCCATTGAATGCAAGATACTGTCACTCCAACTAGCCATAGAGTTACTACCAGACACTTCTAAAGAGGAGAAACTTTTTTTATACTTGGCTCAATTAGATGAGAACCGGCACACCGTTGCATTAGCTACCGAGACTCATCCGAAAATAATGAAAGCTCAGTATGATAGAAGTGTTACCCCTCGTAATTTTTCAGAAGGAGACCTAGTTTTGATTTATGATCAAGCCAACGATAAACTAGGGGCTGGGACATTTGAACCCATGTGGCATGGTCCTTATATTGGAAAGCGACATCTTGCAAAAGGGGCCTATGAATTGATAGATTTTGACGGGGTCTCTTTAGGTAAACCCAGAAATGGAATTTATCTAAAGAGATATTATGCTTGATTTTGTGTGGAGATCTTCTCTGTATATTAGTTACTTTTTAGCTGGTGTGCTATAGATTAGAAACGTGTGCCTAGCTTAAGTGTGCTCTTACTATTATTCCCGCTTATCTGGATACTTTTCATATCGCAGATGTTGACGTCCTTTCAAACGTATATTGGTTTTGCTGATGGCGCTTGTCGCAGTACACGGAACATCTCTTTTGCAACTTGGGTTATTTACTCACCCACTGACGAGTTAGTATCGATGCATGGGGTAAGCCTCGATCAAACAATGAACAATATTGCTGAATATAGTGAAGTTATTGAATTATTATCAGAATCCATTTCATTTTGAATTTGGAGATTGATCGTTAGGTTAGATTCTGAACTTGTTGTATTACAGTTAAACCGAGTATATGCCATTAGAAATTCAGTATTATTAAGATTATTTTTAAGGGTTCATCTCTTGGAACGAGAGTTCGATTATATTGAGTATCAACACATTCCAAGAAATTTAAATACATTAGCAGATGCAATTGCTTGTAATGTTATAAATAGACATTTGCGATAACAAAGTAATAAATCAACATTCCATAACATGATTGAGCAGGTAACTGGAAATAATAGTATATCATAGTATAGATGTAGTGTTCAAAAAATAGTACATCATCTTCAATCATAGGCTCAAAATGCCTTATAATTGGAAAAAAGTGATACAAAAAAATGAGTCTACAAGTCAATCATCCACTATCTGTGATGATGATCACGATAATACACTACTGCTCGTGCCACCCTAGACAAAAATCTTCTGAATGGTCCAGGAACACCAATGACATATCTCTGTAGACGGAGTGGGATATCATCTATGTTGGTCTCAGGAATATCCATAGTGAGCCACTCCAAATGGTGCTCTAAATCAGTCAGTATCTTTGTAGTCTGATCTTGTGGGGGTGGTGTTGTTGCTGCTGCATCCCTTTGCCTCCGGTAAAAGGGGCGAAGAATGGTTGGTCGACTCGGACCCACATATGCATTTGAAATTTTTGTTATCAGTTTTGGACGATTTAAAAAACAAAATAAAAATTAGAAATTAGAACATGTCAAAAGATATTTTTTACCTGAATCATCCCACTAAGCTCCTGGAGGAAGGAGCATGTCCCGGTCGCCGCGAAAATCCATGCCAACATAAGTAAAATCCTCTATCACAAAAAGTTGGCGTTCTAGCCAATGAAAATAAGTTGAAGGAAAATGAACAATCTCCCCACCCTCGCTGTGGCGAGCCATCAAAGCAACCCAATGAACCATTTGAGGTTCTCAAGGTCGACCAGCATCAATAGGAATATGTTGCGGGGCTAACATAGGGATCCTCTCTAGAGAAAAGGTGATGAAAATGGACCCATATCTGAATTTGTTTAACTTCCCATTCTTTTCTCTGGTAAGTTGGCCTTTCACATTTGCCAACACTGCTCGCACCAGTTGAATATGGTGCCTCGAAAGCAATCTACTGTGATGCGCATCTGAGATCCAGTGGCTACATGCAAAGCCGCACTTCCGCACAACTTGACAACGGTAAAAGAGATCACTTTTAGCTTGGGACAGATGATAGTTTTGATGTCAATCCGTTTGTCTCTAGGATTGGCTTCATCATTACATAACTTTAATTTCAGGCTGGCAACAGACTAGCCACCTGGCCTAGCACCAAATAGAGATAGTGGTTCGCCTCTCCTAGACAAACCAGTCAAGAAATATATGTCTTCTAGCTCAATCACGATCCGGTGACCTCCGATCACGAAACATTGGTCCTGAACATCCCATTTACTTACCAGCCAAGTAAGAAGATCCACTTGAGCTCTCATGCCACTGATAGCCCAAAATTTGAAAAGCCCGCATGCTCTTAAAACTTGCAAAGTTGGTTGATGAGTCATTTTTGCTTCATCTACCTCCTCATGTTCCCATTATTGCCAAATGAGCATTGTATATATCCTACAACAAGTAAAATTAAGGATTAGAATCATTTTGAAGCAAAAAAACTGGGTAATTTAGGAAGAAAATATGTTTTTAAATTCATTACGGTGCCCCCACACTTTACACTCAGATACAGTGCGTAGCTCAGCACAGGATCTGTGTTAAAAGTGCGGGGCCTCGACATTTTCCTATGTGAAAAAATGTCGGGGTCCGCAGGCACCTAGTGTCGGAGCCTACGGACCCCCGAGGGAGAATTTTTCAACCTATTTTCCTCCCAAAAATGAAATTTTGACTCTAATTTAAAAAATTGAACGGATGAAAAGCAAGATAAGGAGGTTGTGGATTACCTTAAGTAGACGGTTTTTTATTCTGACGGTCGATTTGCCTAGAATCTTCTCTGAAGCATTTTTTACCAAAAGCTCTAAAAATTTCACTCCAAACTTAAACGGTAAAAATGAACTTGAAAAACTCATTTTTATAAGTTTTTTCGAATAAATAAATTTTAAATTTGTTTATTTTTTACTTTGAAAAGATGGTTTTTTGAAATATTATTATTATTGAAACAGGTATGTTTAATTTTTTCGAGTTTTTGTGCAGAATACCATATTTTTTAGGCGAAATGATAATTTTTAACGAACAGTAAATTTTTATCACTTTTTCGGGCTCTTTAAAAATTTACTAAAAAGTGAAACCATGGAGTCCTCTTTTAAGCCCTTTTCAGACTCTCTAAAAATGAAAATATTGCCGAGTACTTGACTATTCGAAGTCGTTAAAGTAAATGGACGGTCGTCCCTTCAGTATAAGTTTATCCCTTTTTTGGACTGAAATGGACTATTTACGAAAAAGGTATACATTGACTAATCATGGTCAATAGAGTTCTCTCTCACATTATTTTATCCTTTTTCGAGCCTGAGAGACTTAATTTACAAAAAAGTACACTCATGGAGTTTTCTTAAGTTTTTTCTTCTGACTCCCTAAAAATGAAAAACACCGAGTTTCTCCTATACTGGACTCGTTAAAATTTAACAGTAAAGGACCTGTCGATTACAAATAGGAACGGACCACTCCTTATTAGGGTTCGATTTTAAACTAAGTTGGACTCATCCAAAGGATGACCTTATAAACAAGAAAATGTTATCCTCCTCAATCTTGTCAAAAATAAAGAGGTACTTCCCAAAAATGGTGGGGGAAAAAAGAGAAAAATAGATTCGTTTGTTACATTTTGATTTGTAAAAATCATTACACCACTCTTGAACACGACACTTTTTTTCACACTTCCACCTGGGTTGGGAAATCCTTTGCCTATCAGTTAATCAAACCACATTTAAGGTCTTCAGCTGGTTTTTGGGTATTAGCTTAGGGCAACTATCACCAAACCATCTGCAGTGTCATTATGTGTTCAAGAGGTCAGTGAAATAAACCATTCATCTGCAAAAATTTGTGTTGTAGAGGTAAATCCCCTCTACGGACAGAGGTGATCCCTACTAGCCCAGATCGGGTCTAGCAACAATCATGTCACGCTAAGCCGCAAGTTCCTAATTACAATAGACCAAATTGCGAGAAAGGCCTACCTTAAGTCCAACGTTGTCGTCGTTTGCAAAGAATATAGCGCTCCCGTCTCCTTGATCTGGAAGATAAAAATTCTCCCGCTTGTTGCGATCGAACACCAGCAAATACAAGAAACACAACGAACACACAAGCGTAAAACCCAATATATGCAATTATGTATCAGTCAGAGAAGATACAACTCATGATCACAAAGTATGAACAATACGAGTGGAACCATAACCAGAGTCACTTATCATTAATAAATACAAAGAAATATACAACATGCGCTCTGACGCTGGATCTTCCTTCGGCATGTCAACAACGGAGTACGTCTCAATAAAGCTCATCAGGAATGGGACAAGCCTCTCTCTTCGGTTGTCTTGAAAATAATCTCCTTGCTACTGATTTGGCTCTATGAGGACTATCAAGGCTCTTTCAGCATTATCTAGGCTACTGAGGGATCTTGAAGGCTAACTTGCAAAAGGAAAATGGAAAGCTTATATAGATGGTGGAAGGGGAGTGGGGATCCCTATGATCATGGGATTGGCCCTATCCTCAAGGAAGCTTCCATGAGAGGTGGAAAACCACTTCCTCCACATGGAGATCCGAAGCCAAACCTCCCAACTCAATTTAGAGACCAATTCAGAAATTGGTTGGAGTCAAACTTCTGCCATTTATTTTTAAAAAACACTCCTTAATAAGCCTGGAGCGGGTACAACACTGGGATAGTGCGCCAGCTATCGCGCCCTCTTTGGAGGATTTCCCCCTTTGGCGCGAGGGCTGAACTAGCTAGTCGCACCAAGGCCAAAAGGGCTATTTTTAGGGTTTTTCACAAGGAATTGTCTTCAGGGGAATGATTGTCCTTGTCCAGGGGGATGCCATGAAGGTGGTTTCAGGTCATGTCACTACTCACAGGTCATGAAATAAGCCCTCCAATTTGTGGGACGAGGGATTGTAGGGATGGTGACAAATTTCTGTGTAACAATTTGTCTCCATTCGCGTTGACCATCCCTGAGTCAGTCCTTGCAAAAAATTTCCTCAAACTTGATCTATGGTTTCATGTCATGAGCTTGCTTACGACGGATCACTTTCTATCGACGACAACTCATCATCTAGGAAGTTGATCTAGAATCCGTTAGTACCTTGGAATCTACATGCCTTAATGGCAGGTTTCTCACCTTCAACGACAGGTTGCATCATTGACCTTCGATCGAACGATTCCGTGAAATGTTCGACTTCAGATCACTTATTCACATTTCATGGATTGTACTGAGTACTTTGAGAGCCATTGTAATTATTGGTGGTTTCTCTCACACTTTTTAACAGTTCACATCATTGACCGGTAATCAAGTGGTTTCTACCATGTTCGACTTCAAAAAATTTAATCACATGGATAGAATCGTACTAGTTCGGGAAGTAGAAATCAAGACCCTAGATCTATTTTCCACCATCCAGGCTGCGAGGAGTTTTATTATTCATTATGCAGTAGACGATTCATTACAGATGGTTCGTCCATGCTGTGTCTGCACTATTGATGTAATATTAAAATCATTTCTATATCAGAACAAGTTTAGTTAGTTTTGATATGAGTATGGGAATGCCTACCTCAGCGATGATATATATATGTGTGTGTGTGTGTGTGTGTGTGTTGCGTTGAATTTTTTTACAGGGTTTTGATTGGGGTGTCCATAGGCTGATCCTTGAAATGATAAAGCCCATCACTCTTTGAATATTCTCAGACTTCGCACTTTAGGGGGGAATTTGTTACACTAAAATTTGTCACCATGACATTTTAGTCTCCCTTATAAGTCTACAATATCAAAGTTCCTAAAGTCAAGTCTTGCAATTAAGAGAAAAGCTCATAAAAGTCTTTGAAACTCTGGTATCGCACTTTCTCTTAGCTTTTCCTGCGATGCTGCACCTTTTGGCTATAAATCCTGCGGATCCAAAGGCACTATTTATTCATTAAGGGCGCGGACCCCTATAAAAGATAATAAAAGGCGTAAGTAAAATCTAGAAGCTTATTTTGAGTCATTTTTGGAAGCTTCTAGAAACATTCATGCGGTGGAAAGTCCGCTCTTTTCAGGTTCATGTATCCCATCCAATAAGGAGCTAACCCCTTGATGTAAGGAACTAATCCCTTTGAAGGAGGATTCTATCCCTTCTTGTATGGAGCTGTAACTTCCTCTCTTTCACTATAAAAAGAGGCATAGGGCAGCCTCAAAGGGTTACAATTGATGAGTTGAAGTTTTAGTATTGTTGGAGGCGAAGTGCTGTTGAAACTTAGACCCTTTTAGCTGAGATTTCATGTGGGAAAGATTACATACCTGTATGTATCTCGGTTGGAAGAGTGAAAGGCTGGTTAGAGTAAAGGAAACGCCTGTTCCGGACCCCAGGAAATCATGTATGACATCAAGGAGAAAATGGTTGTAAGGCTCTTCCTTATTTAAGTTAATACAAATAAATCTATTTTTCTCAATAAGTTGTCAATTGATTGGTTTATTTTATGGATTCCTTGATCACCATAATAGATATGATTTATGAATATATTCTATGTAGGTGCTATTTGATGTTTTTTTCTTTGTGATTGCAGATCTTCGAAGGCAGCTCTTTCGAGCGACTGAAGAACTACTACTACAAACAAGATTTGGATCAAAGTTAAGTTCGTTAAACCTTTATAGCATTTAATTATGAATCACAATATATCTAGAGAAAGATAGTTTTATTTGTTCGTTTGTTTCTAGCTATCTGTAGGACACTTGGGAGGTCTGTCTTTTCTGCAAGAATGACTTATCCGTCCAACACCTGTACCTATACCTGTGCATGTACCTGTACCTATACCGGCACTTGTACCTATACCTATACCTATTCATGTATCTATACCTATAAATGTACTTTTACCTGTACTCTGGTGCAATATGTGCCTAAGCTCCATATACCTGACATCTTGTTGACCTACCTGCAATATCCTATCCTGTAAATCTATCCCATAGGAGCTCATAACTGCAATGTGGTTTACTTGTATCCATCTGATAAGAGCATCTGCGACCATGTCCTCTTTACCTTTGATGTATTCAATCTCAAAATCAAAATCACTAAACGTGTCCAACCATCTAGCTTGTATGAAATTTATATTTGACTGGTCAAACAAATACCTCAATCCACTTGATCACTCATCAGTATAAACCTCCTTCCAAGATGATAGTGCTTCAACATTTTCAATGGATGTATGATCGATTCTAGCTCAAGATAATTTTTCAGATAGTTTTTCTTGTGTTCATTTATTTTTTGTGACTCATAGCATACCATTATACCACTTTTCCATCCTACATAAGGACTCCACCAAGCCATCTTTTGCAAGCAACTGTACATACTACCGTACTCTTTTTCTGAATCTGCGATCTTTAACACTAGAGCATGTGTCAAAAACTACTTAAGTTATTCAAAATTGGACTCACACTCCTTTTTCCATTCAAACTTATTACCTTTCCTCTAGAATGATGTAATAGGATAAGAAATTTGTGAGAAGTTCATGATGAACCTCCTATAGTAACCAACCAATCCCATGCAGGATCTCACCTCATCTACATTTCTAGGAGCTGCGCACTCCATGATGGCTCTTATTTTTTCTAGATATATTGTTATGCCCTCCTTGGATACAACATGTCATAAGTAATCTACCTCAATCTATAAGAAACTACACTTTCCGAGTTTAGCATACAATTGATGCTCTCTCAACAATCTCAACACTACTTTCAAATGCTTGGCATGTTCTTCCTCATTCCTAGAATATATCAATATGTCATCAATGAATAAAATAACAAACTTTTCCAATTAAGGATGCAACACACTATTCATCAAATACATAAAGGTAGTTGGAGCATTAGTCAAACCGAATGGAACTACAACAAACTCGTAATGCCCATACCTGGTCCAGAAGGTTGTCTTGTAGATGTCCTCTTCTTTGATGCATTCCTGATGGTATCCTAATCTCAAGTCGACCTTAGAGAAAATTGTTTCTCCCTTCAGCTAATAAAACAAATCATCAATCCATGGTAATGGGTACCTGTTCTTGATGGTAAGTTTGTTCAATAGCCTATATTCAATGCACAATATGATAGTACGATCCTTCTTCTTCACGAACAATACTGGTGCGCCCCAAGGAGATACACCTGGCTTAATGTATCCCTTATCAAGCATCTCCTTTAAATGAAACTTTAAATATACCAATTCAGGCGTGCTCATCCTGTAAGGTGCCTTTGATGTTGGTGTTGCCCCTGGTACCAACTCAATAGCAAATTATACTTCCCTGTGAGGTGGAAATATGAAATCTCTGCGAGAAATACATCCTGAAACTGTTGTAGAACTGGATACCTGCTCAAAACATCTACATCCTAAACTTTCTTACCTTTATCACTAGAGATATGTATTATGAATAACACACACCCTTTCTTACAACTACGCTTGGATTGCATAGCTGTCACCATCCTAACTAATGTGGCTTTCTCCTTTCCCTATAAGACTCTTGGTTTCCCATTTTCATCCAAGCACTCAATGGCTTTGCCATAAAAATCCGCCTTGGTCCTGTGAAGATATAACTAATCCATACCCATAGCAGATTATATGATCCCAAAGGTAATATGTTCAAGTGAATTGATGTAGGCATACCATTAAAATCAAATGCACAAGTTCTTACCCAATGATGACCTCTTTTCTTTGTACCTGTAGCCAACTAAATTAACCAAGATTCTGTATGCACTTCTTTTATTAACCCACACTTACCCACCAGGTCAGGATTAATATAACTATAATTATATCTGTGATCAATCAAAATAGAAACAACTTGATCACAAAGCTTACCATCCATATCAATGATATATGTTTGGTGACCTACTTTATTGTTGTCCACACTTGCCTAAATCCAAGGAATGCTATGACGAACATCCCCAACTATTTGTGCCTCCTGTGCACTGTAGATCTAGGGTATACCACCCTGATACTACAGAAAATCCCTCATACGATGATCCTTGCCACATATCCAACACTGAAATAATGCTCTATAATCTCCTCATGTCTGCTGATATCTAGGTCCTTTCCCAGTTGTATTGAAATTCTTGTAAGGAACCACATTTTATTTCTCACATACATCTTATGGAAGTTTCCTGCTTTGGTGGCCATGTTCCTTTATCTTTCTCATTTACTTTCAAATCATGCTTAGGATCAAATTTTCGTTTTGACTGATCATAACAATGCTTTAGCTTTCAAATTGCCTCCCCCAATAATCTAGGCTCATTAAACTCAATCCAGTCTCTATAGGAAACCGGTAACCCACTGACGAATCTTTAAACCTTGGCCTTCTCCTCCTTGAGGTAAGGCACATATCTCAACAATTCCAAGAACCTGCTACTATATTCATCATCTGTCATGGAACCCATATTCAACTCATAAAACTCCTTAGCTCTAGCATCATAATACCTCTCTGATAGGCACTTCTTCTGGAATAGCCTTTTGAACTCACTCCAATTCATTTCCTCCTCATAAATACCCCTGACATTCTTCACATCTTCCCACCAAATATATGCTTTACCTTTTAGGTTGAAAGTATTTATTCTAGCTTTTATGTTTTCTGAGTAATCATGCAACTTGAATAAATTCCTCATACCAAGAAACCATGCCTCTTCATCCTATGATTTCTTCATCTCTCCATCAAATTTGGGTGGATTTTCTTTCTAAAACTCATCCGGAAAGTATCCCATATCACTCGTCCTGTAAGGATGATAACGATGACGATCATAATGCCTGATAGAACCAGAACTCGAATAGTACATGTGTTTGTCACCTCTCCTATCAGACGTGTCCAAGAATGATCCCCACTTAGACATGAACGCAACAGAATACAAATATAACCATAAATACAAATATGCAACAAAAATAACACTTCAGTTCATTAATATCAAAGAACTGAAATATGCTTACAAACATAATGGAAATAAACTAGCTCGAGCGATGGTATATTATCTCTGAGAAGAGATGTGGTGACTACATGTCTCTAAGTTGTGTTAAAATGAGTCTCGAATGCCTATTTATTATTGAGAAACAATGGAAAACCATAAACATCAAAAAACCTTACCCTAGGAGATGAAACGCCAAAATAATGGGCCCTGTTTGGGTAAATTGGTACATCAACTTCTCGAGGTCGTAGCTTTGGCATATGATCTCCGTTTGACGTGAAAAATACCTCATTAAAAATATCTATTCGAGTACTGCTACTTTCAAGTGGAAAACATTAGTCAAAGTTAGGGACTCATGTTTGCCCCATGTTTCTCAAAAAACGTCGTTTAGGGCCTCAAAACGAATTCGAAAGTTTAGCACCCAAAAAACTACCAAAAATAGTAATTGTGCTACAATTAAGAAAACTGAAATATTGAAAGAGACAGTGGTGGGGGTCCAAGTAGAATAGGAAGGTGGTCACCAACATCCACCTGGATCAATCCTCCCCCCTTAGGAAGCAATGGTCCCCATTATGTTGAGTGCCTCCATGAGATGGAGAAACTTCTACTCAACTTGGTCCCTAGTGAGCCACTTTCCTTGGTGCAGGAGTTGGCCAACTTTGACACCCCAATATAGTTGGACCTTTTACTAGTGAGTGTTCTTGAACTGTGTGTCCATAATCTGATCATTTGTGGCATGTTCCATGCAATCTAGGTTTAACTCTGTTGGTGTGAGTTGTTCTAAAATGTCTGATGTGTCCAATAATGGTGCGAAGTATGGTCGAAGGTGGTCCACATTTAACACTGGGTTTAGTCCAAGGAATGGGGGAATGATGAGCTCAAAATATCAGACCATATCGGAGTGGTCTGAGCTTCCAATGGGCTCTGGTAAGGCGTTCTTTCTACAAATGCAACCAAAATTTGTCGCCCGCCTAGAACTTGTGTGGCACCCAACGTTGATCATGTCACTACTTGTACTTAGCATTGACCTTGTCCAATATGTCATGGAACTATTGGCGGATGTGTTGGATTCACTAAATGAATTTTTTAGCCCTGTCGATTTCAAACTGGACATGGGTCAAAGCTGCCTTAGTAGCTGCAAGTGGTATGGCCACATCAATGGGACATAGTGGCTAGAAACACAACCACACCTGAAAGGGGTTGTGGTTATTTGAGATATGGATAGCTCTGTTGCAGTTTTGTTATACATAGGGTAGGATTTCATCCCATTTGCAAGGATGCTTCGATTTTTACATGGACAGAATGTGTACGATCATCCTATTGACGACCTTTGTTTTGCCATCAGTTTGGGGGTGGAAATTCATCAAATTAGTGAGCTTGGTATCTAGAATCGATCAAAGACTTGACCAAAATGTAATTAGGAACCTTCTATCACGATCTGAGATAATGGACTGTGGGATCCCAAAGTTTACCCACACTCATTCAAAGAAGATATTAGAAGTGGCTTCTACGGAGATACTCTTCTTGCAGGATGCCAGAATGGCCATCTTAGAGAATCTATTGATGACCATGAAAACCCAGTCATTTCCATGCTTATTCATAGGGAGGCCTGACATGTAATCAATGGAGATGGATTCCCAATGTTGAATAGGAGTAGGCAGAGGATTATATAGGCCTTTCTTTTTGATGTTTGGTTTGGAAATGACGCAAGCAATGCAGGATTTGATGTATTTCCCAACGCCCTGTCAAAGGTTTGGCCAATAAAAATACTTTTATAGCACTGCCATTGTTTCCTCTACTCCAAAGTCTCCAGCGACCCAAATGTAGTGCGCTTCCAAAATTATCTTGGCACGCTCACCTGAAGGAACAAACAGGTGTCATAGGTGACATAACAGTGTATCCTGGAGGTGAAAATTTGGAACTTGCTTTCCTTCCAGGACTTTCTGGTATGTGTTGTTGAATTTAGGATCGCCCTTGTATAGATACGGCCACTCTAAAGTCTCGTGCCCACAATATTCAAGAAAAGTATTCAGTGCCATGACGAGTGGTACGATCGGGTAGTTTTCAACATTATCGTTGATGTCCTTCTCGTACTTAATGTTCAAGTGGAACTATTTCATGGATGTGGACCATTTTTTATGGAAATTGTTCTAAAAATTCCCTTGTGTGCGTATGAACTGCAAGGGTCGGCGGTCTATGTAGATGAACTTTTCCTTCCCTGGAATGTAATGCTTCCATTATCGACAGACATGCACAATGGAATACATCTCTTTGTCATAGGTGGGATACTTTTGGACTCTATCTAAAAGTCTCAATATGATATGCCACTACATGCCCCTGCTGAGTAAGAACTGCAACAATAGCATAGTCAAAAGCATTTGTCTCGATCTCAAATGGTTGTTGCAGGTCTAGTAATATGAGCACTGAGGTCCTTCTTTTATACCAAATTGATCAAGCTCCCAGAGGGTGATGAACTTGGCCTAATGTGCCCTTTCTGCAACAACTCTTGAATCTTCTTCTTGATTTCATCATTCTCCATAACAGAGCCTCGATAGATCATTCCATTGGGTAGCGGTGCACCTGGGGTCATATCAATGTGGTGCTTGACCTGACAGTGTAGAGGTACCCCTATGGGTGAGATGAAGATGTCACTGTACTCATCCATGACCTTTACATCCATCTGTTGTTATTGTTCGGATGAGCCCTATATGGAGGCGGCAGCCACAATATTTTTCTTGCCATGATGGTGATTCATAAGGAAAAAAAAATTCATGGTCTGGGAAATGACTTACTGCATTGCTTCGCAATGATCAAATAGATGGTGGTAAGCAGTGCTACCTCCGGTCTCCTGTACAAATTATTGCCCAAAATAATAATAACAGTGCGAGGCCTAGACTCATACACAACATGTGGCTTCCACAAGTATTTTTTGCCTAATAATACATCACAAAATTCAAGAGGACCAACATCACACAATATCTCATCTTTGAAGGGCTTGATGTTGTATGGAAAACGACATTGTTAGCCGAAGCAGATATCTTGTCCTTGGTGAGTCCACCCGATGGTTTATGACTGTGGGTGTGTTGTGGTCGGTAGGCTCAACCCCTTCACGACCTCTATTGAAATGAGGTTATTTTGGCTTCTGCTATCGACAGTGAACTACAGTGGAGAAACCTTTTCCCACATCTGTGATTGGAAGAGGCATGCCCCCCCCCCTTTCGAGCTCATACTTCTGGATCTTAGCGGTGGAAACGATGGCACTGGGCTCTTTGTCAATCATCTTCTTCCCTTTTTCATTCTCCTTCTTAGGTTCTGACTCAGATTTGAAGCATGCATCTTATTCGGAATCCTTTAGCTCGGCCACTAGTGAATGCTTGGCCCGACACTCACTTGTGTTGTGAGTGGGGCTCTTATGGAACTCACACCAGTTTCTCTTGTCCTTCTTTGTCTTTATGGTGTTTTTCTTTGCTTGCGCCTTCGACGAGTTGTCATGGGTCTCCCTGCCTTGGCTTTGTCCTTTTTTATGCGGTTTGGGGATGCCTTTCCCTTGCTTCAGATTCACAAAACCAAAGTCTCGCTTCTTTTGTTTAAATTTTTTCTCGATATTGGTAGCATATCGGTATGTTGCACCAAGCATGGAGATGTCGAGGAACTCCATTTCCTCCTAAATGTATATGTGTGAAAAATCTGTGTTACTTTAGCACCACATGTTTCTCTGAATCTTTGATACCCAAATTTGTACAAAGGGTATGGAATATATTCATCAACTCATGCACATCTTGATCCCTTTGTTGGCATAGGATATTCCATTATATGTACTTGTCCTCATAGCTCCCACAGGGTAATATTGTTCCTTGATGATATCTCGGAAAGAACTCCAAGTGGGTTCTACTGAAAACAGTGAGGGTTCTCTATCGTCCCTCTGTTCACAGTAGGTTTCCCACCATTCCTTGACATGGGGGGGAAATTAAGGAGCAAAAAAGTAATATTTTCCCTATTGGAAAAATTATGAACTGAAAAATATCCTTCCTACAGATTTAACCATCTATCTACGATGTATGCACCTATCTGACCTTCAAATATTGGAATGTAAAAGTTGACTTGTACCCTGAAGGGAGTGGCTCCTCCAAAGTGACTTTCGAACGAAGATGCATCGCATGTGGGCATCCGCTGATGGATCTGGGAAATTTTTTCCATCATTTTGTCCCTCTTTCGCTCGAGGAATTCTTCGAGCAATATTTTGAAAGGATCTCTTTCTCCCTCGTATTATTTTCTTCCGCCATGGGAGTTCGTGGGGGTTTTTGAGGTTGGTCCTACAAACGTTCAACCAGTTCGATCTCAAACTCATTATACCCTAACCTCCTTGGGGACATACAAAGAAAAATAGATAAAGATAAGACTCCTCTAATACCACTAATCTGAAATTATACAGGAACCCAACATAATAGAAATAGAACCTTAAAAATAGATATGCAGCAGAAATAAGACTTCATTTCATTAATATCAGAGAACTAAAATATGCTTACAGAGAGAATGGAAATAAACTAGCTCGAGTGATGTTAGGTTATCTCTAAAAATATATGTGTCATATATATGCCTCTGAAATGTGTTACAATGAGTCTCAAAGGCCTATTTATTATTGAGAAATAATGGAAAACCTGAAACATCCGAAAAACTAACCCTAGGAGATGAAGAGAAAAAACTATGGGATTGGTACATCAATTTCCCGAGGTTGTTATTTTGGCATAAAATATTCGTTTGATGCACCTAATAACTCATTAGAAATATCTATCCCACAAGTAAAACTCTCAAGTGGAAAAATTTAGTTAGATTTGATGTCTCATGTTTGCCTCAGTTTTCCCAAAAAATGTCGTTGAGGCCTCAAAACGGATCTGATAGTTCAGGGCCTGAAAAATGCCAAAAATATTAAATTGTGCTACAATTAAGGAAACTAAAATACTGAAAGAGACAGTGGTGGGGGTCCAAGTAGAATAGGCGGGTGGCCACCAACATCCACATGGATCAGTGCTCCCCCCTTAAGAATCAATGGTCCCCATTTCGTTGAGTGCCTCCATGAGATGGGGAAACTTCTATTGAACTTGGTCCCTGGTGAGCCACTTGCCTTTGTACAAGATTTGGCTAGTTTTGACAACCCGATATAGTTGGATATTTTTATGGCAAGTGTTATTGATCTATGTGTCCATAATTCGATATTTTGTGGCCTACTCCATGCAGTTTGCATTTAACTATGTTGGTGTGAGTTTTTCTGCAATGTCTGATGTGTCCAGTAATGGTGGGAAGTATGGTCGAAGGTGGTCCAAATTAAACATTGGGTGCAAGCCAAGGAATGGGGGAATTCTTAGCTCAAAATTATTATCTCCAAAAGCCTTGGTAATGGTGTAAAGACCATATCACAGTGGTATGAGCTTCTCATGGGCTCTAATAAGGCATTCTTTCTCCAAATGCAACCAAACTTTGTTGCCCACCTAGAACTTGTGTGGAACCCAATTTCGATCATGTTTCTTCTTGTAATTAGCATTGTCTTTGTCCAATATGCCATGGACCTACTGAAATATGTGTTGGATTTTCTCAATGTAGTGGTTAGCCCTCTCGATTTCAGACTGGACATGGGTCAAAGCTGCCTGAGTAGTTGCAAGTGGTATAGCCACATCAATGGGACATAGTGGTTGGAATCCCAACCCCACCTGGAAGGGGTTGTGGCCAGTTTATATATGGAGATCGTTGTTGTAGTTGTGTTGTACATAGGGGAGGATTTCATCCCATGTGCGAGGATGCTTCAAGTTGAACATGCGTAGAATTTTTATGATCATCCTGCTATCGACCTCCATTTGGCCATCATTATGGGGGTGGAAATTCGTGGATTTAGTGAGCTTGGTATCCATCATCGACCAGAGACTTGAAAAAATGGTACTTAGGAACCTTTTGTCCCGATATAAGATAATGAACTATGGGATCCAAAAGTGACCCCACATTCATTCAAAGAAGAGCTTAACAGTGGATCTGGTTGTGATACTCTTCTTGCAGGTCACCAAAATTTCCATCTTAGAGAATCTATCGACAACCATGAAAACACAATCATTGCCATGATTAGTCGAAGGGAGGCCCGAAATGTAAGCCATGGAGATGAATTCCCCATGTCGACTAGGAGTAGGTAGAGGAGTATATAGGCCATGATTCTTGATGTTCAATTTGGCCATGACACAAGTAGTGCATGATCTAATGTACTTCCCAACATCTTGTCGAAGGTTTGGCAAATAAAAATACTTATGTAGCACTTCCATTGTTTTCTCTACTCCAAAGTGTCCAACACCCTGATTATAGTGTGCCTCCCAATTCATCTTGGCATGATTTCTTGAAGGAACACATAGGTGTCCAAGGTGACATAAAAATGTATCCTAGAGGTGAAAATTTGGAAATTTATTTCCTTCCAGTAGTGTCTGGTATGTGTTTCTAAATTCTGGATCGCTCTTGTATAAATGTGGCCATTTTGAAGTCTCATGCTGAGAAGAGTCGAGCACAATGGTCAGAGCCATGACCGGTGGTCGGATGAGGAAATCTGCAACATTATTGGTGCTTCCCTTCTGGCACTTAATGTTCAAGTGGAATTTTTGCAAGTATGTGGACCATTTTTTATGGATATCATTCTGCAACTTCCCTTGTGTCTGTATGAACTGTAGGAGTCGATGGTCTATGTGGATGACTATTTTCTTCCCCATAATGTAATTTTTCCATTGTCAGCAGGCCTGGAAAATGGAATACGTCTCTTTTTCATAGGTGGGATACTTTCAAACTATGTCTAAAAGTTTCTCACTGTGATATGCCATTGGGTGCCCCTACTAAGTATGCACTGCACCAATAGCATAGTTCGAAGCATATGTCTTGATCTCAAATGTTTGTTGCAGGTCTGGTAATGTGAGCACTGGTGCAGAGAAGAGGTGATGCTTCAACTCGGAAAATTCATTTCCTTGATGACTTGACTAAAAGGACAAGTGATATGAGATAATCCCAACACGAACCTGAGGTAGAAATTTGCAATACCCAAAGAGTTTCATAACTCTATTAGAGTGGTTGAAGCTAGCCAATCTCGAATGACTTGTATCTTGGGTGGGTCCACGTGTACACCCTGCTCATCAATGATGTACCCCAGATATTGAACGTGGGTCATACCAAAAGTGCATTTCTCCAAATTGTCAAACAAATTGTGTTGTCACAGCTTTTGTAGGACTTGTTGAATATGACAGAGGTGATCTTCTCAACTCTGGCTAAAGATAAGGATGTCATCCAAATACACCACCATGAATCAGTTGGTGAAGGGTCGCAAGATGTTGTCCATCAGCATCATGAAGGTTTCACCAGCATTTGTCAACCTGAAAAGCATGACAAGCCATTCAAAAATCCCCCCCTTGCATTTGAAGGCAGTCTTCCACACATCAGAGGGTTTAATTGGTACCTGGTGATACCTGAACTTCAAGTCGATCTTGCTGAAATATTTGGCCCACTTGAGCTTGTCCAAAAGATGATAAATCTATGGGATTGGATACCTATTCTGGACATTGATCTTGATTAGCGCCAGATAGTCAATACAGAGTCTCCAGGTCTCATTCTTATTCTATACCAACATGATTGGGCTCCCACAGGGTGATGAAATTTTCCTAATGTTCCCTTTCTCTAACAACTCCTGAATCTTCCTATTGATTTCATCATTCTCTAGAACAAAGTGTCGATAGATTTTTCCATTGGGCAGTGACGCACCTAGGGTCTAATCAATGGCGTGCTCGACCTAACATTGTATATCTACCCCTGTGGGTGAGGTGAAGATGACCTTGTAATCCTCCAAGACCTTTTCCATATGTTTTTGCCATGCGAAGGAGACCTATCTAGAGGTCATGGCCAAAATCATCTTCTTTCCCTTAGGGAAAATCATAAGGAAAACAAATTTCTCGGTCTAGGAAATGAGATTACTGCATTGCCTCATAGTGATCAAATAGATGGTGGTAGGCGGTGCTATCTCTGGTATATTGTAAAACTTATTCCCAAAAGTAATAAAATAGTGTGAGGCTAATAATCATTCACAACATCTCACTTCCACAAGTATGGTTGGCCTAATAATACATCACAAACTTCAAGAGGAGAAACATCCCAGAGTACCTCATCTATGAAGGTCTTGATGTTATAGCGAAAGCGGAACTGCTGGATGACATGGAGATCATGTCCTTGGTGAATGCACCTGATGGTCTACATTTGCAGGTCTATTGCGGTTGGTAGGCCCAACTGCTTCATGACCTCTACTGAAATGAGGTTATTTTATCTTTCGTTGTCGACAATAAACTGCAGTGGAGAACCCTTCTCCCGCATCTAGGAGTGGAAGAGGTGCTCCCCCCCCTCCCCCCCCCCTCTAGATCTTCAAGCTCATCCTTCTGGATCTTGGTGGTGGAAATGGTGGCTTTGGGTTCTACATCAATAATCTACTTCCCTTTTTCATTCTGCTTGTCAGGTTCTGACTCAGATTCTAAGCATGCATTTTATTCATAATCCTTTAGCTTTTCCACCAGTGATTTCTTGGTCTAAAACTCACTTGTGCTTAAGTGGGGCTCTTATGGAACTCACGCCACTTTCCCGTTTCCTTCTTTGTCTTTGTGGTGTTTTTATTTTCTTGCAGCTTCGAAGGGTTGTACTGGATCACCCTCCCTTGGCTTTGTCTATTGTTCTGTGGTTTGGGGGAACCTTTCACTTGCTTCATATTTGCAGATCCAAAGTCTCTCTTCTTCTATTTAAATTTTTTCTCAATCTTGGCAGCATATCGGTATTTTTCACCAAGTGTGAAGATGTTGAGGAACTCCATTTCCTCCTAAATGTATTTGTGCAAAAAAAAATTGTACTTAAGTACCAGATGTTTCTCTGAATCTTTTATACCCAACTTTTTGGACAGGGTATAGAATAGATTTGTCATCTCATGCACATATTGATCACTTTGCTACCGCTAGGTAGTCTATTGTATGTATTTGTCCTCATAGCTCCCAACTGGGTAATATTGTTCCTTGATGGCATCTTGGAAATAATTCTAGGTGGTTGTTATTGAAAACAATGAGGTTTCTATATCATCCCTCTATTCACAGTATGTTTCCCACCAGTCCTTGACATGGGGGGCAGATTTAACGAGTGCAAAATTAATCCTTTCCCTATTGAAAAAATCATGAACTGGAAAATATCCTTCCAACAGATTTAACCATCTAACTACGAAATTTTCATCTATCTGGCCTTCAAATATGAGAATGTCAAAGTTGACTTATACCTTGAAGGGAGTGGCGCCTCCAGAGTGACTGTAGGACGAATATGCGTCACCTGTGGGAATCCGCCAAAGGATCTAGGAAAATTTATCCATCATCGAGTTCCTTTGTCACTCTACTTCTTTGAACAATACTTTGAAGGGATATCCTACTCCCTCATATTTCTTTTCTTCCTCCATGGGATGTCCTCGGGGTTTGCGAGGCTTTTCCTGCAAAGGTTTAACCAATTTGATCCCTAACTCCTTATACCCTGACCTCATTGGGGACATGCAAAGAAAAACATAGAAAGAGAAGACCACTCTGATACCACTGATCCAAACTTAGATAGGAACACAAAAGAATTCAAATATAACCATAAATACAAATATGCTACGAAAATAACACTTCATTTCATTAATATCAAAGAACTAAAATATGCTTACAGACATAATGGAAAAAAACTAGCTCGAGCAATGGTAGCTTACCTCTAAGAAGAGATTTGGCAGCTACATGCCTCTAAATTGTGTTACAATTAGGCTCGAAGGCCTATTTATGATTGAGAAACAATGGAAAACCCTAAACATCCAAAAACCTAACCCTACGAGATGAAGCGCCAAAACTATGGGATTGGTACATCAACTTCTCGAGGCCGTAACTTTGGCATACGATCTATGTTTGACACACACAAAACCTTGTTAGAAATATCTATTTGAGGACTACAAATTTCGAGTGAAAAACATCATTTAAAAAGGAACACTCATTTTTTCCTCGGTTTTCCAAAAAAGCATCGTTTAGGGCCTCAAAACGGCTCCTGAAGTTCAGGACCTGAAAAACTACCAAAAATATTAAACTATGCTATAATTAAGGAAACTGAATTACGAAAAGAGATAATGGTGAGGGTCCAAGTGGAATATGCGGCCACCAAAATCCACATGGATAAGCCATCCCCCCTTAGGAAGAAATGGTCCCCATTGCATTGAGTGCCTCCATGAGATGGTGAAACTTCTACTGAACTTGATCCTTCGTGAGCCACTTGCCATGGTGTAGGAGTTTTCTAGCTTTGAAAACCCGATATAATTGGATCTTCTACTAGAAAGTGTTCTTGATCTATGTGTCCATAATCAAATCAGTTGTGGAAATTTCCATGCATTCTAGGTTTAACTCTATTAGTATGAGTTGTTCTACAATGTTTGATGTGTCGAGTAATGGTGGGAAGTACGGTCGAAGGCGATCCACATTTAACATTGGGTGGAGGCCAAGGAATGGGGGAATTTTGAGCTCAAAATATTTGTCTCCCACGACCTTGGTAATGGTGTAAGGACCATATCGGAGTGGTATGAGCTTCAGATGGGCTCCGGTAAGGAGTTATTTCTGCAAATGTGACCAAAATTTGTCGCCCACCTAGAACTTGTGTTGCACCTAATGTTGATTATGTTGTTGTAATATTCCTTTTTTTGGTGTCACCTATGACAAGGTTAGGATGGACTTCCAGAGTTAGGAGAAGACAGGTCACAGGTACAAGTTGGTGTCATCAGCATTCCCAGGGGCTTTCTGGAGGATTTTTGAGGAGTTCTATGAGGTCGGCTGGCATTCACTTCATATATTCCATCATCCAAGTAGTTTGCATTTCGTTCCGATGCATTCCGAAAAATTTTGGAAAATTGAGTTATTTTTGGGCTTAACTCAGTTAATTATGCTCAAGGTGGCATTCCGGGAGGAATACATGATAGAAAACCTTAGTGTAATAGATCATTGGAACTGAGACGAGGATACCTACATGATGGGATGGTTGGACATGAGTTTCAATGACCTGAGGAGACATGGTAGCCGATTTACTCTTTCCTTCATTAAAAAGGAATATTTTAATAAGAGGGAAAAGTGCTCCATGAATAAAATAAGGCTCTAGAAGGATCCGTGAGATCTATAAAAGAAAAGGGGAAAGCCATTGAGGGATATCTTCGATTAGATCATCTTCTTGTGTGAGAGGTTTGAGAACTTGGTTCTCTACTCCATTGGTAGCCCCAGGACGGAAACCCTCGGGTGATTTGTGAGTGGTGGATGAAAACTCAACTCTCTTTGAGGAGACTTCATTCAAAATTTTCACAGAGCTTCATGGATTGGTGTGAGGATCACTTAAATAATCAATCGGTGCTTCATTATTTTTCAGTGGGTTCAATGGAAGCTGTTGCCGGAGGGAGAGTGCAGCAGTTCAGTTTTGGAGGCCAATGCAGTGCAACAGATTCTTGAGGCCATTTATATTTCAGTATCTTAGCTATCTCCCATTTCATCATGTAACCCCCGTTATATTATAATAAAGCTGAGTTATTTCTTGCATTATGATGTTATGGATTTGCATGTACTTGTATGCTTTGTTTTACATGGAAATATTCTATTAAATGCATGAATATTTTATGGGTTAAGTGAATTTCTGCAGATTTAGTTAAAATATCCCATTTGGGATATTACAGTTGTTACAGATACTTAGCATTGGCTTTGTCCAATATGTCATGGACCTCCTGGAGGATGTGTAGGATTTGCACTATGAATTTGTTAGCCCTGTTGGTTTCAGACTGAACATGGGTCTAAGCTTCCTGAGTAGCTGCAATTGATATGGCCACATCAATGGGACATAGTAGCTAGAATCCCAACCCCACCTAAAAGGGGTTGTGGCTTGTTGAGATATGGAGAGATATGTTGTAGTTTTTCTAGACATAAGAGATGATTTCATCCCATGTGTGAGGATGCTTCGAGTTGTACATGCGCAGAATGTGTATGATCATCCTGTTGATGACCTTTGTTTGGCAATCAGTTTGGGGGTGGAAATTCGTAGACTTAGTGAGCTTGGTATCCACCATCCACCAGAGACTTGAACAAAATTTACTCAGGAACCTATTGTCCAGATATGAGATAATGGACTGTGGGATCCCAAAGTGTACACATACTTGTTCAAAGAAGAGCTTAATAGTGACTTTTGTTGTGATACTCTTCTTGTAGGCCGCCAGAATGGCCATCTTAGAGAATATGTCGATGACCATGAAAACACAGTCTTTTCCATATGTAGTTGAAGGGAGGCCCGACATATAATCCATGGAGATGGATTCCCAAGGTCGGCTAGGAGTAGGTAGAGGAGTATATAGGTCTCGCTTCTTGATGGTCGGTTTGGAAATGGCGCAAGTAGTGCAGGACCTGATGTACTTCCTAGCATCATGTTGAAGGTTTTTCTAATAAAAATACTTTTTTAGCACTGCCACTATTTTCTATACTCCAAACTATCCAGTGACCCGACTGTAGTGCGCCTCCCAAATAATCTTGGCACGCTCGCTTGAAGGAACACATAGGTGTCCTAGGTGACATAACAGTGTATCATGGAGGTGAAAATTTTGAACTTTCTTTCCTTCCAGGAGTGTTTAGTATGTGTTGTCAAATTTTGGATCGGCCTTATACAAATGAGGCCACTCTGAAGTCTCATGCCAACAAGAGTCGAGCACAGTGGTCAGTGCCATGACCTATGGTCAGATGAGGCATTCTAAAACATTATTAGTGCTACCCTGATTGTAATTAATGTTCAAGCGGAACTATTGTAGGTATGTGGACCATTTCTCATGGCGATCATTCTACAACTTCCCTTATGTATGTATGAATTGCAGGGGTCGGCGGTGTGTGTGGATGATCGTTTCCTTCCCCATAATGTAATTTTTCCATTGTCAGCAGACCTACAAAATGGAATACATCTCTTTTTCATAAGTGTGATACTTTTGGTCTATGCCTGAAAGTGTCTCACTGTGATATGCCACTAGATTCCCCTATTGAGTACGAAATGCACCAATAGCATAGTAGGAAGCATTTGTCTCGATCTCAAATGGTTGTTGCAGGTATAGTAATGTGAGCACTGGTACATAGCATAGGCGCTCCTTCAACTCGTAAGATTCATTTTTTTGGGATTCGAAGAAAGATAATTTTTCTTTTGGTTCACCCTTGGTGACTTTACTCAAAGTCCAAGTGATATGAGAGAACCCCAACATGAACCTGCAGTATAAATTGGCAAGACCCCAAATGCTATGGAGCTCTGTTAGAGTGGTTGGGCCCAATATCAAATGATTTGTATCTTGTTTGGGTCCACATGCACCCCATGCTCATCAATTATGTACCCCAAATATTGAACCTAGGTCATACCAAAAGTGCATTTCTCCAAATTGGCAAACAACTTGTGTTTTCACAGAGTTTGGAGGACATGTCGAATATGGCGGAGGTTCTCTTCCCAAATATGGATGAAGACAAGGATGTAGTCCAAATACACCACCATGAATGATTTAGTGAAGGGAGGCAAGATGTTGTCCATCAACCTTATGAAGGTTGCGGGGGCATGAGTAGTCATTCGAAAAATTACCTCCTTGGATTTGAAGGTAGTATTCCACACATTGGAGGGTTCGATTTGTACTTGGTGATACCCGGACTTCAATTCGATCTTGCTAAAATATTTGGCATCCTTGAGCTTGTTCAAAAGGTCATCAATCCATCGAATTGGATACCTATTCTGGACAGTGAACTTGTTCAACTCTCGATAGTCCATATAGAGTCTCTAGGTCCTACCCTTCTTCTGTACCAATAGGATCAAGCTCCCATAGGGTGATGAACTTGGCCTGATGTTCCCTCTCTGCAAAAAATCCTGAATATTCCTCTTGATTTCATCGTTATCCATAACAGGGTGTCGATAGATCATTCCATTTAGAAGCGACGCACCTGATTTCATAACAATGGGGTGCTTGACTGACAATGTATAGGTACCCTTATGGGTGAGGTGAAGATGTCCCTGTACTCCTCCACGACCTTGTACATTTGTTGTTGTCATGCAGACAAGCCCTGTGGCCACATTCTTCTTCTTTCCCTGAGGGTGAATCATAAGGAAACAAAATTCTCTGTTCTGGGAAATGAGCTTACTGCATTGCTTCACATTCAAAGAGATGGTGGTAGGTGGTGGAACCTCTGGTATCTTGTACAACTTATTTCCAAAAGTAATAATAATAGTGTGAGGCCTAGACTCGTACATATCATGTCACTTACAAAATTATGATTTGCCTAATAATACATCACAAACTTTAAAAGGAGAAACATCTCATAGTACCTCATCTGTGAAGGGCTTGATGTTGTAGGGAAAGCGGAACTGCTAACTGACGTGAAGAACTCATCCTTGGGGAAGCCACCCGATGGTGTACGTTTGTAGGTGTGATGTGGCCAGTAGGCCTAGCCACTTCACGACCTCTACTAAAATGAGGTTCTTTTCACTTCCACTCTCGACAATGAACTGCAATGGATAACGCTTCACCCACATCTAGGAGTGGAAGAGGCGCTCCCCCCCCCTGCCCTTTGGATCTTTGGGCTCATCCTTCTGGATCTTAATGGTGGCAACGGTGGTATTAGGATCCACGTCAATAATTTTCTTCCCTTTTTCATTCCTCTTGTTGGGTTATGACACAGAGTCAAAGCATGCATCTGATTCAGAAGCCTTTTTCTTGGCCACCAGTGACTACTTGGTCTGACACTCACTTGTGTTGTGTGTGGGGATCTTATGGAACTCACACCACTTTCCTGTGTCCTTCTTTTTCTTCGTGGTGTTTTTCTTTTCTTGCGGCTTTGGCAGGTTTTACTAGGTTTCCCTACCTTGGCTTTCTCCTTTCTTATGCGGTTTCGGGACACCTTTCCATTGCTTCAAATTCGTTGATCCAAAGTCTCACTTCTTCTATTTAAATTTTTCCTCGATCTTGGCACCATATCGGTATGCTGCACAAAGCAAGGAAAGGAGATGTTGAGGAACTCCATTTCCTCCTAAATTTATATGTGACAAAAACTACGGTATTTAAGAACCATATTTTTCTCTGAATATTTGATACCCAACTTTGTGCGTAGGTTATGTTGAGCCTCAAAATTGTGATTTCTTTCATCTCATTTTACCTCATTTTCCCTTGTCCATTGCTATCTTAGACCCAATTGATCAATGAATATAGTTAAAATTACTTTTAGAATGATTTACATGACTGACTTGCTTAGTTTTGTGATTTTTGCCATTGTAAAGCATTTTGACCGGAACTAGCTGCAGAATGCAGGCATTCCGTAGCTAATCGGCGATTCTGCAGATGTCTTCACGTTTGGGTATGTTCCAGGTGGCCTCTCAAGAAAAACCGCATATGGGCATAATCCACGTCATGTCTACATGGTTTGTTGCTCATCATGGAGGAAGAAACGAATTCTGGGTACGGTTTTGGAACGTGGGAACACATTTAGGAAAGCAGACTTCTATTAGGACTGTTTCAGTCCAGATGTCTTTTTCCTCTTCACGCAGCCACTTCAAGAGTCCTAATGTGATTCCGATAAGGAAAGACAGTGTTCCTGAAATTTTTGCAAGTCTTGTTATGTGCATTTGCTATATAAACACTTGGAAAACTGAGAGCTATGTTAGATCTTAGTTAGATTTTGACTTTTGCTGCTAAATTTCAGAACCGTGAATACTCTGTTTTCCAGTCTTTTTCTCCTTTAATGGAAGCAGTATCATTTTAGTGCAAGAGATGAGTCAAAGTTAAGTGGATTTGCAAGCTAATCCGGCAGTAGAGGGCCC
The DNA here is from genome assembly GCA_034641835.2 of Pinus albicaulis. NCBI lineage: Eukaryota > Viridiplantae > Streptophyta > Pinopsida > Pinales > Pinaceae > Pinus > Pinus albicaulis. Next base: position 538,855,013 of record CM076577.1, read on the forward strand.
CTACTGCCCGAGAAGCTCCGTTCAGATAATTTAGATAAGTAGCATTAGCTTGATTTCGTTTTCAATTTCCAATTTCAATAGTTTTATCAACTTCATGTTTTCCACGTTCATTTACATTACATATTACAGTTAGTTGCACTGTGGTTTAATACTCCGGAGTTAGAATGCATGTGGTTCAGTTCTGTTATTTCATTTTCAGTTTGATAATGACTTTATTTAGTTTAGTTTTAGTTCATTTTGTTTCAAGTAGATTAATGACATTCTAATTTAGTTGTAATCATTGTCCTTTAATATTGATAGATAGCGTTCTAGCTTGATGTTATCCATTGTATTTTAAGTAGTTCTAGTTGTCAAAATTAGTCTCTCGGCCTTCATTATTCACAACTTACTTTTGTTCTAATTTTTTATTAATATATCATCACATGAATAGAGATCAGTAATATCAGTTTAAGGCTTTGATTATTCTGCAAATCTTTTACAAATTCACCAATAGCCTTTTTCCCAAACATTATTCTAGAAAATATCTAAATTTCTGAATAAGGCTTAGTAGTGATAAGTCAAGTTGCAGAATAGAATAACTTCAGCATCATAGGATAATTTAGATTTTTTTAATATTGTGAGTTGATTGTTTATTTAGGAGAAAATTTCATTTACACTTAGCTTGTTCATTTCTCAGGTTCATTTCAATTTCATGTTGTGAGTTTACAATAGAGTCATTATCAAGCTTTGTATTTGTTGGTTGCTAGTCATAGTTAGACTCTGTTTTGTTTCAGCATTTGCATTTATTTACCATCATAGTTTAGGCTTCACTCTGTTTTGACCAATAGTTTCCCTTCAATTAGCACTTAGTTCTTTTCCTTTTCAAAATAAAACCATAAAACCAAAAACATCAGAAAACACTAAACACAACGAAGTAGGAAGAGGTTACTTAGGCACATATGGTGCACTTCACTTCAGCAATTTACTAACCCTGGTTGACAATTAAATGAGCTCAATTTAGGAGACTAGATTGAGACCAAACATTTTGGCGCCATTGCCGGGGAAGTGTAACTAGGTAACCTTATTTCTTACATTCAAAAAAAAAAAAAAAAACTTCAATCACCTATCACACCCACTATATCATGTGGTGCAGTAAGAGCCACACATCCACATCATGAATTCATATTTTTGCAGGTAGAAGAAGAGGTGACAAAGCAGGTTGAAGAAATGGATGGAGATGATGACAATAAGGAATATCCTTTTGGATTTCCCATTCAAGAAACTGATATCAATATTCAAATGAAGAACATCCATCCATCTGTACTTCCTAACTTCAAAGGATCACATACTACTGAAGATTGCCCATCATTACGAGGATTGAAGACAATTTACCAGAAGGATAATGGAGCAAATCAAGCACAAGAGCAACTTTGTTATGTAGCTCCAAGAGGACTATGGCAGCCTCATCAACCCAATATGATGCAATATCCTTATGCACAGTTTCAAGGTTATGCACAACAACCTCAAGGTAATTGGAGAACACCCTTGCCTTGGCAACCTTGGCCATATCAATCCCAACCTCAAAACCAATCTTGGAAACAAAGTTGGCAAAGGCCCTATAAAGGAAATCCACCATATCCTCAATCTTTCCCTCTCTATCCTCAATACCATGATCAATGTTATCCATACCATTTACCTCCACTACAACATCAATATCACCCTCATTTTACCTCAATTCAACCTTTTCCATTACCATCCACACAAACCCCCCAAAGATTCCCCACTCCACTACCTCCACAACCATTTCATATCCCCAACAATAAAACACCTCAATCAACTTACAATTCTGAGGTATTGCAAAATGATTCACCAGCTGTCATTGAAGAACAACAAACAGAAGAAGAAGACTCAGATAAGGTCCAAGAATCGGGGATGTCTATTGATAAAGAGGAGATATTGGAACCAGAGATTGAAAAGTCTCATGCATGCCTATCACTAGATTCTATGAATGAAGATCATATCTCCGAAGACTTGCATTTCATGATAGAGGAAAGACAAGGAAGACAAGATTACATTGAATCTTGGTTCAATTCAGTCATTGAATTCCAATGCTCAATTATTCAATATCTTTTGACATCATCTAAATCAAGACAGTTGGCATCTCATATACAGGTACATATCAAAGAGTGTCTTTCAAACCTACATATGAGTTTATCTATCATCTTGTTACAGACATGGTTCCATTGGAAGTACTCATATACTTGAACAAGATTTTCTTTTTCAAGTAGAGTAGGACATAAAAAAAAAAAGGTATAAACATGAAAACCAATCATTGATTGGCATGTTTATACAGAAAAGATAGGGTGAAAATCAGAGTCTCTCTGACACTCTAACTTTTCCCATTTTTGTTTTTACAAGCAGTTGTTACAAAAAAAATCATAAGTTCAGATCCATAGTGCTTATGATTCATTTCATTTCATTTCACTCCATTCACTTATCCATCCATACTCCATTTCATTCCATCATTCATATTTCACTCCATTCCACATTTCATTCATCTCATTCCATCCTCCATCCATCTCATTTTCATGTCAAATACAAAATTTGATGTCTTGCTGTAAGTGAATAAAACATGTCATGAATTGCAATACAGTTCTTATGTTCTTTCACTCCATTTCATAAACTGAAACCATTCCATTTCATCATCCACTTCATACATATCATAATCCATCATCTATCTTCATTCATACCATATAAAATTTCACCCATATTCCAAAAACACTCCATTCCATGATTAAAATGCTCTACAGGAACATTCTGCAGCTGATCAGCTTTTCTGCAGCCAGACAGTCTTTCCGCAGCTACAAACCCTGAAGGCATCAATTAGCAGACATTAGAATTGCAACAAAGTGACCCAGTGTATCCATGAATCAAAAGCATCAAATAAGGATAATGAAGACTCTTCCAAAGATGAACAAGAAGACAAAGACTACAAAAATCAAATGAAAGGCAGAGGTAACAAGTTTAAATTATAATGGCATTTCATAAAATTTTAGCATAGTTTTAGTTATGGATTGTTTGAAAAGGTTGTTTTAATTATTTTTATTGATCAAGACCAATAAACCCTCCACAGACTTTGGATTAAAATATCCCATTTCAAATTTCATGCCCGATATCATTTAAGCGATTAAAATGGTCGAGGTATTTGAATTCTTCACGTCTCTTAACCAAATCATTCAATGATGATTCTCTTTGCCGTTGTAAAAATCTCCGTCGTCTCTTCAATCATTAATTCATTCCCTCCACCTCACTCCATTACTTCATTCCGTGACCACTGCCATCACTCCATTCTGTAGCCGGCATTTCATTCCGTAGACAGAGATATTCTTATCACTGAGAGTAGAGAAAAAAGGATATCAGTTTGAATAGCATTGAGCATTATCATTGTAAATGCAGAACAGAGAAAAAGGGTAAACCCAGAGGTATAGCAGCATGAGAATTTGAAGCCATTTGATTCCGTGGGCAGAAAAAGTATCAATGTGGGCAGAGATAGAGCAGTATCACTGTAAACGCAGAGGTATAGCAGTGTGGAGTCTGAAGTCTTTTGTCACTAGGAGACAGAGGTATTGCAGTGTTGAATTTGAAACCATTTGTTACCAAAAGATAGAGATATAGCAGTATGGGAATTTGAAGCTATTTGCCACCGAGAAACAGAGGCATAGTAGTGTGGGAAATTTGAAGCCATTTGTCACTATCAAACAGAGGCATATCAGTCCAAAGTTCAATTGTCAACAGAGGTATATCATTCCGAAATTTGAAGACATTTGTCATTATCAATCAGAGGTATGACATTCTGAAGTTTGAAGCCATTTTCATTCAGAACTTGAAGCCATTTCAATTCGAAGGTGAAAGTCATTGTTTTTGTGGGTAGAAGAGTATTAATTTTAACATTGAAGAAGCAATCATGGGTTTCATTGTAAGAACTGAACCAGTGGGTTCAAAATATTTAGAAGGCTACCCTCAATGCAAAGAAATGTTACAACAAATAGGATGGCTTCAATTTTTGGAGAAATTTAATGGCTTCCACAAGGAAGTCACTAAAACATTTTCAAGATCATTTCAAGGAACTGAAGTTGAAGTGGGAGATGTCAAATTTACTGTCACTGAAGTTTTCATTGCAGAGGCTACAGGGTTGCTCAGAACTGGAGAGAGATGGTTCAAAAACAGAGAATTCCACAATGAATCATGGAAGCAAATTTTAAAATCACCAGGTGTGGATGTCACTGTATTTAAGAAAGGAATTCCCAGTTCTGCATTGAAAAATAAATGGAGAAACATACTACTTCTTCTGCAAAAATTTATTACATGTGAGGGTAGATATGGAACATTTTATGTCTACCACATTAGACTGATAATGCATTTTCTGGGGGAAGACTTAAACCTACCATATTTCTTGCTTCAAAGTCTGAAGAAGATGGCTTCCTGTGTCCAAAGAAGAGTTCAATTTTTAGAGACAACCCTATATCATCATGGTTTAGTCAAAATTTTGATTGAACATCATCTAGCTAAAACAAATGATACATGGGACGATTTCTTGATAAGAAATCATTTTGAAGAGCCAAAAGAACCCTCACCAAAACCACAGCCTACAAGGAGAAGTAGGAAATGGAGGGCCTCAAAAGTTGAAATTGACAAAACAGTCCAAGAGAGCAGTGAGGAAATCATTTTAGAAAAGTTGACTCAAATCAAGAGACGACTTAAGGAAGAAAAGGTAATCAGGAAATCTGCCATGGAGAAAGGAGAGGGATCTTCTCAGCCTAGAAGAAGCCACAGAATAAAAGGGAAACTGAAGAAAACACTAATCAAACAAACAGGGGTAATCAATATAGAAGATGAAGAAACATCCATTGAAGAAGATGTTGAAGAGGATTTTTATGAAGGAACCCCTGAAATTGACCCTGCTCAACAGGAAATTTATGACTATGTGGAAACTTTGGAGAGGAGAGCTTCAGAAAGCAGAGAGAGAACCCCCAGTCCTCCACTGTCTGAAATAGATGTATTAAGAAGGGATAGGTATGAGTTGGAATTACTCAATAGACACATCAAAAATGAGAATGAAATTCTCAAAGATCAAGTCAAGCTCAAAACTGATATGAACTCAACCTTATCCCTACATATAGACAAAGTGGAGAAGACCAATGAAAAGTTGAAGAAAAGGAACAAGAAGCTAATCAGGGCACTCACCAACCTAAGGTTCAAACTTGTTATCAGAAAACCTAGAAGATATTTAGCTTCCAGACAAAGGAGAAGGAGAGGATTAGATGTTCTTGCAGAAGCCTCTGAGTTCATAGGATAATTTGCATGAGGACATGCAAGGAGTCAGCAGTGGGGGTATGTTGAGCTTCAAAATTGTGCTTTCTTTCATCTCATTTTACCTCATTTTCCCTTTTCCATTGCTATCTTAGACCCAATTGATCAATGAATATAGTTAAAATTACTTTTAGAATGATTTACATGACTGACTTGCTAAGTTTTGTGATTTTTTCCATTGTAAAGAATTTTGACCGGAACTAGCTGCAGAATGCAGACATTCCGTAGCTAACCGGCGATTCTGCAGCTATCTTCACGTTTGGGTATGTTCCAGGTGGCCTCTCAAGAAAAACCGCATATGGGCATAATCCACGTCATGTCTACATGGTTCGTTGCTCATCATGGAGGAAGAAACGAATTCTGGGTACGGTTTTGGAATGTGGGAACACATTTAGGAAAGCAGACTTCTATTAGGACTATTTCAGTCCAGATGTCTTTTTCCTCTTCACGCAGCCACTTCAAGAGTCCTAATGTGATTCCGATAAGGAAAGACAGTGTTCCTGAAATTGTTGCAAGTCTTGTTATGTGCATTTGCTATATAAACACTTGGGAAACCGAGAGTTATGTTAGATATTAGTTAGATTTTGACTTTTGCTGCTAAATTTCAGAATCGTGAATACTCTGTTTTCCAGTCTTTTTCTCCTTTAATGGAAGCAGTATCGTTTTAGTGCAAGAGCTGAGTCAAAGTTAAGTGGATTTGCAAGCTAATCCGGCAGTAGAGGGCCCCTACTGCCCGAGAAGCTCCGTTCAGATAATTTAGATAAGTAGCGTTAGCTTGATTTCGTTTTCAATTTCCAATTTCAATAGTTTTATCAACTTCATGTTTTCCACGTTCATTTACATTACATATTACAGTTAGTTGCACTGTGGTTTAATACTCCGGAGTTAGAATGCATGTGGTTCAGTTCTATTATTTCATTTTCAGTTTGATAATGACTTTCTTTAGTTTCGTTTTAGTTCATTTTGTTTCAAGTAGATTAATGACATTCTAATTTAGTTGTAATCATTGTCCTTTAATATTGATAGATAGTGTTCTAGCTTGATGTTATCCATTGTATTTTAAGTAGTTCTAGTTGTCAAAATTAGTCTCTCGGCCTTCATTATTCACAACTTACTTTTGTTCTGAATTTTTATTAATATATCATCACATGAACAGAGGTCAGTAATATCAGTTTAAGGCTTTGATTATTCTGCAAATCTTTTACAAATTCACCAATAGCATTTTTCCCAAACATTATTCTAGAAAATCTCTAAATTTCTGAATAAGGCTTAGTAGTGATAAGTCAAGTTGCAGAATAGAATAACTTCAGCATCATAGGATAATTTAGATTTTTGTAATATTGTGAGTTGATTGTTTATTTAGGAGAAAATTTCATTTACACTTAGCTTGTTCATTTCTCAGGTTTATTTCAATTTCATGTTGTGATTTTACAATAGAGTCATTATCAAGCTTTGTATTTGTTGGTTGCTAGTCATAGTTAGACTATGTTTTGTTTCAGCATTTGCATTTATTTACCATCATAGTTTAGGCTTCACTCTGTTTTGACCAATAGTTTACCTTCAGTTAGCACTTAGTTCTTTTCCTTTTCAAAATAAAACCATAAAACCAAAAACATCAGAAAACACTAAACACAACGAAGTAGGAAGAGGTTACTTAGGCACATATGGTGCACTTCACTTCAGCAGTTTACTAACCCTGGTTGACAATTAAATGAGCTCAATTTAGGAGACTAGATTGAGACCAAACAGGTTATAGAATATATTTGTTAGCTCATGCACATCTTGATCCCTTTGTTGTTGTAGCGTAGTCCATTGTATATACTTTTCCTCATAGCTTCCCACAGGGTAACATTGTTCCTTGATGGAATCTTAGAAATAATTCCAAGTGGGTTCTACTAAAAATATCGGGGTTTCTCTCTCATCCCTCTGTTCGTATTAGGTTTTCCACCAGTCCTTGACACAGGGGCGGACTTGAGGAGCGCAAAAGTAATATTTTCATTATTGGAAAAATCATGAACTGTAAAATATCATTGCAACAATTTTAACCATATATGCATAGTGTCTACATCTATTTGACCTTAAAATATGGGAATGTCAATGTAGACTTGTACCTTGAAGGGAGTGGCACCTCCGGAGTGGCTGTCAGATGAAGATACGTCGCCTGTGGGAATCCATCGAAGGATCTGGGAAAATTTTTCCATCATCATGTTCCATTGTCACTCGAGAGATTCTTCGAGCAATATTTTCAAAGGATCTCCTTCTTCCTCGTCTTTATTTTCTTCCTACCTGGGAGATCGTCAGGGTTTCTGATGTTGGTCTACAAATGTTGAACAAGTTCAATCACTAACTCCTTATACCCTAATCTCGTTGGGGATATGCAAAGAAAGAGCAGACCGATTGGACACCACTGATCCAAAATTAGACACAAACTCAAAATAATCCAAATTTAACCATAAATACAGAGATGCAACAAAAATAACCCTTCATTTCATTAATATCAAAGAATTGCAATATGCTTACAAAAAGAATGGAAATAAACTAGCTCGGGCAATGGTAGCTTATATCTGAGAAGAGATGTGCGACTACATGTCTCTCAACTGTGTTACAATGAGGCTCAAAGGCCTATTTATTATTGAGAAATAATGGTAAACCCTAAACATCCAAAAACCTAACCCTAGGAGATGAATCGCCAAAACTAGGGGATTGGTACATTAACTTCCCAGGGTTGTAACTTTTGCATATGATCTTTGTTTGATGCGCACAATACCTTGTTATAAATATCTATCTGAGGTATACAAATTTAAACTAGAAAACATTAGTTAAATTTTAAGACTCATTTTTGCCTTGATTTTCCCAAAAAACATCCTTTAGGGCCTCAAAACAGCTCCAGAAGTTCAGGACTCGAAAAATTGCCAAAATAGTAAATTGTGCTACAATTAAGGAAACTGAAATACTGAAAGAGACAGTGGTGGGGGTCCAAGTGGAATAGGTGGGTGACCACCAACATCCACCTAGATCAGTCCTCCCCCCTTAGGAAGTGATGGTCCCCATTGTGTTGAGTGCTTCCATGAGATCGGGAAACTTCTGCTAAACTTGGTCCCTAGTGAGCCACTTGCCTTAGTGCAGGAGTCGACGAGCTTTGATGACCCGATATAGTTATATCTTCGTATGGTGATGTTATTAATATGTGTGTCCATAGTTCGATCATTTGTGGCCTATTCCATGCAGTATGGTTTTAACTTTGGTTGTGTGAGTTGTTCTACAATGTCTGATGTGTCCAGTAATGGTGGGAAGTATGGTTGAAGGCAGTCCACATTGAACACTAGGTGAGGGCCAAGGAATGGGGGAATTTTGAGCTCAAATTAATTGTCTCCCACAACCTTAGTAATGGTGTAAGGACCATACCAAAGTGGCTTGAGCTTCCGATGGGCTCCCGTAAGGCATTATTTCTGCAAATGCAACCAAACTTTGTCGCTCACCTGGAACTTGTGTGGAACTTGATGTTGGTCATTTTGATACTTATACTTGGAATTGGTTTTATCTAATATGTCATGGGCATTATGGAAGATGTGTCACTCAATAAAATTTTTAGCCCTATTTGTTTTAGACTGGACATTGGCCGAAGTTACTTCAATAGCTGCAAGTGGTATGGCCACATCAATGGGACATCGTGGTTAGAATCCCAACCCCACCTGAAAGGTGTTATGGCCAGTTGAGATATAGAGAGCTCTGTTGTGGTTTTGATGGACATAGGGGAGTTTATCATCCCATGTGAGAGGATGATTCGTGTTGTACATGTGCATAATGTGTATGATCATCATGTTGAAGACCTTTGTTTTGCCATCAGTTTGGGGGTGGAAATCCATGGACTTAGTGAGCTTGGTATCCATCATTGACCAGAGACTTCACCAAAATGTACTTAGGAACCTGATCTCCAGATCTGAGACAATGGGTTGTGGGATCCCAAAGTGTACCCACAGTCGTTCAAAGAAGAGCTTAGTGTTATCACTAGAAAATCGGACAAGCAAAGATGACATTATTAAATGTCATGCAGAAGGGTTTACAGGGCTAAGGCAAATTAGAGGATCTGGAAAATTTTAAAAATCTCTAAGTTCAAGAGGAAAAAATAAAATTGCGCACTAAGAACACAGGTGAAATGTGCCTTTACGAGTAGTTTCCTTCGATAGGCACGATGGTCTGCGCGAGTTTCCCTCAAAAATTCGTGCATTCCTAGGAGTGGCAAAAGTCACTTTCCAAGACCACTTGACACACTTCGGTAAATTATCCTTCACTTGAGGCCACCCAAGATCAACCACCTAAGCCACCTTGGGACCTCAAGGGAGCACACAAAGGAATCAAGTGGAACACAAAGGAATCAACCTTCTCTCTTGGGTCACCATCCACCAATGTACCAAGAGAGGGAAGGAGAATTTGAATTCACCTATAAATGGCCACCAAGAGATGAGAAAAATGAGAGCACATTGTTATATTGACCAAATTTCCCATGAGAAATCTAATAGTGTGCAGTCTAGAGCAGCAGTAGAAAGAGGATTTGGTTGTTGGCCATCCAACAACTTCAATCCTTTGGAGTAGAGAGAGAGACCTTGCGACCTTGTGACAGTAGCTAAAGGGTAAAAACGTCTTTGCATTGGGTCTTAGAACTCCATAGTTCAAAGGGTCCTTTGGCAAGAGTGTAACGTAGAATCTTTCTTCCTAACATCGAGCAATAATAGGGGACTTTGATTCCACCGTTTGCATTATTTTTACATTTGACTCTTTATGAGATTTTGTTTTTTAATGTTTATTTTAGTTGTATTTTCTCTCTATATATGCATACTATACCATGATTTAGTGTGTTCTATATTTTATAGCATGTGTTCACTAACCTGCTAACCATCGTTTTATGATTATGACCATAGCTTGGAGGCAGCGACCAATCCTCCTAAACATTGGTGGATTGGTACACTTGTGCACCAAAACCACAACCACACTTAGCAGTGTCTTATGTTGTGATATTCTTCTTGCAGGCCACTAGAATGGCAATCTGAGATAATTTTTCGATGACCACGAAAATGTAATCGTTTCCATGCTCAGTTGAAGGGAGTCCCAACATGTAATCCATGGAGATGGATTCCCAAGGTCCACTAGGATTAGGCAGAGGAGTATAAAGGCCTTGCAAATTGATGGTCAGTTTTGAAAGAGAACAAGCAGTGAAGGATCTGATGTACTTCCCAACATCATGTCGAAGGTTTGGCTAGTAAAAATACTTTTGTAGCACTGCCATTGTTTTCTCTACTCCAAAGTTTCTAGCGACCCGATTGTAGTGAGACTCCCAAATCATCTTGGCATGCTCACTTGAAATAACACATAGGTGTCCTACGTGACATAACAGTGTATCCTGGAGGTGAAAATTTGGAGCTTTCTTACCTTCCAGGAGTGTCTGGTATGTGTTTCCAATTTTTGGATCGCCCTTGTACATATGTGGCCACTCGGAAGTCTTGTTATCACAAGATTCGAGCACAGTGGTCAGCGCCATGACTAGTGGTTGGCTAAGTCAGTCTGCAACATTATTGGTGTTTCCCTTCTTGTACTTAATGTTCAAGTGGAACTGTTGTAGGTATGTGTACCATTTTTTATGGCGACCATTCTGCAACTTCTCTTGTGTGTGTATGAACTGCAGGGGTCGATGGTTTGTGTGGATGACTGTTTCGTTCCCCATATAATGATTCAATTATCGGCAAACCTCCGAGCCACTTTCATGGTGCCTCAAAATTTTGTGCAACAACACAACATAAATAACACTTCATTTCATTAATATCAAAGAACTGAAATATGCGTACAAACAAAATGGAAATAAACTAGCTCGGGTGATGGTAGCTTATATATGAGAAGAGATGTGGCGAATGCATGCCTTTGAAATATGTTAAAATGAGGCTCGAAGGCCTATTTATTATTGAGAAACAATGGAAAACCCTTAACATAAAAATACCTAACCCTAGGAGATGAAGCACGAAAACTGTGGGCCCCGTTTGGGTAAATTGGTACATAAACTTCTCAGAGTCGTAACTTTGGCATACGATCTCTGTTTGATGCGCATAATACCTTGTTAGAAATATCTATTCAAGGAATACAAATTTCAAGTGGAAAACATCAATCCAATCCAAAGACTCATGTTTTCCCTATTTTTCCCCAAAAAATTCGTTTAGGGCCTCAAAATGGCTTCGGAAGTTCAAGACCCGAAAAAATGCCAAAAATAATAAATTGTGCTACAATTAAGGAAACCCAAATACTAAAAGAGACAGTGGTGGGGGTCCAAGTGGAATAGGTGGGTAGCCACCAAAATATACCTAGATCAGTCCTCCCCCCTTAGGAAGAAATGATCCCCATTGCATTGATTTCCTCCATGAGATGGGGAAACTTCTGTTGAACTTGGTCCCTGGTGATCGACTTTTCTTGGTGCAAGCGTTTGCTGGCTTTGACAACCCGATATAGTTGGATATTTTTTTGGTGAGTGTTCTTGCTCTATGTCCATAATCTGATCAGTTATGGCATGTTCCATCCAATATGGGTTTCACTATGTTGATGTGAGTTTTTCTGCAATGTCGAATGTGTCCAGTAATGGAGGTAAGTATGGTCAAAGGCGGTCCAAATTGAACATTGGGTGCAGGCCAAGGAAAGGGGGAATGCTGAGCTCAAAATTATTTTCTCCCACAGCCTTGGTAATGGTGTAAGGATAATATTGGAGTGGTCTAAGCTTCTGATATGCTCCGCTAAGGTTTCCTTTCTGCAAATTCAACCAAACTTTGTGGCCCACTTGGAACTTGTGTGGCACCCGATGTTGATCATGTCGCTACTTGTACTTAGAATTGGATTTTTCCAATATGTCGTGAACATGTTGGTAGATGTTCTGGATTCACCCAATGAATTTTTTAGCCCTGCTGGTTTCAGAATGGAAATGGGCCGAAGCTTCCTAAGTAGCTGCAAGTGGTATGGCTACATCTATGGGACATAGTGGTTGGAATCCCAACCCCATCTGAAATGGGTTGTGTCCAGTTGAGATATGTAGAGATCTGTTTTAGTTGTGCTAGACATAGGGGAGGATTTCATACCATGTGTGAGGATGCTTCAAGTTGTACATAAGCGGAATGTGTATGATCATCATGTTGACGACCTCTGTATGGCCATCAGTTTGGGGTGGAAAGTTGTGGAACTAGTGAGCTTGATATCTAGCATCGACCAGAGACTTGACCAAAATTTACTTAGGAACCTGTTGCCCCAATATGAGATAATGGACTGTGGGATCCCAAAGTGTACCCACACTCGTTCAAAGAAGAGCTTATTAGTGACTTATGTTGTGATAATCTTCTTGTAGGCCACTAGAATGGCCATCTTAGAGAATCTATCGATGATCGCGAAAACGCAGTCGTTCTCATGCTTAGTCAAAGGGAGGCCTGACATGTAATCCATGGAGATGGATTCCCAAGGTCAACTAGGATTAGGCAGAGGAGTATATGTGCCTTTCTTCTTGATGGTATGTTTGAAAATGATGCAAGAAATGCAGGATCTGATGTACTTTCCAACATCTCGTCAAAGGTTTGGCCAATAAAAATTACTTTTGTAGCACTGCCATTGTTTTCTCTACTATGAAGTTGTTGAGAATTTGGAGGGGAGGTGATTCATTCAAATTCTCTTACTTGATATTTACTTTTGAGATTACTTATTTTAATTATGTATTCTCTTCTTAACTTATTATGTCTTTCATAAAGTCAATTACCAAAACACAAGAGACACAAATTTAGGCTCTTCAAGCCAGGGAAAAACCTCTCCATCTTGGAGAGGAAAACCCACAAGAAATTTTTCTTACAGACTTTCAAATGACAAGTACCATGACCAATACTCAGACCCTTGACCTATGTATGCCTCCAAGACCTTGTCACTGCTTCTTTCTTGTCCTTCAAACTGATTCTTCTTTTTTGTACCAACCTACACTATTATGCACCAACACTAGAGATATCGGTCTCTAGGTCTATATTTCTTGGATCTTTCTTGCTGCTTAGAATGAATTTGTACCTTACATAGCAGTGCCTTTTCCACTGACTTATTTCTAATAAATATTATGCAAGTTCACTTGAGACCTTTCACTTTGCATAACCCTGAAGCTTCTTCACTTGATGTATAATACTTCTTCTTTCTGCACTGTAGAATAGGAAGTTAAATCACAAATTTACCTTCCTTTATTTCTCGCACTGTAGTCTAGAGATAGGTCACAGACTTACCGAATTCCTGGGCCACAAACTTCGCATCAAATTCATCCTATATCCTTAGCAAAAATTAGGTCATTTTCCTTGGTTATTATCACTGTAAATCATCTAAATTTATTCCTTTAAAACAGTCTGAATATCTCTGGTATATCCGCACTTCTGCTTCAGAACAATCCACACTTTTTCCTCGGTAAAACGCAACACTTATTATGTTGTGATATCTCCGGGATATCCACACTCCTTTCTATCCTTAAGCTTGTACTAGATCTTGTTCTAATATTTTCATTTAATCCCACACTTATGTTCGAATTCTATCCTCCAAATGAACCGTAGATACATGACTTATAGACACCATAGTCATTGTCTCTCCAAGGTACATACTCCACCCAAGTGTTCCCAGAGTATGACCTTATTGGACTATTCTTCTCTTGGGTAGCCAGCCCTCAAAGAATATCAGTCTCTGACAACTCTTATCTTGAATTCATTATCACATTATCAAAGAGTATCAAATTCCAGATGCTTACCCAATCCTCCATTCTGTCTTCCCAATTGAAGACCAAAATTATGTGTCTATCCATTCTATCCACATGACCTACACTGAGACTTACAGTTATTAGTCCTGGTCTAGTGCATAACACATGTATTAGAGAATCATATACGTCAATCCCTCTTAACTCAGGAAGGACATACTTCAAGTTTCTTCCAAGCAAAAAACTCATTACGAGACTCCCTTTCAATCAGGGACCTGCAGCAGCAATGGTGAGACACCCATCAGCTCATGAAGAATTCCTCCCCTCGATGTCATGGATTTCGATATTGAGGAATCTTCAACCTTTAGCTTCATAGGGCACAGATCATCCATCACTTTCATCCACGAGTCATGTAAGCTATCAAAAATTGATTCATCAGACTTCATTATCTGGTCCACCTTTATGCCATGTTGCTTTCATTCGAACCATCTCCCAAGGATCTTACATCCTTTCACATTATTGGAAACCCTGCATAAATTCATCCAGATAAACATATATGTATGAACTTTTAAATCAAAATTTACCTTAGTGATGATCTTTCACCATGACATCTTCATGTAGGCATCGAAATCCTCTATTCAGATTGACACTCCTCCTAAAGATATGTATTTTTAAGGGTATTATTCTTTATCAGAATTCTATTAGAGTCTACATATCCTCCCAGGAGATCTCCTAGTCACATCTTCTTGGCTTCCAGATGATAATTTCCTTTTGACATAGTTGCATTTCATGATCTCTTCCTTTCTTTCTCCACACATATTCATTCCTAGGAGCTTCCAATTTCCAGTTCCTTGTTTGGATACAATCACCTCATATTCCATATGAGTACATATTATGTTGAATTCATTTGCTAATGACAACTTGTGTAATGGAAGAGATCTTCCTTTCTCTGATCATACTTCTAAAGATAGAAGTTCATTACCTACAACCATATGACATGACTTCACAGCATCCAGTGTCAGCATATAAATATATATACCTCATACCTTTTTCCTTTGAGTCATCCTGTAGCAATTTTACTAGAATGAAGAACTTCATTCCCTTGACCTACTTCATCAATATATCATCACATCCTAATCCAAAAATTCTATAGCATATAATTCTTGATGAAACCTTTCTTCTTTCTTTGTAACCATTGAATCCATAGAGAATTCCATTAGAGAGTGTCAACACCTATTTTCATGATGACCCTTGATCTTGATGACTGCCTTGCCTCTTTTTATTAGTGAGGTTTTTGAGGAGCTTTTTCACCAAGAGTTCTTACCATGCTTCTATCATGATGCTATTAATATACACTGATTCCTATCATATTGTTTTACAATCAACATAAATCACTTAAAGAGGAATACGATCTCAATCATAATAGAGATCTCTCGCTTATTATTTCTTAGATTTCTTTATATCAAGTTCTTCCCTTATATATGTGACATGGGATTCTTCATTTTTCCTCTTGTCCTTTCCAAAGTTAGGACAATCCCTTTTACAATGTCCAAGTTCATTACATCCAAAGCATCGTACTTGTCCATATTTCTTCTTTTGTTCTGAGGACCAAATTTTCCAAATATTCCTTTCTTCCTAGACATGGCTGCAAAGGATTGATTCCCTTCACTTGATCATGTATCAGCTTTGGATTTCAATCTTGTTTCCTATATTTTACATAGAGACCGTAAATCGTGGAATGGTGTTGCTTCTTTCTTCCCGTATAATCTTGAAGTGAAGTTTCCCCATTCTTCTAGTAGAGCATTTAGCACCACTGTAGTCATCTCTGTATCAGACATTACTTCTCCCAATTCCTGCAGTTTATCTCTTATTTCAGAAATATTCATAAAGTATGAAGTGATTCCTTATTCTCTTTAAAATTTCATTTTTTATAGTTCTTGTCTCTCAGATATTTCTTCTTCTGCAGTACTCACAAAGAATAGCTCCACCAGTTTCTCATATATTTATTTTGTAGTTTTTAGTTTTGATAAATAGGGTATGAGTGAGTCCGTAATGGATTCTACGAGAATCCTCTGGGCTCTGATTTCTCCTTTCATGTACTTGGCATGAGCAGTAGCAGTAGCAGTAGGATTAATTGTAGATCCTTCGATGTAGTCCATAACTTCATCTTCAATTAGATTCAAATTTTTCCTCTTCTTCCATGCACTAAAGTTTGATGACCCAAACAATTTGGCGCTCTCTTTACAATAAGTCATTTTGACATATTTAAATAAAGTCATAGACACTTACTTGAGAAGAGTGACTTTTTCCTTTTCGTAGCTTCTTTGATAATGATGAAGATAGGAACTCCTTCCTAGATTGAGTTCTCCAATGAAGGGATTCTTTAATCCTTGATGATAAAGGATGTTCCTTTTGACTAGTTGTTACACAGCATTTTGACACTGTCCCTGCAATCCCTCGCCCTGCATATTGGAGGGTCTTTCCCGTGACTTGTGAGCAGTGTCATACTTTGCAAACATCTTCTTTGCATCCTTCTGCATAAGGACATCATTTCTCCTGTTGGACATTTCCTCAAAAAATCACACAAAACCCATGTTTTGGCCTTGGCGTGGGTAGCCAGTTCACCGCTCGCGCCGATGTGGAAGATTTTCACTAGATCCTGTGCCACCTCAGGGATGAGTCACTGGAAGTGATTAAGTTGATCAGCCACGGATCTCCCTCTTTAGGAAGTGGTTTCCACCTCCCATGGAACACTCCTTGAAGATAGGCCTCCCTTCGATGATTATAGGGATCCTAACCTCTCCCTCTCCCTCTATAAAAACAGACCTTCTCCCTTTATGAAAGCTAGCTAAACTTGGAGAAGAATACTATAGTTGAGTAATTTCTATTGAGAAGGTAGAACCAAGGAGAACTCTGTAGCAAGAGTCTCGTCCGAATTCCTGACGAGCCTTTGTGAGACACGCTCTACTTGAACCCTGTTGGAGGAAACCGCAACGTCGAAGCTTGGTTGTACTCTTCCTTTCATTTATTAATATACTCGACTACGGTGTTGGTTCCATCATTGTGTTATGTTGTTCATCTAATGCAATTGATTTAGTCCTCTTCGACTGACTAATAGTTATGAATGTGACTTATTATGTTGTATATTCTCATTGTTTCTTGTATGTGTGTAGGTGTTCGAGCGTGAAAGCGAGCAGATCGTGATCTATTAAACCAAGAGCGAGAGGCAGCCACTCTTTTCGACGACAACAACAGCGTCGGACCTCTGGTAAGTCATCTATCGAATCTTTGTCCATTCTTTAACTAGGAATCAATGTTATAGCTTATTTCATTTGTGGCTAGACCTACCCTAGGGCTAGTGGGATCGCCTCTATCCGCAGATGGGATTTACCTCACCAACAAATTGGTGACTCTACTGGGGATCAGTGCGAGTTTGTCTTTCATCCATTAGGTCTTCTTTTTGGTCTTTTCTTGCTTATTTTTCCTTTTCTGATTATTCTTCTAAACCTAAGACCCTTGTTCAGCCCCAGAGGATAAGAACTAACCTTTGTCTTTCAAAATTTTCCCTTTTTCCTGAGTGAACTGGCTTGGCACGATTTTTGTTCAGACAATGATGTCGATAGGCACTAGTTGCTAGTGTTGCACCCGTGCCATCCCTGTTTGGCGATGATTACCGCCAAACAGTCGCGCCGACCCCTATAGGTTTTAGGGTTTGGTCTATTTTGAAGATTTTTGGTCAGTACTTTTACTTTTGGGTTATTTTTAGATATTTCTTAAGTGATTTGGGATTGTTTTTTTATTGTGATCAGTTTTCTTCCTTCAGTTGTTTGTCTATTTCCAATCAGCATCGTAGCCTTAGGGTTTTTAAGTGCTTTGGTATGCTAAGCCTCTTGTAGGAGTTTGAGTTTTGTTTCGCAGTCAACTTCATTTCTTGTTTGGTTGCATTCAGCTCCCTTGATCCGTTTGAGTGATTGCATTGGTTGAGTGATTCTTGCCTCTTTAATTCAATTTTTCTTCTTGTCACACTACTTACATGGGTATGTTTTCAAATATTTCTTCAATTTGAGAGATTGAAATGTTGGTTTGAGTTTTGTTATGTTTGTTTTGGGTTGATTGAAATCATTTTGCTTCAAATCTCGCATTAACTTTCTTGAACTAGCGTTTTGCTTTGTTTCCCACGTCATTTAGTGCACTGTTTGCTCTATTACATTGAAAAATCAAAAAAAAAATTGTTTGCATTTTTGTTTGTGTTGTGAAATTGAATTTTTTTCGCATATCTAGCATTGGACAATTCTAGGAAAGATTTCTCATTTTCATTAGCTTGCATCGGATACTGTAGTGGATGCTTCTGCGTGTTCTTGTTATTTTCTATCGCTTGAAAACTCCTAACTTTCTCGTAGATATCTTTTCATCGAACGAAATGGTATCTTTTGGCATGTAGCTTGCATTTACGGATTTTTGAGATCTAACATTTGGTAGGACCTTGGAATTGAAACATAAATACAAGATCAAATTAAAATTTACTCAATTAACCTAAGGCAACATTGAAACCTAATGAAACATCTAGTGGTCTAAGTTAGAGACATGTTCCAGCTTCTTTAAACCTAGCAGTTGTCGCTCACCATCTGGCTTCAAACAGCACTAGTACAGACTTGCACTCCCCGTACCGTCGAGTATATAAAGGGAGACCCCTCTAGGTTGCAATCCTTTTATCCGTAGGAAGCGGAGTCTGCCGCCTTGTAACCATGATACACCGAACACAGCATTCGGGGAGACTACCTGCACATACATTAAATCCTTGGTCAATTATTCTTTCATTTGATTACCAAGGTGTATATGGTAGTTCACGAAAACTTCGTACACCCTTCTACATAGAATTCTTGAGCAGTCATTTTCAATATTTACTGACTCCATAAATTTGAAAATATCATCAAGCACTTGTCCTTTCACACTCACTTAAAACTGAAAGTGACTAGAGTCATCTTTTTCCTGTTTCTTGGCTCTTCAAACATGAAACAGTGAAATTTTGGTTTCAATGTGGTAAAATAAACTACCTACGATTACATGTCCATTAAAGTTTGATCACTTGGATTGTCTTTGTTTGCCTTGGTTTTTATCCAAGAGTATTCATTTTCAATCTCTTTTCCTTTTCTAGTGTGCTACAGTCATAGTGGCGGAACCATCGGTTTCGTCTAGTGGTATTCCTTTCTTGGACGATTCATCTGAAACTTCTCAATCCTCTAGGTCTATTGAGCTTTAGCATCCTATTCTCCCGTCAAAGTACCCCTTTGGAGAACCAGTTGAGTTCACTTGGCCTCTCTCAAACGCTTGGTTTGGGTTTGGGGTCGGGGAAAATTTTCCCCCTCTTACATCGGGATCACCATTCTTGGCTGTTATCATACCTCCTAGTCCCCGTAGTCTTTTACAAGATCTCACGGCGGATTTAAACATGGACTCGTCTGGCCCTATTGACAGTGAGGGGATTCCTGTTTCTGATGAAGAATACCAACATTTTCCGGTGAAAATCCCTCAAGAGTCTGCTCAATATTCACCACCTGTGTCACTTCCAGCTGGATATAGGTCTTTGGGTCAGATTATGGCCGATATTTCCTCCATGGCAGCATCAACTCCATCGAGAGGGCTGGTCCTTCCATCATTAGGGATGTCGCCAATGACACCTGTCTCATCAATGCCTTTTGTTATGTCTTTCCCAACTAGACCTACTATCTGTGTGGCTGCGTCAGCACCGTTTGTCACCACTGAGTCGTCAGGGGCTTTGCCTTCGATAGAGACTTCAATTTCTGTGGTGATCCCTGATGGCCTTTCTTTCGAGGAGTATCGGATGGCTGTTTAGTAGCAGAGCTCCCAGACTTACCAGTCCCCTCAGGATTCTGGTGATCCTTATCTTTCTCATCATGACGTGGTCGGTAACCCCATTTATTCACTTCTATTTCATTATGATGAGCATGGAAACCCTATCTACTTGCTTGCTCCTGAAGCCTATGAGTTCCTTTCCAGTTTTAGACCTACCTTGCCTGTGTAACCTTCTAACCAACAAGAACAACCCTTTCAAGGACAACCTTCAGTTCAGCAAGGGTATTCTTACGACCCACAAGGACAACCCTTTCAGGGACAACCTTCGGTTTAGCAAGGGTATGCTTACGACCCACAAGGACAACCCTTTCAGGGACAACCTTCGGTCCAGCAAGGCTTATTTTACGGCCCGCAAGGGCAGCTTTGCATTCCACAAGGTCAGCCTGTGATCCAACCTGGGCAACCCCAAGGACCTGCTGGGCAACCGATAAATCAACCAGGACCTTCATACGGTCCTAGGGGGCATATTTATCCATCTCAAGTGAAACCTTTCGTGCAACCACAATAGCCATACCTTCCAATTGGTCCAAATGTTACACAGCCAGGGCCATCTTATGGTCTTGCTCCAAGTCAACCTAGTCATCAGGCACAACCTGGTCCATCACAGCCAGGGCCATCTTATGGTCCTGCTCCAAGTCAACCTTCTCATCAGGCACAACCTGGCCCATCACAACCATCAGGTCAACCTACTCTGCAAGGGAAACCTGGTGGCCCTCATCAGTCAGGTCAACCTGCTCAGCAGGGACAACCTGCACAGACAATTCACCCTGCTCAGCAATTGCTCTACTCTACACTGCAGTCAGGTCAACCTGTGCGCCTGATTTATCCAGCTCGACAGGGCCCTACTTATCAGCAACCTGCTTATTACCCTCGAGGTAAATATCTATCGGTATACAATGCACCTCAAGGTTCTGCTTATTACCCTCAACTGCAAGGCCATACTTACATTCTGCAACAAAATATTTATGCTACTCAATTGGGACCCTCATATACTCAGAATTAGTATCCTGGTCCTCAACCTCTGTATCTTGGTCCTAAGCCGCAATATCATCCAAACTATCCAACTTATACCCCTTATGGTCTAAATCCTTCGGGACAGAACCAATGGGGGCACAGTTACCCTCAACCAGGATGAAATGTGGGTACGGGTCTTTATCGAGGACCTTCTATGCCTTTCAATGCTCAATTACCTTTTCTTGCTGCATTGGAATTACCGGATGTGTCCAAATTAACAAATGATACAATCCTTCATAATCCGTATTGGCCTCCGATTCCAACCAAGGTTCCTGGTGATTTCCGCAAGTTTGAGGGCAAGTCTGGAGAAGACCCCCAAGCACATGTTATGACATACCATTTATGGTGTTCTTACAATTCTTGGGTGGATGACTCTATTAGACTCCGTCTATTCCAGCGAACTCTCACTGGAGCTGCTGCTAAGTGGTACATCGAGTTTTCTCGAGGTATCTTTCAAGATTTCAACTCTCTTTCTATGGCGTTCCTTACTCATTTCCAGTTACCAGTTTGTTATAAAGTCGGGATGCATCTCCTAACATCCTTGAAATAGGACCGGGCTACTCATATCTTGGACGACATTCATGAATGAAGACGTCATCGTCACTTGATCAAATTCAAAATTCCTGATCAGCTTCTTACCCATTGGTTCACTCCCTCTTTTGTCAATCAAATTGCAAAAGACATAGCCATGGGTGCATGTGTCACCAAGGAACAAGCCATTGCTCGTGCCCAGTACCTTGATTTATTGTACTCTCAATTGGGCATATTTTATGACATCTTAACTGATGCCCCAAGACCTGGGACTTCTAAAGCGTCGGCCACCCCATCCGTCGACAGAGTTATTGGTTCTATGACTCAGACTTCATGTAAGTCTCCCTCTTCCAACACTGGGAAGCAAAAATCAATTTCTTACAATGATTATGCTCCTCAGCCAACCCCAGATTCTAGTAAAACCTTGGAGGTCAACGCTGTTCAGGCCAATCCTGTGGACAAGACATCCAAGGGGAAAATGAAGGGCAAAGGCAAGGCCAATGCCCCAAAACCAGAGTCGTCTAAACCTCATGTTGATGATGGTTCACAAAGCAAGCCGAAGTATCCCTGTCTGATTTGTGATGAGGAACACTATATAAGGATTGTCCTAGACGAGCCGAAGTTAGTAAATTTCTCAAAGGCACTAAGGGAACTCTGGCTGTCCTCAAAGAAATTTTTCTGTCTCAGCAAACACAGATGATAGAGCAACCTACACCATCTTCACCTTTTGGCTCTCAAGTGTTCATGATGGACGGTTCTGCACCCGTTTCCATCACTACTCGGTCGAAATATTATACTAGATTACGCCAGGTAGTCGAGAAAGAAATCAATGATGGTCCTCCTCCCCCACCTGCCTCTGGTCCTCTTGAGATTGAAAGGCCCAATGCTGAACTTGTTTTATGGCCACCTTCTAAAGGTGGTCTCTGGAAATCTTCTTATAATCCTAATGCCCGTGCTGCTCAGCATTACAGTATTTTTGAGGATTTAGCACAGGCGTCATCCGTGATTTCTATGTTAGAAATGCTTCAGATTTGTCCGTCTCAACGGAAAGCATTATTATCTACGATCGGCGGGATTGATCCTGCTAATTCTAGCCTTCTCACTTTCGACTTAGAGAATTTCGTCCCCCGACTTCCGCACCAGATTGCACGTGTTATACAAGTTCGCATTAACAGTCTCAACATCCATAGAGTCGTTGTAGATGAAGGTGCATCCACCTATGTTATGTCATCTTCTTGCTGGAAGGATATTGGCTCTCCAGCCCTAACTTTGTCACCCAATGCCCTTGAGGCATTTGATGGAAGAGAATCGAAACCCATGGGTGTTATTGCCAGCTTTCCGATCGCGTTGCAAGGAAATACAGTCAATGTCGAAGCAGAAGTAGTTGAAGCTAAACTCAATTATAATCTTCTACTCGGTCACAGTTGGACTCACGCTATGTTGTGCGTTCCGTCCACCCCCTTCCATCTTCTTAAGTTTCCACACGAGGGAAAAATCATTACTGTCGACCAATTATCATTCTTTACCTCGTCTTCTGAGAACAAAGTTCCATACGTGGATTAGATTCCTTCTCCCCTCGACAGCATAGGGCCAAGTCTTTTCAAAGACCCCGCCCTCATGGGTATATTTCCCCTTCCGCCACCAAATATCGTTTAAGTTAATATGATCTCTTGGTCGGATGACCCGTGGATTATCCCTTTACCTGAACAGGTTGATTCATTTGGGGATTCGATGCCACTTAGTCCAATTGAAATCAATTATTGTGAGCTTGCAGCTGCATCAGATTCTCCCCATTTTGAAAATGCTCCTTTGAGCATGTCTCTCGATGTTTATTCTCAACCCCACTGGCTCAAGGATACAGATTCGCCTGATCCTTTGAAAGAAGTGTTTCCATCCGATGAGGCTATCATGGAAACCATGTCTCTCGAAGAACTACCGTGGAGCGATGGGCATCATCGTTCCTCATTTATGCCTAGCCTCGGGACAATGTCTAAATGTCTTGAGTGTTTTGCGTCTCAAGTTCCTTCTCCGCCACTTCAAATGCCTATCTTGACTCACAAAGTTTTCATTGAAGGTAACTCTAGTAACATCACCCAGACGATGCCTATCGACATTTCCATGAAACCGGAAATTGTCCAGAACATCAATGTCGGAGTCACTTGCTCTTCCGATGAAGTCCAAGTGTATACTAGCCTCTTTCGTGAATTTCGTGATGTTTTCGCCTGGTCTTACGAAGAGATGCCTAGAATTGATCCCAGTATTGTGGTGCACGAGATTCTTGTTTGGTCAATTTAGTGTGTCCTAAATTGCTAACATAAATTATCAACCAGGGATTCGTAAACTGACGAAGTGTGGCGCACTATATGTGCAAGATAACCTATCTCTTACATTTTGTCGTTTTTGGATTTTTATTGATCTTGGTTGGTTTCCTAATGTGAGATGGAAATTCTAAAAGACAAGTATGGTTATGAATATTCAAGGCAATGATGTCCTTTATAATGATTTACCAACTTGAAACTGAAAAAGGAATTTGAAACATACAATGACAAAACTTGAAAAGAAATGAAAATGTGCTACTGAAATGAAAAAGGTGCTGCTAATCTAATAAATCAAAACAGTGAACTAGTGAGCATGAAACCAAACTATTCTTGCTACTGTCTAAACACAAAAGAAACTATGCTGAAAGAAATCCAAAAGTTGCAATAAAGTAAATCTAAATCAAATTACATCAACTTGTCTTCCGATCCCTCATCATTAGTCCAGCTATGATTTTCGGAAGTAACCATAAACAACTTGAGTAACTGATATCTAACTTGCAGAAAGTAAACTAATATCAAACCACACATTCATAATTCAATCCCTCACCATCAGTCCAGCTGTGGCTTTCGGAGGTAACAGAAGATGTCATGCACAATTTAATATTTCTAACTTGCAGAAAGGAAACTAATATCAAACTACACATCCATAATTCAATCCCTCACCATCAGTCCAGCTGTGGCTTTCGGAGGCAACCGAAGATGTTATGAGCAATTTAATATATCTAACTTGCAGAAAGGAAACTAATATCAAACTACACATTTCATAATACAATCCCTCACCATCAGTCCAGCTGTGGCTTTCGGAGGCAACTGAAGATGTTATGAGCAGTTTAATATATCTAAATTTGCAGAAAGAAAACTAATATCAAACTACACATTTCATAATACAATCCCTCACCATCAGTCCAGCTGTGGCTTTCGGAGGTAACTGAAAATGACATGAGCAATTTAATATATCTAAATCTAACTACTGAAGCAAATGTGCAAGACTGAAATAAACAAAACAATACTGGAATTAAACAAAAACTAAGAAAAAATAAATTAACAGCAGAACAATATTGATTCCATGTCATTAGTCAAAAGATATGCAAATGCCCGGGTTGCCATGAAAAATTATGCTAAAAGCTATGATTTCAGAAAGCAATCTAAGTAAGGAAATATGACAAAACAGAATTGAAAGCAACTTATCTAGAAAACATGTAAAAGCCTCCTTGGATAGCAGGGGCCCTCTGCTACCAATTTGGTGAAGTCCTTCGGCTCCTTAAAGATAAGATCACAATAGCATCAAAGAACTAAGCTTCTTTATTCAAAAACTCATAAATCTACATCCCATTCCATCTTGAACTTTGTTACAAATCTACTTCATCATTACTTCCTCATTACTTTCTCATTACTTTCTCATTACCTATGATAGGAGAAAGCTTCTCCTATTTATACAAAATATGAGGAGACATCTCATTAATGGGAGTCCATGAATCTCTCCCTCCATCTCTAGAGTTACAATCAAAATAGGAAATGATAAGACACATGTCTTTCTAGAGTTTCAACATAACTTGAGGAATGAGACACATATCCTCTTAGAGTTTCAATACAACAAGGAAGTGAGACACATATCCTCTTGATCCCATAATCTTCTCCAACCAAATTCGAATTTGGCTTTAGAGTGCCACATAAGGGTCTTCTAGAAGTCTCCTTTTGACCTACACATGTCAGAAAACTCATAACACATATATAGATATATGAAACTATGTTAATTTTCTAGTTTCTAATCATAAATTCACTTAAAATACATAAAATAAATAACTTTGGAAAACAATGATCCTAACCCATATATTTATGTAAATGGTTATTTGATGTAGGGTTTTAGGTCAAATGGCTATGAAATAAGAGCTAAATGGTTATGACATAATGGAAATATGTATGAATATGGAGAACAATTTTGAGACTCAACATACCCCCCAACTGAAGTTGTTGCATGTCCTCATGCAACCATTGCAATGATTCATTTGTCCATGAGTTGATCTTTTATGAGTTTTGACTCATATAGATTCATTCCAAACTTTGCTTCTTGATATTTTCTTTTTGGCAAAGTATAATACATTTGATTGCAACAATTTTTTTTTTTTTTTTCAATGGTTGGTTCTTGTGTGACAACCATTTTTTTTTTTTTTTTTTTTTTTTGAGCATTGGTTCTTGTGTAACAATGCTTTATTTTCTTTGTTGCATCAAAGTTCATAGAAACATTTAGAATCAATTACTTCATCAATGAATTGATCATTTGCAAGGCATATAATCTTTTGGATCATGTTGCAACAATAGTTGGTTGGGAAGTATATGTGGGTGGAAATGAAATGAAAATGTGTGATAGTGTATGACATGTGGATATGAAATGATGTCCCTTTCCCCCAACTAAAGATATGACAATGTGAAAAAGGGAGTGAGGAATTTTTTCAAAGTTACAATTTTAGCATTCTAATGAATTACATGACTAAAAATTAGAAAACAACATGCCTTCACTTACCTTAAATGTGGATGAGTTGTGTATGTGTGGTGGCTGCAAAATTCTGATCATATTCTTCTTCAAGTGGCTGAACAAGAGGAATCATGGATAAAGAGATGAGATGACTTTTTATTGCTTCTACTAAAACTTGCTGAATCTGCTCCAAAATGCTGAAAATAATAGTCTTCATGTCTTCAAAAATCATTGGCACAATTCCTACTATGTGAAAAGATGTTCTGATGTCGAACATAGTAGGAAATTTTTGACTTAGTGGCCATTAATGGATGCCACTAGTCAACACGAGAACTCTCACCATTGATGACAATGAGAGTCAAGATGCCCAAACACATCTTGCTAAGTACGAATGATTTTGCTGATGTCGAGTCACCTAGAAGATCTGACGAACAAGAGACATTAATGTATTCCCATTGTTTGTCAGCATGAGAACTTGCCATTAAGGCATGCAAGCCTCAAGGTGTTTTTACAAAGAACTTACACTCAAAGGATTATAGACTCAATAGTTTGCATTGAAACAGGGCTTATTTGCGGAATGAAAATGACAAGAAATGGAAAATGAAAATGGAAGATGGCAATGGAGAGTATAAATGGAAATTGACAATAAACATGTGAATGAGAAATGACAATGGGCAATAAGCATGTGAATGAGCGTCTTGCTTTTATTTGTGGTTATGAATGGTCAAAAAGAAATGGAAAGTGGATATGAATGTAAATGGAAAACATGAAGTGAAATGAGGTGAATGGTTTATTATGAGGTATGGATGTGATGGAGACAATAGTATCTGAAAGTTTTTCAAGTGTTTGGATCTGATTTTGCATCAGCATATTTCCTCTTTGTTGCTGATCATCCTCTTATGAAACAAATTGGTCTCTTAGAGAGACACCATTCTCTTGTAGTCATTTGTCATTCCTCTTGGAACCTGCAAAAAAAACTAATACTTCTTCTGCAATGGAATGTAATATTATCAAAGGGAAAGAGGTGATCAATCTCTCTAGTTATGATATTTACACACAAAACTAAGAATTTGTATTAATGAAACAAGTTCTCAAAGGAAAAATCAAAAGAATTTATACCTGTTTTGGAATTAGTGTCTCAAGTTGAATGTAGCTTCTTTTCAGCAATTTATTTCATTATTTGCCATTTCAAACTCTAATGATGGATTTCTCATTGTATAGATCTTGTTGAGACCTTTCCAACGATACTTAAATCATCAAAATCTGATTTTGTATGAGAAAGTTAGGGTGATTTGAACAATGAGGTTTTTCAGCTGCTAAAAATCTTGAATAAAAAGTTAGCCATTCATCTTTCATCATCAGTCCAAAATTAATCAATACCTTCAGAAAAGTGAGCAAATAACTTATTCATTTCATTGATTCAATTTTTTTTTTTTTTTTAATTTTTTTTTTTTTTAATTTTGTTTTGTTTTTTTTTTTTTTTAAATGAAATAAAGCATGGATGAAATAATTGTCCTTATGAATATTTTTGAAACAAAGTCATGCCAATGCCTCTTTCATGCAAAATAAAAATAAAAAGCTTGAAATTTCTAAAATCAAATTCCTAACTATGAAGGAGATGAAGACAGAGTCATTTTCAATTTATACAACTTGCATTTGATGCACATGTGATAATGTGCTTGCCTCAAATAATCCATTTGTCATTAATCATATGCCACCACACATGAATTCTGCCACATTTTCCCTCAAGTAAGGAAATCAGTTCCTTGATTATTTCTCAAAATTGAATTTTATAAAACCGTGACTGTTTTCATAATAAATAAATAAAACATTTTTCTCTCACGCACATTGCAAATTAGTGCTCCGAAAAACCCTGAATTTCTCCCAAATGGCTGCGAATTTCAGAAAGTTCTTATAAGATTACCTAATTCACCCCGTTCCCGAAAAAACCCATGTTTTATTTTTTTCTAATTCGTCCTGATTTTCTCAGAAAATTCGTTTTAAAATCGGGTGTTTTTGACAATGACGCATTTCGTTTTCTGGCAATTACTTGTGGTTTGATTTGTTTTTATTTTGCAGGTTTTGAAGTGTAATGGCTTGTATCTCACAGAGAAGTTCAGATTGATCTTCCTCATTCCAATTACTTGCAATGGAATCGACAATCTTCTCTTCATCAATAGTCTGAAATCTTCTCTTCATCAGCAATTTCTTCATATGATACACTTCCATTGTATGTCCCTACAATTGAATTTGTAATATTCTCTTCATCAGCAAATTGCAATCTTCTTCTCATCAACAATTTGCAATCTTTTCCTCATCAACAGTTTATTCATGTGATATACATTCATTGTGTGCAAATATTTTTTTGTTTTTTTTAAATGATTTCCTAATAACTTTATTGTTGTTGTTTGGGAAAAAACTGATCTAAAAAGAGAAGGTTTTTTTTTTTTTTTAAATTGCAGTGCATCGGTCTTTGTGTGGATTGAAGGTCTGCATATATGCATAAAGCCAAGCCAAAAAATGGCCTCATGCGTATGCGTGGGTCTTATTTCCATGAGTCTCTCTTTTTTCTTTTTTTTAAAATTGATTTGTTAATAAAATTATGTATGTTATATTTTCAAAAATTTAAAAATACACATATATATTTCATTAAGCAAAACAATGTATTGGAATCAAAGTTTTTCATGAAAACAATTTTTTTTTTAAATTGTTGAATCAATTGAAATGATGAAGTTTTATTTTGTCTCCTTTTTTTTTTTTTACATAACAATTCTTTTTCTGATCCTCCAGATCACACAAAGTGCAAGAGGAGAGCATACTCAAGAATTATTAATTTCTTTTACATAATAATCGTTTTTCTGATCCTCCAGATCACACAAAGTGCAGGAGGAGAGCATACTCAAGAATTATTAATTTTTTTTAGATGTAAAAAATAAGGCTACCTAGTTACACTTCCCCGGCAACGGCGCCAAAATGTTTGGTCAATTTAATGTGTCATAAATTGCTAACATAAATTATCAACCAGGGATTCGTAAGCTGACGAAGTGCGGCGCACTATATGTGCAAGATAACCTATCTCTTACTTTTTGTTGTTTTTGGATTTTTTTATTGATCTTGGTTGGTTTTTCTAAGGTGAAATGGAATTTCTAAGATGAAAACAAGTTTGGTTATGTTTGTTCAAGGAAGTGATATCCCCTATATAATGATTTACCAACTTGAAACTTTAAAAAGCAAATTGAAATTTACAATGACAAGACTTGAAAGAAAATGAAAATGTACTGTTGAAATTAAAAGGTGTTGCTAATCTAATAAATCAAAACAGTGAACTAGTGAGCATGAGGCAAGCTATTCTTCTTTATTTGTCTAAACGCAAAAGAAAGCGTGGCGAAGAAATCCAAAAGTTACTTGATAAAGTAAATCTAAATCAAATTACATCAACATGTCTTGATCCCTCATCATTAGTCATTATGATTTTGGAGTAACCATAAACAACGATCACCGATGTATCTAACTTCATGATAAACTAATATCGAACCACACATTCATAATTCAATCCTCTGTCAGTCCAGTGTGGCTTTAGATGGCCCGAAGATGCATCATACCTGATTTAATATTTCTAACTTGCGAAGAAGCTAATATCAAACTACACACTCATACTTCAATCCCTCACCATCAGTCCAGCTGTGGCTTTCGGAGGTAACTGAAAATGACATGAGAAATTTAATATATCTAACTTACAGAAAGTAAACTAATATCAAACTACACACTCATACTTCAATCCCTCACCATCAGTCCAATTGTGGCTTTCGGAGGTAACTGAAAATGACATGAGCAATTTAATATATCTAAATTTGCGAAAAGAAAACTAATATCAAACTACACATTTCATAATACAATCCACCATCATCATGAGTCCAATTTGTGGCTTTCGGAGGTAACTGAAAATGACATGAGCAATTTAATATATCTAAATCTAACTACTGAAGCAAATGTGCAAGACTGAAATAAACAAAGCAATACTGGAATTAAGCAAAAACTAAGAAAAAATAAATTAACAGCAGAACAATATTGATTCCATGTCATTAGTCAAAATATATGCAAATGCCCGGGCTGCCATGAAAAATTATGCTAAAAACTATGATTTCAGAAAGCAATCTAAGTAAGGAAATATGACATAACATAATTGAAAGCAACTTATCTAGAAAACATGTAAAAGCCTCCTTGGATAGCAGGGGCCCTCTGCTACCAATTTGGTGTAGTCCATAGCTCCTTGAAGATAAGATCACAATAGAATCAAAGAACTGAATTTCTCTATTAAAAAAAACTCACAAATCTACATCCCATTCCATCTTGAACTTAGCTACAAATATACTTCTTCATTACTTTCTCATTACTTCCTCATTACTTTCTCATTACCTATGATAGGAGAAAGCTTCTCCTATTTATACAAAATATGAGGAGACATCTCATTAATGGGAGTCCATGAATCTCTCCCTCCATCTCTAGAGTTACAATCAAAATAGGAAATGATAAGACACATGTCTTTTAGAGTTTTAACATAGCAGGAATGAGACACATATCCTCTTAGAGTTTCAATACAACAAGGAAGTGAGACACATATCCTCTTGATCCCATAATCTTCTCCAACCAAATTCGAATTTGGCTTTAGAGTGCCACATAAAGTCTTCTAGAAGTCTCCTTTTTGACCTACACATGTCCTGAAAACTCATAACACATATAGATATATGAAACTATGTTAATTTTCTAGTTTCTAATCATAAATTCACTTAAAATACATAAATAAATAACTTTGGAAAACAAGGATCCTAACCCATATATTTATGAAAATGGTTACTTGATGTAGGGTTTTAGGTCAAATGGTTATGAAATAAGAGCTAAATGGTTATGACATAATGGAAATATATATGAATATGGAGAACATTTTTGAGACTCAACATACCTCCCAACTGAAGTTGTTGCATGTCCTCATGCAACCATTGCAATGATTCATTTGTCCATGAGTTGATCTTTTATGAGCTTTGACTGATGTAGATTCATTCCAAACTTTGCTTCTTGATTTTTCCTTTTTGGCAAAGTATAATACATTTGATTGCAACATTTTTTTTTTTTTTGAATGGTTGGTTCTTGTGTAACAACCATTTTCTTTTCTTTTTTTGAATGGTTGGTTCTTGTGTAACAACCATTTTTTTTTTTTTGAAGCATTGGTTCTTGTGTAACAATGCTTTATTTTCTTTGTTGCATCAAAGTTCATGAAAACATTTAGAATCAATTACTTCATCAAGTGATTGATCATTTGCAAGGCATATAATCTTTTGGATCATGTTGCAACAATAGTTGGTTGGGAAGTATATGTGGGTGGAAATGAAATGAAAATGTGTGATAGTGTGTAACATGGATTTCAAATGATGTCCCTTCCCCCCCAACTAAAGATATGACAATGTGGAAAGGGAGTGAGGAATTTTTCCAAAGTTACAATTTTAGCATTCTAATGAATTACATGACTAAAAATTAGAAAACAACATACCTTAACTTACCCTTTGGAGTGGATGAGTTGTATGTGTGGTGGCTGCAAAATTATGATCATATGCTTCTTCAAGTGGCTGAACAAGAGGAGTCATGGATAAAGAGATAAGATGACTTTTTATTGCTCCTACTAAACTTGCTGAATCTGCTCCAAAATGTTGAAAATAATAGTTTTCATGTCTTCAAAACTTATTGGCACAATTCCTACTATGTGAAAAGATGTTCTGATGTCGAACATAGTAAGAAATTGTTGACTTAGTAGCCATTAATGGATGCCACTAGTCAACACGAGAACTCTCACCATTGATGACAATGAGAGTCAAGATACCCAAACACATCTTGCTAGGTACGAATGATTTTGCTGATGTCGAGTCACCTAGAAGATCTGACGAACAAGAGACATTAATGTATTCCCATTGTTTGTCGGCATGAGAACTTGCCATTAAGGCATGCAAGCCTCAAGGTGTTTTACAAAGAACTTAGACTCCAAGGACTATAGACTCAATAGTTTGCATTGAAGCAGGGCTTATTTGCGGAATGAAAATGACAAGAAATGGAAAATGAAAATGGAATATGGCAATGGAGGGTAGAAATGGAAAATGGGAAATAAGCATGTGAATGAGAAATGGCAATGGGCAATAAGCATGTGAATGAGCCTCTTGCTTTTATTTGTGGGTTATGAATGGAAAAAAAATGAAGTGAATGTGAATGTAAATGGAAAACATGAAGTGGAATGAGGTAGATAGTAAATTATGAGGTATGGATATGATGGAGACAATAGTATACGAAAGTTTCAGAAGTGTTTGGATCTGATTTTCCATAGAAGCATATTTCCTGCTGATGGCGATGATCCTCTTATGAAATAAATTGGTCTCTTAGAGAGACACCATCTTCTTGTAGTCATTTGTCCTTCCTCCTGGAACCTGTAAAAAAAACTAATACTTCTTCTGCAATGGAATGTAAGATTATCAAAGGAGAGAGGTGATCAATCTCTCTAGTTATGATATTTACACACAAAACGAAGAATTTGTATTAATGAAACAAGTTCTCCAAGGAAAAATCAAAAGAATTTATACATGTTTTGAAATTAGTGCCTCAAGTTGAATGTTGCTTCTTTTCAACAATTTATTTCATTATTTACCTTTTCAAACTCTAATGATGGATTTCTCACTATGTAGATCTTGTTAAGACTTTTCCAATGATACTTGAATCATCAAAATCTGATTTTGTCTGAGAAAGCTAGGCTGATTTGAACAATGAGGTTTTTCAGCTGCTAAAAAAAATCTTGAATAAAAAGTTAGCCATTCATCTTTCATCATCAGTACAAAATTAATCAATACCTTCAGAAAAGTGAGCAAATAACTTATTCATTTCATTGATTCAAAATTATTATTATTATTATTATTATTATTATTATTATTATTTAATGAAATAAAGCATGGATGAAATAATTGTCCTTATGAATATTTTTGAAACAAAGTCATGCCAATGCCTCTTTCATGCAAAATAAAAATAAAAGGCTTGAAATTTCTAAAGTCAAATTCCTAACTATGAAGGAGATGAAGGCAGAGTCCTTTTCAATTTATACAGCTTGCATTTGATGCACATGTGATAATGTGTTTGCCTCAAATAATCCATTTGTCACTCATCATGTACCACCACACATGAATTCTGCCATATTTTCCTTCAAATAAGGAAATCAGTTCCTTGATTATTTCTCAAAATTGAATTTTATAAAACCGTGACTGTTTTCATAATTAAAAAAAACATTTTTCTCTCACGCACACTGCAAATTAGTGCTCCGAAGAACCCTGAGTTTCTCCCAAATGGCTATGAATTTTAGAAAGTTCTTATATTATTACCTAATTCATCCCGTTCCCGAAAAAACCCATGTTTTATTTTTTTCTAATTCGCCTCCGTTTGCTCAAACAATTCGTTTTAAAATCGGGTGTTTTTGACAATTACGCATTTCGTTTTCTAGCAATTACTTGTGGTTTGATTTGTTTTTATTTGCAGGTTTTGAAGTGTAATGGCTTGTATCTCATAGAGAAGTTCAGATCGATCTTCCCCATTCCAATTACTTGCAATGGAATCTATAATATTCTCTTCATCAACAGTCTGAAATCTTCTCTTCATCAGCAATTTCTTCATATGATACACTTCCATTGTATGTCCCTACAATTGAATTTGTAGTCTTCTTTTCATCAGCAATTTGCAAACTTCTTCTCATCAACAATTTGCAATCTTTTCCTCATCAACAGTTTCTTCATGTGATATACATTCATTGTGTGCAAATATTTTTTTGTTTTTTTAAATGATTTCTAATAACTGTTGTTTGAGGAAAAACGAATATGAAAAAGAGAATATTCCTCTTTTTTTTTTTAAATTGCAGTGCATGGGTCTTTGTGTGGATTGAAGGTTTGCATATATGCGTAAAGCCAAGCCAAAGAATGGCCTCATGCGTATGCGTGAGTATTATTTCCATGAGATTTTTTTTATTTTTTTTTTAATTGATTTGTTAATAAAATTATGTATGTTATATTTTCAAATTTTTTTTAAAAAATACACATATATATTCATTAAACAAAACAATTTGTTGAAATCAAAGTTTTTCATGAAAACAATTTTTTTTTTTTTTTTTTTAAAAATGAAATAAAGCATGGATGAAATAATTGTCCTTATGAATATTTTTGAAACAAAGTCATGCCAATGCCTCTTTCATGCAAAATAAAAATAAAAAACTTGAAATTTCTAAAGTCAAATTCCTAACTATGAAGGAGATGAAGGCAGAGTCCTTTTCAATTTATACAACTTGCATTTGATGCACATGTGATAATGTGCTTGCCTCAAATAATCCATTTGTCATTCATCATGTGCCACCACACATGAATTCTGCCACATTTTCCCTCAAGTAAGGAAATCAGTTCCTTGATTATTTCTCAAAATTGAATTTTATAAAACCATGACTGTTTTTATAATAAAAAAAACATTTTTCTCTCACGCACACTGCAAATTAGTGCTCCGAAGAACCCTGAATATCTCCCAAATGGATGCGAATTTCAGAAAGTTCTCATAAGATTACCTAATTCACCCCGTTTCCGAAAAAACCCATGTTTTAGTTTTTTCTAATTCGTCCTGGTTTGCTCATAAAATTCATTTTAAAATCGGGTGTTTTTGACAATGACGCATTTCGTTTTCTGGCAATTACTTGTGGTTTGATTTGTTTTTGTTTTGCAGGTTTTGAAGTGTAATGGCTTGTATCTCACAGAGAAGTTCAGATTGATCTTCCTCATTCCAATTACTTGCAATGGAATCTACAATCTTCTCTTCATCAACAGTCTGAAATCTTCTCTTCATCAGCAATTTCTTCATATGATACACTTCCATTGTATATCCCTACAATTGAATTTGTAATCTTCTTCTCATCAAAAATTTGCAATCTTTTCCTCATCAACAGTTTCTTCATGTGATATACATTCATTGTGTGCAATTTTTTTTTTAAAAATGATTTCTAATAATTGTTGTTTGAGAAAAACGAATATGAAAAAGAGAAAGTTTTTTTTTTTAAATTGCAGTGCATGGGTCTTTGTGTGGATTGAAGGTCTGCATATATGTGTAAAGCCAAGCCAAAGAATGGCCTCATGCATATGTGTGGGTCTTATTTCCATGAGATTTTTTTTTTTTTTTTTAATTGATTTGTTAATAAAATTATGTATGTTATATTTTCAAAAATTTTAAAAATACACATATATATTCATTAAACAAAACAATTTATTGAAATCAATTTTTTTTTAAATTGTTGAATCAATTGAAATGATGAAGTTTTATTTTGTCTCTTTTTTTTTCTTTTTCACATAACAATTCTTTTTCTGATCCTCCAGATCACACAAAGTGCAGGAGGAGAGCATACTCAAGAATTATTAATTTTTTTTTACATAACAATCCTTTTTCTGATCCTCCAGATCACACAAAGTGCAAGAGGAGAGCATACTCAAGAATTATTAATTTTTTTAGATGTAAGAAATAAAGCTACCTAGTTACACTTCACCGGCAACGGCGCCAAAATGTTTGGTCAATTTAGTGTGTCCTAAATTGCTAACATAAATTATCAACCAAGGATTCGTAAACTGACGAAGTGTGGCGCACTATATGTGCAAGATAACCTATCTCTTACTTTTTTGTCGTTTTTGGATTTTTATTGATCTTGGTTGGTTTCCTAATGTGAGATGGAAATTCTAAAAGACAAGTATGGTTATGAATATTCAAGGCAATGATGTCCTTTATAATGATTTACCAACTTGAAACTGAAAAAGAAATTTGAAACATACAATGACAAAACTTGAAAGGAAATGAAAATGTGCTACTGAAATGAAAAAGGTGCTGCTAATCTAATAAATCAAAACAGTGAACTAGTGAGCATGAAACCAAACTATTCTTGCTGCTGTCTAAACACAAAAGAAACTATGCTGAAAGAAATCCAAAGTTGCAATAAAGTAAATCTAAATCAAATTACATCAACTTGTCTTCTGATCCCTCATCATTAGTCCAGCTATGATTTTCGGAAGTAACCATAAACAACTTGAATAACTGATATCTAATTTGCAGAAAGTAAACTAATATCAAACCACACATTCATAATTCAATCCCTCACCATCAGTCCAGCTGTGGCTTTCGGAGGTAACTGAAGATGTCATGCACAATTTAATATTTCTAACTTGCAGAAAGGAAACTAATATCAAACTACATATCCATAATTCAATCCCTCACCATCAGTCCAGCTGTGGCTTTCGGAGGCAACTGAAGATGTTATGAGCAGTTTAATATATCTAAATTTGCAGAAAGGAAACTAATATCAAACTACACATTTCATAATACAATCCCTCACCATCAGTCCAGCTGTGGCTTTCGGAGGCAACTGAAGATGTTATGAGCAGTTCAATATACCTAAATTTGCAGAAAGAAAACTAATATCAAACTACACATTTCACTTAATACAATCCCTCACCATCGATCCAGCTGCAGCCTTTAGATAACTTTAGAAAATGACATGAGCAATTTAATATATCTAAATAAACTACGGAAATAAATGTCTGTGGAAATAAACAAAGCAATCTTAGAATTAAACAAGAAACTAAGACAAATAGAATGCCAATGAGAACAATATTGATGCCATGTCATTAGTCAAAAGATATGCAAATGCCTGGGCTGCCATAAAAAATTATGCTAAAAGCTATGATTTCAAAAAGCAATCTAAGTAAGGAAATATGACAAAACAGAATTGAAAGCAACTTATCTAGAAAACATGTAAAAGCCTCCTTGGATAGCAGGGGCCCTCTGCTACCAATTTGGTGAAGTCCTTCAGCTCCTTAAAGATAAGATCACAATAGCATCAAAGAACTAAGCTTCTTTATTCAAAACTCATAAATTTACATCTCATTCCATCTTGAACTTTGCTACAAATCTACTTCCTCATTACTTCCTCATTTCTTTCTCATTACCTATGATAGGAGAAAGCTTCTCCTATTTATACAAAATATGAGGAGACATCTCATTAATGGGAGTCCATGAATCTCTCCCTCCATCTCTAGAGTTACAATCAAAATAGGAAATAATAAGACACATGTCTTTCTAGAGTTTCAACACAACTTGAGGAATGAGACACATATCCTCTTAGAGTTTCAATACAACAAGGAAGTGAGACACATATCCTCTTGATCCCATAATCTTCTCCAACCAAATTCGAATTTGGCCTTAGAGTGCCACCTAAGGGTCTTCTAGAAGTCTCCTTTTGACCTACACATGTCACAAAACTCATAACACATATATAGATATATGAAACTATGTTAATTTTCTAGTTTCTAATCATAAATTCACTTAAAATATATAAAATAAATAACTTTGGAAAACAAGGATCCTAACCCATATATTTATGTAAATGGTTATTTGATGTAGGGTTTTAGGTCAAATGGCTATGAAATAAGAGCTAAATGGTTATGACATAATGGAAATATGTATGAATATGGAGAACATTTTTTAGACTCAACATACCCCCCAACTGAAGTTGTTGCATGTCCTCATGCAACCATTGCGATGATTCATTTGTCCATGAGTTGATCTTTTATGAGTTTTGACTCATATAGATTCATTCCAAACTTTGCTTCTTGATTTTTCCTTTTTGGCAAAGTATAATACATTTGATTGCAACATTTTTTTTTTTTTTCAATGGTTGGTTCTTGTGTAACAACCATTTTTTTTCAATGGTTGGTTCTTGTGTAACAACCATTTTTTTTTTGAAGCATTGGTTCTTGTGTAACAATGCTTTATTTTCTTTGTTGCATCAAAGTTCATGAAAACATTTAGAGTCAATTACTTCATCAATGAATTGATCATTTGCAAGGCATATAATCTTTTGGATCATGTTGCAACAATAGTTGGTTGGGAAGTATATGTGGGTGGAAATGAAATGAAAATGTGTGATAGTGTATGACATGTGGATATGAAATGATGTCCCTCTCCCCCCCCCCCCCAACTAAAGATATGACAATGTGGAAAAGGGAGTGAGGAATTTTTCCAAAGTTACAATTTTAGCATTCTAATGAATTACATGACTAAAAATTAGAAAACAACATACTTTCACTTACCTTAAATGTGGATGAGTTGTGTATGTGTGGTGGCTGCAAAATTCTGATCATATTCTTCTTCAAGTGGCTGAACAAGAGGAGTCATGGATAAAGAGATGAGATGACTTTTTATTGCTCCTGCTAAAACTTGTTGAATCTGCTCCAAAATGCTGAAAATAATAGTCTTCATATCTTCAAAACTCATTGGCACAATTCCTACTATGTGAAAAGATGTTCTGATGTCGAACATAGTAGGAAATTGTTGAATTAGTGGCCATTAATGGATGCCACTAGTCAACACGAGAACTCTCACCATTGATGACAATGAGAGTCAAGATACCCAAACACATCTTGCTAGGTACGAATGATTTTGCTGATGTCGAGTCATCTAGAAGATCTGACAAACAAGAGACATTAATGTATTCCCATTGTTTGTCAGCATGAGAACTTGCCATTAAGGCATGCAAGCCTCAAGGTGTTTTTACAAAGAACTTAGACTCAAAGGACTATGGACTCAATAATTTGCATTGAAGCAGGGCTTATTTGCGGAATGAAAATGACAAGAAATGGAAGATGGAAATGGAAGATGAAAATGGAAATGGACAATAAGCATGTGAATGAGAAATGACAATGGGCAATAAGCATGTGAATGAGCCTCTTGCTTTTATTTGTGGTTATGAATGAACAAAAAGAAATGGAAAGTGGATGTGAATGTAAATGGAAAATATGAAGTGAAATGAGGTGAATGGTTTATTATGAGGTATGGATGTGATGGAGACAATGGTATCTGAAAGTTTTTCAAGTGTTTGGATCTGATTTTACATCAACATATTTCCTCTTTGTTGTTGATCATCCTCTTATGAAACAAATTGGTCTCTTAGAGAGACACCATTCTCTTGTAGTCATTTGTCATTCCTCCTGGAACCTGCAAAAAAAACTAATACTTCTTCTGCAATGGAATGTAAGATTATCAAATGAGAGAGGTGATCAATCTCTCTAGTTATGATATTTACACACAAAACTAAGAATTTGTATTAATGAAACAAGTTCTCAAAGGAAAAATCAAATGAATTTATACATGTTTTGGAATTAGTGCCTCAAGTTGAATGTTACTTCTTTTCAGCAATTTATTTCATTATTTACCTTTTCAAACTCTAATGATGGATTTCTCACTGTGTATATCTTATTAAGACCTTTCCAATGATACTTAAATCATCAAAATCTGATTTTGTATGAAAAAGTTAGGCTGATTTGAACAATGAGGTTTTTCAGCTGCTAAAAATCTTGAATAAAAAGTTAGCCATTCATCTTTCATCATCAGTCCAAAATTAATCAATACCTTCAGAAAAGTGAGCAAATAACTTATTCATTTCATTAATTCATTTTTTGAATTTTTTTTTTTTTTTGAATTTTTTTTTTTTTTTTTTTTAAATGAAATAAAGCATGGATGAAATAATTGTCCTTATGAATATTTTTGAAACAAAGTCATGCCAATGCCTCTTTCATGCAAAATAAAAATAAAAAACTTGAAATTTCTAAAGTAAAATTCCTAACTATGAAGGAGATGAAGGCAGAGTCCTTTTCAATTTATACAACTTGCATTTGATGCACATGTGATAATGTGCTTGCCTCAAATAATCCATTTGTCATTCATCATGTGCCACCACACATGAATTACGCATTTTCCCTCAAGTAAGGAAATCGGTTCATGATTATTTCTCAAAATTGAATTTTATAAAACCATGAAATTTGTTTATAATTAAAAAAACATTTTCTCTCACTTTACTTTGCAAATTAGTGCTCAGAAGAACCCGAATTTCTC
Source organism: Pinus albicaulis (assembly GCA_034641835.2). Lineage (NCBI taxonomy): Eukaryota > Viridiplantae > Streptophyta > Pinopsida > Pinales > Pinaceae > Pinus > Pinus albicaulis. The sequence goes on from CM076577.1 coordinate 538,895,289, forward strand.
CCCAAATGGATCATTTCAGAAAGTTCTCATAAGATTACCTAATTCACCCGTTCCCGAAAAAACTCATGTTTTAGTTTTTTCCCTGGTACGTCTTTGGTTTGCTCATAAAATTCGTTTTAAAATCTGGTGTTTTTGACAATGACGCATTTTGTTTTCTGGCAATTACTTGTGGTTTGATTTGTTTTTATTTTGCAGGTTTTGAAGTGTAATAGCTTGTATCTCACAGAGAAGTTCAGATTGATCTTCCTCATTCCAATTACTTGCAATGGAATCTACAATCTTCTCTTCATCAACAGTATGAAATCTTCTCTTCATCAGCAATTTCTTCATATGATACACTTCCATTGTATGTCCCTACAATTGAATTTGTAATATTCTCTTCATCAGCAAATTGCAATCTTCTTCTCATCAACAATTTGCAATCTTTTCCTCATCAACAGTTTCTTCATGTGATATACATTCATTGTGTGCAATTTTTTTTTTTAAATGATTTCTAATAACTGTTGTTTGAGGAAAAACGAATATGAAAAAGAGAAAGTTCCTTCTTTTTTTTTTAAATTGCAGTGCATGGATCTTTGTGTGGATTGAAACTCTGCATATATGCGTAAAGCCAAGCCAAAGAATGGCCTCATGCGTATGCGTGGGTCTTATTTCCATGAGATTTTTTTTTTTTTTAATTGATTTGTTAATAAAATTATGTATGTGATATTTTCAAAAATTTAAAAATACACATATATATTTCATTAAACAAAACAATGTATTGGAAATTTTTTTTTTTTTTTTTTTATTGAATCAATTGAAATGATGAAGTTTATTTTGTCTCTTTTTTTTTTTTTCTTTTTCACAGAACAATTCTTTTTCTGATCCTCCAGATCACACAAAGTGCAGGAGGAGAGCATACTCAAGAATTATTAATTTTTTTTTTACATAACAATTCTTTTTCTAATCCTCCAGATCACACAAAGTGCGGGAGGAGAGCATACTCAAGAATTATTAATTTTTTTTTAGATGTAAGAAATAAGGCTACCTAGTTACACTTCCCCGGCAACGGCACCAAAATGTTTGGTCAATTTAGTGTGTCCTAAAGTATGTTTGGTCAATTTAGTGTGTCCTAAATTGCTAACATAAATTATCAACCAGGGATTCGTAAGCTGACGAAGTGTGGCGCACTATATGTGCAAGATAACCTATCTCTTACTTTTTGTCGTTTTTGGATTTTTATGAAGTTTTAAAAGACAAGTATGGTGATGGATATTCAAGGCAATGATGTCCTTTATAATGATTTACCAACTTGAAACTGAAAAAGGAATTTGAAACATACAATGACAAAACTTGAAAGGAAATGAAAATGTGCTACTGAAATGAAAAAGGTGCTGCTAATCTAATAAATCAAAACAGTGAACTAGTGAGCATGAAACCAAACTATTCTTGTTGTTGTCTAAACACAAAAGAAACTATGCTGAAAGAAATCCAAAAGTTGCAATAAAGTAAATCTAAATCAAATTACATCAACTTGTCTTCTGATCCCTCATCATTAGTCCGGCTATGATTTTCGGAAGTAACCATAAACAACTTGAGTAACTGATATCTAACTTGCAGAAAGTAAACTAATATCAAACCACACATTCATAATTCAATCCCTCACCATCAGTCCAGCTGTGGCTTTCGGAGGTAACTGAAGATGTCATGCACGATTTAATATTTCTAACTTGCAGAAAGGAAACTAATATCAAACTACACATCCATAATTCAATCCCTCACCATCAGTCCAGCTGTGGCTTTCGGAGGCAACTGAAGATGTTATGAGCAATTTAATATATCTAACTTGCAGAAAGAAAACTAATATCAAACTACACATTTCATAATACAATCCCTCACCATCAATCCAGCTGTGGCTTTCGGAGGCAACTGAAGATGTTATGAGCAGTTTAATATATCTAAATTTGCAGAAAGGAAACTAATATCAAACTACACATTTCATAATACAATCCCTCACTATCAGTCCAGCTGTGGCTTTCGAAGGTAACTGAAAATGACATGAGCAATTTAATATATCTAAATATAACTACTGAAGCAAATGTGCAAGACTGAAATAAACAAAGCAATACCGGAATTAAACAAAAACTAAGAAAAAATAAATTAACGGCAGAACAATATTGATTCCATGTCATTAGTCAAAAGATATGCAAATGCCCGGGCTGCCATGAAAAATTATGCTAAAAGCTATGATTTCAGAAAACAATCTAAGTAAGGAAATATGACAAAACAGAATTGAAAACAACTTATCTAGAAAACATGTAAAAGCCTCCTTGGATAGCAGGGGCCCTCTGCTACCAATTTGGTGAAGTCCTTCAGCTCCTTAAAGATAAGATCACAATAGCATCAAATAACTAAGCTTCTTTATTCAAAAACTCATAAATCTACATCCCATTCCATCTTGAACTTTGTTACAAATCTACTTCATCATTACTTCCTCATTACTTTCTCATTACTTTCTCATTACTTCTTCATTACCTATGATAGGAGAAAGCTTCTCCTATTTATACAAAATATGAGGAGACATCTCATTAATGGGAGTCCATGAATCTCTCCCTCCATCTCTAGAGTTACAATCAAAATAGGAAATGATAAGACACATGTCTTTATAGAGTTTCAACACAACTAAGAAATGAGACACATATCCTCTTAGAGTTTCAATACAACAAGGAAGTGAGACACATATCCTCTTGATCCCATAATCTTCTCTAACCAAATTCGAATTTGGCCTTAGAGTGCCACATAAGGGTCTTCTAGAAGTCTCCTTTTGACCTACACATGTCACAAAACTCATAACACATATATAGATATATGAAACTATGTTAATTTTCTAGTTTCTAATCATAAATTCACTTAAAATACATAAAATAAATAACTTTGGAAAACAAGGATCCTAACCCATATATTTATGAAAATGGTTACTTGATGTAGGGTTTTAGGTCAAATGGCTATGAAATAAGAGCTAAATGGTTATGACATAATGGAAATATGTATGAATATGGAGAACATTTTTGAGACTCAACAGAGTATTCATTAATAAATCTCTTTGGGCCTTTTCTAATTTCTTTCTTAGGTTCACTACTTCTTCTTCCAATTTTTCACATTCCATATTTTTCTCTCTCATTTGTTGCAGCAGAGTGTCTTCTACTTTCTTTTCCTCTTCAAGATGTGTCTTCAGGTCAATAATTTCTTTCCTATCTTCATATTCTCTCTCATCACATATTTGCACCACTGTCTTAAGGTATTTTTTTTCATTTTTCAATTTTTCTATTTCAGTCAAAGTAGTGTCAAGCTTGGCTCTTTCTTCAGCTGTAATTTCTTCATGGTTCTTATCTCCATTCACACTAGCAGGTACTTCATTTGATTGAATATTTTCCTGTTGACATTAATTTTTCTTCTTCTTAATTCTCTTATCCTTCTTGTCAGTGCAGTCTTTAGTGTTTACTCCATGCATGAAGTGCAATCTATCCCAGATTTCTTTTGCAGAGGTTAAATCCATTATCAACTCAAGGTCCTTGTTATGAAGATCGTTATATATCACACATTTTGCCTTGGCATTCCTCTGTTGTTCTTTCACCGTGGGTGAGTCTTTGCAGTAACCATCACAAACAAGCTTCCATACCTCAGGTTCATCAACCATTAAACATGTCTTAACCTTATCTCTCCATTTAGGAAAGTTTGTTGTATTTAGCACAGGTACATTTTGATAGTCCATGACTCAACCAGACCTCCTTCAAGCTATTAAGCTTACACCGAAGGAACCTGATTTGATACCAATTTTTGAACCCTTAGTTAAACTAAGAGGGGGGGGTGAATCAGTTTAACACATTCATGGTCTTTTAAAACTTTTTCATTAACACGTTTTTACACCTTCATTTCATGGTCAACTTAATATGTGAGCAACAAGTATTACTATCAAACAGATTTGTTAATGTAATAGCTGATTGAATATGAGAGCAGCAAGTATTAAGAAGATGAGATAAATCACATCAACACATAAACATCATGCACAGAGACACCAGATATAAGTGGAAAACCATCAAGGGAGAAAACCACATCTTATTATTGTTGTGATGAAAAGGTAAGCTCCAACTCCCTCTCACCACTGATTTTCTGTAGGCTCCAACCCACGGGAGGCTCCTACCTCAATTCTACAAGCTACAACTTGCAAGGAAGCTCCAACTCCCATCAATTTTCTGCAGGTGCTAACCTACAGGAGGCTCCAACCTCAATTAGCTACAACTGACATTTTATCAAGCTACAACTTGATGTTGAAGCACCAACTCCTATCTATTTTCTTCAGGCTACAACCTACGGGAGGCTCCTACCTCAGTCAACTACAACTGACATCTATCAAGCTACAACTTGATAGGGAAGCTCCAACTTCCTTATTCTTTCAAAAGAAAACACTTGTTGATTTACCTTGGATATCAGCTCTGTTTTGTACCTTCTTCTCTGCTGTTCATCAACTCTTATATCGGACCTGCATCATCTCTGCTCAGCCCCTTCTTCTTCTTTGCTCAACTCCTCCTTATTCACATTCTTCTTGCAGCTTGCTTATTTTCTTCAACTATCTTCAATTCTGCTGCACACTCTCTCCTCTTCTCATTCTATTTTCATCAATCTCTCCTCTTGGATATTACCCCCTTTTATACAAGATAGCTTCATGGCTGTTTGTATTCCACTGGGAATTCGAAATGGACAGTCATGTCTCTCTGCCTTCTGCCTTCTCATCTCTTTTCAGCTTACTCAGAAAAATGTAACTGTAGGTGCTTATTTTAATATTACAGTGGGATATTTGCTCTCTTCCGGAGACTTGCCAATGCATCACAAACAATAAAAACAATTAAAACATTTACATTTGAATTACAATGTGAACTCCAGCTCACTCATTTTGTCTCTTGGCTTGCTGCGCATTTGTCTTTTCTCTAACTGTCTCTTTGTCCCTTTCTCTTCTCTGTGTGCCTTTCTGTTTATGGCTGCTGCGTAACTCCTGAATTTATGAACTGCATTTTGTTATTTTATACGACGCACATATATAAATGAATGCAAGTACAATTCAATCCTTTACGCGACAAGTGTCTTTGTTGATATTAGTAATTACACTTCGGTTAAACTTGATATACATATATTACAATTGTATTACATTAATAAAAAACTATCGTCTCACGTTGGTGAGGCCAGTGGGTCTACGGACCACGGCATGTTTTAATAAACGCAACCATGTTTATGTATCTAACAACAATAATTTATATAAATAATAGCCCTCCACTTTTTACATAGATTGACCATAGAATGAAACATTTTTTTAGTCCATAATTTTATAAACCCATGCAGATTAAGAACTTCAATACAATCGCAAGTCTTTAACATAGTCCAATTGACCGAGTGTCGATGCGATTTGTGTGCTCCGTATGTAACCACCGCTGTCACCCATGGTCCGGGGCATAACCGTCTGATCGGGCGCCTAATAGAAAAAGTTCCGATTACTGATGTTACGGATAACGTTAGCAATTAACTGTGGTACATAACTCGATCGGGTGCGGCATTTCAATCGCAATCGCAACTTTCTGTTGCGATGTTCCGCTGCCCTTGCGATCTCCGATTGCGATTGGGGAGAGGTCCCACCATCTAAAACTTCGCTTTGTGCGCTCCATAATATAACAGACATATATGTATACTTTTCCAAAGGGTTAAGCGATTCCCGGAATATGTTTTATATGTTATATGTAACGCCCATCGGGTAATGATTCTCGAAATTATACATACGACTGTATCTGTCGGCTTGGGCGATTCTCGGAATTTTATATCTGTCCTCCGGGTTGGGCGATTCTCGGAATTATAACAGCTCTACCTCTTCCTCTGTCTCTGCTGCTCCTGTCGCTTGGCCTCTGCCTCTGCCTCTGCTGCAGTGATAACGACTCTGTCTCTGTTATATTTGCTTCCTCTGCCTTCATTTGCTGCCTCCATTATATTCACTGCTTCCTTTTTCTGTCTTTGTTTCAGCGCTGCCTCCTTTGCCTGTCTGTGATTCAGCGCTGCCTTCTTTGCCTGAGTGTTGCCTCCTTTGCTGCCTCTGTTACTTCTTTGTCTCTTCCTTTCTGCTATATCTGTTGTCTTAGTTTCTTTGTGCTCCTTCCTCTGTTGCATCTATAGAATCCACTCCACCTGTTATACTTGTAGAAAATCCTATGAGGCTCCGATCTTCTATGCCTTCAATTGAATAATTGTGAAAAAACACAAATTAGCTTCTACTAGATTGTCTACATAATCTTCCCACTTGAATAATTGTTCCTCATCACTCTGTCTCATTCCTCAGCTATTAAATGGCCCTCTTCTACTGTCCTCACTACTTTGCAGCACCTCATCTGACTCCTGATGCCTTTGTTTCTTCTATGCTCTACTTGTCTTATGCTCTCTTTGTTTCATCTGCTCCTAGACTGATGCTACTCCTTAATTCTCCTTTGCCTTGTTGCTGCCTCAGGTGTTCTTCCTTTGCCATCTCCTTTGCCATCAATGACAACATTTCCAACATTTCGTGGTGCGCTACGAAACTAGAGTGCACCAGTGCGCTAAGGTACACAGGGCACTATTACACAGTAATTTGTCACCGTCCCTGCAATCCCCATCTCACCCATTGGAGGGTCTTTTCTGTGACCAATAAGCAGTGTCATGCCTTGAAAATACCATCATTGCATCCCTTTCCATGAGGACAACATTCCTTCTGTTGATCATTTCCTGAGCAGACCCCTAAAAACACCTGTTTTTTCCTTGGCGCTGGTAGCCCGTTATGTCCTCGCGCCAATGAGGAAAATTAAAACTGAGCCCGCGCCAATTGGCGCTCTATCCCAGCTAAGCACCTGCGCCAATCTGCTTATGGAAAGTTTTTTAAAAATGGAGGCGAAGTTTCGATTACAACAACTTCGTGGATGAGTCATGAGGAGTGGTTTTGACTTAATAACCATAGCCTTCCTCCTTTGGCCTCTTGTTTCCACCTTATGGGGAACCTCCCAAGGGATAAGGCCTCCCTTCCACTATTTTAGGGATCCCAACCTCCTCCTCTCCTCTATAAATATAGCCATCTTCCATTGATGAAGGGGCTGAATGGTTGAGTTTCCAAGAGCCTTCATAGCCTAAAGAATGCTGCAAGAGCCTTGATAGAGCCTCATAGAGCCAAATCAAAAGCAAGGAGATTATTGTTAAGACATCTGAAGAGAGAGGCTTGTCCCATTCACGACGAGCTTTACCGAGACGTATTCCGCTGTTGACCCACCGAAGGAAGATTCAGTGTCAGAGCCAGGTTGTATTTTCCTTTGTATTAATTAATGATAAGCGACTTTGGTTATGGTTCCACTCATATTGTTCATTATGATCATGAGTTGTGTCTTCTCTGACTGATACATAATTGTATACATTAGGTTTTACACTTGTATGTTCGTCGTGTTTCTTGTATGTGCAGGTGTTTGCTCGCGACGAGCGGGAGAATTGTGATCTACCGAAGTAAGGAAACGGGAGCACTATCTTCTCTATGAACAACAGCGTTGGACTTGAGGTAGGCGTTCTTCGCAATTTGGTCTATTACAATTAGGAACTTGCGCCTTAGCGTGATACAATTGTTGCTAGACCCAATCTGGGCTAGTAGGGATCGCCTCTGTCCGCAGAGGGGATTTATCTCTACAACAAATTGGCGACTCTACTGGGGAGAAGCTTGTTGTTTGCTTTATAAACTATAGACGAAGACTGAAGTTAGCCAGGTAGCCTTCAAAACGCTCTTGCTTTGCATTAGCAAAAGTAGATGAATGCAGCTTCAGTCAATCTTCGGTCTAGTTTATGAACTGAACATTTGGAGTATTGTCTTGTCTTTTCGGTCGACTCTCGGCTTTGCTTGCTTGATCATCTCTTTTAGCTGGCTCTTTTCGTGTGTTTGGCTTTTGTTTAGGCTTCACCATCACTAGTCTGTTTCTTAGATTGCTCCTTTTTTGTTTTTACATAGTAAACTCGACTGGCGCGCTTATTAGCCTGACAGTCGTGCCAATTGGCGCATGTTGCCAGTGTATTACCCGCGCCAATTCTGTTATGGTGCTAGTTGCAGCCTAACAGTCGCGCCAATTTTGTAAGGTGCCAGGGTTTGCTTTGTTCTAAGCTTTCTAAGCTTGATATGTGTGTTTGGTTTCATTTTTTCGACTGCCTGAGTGTTCTGGAGCCTTGTTTGACTAAATGTGACCTTCATCCCTTGGTTGTTTGCCCGTTTCTATCGATTTTACATTCTAGCCCTAGGGCATCTAGGTGCTATTGTTTTTCGAGCCTCCCTTGGGAGTTTTTGGTTTTTATCTGTTCAGTCAACTTTGTGATTGCTTCTCTGCATTCATCTGGTGGTTGTCTATTGTTTTATTACACTATTTGAGTGATTGGTTTCTTCTTCATTTGAATTCCACTTTGTCTCGCTTTGGGCCTAGATTACATGATTCATTTGAGTCTTTGGGATTCTCTTAGTTTTGAGGGAATTTTTGTCGATTTGAGGTCTAATTGTGTGTTTTCATTGAGTGAAATTTTCTTGTTTTTGCTCTTTTACCATCATTTCTCAAATTGATATTTTCATTAGTTTTCATTTTTTTTAGTGCACGTTGCTCTTAAACACTGAAAATACAAAAAAAATCTCTTTTGCTTTAGATTAGTTAGTGCGAATTAAATATTTTTTTTGTTATTAGTGATTAGTAACTTGGAAAGAAAAGCTTTTAGTTTCCATTAGCTGCATTAGAGATATCACTAGTTGTTGTCTGGTCATTTTGTTATTGTGTGAAAAGCTCTGAACTCTCTTGTAATTAGCTTTCATCGAATGAAATGATATACTGTGGCATATAGCGTGCATTTAGGAGATTTTGAGACATAACACTCGCTAGGGCCTTGAAACCGAAACATAATTGAAGATTAACATTAAAATTTATTCAATTTACACTAAGGAAACATTGAAACATTAACGAAACATTTAGAGGTCTAGGCTAGAGACGTGTTCCGACGTCGTTAAACCTAGTAGCCGTCATTTGCCTCTTGGCTTTAGACAGCACTAATACGGACTTGTGCTCCCCGTACCATCGCGTATATAAAGGGAGACCCCACTAGGTTGCTATCCTTTATCCGTAGGAAGCTGAGTTTTCCGCCCTATACCTGTGATACACCAGACATAGCATTCGGGGAGATTGCCTACACGTATGTTAAGTCCTTGGTTGATTTCTTTTTCATTTTGAAACCAAGGTGTATATTGTAGTTCATGGTTATTTGGTACACCCTTTGCCTAGATTACCAGAGTAGTCATTTTGATCTTTTCTGACTCTTTAAATTTGAAAGGATCATCAAGCGCTTGTCCTTTCACGCTTGTTTCAAAAAATAAAAGAGATAGAGTCACCTTTCATCCATTTCTCGACTCTTAAAACATGAAACGGTGAAGTTCCTAAGTTTCAATGTGGTAAAATAAATCACCTACGATCACACGCCCTTGTAGAGTTTGCTTGTTGGCCATTTGATTGTGTGCCTTGGTTTTTAGCCCATGTGCGGTTTTGAGTTGTTGATGGAAACTTTTCCAGAGTTCACCAACCAAGGAATCCCCTCCGAGGGGAATCCTGGTCATTTTCTTCCTTTTCGAAATGTTGGTAATCCTTATATGGCAACGTTGTCCCTTCCTGGGTTAACTGTTGGGTTGCCTATTTGGTTGTTTTCAACCTTTGTGGTCCCGAATGTCTTGGCTACTGTTCAATCAGTTCCTCCGCCTGAACAACATCATGTTGATTCCAAGGTGGACCTCTCCCCTTCTTCGCCTATTTCTGCGTCCTCCTCTTCTACTTCTCCTGGTGAAAGTCTGGATTCGAGTAACTAGGTGGCTAAGATGAAGAAGAAGAAGACAAAGAAGAATATGTCTGACAAGCGAGAGGCTAAAAGTGCAGCTACTGCTTCTGAAACATCTCCAACCCTCCGCGGAAATTCAAGTTCCCTTGCATGTTGTGCATGGGAAACCATCTTCTTCGAGACTGCCCTTGCATTCCCAAGGTGCTTGAAGAATGGTCCAGCGGTCGTCCGCCATTGCCTTTGGCTTCCGAGAGTCAAGTTGGGGGCACGTCTTCAGCTAGTGCCGGTAAGGATCCTAAGAAGCAGGGTAAGATTACCAATCCCTGTAATTTGTGTGAAGGACACCATCCCATTCACCTTTGTCCTTATATGGATGAAGCCAAGAAAGTGTTGGACAACCCGACTGTTTCTACACCATGCCTTCCCGCTGGTTACAAACAGCTTTCTTTGAGTCTTCCACCTGCTAATGCCATGATTGGTCAAGAGTCATCCTTAGTCGATCCTGCTCCCCCGGAAATTCAAATTCAGGATTCTGTTCCCAACCAACCATTGGTCGTGGGATTGGTTAAACTGGCCCCGTCTACGGTGCACCAGGTCTTTTCCGTTGAGAGTGGATCTCACCCCCCTCATGTTCTTCGTGTTTCTTCAGATTCCTCAGACTTGGACAAAGATTCTCCTGTCCCTATACCTCAAGAAGCTTCTCCTCCACCTCCCGTGATGGAGGTCCCGGAGGATACCCCTCCCACCTTCGAGATGGAGGTCGTGGAGGATTCTCCTTCTTCTTCCGTAACACCAGAGGAAGACCATCTCAGTTTGATGGTAGCCCCTCTGAGTAGTTTGGTCGCTTCCTTTGACTGGAGTCGATTTGCAGGATACCGCCTTCCGTCTTATGTGCCTTTCGAGATAACAATACAGGCCTTTGGTCTCGTCATACCTAGCACCATTATGGACAAAGGCACGTCTGTTAGTATTCTATCCTCAACTACTTGGCAAGCTTTTGGCTCCCCACCGCTTGCGCCTGTTACGCAGAATCTGTTGGCATTTAACAGAAGAACTAGTCAACCATTAGGGATCCTTCCAAGGTTACCTATTACTTTGGGAGGTAAAACTATCCATATGGATGTGATGGTTGTTCCAGGCCCCTTGGATTTCAATTTTCTCTTGGGGCTCAATTACACCTATGCCATGGGAGCGCTTGTCTCCTCCCTTTTTCATGTGGTCTGTTTTCCACATGAAGGACAGATCGTGACCATTGATCAGCTTTCGTTCTTTGGTCCTGATGTGGCAACTGGCCCACCATCATCCCTTACTGGTTTTTATCCACCCGTTGTATCTGCCCCACCGCAGGTCAACTATGTGGCTACCTACCCCGTGCCTGTACTCAGTGATACTGCCATTGTGCATAGTGTGCTGGGGGCATTGGGTCCAAACTTCCAGGATGTTTTTCTCCCATCAGATGAGAACCTCTTAGAAGCTATGACTTCATATTCATTATGATGAGGTCGGTCGGAGCAGGGTTCATTGCCTTGTGTCAAGCTCCTTAAAAATGAAACAAGCTGGTCTTCGGAGCATAGTTCGTTTTCTTGTGTCAAGCTCCTTAAAAAATGAAACAAGTTGGTCGGAGCATAGTTCCTTGTCTTGTGCCAAGCTCCTTAAACCAAGGTGTCCTAAGGATATTTCTTTTAATGTGTCAACCTCGTTAAAATAATGAAACACGTTCCTATTCAATTCGAGTCTTTGATACGATCTCGTAAAATCCCAGTCAAGTCTTTCTCTTGATCTCGTAACTTGAACCTTCGCTCCATCTGCCTTTCCTATGGACTGAAGCTTGGGGGGCATGTACCTCGAATTGAGTCATCATGTTGGGGGCATGCTTAAAATATTTCAAGCATAGTTTGTTTCCGTTTCAAGCTTGTGTAAAAATGAAACCGGTTTCAAGCATGTTTATCTTTGTTTCAAGCTTGTGTAAAAATGAAACCAATCTCAAGCAGAGTTTCCTGATTTCAAGCTTGTGTAAAAATGAAACCATTCCCATTTTACCTCTTGTGATTGCCATTTTATCAGCCTGTTTTTTCCAGATGAGCCTTGGTTTTCTCACTCCATCGTCACTATCTACTTGGCCGATCATATGCCTTCACTTGGTTGTTTTACCCATTCCTGAGGAGCCGCTGCGATGAGTGGTATTGTTAGCCAGCGTCTTAACCTTTACTTGTTCTGAGCAGTTCCACCATTACCAGAACCAATTGCTACCCTTTATACCACTCGTTCCTCCAAGAGGAGTCACCTTTTAGCTCTTTTCTGACTCTCTAAAAATGAAAAGATTGCCAAGTCGCTTGTCATTTTGATCTCGTTAAAGTGGCTGCGAAATGACATCTACCCAGTATACGTTTACCCCTTTTTCCGGCTAGGATAGATTATTTACGAAAAATGAATACCCTAGCCTATCGCGACTAGGAGGCTTTCTCAGACATCGTTTTCTACCTTTTCAGATCTGAGGAACTATTTACGAAAAGGGACCATTGGAGTTTACTTTTCCACTATCTTTTCAGACTCTTTAAACATGAAAAGACACCGAGTTCTTCCTTTGTCAAACTCATTAAACCCTGATGACATTGGATTCAGTCGTAATGACGATATTCGAGTTTCTCCTTCCTAGGGCTCGTTAAATGTACTAGGATGGATTCTTCCGAAGGACAGACTTATATTACAAGCATATGCTATCCCCTTCAAGCTTGTTTTCAAAAATAATTGGGGTACTCGCCAGAAATGGTGGGGAAAAAATGGAACCAGCATCGTTGTCATGTCGGCAGTATGTCGCTCTTGAACATGGCACTTGTTTGCATTTGTGTCGGGTTGGGGACATCTCATCTCGTTTTCCACTTGCCTCCGTGGGTTTGGGTGATCCCTTTTGACCTCTCATTTTCTCTTTGCCTTGTCATCATGACCTCTGATCTTTTGATGTCAAATGCTGCCAAATCCACTGTCATGCCGCTGATATGTTCAAGAGAAGTTGACCTCTGCAAGTTTCAACCTTCCTATGATTCTCATCTGATCCTGATTCACAAAGACATTATGTTCCTCTGTCTCGCGTCGATGATGTGGGAAACACTATCGCCCACCTTCGATCAAGGTCACTTCCTGTCAACTTCAGCTCATTATCCAGGAAGTTGATCTAGAGACTCCCTTCTGGTACCTTGGAGCCTGCATGCCTCTATGGCAGGTTCTTCGCGTTCGACGTGAGGTTTTCATCACTGGCCTCCGATCGAGTGATTCTATGGGTGTTCGACGCCAGCTCACTGATTCACATGCCGTAGATTGTACCTACAGTACCTTGAGGACCATTTTCACTATTGGTGGTACCTCTCACGTCTGTTAACAACTTTCATCATTGGCTGGTAATCAGACGATGTTCTTGCATGTTCGACTTTAGCTCACTTATTCACATGCTTGAACTTGTACTTTGTTCGGTTCGAGATGGAGCGCAAGAACCTGGATTTTGTCTATTAGAATCCAGGCTACGATTTTGTGGATTATTATGATTGGTTACATGACTCATTCACTGGATGGCTGCGACCATACCTGAGTCTATTTATCGATCCTTACTGGATGGCTGCGTCCATGCCTTGGATATTGATTATTGTATACTCTATTATGGATGGCTGCGCCCATACCACATATATATCATGTATTTGAGATATCAGTTGTATTTTTCTACGCAGGTTTTCCGACGACATTGTTTTCGGTTGGACACGTTCTCGTAAAGCATTTCACCCCTCTCTCTCTCTCAGGCCTCATCCTTTAGGGGGCATCTGTTACACATTAATTTGTCACCGTCCCTGCAATCCCCATCTCACCCATTGGAGGGTCGTTTCTATGACCAATAAGCAGTGTCATGCCTTGCAAATACCATCATTGCATCCCTTGCCATGAGGAAAACATTCCTTCTGTTGATCATTTCCTGAGCAAACCCCTAAAAACACATGTTTTTTCCTTGGCGTTGGTAGCCCGTTATGTCCTCGCGCCAATGAGGAAAATTAACACTGAGCCCGCGCCAATTGGCGCTCTATCCCAGTTAAGCACTCGCGCCAATCTGCTTATGGAAATTTTTTTAAAAATGGAGACGAAGTTTCGATTACAACAACTTCGTCGATGACTCATGAGGAGTGGTTTCAACTGAATAACCACGACCTTCCTCCTTTGGCCTCTTGTTTCCACCTTATGGGGAACCTCCCAAGGGATAAGGCCTCCCTTCCACTATTGTAGGGATCCCAACCTCCTCCTCTCCTCTATAAATATAGCCATCTTCCATTGATGAAGGGGCTGAATGGTTGAGTTTCCAAGAGCCTTCATAGCCTAAAGAATGTTGCAAGAGCCTTGATAGAGCCTCATAGAGCCAAATAAAAAGCAAGGAGATTATTTTCAAGACATCCGAAGAGAGAGGCTTGTCCCATTCCCGACGAGCTTTACCGAGACGTATTCCACTGTCGACCCGCTGAAGGAAGATTCAGCGTCAGAGCCAGGTTGTATTTTCCTTTGTATTAATTAATGATAAGTGACTTTGGTTATGGTTCCACTCGTATTGTTCATTATGATCATGATTTGTGTCTTCTCTGACTGATACATAATTGTATACATTGAGTTTTATGCTTTTATGTTCGTCGTGTTTCTTGTATGTGCAGGTGTTTGATCGCGACGAGCAGGAGAATTGTGATCTGCCGGAGCAAGGAAACGGGAGCACTATCTTCTCTACGAACAACAACGTTGGACTTGAGGTAGGATTTCTTCACAATTTGGTCTATTACAATTAGGAACTTGCACCTTAGCGTGATACGATTGTTGCTAGACCCGATCTGGGCTAGTAGGAATCGCCTCTGTCTGGAGAGGGGATTTACCTCTACAACAGGCACACCACTGAAAAAGATTTTTTTTTTTTTAATTTACGCAAGGCCGACATGGATTAAGGCAATACAAACCCTATAAATATAAATTGAAAAACCAAAATTCTGAAATCACAGAAACAGGGAGAAGAAAGGGCAGAAACAAAAAAAATGTAGGGTTTCTTTCTAAAATGGTTTTCTTTGCTAAAAAAACATGTGCGATGTGCGCCATAATGAAATAGCCCACCGGTAACAAAGTTTACATATGGCGCACTCATAAATTTTTTTCTTGGTTTTTTTCAAATTTTTATCACTGAACTTGCGCGGTGCGCTGGTATTACAGAGTGCACCTTCGCTCTATGTTACTCTGGGTGCACTGCGACACAAAATTTTTTATTTTTTTTTAATTCATGCAAGGGCCACCATGGATTGGGATCCGACTATGCAATTCGTCCTGTGGGTTTGATGTCTTACGACTATACAAGCCCTATAAATCTAAATTGAAAATCCCTAATTCTGAAATCAGAGAAAGAGGGAGAACAAAGAGCAGAAACAAAAAAAATGTAGGGTTTCTTTCTAAAATGGTTTTTTTGCGAAACAGCATGTGCGCGGTGCGCCATAATGAAATAGCACACTGGTGCCAAAGTTTACATATGGCGGACTGATAATTTTTTTTTTGTTTTTTTTTAATTTTTTATCACTGAACTTGCACGGTGCGCTGGTATTATAGAGCGCACCGGTGCTCTATGTTACTTTCGGTGCACCGCGGAAGAAAAATCTGTTCTTTTTTTAATTCATGCAAGGGCTGACATGGATTGGGATCTGACTATTGAAGTCGTCTCGTGGGTTGGATGTCTTATGACTATACAAGCCCTATAAATCTAAATTGAAAAGCCCTAATTTTGAAATCACAGAAAGAGGGAGAACACAGAGCATAAACAAAAATAATCTAGGGTTTGTTTTTAAAAATGGATTTTTCTTTTTAATTTTGTTTCTGAAAACTGCAGAAAAAGTAAAAAAAATTGCAGAAAAAGTAAAAAAAAAAATAAACTTTGATTTTGTTCTTTTACTGCATAAAAAAAAAACTGTAGAAAAAGTAAAAAAACAAAAAACTTTGATTTTTTTTCTTTTACTGCATAAAAAAAACTGCAGAAAGAAGTAAAAAAAATAATAAACTTTATTCACGAGATCCTTTGAAATTCTATGCTACATTGTTTGAATCACCACAGGTTTGGAATTCTAATTTTTTGAATACATCTGTGTGAACGTATTCCCTACTCCACAATGTTCTCCTGCTTTGTACGCTCCAGGTATGTCTCCCGCAAATCTCTAGCTGATTTTTTTTCAAAAATAGTGTAATAATGAAAAGTATTTAGTATTTAAAGAAATGTTGGAAGAAATTAGATTTTCAAAATTATTTTACCACCCATTTTTCAATTTGCCACTTTTTTTTCACTTAAAGAAAAAAAGAGTTGCGCTTTTTTATTTGTGGTTATTCGTCTTCGGTGCGTCCCTTAATCGAACCGCACTGGTGTGTCTGGGGATACAACAACACCGGTGCCTATTACCAAAAACGCACCAGTGCGGTGATCTGTACATTAGGCACCGGAATTACATTTAGGTGTGTGCACCAAAACTTATTGTTGTTTTGCTCAAATGCAGGGAGAAAATATCATAATTATATCCAATGGAAAATTCTTCAAACTCCAACTCGTTCCATAATATTTCTCAAAGTCCATCGTGGATTTCTCCCTATCCATCTCGAGACATAATATTTACTTCAGATTTTATTTATATTTTCACTATCTAATTGGATTTATGTTTTTTATCTATGCAGTCAAGCATGCACAAATTAATTAAATTTATAATGTATACAAATTTGCAAGTTCATGCAGATTCAACATCGAGTTCAGATGCACAAAATATTCAAAGTACTACTCCAAAATGTCGAAAGTTCTTATCAAGAGCTGAATACCGCAAGACGCATTTGGTAGATGAAAATGGACAGTCGCTTCACCCTGCCAATTGTAACAATATTGCATCTTCTAGCCACAATCCTGGGACAATGATGGTAATAATTATAATTGTTTGGTATATATATTGAGTAATATGTAATTATTTCAATGTCAAACCAATTTATAATCATGCAATATTGTCAACGTGGTTACTAATTGATATCATATATTTTGTACTAATTATTAGGATTCTAGTGATGATGAATGACCTAACTACCATCTTTCGTTGCACCCCACGACAATTTCAAATTCAGAGAAGACTGAATTAAGAGAAAAAATCTGAGAGGAACGATACCAAGAATGGTTGAATCAACCACCAAAACGTCGGAAGTTCTTATCAAGAGATGCATACCGCAAGATGCATTTGGTAGATGAAAATGGACAGTCGCTTCACCCTGCCAATTGTAACAATATTGCATCTTCTAGCCACAATCCTAGGACAATGATGGTAATAATTATAATTGTTTGGTATATATATTGAGTAATATGTAATTATTTCAATGTCAAACCAATTTATAATCATGCAATATTGTCAACGTGGTTACTAATTGATATCATATATTTTGTACTAATTATTAGGATTCTAGTGATGATGGACGACCTACCTACCATCTTTCGTTGCACCCCACGACAATGTCAAATTGAGAGAAGACTGAATTAAGAGAAAAAATCGGAGAGGAACGATACCAAGAATGGTTGAATCAACCACCGATTCAATTCCCGCTATGTCCAGATTCACTAATTAGGAATGACTACAGCAATATTAGTTCTTCACAAGTTGGTAATATTGGAGGCAATCAAATAGAGGTTGGTATGGATGATTACTTAAGGGATATGAACACCATGGAGAAAATGTTGTTAGATGCATTCCAAAAAGATGATCAGCTAGGGGATGATGCTCATATCGCTGACACCTTTTTCAAAAGCCTTAAATTTGCTACCACCACCCGTCTTGTCTACCCAGTTGGGGACAACAATGTTATTGTACAACTTGAAAGAAAATTTTGGCTTGTCGAATGTATGTTTCTCGGAACTTTTGAGGTAAGTTACCATAAAGTACTCCCTTATATAAATTTGAAATATAATCAGTACGTCACTGCAATGAACATTACAAATGGTTAATTTTATGAACGTTAATAATTATATCGACATTAATGTACATTTATTAATATATTTTTCCATGATCACCAACTACTTTTTATTCAAAGATAAGGTTCTTCCAAGTGATAATATCTTGCCCGGTAGTTGTGAAGAGGAAAAGAAATTGTTGAAAATGTTGGTTGTTGAGTACTATCATATCATGCATGTCCAAATGATTGTATTCTGTATAGAGGAGAATATGCAGACAAAGAGATGTGTCCAAAATGTGGGCATGACAGGTATGATAAATAAAAAAAGAAGGGTAAATCATGTACTGGTCCTCCTTTTAAGATATTGAGGCACATGCCTATAATCCCAAGGATTCAAAGGCTCTTTCGTTGCAAAGAATTAGCTATGTTGCAGGGATGGCACGCCTCATACATAAGTGAGTTGGGAGTTATGCGAATACCAACTGATTCAATAGCCATGAAGCATATAGAGAATACATGGCCCGAAAAAATCAAGAATTAAGTACGAAGTCTACGACTCAGCATAGCCATGGATGGTGTCAACCCATATTCCCTCCAGAACACCAACTATTTTGTTTGGCCTATAGTAGTGATCAATAACAATATCCGCTCATGGTTGTCCGTGAAGAATGAAAATCTTATGCTGGCTCTCATAGTCCCTTGTAGAAGACAAGTGAAGAATATGGATCTCTACTTACAACCACTTGTAGATGAATTGAAGGAATTATGGGATGGGATAAATGTATACAATGTATCAAGATCCATCGCAGCAAAGAGGAGTTTTACATTGTATGGCATATGTGCTTACAAGACACATGATTATCCAGGCTTAGGAGTTGGCTCTGGTAAATTAAATGTTTAATTTATTGATTTGTTTATATACGTAACAATATTCTTTCACATGTTATTTATTTAATTCGATGACGTTGTAATATTTGTTATGATCTTCATGATGATATTCTTTAATGTGCCATGCATATTAATTAATGTATACAAATATAATCTCGCAGGTCTTGTAACAAAAGGGTATTTTGGATGTAAATGTTGTGGACCTTCTCTGAAAGCTAGATGATCCAAGGACCTACAAAAGCCAATGTATGATTGTTCCAGGGTATTACTACCAGAAGAACACCCTTACAGAAGAGCAGTGTCCACTTTCAATGGTAAACAAGAGAGAACCCAAAGGCCTCCAATAATGACACCAGCTGAATGGCTTAGAGCATATGAGAGAGAGAAGGAGAAGGATTTCATAGAAATGTTTGATTCAAATGGGGAGCCTATGTTCGATGATCCATATTTCTTCAACACCTATGTTGAGAAATTTCCCATTGGGATGAAAAGGAAATCTATCTTTTATAACCTCCCATATTGGGAGCATCTTAAGATTACCCACTTATTAGATCCCATGCATATATTTAAAAATGTTTCATCTTCTTTATGGAGGCACATATCATTGAAAAAAAGTGACACATTGGTTGTTAGGAAAGATCTTATTACTTCAAAAACGAAAAAGAAACTTTGGCCAAGATGATTAGAATGTATGGGATCAGAGGCAGGCGCTGGTCCCTCTAATTCATTGTTTTTCAAAGAAGGTGATCTCCCATGGATTTAAAAAAAAATTATATTTATTTGGCAAAGGAATTTATAATGGGTGTGAGGGTGCCAACTTCATACGGGTCTTCACTATGACGTTGCTTCACCGTGGATGACCATTTGTCGGGGTTGAAATCGCATGACCATTTGAATCTTCTAAGAGTACATATATTAATGTCATGAAAATCATATATGATTTTATTATTTGTTATATTAATAATAAATTTTATCCCAATATGTGGGGAACATAAAACATAACTAATTTTGTATATTATTGCACGTGTTTATAACTTTGCAGTGTCATTATCCTTTGTTCGTGCGTGGGTGTGTGAAACATGAATTCCCTCAAGACCTAGGATGTGCCATATCTAAATTATCTACATTTTTACGTTGGATCACGTCAAAGGAGATTCATGTGGCTAGCATTCCATGGTGGCGTCAAGAGATAGTTGAGATTGTTTGTATGTTTGAGAATGAACTACCGATGAGTTTCATGGACTTACAGGTTCATCTTCTAATCCACCTAGCATATGAGGTTGAATTAGTTTGGGTGGTTTCTTGTCGTTGGATTTTCTTCTTAGAGAGGTACATGAAGAAATTGAAAGGTTTTGTTCGACAAAGGGAAAAACCCGAGGGGTATATGGCAGAGGGGTACATATCATATGAGTCTTTCTATTATGCCAGTGAGTACATCAAGCATATCCACAACATAATAGGTGCGGTGATTTGGGACGATGAAAGGGATGAAGACAAAAGAGAAGGAGAGTTGCTCCAAACGAGTGGAAAAAAGTGCTTGATAAAGAGTAAGCGACTTATAATTTTTCAAATTTACAAAAAGTAATTAATATTCATGTTGAACTTCGATATAATGTATATTTTGATCTCTAAGTACTATATAATGTTGGTTTGATTTCATCAGCAAATGCAAAAATTGAAGCAATCAATAAATTCGTTCTTTACAATTCTGAAGCGACACAACCGTGGGTCGCATTATACGAACAAAACAAGATGAAATGGGATAGTGACAGGAAAGAATTTAGATGGTTGAATGGTAGAAGTGTGACTTATCCCGATCATTTAAAAGAAAACATTCCAAAAATATGTCCCAACAGTTGGGTTGCTGACCAAGTCAGAGAGAAATACAGTGCTACCGATCATTACTTGCTTGCTGAAGAGGATGTGCTAAACGTAGGGATTGGGTACAACAACTCGGTAATAATATTTTTAATTTATATGTAAATTTGAAACTTATATTAAGACATCTACATTTCATATTTTAATTGTTGGATTATTATTTATAAGACACATGACACTCTGATTTTTTTAACTTTTTTTATAATAGGTGCATTTGTTCCCCATATATGTGGGCATATGGACACCATTTTCACACAGAAAATGCCAATGATGGAAACATCACACAAGATTTTGGAGTGGAAGTTAAGTTCGATAAATCTAGTCGATCTAGCCATCGTGATCAAAACCTAGTATGAGGGACGTTAGGTTACGTCGGAAAGATACAATAGATCATTAAAGTGATTTTTTCTTCTTTCCAATGTGTTATTTTTAGGTGCAAGTGGTGGGACACCTTTGATCGAAATAATGTAAAGGAAGATTGCGATAGTATGGTGATATGTATCAACTCTAGAAAGATGTGGGATGAAGCTAAGGAGCCTTATGTTTTCCCTAAACACTGCAACCAGGTGTTTTTTTACCCAGATGTGTTGGATAGGGATTGGTGGTTTGTATTGACACATGACCCTAGTTCAAAAGATATTTTTGAGAACAATAGTGTTATCATGACATGCGGGCTAGAAGATAATTTGGGTGATCATGAGAACCGAGAGTGATATGGTACATGTGTTATTTCATCAATATTTATACTTTTTAAGATGGGTTTTTCGAAATATTAATATAATATGTATTTTGAATTAATTGGTAATTTGCATTGTGTTAATGTTAAAATCAATAATTCACTTGATAATTTGCAACTATATAAATTAATTCTCTTTTTGTATCTAAAATCATAATAAAATAATGATAATTCTAAAGTACAGGAATTTATTTGCATTATTTTCTAAACTTTATTATGTTACAATAAATCATATTATTCTAGATTTATTATTTTACAATTATTTAAAATTTACAATTTTACAAATATAAAATTTTTAACGAATTCATTTCACATTAATACAATTAAAATTTTACAAATATTTTACATACAATTATGATTACAATTATAATTATAATTACAATTATAATTATAATTACAATTATAATTATAATTACAATTTTACAATTTCACGTACAATTACAATTACAATTACAATTTTAGAATTTTACATATATACAATTACAATTTTACAAATTAAAAAATTACAATTACAATTTTAGAATTTTAAATACAATTAGAATTACAAATATTACAATTTTACAATATCATGATCATTTGGTATTAAATTAATTAATAGACATCATGCTCATGATAACCATCGTACAAACATCATATTTGACTAAAAAACACATTCCAAATCGCTAACTGCATCATATAAAAAAACACAATTAACATTATTTATTAACATCATCACAACACAAACATCAAATATACATCTCATGTCAAATAACTCATGCTATCATACACATCTACCTGCAAGCTGCACATTAAATGAACATATCTAACATGACCTAACAACATACACATCATGATGATCACCAACATGTAAATTAAGTACAACTGCAACATGAACATAATATATATATATATATATATATATATATATATATATATATATATATATATATATATATATATATATATATAGATATATATATATATATATATATATATATATATATATATATATATAACCGAATAATGTTAAAAATATACAACTCCGTAATATAAAATGTCAAGTGGATTAGTCAGCAGGTAAGACAACACAATATCAGTACTAGTGAATGAGGAAGTCCAGCTTCACTCCATGACGCAGTTTTAGTGGAGGCTCATGCTCATTAACTGCATGCATGAGGTGAATCCATCATGAGATGATGGCGTTGCTACCACTCGCCCATCACATGCTGCGGCTCGAACATAACGTGCAACAATCCTCGTCAGTTGCGTAAAAGCTGTCGTAACTCCTACAACATGCCGTATCAGGATGTACATGTCACGCAGCATGCCTCTCCACATTCATAATAGCCTATCATCGGCCTCTATGTCTCTGTAATGAGCGGGCCTGATGCCCGCCTCAACAATTAATGCAATGAGTTGGTCGCCCAACTCCATCCTGTATCTAGCATCACTAAGTCGGCCGCGCACCAGCACACCAGCAGGAGCAGGTCTCTGATTTGCACCGGCCTCCTGATGATCCTCGACATCTAGCATGCCCTCATCGTCATCAGGATCCACACCTAGATCAGGTGGTGGTGGCGGTGGCATCTCTTCACCATAAAAAGAGCCAGTGTCAGAAAAATATATACAAGTACACAACAATAATTAGACAATTTCATGACACAATTTAATAAAAACAAGTTAAAGAACATGTTAGAATAAATTTAAATAAAACAGTAATATTACCTCTATCATCTGGCGGCTCATCAGTTGTGAAGAGGATGTTGGCATGCCCTCGCCAACCCAACCCCACATAGGACAGGGGACCATAATGAAGTTATGTTCATCAAATCTGGTGCATCATATGATATCCTCGCTAGAAAAAGAGTCTCCTCCCTCTTGGGCATCATCTGCCCCCACATGTGTATACATGCCTCAGTAATCGGCCTACAAGGCTGCCGAAGAAAAATAGGCCTCGTCTCTGGAAACCTCTCAAAAAATAAACAAAAAAGCTCTGAAGCAAAAGGGAAATTGACCCTCCCTTGTGCATGATCACGACATCTATCTAGTGCTATACAAAACTGCCACAAAAAATTGGCAGACCACCTAACAAGTCGTGGTTGTTGTAGTAAAGAATCAACATAGTATAAAAGCGAGCAACTAATGTGTTTCCTGTCACTGGTGTTGTGCGAAATGGTCGAAATGATAATTGAGAGACATTGGACCTCCTCATGACCAAACACACCAATACGTAACTGCCCTCCAGCGACCTGAAAATCTGTAGGAGATACTAAATTTGCTCCAATGTATCTCTGGGAGTAAACTAACTGACTTCCTGCTACACAACCAGCTGGAACCTCGAGGAACGATGGAAAATCCACCCCTCTCCTCATAGCCCTGTAATAAAATATATATCCTCCTCAGTGGGCGTGTACTACTGGTTGATACCAACCCGGAAAGCCTGTCGCTGGGCATTCCACCTTCGGATATGATGTCTCAAAAACAAACTATGGGACATTAGGGAAGTAGGCTCCTCATAGAACTTGAGGAGGCCTACCTACATTAGGAGCCCCTACGTCACTACTGTAATAGGGCGAGGGTACGCATCTCTCTCCCTCTCTCTTCCCTCCCACAGGCTAACCATGTTATATTGTTCCACCTGTTGTTGTTGTTGTTGTTGTTGCCCCTCTTCTCTCCTTTCACGTCTCTAAATGATTGACATATTAAACACAATTTTTTTATTAAATGACACATGTATTTAGAAATATACGTATATAAATATTTTTTGAAAAATAAATAAAACAATAGTTGGTGCGCCAAAAACAAAGTCACGCACCGGTCCCGGTTCGTATTTCAACAGAGCACACCGGGGATGATGCACCTAATGATATTTTGCGCACTGGGGGCGGTGCTCCAGAAAATGTTTTTAGTGCACCGTTCACTACGTGCGGTGTCAGGAGGGCGGTGCACTGACTACACTATACGCCTCGGGGCATATAGCTAAGTCAGCACACCGCCCTCCTACCACTGTACATAGTCATCGATGCGGTATTTTAAGAGGTCGCACCGTTGACACAGGTGAAATACGATAAGCCGTGCAATGACAAAAATAGTCGTCCCGAGGAGGTTATTTCATTCAACGCACCGCATCACCACTATTCAACTACGTCAATAGTGTGGCATGGTAACCGACCACACCGCTCTTTTTAAAAAAAATTAAAAAACACAGTGCACCTTTGGTATCGCCCCGGAACCAGTGCGAATACCCTTAGCACTGGTTTACCAGGCTGAACCGTTGACAATGTTGAATTGCGATATGATTTGCACTGAAAACATTACGTGCCCCAGGGTGGATAATTTCGTCAACGCACCGAGTTGTCGCGATACCACATTGTCAACAGTGCGGCCTGGTAAACGACCGCACCGCACTTTTTAAATTATTTTAAAATAACACATTGCACCTATTAGTACCGCCCCAGAATCACTGTTGATACGATTAGCACCGATTGCGGTGCGACCTGTAAATTTACAGGCGACACCATAAACCGGTGCGATTTGAATGGCTCGAGCACACTGCACGACAATTTTTTTTTTTTAATGATTAATTTTAAGTTTTTTTGAAATTATAATCCGCTAAAAGGTTTAATTGTGGAAAAACAAGAAAAATACTTGTACATTTACCTGTCGAGGAGGCATATTGGCTGTAGAATTTGCAAAAGAAAAATTTTCCACTGTTTTACAAAATTCAAGCTGGAGATTGGTGGCAATGCACAACAACAATGTGTGCAATAAGTGTAATGTGAGCACGGATGTCAGGGTAGCTCAAACAAGGATAACTTGCACCAGTGTTTGAGAGCTCTGTAGCACTGACAAAAGTGAAAATTGCGGTTTTTTTGTTGTAATTTTTTTTATATTTAACCATGTTCCAGTGCGCGAGGTTTTTATTGGCGTACTGGTGGATTTGCACGATGTTGCCCCATGCGGTTTTTATTTTCACGCACTTTTATGAGGCACCAGTGTGGTGTAGCTATAATGCACCAGTGCTCCATAATAATATGGCGCACTGGGCACGGTGTCCAGTGAGCCAATGATTTGTGCGGTTTTTTGGCCATATTTTTTTTTTTTATTTAACCCTGTTCCGGTGCACAGAGTTTATGGGGACCCCGGTGCATTTCCATCTTTCCACCCCAAGCAATTTCTGTTCCGCAAGATTTTTATGAGGCATCGGTGCTGACGATTTGACATGCACTGGTGTAGTTCCTTAATTACAGGCACCGGGCGGGTGTGTACGGAGCGCACAGTTTCTGGTGTGCCAATGTTTTGTGGGGTTTTTTGGCCATAATTTTTTTTATTTAACCATCTGCCGGTGCGCGGGGTTTATGGGCGCCCCAATGCGTTTTATTTATTCCACACCGGGAGGTTTCTATTTTCGTGCACGTTTTCAGAAGCATCGGTGTGGTAGAGATGTAAGGAACCAGTGTTGTATAGTAATATGACGCACTGGGCAGGTGTGTTAGGAGTGCACGATTTCTGATGTGCCTATGTTTTGTGCGATTTTTTGGTCGTAATTTTTTATTTATTTAACCTTGTGTCGGTGCGCAGGGATTTCAGGGAAGCCCGGTGCGTTAGCGTAATGGTGCGTTTAAGGGAAATCCAGGGGGTTTCAGTTTTCGCACGATTTTTATGAGGCGTCGGTGCAGAAGTTATGTAAAGTACCAGTTTGCTATAGAAATACAACGCACCAGGCGAGTGTGTACAGAGCACACGATGTCTGGTGTGTCAATTTTTTAACTGCACCGGTGCTTTCTCGTGTTGAACGCACCAATGCATTTTACGGTGATAAGAGCATCGGATGAAATACATCCGCAAAAACCTCCACCTGCCAACCTCCTCTAGGAACCTCCACTAGAAATGGATGTCTAGGGTACTTTTATAAGGGGTTCCTCAAAAACATCCGCTAGAGGGTCTTTTCCTTGTAGTGAAAAATAATTGGCCAATTGCTACATAAGTATTACATGCAAGATCTAGGCCATTTAGGCTCTATCCAGATAACAAGAAGCTTTCCTATTTGGAAGTGTCTTTCCACATGTAGAGGAATCAATCAACATTTACAAAGCTATATCAATTGTAAAAAGGAAGAGCACATGGGCATCTTGAGGGCTGCTCTGTTTTCAAGGTAGGAGTATCCATAAACTGATATCAACAAAACATGTCCTTCTACATTTGAATTCAATGCCAGAAGAGATTTCATATCAGAAGTAGCAATAACAACAGACACATCCACATATGTGCCACCATCTGTGACAGAGTTGAAACCCAAAACTCTTACAGGGATGGGAGATTATGAAGGATTTCATCCATTTTTTCCATAAATATGTATATATATGGTTGTTGTTTCCATCACCCCTACCCACAAAAACAAATATGATATACTTGGTATACCTATGGAGACACCCACCCATTAATGCAACAAGAAGGGATCTGGAGAAAATAAAAATATATACCAGACTCACTTAAAACCACCCTCAACATGGCCCCCTTGAAACTGCCATCACCAACTAAAAATCCTAAAAATTTGTATCAAGCTTCAATGGTTGTATAACTATGCCTCCAGCCGCTCTGACTCCATTCATTAGTGATACCTAGACAACGCTCTATCAAAATCATACCAACCAAATGGAAACCATACCTAAATCCTAGAACTGTTAAATATGCTCCGTAGCGATTGGATGCTTGATCGTTGAGCAGAGATATTCCAAAAATCAATGCAATAATGTTGCTCCTTCCCTTGTCCACATTTCTCCCACAATTTAAACCTTATGCATTTCCTCTATTGCAAAACCATTTCACCAAGGTAGTGTTGGTTCAACAACTAAAAACTTACTGAAAAGCACACAACTCCATTTCAGAAAAACAAAGAACAAGAAATCTAATAATTGATCACTTCAGATGTCCTAAGAGAACACCAGCAAATTTCGAAGAAAGAGTTGGGTGTGCATCTCAGACTCTACAATCGAGTAAGGGGCAGGTGGTAAGAACAAGCATTAAGCCTAGTCGTAGAAACAATAGGTATGTGTTGATTGTTGCCTGTACCATTAGCAATTTATTATTCTATGTGTGTACATATACATAACCTGCAGATGTCTGATATCATGGCGGAGATATGTGAGATGATTCATTCTGAGGGATGTGTGAATGCTTGTAGGTTACAGAAAATGAGTGTTGGCATATCAATAGATGCTTTGGCCGAGAGAGATATCACCAAAAAAATCTACACCATTAACAAACAAAAAACCATTAATCTACAGAAACCTATTGTATTAACAAAAAGTTATCTTCCATTGCTTATCATTATACCATATTCTTGTAAACTAATGGAAATAGAAGGCAATAAATTGATAAGTAAAAAATGCATAATATAACTGCAGATTTAGAGAAAATAAATACAATATCTTGACTTACTTGGTTACGAACTTGCGAGGAAGAGGGCAATATGAGTCTCGAGGCTCTGCGAATGAAGGAACGCACCAAGCTCAATGGTCTCAGAGAATTCACTGATAGTGTCTTACCAGATATGGTATTTATAACTCCCATGGCTGCCCAATACCAATCTCGTGCTTCCAGAAGTATGTCCATGGGTTTTATTCAGTTTTCATGCCAGAATTGAAGGTACCTATTGCGCAAAATTAGAGTGGGACCTGTATTCGGCCCCATGTTTAACATTCTCTAGTAGAACCAATTAAAAAATGTTGTGAGGAGCAAACCTGAACTAATTGTATAAATCCAACAGGTCTACCTAGCCAACGCCATGATTGTGAGATTCCCTTATCAAAGAAAATATGTGCACATAGTCAAAATATTTCCTTACTCTCCCTTACAACTTGCAATACTTTAATTTTTAGCTCCGGGGCACTAAAAAACCCACAATTATGTGATCGACAACATGTCCATTTAGTTGGAAATTTTTGAAATATTCGATCCCAACACTTTGCCTTTAGATCTCATCGTGAACTCATCTAACAAAATTATAACAGCATGTACATCCATTTGTCAAATTTTTTCACAACAATTGTCAAATATTTTCGCAATGTTCAATCACACTAACGTTAACGTTGCTTTTACTCTATTTTTAATACTTTTTCTGTAGAAGGTTTCTTTTACTTATAGTTTTTTTCTTTTTTTTGTATGCTCAGTCACACTATCGTTGCTTTTACTTTGGTTCATGTAAAAATAATTTCAAGTCGAAATAAAATGTGGTGTAAATATTTTTTATAACCTATTTAAAAACACACTAGAACCAATGCGATATGAGTCCTTGGTTCTCTCAGCCACAGGAAACCATAACTACTAAATAAAAAAATAGAACAAAAATACAAGAAAACAAACCTGGAAAACTTGATAAATAGCCAACGAGAGTCGAACAGACGACATCCATCGATTCTTTGTTCCAAACACAGAGCTTCGTCTATGAACCCACCCATATCAATGGCATTTGTGATTGACATAAGCAACAACAACAACAATCCCACTCACCACTTCAAAGTTGATGTGATGGTAAGATGTATGATTGATATCAACAACAACAACAACCCCGCTCACCATTTCAAAGTTGGTGTGATAGTAGGATGTATGATTGCCCTCATACTTTCTAAGCTACCCGTTAGCTAAGTGTGGCTGGCTCATCATATCTATCTATTGTTTATCTAAAAGCATATATAGATATATAATTTGTTGTGATCCAATAGAAATACATCTATTTCATGAGCACGCGGTGCATAGTGGACGAATATCTATGGTCACATATATTCATATATAATTATAAAAATAGGAATGCATATAATAATGACACAGACACTTATTTAGAATAAAGGGCGGAAATTCTCTTACTTATTTGAAAGGACAGAATCACAAGACTATTTAGTGTCTTCATTATGTATGCGTATATTAATATCTCATTTTACTATTTCAATTTAAGGCAAATAAACCATATTTGAACAAGCCCCATTAACAAAAAATAAATGGAATTGTCTTTAGTGCTATTTTTTGTAGTTGCCAATGCCCGAATTCTGCTGAACAAATTGAGGTGAAATCTTGATTTTTGTTATTTAAACTGGGTTTTTTACTGTATATATGGATTCAACACCCTTAAAAGCCCCTAAGGCACTTAGATTGTGCAAAGGTTATCAATAAAATTTGCAATTTCAATAAATTCCTTCAATATTTTAAAGAAATTAGACTAAAAAATCTAGTAGAAAAACTTCCAAAAAATTTCACTAAAGACAATTCAAAAATAATTATCTATTGAAAAAACCTCCAACAAAGAATAAATGGAATTATCTCGACCTATCATCGCCACACCAACCTTGGCTAGAGATCAATCGTCCTCCACACCACCACGCAAGGATGAATTGAGAGAGATATTAGATAAATAAGTAGTGGGCAGGTTAATTGGGTGGCAAGGGATCTCACATCCAACGATAGAATTGTCCCCCACCTTTTCAAAGAGAATTCAAACCCCAGGGTAGGCAAGTGATGGCATGACCTGGCAGGCATATATAGAAACGAATCTAGGCCGTTGGAAGAAGCTTTTGGGGGGAGTCCCAGTGGCTTTCTTGTGTGATAGCGGTGGAAGGTGCGAGCAGGGTTGGAATTTGGAATTCTCTTTACCCATCATACAAAATTTTTTTGACGTTTTAGGTCATTATGCTTCCCTTCAAGCAACATTATGTTTAAAATTCTGCTTTTCAAGAGTGATGTTTTGATAATAAATTAACCCTTCACAAATAAAAGTTTTATTAAAAAATTACCCCTCAATAACACAATTATGTTAAAAAATGTCACATATTTATCATAAGAAAAAAAAATGACCATAACACACAAATGACTTATTGAATTATGAATCTTGATTTGAAATTGTATGGAAAACTTACAATAAAATCTCCATAACTCCGAAATCAAATTTCCTTGACCAAGACATGCCATAGAATTTATATATATGAAATATGACTTAGGAGATCTTATGAGAGATATAAGATGACCAAAAAAAGTAAAACTATAAGATGGGCTAGAGCCTCTGTGTCCTCTAGATGATAATAACATGGAATCAAAGTG
Source organism: Pinus albicaulis (assembly GCA_034641835.2). Lineage (NCBI taxonomy): Eukaryota > Viridiplantae > Streptophyta > Pinopsida > Pinales > Pinaceae > Pinus > Pinus albicaulis. Next base: position 538,925,698 of record CM076577.1, read on the forward strand.
GGGGTCCACGATGGAAGCAAGCATAGTGTATTAAAAGTGTTTTAATATTTCATAAGTGGTGGTAGATTTTGTTCTTCATGAGCTAGATCTTTTAGCACTTTTAAGTGATATGTTGGGACACTGGAGATCTAGTGCTATAGTTGAAGCGAAACTTTCACTATTCCACATGTGACACTATGACAAAGGCTAGCTTTCATAAGTGAGTGGTGAGTCACTGAGACTGTGATAGGCCCCTACACAAACAATCCAATAAGGTTGGGTAGTCAATACGATAAAGGGAGAACAAGTGGAAACAAGCACGATTATGGTCCAAATTCATTGTGAAAAGGAAGAAGTTTTGTTCTTTAAACTAAGTAGGTTTGATGATGCACTAACACACTCATGGAATGATTGTTTGTTTCATTCAAGTGGGATTTTTAATGAGCACACTCATGAATTTATTGTTTGTTTCATTCAAATGGGATTTTTAATGATATTTGCATAAGAGATAGATGCATATTCATTGGATTTCAAGGAAACTATTTGAACTTGGATTACAATCCAAATTACCTTGATAAAATCAACAAATTATGAGTTATTCAACTACATTTATGGTCCAAGCTACCTATAAAATAAAAGTTATCACAGTATAAATGTCAATACTGAAAAAATCAAATAACCAACTTAGCAAATTTTAAATGGGCATAAAAAAATGCTCATTACAAAACAAAATTTATCATTGTAATATAAATAGGTCAAAGACAATTACAAAACTAAGATTACAATGGAAATATAAAAGCATTTTAGGGTTTGAAATACTTGTAAATGTTTTGTCTAACATCACAGTTCTACCGAAAATCTTTGGAAAAGCCCTTAGTAAAACTAGTCAATTCAACCAAGTTATTAAAACCATGTGAATACTAATATGTTATTGGGTTTTAACTAATAATTCAATTAAATCATTTTGCAAAAAGAATGTAAATGACAATCCAAATGCTATATAAATATTATTAAGGTGTTTTCACTACATCCAACCTTCTAATTACATGATTATGATGAGTGTAAATTGGTCGTATTTGGAGGTATATTAAGTTTGGGACTGAAACTGCCATCTTATTAGCAAATTGAATAATATGTTTCACGCGCTTTATAAAATGTAAATGAATCAATTTATATGGAGTTTATTCATCATAAAGGCTCAACTTCAACTTCAAATTCGAATAATAGACTATTACAACTTCAACTTCATATTCAAATAATAGACTATTACATCCACTATTCATTAAAGATAGCTCCCACTCAAAGTATGAAGACAATCACATACTGAATTTCTTATTCAAGGCCTAGACTTATATTTTATTTGAAGATCACGAAATTGCCCAACCTTATGCCCTTCAATACAGAGAGTCTGAATTTGTCGGCTGAAGGGATAATTTAGATTTGTCTTAATTCTTTGACCCGCAACAAATTTGAAGAAAATACACACAAATGCCCATTTCTTTGCGCGTTATAATAGTTTATATGGTTTTGAAGATAAAATTAGTGTGGAAACCACATCTGATACTTTTTGGATTTCAAAGTTAATTTTTGTAGTAATGAATTTGTTTGAATTCGAATGTTATTTTTAATAGAAAAATGTTCAGATTACGAAATTGAAATTGTACTAGGCAAAGGAAAATATTCACAATTCATATTTATTCGCTGAAAAAACCATTTTCCTCTCATTATACTTCATCCTTCCTAAGTTGGAAGTGAAGGGAAATTTCGACTAATTTTAATGTTTAATAATGTTGTGTAAACAAATTAACACGTCAAAAATAAGTTTGAGCCCATTCAAAGCCTGTATGCAAGACAGTCATTTAAATTTTTTAACTGTATTTTACATTCAAAATTACGTTCAAAATGGCTTGAGCAAAATTCTTGTCAAATTCCAACACAGTCATTTAAATTTTTTAACTGTATTTTACGTTCAAAATGGCTTCTCACGGGCAAAATGCTCATCAAATTCCAACTCTAGGTGAGAGTGTGTATGTGTATGCACAAAAGCAGAGGAGGGAAGGACGTTGGTTCATGAGTTTATTCCTCTCTGGGTGCCGCGTGGGCTTGCGAGAATCACTTCCATTCCCATTTATTTATGCGTTAAAACGTTTGTAAATCCTTTCCGAATGTGCTGAGATTCATCTAGGCACCTAGATTTTCTATTTGCACCTATTTTCTGAGCTAATAAACGTGGAGCTTGGTCTCTTGTGCGTCATTTTTTTCACAGTTTGGGGCCAACGATTGTTAGAATTTTCTGAATAATTCCGAACACACAGAGGAAATAAAAATTCCTTTTCCACAACACAGAGATAAAATTAAAATTAAATTGCAAACACAGAGAGGTGAAATACAACACTGCTATTTCATTAAAAATGAAAACTTTGTTACAAGATGTAATATTTCTTCAAAGAAAGGTTTTGGATTCACAACAAAATTCACTGGCTGCTGCAGACACAACACTACAATAACTTCTTATGTCTCTCTGTTTTCTCTATTTTCTGCCTTCGGGCTTTTTCTCTTAATACACAGCAGCACAATACCATTGCACTCACGACATATATCTATGAAACATTACAATATTATACATTATAAATATCTCATATTTATAATATATAATATATAACCAAAGTTAAAATAAATATACCATGGTAAAAACAATTAACCTGACATTAAAAATAAAAACATATGCGGGAAATAAAACTTAATTCAAAAACATTAAACTTATGCTAAGGTTTATAACCCATATTCCCTTCATACATTCTGGGGGCTTCATGGATTCCATTCTCGTGTGTTCTCATACCCCTCCGGAATTGCTTTGACTTGTGAAGAGGTGGGTCCACAGATGGTTGACGTCACCCATTCCGGGGTTTCTCCTTACCCCTTGCTGCTTGAGTCTGCTGCCCCTCCAGAATGTTGCCGCCTCTTGCATACCCAGGCATTCCCTTAAATAATTAAAACTTTTCTGCGTTAATGGCTTTGTCAAAATATCAGCGAATTGTTCCTCTGTTCTGCAGTGCTGAAAAACGATTTTGCCATTATTAACCAGTTCACGTATAAAGTGAAATTTAGCATCAATATGCTTTGTTCTCTTATGGAAGACATAATTCTTTGATAAAGCTATCGCTGAGCTATTATCACAGTAAATTGTTGTTCCTTTGTCCTGCTCGTGACCGAAATCTCTGAGCATTCTTCTCATCCATACTACTTGGCATGCTGCTGCTGTTGCTGCCACATATTCTGCCTCTGCTGTTGATAAAGCCACAATTGGTTGTTTCTTGGAGGCCCATGAAATGACTCTCGATCCCAAATGAAACACATATCTAGATGTGCTCTTCCTGTCATCTACACTTTCAGCGCAGTCACTGTCAGTGTAACCAGTCAATTTAAAATTTTCAGATGAGGAGTAGAAAATACCATACCCCTTTGTTCCATTCACATACATGAGAATCCTCTTGGCTGCCTGCCAATGAGTCTCTTTCGTCCTTTCCATAAATCTGGAGATTAAAATTACAGCATGCATAATATCCCGCCTAGTTGCAGTGAAATACATGAGGCTACCAACTATGCTCTTGTACAATGTTGGATCGAAATCCTTCCTGCTGTCTTCTTTGCTTAATTTTAACCCCATGACAGTTGGAGTTACAGCTGCTTTGCTATTCTGCATGTTGAATCTTTTCAACACTTCTTCAACATATTTTGCTTGGGAAATAAAAATCCCATTTTTATTTTTCTCTACTTCAATTCCGAGAAAATATCTCAGAAAACCCAAATCAGTCATTTCAAATTCACTCTTCATGACTGCTTTAAAATCAGCAATGAGAGAAACTTCATTGCCAGTAAAAATTAAATCATCTACATATAAAACAACAATAATAATCTTACCATCATTTTCTTTTATGTAGAGTGTGGGTTCTCCATCACATTTCTCAAATCCATTTTCAATCACGTAAGCATCTATTCTGTTGTACCATACTCTTGGTGCTTGCTTCAGCCCATAAAGAGCTTTCTTCAATTTTCACACTTTGTGCTTTTGGCCTTCAATCTCATAGCTTGGAGGTTGTCAACATATACCTACTCTTTCAACACTCCATTCAGGAATGAAAATTTCACATCCATTTGATAAACCTTCCATTTGTGTTGTGCTGCTATGGACAACACTGTTCTCACGGTTTCCATCCTTGCAACCGGTGCGAAAGTTTCTTCATATTCTCTTCCTTGTTGTTGCTTGTAGCCTTTGACAACAAGTCTGGCCTTGTGCCTTTCAATCTTGCCTTCAGCATTAATTTTGGTCTTATAGACCCATTTAACTCCAATGACTTCTTTACCTTTAGGGAGGTCCACTAACTCCCATGTATTTCTCTTTTCTATTGCACCAATTTCTTCATTCATTGCTTCAATCCATTTTTCTTCCTTTACGACATCTTCAAAATGAATTGGGTAATCAACATGACAATACAAAGAAAATAAAGAGTTCAAACTGACATTATCATTTACCTCTCCTTGTTGATAAATCTCACTTAGATTTCTGAATCTCGGTCTTCTTGGTGTACTTGGAGTTCCACTTGAACTCGATGGAGTTTCAGTTCCCCGTGGTGTGCTTGAAGAAGCACTTTCTCGATTTCTCAAGGTTGTTCTATTTCCAGCTTGTGGTATGGTTTGTTGTGCTTTCGGTGGTGGAGGAGGAACCACCAAGGAAGGATTGTTTGTTGTTGTCCCTTCCTCTTCTTCTTCATGAGACACACATGTATGAATTTCACATTTACCATTTTCTCTAAGCTTCCATCCCAAGCTTCTTCTTCAATAAACTGCACATCTCTGCTTATTATAGCCTTCTTGGTGGATGGATTATAGATTTTGTATGCCTTGGACTCATCACTGTATCCAAAAAAGATACATTTCTCCCCCTTACTATCCAATTTCTTCCTTAGTTGATCCGAAATGTGTGCATAAGCCACACAACCGAAAACTTTCATGTGGGTGACATGTTGCTTTATGCCGCTCCATGTTTCTTCCAGAACTCTATTCATGACAGCTTTGGTTGGGCATATATTCAAGACGTACGCTGCACAATTGATAGCTTCAACCCAATACTCATTTGGCAAATGTTTTTCCTTCAGCATACTTCTGACCATGTCCACGATGGTCCTATTCTTCCTTTCTGCAACACCATTTTGCTGAGGTGTGTACATTGTGGTAAATTTCTTGTGTATGCCATTATCCCTACAGAAACGTAGGAACTCTTTGGAGATATATTCTCCACCTCTGTCAGTTATCAACACTTTGATGTAGTGCCCACTCTACTTCTCAACATGAGCTTTGAAGTGGCAGAACTGTTCAAATACTTCACTCTTCTGTTTCAAGAAATATACCCATGTCTTTCTAGTGTAATCATCTATGAATGTCAAAACATATTTGTTGCCAGCTAAAGATGGCATTTGCATTGTTCCACACAAATCAAAGTGGACAATTTCTAAGGGTGCCTTTGCCCTTATACACTTCATGCTGGAAAGCTTTCTTTGTGTTGTTTCCCAAGATGCAACCTTCACATAGGCTGTCGGGTTTCTCAATCAGTGGTAATCCTTTTACCATTCCCTTTCTATGCAATAAGTTCAAGCCTCCGAAATTGAGATTTCCAAATATCAAGTGCGATAACTAGTTTTCATCTTTCACTTCCTCTTGAAAGACCTCTTGTGTTACAGCTGCTACATTTCTTCCTTCCTTCAAGTCTACTCTGAGCTTGAGAGGAAACATTATATTGCTTGTCATCTGCACCTCTGCAATGACTTTCTTGCTTGGAGGTATGTCCATGATTGTGCACACATCATCTTTAAAAAATACATTGTAACCCTTGTCAATGAGCTATCCAATGCTCAAAATATTACATTTTAAGCCAGGTATATAATAGACATCCAGCACAAACTTCTGTTCTCCATTTCTTGCCAGGATACTGACTCTGCCTTTTCCCTTGACAAAGATATTACTATCAGATCCTGTTGTTACCTCAGATTTAACATCTTCATCAATATTGGAAAACATCAAGCTATGTTTCTAGTCATGTGGTTACTACAACCTGAGTCTAAGAACCATACATCATCTTGTTTATCTTGTGCTACATTACATGTTAACAGTACATTACTTTGTTTCCTATTTTCTTTTGCAAAATTAGCATTTTGCCTATTATTCATGTCATTTTTCTTTTTCCGACATTCATTGGCATAGTGCCCATATTTCTTGCAATAATGACATTGGACTTGGGATTTATCATACCTTTGTCCATGAGCTTGATGTTGGCTTGAGCCTTCATTCTGGTTCTGATTAATGCCCCTTCCACTCGAACTTGCAGGGCTGTTTCTCCCTCTATTTTGGCTTCTGCCCTTTCCTTTGCTGTTTTCTCTGCCTTGACCTCTGCTTCGGCCAAAATACATTTGAGTCTTAAAAGCTTGTTCCAATGAGGAATATGTTCCTCTGTTCAGTCTGTGTTCATTTGGCATCAAGGATGCACTCAGTTCATCCACTGTAAATTGTGAGAGATCCTTTGTCTCCTCTATTGCCACTACTATGGCATCAAATCTTGAGGGTAGACTTCTCAAGCTTTTCTCCACAATTCTTCTTTCTTCAAGTGTCTCTCCATGATACCTTATCTAGGTAACCAACCCAATAACATGAGTGAAAAATGAGTCTATATTTTCTGACTCTTTCATATATATAGTTTCAAAATCTCTCCTCAGCATTTGCAACTTTGTTGTCTTCACCTTCTCCATGCCTTGATAGGCGGTCTTGAGAATATCCCATGCCTCAGAATTTTTTTCTGCTGCAATCCTTGGGAAAATACTCACATGTATAGATTGAAAAAGATAGAAGAGGGCTTTGGAGTCCTTCTTCCTATTGTCTTTTAAAAAATCTCTCTCTGTTGCTGTCAAAGCAGCCAACGTTGCTGCATCTACTGGTTCTGGGTAGCCATTCTCAACTAGCTCCCATATGTCCTGTGAAGCAAACAAGGCTCTCATAGTGATAGCCCAATATTCATGATTCTTCCCGTTAAAGTGTGGAAGTTGGGGATTTGTCAGACTGGTGCCTGCTGCTGCCATTGTAACTGTGCAAACCAGACAATTTCTTGACTCTGTAAAAAAAAAACAAACAGAAGCTTTCTCTATTGGAGAAATCCGCTTCAATAAACCTCTTACAGCTTCTGCAGTGAAGAGAAAACTCTGCTTTTTTCACTGAGTGCCTAGACTAGCTCCGATACCATGTTGGAATTTTCTGAGTAATTCTGAACATACAAAGGAAATAAAAATTCATCTTCCACAACACAGAGATAAAATTAAAATTAAATTGCAGACACAGAGAGGTGAAATACAACACTGCTATTTCATTAAAAATAAAAACTCTATTACAAGATGTAATCTTTCTTTAGAACAAGGTTCTAGATTCACAACAAAATTCACTAGCTGCTGCAGACATAGCGCTACAATAACTTCCTTTGTCTCTCTGTTTTCTCTATTTTCTGCCTTTGGGCTTTTTCTCTTAATACACAGCAGCACAATACAATTGCACTCACGGCATATATATATGAAACATTACAATATTATATATTATAAATATCTCATATTTATAATATATAATTTATAACCAAAGTTAAAATAAATATACCATGGTAAAAATAATTAACCTGATGTTAAAAATAAAAACATATGTGGGAAATAAAACTTAATTCAAAAACATTAAACTTATGCTAAGGTTTATAACCCATATTCCCTTCATACATTCTAGGGGCTTCATGGAGTCCATTCTCGTGTGTTCTCATACCCCTCCGGAATTTCTTTGACTTCTGAAGAGGTGGGTCCACAGATGGTTGACGTCACCCATTCCGGGGTTCCTCCTTCCCCCTTGTTGCTCGAGTCTGTTGCCCCTCCGGAATGTTGCCGCCTCTGTGTTAAAAGCAGTTGGTGGAGTTTTAATGCAGGTGGTTGCTCCAAATAAGAATGGAGCTTGCACCGCCTTTACATTCATGCCGCCACTCTTGAAACTCCCATCAACCATTACTCTGTTGTCTCTTTATTCCCATCACAATTGCTTTGTTGTCCTACTGATCTGTGCGGGCAGTTGGAATTAATATTCCAACAACGATTACACGAATCAAGAATTTTGGCATTGATCTGGGGTAGCCCAGAGATATGTCGTGCATTTCTGAGGACGAATTATGAAAAAATTGTGATGGAAAGTATGTGTTTCGGCATCAAAGCTTGGGGGCTTCGTCTGGAGGAATGAAATGGTGCAGTAGTCTGAAGTGGAGCAAGAATAAAGGGTAGAAATTCAGGGTTGCGTGAGTTGATTTTCTATGGATAAAGGTCGAGAAAGCAGACAGGGAGGAGGCGTTTCATGGACGGTATCTGGGCATCATGCTTTCTCAACAGAGGCCTAGAAGCGGTTTCAAGGATTTAGAAGGTTGGGCGGTTCGAAATTTTTTGCAGTCACAGATCTTGGTTTTTAGTGGTTTTGGATAGGGTCAAGTTGGTACTGGTCAACACATTGGTTAGGTCTGAGGTCAGCTATATTTTCGTCAATTTTAAATACTCATTATAATTTTTAATTAAAACAGACGACATTCGCGCAAAATGTGTTGGGGATATTTCAGACCCTTTATTTACAATTCTTCACGCCTTCTCGATGACTATTCTGCGGCCTCCTTTGAATCCGTGGAAAGAAGGGATATGCTTGCATCCATGCATGCGTTTAACATGGGTGAGGGGATGATCTGTTTAATTATTATTGTTTTTTATATATTCTATCACATTCGTGGCACCATGCCTTGTGCGTATCTGTCAAGCCGTCAAAATATTTTCTCCTTTCACACGTCTTGAAATTCATTGCAGTTATCCATGACAATGAAACACTGGGTTGACTGCTAAAAAGGTTGCTTGTTAATAACGAAAACAACGCATATAATTCAAGCTTCAGGAATGTTCTGCTGGTATAGTTGTGAAATGGAACTATAAAATTTATGGGAATGCTTACAAGGAAAGTTGGGAATATTATGGCCAGAATACATTATATTCTAGCATTTGAACATAACCCATCGTTGTGAAAATGAAGTTTAAAACTTATGGGAATGCTCCATCGAAAGTGGGAAATAATGTGGGGGGAGGAATCATAACATTCCTTTGCTCGCATCTTCTGCACTCTGCACTGCTCCTCCAGTGGCGACACTTTATACTCCCACTCTTATTCCTTTCCATCCTGAAAATTCGAATCCATACCTTACCTCCTTCAGGCTGACTCAGTTCCCGAATATCCCGTATATCTAGGTTTTTCTGATGTCAGACGCTGCACAGGACCATGTCCAGGACTTAGAGATAATCTCGCCCAGTGGTACTAGGCTTCGATTCGGAATTTCGATCCACAAGGGAAAGGTTTCCAGCATATTTATTCGCTGTTGAACTTCCAGAATGTTTAGATCTTTCTTCAATTTCTGGGGATTTCTTTCCTACTCCATTTCATGATGATTCTTTTTGGGTTTAGTCATTTTTCACTTACTCATGTTCATACTATATATATTAGTCATTATGTTATTTATAAATAGATTTCATATTCTCTATAAATAGTAAAAGAGAGCAAACCATATCAGGAGTTGGATCTACTGCTAGAACTATATCTGTAAAAGAAGCAAAATCACCGTTACCGTCATACTTTGTGTCTTAAAACTGCATCCTCCTAGTATTTCAATTGCAACTCTTGGGCATTTACAGTGTTGGGGACCTCTATATTTTTTTTTTTTCAGTACTATTTATTGGGGGAACAATTGTCATTCAATCGTTGACCTCATGGTCCTCTTTGAGCGTCCTGCCCTTCAGCTTTGTTCCCGTGAGTCAACTTGCCCCATTGTGTTTTGGGGAAAAGGAAGTGTCCTAAAAGAGGATGGATTAACGGGATTTAGGAGCAACCTAGCTCATCCACAAGGTTGTTTTTATTAGCCCGATATGCAAGTAGATGTGGCGGGGGGATGCAGAATTTGAAGTACCAGTAAACCGGGAAATCAGAAGTTGGGATTGTAAAAATAATTTCAAGTTGAAATAAAATGTGATGTAATATTTTTTTCTAACCTATTTAAAAACACCACAGAACCTATGAGCCCTCGGTTTCTCAGCCTCAGAAAACCCTAAATACCAGAGAAAAAAATAAAACAGAAAATTTAAGCAAACAAACTTGGCAAACGTGATAGACAGTCGGCGGAAGTCTAACAGACCATCGATTCTTTGTTCCAAACACAGTGCTTCCTCTATGAAATTTTTTTGGTTGATACTTAACAAAGAGCGTTCACCATCATCATATTACAGGTTCTTCATGTCTGCAGGAAGAAATTAAAAGTGAAAAAGGCATATAGCTTCATAATAAGCTTCTGGTTTCAACTGTCGGGATCGATTTCTCACGGAAATGTCCGTCGAAATCACCATGAATTAGAAAATTATTGGTGCAGTGAGCTTGGAAAAATATTGAAAATAATGGTGTGGTCAGTCATACGTAGTAGTTTTGAAAAAAAATGAGAGGGCTTACTGAAAGCATAGAGGATTCGTGACAGCCACAAGAAAAATTATGGGGTTTTGCAATTTTAGGACTCTCTTGTAGAAAAATACCTTTTCTGAACTCTTTTTGACGATGAGGAAACACAAATGAACTGTTGGATACTTTTGGATACCTCTTTTCAGTCCTGGACAGATAACTTCCCCTTCTTCCTGCAAGTATCAGTAAGATCTGAACCTGAATGAACAACTTCACATCCATTGTCCATTGAGATAGTCTAAGGATAATAACGAATGGTAACCTATTAGATTCACATATCAAATTGAAATCAGAAGATAGCTAGATGGAATTCGACCATCCCGAACACAGGTTCCTCCATGTAGTTTGATAAACCCAGATCTTCAATACCCTCCTTTCATTTCTCAATCCAACTTTTATAGTTCCCAAATCTCCACACATGGGCGAGTTACCTCCAACGACAAGCTACCCGACTATTTTCAATGCAGGGAGAGGAATAACTCGCGGAAAAACACAAGAGGCTTTAAATCTAAAGGGAGGATAGAATTTGGAATATTTACAGATTAATGTTTTTTTGGAGAGGGATAAGGGGGACAAAATACAAATATGCTTTAAATCTAAAGGTGGATAGAATTTAGAATATTTTACATATTAATGTTTTTTTGAGAGAGGAATAACCCGCGGCAAAATAAAAATACAAAGAGGCTTTAAATGGAAAGGCAGGATAGATAGAATTTGGAATATTTTACAACGTAATGTTTTTTTTAATTGGAAAAATAAATGGCCTAAAAGGGAAAAGGAATGAACCTAAGTGCGTGGGTGGGATAATAATGGTTTATCTCAATTATTTGAGCCACATTGAATTGATATACATTAAGCTTTCATACTAAAGTGGGATTTTAAATAATTTATTTAATAATGTTAATTTGTAATTATAAATTATTTATTAATAAGGTGGGATTTTAAATAATTTCTCTATTAATGTTAATTTGTAATTATAAATGATTTATTGTTAAAGTGAGATTTTAAATAACTTATTTATTTATTAATGTTAATTTGTAAATTTTAATATATTTTGTTAAAGAGAATTATTTGAATTTTTGTTGTATCAAGATTTGTGCTAACTCTTCTATATTATATTCTAATTTGCTTTAAACATGTTCAAAAAATGCTTTTATTTTCATATGCGGAGGTTATTTATTTGCATATTTAAAGAGTTTTGACGTAGCTTTTGCCTTAAGAAAATGACTATTTTGATTGTTATGGTGAGAAAGTACTCTATAAATAGCTTTAAGGGTTATTTAGAATAAATAGGAGATTCTTTCCCATTATCTAAGACTAATCTTTGAGAGAATGGACATACATTGCTTAATTATCACATAAACAAGAGGTTAATCTTGCATTTATTGATTTATTTCCATGGAGGTTCGCTAAACAGAGGGAATACCTCCTCCTATGTGGTTTTGATTGTCTCTCCCTCTTAAAGGATTGTCAAACATTAAGAATTAAATCTTCATCACTTTAAAGAAGTAGTCTTGCCGAATACATCAAAAACGTAGTAGGATTCTTTCACAAAATCAAGTACATATTTGAGGGAAGTATTCCTCTATGGATGGTTAACAAGTTCATCAATAACTACAAGAAAATTCTTCAATCTATATATTTAATGATCTTTAGACATCATATAAAGAGTTCAAGAATCAAATAAATTCCAACCTAAGTTCTAAGTATATGGTAAGCTTGAACTTTAAAGGTTCTATATTGTAAAATTTGGCAACTATGGAAGTTGTGGCAGGTGTTGGAGGAGGGACTATCATTTTGGGGAAAAACTAACATATTTCTAAAGGATAGTTTTTAGAATTGAATCCATCTTCAATGCATATACGTTTTCAAGCTCTGAGTTTGGTTCCCCTTTCATCCTAGAGATTAGAGAAATAAATGAAATGTATTATGACTTTCTTAGGGTTTTTATAAGATTCAGAAGTTATGACTTTCTTCGGTTTGTTTTTTTTCTTTTCCTTCATCTCAAGCACCATTGGCCTTGCCCTCCTTGGACGAACGGGTGAAGGAGAGCCTTGAACCGACGACAGAAGAAGGTCAAACAAATTTTGAGAATATCTAATCCATTTGTAATGTTAAAACTTAGAGACAAAAGGGTATTTAGAATTTTAACACTGTATATGGATTCAAAGACCCCTTTGTCTCTAAATTTTAACATTGGAGATGGATTTAGAGACCCGTGTAGTGAAATGAAAGACTCCAATATCAAAATTGCAATTTTCCATTTCCGGAGTGACACAATTAAAAATTACTAACATAAATGACTAATTAATATACTTGTTGTACTTATTATTTGGTCATATTTTTATTCATGGACTATAGTAGTCATTTATGTTAATTATTATTAATTTTGTCACTTATTATTTGCTTATCTATTTTATTCCTCGACTAAATTAGTCGTTTTAAGTTTGGTCACTTATTATCTAGTCATATATTTTATCCCTAAACTAAATTAGTCATTTAAGTTAGTCATTTTTAGTTCGGTCACTTAAAATTGCTCAAATTTAGAAGTAATTCACTTGAAATAATTGTGATGAATAAATTTTTTAGTCACCTAGTCACTAATTTCATCATTTTATACTAGTGGACTGAGGTATGGTTGTTGTTAGAAAATTAAACGCAGTGGTTGTGATTAATTTTCCAACATAACTGTGGGTATCCAATTAAATTGTAAATTGAAAGAACATGTTCTTTGCATATTATACAAATTTATGGTATCTCAAAATTTGTCTGATAGGAAAATAGGTTACCTAGTGATTAAAAAAAAAACACTTGTGCCATTTTTCTAATGATGAATTCCCGATTTGGAAATGACAAATGCAAGGATTGGCTTTTTCCAAATTATATGAATTTGGGGTATCTTAAAAGGTGTCTGAAACCAAGGACAATTATATAGAACATGAAGATTAAAAAAATGATTTTTCATGAATGGCACAGAAGAGAGGACTCGTAGAAGTAACCTAGAGTATTCTTGTACAACTGTGTAGACAATTTTCTTCAGCATTTCCAGTGCAGAACAACATAGTTTTGTTCAAAATTTTTACAAATATGAAAACCTACTGAGTTCATACAAGGGTAAAAATTTTCATCCTCTTTTATTTATTATTAACACATTTAGTATAAAAAGGGGTGAGGCAAAAAACTTCAAATTTTATTACAGAAAGGGAAATGAGGAAGGCCAAAGATTCATGAGAATAATGCTCTCCAAGTAAGAACAGGCGATGTGTAAAGACACTGGTTAAACAATGTATTAACCATTAAACCTATAGATGCAACATTCAAAAACATCACACTTATTCCTTTACAATTTTTTACACGTTACAACTCATCCACGAGTTAGTCTATGTAATATCCCAAAACAGGGATTTTCTACAACAAATAGAATATCTTAAGATATTCAAAAGTTGTAGCTTCAACAAATCATGGGCATGGAAATGTAGATCAGCTCATTAGATGTAAAATAACATCTCACCAGCAGATGTAAGAACCTCAACAAGAATATGGCCTATATCCTCCTTCCCAAGTGAGGAAATGCAGCAATATAGGGCATAAAACAGTTGTCTTCAGAAAATAACGGTATACCTGTGAGGAATGGGACTTGGATCCCTTAGAATACATAATATTCCACTCACATGCAGAATTAGAGGTGAAACAAATCACTCTAGCCAATATAAACAGATCTCCTTAAGTCTATATGTCTCAAATAAGCCCAATCCCCATGACTTGACTCTAAAGAAAAGACTGCAACATATGATAGTGTTATTTTAATGGGGTTTTATGCATAAAATGATTAGATAAATATATTTGGAGTATACAAGCATTTAATGGCCGAGAAAATGGGGATTCCCTCCCTTTTATACAAAATAAGATCTACCCGGCAAGGGTTCCATGAGAGACAAATGTAAAAAAGAGCAGATCTGTAGATATGGATATGAAAAACACAGTTATACTGTAGCACAGAATAAATATGGCTGAAATTTACAAGTGATAGAAGAAGAATGAAGTACAGAGCTTCCCGGGAGAAGGGTCAGCCCTTTCTCCAAGGAACAAGCTCACAAGCAAGGGTTCAAACCCTATTGCTGCAGCACCCTGGAAAATGACGCAGTTTCTTCAGTAAAATGTGTTGTAGTGGATGGGAAATGATTTGGCCATATTCCAAGATGTGAAATGTGCTTCGGAACCTCCTGTACAGATCTTGTAAAGCAAGGGGAGCTCCCTCCTCTAAAAGATAAGCTCAAGAGCTGGTGTTGTAAGTCTCCCACTGCAACACCCTGCAACACAATGTTCCCTGCTACAGGAATAACACTGTAGCTGAAGGAGGTGCTTGGCCTCAAGCTCAGATGTGGGAAAATGAAGAACAGAACTCCTCCAAGTGATCTCTCAATGAAGGAGAAGGAATCCCTAAGCAGGAATGCCTTGTGCTGAACAACACTGCATACTCAACTAAACAGTTGAAGAATGCTCAAGATTATAAGCAGACCAAAATTAATAATTCATAAGCTAACCCCAAAATTCTGCTACCTTCCTCCTTATAAAGTTTGTGAGCCTCCTCACCTTGGGTCCCACCTATTAGGGTTTCCAACACCATGTGAATAATTTCCCTCCAAAACTGCATTGTAGCTCTCTCAAGATTGCTCCTCCGTGCACGATGTTAACTTGTTCAACTTGACTGAATCAACATGATTCTTTTCCTGTTCACACATGGGAAGTGCAAATCCAGCCACTAAGTTATCCCCTTTTCACACCAAGAGGGCTTTTATACCACACAAGACAAGTATGGGCCTCTCTCACCCATTTATTCACCTACTAAGTGAAAGAAACAAAATTTAATATTCCCATTAGCTGCATGCTATTTTTAGGAATATTACAGTCTAATTATAAATGATCTACCAAATCTCCATGAAATCTGCTTTATTGGCTAAACGATACTCATGGTGGTTCCTAGTCGGTTAGGAAGTTCCAAAATTTTCACAAGTAGTTAGAAGGATTTCAGATTTAGGGCGGTCCTTCCTCCTTGGTTGGCATCTCTACCAAGGTCAATCGACCATTCAAATGGATTCCTAAATTCGGTTGACAAATGCCTCACAATTTTTTTTCTATGAACTTCATATTCTATTATATAGAAGAGAAAATGTTTTATATGTTTAACCTAGCATTATTTTTTTCACATTTTGTATGTTTAACCTAGCATTATTTTTTTTCCCAAAAAAAAAATCTTAATTTTATTTTATTAGAAAAATGGTACAAAATTACTTTCTACATCTACACATAATTTTTGTGGGCATTCAATATGAATCTTCATAATTCAATTGAGAAAAAAATATTTCGCCCTCAAGCCATTACATATATAAAAAATTACATTTTTCTTGTAAAGAAGAGAAGAAAGCTCCACTTCAAGGGAATTTTGGTCAAAAAAGTAGTGTGCCACTACCATATAGTATATTAAAAAAAAAAAATTAAAAATAATAAAAGTCGATTATTGTCAAGTAAAATCGGCAGGGTTGTATCCTTCAATGAAAGGCCTCTAATAAAATTATTGAAAGGTGTTATCTCGCTGCTCGGAAATTTGCAATAACTCCTACTCAAGATTTATGCCTTATTTTGAAAGATGATCAACTTGTGTTTCCCTCTCCCTATAAATATGTGAGCATGAAAAATTGTCGAAATAAAGTTTTAACTGCATAATCTCATCCAAAATTGAAACAAGAAAAATATTTTTGAACCGTCAAACTCCATTGATCCAATTTATCACTAGTAGATCAAAAAATTGAAGTAGTTTGCATCCTTTTTCTTTAAAAACACCAACTAGGAAAATTAAAGGCCGAAAGCTCAGCTCGGTTGTTTGATCCATTTCCAAAGCCCATTTTAATATGAAAATAATTATACTTAGAAAGATGAAGAATGAAACCGCCCCCACTATTTTCATTATCTTCTTATGAAGCCCTATCAAAATATGACACATTTTTTATACATTAGGGATGTTTGAAATGCTACAATGTGGAGGAGTGCCTTTTGATTGAGGAAAGTGAGCCAACATAACTTGTCCACTGGAAACATCATGATTAGGTAAAGAGGAAGAGTCTTGAAAATTTTCCCTGTTATGAGCCAACCAAACTCTCTAACATATTATTAAATTTTAGGCTCTAAAAGATCTGGTTACGTGAGAAGAAATCCAATTCCTCCAAGAATACCCCACATAAGTGTCATTCCAAACACAAGATTGTCCTAAAGATGAGTGGCAACATTTCCACACATGGAATGTAAAAGAGCAACTTCTAAAGAGATGAGTAGTCGATTCCCCATTCATTTTACAAAGAACACACCATCTTGTACCTAGCTTGAATCTTCATCGCACTACATTCCAAGTGGGGACTTTATTTCCTAAAATGCATGACATAAAATGCGGTCTTGTGCTAGATATTTGGACCGCCATACCATTTTCCACCACCATTTCGGTTCTTTATTTTCTTTGACCATATTAAAATAGACATACCCATTCTTAGGAGAGTTAGTACCAAAAGGAGAGAAGGTACATACTAATTAATCTTCTTTGTTTGATAATCTAATATGGTATTTTATGAGAGCATCCAAGTATTCATTCCAAACTTCCAAAATTTTGGCCTCCAACTCCGATCAACTTCTGACTTCCGTCCTTGACTCCAAATCATGGATTTTGTTGGATTTTCCAAATGAGAGAGGTTAGGGATTCCTCTTTCTCGAAGAAAGTCAATGAGAGGCTCAGAAATGAGATGATGCTCCCCACTACCCAACCAATGGTCAACTCTTATCCTCACCCTTCTTTCATTTCCTATGTGTGTTATTAATATAATATGTAATTAATAAATAATAAATAATTAGCATACTGGAGAGACATTTCCTAAAGGACATGAGTGTTCATGAAGGGACACCTACCTAGATATATAAACAGGCCCTAATTTTTAACCATCATATTTCATATCTCTTGTACATTTAATATCCTGTATATAAGTATATTACTTGTCCTATAATGGATAATTACATGTTTTAGATATTCTGAATATTCCATTTCATATATGAACCTTGTTAGTTACATTGGTATTAGAGACACGTCCTTTGATCTCGACCTTTGGCCATCAAATCTTCATCAAATTTGTTGTTGTTGTGATTGAGGTTTTTAGTCATATAAGTTTTGCATAGAGATTCTCCATTCTATACTTGAGCCTTTGGACATTAAAAAATTATATATATATATATATATATATATATTAATTAAAATATATTTTATTTATTTTTATAATTTTATTTCCATATATATAAACAAAAGTTATAAAAAATTGTATTAAAAAATTAATAAAAAAAATAAGGCTGCAGCCATCGGCCACAAACATCATCGTCGTTATCCAAGATAGAGTCATCAATTGTGACAGCCGCCACCACCAGTGTGTCACCACTCCATTTGAATTGCACGATGCTACCATGTCGCGTCCCCCCTTGTGCATCCAACAAACCCTGTTACACTACCACTAACACTCGACACCCTACCAATATTACCGCATGTCCCGTTGATGCATTCTAATCTTATTCCCTAATGACCACTCTTGTCCCTCCTTTGTTAGTTGTTCTACTCAAAAATTATCCAAGAGAATAAAAAAAGAAAAATTCGATTATTGTAAAGGAAAATCATCATGTCTATATCCCTTAATGAAAGGAATTTTTGAAAGGTGTTATCTTGCTTCTCATAAATCCGCAATAACTCCTGCTCAAGATTTATGCCTTCTTTGAAAGACGCTAATCTTGTGTATCCCTTTCCCTATAAAATGTGTACATGAAATACTAAAAAAAAAACATTTAAGTGCATAATCTCATCCAAAATTGGAACTTTTTTGGACTATTGAATTCCATTGATCCAATTTATCACTAGTAGTAGTCATAAAAAACTTGAAGTAGTTTGCATCCTTTTTATTTAGCAAAATACCAAAAAAACGTTAAAGGGCAAAAGCTCAGCTCAGCGGTTTGATCCACTACCAAATCCCATTTTAATATGAAAATAATGATTCTCTGAAAGATGAAGAATGAAACCTTCCTTACTATTTTGATTATCTTCTTATGAAGCCCCATCAAAATATGCCCACATTTTATATAGGTCGAGGACTTATGCAATGATACAATGTGGATGAGTGTATTTTGATTGAGGAAAGTAAGCCAAAATAACTTGTCCTTCGGTAGAAATACAATTAGGTAAAGAGGAGGAGTCTTGAAAATTTTCCTTGTTATGAGGTAGCCAAACTATATAACATATTATTAAGCCATCATCACCCACTTTAGATTTGGTACCTAAGGTAAAAATTGATTCTTCAAGTTCATGTTCTCTTTATGATAATAATTTCACTGCTTTTGAGAAACACACTACAAGAATTAGTTCAAAATTGATGAAAAAAATGGGGTATCAAGGGAAAGGCCTCGACGTTAATGGCCAGGGCATTATGGATCCCATCAAAATGGAGGAATTACCTCATTGTGCATTACATGGTTATGTCAAAAAGGAGGTGGGAGAATGTTCCAAGACAACCAGTGACCAATCAATGACATATGTTGAGAGCACATCACAACATTCCAGTGATAGTGAGGATTCCGCAGGAAGATCTATGGTAAGTTATCCTTGTTGGAGACACACCAGAAAAGGTCGTTAAAAGAAGTTTATGAATGTGTGAAGGAAGAAGAACCATTTTAGTCACTAGAATGAGAGTGCAAATCAGAGAGACACATGTTGGGAAATTCACGATCAAAAAGCACTTGTGAAAGAACAAACTAGTGGAATTGTTCAAGATAATCAACTACAGGAAGAAGGTCCATTCACCTTGTTGAGTGAGAGATGGTGGCATCAAAACCTTTTTTTAGAATGACCACATTTGTTAAATCACATGTTGAAAAATGTTTGTAAAAATGGTGAAGTGCTTACCATCACTTATGAATGCAACATGGTGATATTTCAACCTTTTAGTTGTTAGTCTAAGATATGGTTTCCATTATAATTCTGATCTAAACTTCACCATGAGTGTGTTATAAAATCTTAGCATGAGTGAAATTTTCTTGGGTCATGTTTGGTCTTGTAATTAAACATGTATTAGCAGTTATGGGTTTTCATATGATACAGGTGTTGACTTCATCATTCTCAGTCTGAAGAACAAAGGTGAAGGAAAGGGAAGGTGGTATGTCAAAGGAAAATGTTATGTAGTTCGAGATTGCAATCATGTTTATTCTTTTGGAGGACCAAAAGCTCCTTTTTGGGGAAGAATCATCAAGGTGGCTCTCGAGAGGATAAAATATCGATGTCTTTGGATTTCATTGAAACTAGGACCAGAATGAAGAGCTCATCATCTTGATTCCAATGATGCAGATGACACTCAATTCAAACTTCATATGTGAAAAATATTGGTATTCAAAGTTCAATTCAAAAGGAGGAGTACTTTTGTTGCAAGCTAAATTTGGAGGCTCACTAAATCTAGCGATCCAGCTAAATCTGGAGGAACCCGCTAAAATTGAAAGCAACTAACTGAGTGAAAATTTGGCACTTATCAGTGGAAAGAACTGGTCAAATTGTTGTCTGTTTAATTTTTCCAATGACCCCTAAAAATACGGTCGATCGATTATGAGTGGAAATTATTAAAAACAATAAAAAATAAAAAAATTTAAGTGGCAGGCCACCACCCCCACCAACTCTCCCAATTGTGGTCAACACACACACACACACACACACACACACACACACACACACGATATAATATATATTGGGATGGGACAACAACTAAACAATTGACCACATAAAACAGGGGGCCGACGGGTATTAAAATTGTGTCAATGAGGTCACCGGGATGCCCAATGGGCGGCCCAATATAATACAACCAATTAAAGCCATAACAATAATGATCTGAAAATGGAAGTACTTGAAAATGTGTGCAAGGTATCCATTTCCATTAATTAAATGTGTGCAAATTTCTCCATGTCTTAACTGATTTGAAAATGCAACTTCTTAGATCTGTTCCAGAGATTGACTGTAGGGGCATTTACTGGATATGTCACCTTTGATAAAAGGATGAGATCTAGAGGCTACCTGGCCCTTTACAGACTCTGTCTTTAGAACTTGTAGAAGTTAATACTTATGATCTGATTTCCATAAAATTATATGTGCAAACTGTTATTCATGTCTTGCAATTGAAACGAAGTGTTTTTGGTAACTATATAAGAGTTTATGTGTGAAGGCCAGTTAATTTAATTTGTTGTTTAACATATTAAATCAGAAATTTTCAGCAAGATAAATTTAGCATAACATGACACAGATGTTTGATGAGCAGTTCACCCCTCCTGGGCTACGTCTGCTGGATCAAGCCTCCCAAAATGAGCTTGTCCTCTTGTATTAAAATTCTTCAAAATGCTAATACAATTTTAAAAGTGTCTCAATAGACAAATATGAATGCAAATAATGATTCATAAGACATGAAAAAGCTAAGAATTCCTTTCCAAATTCACTAAACAGTGAATAATCA
The DNA here is from genome assembly GCA_034641835.2 of Pinus albicaulis. Taxonomy (NCBI): domain Eukaryota; kingdom Viridiplantae; phylum Streptophyta; class Pinopsida; order Pinales; family Pinaceae; genus Pinus; species Pinus albicaulis. The sequence goes on from CM076577.1 coordinate 538,946,835, forward strand.
CCATAAACAGTGATTTCTTCAATAAGGCCCTAACGATTCTTTGAAATCATCTGTAGCTTTTCGGGCTGTATAAGTCCCCAAATAGGTCTAAATTATCTTTGGTTCACCTTAAACAGAGAGGTACAACTCAAAACAGCTCCAACCCCAAAATGGCCCTAGTGGCCCTGAAAACTCTCCTGAAGGTTTTCAACCTCTGAAATTCTTCAAATAGTTATGAAACCTCTTCCATTAGGTTCAGAAGGTGGAAATTAGCTGAGAATGTTCTTTGGTTCACCTTAAACATAAAGGTACAACCCAATACAACTCCATTTCCCCAACGGCCCTCATGGCTCAAAAAGCTTCCCTGAAGCTAAAATGGTTGTAGAACACCTCTACTGCCTTTGGAACCTATCCCAATGGCTCTAGAATGTAGAAGATAGTCAAAAATAACTTTTGGTTCACCTCAAATGGTTAACCATAGCTCAACACAACTCCAACTCCCTCTTGGCCCTCATGGCTCTCATTGCTTCCCTTAAGCAAAATGGAATGAAGATCAACTCCAATGGCTCTGAAACCTATTCCAATGGATTCAAAATGCTCTGAATACCCAAAATCAAAAAACAATTTCATTCCAAAAGGTTCTTCCCATCAGAAGTTATGACCAAAATCATTTTTGCCCAATCTACCCTTGAAAACCTCCACTAATTGTGGAGAACTGGAGTTAACCCCTCCAAAAAAGGCGAAATTTCCAAAAATAGTGGAATCCACTCCAAATTCATCGGCGGTTATTAAAAGGCATTAAATTTTGGATAAGCATTCACATGCGCAATAAGCGCTTAGCAGTTTTGGTTAACTAACTCCGAATTTTTTTAGACCGTGGCATATATTGTTAAAAGGGTGTTGTCACATGTATCTTTGGCAGGCGGATAAGGTTTGTGTAAAGCCACAGCCCCGGTCCAAAAAGTGTGATCACATTTAATGGGGGGCTAGCCCCTTTAAACCTCCGCCCAAAATTATTTTAAACCATAAACATAATTTCCGCGCAACACATGTTAAGAACTAAACTGGTGGCCTAACGGTAAGTCGTTTCCGCTTCAACTCGGAGGTCTCTGGTTCAAACCTTGTAACTTCCAAAAAATTTTAATATGGCAAGCCTCCTCCTCAGCCTGGGGCCACGTGGCGACCTCCTGGCCTGCCATGTGGCAGCTCTTGATTGGCCAGAAACCACAAAAGTCAACCAAATGACAAATGACAGCATGACACTTGTCACTGCAGGATTGGCCCAGGTGGAATATTCCAGGGAATATTCCAAGAATATTCCTTGAAATATTCCTTTTTTAATTTTTCAAATTTAGAAGTCAAACCTAGTCAAACTGGTCTTTTGCCTGAAATTGTGAATTTTCAAACTTGAATAACTTTCACATACAGTGTTGGATTTGAGTGTCGTTCATGGTGTCAGGATCGTATCATCGAGGCCTATCCGGTCGATCAGGTTGCAAGTGATTTTGAACACTTTCAATTTTGAGCTTTTTCCATGGCTTGGACTTGAGCTCCTGATCACACCTCCCAAATGAGAAGCTTTTGGACCCCAAAAGCTCACTGAAATTCTAAAACTGAACTGTAGTACAAAAAATGAGAGAAATACAACATCCTCTTCCCTTTAGCCTCCAAAAATTTTACTAAATTGCTAACTGTTCACATGGTGAATTTTGCTGAATGAGCCATGTACTTGTGCCGAATCCCGACCAAGTTTTCTCGCCATACAAATCTGCCATTCTGAAACTAGCAATGACCCTTTCTGAACTTTGTGCCCTCTTTGCCTGCCTGCCTTTCCATCTCATGGAATCTTTCACTAACACTTCGCTCTCTGCACCAATTGACACCAAAGGCACCTTGTGCAACATACGACATCAACAACAAGTTGAAAATGAAATGTGCTATACAATTGACACAACCATCAATGTAAAAAGTGTGCCTATAATCGACACAACCATCAATGTAAAAAGTGTGTCTACAATTGACACAAGTCGACAATCATGTGTAACACAATCAACACAAGTCAATAAACATGTGTGACATAATCGACACAAGTCGACAAACATGTGTGACACAAACAACATAAGTCGAAAATCAACAAGATACATATTGACAAACACATGTGTATGTATCATTTACAATGAACTATATACAATTCGCTAATTACACATACAACCTCTATGTACATGTGCAACTTCAACTCTCCTTTTCAAATACCAACAAGTACATCATCCCAAAAAAATGTGGGTGACTAAGAGCTGAACCAAAAGAAATTGCTGCAATATAAGTGAGTATCATACTCATGTTTTACACCTCCATGGCGAAACTTTGCAACAACAAAGTAATTCCTTCAACTGAAACTGCTTTTACATGCAATATTGCATCAACTTTTCAACTAAAATACATGCATAAATCTGAAATTTGCATGTACAAAATGAAGATGAATTACTGCAATAAGAAGTTAATCCACTTCCTACCAAGCCAACTCCATGGCATCTTTTGCAGTTGCAATGCACCTTCATGTGAATCTTCCATTTCCACATAGATAATGGACTCCATAGATCCACTTGCGCCAAACTTGTTGTCCTCTACCTGCATGTGCTTTGGATGATGAGTTGGATGCAAAATCCAACAATGAGAGACATCATGCCCCTTCCTTTGACAAAATGTGCAACTCTTTAACACTTTCTGAGAAAGTTCTCTTTGCCTCTTCTGCTTCCTGTGTGCTTTCTTTTTCAACCAACATCTTGAAGCAACCTGGTTAAATCCACCACAAAATGTGCAACAAAACTTTCTTTCATTTGAACAAGAAAAATTATCATTCTTTGCTAAAACATAATCAAATTGATCATGTGAATAATTATACCTCTTTTGATGCATGGAATGTCCATCCTTTTTGTCTTCGAGAGACGGTGAACTAATAGAGGAGACAGCTTTCCTTTTCAGATTTTCATCATTGTTCTTGTCTTGAAAACTGTTTGAACTTGAAGGCTCACCATAAGCGACATGTTTACCCTCTACTTGCTGCAATGATGGCTTAAAACAATGGCAATCATCCTTAAAACAATTTTGACATATATGCATTTGAGAACTTGGAATAAAGGTTCTCTTAAAATTTGCATCACATGCATTCAAGGATTTGGAGTCTTTGCCATTAAATTGCTCATAACCAAGACCAACATTCTTGGGTCGCTCCACAACTGAAATAGGGTCAACCATGCCTTGTGCGTTCTTTCCCAAACCTTTTCCTTCATGATAGCCCATTTTAAACATTATTTTGGACCTGATTCCCCTTGTATCTTTTTCAAAAAAACCAACACACTTTTCAATAGAGGAAATTGAAGACAAGTTGGAATGGTTTACCTCTTCCTCATGCTTGTTCTTGGACAAAGCTTCTTGAGCTTGAAGGAGTTGTTTCTCCATGTCATGCAACCTTTGGAGAATTTCTTCCTTCTCTTCCTTCATGGTCAATAATTGTGCATGAAGCTTAACACTTTCTCTTTGATCCTCAATGAGAATCTGCACCATGTCCTTCACCTTAATGAACTCATTCTTCATGTCATCATTGAAGAATCTCGTGAAGGAGGAAACTTCACTTGTAGAAGAAGTTGACATTATGTAAATGGTCAAATTAACAAAAGGAACTTCCAAAGAAAAGTTCTCAAAGCTTTCCAACAAATGACAAGCTTTTAACCAAATGTCTTTAAAGACCCCTTCTTATTCAAGCATCCATAAAACACAAACTCCAATAGCTTTTGTAGCAAAACTAATCAAATGGGTTTGTTTTCCAAAGATAATCTTGAGGTACTTTGGGATAAGGAAATAGCCTACAACTATTTTTTCCTTTCCAAGATTTAGCTATCAAGAGCTATCTTTTCAACTCAAGCAAACTCATACAGTCAACTACTTTGCAACCAATAAAACAGTCAATCTCTTACACTGTTTTAACACATTTTTCACAAAAACAAATGCTCAAAATAAGCTCAACCTGAGCTCAACCTATGCTTTTATACCATCTGATATGAAATGGAAGTACTTGAAAATGTGTGCAAGGTATCCATTTCCATTAATTAAATGTGTGCAAATTTCTCCATGTCTTAACTGATTTGAAAATGCAACTTCTTAGATCTGTTCCAGAGATTGACTGTAGGGGCATTTACTGGATATGTCACCTTTGATAAAAGGATGAGTTCCAGAGGCTACCTGGCCCTTTACAGACTCTGTCTTTAGAACTTGTAGAAGTTAATACTCATGATCTGATTTCCATAAAATTATATGTGCAAACTATTATTCATGTCTTGCAATTGAAACGAAGTGTTTTTGGTAACTGTATAAGAGTTTATGTGTGAAGGCCAGTTAATTTAATTTGCTGTTTAACATATTAAATCATAAATATTCAGCAAGATAACTTCAGCATAACATGACACAGATGTTTGATGAGCAGTTCACCCCTCCTAGGCTACGTCTGCTGGATCAAGCCTCCCAAAATGAGCTTGTCCTCTTGTATTAAAATGCCTCAAAATGTTAATACAAGTTTAAAATTGTCTCAATAGACAAATATGAATGCAAATACTGATTCAGAAGACATGAAAAAGCTAATAATGCCTTTCCAAATTCACTAAACAGTGAAGAATTACCATAAACAGTGATTTCTTCAATAAGGCCCTAACGGCTCGTTGAACTCCTCTGTAGATTTTCGGGTTGTAGAAGTCTTCAAATAGGTCTGAAACCTCTTCCATTAGGTTCATAAGGTCGAAATTAGCTGAAAATGATCTTTGGTTCACCTCAAACAGAAAGGTACAACTCAAAACAGCTCCAACCCCAAAATGGCCCTAGTGGCCCTGAAAACTCTCCTGAAGGTTTTTGGCCTCTGAAAGTATTCAAATAGTTCTGAAACCTCTTCCATTAGGTTCAGAAGGTGGAAATTAGCTAAGAATCTTCTTTGGTTCACCTTAAACAGAAAGGTACAACCCAATACAACTCCATTTCCCCAATGGCCCTAATGGCTCAAAAAGCTTCCCTGAAGCTAAAATGGTTGTAGAACACCTCTACTACCTCTGGAACCTGTCCCAATGGCTCTTGAATGCTGAAAATAGTCAAAAATGACTTTTGGTTCACCTCAAATGGTTAACCATAGCTCAACACAGCTCCAACTCCCTCTTGGCCCTCATTGCTCCTATTGCTTCCTTGAAGCAAAAGGGCCTGAAGATCAACTCCAATGGCTCTTCAACCTATTCCAATGGATCCAGAATGCTCTGAATACCTGAAATCAAAAAAAAAATTGTTACAAAAGGTTTTGCCATCAAAAGTTATGACCAAAACCATTTTTACCCAATCTGCCCTTGAAAACCTCCACTAATTGTAGAGAACTGGAGTTAACCCCTCCAAAAAAGGTGGAATTTCCAAAAATAGTGGAATCCACTCCAAATTCGTCGGCAATTATTAAAAGGCATTAAATGTTGGATAAGCATTCACATGCGCAGTAAGCGCTTAGCAGTTTTGGTTAACTAACTCCGAATTTTTTTAGACCGTGGCATATATTGTTAAAAGGGTGCTGTCACATGTATCTTTGGCAGGCAGATAAGGTTTGTGTAAAGCCATGCCCCGGGTGCAAAAAGTGTGGTCACGTTGAATGGGGGGCTAGCCCCTTTAAACCTCCACCCAAAACTATTTTAAACTATAAACATAATTTCTGCGCAACACATGTTAAGAACTAAACCGGTGGCCTAACAGTAAGTTGTTTCCACTTCAACCCGAAGATCTCAGGTTCAAACCTTGTAACTTCCAAAAAAATTTAATATGGAAAGCCTCCTCCTCAGCCTGGGGCCACGTGGCGGCCTCTGGGCCTGCCACGTGGCAGGGAATATTTCGAGAAATATTCCAGGAATATTCCTTTTTTAATTTTTCAAATTTGAAAGTAAAACCTGGTCAAACTGGTCTTTTGCCTGAAATTGTGAATTTTCAAACTTGAATAACTTTCACATACAGTGCTGGATTTGAGTGTCGTTTGCGGCATCAAGATCGTATCGCCGAGGCCTATCTGGTCGATCAGGTTGCAAGTGATTTTGAACACTTTTAATTTTGAGCTTTTTCCATGGCTTGGACTTGAGCTCCTGATCAAATAATCCCACATTTAACAAACGACACCGCCCAAATAAAAACACACACCAAATTAAAAAACATGCCATGTTATATGGCGGAGACCCACAGGCTTGATCTTAGGACCTCCACCTAGCCCTTTAAGCACATAACTAATGAGCCACTGGGTTGGTTTGTGAAATTCTCCCGCTAAGGAGTATTTAAACTAGAATTTTTACCATTCAACCAAAAGAGGTCGAGCGAAGCCACAAGTGGGAAATAACAGAAGCTTAAGTTTAGAACCATGCTGCACGTAGATCAAGGAGAGCATATTCTAGATGAATATTCCATAGAATATTCCTGTAGAAAAATATTTGAAGAATCTTGGAGATTCCTTAGGGGAAAAATTTTGACAGTGTGAGAAATATGTCAAGTTTATACTCATCTAAGCAAATTTTTTGCTAGGAGTCTAATAGTTTAGTTTGTTTCTTCATTTGATTAGTCGATTTTCCGTCAATTTTCGGCCCACCTTCAAATGAGAATCTTGTGAGGAATCTAAAAGATTTCCAGGGAGCCCAGATTTGACCTTGATAAAAAGGGGTCATGTTTATACTCAAATTTCACATTTTTTCACTAGGAAGCTGATGGTGCAAACGATTTTCTAATTTGAGCAACCCATTTTCAAGCTATCCCTATATTTGGAGGTATAAGGTGTATTTTTCCATGTATTCATTTGAATTTTCTGTTGATGAATAAAATGCCCTCCACATTTTGAACAAGTCCTAGAGACGTAGTCCACATTGGACGAACTTCGTTATTAAGTTTTTTGTGTTCCTTGTCTTTATGGTTGCCTTTGATTTTCATCTTCTTTAAAGTGTATGCACATGTGGTTTTCATGCTATTTTTACATCTAAACACATCAATGAATTAAAATATCTCGAATCAATTGGCAGAAGAAATTTTTATCAGGGCACATATTGGTCGACAAAAAGGAGCACCGAGAGGATCTCCTTCATCTTCTATAGTGCATTCATTTCCAGTTGAGAGATTTGGGTCACAAAATGGAAAGAGTAGAGAAGCATCTTGGCATTCCCCTATGATGAGGAATGGTCATGATGATTCAAAGTAGTAATTACAGATTGCATTTTCAGACTCAGATCCCTCAACATAGATATCTCATGTTTATATTCTAAGTGTCTAATTATATAAATGTTTCTAAGAAATTAATCTCAAGCTAGTTCTCCAGTTTGATTTTGAATTTTTTAATCTCTATTTATACTCAACAATCATTGTCCTCTCTAAGGAGTCTTTTTCTGGTTATGGCCAAGTCACCCTAAAGAGAGATTGAAAGTATGGTTTGACTCTTCATGTAATCTCCATTTTTCGAAGTTAATGAAATTCACGTTACACAAAAAAAAATGTCAACAAAGATTAGAACTCCACCATCCATTATAGGGTAAATAAACATGGATTGAGTGAGATGACGAGAGCAAAATCCTACTATGCAAGGTATTACGACTGAAAACCCCTATGAAGAGATGAAGAAGCAATATGATGTAGATGATTGAGAGCTAAATTGTGAAACAATGCTAATGTCCACATTGAAAGGAGCAAAGAAAATGGTTTTACGCAAGTCTGCAAACACCTCAACCAAATCTAATAAGGGGAAAGCAATCAAAGGAAAAGAGGGAAAAAAGTAACCGTGTTAACATTCAGGACCCTCCACTCAAATAATAGATGCATAATGTGCATCTTTATAAAATTTTAAGTAAGTCCCTTAAAATTTGTTGCATTTGGTATGTATAGTTTTCCATTGTACATAGATAATCTGTGTTTTTGTAATTAATCCCCTTGATAATACCTAAATTGTCATGGATATTTTATTGGATAAGTCATAACAACAAGTATGATGAAATTATACTTAAAATCCAACTTTATACACTATGGGGTTAGTTTCTCCTTAGATTTATTTATTTATACTTTTAGTTACATTACCTCTTTATATAAACTTGATTTAAAATTAAGTTGGAAATTGAATATTTTATTTATAGCCAATATTATTTTCTTGTTATTACTATTTTCTAATTTGTTAATACAAGTATTATTTTATTATCTTTAAATGTGACATTATGTGACAACATCTCTAATAATGAGTTTAAAAGCTCATTTAGACATATAATTTTAATATAATAAAAAAAATATTAATTGAATTTTTTTATTTATTTATAAATATTAATAATATTATTATTAAAATTAGGTTATAATTTAAATTTAAAAAAAAAAAAAGCATCATTTTCATCCACAAGAAATAATTACTTTAATTATATATATATATATATATATATATATATATATATATATATATATATTTCCTTTCTTAATATAATAAATCTATTTGTCTTTAGTGAGATTTTTTGGATTTATGTTCGAGAATTTTGAGGTGAAATTTTGATTTGTGTTATTTAAATTGGTTTTTTTACTATATATATATGGATTCAACACCTTGAAAAATCTTTAGGGTACTTGGATTGTGCAAGAGTTATCCATAAAACTTGTGATTTTAATAAAACTTGTGTTGAATTTATATATACATTTAAAAAACTAATTTAAATAACACAAATCAAATCAAAGTGTCCAAAAAATCTCAAAACAACTCCATACTAAATTACAACAAAATTAATATAAATATGAGATAACACATAATGTGATCACTCCCAAAAACAGATGAAAAAAACTATTTAAATAACAAGATATTTTTATTTCTTGGGGGATACATTTCAATACCGCGTAGTCCTTTCTTTACCTGATGTAATCGCAACAAAGAACGAACGAAAAAATCTATTGAGAGAACACTATCCTTCTCTTTGTTGGGAAGATATTTCTTTCTTTAACTGATGTAATCACAACAAAGAACAAAAAGAAACTATTTATTTATTTATCTTTCAGAGAACACTATCCTTCTCTTTGTTGGGAAGATATTTCTTTCTTTAACTGATGTAATCACAACAAAGAACAAAAAGAAACTATTTATTTATTTATCTTTCAGAGAACACTATCCTTCTCTTTGTTGGGAAAATATTTCTTTCTTTAACTGATGTAATCACAACAAAGAACAAAAAGAAACTATTTATTTATTTATCTTTCAGAGAACACTATCCTTCTCTTTGTTGGGAAGATATTTCTTTCTTTAACTGATGTAATCACAACAAAGAACAAAAAGAAACCATTTATTTATTTATTTTTCAAGTTGACCGTATTATTTTTATAAACCAATAATTTTTTTAAAAACTAAACACAAATGAACTCGTCGATAAAACTGATCCGGATAAATTCAGTAACTTCACCTATTTTAAATTGCCCATTGAGCAGGGGAAGGGCTTGATGTCAGTTTTACTTAAATACGACATACCCAGATATTTGATTTTGTCAAAAAAGTTTGCAGAAATAGATGTGAGCCTGGTGTAGGGCGTATTGTTTAATGGTTTCTGCCTGATGGGCTGCCACAGGGCGGATTGCTTAATTCTCGACAATTGGGGTTTGTTGCCAACCTCTAAAAAAATTTGCGTAATGAATGAATCTCGCGGTCTCCGGAAATGAGAGCTCGTCTTGCTGTAATCCCGAATTAGTGGAAATGATTAAAAAAATTGATGCAATTAATGAAAAATAGTTGGACGGCCTCTGGTGGCTGTGTGAAGAGGTCGAGATCGAGATGTGAGATAGAGGCAGCGTGTGTGATAAGGTAGCGATCTTGCTAACATTGCCGGAGCTAGTTTTGTTGCAGGCAGGTGTTCTGGGTATAGCGGTGGCGTGGAAAATGGCAGTGGGCACAACGGTGTTGCGAATGCCGGGGCTCTACTCAATCCTGTACAAAGCGTCAAAGCAGTAGGCAAAATGGGTCATGGAGCTGGTGGGGGTTCGCTCTCGCAGAACCGTTCTCTGCTTGCAGAAAACCCAGTTGCAGAGAAGATGAGAACTGTAATTGCCCATGGAGAGAGCCGAGGGCAATCACGACCGTTGGGGATGATCGTGAACTTAAAACTGCATTTTGTAAGAAAATTATGAAGAAAATTATGAGCCACGATGCATAGGTAAGAGGTAGGTGGCTATGGAGGTCAGACATTGGATCAAGCTCTTGATTGAGAGAATGACGGTTTAATCACCGGAATAGAAACAACTCACCATGGTCAGCTTACCTCATTCAGGTTATTGGTGCTCTGATCCCCTGGAAGATTTATCTGTCGCGGAGAAGGTGATCAGCTTGAAAATTTTGCAGTCAATTGGCCATCGATAGGTTGTTCGTCTGCTCCCCAGCATTGTTCAACATGAAATCAATCTGAGTAAGCTCCTAATATATCAATTCAAACTCCTCGTTGAATGTGACAACCACATATACTTCTTCCTTTAACTTTTCGGCAAGAACTGAACCCAGTTTATCTGCCAGAAATTGAACAACACTAGAGCTAGTGTTGTTCATTTTCTAGCAGATAAACTAGGTTAGGTGCTTGCCTAAATGTTAAAGGAAGATGCATCCGGTTGTGACATTCAAAAAGGAGTTTGAATTGATATATTACTAGCTTATCCATATTAAATTCATGTTGAACCATGCTGGGTAGAGGACAAACTCCTAATCTAGGGCCAATTGGCTGCAAAACTTTCGGGCTGTTCTCACCATGCTATGGACTTTGTAGAGGACCATGAGGAGGCTGAAAAACGCCCAAATTTCAATTTTGCAGCATGTTGTATCAAATCAGCCGTCAGTTTATGTTTATGCTTCAGAAGTGCCGAATCTGCCATCGACATAAGGATGCTCTAAGTGCAGATCGGAATGCGGGCTTCCATGTAGTTGATTTGCATGGCTAGACCGCAAGAAAATGGTCTCGGTCGTGTTTGTTTCATTCGACAGTGAGACGTTTCTGTTGAGAGAGCAAGGCCGAGAGTTGGCGCTAGGCTTTGAAGTGACCTATTTGTTGTTCCTCTGGTCTCTGCATTTTCCACGACACTCCAACAGCACTCGGTCGACTCCCTGGGGTCCTAGACTTGAACCTGGGATTAAGGGATTGGCCACAGGCCTCGGGTGCGTTTCTGATCCTATCAAGCCCATATGGTCAATACTAAATAATCGTGGACATAACTAATTTGATTTATTCGAATTTCCATTTGATTTAAAAACCTAATTCTGACCCTAACTGTCTGTCACTGCAATGTTTTGACAGATAACGCAGATGGCATGTTTGATTCCTATGATTGCCCTGGAACCGCAGTAGGAGTAGAATCGGTACCAGCACAGCCAAGCAACTCCACTTTGATAGAGAATAAGGACTCTCATACGATCCCCTAGGGCTTTGACAGATCACGAAGATGGCATGTTTGGTCACCATGATTGCCCTGGAAGCGCAGTACGAGCAGAATCAGCACCAGTACAGCCCAGCAACCCCGGTTTAATTGAGAACAGAGGAAACAGAGGACTTTCATAAAATAAAGTTATCTTTAAAGTTTAGAAATATTGGCCAATTTGATGAACCCCTAATATGTAAATATATGTAAATTGTAAAGATGGCATGTTTGATCACTATGATTGCGCTGGAAGCGCAGTACGAGCAGAATCAGCACCAGTACAGCCCAGCAACCCCGGTTTAATTGAGAACAGAAGAAACAGAGGACTTTCTTACTGGAAAATAAAATTATCTTTAAGTTTAGAAATATTGGTCAATTTGAGGAATCCCTAATATGTAAATATATGTAAATTGTAAGCTATTTGGTGATGTTTTGTAAAACATTTAAATATGTATAAATGGTAAATTAATTGGTAATTTTATTTAAAAAATTTAAATTTCTAATCATTTTATATATTCAAGTTTTTAATAGTTATATCTATATATTTTAAATCTTAGTTATATATATCTATTCAAACATGAAAAATTAGTCTAACTACACATATTAACTACTACAAATTTTCCATTTTAGCACCAATCCTATCAAGCATATTAAACCCATATAGTGAATACTAAAGGAATTCTAGACATACCCTGAGACCCAGGGGTTGGGTGCCGCAGTTCCTGTTAAGCCATACTAAAGGGATTCTAGACATGAACCTGAGACCCAGGGCTTGTCGTCAGGGATTGGGTGCTGCAGGTCCATATCCAATCCTATCAAGCATGTTGAGCCCATATAGTGAATACTAAGTAATCCAAGACATAACCCATTTGATTTATCCGAATTCCTATTTAATTTAATAGCCTACTTCTGAACTTAATTGTCCTTGCAATGGTCTGACAGATCACAGAGATTGCATGTCTAATCCTTATGACTTCCCTGGAAGCGCAGCTGGAGCAGAATCAGCACCAGTACCGGCCAAGCAACCCTACTTTAATAGAGAACAAGGATTCTCAACTACCCATATCTAAAACACAAATTTTTTTTTCACATGGGAACACACTGGAAACTAAGGAGTCTGCAGTTCTCCTGGATGTGACTGGCCCCGGGATTGATTCCCCCGAGGATGAAGATAGGAAGAAGAACCCTAGGAGACATAAGGTGAAGTAGTTCACCTTTGTCACAGTCAGGTTGAGAAAACTATGGATACATATTTGGAGAAAGGGGTAGGAAGGTGGAGATTGATTATGATGCAGAGACTGTTTGTAAAGTATGTCATTTGAGCTTTCATAGCAGATCAAGTTCTGGAGACCCGATTATTATTGACTGTGGCTGTAAAGAGGATTTGGGCATTGTTTATTGGCAATGTGCAGAGACCTGGCTCAAGATCAGAGGCAATAGGTAGGTCTTCCAACTCATGCAACAATATTGAGCTATCATTTTTTTTTTTTACAGAAACCACCCAATTTTTGGCAGGAGGGGCATTGAAATCTGAAACTATTATGATCTGTCACTGTGAGGTTTCGATATTGATAGGAATTTAGAGTAGTGACAATAATGATTGGGAATACCTGCCTATCATTACTCTCAGGACTCTTTCTACCAGTACCTTGTTGATTGAACCTCTTTGGTTCGACGTTGAATGTGTGCGCGCACGTTTTTTGGACATCCAAAATTTTCTCTGTGGCAGCTTCTCCAAGTCTTATTGTGGCTGTCTTTAAGTGAATGAACTCATGAAATGTTCACTATATAACTCAGGCATAGGCATGGAAGACCTTACACCCTTCGCTGTGGGGGATCACGGTCAGGGAAAATGGGCAAAGGGGCATCAATGAATGCAGGCTTTCACAGCTTAAAGAACTAGCTATAATATTATTGAATTGACCTGTGTTAAAATTTTAGTCAAGCACTGAACATTTTGGGTAATACCATTACTCATCATTAATGAGAAAATAATGTGCCAATCTGTTACTAAAATTATATTCGAATCACAAAACACCATAGATGGAAAGGGACTTACCTTCATTAAAAGGGTTAGTTATTAAAGGTCTTAGCTAAGCATTGCCAGGGTTCCTGACACGACAACTCAATGAGGTCTTGGTCAACCCTTTGGTTTTGAATGTCAATGCTGGAGAAGTAAGGTAAGTTCTGCGGGCCTTAATGGGTTGGGATAGTGATCCAGGTGGCTCCAGACACCCTTAGGAAACCAAGAGGGCTGATGATAGGTCAAAATTCAAAGTGGTCGGATTGCTCTCGAACTAGGTTCAGATTGAAGTACTCGTCGCCCTGATTCCAACGGTGCAAACAGAGCTCCAAGCTGAGCCCTTATGGAGAAGATAGAGTGAGTCAATTTTTTAGTTAAAGTTGGGCAGGGGCGAGATTTAACTGTCCCACAAAATCATTGCCAACCGACAGGGAACTCAGCTCCCAAAAACGAGCGAAATTGTGGATTCGTTAATTTGCCCAATGACCCTTATTTTCGTTACAATTGAAAATGACTAAATGTTAAAAGAAAAAGAAAAAAGGTAGCGGACCACCACCCCACCCCACAGCATAACCATATTACATATAATTACAAAGGAAAAATATTAATGTTAGGGTTCGACGGGCCGTGACCCCTGCCGAACCCCACATCGGATCCCACATCTAATCAAACGATATATTGATATAAATATATATGCAACGATGTTAAGACTATAGGTGGGTGGGACACCTCTGGTGGACCCGACCCAACCCGCTAAAAACTGTTGCAATATCTGACGGGACCTGTTATCACTCAGGTTTTCCTTGAAGTTGTGGAAAAGGAAAGTATACCCGAGGTAACCACAAACCAACCTTCAGATGCAGAATCTAGCCAATCTGCATCCAGAGAGGGCTCTCTCTTTATGATTTATCTTTTTTCTTAGAAGGTTTTAGGCTAGGTATAGATCCAAGAGTTTGATTTTGTTTAAATGGTGGAATCCACAAACTAAGGGCAAGGTTGAAAGTTTTCAGTCCATTGGGCTATGGAGTCAAAGGATGGCTTTACTGGATTTCTATTCTACACACAAGATGGCTTTACAGGGCAAGATAGCTAGACAGAGAACAATCCTTAAAATTTAAAGTGGATGGGATGATTTTGAATGGATGAAAGGAAGCTAAGAATCTTTCACCATATTCAAGAGAAAGAAATGAGATGATTACAAACAAAGAGAAATGAAGAATTCTTTATTATAGTAATCAATAATGTTTAAATTAGCAAAGCAAGAGCATTTAAGAATTCATGCTTATAACTAATTTAGAGGAAAACATTAAGAACAATCACATCTAAAATCAAAGTACAATTAAGTAAATTCTGATTCAATCCTTTATGTAAATTGTTCAGAAATGGACATAATGATGTTATAAACTGATATAAAACTTAAGACAAAGGGTAGAAAGACTTATTGAACTGCAGTCCAACACATGAATCTTGCAAAAAGTCCTGAGCTTCAAATCGTCATCCAGTAAGCCACGAATAAATTTCTCCAAAATGCTTTTATTCCGAAAATCTCAATGTTACAGCAAAGTAATAGAATCCACCCTCAATACTTCTTTTGAGGGTTTATTTATACAAGAAAATCTTGAAAAAAATCTCACACTAACTTAGCCAGTAATCTAGGGTGACTAAGGAGTAATTTACAAATAAACAGGAGACAAATGGTCTCGTGGATAGAATAATAGGTAACTGCTGATGTGTTGTTTCCTCATTTTGCTGATGTGCTGGAGGCAAGTGCTGAGATAGGGCTCGGTGCTGTCCCTTGGAGTAAATTCTTTGCTTGTTTGATACTCTTTGTCTTTACGGATACTCTTTAACCTGTTCAACTGATACTCTTTCATCTGTGCTCATTTTTATCTTTCACATAATAGTAAAAAGATAAAATTCTCATCCTGAAGATAACTGTCATAGAATTTCCAATAGGTCTTTCCACCATTGATCGTCTGGTATTATAGTCCTCTTAAGTTTTCTCAATGTCTCATCAGCTTCTGTGAGTTTGTAAAAAGTGGGCTCATCGGGAAACAAATACTTTATTTCATGTTCAAGATGAAATAAATCCTTCAACCTGTCATATAGATTTTTCCCTGTTGGCAACGTTGCTTCTGGTAGACTGATAGAACTAGTAGTTGTGTTTTGAGCATGGCTCTCTATTTTCTTGACATAGGTTTCTAGTTCCATTATTTGGTCCTCTGTGAGCATGGGACTGGGTAACCCATTGTCCAATAAAACTTGAAATTTTTCTCTGAAAGCATCAATATCAGCCAAAATCTCTGAACATTTCCTTTCTAAATTCTGCATAAAAGTTCTCTTGATGAAAACTCTTTTTATTATCAAAATAGTGCCAGTTCTGTCTTCAATTCCTAATCTTGCAAGATGTTGCTTTGTTCGGGTGTTCAAAAATTGAATGAGTTGATTGGCCTGCTCAGGTCTACCTCTTAGTTCATCTCTTGTTCTGTTTATTTCTTCCTGAGCTATTTTAATCAAGTCATTTTGTTCAAAAATTGCTTGAATAGAGGGCCAAATAATTTTTATTAATTCAATTATATTTCCCCAAAGAATTTGATTTATTTCCTTCAAAGGCTTTTCTAATGAAAGATCTTTCTCTAAAGCCTTAACTAATTTGTCCAATCTTTTGATTTCCCTGGTATTTTCAGCAACTGTCTTTTTAGATGTATCATACTTCTGCTCCAAATCTTTTAATTGTAACTTAGTGGCTTGAAGTTCTATGACTCTTAATTGTAGACTTTCCATTTGTTTTATTAACTCATCAGAACTCAAACCAGAAGTGTTTACCTATTCTGGCTCTGTTTGTTTCTTTGCTGTTGTAGTACCTGTGGTTGTAGCCTGTTTGATAGCTTCTTTTTCCTGTAAAGCTTGCTCTAATTCCTTCTCTGTTTCACTTAGTCGCTCAGTCATATTTAGGAGCAACTCCATTACCTCTTCTTGTGAATTCCCCTTTAAAACTTCTTGGGTCTGGGGGTGCCTTGAGGCTGGCAATTTCAGCTGCTTTCTTAGTGCAGCTATGTCATCATCTTTCTTCTTTATTAGTGCCTCAATGCTTTTAATATCTTTGGGGTTGTGACCCAAGCTGATGATTATGTCTTCCAAAGACTTTATTCTGTTATCTTTGGCCTGAGAAGAGGCCTTCTCAATTTGCAATTGGGCACTTGTGTTATTTAAAGAATCTTGCAGCGTTAGGGCTGCCATGGCTTTATTGGTAAGAGTGGAATACACCATTTCCCCAGTTTGTTTATGCAGCTCTATCTGGTCCAAAGGATGAATGTCCTTTGCCAGGACCTCAAAATTTGTTCTAATATAATCAGCTGTTGTCATGGGTTTTGGCACCTTTGACTTGAAGTGGCTCATCATCATTTTGCCTTGTGAAATGTCAAATGCTGACATTAACCTCTCCTGATTATGTGGAGCCATTTTCAAATATTGATCATATACCTTCATTCTTAATGGATCATTCTTTGCCTTTATATTAATGAAGGTTCTTTTAATATCCCCTGTATCTGTTTTTGGTGGTCTGAAAGAGGATACCTCAGTACTCAATTGCTTTTGTAAAGCTTTTTCTTTCTGTCCTGTGTTTGTTTCACTAACTGTGCCAGTTAGTTGACTGTCTTCCCTTCCATCATCAAACACTTCATCTATGATTTCCACATCTGGAAGTGGATCTGATTTATGTTTTTTGGCTTGATGTATTCCTGAGGGCTCTTTAAGAGGAGTAGTGTCTGGAACCTGCCTTTTCTTTCCTATCTCCATATTGGATGGAGTTTGTAATTCTGAAACTTCAGGATGCTTTACTGGAGTGGGAGAAACTTGGGTTTGTTCAGGTGCTTTGGAAGTTTGTGGTTTCTCTGACATGACCAAAGTTTTAATGACCTGAATTTCAGGTTCCTTTCCCTTGCCTTTTGGTTCTGCTGCCACTGGTGGACTGCCTTCCTGTAATGTTTGCTGTAGATTTGCTGCTGAAGAAGTGCCAATGTGGGGTACCTGCACTTGACCACAAGATTCTAGGTCATACTTCTTCTCGAGATCTTTCATAATTTTGTTCATTTTGTCAACTTCACTTTCTTCCTCAACAAGTGTTCCTTCAACCCATTCATCTTGATTGGCATATTGTTCTAGTTCAGGAATCTTGTGGTGTATATAAGGGGATGATTTATTCTTTAATCTCTTTTCACAAATAAAACCAAATGGGTCATAAGGAACCCAACGAAAAGTTCTTTGGAACTTGCTTTGTAATATATTTTCTGCCTCTCTCTCGGCCTCCCTAGAGTTGCAGATGAAAGGACCTAATTGACTTTTGATCCTTAATTGGGCTTTCTTCTTCACACTACAAAAATGGATCACATCCGAATTATTCATTTGCCTGAAATATTCCAAGGCAAAAATCCTCATGGGCACATATCTTGGCAACTTGAATGGATGTAATTCACATCCATAAATTCTGATGACTGTATGGTTTTGATATAAATACCAATCTCCAACTTTATAAGTCCTTGAAAGTTGCAAGGTCTTCTTTATTTCATTACTGAGCCTTGGGGGAGGGATTCCTGTTAACAAAGTTGTTGCAGGATATACAAACTGATCAATGAACTCAGTGTAGGAATAGGGAGAATCAGAGGAAGAATGAATTATGGGAGACCAAAATATAACTGACCTGGGGTTTCCCTTGGCATCAAGCTTTTTAACAGAGAAAGGGAACTTTTCTGATTGATAGAAGATAATGAGATGATAAATAACTGAGGAATATTTGAAAACTTTTTCATCATCTAGCCTCATGAACTGATCATGGATCTTATTGGCTATAAAGGAGGCAAAGTCATATTTGATTTTAGGAGGTTGCCCGGGAGTAAAAATAGACAGCAAAGCCAGGGTTATCTCATCAACATATTCACTGGTATTGAAACCCAGGACAAAAGATATCATATTTAGGATGAGCCTTCCCAACCTAGTGAAATAATAAAAACCATAGGGAGGAAGTCCCTTAGGTTGATGTTCAGGCAGCATGAAATTCTGGCAAATGGCCTTCAATTTTTCTGGGGTCAATTGATTAGACTTTTCAATCAGTGCTTCTATAGACAAAGGTGTTAGTTCTTGACCTGGTTCAAAATGTAGCATTGTATTGATAGACTGGGGAGTAATGTGGAAAAGAACACTCTGGTCAGGGGATATTACAGCTCTCTGAGTGGGATCATAGTTAGAATGGCAATAGTGGATGATTTCTGGGAAATAAATGACTGAGGGGATGAGATATCTGGGGAGATTGGATTCCCACAACCCAATGAGATCTTGCCCCTTCGAGTACTCGTCTCTGCAGCGAAAATAACTCAGAAGGGGACTTTCATCAAAATGCAAGTCTTTAATCTGGAAATCTTTATCTACTAAAGGTAAATATTCTAACTCTCGGTGAGGGGCATTCAGTGGAGTTACATTCAAAGCTGTCGGGGCCTCCATTTTGGTTCTTGTGGATTCAAAACGGAGGTTTCTGGTTTTCTTCACAGGCCGGGCGTGATTTTGATCTTACTGAAGGAAATTGGCACAATTGTAGGTTCAGGGGAATAATTTATAGTCGTAAAACTCAGGGAATGATCTTTGGAATATGATTTAAACACTGATTCAGCGAAAAACAAAGAAAATGGAGTTTTACTTGCAGTTCGGGGCGGAATAGGATAAATACCTGTTCTTGGATGAAAGCTGGTTTTTAACAGGTATCAGGCGATGGCAGGAGGGTACTCGAACACAGGTGCAGCGGAATCTTGGAGCGAAATCAGATAGCACAGTAGATTTCAGCGGAAATTTGAAAATCGTAGCAGAAAGCGCAGTCGTTTTCAATAACGAAAATAACGGGAAAAACACGAAAAATTGGTTTTATTTACAAGTAAAAGGGATTTTTAGTTTTTCGAGGAGTGACGTCATACTAGTACGGGCTGACGTGGGGCCGGAGGGCCGGGCTGTAAGCGGTAAGCGGTAAACGGTAATCCCCGCACCGCTTATGGACAAGAGTAGTATTAGACGAGCGGGCAACGATTCCATTAGAGTCACGACACGTGGACGGAGGACTGGTCAAATACCACCAATCCCCCGCGCGTTAATGTGCTGACCTGGGATGGGTAGCGGAATAAGTGTTAGCCGTAGATCTGTAAAGGAGCGATCCGACGGTTGAAAGCACGGAGAGATGGTGGGATAGTTATTGCGCGGGCCCGACGGGGTTTTAAACGTTATTAACTTTATTAATCATCCCGGGGGGCGTCTAATAGGCGGAGAGTATGGTTATTAATTAATTCAGATAATTAACTAATTCCATGGTTATAAAGGGTCGGGGTAAGGAATTGTGCGCGCGGGTTTTAATTGTGTTTGAAATGTTGGGTGGAATGCCAGGTGGATAAGCCACGGTGGCATAGGGACTTTTCCAAAGCTTTAGTTTTGAAAATAAAACTTCGGGTTTTATTTATATTTTTGTGTTAAACACATAAATCATATGTTTAAACGTTATTTCGTATATTTGTTTTTTATTTTATTATATGGTAATAAATAAACATTATTTAACTACCATAAGGGGCGGGACTATAATATAAAGGTATATTTAACCAAAGGGCGTATGAAGCGGGTTTTTAATGAATATTTGGGAAGTAAATACTTTGGTTAAAACATAATAGAGGGGTTTTTGGGATATTTATAAAAAAAGAGTTATATACTTAGGATAAGGCATTTCACTAGGGATTTAGTAAATAGAGTTAAACATTAATATGACAAAGGGACAAGGGAACTCAAAATACTTTGCACATCTAGGAAAGTGACAACTTCTGAAGTAAATTGCAATATCTTATCTTCAACACTTAAACTTAGAATAGCAAGTTATCTTGAGGGATTTTTATGGAATTTTGCATGATTTCCTTAAGTAAAATAGGATTTTACTTAGGAAAAGGTTAAAGGTGAATGATTATAATAATGAATTATCTCAAGTACTTAGGTCTTTTTGATCATTAGGCCGAGGGTCCGGTCCCTCCAAAAGTCAAGGAAATGCCTTGAGCCCTTTTGATCTCCAAGTACCCTAGTACTTTAGGGGAAATTAGTAAAACTTTAAGGGGAAAATGATGAGGGAAGTTAATGATTTTGATTTTGCTTGCTGTGATTTTCCAGTGTATTTCCTGCTTCAATATTTGTGATGAAAGTAAAGGATCAAAAAAATGTAGCAGCATCATTCATCAAATAAAACTTTTCAACCATCTACCTACCCTATCTACTACTACCATTTTCTCTTCTTTATTAGGGTGCATTTAGACTTGCAAACCCTTATCAATCTTTTCTCTTTACATGATAAATCTATCTATTTCTACCCTTATTACATCCAAGGGCTCAGATTAAACTATTGAGCACCTTTTAATAACTCTACCTATCTACTTATCTGCCAAGATTAAACTGTTTGGTCAGATATTTATTCTCTATTCTATAACATGAAATTGAAATATGAATAAGTCAAGTTTAAACAGTTTGACTATTCATGAATTGTGGCAAAAGTTTGACAAGCTGCACACAATTGCTTTATTACAAAATGAAATAGTAGTGGCATTTGGATTTGCACACTTTCCTTGGTCTATTTTTGCTTGGGGTTCATTTCTTTCACTTCTTTTTTGACCATTTTATTCTTCTTACCCTTTGATTTTTCTTTTAGGGTATACCCTCTTTACATTTTTTAAATTATTTGATTTTTTGGTTTTTCAAGAATATGGAACACCTTTGCTAAAGAAAGAAGGTTTGAACATATTCCATAGTTCAATCAAGACAATCATGAAAAATGAAACCTATTGGTATAGGAGTCTAACATTGGCTCCACGGGATGGCTTTTCCTTGTGAAAAGTCAAGAACAGCAGGTCAGATGCCTAAACATGTCTTCAAACTGAATTATGTAATCTCCTTCTCCTGGTAGCTTTTATTTTACATATGATAGTGAAACTTTTGAAGCTTAGGGCCTTCACTTCGGGCTTCAACTTCAAGAAGTCACCATCCAATCCAAACTGCATTGAAAAAAAAAATATATTATGTACAAGTTAGAAAAATCAAAACATTCTAGTAAATGGGATCAAAATAATGCTTGAGCATTCGACCATTGACTGATCCTTCTTCAACTTCTGAATTGTCCATATCTTTCAAAAAGTATGTATTGTTTCCCTGCAAGGCATGAATAATGTAAGGCCCTTTCCACAAAAAATCAAATTTTCCATGTTTCCCTTTTTCTTCTCTTCTAGAATCCCATCTTAGGACTTTATCACCTAGTTGAAAATCTTCTGCTTTAGTCCTTTTATCAAACATTTTCTTTAGCTTTTCCTGCAAGACTTGTGATCTTTGGTATACCTCTTCCCTAGTTTGTTGCAGGTGGATTGTTTGATTAATTCTTCTTTGAATGTCATTTGGCTCTACTTGAGCCTCCTGAAGTAATTTCATAACAGGAATTCCTAAAGATGATGAGAATCTTGCTTCAATGCCATAAACTAACTCATATGGACTAGTCCCAATAGATTTCTTAGTTGTAAGTCTGTCTGCCCACAATGCATTGGTCAGTTTCTTGTGCCAATTCTTTTTGTTTTCTTCCAATAACTTTTTGATGATATTGATAAGGCTTTTATTGGAAGATTCTGCTAGTCCATTACCCTGAGGGTAATAAGCTGTTGAATGGCCTAAAGTAATATGATATTTACTACAGAAACTAATCATTTTCTTTGACTTAAATGCAGCAGCATTATCTGTTATAATCTTTTCTGGATAGCCAAATCTTGAAAGTATATTGGTTTCTAAAAACCCTATAGTCACAGAATCATTGGCCTGTCTGCATGGGATAGCTTCAATCCATTTAGTGAAGTAGTCTGTGGCAGTAAGAATCCATCTGTGTTGCCCTGAAGAAGGGGGATGGATTTCTCCAATAAAATCTAATCCCCATTGTTGAAAAGGTCTTTCTGTGGAAATTGGTTTTAAAGGCAAAGGTAACAACTTTCTTTTACCCTCAAATATCTGACATTTATGACAAGTTGTTACAAATTTCTTAACATCAGAAAATAAAGTTGGCCAGTAAAAACCAGCCCTTAAGATTTTGTCTGTAGTTGATTTCCAGTAGAGATGTCCTCCACAATCCCCTGCATGAAATTCATTAAGAACTTTATCAGTTTCATCTTTTAATAGACAATTCAATAAGATTCCTTCATGATTTTTCCAAAATAGAGTGCTATCTAAAATACAATATTTCAAAGATGTCATTTTTAAAAATCTTCTTTTCGTTCTGGACAACCCTAGAGGAGCTTGCAGGTTTAATAAAACATGAATAATATCAGTGTACCAGGGTGAATCTAAGAAAGCTTGACTGATCTGTGGAGTCGCCATCTCCTGATTATCATCCAGTTCGTTAATGTCTAAGGCTTGGCAATTAGTTTCAGTCATGAGTTGTGCCAAGCCTTGACCTTTTATGAGTTTTGTTGGTTTAATCTCAATATCATATTCTAAAATGGTAGCTATCCACTTACCTCTTTTACCTTCAATGCCATCTTGAGTCAAAATATCTTTAACTACAGCATTAGGCACATAAGCTATCACATGAGAATATAATATGTAAACCCTGAAATCTTTAATTACTTTTACCAATGCAAAAGCCTGTTTTTCCATAATATTGTATTTTAGAGATGCATCCCTAAGTGCTTTACTAAAAAATGCTATTGGTTTTTCACACCCTTGGTCATCTTTTTGAAGTAAAACAGCTGCAACTGTATGTTCAGAAGAAAACGAAAAAATAATAAAATCTCTGTCAAATTTGGGACTGGTAAGAACTGGTGTCCTTGTTAAAGCCATTTTAATTTCCTCAAATGATTGTTTGGCTTCTACAGTCCAGTCAATGCTTGAATCTTTCCTCAGCATGTTAGTGAGCAATCTATGTAATTCAGCTAAACTAGAAATAAATCTTCTCAAGAAATTAATTTTTCCTATGAATGCTTGCAACTCTTTTATGTTTCTAGGATGAGGTATCTGTAAAATTGCTTGTATTCTTTCTGGATCAATCCTAATGCCATCTTTAGAAATAATGTGCCCTAAGAGCTTTCCTTCTTCCAAACCAAATAATGACTTTTTGGGGTTTAAAGAAATCCCATATTTTCTGCATTTTATAAATACTTGCCTTAAATGATCTAAATGTTCTTGATCTGTTTTAGAAAAAACAGTTAAATCATCTAGATAAATAACCAGAAAATCATGTATTTCTTTAGCAAAAGCAATATCCATTGCTCTTTGAAATGTAGCTCATGCATTCTTGAGTCCAAATGGCATTTTGACATATTTAAACGTACCCCATGGTGTTGTAAATGCTGTTTTATCTTGATCATCAGGATGAACCAGAATCTGGTTGTACCCTGAAAATCCATCCAGTAGAGATATCCTAGAAGATCCTACTACCCTCTGTAGAATATGGTCCATTTTTGGTAAAGGATAGTTATCTTTTAAAGAAACTTTATTCAAATTTCTTAGATCAACACACAGTCTAATTTCTCCTGTCTTCTTCCTAGTTGGTACCAGGTTAGAAACCCATTCTGAGAATCTGATAGGAGCTATAATCCTTGCTTCAAACATTCTTTTGATTTACTTTTCAATTAAGGGTAACAAAACAGGATTTATTCTTCTAAGCTTTTGTTTGAAAGGTTTCTGATCTGATTTCAAAGGTATAGTGTGTTGAATGATGGATGTATCATAAGATTTCAGATCTTCATAACTCCAGGCAAAAACATCCTGGAATTCTCTCAATAGTTCAACATATTTGACCTTTTGATCTTGTGGAAGAGATTTGGACAACTTAACCATTTTAGGATTTTCTGGGGTTCCTAAGTTGCATTCTTCCATATTAGCCTTAACAGGTTCCATTTTAGGTCTAAATGGAATATCATTTGAGTCAAACAGATCTTCCAAAGGAGTTAATCCTTTGGGCAAATGATTATCTTTCAAATTGATGATTTCTGTCTCATCTTCTATGATCTCATCAGATTCCATGTGTTTCAAATTCTGCATGTCTTTTTCTGTGAATGTGGTTGGGTGCAGCATATGAATTGCATTTTCTCTTGAAATTTCTATTTTTTGTTCTTTTTCTTGATCAAATTCATCAATAGTTATGTCTTCGTCTATATTACAGTTAGAAAACTCATTTTGAAGTGTCAAAAAACTATTGATTTGATTATTATTAACAAATACTTGCCAATTCAAAAGATTGTCTGGTATAGCAGGCCTATGTCTAATCTCAGCTGAAAACTGATGATTAGGATCAAAAGGTAACTTGCATGTGCTAGCAAACATTGTGAGGCTGTGAGCATGCAAATTTTGTTTCCTGGGAATCTTGGCAAGTTGAGCTTGTAGAAATGTGTTGAGAATTTCTACAACTGTCTCTCTGTATTGTTTCAGTCTCATGTCTTTTGTTGAACATTCTCCTTTAATTTGTTGAATGATTAGTTCGGAATCTCCTATGATTGATACCCTAATAGCTCCTAACTTCTTGACATGTTTAAGCCCTAATAAAAGAGCTTCGTACTCTGCCATGTTGTTAGTGCATTTGAAATTAAACCTATAAGCATGACCCTCTGCATGATTATTCTCAACATTATGTAACCAAATCCCAGCTCCTGCCCCTAGTTTGTTTACTGAGCCATCAAACTCTAAATGCCATAGAATTTCATGTTCATAATCCTCATCAATTGTTTTAAAATGTTTCTTGGCAGGAGCTAGTTGTTTAGTTTCTTCTGGTATTTCTTGATCATCTGGTGTTTCTTGATTTTCAGAGATTTCTTCAATTTTAACAGTGGTTTTGTTCATGGTTTCCAATTCTGGAGCTTCTATTTCAGTAGGGAGATCCAACTCAGCATTGTATAAAATAAAAGAATCCATATCAGAATGTACAGAGTAAACAGGGAAGTTTTCAGGCTTCTCATGGCTACTCACTAAGTACTTCATCAAGGTTTCTCTATATAACCTTTTAGGCTGACCAAATACTGAAATAGTTGCATATGACATGTCTAGTTGAATAGATCCTCCAAGTTTAGCACCCCAAGATCTAGACAATAACATACCATATTTGGGTGGAATATCAGCAACTACTATGTCCATTAAAACAGACTTAGCAGGGTATTGGACCAAAGTGACACACAGATCTTTAATCAAACCTAAACATTTTACCTGACTAGAATCAAATGAAAACAAATCTTTGTACGGTCTGGTAATATCTAGATTCAATCTTTCCATTACTGCTTTTGGCATCAAATTGTGAGAAGCTCCAGAATCTAGCATTGCATTATGGAGTATCTTGTCATGAACATTCAGGCTTACATAAAATGGAGGAGTCCCTCCACTTTCTGGTTTGCCATTTACCTCGGGGCCAAAAAGAAGTTTGGGTTGATCATCCAGAATATTTACTGAATCATCCAATCCAGTAATGTTAATGTTTAAGGACTTGGTAATTTGACTTCTATAGAGCTCATGTTTAGCCAATTCTGATAAAGGAACAGCTATCTTGAGTTTGCCTATTTCAGCCTCTAGATTGAAAGGTTTTTCCGTTTGAGTTTTAGTGTTTTGCACAGTTGGGTTTTCTATGTTTTTTGGGTCTTCAATGTTTTTCTCTTTTTCATGAATGAAGTTTTGTTTTGAAGATGTTTCTGGACTAACCTCTACTGATTCTTCTACGTCTCCTATAGGAGGAAAAGTATTAGACTGTTGTTTGTTGTTTGGTTGGTTGTCAGAGACATCTTCAATTATTGGATTTGAAGGGTTGGGAGTTATCCTAGACAAAATTTGTACAGGGGGAGTGTTTTGTACAGGAGGGATGCTATTTTTACCTTTGACATTTTGTTTTGCAGTTTTCTGTTTGCTATTCTCTGGCACATCAATCCGTCTACTTCTCAAGTTGTACTGTTTATGAACCTCATAAATTGTTGTGTCATAGCCTTCCTTAAAATCAAAAGTCTCACCTGAATGAGTTTGGAACGTTTCAAGGATATGATTTTCTTGATCATCCTGGGATAGGAAGACTTCTGGTTCATTTTTGTCATCAGTTACATTGTTTATTTCTACATCTTCTGTAGGTTCTTCAGAAGTTGAACCTTCAACAAAGTTTTCTTGGAAAGGTGGCCTAATGTTTTGATCCGGGACATTCTTTCCAATATTTTGGTTCAGATTTCTCCTAAAGTTTGGGTTTCTTGCAACATTCTGATTATCAGTAGAAGACTTTCTTTCAATAGTCTCTACTCTGTCTCCTAATCTTTCCATACCTTTAATGATTGCATCCAGCTTCTTTTCAAAAGCTGAAGGTTCTTCATTCAGAGGCATTCTTCTTTCTGCTCTTGCTCTGGCTCGTTTTTCTATCAGATTTTCTTCTACACTCACCACTATGCTTTGCATTTCCTCTAATGTTTGAGGAGCTCTTTCCCTGAGGGAATAAGCTATATCAGAGTCAAAACCATCTGGAAATTTAACCAATACAGAGTCAGGTGGGGGTCTAAGGTTTTGAAAAACTGCATTATATGCTTCGTTGAATCTAATGATGTAATCCTGTACTGTTTCATTAGGTCTTCTTCTTAATTTTTCGAATTCTGACAGGATCTGAAGAGGATCCTTCTTCTTCTCCCATCTGTTCAAAAATGCCCTATATAAAGCTGGTAAATCAGCAATAGTATTTGGAGCAAGGGCCCTAAACCATGTCCTAACTTCTCCGGTAAGACTCTGAACGAAAATTCTCATTCGAACATTATCAGTATCAATCTCATAGAACTCAAAGTAATCAGTCATCCTTTTGGTGTGTTGTTGTGCTGTGTAAGTACCTGATCCATCAAAAGGTGTGATCTTACTCTGGTAATCCTGGGGCAAAGCAGGAGGGTTGGCTGGTAGCTGTAAAGGGGCGTATCTATTGGCCATTGGAAGATAAAGTGGGGTAATAGGAGTTGATGGTATGGCAGGAGGAGATGGAGGAGTAGAAGGGGTGACAGGTGTTTGAAAAATTTGGGAAAAAGTGACTGAACTTGGAGATGCTTCAGTAATTACAGAGATGTTTGAACTTTCTTCAAAGGTTTGTTCAGTCTGAATAGAGTTATGTAATTCTCTGTCAAGATGATGCGAAACAAATCTGTATTGCAAATCTTCAAAGAACAATGGATCTGGAACTAATCTGGATAATTCAGTTTCAGAAAAATTTACAAATAAAGATGTTTCAAATCGTGCATCAAAAGGAATGTCATCAATATATATAATTTTCACAGGACAAGATGCAGATCTAGAAAGTGGTCTAGAACATCCTGAACTTTCCTGACTTCCTCTTTCAGAACTTTCTTGACTTCCTTGTCTTCTAAGAATCCTAGGAATCAGATTTGGATTTTCAAATATTGGTGGTGGATTGGGGTCAGGGTTTGACCTAGTATGTCGAATCCTTTCTGAAGCCAGTTTTCCTAGACTGTGTGTTTTTAGATTTTTTGAGTTTAATTGAAAGAATAAATACAACTTCTACAAATTCTTCAAGAAATAATAATGTATGATTAAAATTTTCTCAGAGATCTGTTAAACTAGAGAATCTGATTGAATATTTTGAAACTAAGGTTCAGTATATAAGCTAAATCAGAGATAGACTGAAGCAGCATTTATTTACTTTTGCAATTGCAGAGCAAAAGCAATTTCAAAGGCTTCCTGGCTGATTTTCAGACTCTGTCTATAGCTTACAAATCAAACGATAGTATCAATAAAATGATTCAGATCCCCAGTATGGTCGCCACTATGTTATCACTCAGGTTTTCCTAGAAGTTGTGTAAGAGGAAAGTATACCCGAGGTAACCACAAACCAACCTTCATATGCAGAATCTAGCCAATCTGCATCTAGAGAGGGCTCTCTCTTTATGATTTATCTTTGTTCTTAGAAGGTTTTAGGCTAGTTATAGATCCAAGATGTTTGTTTTGAAAAATGGTGGAATCCTTAAACTAAGGGCAAGGTTGAAAGTTTTTAGTCCATTGGGCTATGGAGTCAAAGGATGGCTTTACTGGATTTCTATTCTAAACACAAGATGGTATTACAGGGCAAGATAGCTAGACAGAGAACAATCCTTAAAATTTAAAGTGGATGGGATGATCTTGAAGGGATGAAAGGCAGCTAAGAATCTTTCACCATGTTCAAAAGAAAGAAATGATATGACTACAAACAAAGAGCAATGAAGAATTCTTTATTATAGTAATCAACAATGTTTAAATTAGCAAAGCAAGAGCATTTAAGAATTCATGCTTATAACCAATTTAGAGGAAAACATTAAGAAAAATCACATCTGAAATCAGAGTACAATTAAGTAAATTCTGATTCAATCCTTTATGTAAATTATTCAGAAATGGACATAATGATATTATAAACTGATATAAAACTTAAGACAAAAGGGTAGAAAGACTTATTGAACTGCAGTCCAACACATGAATCCTGCAAAAAGTCCTGAGCTTCAAATCGTCATCCAGTAAGCCACGAATAAATTTCTCCAAAATGCTTTTATTCCGAAAATCTCAATGTTACAGCAGAGTAATAGAATCCACCCTCAATACTTCTTTTGAGGGTTTATTTATACAAGAAAATCTTGAAAAAATCTCACACTAACCTAGCCAGTAATCTAGGGTGACTAAGGAGTAATTTACAAATAAACAGAAGACAAATGGTCTCGTGGATAGAATAATAGGTAACTGCTGATGCGCTGGAGGCAAGTGCTGAGATAGGGCTCGGTGCTGTCCCTTGGAGTAAATTCTTTGCTTGTTTGATACTCTTTGTCTTTACGGATACTCTTTAACCTGTTCAACTGATACTCTTTCATCTGTGCTCATTTTTATCTTTCACATAATAGTAAAAAGATAAAATTCTCATCCTGAAGATAATTTTCATAGAATTTCCAATAGGTCATTCCACCATTGATCGTCTGGTATTATAGTCCTCTTAAGTTTTCTCAATGTCTCATCAGCCTCTGTGAGTTTGTAAAAAGTGGGCTCATCAGGAAACAAATACTTTATTTCATGTTCAAGATGAAATAAATTCTTCAACTTGTCATATAGATTTTTCCCTGTTGGCAACGTTGCTTCTGGTAGACTGATAGAAATAGTAGTTGTATTTTGAGCATGGCTCTCTATTTTCTTGACATAGGTTTCTAGTTCCATTATTTGGTCCTCTGTGAGCATGGGACTGGGTAACCCATTGTCCAATAAAACTTGAAATTTTTCTCTGAAAGCATCAATATCGGCCAAAATCTCTGAACATTTCCTTTCTAAATTCTGCATAAAAGTTCTCTTGATGAAAACTCTTTTTATTATCAAAATAGTGGTGGTTCTGTCTTCAATTCCTAATCTTGCAAGCTGTTGCTTTGTTCGGGTGTTCAAAAATTGAATGAGTTGATTGGCCTGCTCAGGTCTACCTCTTAGTTCATCTCTTGTTCTGTTTATTTCTTCTTGAGCTATTTTAATCAAGTCATTTTGTTCAAAAATTGCTTGAATAGAGGGCCAAATACTTTTTATTAATTCAATTATATTTCCCCAAAGAATTTGATTTATTTCCTTCAAAGGATTTTCTAATGAAAGATCTTTCTCTAAAGCCTTAACTAATTTGTCCAATCTTTTGATTTCCCTGGTATTTTCAGCAACTGTCTTTTTAGATGTATCATACTTCTGCTCCAAATCTTTTAATTGTAACTTAGTGGCTTGAAGTTCTGTGACTCTTAATTGTAGACTTTCCATTTGTTTTATTAACTCATCAGAACTCAAACCAGAAGTGTTTACCTGTTCTGGCTCTGTTTGTTGCTTTGCTGTTGTAGTACCTGTGGTTGTAGCCTGTTTGATAGCTTCTTTTTCCTGTAAAGCTTGCTCTAATTCCTTCTTTGTTTCACTTAGTCGCTCAGTCATATTTAGGAGCAACTCCATTACCTCTTCTTGTGAATTCCCCTTTAAAACTTCTTGGGTCTGGGGGTGCCTTGAGGCTGGCAATTTCAGCTGCTTTCTCAGTGCAGCTATGTCATCATCTTTCTTCTTTATTAGTGCCTCAATGCTTTTAATATCTTTGGGGTTGTGCCCCAAGCTAATGATTATGTCTTCCAAAGACTTTATTCTGTTATCTTTGGCCTGAGAAGAGGCCTTTTCAATTTGCAATTGGGCGCTTGTGTTATTCAAAGAATCTTGCAGTGTTAGAGCTGCCATGGCTTTATTGGTAAGAGTGGAATAGACCATTTCCCCAGTTTGTCTGTGTAGCTCTATCTGGTCCAAAGGATGAATGTCCTTTGCCAGAACCTCAAAATTTTTTCTGATGTAGTCAGCTGCAGTAATGGGTTTTGGCACCTTTGACTTGAAGTGGCTCGTTATCATTTTGCCTTGTGACATGTCAAATGCTGACATTAACCTTTCCTGATTATGGGGAGCCATTTTCATATATTGATCATATACCTTCATTTTTAATGGATCATTCTTTGCTTTAATATTAATGAAGGTTCTTTTAATATCCCCTGTATCTGTTTTTGGTGGTCTGAAAGAGGATACCTCAGTACTCAATTGCTTTTGTAAAGCTTTTCCTTTCTGTCCTATGTTTGTTTCACTAACTGTGCCAGTTAGTTGACTGTCTTCCCTCCCATCATCAAACACTTCATCTATGATTTCCACATCTGGAAGTGGATCTGATTTATGTTTTTTAGCTTGATGTATTCCTGAAGGCTCTTTAGGAGGCGTGGTATCTGGAACTTGCCTTTTCTTTCCTATTTCCACATTTGATGGAGTTTGTAACTCTGGAACTTGTGGATGATTTACCTGAGTGGGAGAAACCTGTGATTGATCAGGTGCTCTGGAAGTTTGAGGTTTCTCTGCCATGACTAAAGTTTCAATGACCTGGATTTCAGGTTCCTTTCCTTTGCCCTTTGGTTCTGCTGCAACTGATGAACTGCTTTCCTGTAATGTCTGCTGTAGATTTGCTGCTGAAGAAGTGCCAATGTGGGGTACCTGCACTTGACCACAAGATTCTAGGTCATACTTCTTCTCAAGATCTTTCATCATTCTGTTCATTTTGTCTGCTTCACTTTCTTCCTCAACTAGTGTTCCTTCAACCCATTCATCTTGATTTGCATATTGTTCTATTTCAGGAATCTTGTGGTGTATATAAGGGGATGATTTATTCTTTATTCTTTTTTCACAAATAAAACCATATGGATCATAAGGAACCCAACGGAAATTTCTTTGGAAATGTCTTTGTAATATATTTTCTGCTTCTCGCTCGGCCTCCCTAGAGTTGCAGATGAAAGGACCTAATTGACTTTTGATCCTTAGTTGGGCTTTCTTCTTCACACTACAAAAATGGATCACATCTGAATTATTCATTTGCCTGAAATATTCTAAGGCAAAAATCCTCATGGGCACATATCTTGGCAACTTGAATGGATGTAATTCACATCCATAGATTCTAATGACTGTATGGTTTTGATATAAATACCAATCTCCAATTTTATAAGTCCTTGAAAGTTGCAAGGTTTTCTTTATTTCATTACTGAGCCTTGGGGGAGGGATTCCTGTTAACAAGGTTGTTGCAGGATATACAAACTGATCAATGAACTCAGTGTAGGAAGAGGGAGAATCAGAGGAAGAATGAATTATGGGAGACCAAAATATAACTGACCTGGGGTTTCCCTTGGCATCAAGCTTTTTAACAGAGAAAGGGAACTTTTCTGATTGATAGAAGATAATGAGATGATAAATAACTGAGGAATATTTGAAAACTTTTTCATCATCTAGCCTCATGAACTGATCATGGATCTTATTGGCTATAAAGGAGGCAAAGTCATATTTGATTTTAGGAGGTTGCCCGGGAGTAAAAATAGACAGCAAAGCCAGGGTTATCTCATCAACATATTCACTGGTATTGAAACCCAGGACAAAAGATATCATATTTAGGATGAGCCTTCCCAACCTAGTGAAATAATAAAAACCATAGGGAGGAAGTCCCTTAGGTTGATGTTCAGGCAGCATGAAATTCTGGCAAATGGCCTTCAATTTTTCTGGGGTCAATTGATTAGACTTTTCAATCAGTGCTTCTATAGACAAAGGTGTTAGTTCTTGACCTGGTTCAAAATGTAGCATTGTATTGATAGACTGGGGAGTAATGTGGAAAAGAACACTCTGGTCAGGGGATATTACAGCTCTCTGAGTGGGATCATAGTTAGAATGGCAATAGTGGATGATTTCTGGGAAATAAATGACTGAAGGGATGAGATACCTTGGGAGATTGGATTCCCACAACCCAATGAGATCTTGCCCCTTCGAGTATTCGTCTCTGCAGTGACAATAACTCAGAAGGGGACTTTCATCAAAATGCAAGTCTTTAATCTGGAAATCTTTATCTACTAAAGGTAAATATTCTAACTCTCGGTGAGGGGCATTCAGTGGAGTTACATTCAAAGCTATCGGGGCCTCCATTTTGGTTCTTGTGGATTCAAAACGGAGGTTTCTGGTTTTCTTCACAGGCTGGGCGTGATTTTGATCTTACTAAGGGAAATTGGCACAATTGCAGTTTCAAGGGAACAATTCACAGTCCGATATCTCAGAAAATGATCTCGGTAATAAGATTTAATCTGTGATTCAGTGAAAAACGAGGAAAACAGACTTTCTTTTGGAGTTTCTGAGCGCTATAAGATAAATACCTGTTCTTGGAGGAAAACTGGCTTTTGACAGGTATCAGGCGATGGCAGGAGGGTACTTGAACACAGGTGTAGTGGAATCTTGGACCGAAATCAGATAGCACAGTAGATTTCAGCGGAAATTTTAAAATCGTAGCAGAAGGCGCAGTCGTTTTCAATAACGAAAATAACGGGAAAAACACGAAAAATTGGTTTTATTTACAAGTAAAAGGGATTTTTAGTTTTTCAAGGAGTGACGTCATACTAGTACGGGCTGACGTGGGGCAGGAGGGCCGGGCGGTAAGCGGTAAGCGGTAAGCAGTAATCCCCGCACCGCTTATGGACAAGGGTAGTATTAGACGAGCGGGCAGCGATTCCATTAGAGTCACGACACGTGGATGGAGGATTGGTCAAATACCACCAATCCCCCGCGCGTTAATGTGCTGACCTGGGACGGGTAGCAGAATAAGTGTTAGCCGTAGATCCGTAAAGGAGCGATCCGACGGTTGAAAGAACGGAGAGATGGTGGGATAGTTATTGCGCGGGCCCGGCGGGGTTTTAAACGTTATTAACTTTATTAATCATCCCGGGGGGCGTCTAATAGGCGGAGAGTATGGTTATTAATTAATTCAGATAATTAACTAATTCCATGGTTATAAAGGGTCGGGGTAAGGACTTGTGCGCGCGGGTTTTAATTGTGTTTGAAATGTCGGGTGGAATGCCAGGTGGATGAGCCACGGTGGCATAAGGACTTTTCCAAAGCTTTAGTTTTGAAAATAAAACTTCGGGTTTTATTTATATTTTTGTGTTAAACACATAAATCATATGTTTAAACGTTATTTCGTATATTTGTTTTTTATTTTATTATATGGTAATAAATAAACATTATTTAACTACCATAAGGGGCGGGACTATAATATAAAGGTATATTTAACCAAAGGGCGTATGAAGCGGGTTTTTAATGAATATTTGGGAAGTAAATACTTTGGTTAAAACATAATAGAGGGGTTTTTGGGATATTTATAAAAAAGGAGTTATATACTTAGGATAAGGCATTTCACTAGGGATTTAGTAAATAGAGTTAAACATTAATATGACAAAGGGACAAGGGAACTCAAAATGCTTTGCACATCTAGGAAAGTGACAACTTCTGAAGTAAATTGCAATATCTTATCTTCAACACTTAAACTTAGAATAGCAAGTTATCTTGAGGGATTTTTATGGAATTTTGCATGATTTCCTTAAGTAAAATAGGATTTTACTTAGGAAAATGTTAAAGGTGAATGATTATAATGATGAATTATCTCAAGTACTTAGGTCTTTTTGATCATTAGGCCGAGGGTCCGGTCCCTCCAAAAGTCAAGGAAATGCCTTGAGCCCTTTTGATCTCCAAGTACCCTAGTACTTTAGGGGAAATTAGTAAAACTTTAAGGGGAAAATGATGAGGGAAGTTAATGATTTTGATTTTGCTTGCTGTGATTTTCCAGTGTATTTCCTGCTTCAATATTTGTGATGAAAGTAAAGGATCAAAAAACATGTAGCAGCATCATTCATCAGATAAAACTTTGCAACCATCTACCTACCCTATCTACTACTACCATTTTCTCTTCTTTATTAGGGTGCATTTAGACTTGCAAACCCTTATCAATCTTTTCTCTTTACATGATAAATCTATCTATTTCTACCCTTATTACATCCAAGGGCTCAGATTAAACTGTTGAGCACCTTTTAATAACTCTACCTATCTACTTATCTGCCAAGATTAAACTGTTTGGTCAGATATTTATTCTCTATTCTACAACATGAAATTGAAACATGAATGAGTCAAGTTTAAGCAGTTTGACTCTTCATAAATTGTGGCAAAAGTTTGACAAGCTGCACACAATTGCTTTATTACAAAAATGAAATAGTAGTGGCATTTGGATTTGCACACTTTCCTTGGTCTATTTTTTGCTTAGGGTTCATTTCTTTCATTTTCTTGACCAATTTATTTTTCTTACCCTTTGATTTTTCTTTTAGGGTATACCCTCTTTACATTTTTTAAATTTTTTGATTTTTTTGGTTTTTCAAGAATATGGAACACCTTTGCTCAAGAAAAAGGTTTGAACATATTCCATAGTTCAATCAAGACAATCATGAAAAATGAAACCTATTGGTATAGGAGACTAACACAACGAAGAGTGGAGTGCGCGGTCAAGCGAAGAGAAATCAACCGCGCAGAGTTATAAGGAGCTTTAAGGAGATTTAGGAGCTTTGGGGCGAGTCAAAGCTCCTCTTTTTGTTAATGGATAAAGTTTATCTTGTTATTTTATGTCCACCCATGTTATGTGGACCATGGTATTGTAAGCACGTAAAGGCTATATAAAGCAATGTGTTTTCAAGTCATAAGGCACTAGATAAGGGATGATGTATTGAGTCTGTAATTTGCGCTATTTTTTGTGTTTTGGGCCAAAGGGAAGGCTTTGTAGCTATGTGTGCGGAGGCCTTGGTATGTAGTTGTGTGTGCAGACCACCCACAACTATGTGCGTGAGTTGAAGAAGGGTTGTAATGAAAGGACACATCATTAATAAATAGAAGGAAAGTTCTGAAGTATTTATGTAATCTATTTATTATCTATATTTCACGTTGTTTTATACATAGCGAAGTCTTGTATGTTGTTTTATGCATATCAAAGTCTATTATAATGTTTATATGATTTTTATGGTGTTAAATACTGCATAAGAATGGTAAAGGTGTAGTGTGCGATAATATTCAATAGTGATTAGGGCATCAACTATAAAAGTAGATAATTTCATCTGCGGGGATCAGAAAAGCATAAAGAAGAAGTATAGCACTAGATCCACATCCTATTGTCCCTCTGGATGCATAAACCTGGTTCTAGCATCCCCCAATATTGCCTTAGGTGAGATTGCAATATGCATTGCAGGTCGTTGCTGAAAGGGCCAGTAATAGAGGGTTTTGTTGGTAGCCCAGCTACTTCGAACCTGGGTCTTGACCCCTTCAAGCCAAAAAATGATTCTATTGTCAGGACCAGGATCTGATTGATGGATATGTGAATGTGGCATCCAAAAATAAAGGAAATACAATATTGGGTAGATTTGAAAGAATGAGAGTTTACAGTTCAAGAAAACATAAATCCGCGACTATTAACTAAAGCTTGGTTGCAGAGATATATTTTTACAGATTAGCAAGATATTTTCTTCTCATCATTCACTAACGAGCTTCATGAATGGTTTTCAAGGTTGACTGAGAATAAGACCTATTTTAGGATTGAGGAGCCTATTGTGTGGAGCCCTGAATTGTTACAGTGACTCAAGGAGACTGATAACAAGATATCAAGAGTTGTTGATTTTTGGATCAACAATATTTTGGGGGTATTTATAACTGAGTTCGCCATAGACACATCTGTTTCCTACAACGAAGAATATTCAAGGGTTTGCGAGGTAAGTACTTGAATTATTTAAAGTTGTGGATTAATATTATTTTATGTGAAAAGGGTGTACTATGGATGCAATTAGAATAAAGTTTGGGCTTAAGTCTGGAGGAATATCTATGCGAAGTGGAAAACGATACAGAGTGGAACGTGAAAATTACATTGATATTGATTATAGTCTATTTTAGAGTGGATTTGAAAGCCAAGAAGAGAGAAGTAACCCCACAACCCCTAGAGGTTTGTCACAGTTAGAATTTGGATATCATCAGGGTGCCTATGGGATTCCCCATCTCGCTACTCCCCTCACCCCCATCCACCTCCCCATACTTTCCCTCCATGTCCACCTCCACCTACACCTCCACCTCCACCTCCTCCTCTCCTAAGAGACATGGTTAATGAGGTCAGCATGCCTATTTTGAGAGGTCAGGGATTAGAGGATCTTGAGAAATTTTGGTTTGTCACTGAGGAAATATAGAAAACACGACAGGTCACTGATGATGATATAAAGAAGGTGCATTTTGTCACAGTGTTGTAGGAAAGGGCACTAACGTGGTATATGAAGTATTATCTAACACATCAAGTTGCCAAAAAAATCCAAAATTGTATTGTAGTGTATCACTGAGCTGAACGAGATTAAGCAGGTGGTAACTGATTTTTTTTGGGAAATATACCAAAGGTTCAAGATGTTACTGTGACAAGTGAACTTCCAAATTCATGACACACAACATAAGGAGTGTTTTATAGCTGTGTTATTTCCACATATCAGGCTTTCATTGATACAACGGAAGATATCAACACAGATCAAGGCTCTGGAAATCGCTATGAAGCTAGAAGCTACACTGGTTGCTGATACCCTTGTAGGGGTACAACAGATTCAGAGCCAACTAGTGGAAATTCATTTGTAGTTGCAAGATATGAAGAAAGGTAAGGAGTTTTGGTTAGAAATCTGCTCAGAAGTATGGTGTATCAAATGTAAGGAAAAAGGCCATTATAAGGATCAGTGCCCTGTGTATAGATATTACATCAACAATGGTGCACCTAATCCATTGAACCCAAGATCAAGTGTATGATGTAACCTATGTAAGACTGCAGGTCAACATCACACGAAAGAATGATATTTGCTACAAAAATATGTGCAAACCCCAAAGCAATTGTTTTGTAATTTCTATGGATCAATAGGGCATGATGAAAAGAACTGTTGAAGTTATGAATTGATGATGGGGAAAACTGTAGGCATGTAAAAAATGCAAGCTAAGAGGCCAATTATTTTGCAAGAAAGGATAAGATGAGGCTATAATGAAGTATGCACTTTAGGAACATG
Source organism: Pinus albicaulis (assembly GCA_034641835.2). Lineage (NCBI taxonomy): Eukaryota > Viridiplantae > Streptophyta > Pinopsida > Pinales > Pinaceae > Pinus > Pinus albicaulis. Next base: position 538,984,743 of record CM076577.1, read on the forward strand.
TTAAGCCTGTAGGGCGTAGATGGTTCCAAGGCCGAGGACGTGGACGAGGAGGAGGCACCAGTTTAGGACGTGGTCAAGTCATATGTTACAACTGTGGTGAAGCTAGACACTTTGTGAGGGATTTTCAGAACCCCACTACCGAATCTCGCAGATATTATATATCTTTTGATCATGTAATAGAATATTGTCTTGTTCTAATAATGAAAATGCAGGAGAAAAGAAATCAGTAACCTACGCAGAACCTGTAGATGATGATCGCTGAACCAAGAGATAATGACCCATGCATTAACATAGTAACATGAAGTGGCACAGTAACAGGAGATGATAAGGTCGAAGAAAAGACACCAATGTAAGATATGTGGGTAAAAAAGTCCATAGCAAAGGTCTCCGGATTCAACATGCGGAGAGAAAAGGAGACATTTATCGACACGAAGCAAAGTTTCATGGATCCTAGAGCTACCACATATCAAGAGAAACCATTACAACAGTTGATACCGAAGAATGATAGCACAAAAATAATTATTGCGAAGAAGGAGTTTGAACCAACCATATTAAAGTCATTTTTGCAGACCTGCATGCAGTTGTTGATAGATCAAAAATTTGTTGAAGGACTCCAGGAGTTGATAGACTCCTATGCTAGGAAGGAAGAACCCCGCAACAAGCCACTCACAGTAAATAAATTATGTCAGGATAAGAAAAGGAGAGGAAAAGAAATGAGATTAACTGCACATATTGGAGACTACGACATGGATCAGGTAATCTTATATTTGGGATATGATGCCAATGTTTTTCCTAAGAAAACATGGGAGAAAATGGGAAAAATACAACTGTAGTGGTCACCGATCTAGTTGAGAATGGATAACCAACATAATATCATCCATATGGAAAGGTTACTAGGCATAATAGTAGACATTGAAGGAGTGCGTGCTATGGCCAATTTTGAAGTAATTGATATCATAGATGACAAAAATCCATATACAGCGCTGCTTGGATTGGATTGGGATTTTGATATTGATGTAATAATCAATTTGAAGAAGAAAAATATGGGTTTTGAACAAGGTGACCTGAGGGTAATTGTTCCTCTCGATCCATGAGGAGGAGTGCGCTATATAGAACTCGTCTGCGATTAATACTGTGATGCTGATATTGATAACATATACAATATAATAATGAAGGAAGATGATTGGATCAATCCTACTGCAAATGGAAGTCTAATCTAGGAATGAGACAACTCTTGTAATTCAGTCTCAGATGAAGAACTAGAGAATTGGAAGAACAAGTTGCATGAATTCTCTACCAGGCGATGTAACGGAATCAAAAGATCACTTCACTTCATCACTTTAGAGGTATGTAATTTTCCTTACTATGATGGGATATGACATGTCAATTTTTTTCTTGATGAATTTGAAAAAGAAGTTCCAGAAGAACTGAGGTTTCAAGCTTTGGACGTAGCTCTGAGATCTAAACCTGCTAGATGGTGGGGTACTCATAAGGAAAATATTGAAATTTGGAGAGAGTATCGCAGATTGATGAAGATCATATTTGGTCATGTGAATACTAGAATCGAAGTGAAATATGATGGCAAGGATGACCCTCAGGGGCATATTTTCCGCTAGACTAAGATTTGGGGTGAAGATCCAACACCAAAGCGGGTACATATATTCTTTCACACAGTAGACGTGATACCTATGAATTGGTATCTTGAAACCGAACTACGACATGGAACAACAAATTGGTAAGATATGGTTGAAGGATTCTTAATGAATTTTAGCTTTGAAGATGACTGTCAGTACATAGATGAAGATCTTCAAGCAGTCAAAGCAGGGATTTTCAAGACTACAATTGCACTAACCTGGACACAGCCTGATTGGGAACACAGTTGGAGCATGTAGTAGAATGCTATAATATGACAACGAAGGAGGATGAGGAAGATCCACGCAATGTTAATATCCTAGAATCAGAGGGACATCACACGGTTTCTAGACCAGAACCTGAGATCCTTGACATAACGAAGCCTGTGAAGACATAGAAGATGAATATAGGGTCAGAGAAGAAGCCCAAATTCACGTTGATTGGGGATTATTGGGATGAAGACATTCAGAAAATTTGTTGAGCTATTGCATGAATATCAAGAGGTATTTACCGCAAAGTTTTTTGAACTGAAGGGGATAGTAGGAGACCTCATAGTTATGAGGATCAATCTGAAATTAGATGCGAAGCCCATAAAAAAACAACCATACATATTGAACCCAAAGTACAAGGAAAAAGTGAAGGAAGAATTGGATCAAGGATGGTATAGTTGATCTTGTGGAGGAATCTGAATGGGTAAGCCCTATGGTTGTTCAAGAGAAAAATACAAAGGGAAAAAGAAGGATTTGTCTTGATTTGAGGAAGATGAATGATGCATGTGTACATGACTCGTTCCCTACACCTTTCACAGATGAAGTATTTGATAATGTTGGGGGACAAGATGCCTACTCTTTTATAGTTTTTTCAGGTTACCATCAGATTAGAATTGCACCAAAAGATAGGAGTAAGACAACTTTTTCCATTGAATGGTGATATTTTCAGTATATAGTCATGCCTTTTGTATTGAATAATGCTCCTGAAATATTATCTAGAGTAGTAGTCACAAATTTTAAGGAGTATGTACACAAATTTTTGGAGTTTTATTTCGATGATTGGAGAATCTTTGGATTGCTGAAGTAACATGTTGCGGGCTTAAGGTTGATGTTGGATACTTGTAGGCAGTATCAAATATCTTTGAACTTGAAGAAATGCATATTTTGTGTACCTTTTGGTACACTATTGGGGCATGTGGTTTGTATACAAGGATTGATTGTAGACTCCACGAAGATTTTTGCCATTGTAAACTTGGAACCACCTAAGATAGTAAAGAAACTGCGCACAACATTGAGTCATACTAGCTACTAAAGAAAGTTTATAAATGCATATGCGTAGATAACTGCGCTAATGGAAAAGCTATTGAAGAAGGATGTTACTTATTTTTGGGATGAAGATTGCCAAAAGAGCCTCGACATACTGAAGGAGAAGATGGTAACTGCGCTGATTCTAGTTTTTCTGAAATGGAAAAATGAGTTTCACGTACATGTTGATGCATCTTGTATAGCTTTGGGTTTAGTGATGCATAGCCATACGAGGGAGAAATTGACCACCCAATAGCTTTGCAAGAAAGAATTTTTCCAAGACAGAGAAGAACTATTCCATGACAGAAAGAAAGGGATTGGCCATGGTATATGTATTACAGAATTTTAGGAATTATTTGTTGGGAGCATGCTTCAAGATGTTCACTACTCACTCTGCGATGAAGTATTTGGTGAATAAGCCTGTTCTAGGAGGAAATATTTGTAGATGGCTATTATTGTTTCAGGAATATGATTTTTAAGTCATAGTTAAGCCAGGAAGATTGAATGTTGGACTTGATCATCTGTCAAGGTTAGAGACCAGAAAAGAACCCACGAGCATTAAGGAGAACCTGACTGATGCAAAACTATTTTCACTAAGGGTTGCAGATGATCACTTCGCAGAAATTATTCAGTTTTTGACAGTAGGGGTGGCACCTGCGAAGTATACTACGCAGCAGAAAAAGGAGCCAGTAGTCAAGGAAGTTGATTTTTCTTTGATTGAGGGACATTTCTATAAAATGGGGCTAGATAAAATACTGCTCAGATGTCTCTAAGCATGAAAGATAGAGAATTTTAGAAGAATCTCATGGTGGAGTTGCAGGAGGAAATTATGCAAGCAAAGCCACTGTGCATAAGATTTTGAGAGCTGTAATATGGTGGCCCACATTGCACAGGGATGCAAAAGAATATTATAGATCCTGTGATGCTTTTCAAAGAATAAGAAGACCATCTAGGAGATATGAAATTCCCTTTAATCCACAAGTGACATTGCAGGAATTTGATAAGTGGGAAATAAAAATTTTTGGACCTATCAATCCACCAGGGAAGAATACTGGCATGAGGTATATAATCACTGCAATAAATTATCTGACAAGGTGGGCCGAAACACAACAGGTGAAGGATTGTAGTGCAGATACTGGTGCAAATTTCATCTTTGAGTACATTTTGTCTATATTTGGGTGCTCGAAGTTTTTGATGAGTGACATAGGATCACACTTCTTTCATAGAACCATTGAAGCATTAACTAAAGAAATTCAAGTGCATCATCATAAGGGCACACCAAGAAGAGAAGAAACTCGCAGAAGTGGTTCAACCATTGAAGACAACATACACCAGCGTCGCAACAAACGTCTAGTGCACACCAGCTGAGTAACTCAAGACGAGTCACATGTGAGTGTCGGAGCCCTGTTGGGCAGGGCCCAAATTGGTCCAATTTTAGCTAAAAGAATATGCAACTCAAGGAGCAGAGTGCACGGTCCAGCGAAGAGAAATCAACCACGAAAATTTCTAGGGAGCTTTAAGGAGTTTTAGGGGCTTTGGGAGGGTCAAAGCCACTCCTTTTGTAAATGGATCGAGTTTATCTTGTTAGTTTATGTCTGCCCATGGTATGTGGACCATGGTATTTTAAACATGTAAATGCTATATAAATCAATCTATTGTCAATTCATAAGGCATTATATAAGGGATGTTGTATTGAGTTTGTAGTTTGCACTATTTTTCTGTGTTTTGGGCCAAAGGGAAGATTTCACAGATGTGTGCGTGGAGGCCTTGGTCTACAGCTATGTGCGTAGACCACATGCAACTATGTGCGCATATTGAAGAAGGGTTTTATTGAAAGGACACATAATTAGTAAAGAGAAGGAAAGTTTTGAAGTATTTTCGTGTTATTTGTGCAATCTTTTTATTATCTATGTTTGAAGGTGTTTTATGCATCGTGAAGTATTTTATGTTGTTTTATGTATAGCGAGGTCTGTTTTAATGTTTATATGATTTTTGTGGTGTTAAATGTTGCATAAGGTTGGTAAAGGTGCATTGCACGATAGTATTCAGTAGTGATTAGGGCATCAATGGTAAAGGTAGATAATTGCATCCACGCAGATCAGAAAAGCATAAAGAGGAAGTATAGCAATAAATCCACAACCTATTGTCCCTCTCGATGCAGAAACCTTGTTCTAGCATCCCCTAATATTTCCTCGGGTGAGACTGCGATATGCGCTGTAGGTCATTTCCAAAAGGGCTGGTAATAGAGGGTTTTGTTGGTAGTGCAACTACTCCCAACCTAGGTCTTGAACCCTTTAAGCCAACAAAAATTAGGAATATTTGGTTTTAATTTGGTAGCTCAGTGAAAAATTCCAACCATTAGACTAGATTCCTCTTTTTTAGAGGACCAATTGTGACTATTGAAGCACTCAATTGGACAAGGGAAAGTGCATTTTTGAACTAAAGCCCATAATGTCACATTTGATTAGGTTATCCCTAACAGAAAAATGGACACCCTTGGAAGCCTATCAATAAAAGTAACCTTAAGATCATTTTGGACATCACCAAACATCTCCTTCTCTTCGTAATTGATTGGTTTGCATAGGTTCGCGGTTGGGTCGAGAAATTTGTTCGCACAAGTTTGAGATTACAAGGTACGAAGCTCACACATGTTCTAGGGTTTTAGGTCACAATCGAAGTATTGTCACAAACATATTTTGGATATAACTGCAGGGTTGCAGGCTCAATAGTGCAGTTGGAAGTCAACTTCACACACACCTCTTTCTCTATGCAATTGGGCTCTAGGGCTGAATTTTGACATTTGACAGAAGTTGACTACAAACAGGAAAATTTATCTCTGATATGGATTGATGCTGAGAACATATTTATGAATATTGTTGGGTTAATTTTGTTGGATAATTTTGTATTGGGCTCATTGTACTCTCTATTGAACATTTTATGACAATCTAATAAGAAGAATAATTTCAAAGGGTTTTCCCGGTAGTGGGTTTTCGCTTGGTCTTTGACCAAATCCGGTGTCTCTTGTTGATGTGTTGATTGTCTCATTTTTAATTTCATTTACTGTTCTATCTTCAATTACTATTGATGATTGGAAATATTAATTTTTTTTGAAAATATTTCTAATTGAATGATTGAATTGGGTTAAAATTAATTTAAACAACATAGAGTAGTTTGAAATTTAACATGGTATCAGAGCTAAGGTGAAGGACAAGCCCAAAAGGAGACAATATTTGAAGAAATCATCTTTGGAAAGTTGTTGGATCCTATCTAGTCTAGTAAAGATGTCTTCCTCTTTCTTTAAGGAGCATGAGAAATTAGCTGACTCATATAACCTTGTTGCATGGAATATCAAGTTGGAGATCATAGTTAGCAACAATGATGTTTTGGAATAAATTCAAGGAAAAGTACCTGAGCTTCTGGAGAAGGCTTTCATTGTTGCCAAGAACAATTACAAGAAAGGCTAGTTAAAATAAAATGAAATTATAGTTAATGGATTGTAAGATAGTTTACTTGCATATGTTGGAAATTTCAGGAAGTCTAAGTACATCTATGATAATATAATTGGCATGTATGAAGTCAAAAATTTGAATGAAATAATCTCCTTAAATATCAACTCAAGGACATGAAGATCAACAAAGGAGAGTTTGTGCAATCCTACATTATGAGGATATCTCATCTTAGAGATCAATTGCAAAGAGTTGGAGAAATTATGCATGATAGGGAATTGGTTATTATAAGTCTTAGAGATATCCCTCCCATTTATGAAGCCTTCATTACTACTATAAGAAAAAACAATACCTTCCCGTCATTTGATGATATTGTTGGAAAAATCACTCAAAAAAATAAAGGATGATATAAAGGGCATGATACAAAAGCACGAAGAAGGAGAGCCTATTGCATTCATCACTCAAAACAAGAAGAAGAAAGTAAAAGGAAGTCCATCAAATTCAAGAAATCTTCCTCCTTGAAATTCAAAGAGAAGGAATGATAGAGAATCATCTCACATTGAATGTTACAATTTTCACAAGAAATATCATTTTGCTCGAGGTTTCCCTGAGAAGAAAAATGGTCCACACTACAACACTAGAAGCACCAATAACAAGTTTGATGATCAAAGAAGAAGATATGGCCAAAGGAATAACCAAAATGGAAGAAATGAAAGAAGAAGAAGAGATGCTCCAAGTGATAATGAAGAATATCATCATCCTCAAAATATGTCAAGATACTCGATGTATGAAAGTAATGTTGGAAATCAATCTGAATATATTCTTATTTTTGCTCTCACTAGTTATTTTTCCTTTGGATTCATGGGATAGTTGGTTGGTTAATAGTGGGGCCACTCATCATTTCTCTGGGTATATGTAATTTATCTCTAATTTGGTAGAGAGGGAGTCAAATTTTAAAATTGTCCTTGGAGACAACTCCACTCATCCCATTAGAGGCTTTGGGTCCATCAAATTTCATTTGGATTCTAAGGAATATGTTTTGATCCATGATGTAATGTATGTGCCAAGATCAAAGAAGAATTTGGTATCAATATTTTATTTGGAAGACAAAGGGATGAGGTTTTCATTCATTAAGGGAAAGCTTCTTACTTGGCATATTGGATCCCCTATGAGAGATGCATTCACACTAGGATCAAGATTTGAAGGAATCTACATAGTCACTAGTAGACCTATTATATCATTGGTCCATGATGCCAATCATCTAAGAAAGCTATGGTACTGAAGATTGGCCCATTTAAATTATGATGCTCTTCCGAAATTGAATAAATTGGTCTCTTATATTCCCAATTTTTAATCCCAACATGATGGAGTATGTCCAAGTTATGCTAGTGGAAAGAAGACAAGGGGACCATTCCCCTCTAGTGAGAACAAGACAAATGGAATCCTCCATCTCATTCATTTCAAGATGTGTGGTATGATGCATGTACATTATATTGGTGGCTATCTCTACTACACCACCTTCATTGATGAATTATCAAGAAATATGTGGATATATTATTTGAAGCACAAGGATGAAGCCTTAAAAATGTTCAAGGAGTTTAAAGCTTTGGTAAAAAATAAAACAATGAAGAAAATCAAGATATTCAACTTTGACAATGGTGGAGAGTACATTTTGAATGAGTTCATAAATTTTTGAAATAAGGAAGGTATCAAGAAAGAGATTATTGTTCCCTATACTCCCAAACAAAATGGAGTAGCTGAAAGAAAGAATAGGTCTATTATATAAGCTACACATTCCATGCTCCATGATAAAAAAAAATTTGAAGTTACTTTGGGTAGAGGCAAAAAATTTTGTTGTATATGTTCAAAACATGGTTCCTCATCAAGAATCTGAAAACAAGACTCTTGAAGAATTATTCACTGGTACCAAGCTCGATGTTGGTCATCTTTGTATCTTTGGTTGTCTCATATATTTCCATATTTTGAAGGACAGAGAAAACAAGTTGGAATCCAAATGAAGAAAATTTACGTTTGTTGGGTATTGTGAGAAATATAAATCATTTATAATATTTATTCATGGTAAAAGGAAGGTTGAAATTAGTAGGTATAAATTTTTTTATGATGATGCTTCCCTTGGGAAAGAAAGGGACCTTCCTCCACCTCCTCCTACTGAGAAGAAGAATGATGATATGGATATTTTAGATGGTCCTTCCGTGCTTGAAACTAAGAGTGACATTATGATGATCCCATGGAGCCCATGGACCCCTTATATCCTCCTCTGTGTGATTATCCTTCCAGGAAGATGCCACATTGGCTTTGTGACACTACATGATGACACGAGACGTGTTCCCGTTCTGAGATCATTTAGAATAAGCAAGAAGCCATGTGAGTAGTAGGGATATATTGCAATCATGAGCACTATGATTCAAGTTGAACCTCCCACCTTTGAAGAAGCCATGAAAGAAAAATTTCGGAAGGATTATATGGTTGAAGAATATGAATAAATAATTAAGAATTATGTATGGGATGTTGTGCCGAGACCGAAGGGGAAATATGTGGTGACCTCAAAATGGATATTCAAGATCAAACATGGAGTCGATGGAAACATTGAGAAATACAAGGCAAAGTTCGTGGCTCGAGGATTCTCCCAGAAAGAGGGAGAATATTATGATGATATGTTTGCACTTGTGGCTCGATATACAACCATTTGTTTGATAGTTTTCCTTATTGCAAGTCAAGGATGGACCCTCCATTAGATGGAAATGAAGAAAATATTTCTCCATGGAATGCTACAATAAGAAGTGTATGTTAAGAAACAATAAGGATTTGAAGTAGAGTATTGAAAGAAACATGTTTTCTGGTTGAAAAAGGAATCATTATGGTTTCAAGAAAGCCCCTAAAGCTTGGTACACCCACATAGACAATTATATGGTGAAGCTGGGATTCACAAGAAGCAATGTCGATCCCAACCTCTACTTCAAGCTAATCCAAGGTATGTCATTGATTTTGGTTTTATATATTGAGGACCTATTATTCACAAGTAGTGAGCCCTTGATGATCGAGTGTAAGAGGGAGTTTGCCTTTGAATTCAAGATGAATGACCTTACTCATGCACTAATTTATAGGACTTGAGGTATGGAAAATTCCTAGTGATAATTTCCTTTCATAAGGTAAATATGTCATGAAGTTGTTGGATAAATTTGGAATGATAGAATGAAAATCCCTACCCAAACCAATGGAAATGAATTTCAAGAAGTTATGTTGAGAAGCTGTAAGACCCGATTTGGTGAATCCATCTGACTATACACATTTGATTGGGGATCTGATGTTCTTAGTGAACACCTATCCAGACATATGCTATGTATTAAAAACATTGAGTCAATTCATGACTGAGCCTCTCCATGCACATTGGATTTCTTCCAAACACATTTTGAGATATTTTCATGGGAAGATCACCCTTGGTTTGAGATATTCTTCCAGAGATGTCTGACTTCATGGATATACCAATGTTGATTGGGCAGGAAATATTGTCATTAGGAAGAGGACATATGGATGTTTCTTTAGCCTTGGAACTACCATAATATCTTGTATGAGAAGGAAACAAAAGTCCATAGCATTGAGTACCTCTGAGGCAGAGTACATTACCACTAAGATGGTTAGCTGCAAATCCGTTTGGCTGAGGAATCTCTTTGGAGAGCTATTTGAGTAGGTACTAGAAACCATAGTGATATATTGCGACAAAAAGAGTGGGATCCTTCTGGAATATTACTGTATTTCATGACAAGTCCAAGCACATAGATATTCAATATCATTACATTTGAGACATGGTGCAAAGATGAGCCATTATATTCCATCATATATCGACATATGAGTATATTTCATATATTCTAAATAAGGCTTTAATGAAAGGGAATTTCTTAGTCTTTAGAGAGTAGCTTGCACTGATGGATGTGACCCCTCTTGATAAGGGGCATGACTGATTGAGAACATTAAGGTGGCTCTTCCCCCCTTGTCTAATATCCTAGGGTGAGGAATTGAGATGGGTGTTACACAATAATTTGTCACTATCCCTGCAATCCCCATCTCGCCCATTGGAGGGTCATTTCTATGACCAATAAGCAGTGTCATGCCTTGCAAATACTGTCATTGCACCCCTTTCCATGAGGACAACATTTCTTCTGTTGATCATTTCCTGAGCAAACCCCTAAAAACACCTATTTTTGCCTTGGCGCTGGTAGCCCGTTATGTACTCACGCCAATGAGGAAAATTAACACTGAGCCCGTGCCAATTGGTGCTCTGTCCCAGTTAAGCACCCGTGCCAATATGATTTTGATTTTTTTTTTTAAAAAGAGGCGAAGTTTCGATTACAACAACTTCGTGGATGAGTCATCAGGAGTGGTTTCGCCTGAATAACCATGGCCTTCCTCCTTTGGCCTCTTGTTTCCACCTTATGGGGAACCTCCCCGAGGATAGTATCCCTTGTATTGTAGGGATCCCAACCTCCTCCTCTCCTCTATAAATATAGCCTTCATCCATTGATGGAAAGTTTGAAGGGTGAATAGCTAGTCTTCAAAGTTCCCAAATTCCCAGGAGCCTTGTCTGCAGAGGCCTCATAATTCCCTTAAGGCCCGAAGATCAAGCAAGGACTATTGACGAATCCAAAGAAGAAGGTTTGTCCCATCCCTGATAGGCTTTATCGAGACGCGTTCTGCTGACGACCCTCTGAAGGAGAAGTCAGCGTTAGAGCTATGGTTGTATTCTTCTTTTGACTCATTAATGATAAGCGACTATTAGTTATGGTTCCACTCTTGTTCTTGATTATGTTCATGAGTTATGTCCTCTTCGACTGACATATAGTTGTATATACTGGATTTTATGCTTGCGTTTGTGTTGTTTCTTGCATGTGCAGGTGTCCGATCACGGAGATCGTGAGGATTGTGATCTGCCAGGGCAAAGGAACGGGAGCACCACCTCTTTTACAAACGACAACGTCGGATTCCAGGTAAGCCTTCCTCGCAAGTCGGTTTATTTGCAATTAGGAACCTGCACTATAGCGTGTTTGATTGTTGCTAGACCCGATCTGGGCTAGTAGGGATCGCCTCTGTCCGTGAAGGGGATTTACATACAACAAGTGGTGACTCATGAGATGTCCTAACTTTGTTGTTGTTTGTTCCTAAACTACGAATAGACTGAGATTAGCAGATAACTTTCAGGTGCTATTTCTACTGCAATTTTGAAAGTAGATGTTACTTAGGTCAATAGGTGTGGTTATGGTAAGACATGATTTTGTCTTAATATTTTGATTTGTTTCTCAGTGCAACACTTGATAAGCTCTTTTTAATTTGGCTCTTTTTGTGTTTGGCTTTTGGTTCAGCCCCAGAGGCTCAGATTTGACCTCTGCTTTTCCAAATTTTCACCTTTTCATAGTTGGCTTGATTGGCGTGAGTTTATCCCTGACAGTCGCACCAGTTGGCGCAGTTTGCCAGTTCATCACTCGCGCCATTCCCTGTCTGGCGCGGATTATAGCCAAACAGTCGCGCCATTTCCTGTAGGTGCTAGGGTTTACCCTTGTTCGGAAGCTTCTTTTGGTCAGTACTTTGCTTCTGGGTTTGTTTTGGATTCTGCTTGAAGTGGTGTGTCTGGTCTTGGTTGGGAGAAATTCTTTGTTTTTTCATTTTTCGGCGTTGGCGCTTGTTGGTAGTTGTAACTTTGTACCAAAATTGGGCATTAGCGCTAGTTGTCGGCCATAAAGTCGAGCCAATTTAAATTGTGTGAAAATTGAGACTTTTTCCCTGAATCCCTCACCAGTGTGTCTTTCCCTTCCGGTCTTTTCTCTATATGAGCATAGATTAAATTTCTCATTGTTTGAAATGTCTTGTCTCCATGATTGCTTGATGTAAAAGGGAATGAATGCCTTGTTTTGATCTCTTGCTTTGGAAGTCCTCTTTGTGTTTGACCGCATATGTCTTGTCACCTTTTGAGGGATTTCGTGACAAAGTGTTTGAAACAACGATTGCATTCTTAGTGTTTGTTTACATCTCTTTTGCATTCATCCTTCATTAAGAAGATTTGCGTTTATTTAGTTTTCGTCTCATAGTTTTCTTTTCGTTAAAATGCATTAGATCACATTGCATTGAAAAGTATTTTTTGAGATCCATCATTGAACCTAGATCACATTGTTTAATGATTGAAAACTAGAAATCGCTTTGATTACATTCTCTTTTATTAAAAGCATGCATTAAGTAGATTCTCATTTCATCAAAAAATGCATTGAGTGCATTCTTATTATTTGAAAAGGAAAAAGGAAATTGTACATAGATTACAATTGCATAGTTTTTGAAAAAGAGGATTTTGCATAGATTACATTGCATTATTCGCATCGTTGAATGTTTGAAATTACTTTTCGATAGTGAAATTCATCTAGTTTGGAAAAGATTTCATTTTCAGTATTGCTATTTGTTGCATCATTGTTTGAAGCTCTTCCATTAACTAGATAGCATTCATCAAATTGAAATATTTATTTTCTCATATAGCTGCATATAGGAGATTGTCATATGACATACGCTAGGGCCTTGAAACCGAAACATAATTGAAGATAAACATTAAAATTTACTCAATTTACACTAAGGCAGCATTGAAACACTAACGCGACATTTAGTGGTCTAGGCTAGAGACGTGTTCCGACATCTTTAAACCTAGTAGCCGTCGTTCGCCTCTTGGATTTAGACAGCACTAGTACGGACTTGTGCTCCCCGTACCGTCGAGTATATAAAGGGAGACCCCTCTAGGTTTCTATCCTTTATCCATAGGAAGCCGAGTCTGCCACCCTATACCCGTGATACACCAGACACAACATTCGGGGAGATTGCTTGCACATACGTCAAGTCCTTGGTTGATTTTTCTTTCATTTTGAAACCAAGGTGTATATTGCAGTTCACGGTTATTTGGTACACCCTTTGCCTAGTATTCCTGAGTAGTCATTTGATCTTTTCTGACTCTGTAAATTTGAAAGGCTCATCAAGCACTTGTCCTTTCACGCTTGTTTCAAAATTGAAAGAGACAGAGTCACCTTTTGCCTGTTTCTCGACTCTTAAAAGATGAAACGGTAGAGTTTTGTTTCAATGTTTTAAAAATTAATTGCCCACGAAATATTCATGGTTAAAGTTAGTTTCCTTAGGGTGTTGTTCTCAAGATCATTTCTGATGGCAGATTTTCTGGAGTTCACCAACCAAGGAATCCCCTCCGATGGGAATCCTGGTCCTTTTCCTCCTTTTGGAAATGTTGGCGCTCCTTACATGGCAACATTGTCCCTTCCTGGGTTAACTGTTGGGTTGCCTGTTTGGTTGTTCTCAACCTCTGTGGTCCCGAATGTCCCAGCTACTGTTCAACCATCTCCTTCGCCTGAACAACATCATGTTGATTCCAAGGTGGACCTCTCCCCTTCTTCGCCTGTTTCTGCGTCCTCCTCTTCTACTTTGCCTAGTGAAAGTCTGGATTCGAGTAACCAGGTGGCTAAGAAGAATAAGAATAAGACAAAGAAGAAGAAGTCCGATAAGAGATAGGCTAAGGCTGCAGCTATTGCTTCCGAAACATCTCCTCTCGATAAACCTCCCAACCCTCCACAGAAAGTCAAGTTCCCTTGCATGTTGTGCAGGGGAGACCATCTTCTTCGAGACTGCCCTGGCATTCTCGAGGTGCTCGAAGTATGGTCCAACGGTCGCCCGCCATTGCCTTTGTCTTCCGGGAGTTAGGTTGGGGGCACGTCTTCAGTTGCTGCTGGTAAGGCTCCTAAGAAGCAGGGTAAGATTACCAATCCCTGTAAGTTGTGTGAAGGGCACCATGCCATTCACCTTTGTCCATATATGGATGAAGCCAAGCGAGTCTTGGACAACTCGGCTGTTTATACACCATGCCTCCCGGTTGGTTATAAGCAGCTATCTTTGAGTCCTCCACCAGCCGATCCTATGATTGGTCAAGAGTCATCCTTGGTCGATCCCGCTCCCTCGGAAATTCAAATTCAAGAATCCATTCTTGACCAACCATTGGTCGTGGGATCGGTTGAACTGGCCCCGTCTGCGGTGCACCAGGTCTTTTCCGTTGAGAGTGGACCTCACATCCCTTAGGTTCTTCTTGTTTCTTCAGATTCCTCAGACTTGGAGAAATATTCTCCTGTCCCCGTACCTCAAGAAGAAGCTCCTTCACCTCCCGTGATGGAGGTCCCAGAGGATACTCCTCCCGCCTCCGAGATGGAGATAGTGGAGGATGCTCCTTCTTCCGTAACACCAGGGGAAGACCATCTCGGTTTGATGGTAGCTCCTCCGAGTAGTTTGGTCGCTTCCTTTGATTGGAATCGATTTGTAGGATACCGCCTTCCGTCTTATGTGCCTTTCGAGATCACAGTACAGGCTTTTGGTCTGGTCGTACCCAGCACCATTATAGACGAAGGTGTGTCTGTTAGTATTCTATCCTCAACTACTTGGCAAGCTTTCGGTTCGCCGCCGCTTGCGCCTGTTACGCAGAATCTGTTGGCATTTAACAGAAGAACGAGTCAACCCTTAGGGATCCTTCCAAGGTTACCTGTTACTTTGGGAGGTAAAACCATCCATATGGACGTGATGGTTGTTCCAGGCCCCTTAGATTTCAATCTGCTTTTGGGGCACAATTACACCTATGCCATGGGAGCACTTGTCTCCTCCCTTTTTCGTGTGGTATGTTTTCCACATGAAGGACAGATTGTGACCATTGATCAAATTTTGTTATTTGGTCCTGATGTGGCAACTGGCCTGCTATCATCCCTTCCTAGTTTTTATCCACCCGTTGTCTCTGCTCCACTGCAGGTCAACTATGTGGCTACCTACCACGTGCTTGTACTCAGTGATAGTGTCGTCATGCATCATGTGCTGGGGGCATTGGGTCCTAACTTCCAGGATGTTTTCCTTCCATAGGGAGTGGAAATCTTGGAAGTGATGACTTCTTGTTCATTATGATGAGGTTTGTCGGAGTACAATTCCTTTTCTTGTGTCAAGCTCCTTAAAAAAATGAAACAAGACCGTCGGAGCATGGTTCTTTTCTTGTGTCAAGCTCCTTAAAAAATGAAACAAGGTTGTCGGAGCATGGTTCCTTTCTTGTGTCAAGCTCCTTAAAAAATGAAACAAGGTTGTCGGAGCAGAGTTCCTTGTCTTGTGTCAAGCTCCTTAAAAAATGAAACAAGCTCTTCGGAGCACAGTTCGTTTTCTTGTGTCAAGCTCCTTAAAAAATGAAACACGCTGGTTGGAGCAGAGTTCATTTTTCTTGTGTCAAGCTCCTTAAGAAATGAAACAAGCTCTTCAGAGCAGAGTTCCGTGTCTTGTGCCAAGCTCCTTAAACCATGAAACAAGGCCATCTGAGGATAGCTCTTTTAATGTGTCAACCTCGTTAAAACAATGAAACACTTTCCCGTTCAATTTGAGTCTTTGATAAGATCTCGTAAAATCCCAGTCGAGTCTTTATCTTGATCTCGTAACTTGAACCTTCACTCCATTTGCCTTTCATATGGACTGAAGCTTGGGGGGCATGTACCTCGAATTGAGTCACCATGCTGGGGGCATGCTTAATTTTTCAAGCATAGTTTATTTCCGTTTCAAGCTTGTGTAAAAATGAAACCGGTTTCAAGCATAGTTTATCTTTGTTTCAAGATTGTGTAAAAATGAAACCAACTTCAAGTAGAGTTTCCTGATTTCAAGCTTATGTAAAAATAAAAACTTTCCCATTTCACCTCTTGTGATTGTCATTTTATTGGCTTGTTTTGCTAGATGAGCCTTGGTTTTCTCATTCCATCGTCACTATCTGCTTGGTCGATCATATGCCTTCACTTGGTTGTTTTACCCATTCCTGAGGAACCGCTGCGATGAGTGGTCTTGTTAGCCAACCTCTTGACCTTTATTTGTTTTGAGCAGTTCCACCATCACCAGAACCAGTTGCTATCCCTTATACCACTCGTTCCTCCAGGAGGAGTCATCTTTCAGCTCTTTTCTAACTCTCTAAACATGAAAAGATTGCTGAGGCCCTTGTCGTTTCGATCTCGTTAAAGTGGCCACGAAACGACATCTACCCAGTATATGTTTACCCCTTTTTCGGGCTGGGATAGATTATTTACGAAAAAGGAATACCCTAGCCTATTGCGACTAGGAGGTTTTCTCAGACATAGTTTTCTACATTTTCGGATCTGAGGAGCTATTTACGAAAAGGGACTTTTGGAGTTTACTTTTCCGCTGTCTTTTCAAACTCTATAAATATGAAAAGACGTCGAGTTCTTCCTTTGTCAGACTCGTTAAATCCTAATGACATTGGATTCAGTCGTAATGATGATATTCGAGTTCCTCCTTCCTAGGGCTTGTTAAATGTACTAGGATGGATTCGTCTGAAGGACGGATTTATATGACAAGCATATGGTATCCTCTTCAAGCTTGTGTAAAAATAAAGAGGTACTCGCCATAAATGGCGGGGAAAAAATGGAACCAGCATCATTGTCCTGTTGGTAGTATGTCGCTCTTGAACATGGCACTTGTCTGTGTTCGTGTCGGGTTGGGGATATCTCATCTCGTTTTCCACTTGCCTTCATGGGATTGGGTGATCCCTTTTGACCTCTCATCTTCTCTTTGCCTCGTCACCATGACCTCTGATCTGTTGATGTAAAATACTTCCAAATCCACTGTCGTGCCGCCGATATGTTCAAGAGAAGTTGACCTCTGCAGTTACAACCTTCCTCTGGTTCTCATCTGATCCTGATTCACAAAGACATTATGTTCCTCTGTCTCGTGTCGATGATGTGGGAAACACTATGGCCCACCTTCGATCAAGGTCACTTCCTATCGACTTCAGCTCATTATCCAGGAAGCTGATCTAGAGACTCCCTTTTGGTACCTTGGAGCCTGCATGCCTCAATGGCAGGTTCTTCACGTTCGACGTGAGATTTTCATCATTGACCTTTGATCAAGTGATTCTACGGGTGTTCGACGCCAGCTCACTGTTCACACTCCGTGGATTGTACCTATAGTACCTTGAGGGCCATTGTCATTATTGGTGGTACCTCTCACATCTGTTAACAACTTTCATCATTGGCTGGTAATCAGGTGATGTTCTTGCATGTTCGACTTCAGCTCACTTATTCGCATGCTTGAACTTGTACTTTGTTCAGGTCGAGATGGAGCGCAAGACCCTGGATTCCTGTTTGTTATAATCCAGGCTGCGATTTTGTGGATTCTTATGATTAGTTACATGACTCATTGATTGGATGGATGCGACCATACTTGAGTCTATTTATCGATCCTCACTGGATGGCTGCGTCCATGCCTCGGATATAGATTATTAAATACTCTGTTATGGATGGATGCACCCATACCACATATATATCATGTATCTGAGATATTAGTTGTATTTCTTACTTGTGTTTCCTTTCGACTTACGGTTTTTTCAACGGATATGTTCTCGTAGAAAGGTCATACACTCTCTCTCTCTCGGGCCTCATGCTTTAGGGGCATCTATTACACAGCAATTTGTCACCATCCCTACAATCCCCATCCCGCACATTGGAGGGCTCATTCTGTGACCTGTGGGCAGAGTTAAGACTTGAAAATACTTTCATTGCATCCCTTTCCATGAGGACAACATTTCTTCTCTTAATCATTTCCTGAGCAGACCCCTAAAAACACCTGTTTTTGCCTTGGCGCTGGTAGCCCGTTATATATTCGCGCCAATGGGGGAAAATTAACACTAAGCCCGTGCCAATTGGCGGTCTGTCCCAGTTAAGCACCCGTGCCAATCTTCTTTTGGAATTTTTTTAAGAAAAGAGGCGAAGTTTCGATTACAACAACTTCGTGGATGAGTCATCAGGAGTGGTTTCGCCTGAATAACCATGACCTTCCTCCTTTGGCCTCTTGTTTCCACCTTATGTGGAACCTCCCAAGGGATAAGGCCTCCTTTCCACTATTGTAGGGATCCCAACCTCCTCCTCTCCTCTATAAATATAGCCTTCATCCATTGATGAAGGGGCTGAATGGCTGAATAGCTGAATGGCTGAATGGCTGAATAGCTAGTCTTCAAGTTCCCAAATTCCCAAGAGCCTTATGCTGCAAGAGCCTCCATAATTCCCTTAAGGCCGAATCTAAGCAAGGAGACTATTGTCAAGATCCGAAGAGAGAGGTTTGTCCCATCCCTGACAGGCTTTATCGAGACGCGTTCTGCTGACGACCCTCCAAAGGAGAATTCAGCGTCAGAGCTATGGTTGTATTCTGCTTTTGATTGATTAATGATAAACGACTATTGGTTATGGTTCCACTCTTGTTCTTGATAATGATCATGAGTTATGTCTTCTCTGAATAACATATAGTTGCATCTACTGGATTTTACGCTTGCGTTTGTTTTGTTTCTTGCGTGTGCAGGTGTCCATCATGGAGATCGTGGGGATCGTGATCTGCCAGAGCTAAGGAACGGGAGCGCTACCTCTTCTACAAGAAACAACGTCAGATTCCAGGTAAGCCTACATCGCTAGTTGGTTTATTTGCAATTAGGAACCTGCACTATAGCGTGAACGATTGTTGCTAGACCCGGTCTGGGCTAGTAGGGATCACCTCTATCTGCAGAGGGGATTTACCTCCACAATAGAGGGCTCCTAGGGTTGAGGGATATTTGGAAAATAGGGTCATAATATGTTGCTCCCATATCTGTTACCCATAAGGTCAAAGATGTTAGATCCCATATCTTGATATATGCAAAGTATATTCCAGTTGACATCATACCCACAAGTTGGGTTTGTTGGGAATACTGCTCCTTGTGTGGAAAATAGGTTTAGAGATTGCTTGGAGGTGTAAAATCCAAGATGATTATGGTGCAGGTTTTCTACCACATTACTCTTGAGGGTCATTGCTAGGAAGATTAATGGGAAATAGGATGGGTTGAGACGTTATCCCCTATAAATCCTATTGCTCGATATGGGGTAGAAGATGTTTTACTCCCCCATGAGATTCTAGGTTGGAATGTGCTCCCCGATGTAGTTTCAGGTTAATATGTGCTCCCTGATATTGTTTCAGATTGAGATATTCTATCTAACGTTATAGAGGGTGGTATATATTTATCATCGATGATTCTTCTTATTTATATTCGAGAATTTTTCAACATATAGAGTTGATCAGAGATGGGAGATGATATGATGACATGAATATACATAGATGATGTAGTTTGAATTTCTCCTTAGCTGAGAGGGAGTTTTAATTTGGAAGCTCAGTGATAAATTCCAACCATGAGACTAGATTCCTCTTTTCAAGAATACCAATTTTTACTATTGAAGCACTCAATTTGGACAAGGGAAAGTGCATTTTTGAACTAAAGCCCACAATTTCATATTTGATGAGGTTGACTCTAACAGGAAAATGGACACCGTTGGAAGCCTGTAATTACAAGTGACCTCAAGCTCATTTTTTACATCACCAAGAATATCCTTCTTCTCTTCCTCATTGATTGGTTCACATAGGTCTGAGTCTGGGTCGATAAATTTTGTTTGCACAGGTTCGATATTACAGGGTTTGAAGCTCACACATGTTCTAGGGTTTAGGGTCACAACTACAGGCTTGTCACATGAATATTTAAGCTATAACCACAATCTTTTAGGTTCAATGGTGTAGTTGGAATATCTCAACCACACACACATCTCTTCCTCCATGCGGTTGGGATTTAGAGATGAATTTTGACATTTGATCGCAGTTGAATGTAGACAGGAAACATTTTCTCTGATATGGATTGATGCTAGGAACATATTATTGAATGTTTTTGGGTTGATTTTAATGGATACTTTTTTATTGGGCTCATTGTACTCTCTGATGAAAATTTTATGAAAATCTAATAAGAAGAAGAATTTCAAAGGGTTTTCTCCATAGTGGTTTTTTCCTTGGTCTTTGACCAAATATGGTGTCTCTTGTTGATGTGTTGATTGTCTCCTTTGTCATTACATTTACTATTCTATCTTCAAATATCATTGAAGATTGGAAACATTAATTGTTATTGAAAATATTTCCAATTGAAGAATTGAATTGGGCTAAAAGTAGTTGAAACAATATAGGACAATGTGAAATTTAGCATTTGGCCATTCCTAGGTCGGGCCATTTTATGGAAAAAATAGGTGGAAAATCAAGCTCATAAATCCAACCTAGTGGGATCTAGGTGTATCAATCAAGTTCGGTGGTCAGTCATTCAGGTTATTTTAGTAGGAAAATGAATCTTCGACCCCTGACCTATGTGGGGCTAGCTACAGGTGGCATCTAGGGTGGCACGATGACGCTAGCTTAGGGTGACGTGGAAGCATGGGAAGAGGACACATGGCATGTGTTTTCAAAATTTCCATGCGTCCAATTGGGCCAAAGCCAGGTGGAACGTATCACCACACAAGAGGCACCAAGTGGCCCAGATGATGTAAGATAATGATGTTGAAATCCTTTGAAGTTCATATTGGGGTTGGTTTGGTGAAATTTTTTTATTTTTATTCATTTTTAGGGTTGAATGCATGGATTAGGAAAAAAAATGAAAATGACCCTAGGCTAGGGCTTTGAACTTGTTGGGGCTTCAGGACAATCAAGCCTTGCAGTGGGAATGCAAAGCAATGAAATCCTAGATCCCCGACTCCCGAATTGTGTGGGACTTAGTGAAAGTAAACATGTAGTGTATGGTGATTGGTTTAGAAGGATGAGATGTGGAACCACATGAAGGTGCCCACATGGTGTCAATGATGTCATCAATAGAAAAACATCATGTCATCTAAGTATTCGACAGTCGGGACTCGCAACATGTTTTAAAGGCATAAATTCATTCAAACTATGAATCACAGACTTAATATCTTTCTAGCTAGTGTCTGGTTCTAGCCCCTCAGACATATAATGTGGTAGTGCTATGATGTTAAGGGTGTAGGAGCTCAGTCTATAATGAAAATAAAGCGTATATGTTATTTTCCAGTGGTATTGGCACTTGGTCTTTTGCACTAAAGGGATAGAGATTAAAAGAGCTCAACATAGTTTGAGTTTGACAAAGTTTCAAGAAGTTATAGTTGATGAGAATGGTGAATTAAAGCCACAAGGAACATGATTATTAGATGAATGAATGATAGTTCAAACAGAATTATCCATAACTAAGTTTCCCTCACACCACAAAGATATAAAACGAGAAAATATCCTTGGGATTAATGGATATTTAACCATAACTCAGTGAGCCACGTTGGAGTACATTTTGAGTTTTTCGAGCCTTAATTAATAAGCATGGAAAGCCACATCGATGTTCAGAGAATTAAATAGGGATAATATAATTTTGGTACCCCTTGAGTGTGCATGTGGAATGATGTTTAATTCTTCGCATAACAAAACACTTCATGATCCATTCTCTAGTTTAATGCAGTTGCAATGGCTAAAACAATAGGACGATACAACAAGATGGCTAGTCATGATGAGAGTACACTTGAGCAGTGTGGTGCACAAAAGTTCCAACATCATTATCTATGTAGCATAAGACACAAACCATGAATTGTAGTAGTGCAATGTGGGGGAATGAAACATAGTGTAGTTTGGTGTGTATAGATCAATGTAATCATGTGCTGCTGAGAAGGGCCGAGGTTGCCCGAGTTGAATATGGACACTACTAATCATGTGCAGAGCATGAGGGATGAGAAAAAAATGTTATATATATTATTGAGTGTGTATTAGGTGTAGATGGCCAATAACAGAGGGCATAATTTTTTTAAGTTTCTATGGAGAAAATAGGGCCAAGAATCAACTAATACAGAAAGATGGAATCATGTAGAGTGGATGCTATTTATAGTTAGTATTAATATTTGTATGGGATATAGATTGCTACCTAAAAAATAGGAGGTTGGGGCTTCCATTTGAGTAGGTGTATGAATAAATATTGGAGGTTGGTGCCTCATACAAGTTGGTGCTTGCAAAAAATACATCATTTTTCAAGTTGGTGCTTGCAACAAATCCAAGAATTTGATTCTTCAGTTGGTGCTTTTGGTAAGTTGATCAAGTGGCTACATAAGAAGGGAGTTGGTGCTTCCTGTTAGTGGTGGCTCACAAAAAAATTGATGTAATAGATTAGGAGCTCATATTTACATCATAAAATAAATATTGGTGGATTTTCCCTTTTGGGTGTCCACGCCAAATCCTGTGTGCCTCATGTGATTATTTCTCATGATATTGTTGTGTATGTTTTTGTTATGAGTTCATTTGTTGCATATTGTATGATGGCGCTTTCTCACAAGAATGATTGCTATGAATAAATGAAGATATAAATTGGAATAAAATTTATTAACATTATTCCAATAGTATCCTTCTGAAAGGGAGGAAAATCCTAAAGAAGAAACTATAGCTACCAAGTGGTAACAATGTTGAAGGTGGAAGAATTTGACTAAATCTCAGGGAACAAGATGGAGATCTCAAGGAAGGGGATACCCTTTCTGTGAGCAATAACACTCAAATTTTAGATATGTTGAATATTTAAGGAGATAATGAAAGTACCCTCTGTATAAATGAGGGTGAAGGAAACAATGTCTAAAACGACACTTAGGCACCTCTTACGGTGTTTTGTCATTGCACAACTCAATCTCAGTGGTAGAAAGCACAAAGACATCAAATAGGGATATTGACATTTCCACTAAGAGTATTACATGGTTTATTATGAAGCAATATGACAAGGAGAGAAAGGTTTCACTGGGATGATCGTGATATGGAACCACATAATTTTTTAGATAAAGGAATATATGAGCAACCTGATGACCAACACCTTGCTATAATAACAAGTCATAGGGTGCTAATAGTATTGATGGTAATTTAGGGGTATTTGGTGGTAATGTTGTGTAACTAGCTCCAAAAATAGAAGAAAAGAGATATCAACGCCTTAGAAATAAGCCACTTCGAGGGGAAAACCTTCAATACATTACATAAATGAAAAATTCTTGGATGATACAATTTACAAAACCTCCTTTATATATATAGGAGTCCATGGGGCCATAATGTAATCCTAGTGGGGCCACAATGTAATCCTAGCCGACCTAACAACAATAATTTAAGGGCACAATAACAAAATGGGGGTTACAAGGTATAATAATAACGATAAGGGGTTCTTGAAGTCCGGGTGGATATCGGTGGCCTCCCACCTATTCCATTTGGACCCGCAACATCAATTCTTTCAGTTTTCCAGCTTCAGCACAGCTTACTATTTATAGCAGGTTTTCGGGTCCTGCACACCCGGAGCCGTTTTGGGGCATTAATAATCCAGGTGGATATTGGTGGCCACCCATCGAGTCCATTTGAACCCCCACCATCAGTTATTTCAGTTTGTAAGTTTCGCCACAACTTACTATTTTTATCAGTTTTTCGGGTCTTAAACATTCGAAGCCGTTTTGAGGCCCTAAACGACGTTTTTTGGGAAAAAGTTGTACTCCTCGGATAGATCTTTCTAACGAGCTATTGAGCACATCAAACGGAGATCGGATGCCAAAGTTACGTCCCCGGGAAGTTGAACCACCAATTTACCCAAACGGGGCCCATAGTTTTGGCGCTTCATCTCCTACGGTTAGGGTTTTGGACGTTTCAGATTCTACATTGTTTCTCAACAATAAATAGGCCCTCGAGCCTCATTGTAAGACAGTTCAGGGCGCTGGGAGCCTACACATCTCTTCTCAGAGATAAGCACGACCAGTGCCCTAGCTCGCCACATCTCTATCATGTCTGCATTGTAACACAGTTCAGGGGGCTGGGAGCCGATACATCTCTTCTCAGAGATAAGCACTACCAGTGCCCTAGCTCGCCGCATCTCCATTATGTCTACATTGTAATACAGTTCAGGGGGCTGGGAGCCGATACATCTCTTCTTAGAGATAAGCGCTACCAGTGCCCTAGCTCGCTTGTTCTGATCATGCCTATATTGTAATACAGTTCAGGGGGCTGGGAGCCGATACATCTCTTCTCAGTGATAAGCGCTACCAGTGCCCTAGATCGCCACATCTCCATCATGTCTGCATTGTAACACAGTTCAAGGGCTGGTAGCCGCCACATCTCTTCTCAGGGATACGCTGCCAGTACCATAGCTCATCTATTTCCATTATGTCTGTAATAGGCCTGCGAGCCTCAATGTAACACAGTTTAGAGGCTTGCGTATGCTACATCTCTTCTCAGAGATACGCTACCAACGCCCTAGCTTGTTTCCATTATGTTTGTAAGCTTATTGCAGTCATTATTTTATTAATAAAATGAAGCATTATTTCCGCTGCATCTCTGTATCTATGGTTATATCTGTATTCTGTTGCGTTCCTGCTTAAAATCCGGATCAGTGGTATCAGAGCGGGTCTGCTTTTTCTCTAATTTGTCTTCATGTCCCCAATGCGGCCAGGGTATAAGGAGTTCAACCTCACAACCCCGACAACCCCCCATGGCGGAAGGAAAGAAAGACGAGGGAGTAGGAGATCCTGTCAAAATCTTGCTCGAGGATGCCCTCGAGAAACAGAGGAACGCGGTGATGAACAATTTTTTTTTCAGATCCTTCAATGGCTGCCCACCGGTGGCACATCTAAATCCAACACCAAGTTCAGCAAAATTTCCCCCCCCATGGAGGAACTTAACGCAATGGAGACCATTGCTTCCTAAGGAGGGAGGAATGATCTAGGTGGATATCGGTGGCCTCCCACCTATTCCATTTGGACCCGCAGCATCAATTCTTTCAATTTTTCAGCTTCATCACAGCTTACTATTTATAGCAGGTTTTTAGGTCCTGCACACTCGGAGCCGTTTTGGGGCATTAATAATCCAGGTGGATATTGGTGGCCACCCATCAAGTCCATTTGAACCCCCACCATCAGTTATTTCAGTTTGTAAGTTTCGCCACAACTTACTATTTTTAGCAGTTTTTCGGGTCTTAAACTTCTGAAGCCGTTTTGAGGCCCTAAACGACGTTTTTTGGGAAAAAGTTGTACTCCTCGGACAGATATTTCTAACGAGCTATTGAGCGCATCAAACAGAGATCGGATGCCAAAGTTACGTCCCCAGGAAGTTGAACCACCAATTTACCCAAACGGGGCCCATAGTTTTGGCGCTTCATCTCCTACGGTTAGGGTTTTGGACGTTTCGGATTCTACATTGTTTCTCAACAATAAATAGGCCCTCGAGCCTCATTGTAATACAGTTCAAGGGGCTGGGAGCCGACACATCTCTTCTCAGAGATAAGCGCGACCAGTGCCCTAGCTCGCCACATCTCTATCATGTCTGCATTGTAACACAGTTCAGGGGGCTGGGAGCCGACACATCTCTTCTCAGAGATAAGCGCGACCAGTGCCCTAGCTCGCCACATCTCCAGTATGTCTACATTGTAATACAGTTCAGGGGGCTGGGAGCCGATACATCTCTTCTCAGAGATAAGCGCTACCAGTGCCCTAGCTCGCTTGTTCTGATCATGCCTATGTTATGTCTACGAGTTTAGGGGTAGATGAGTACATCTCTTCTCGAGTGATAAGAAATGCAGGTGCCCTAGCTCGCCACATCTCCATCATGTCTGCATTGTAACACGGTTCAAGGGGGCGGTAGCCGCCACATCTCTTCTCGGGGATACGCGCAATTACCATGGCCTCATCTTTTCCATTAAGTACATGTGGGAAGAAGCCTCAGTAACACGGTTCGAGCCGTACGCTACATCTCTTCTCAGAGATACGCTACCAGCGCCCTAGCTTGTTTCCATTATGTTTGTAAGCTTATTGCAGTCATTCTTTTATTAATAAAATGAAGCATTATTTTCGCTGCATCTCTGTATCTATGGTTATATCTGTATTCTGTTGCGTTCCTGCTTAAAATCCGGATCAGTTACACTAACAATAATAAGGGACTATACTAGTAATATAGGGACCTAACATGCCCTCTCCTTCAAAAAAGTGTTTTCCTTAACGCTTGAGTAGCTCTGGGTGCTTCCGTATAAAATTCTCATCCTCCCATGTAGAATCTTCAGTGGGTAAGTTCTTCCACTTGATGACATACTCTGAAATTGATCGGTTCCGTAGCTATCGAGTTCTTGTTTCCGTGACCGCTTCAGGTTCCAATATGATTTTTCCTTCCTCATCAAGTTCTGGCAATATTGTTTGAACTGGAATATTTTCACCTATAACCTTATTTAGCCTGAAACATAGGCTTGGATGCACTCGTGAAGAAGCAAGAAGCTCCAATTTGTATGCCATAGTACCAATATTTTGCAACACCTTGTAAGGACCATAGTACTTTGGCGATAATTTATTATCCTTCTTAGCTTGCTTGAGGGACATTTGTTTGTATGGTTGTAGCCGTAAAAATACCCAATCTCCTACATCAAAACTTCTCTCACTGCGATGTTGATCTATCGTTGTTTCATTCGATTTTGTGCCAAATTCAGGTTATCCTTTAAGAGTTGGAGAACTTCTTGTTGGTGCTCGATGTGATCTTCCACTGCTTGAACCTTCGAATTTTCCCTTAAAGATGATGTGATGGATGGTGGATGTTATCCATAAAGTGCTATAAATGGGGTAATTTTTGCTGCAGTATGGAAGGAAGTGTTATACCACCATTCAACGAGACGTAACCACTTGACCCATTGTGTGTTTATCAGATACAAAACAACGAAGATATCCTTCCAAACATTTATTTAATATCTCAGTTTGACCATAAGATTGAGGATGATAAGATGAGCTATGAGCTAATTGAGTACCCAAACAAGAAAATAACTCCGTCCAAAAATTTCCAGTAAAAATGGGATCTCTGTCGCTCACAACAACCCTTGGGCTTCCATGTAGCTTTTGAATTCTGTCCATAAATGTAGTAGCAACTGTACTTGCTTTAAATGGATGAGATAATGCACAAAAGTGTGCATACTTGGTAAGTCTATCAACTACCACCATGATGAGACTCTTTCCTTCGGACTTAGGTAAACCTGTGATAAAATCCATTGAAATATCCTCCCAACGTTGACTTGGAATGGATAAAGGTTGTAGAAGTCCCGGGGTCTTAATTGTCTCCACTTTATTCTGCTGGCAAACCAAAAATTCTGCCACAAAATTTTGAATATCAGATTTAAGGCCATCCCAAAAAAATTCTTTCTTCACCTTGTGGTAAGTTTTTAAAAATCCTGAGTGTCCTCCTAAAGGAGAAGTGTGTAATTCCAAAAGAATCTTTTGTTTTAGTTGGGAATTCTTACAAAGATATAAGCGATCTTTGTACCATAAGGAATCATTTTTCCAACTAAATGTATCAGATGTACTAAGATCTTGCTGCAAATTTTGAATGAGTGTCCATACATCTTTGTCCTTCTTCCATTCATCTCTTGCTTCGGTTATCCAATTTGGTTGGGTAATAGAAATGGCACAAAGCAATGCTTCCACATCTTCATTCTTTCTTGAGAGTGCATCTGCAACAACATTAAGCTTTTCTTTTTTGTAGATTATTTCAAAGTCATAACCCTACATCTTTGTGACCCATTTTTGCTGCTCTTCTGAAGATAGTATTTGTTCGAAAAAGTGTTTAAGACTATCATGATTAGTTTTTACCTTGAAGTGTCTTCCCATTAGGTAAGTTCGCCATTTCTTTAGTGCATGCAATATTGCTAACATTTCCTTGTCATAAATAGGTTTCTGTAAATACTTTCCTTTGATTGGATGACTTTCAAAAGCAATGGGTCTTCCTTCCTGCATTAAAACAACACCAATTCCATTTCCGGAGGCATCACATTCCACAATAAAGGTTTTTGTGAAGTTTGGCGTAGCTAAGACCGGTGCTAGGCACATTACCTCTTTAAGATGTTCAAAGGCCTTAGTTGCTTCAACAGTCCATGAAAATGCATATTTCTTCAATAATGTTGTTAGAGGTGCTGCTATTCTTCCATAATTCTTAAAAAACTTGCGATAATACCCTGTTAACCCGAGAAATACTCGCAACTGCTTTATGGTTGTGGGGACTTTCCATTCCTTAATGACTTTAATTTTGTTAGGGTCTACCTTAACACCCTCGTGAGATACAATATGACCCAGATATTCCACCTCTTCTACTCCAAAGAAACATTTGGATGTTTTTTCATATAATTGTTTCTCCTGCAATAGTTTGAGCACCCTGTCAACATGTTCAACATGATCCTTCCAAGACCTGCTGTAGATTAGTATATCATCAAAAAATACTAGCACAAATTTTCTAAGGAAGGGTTTGAAATTGGAATTCATCAACCCTTGAAATGTAGAAGGTGCATTGGTAAGGCCAAAAGGCATGACCAAAAATTCATAATGACCCTCATGTGTTTGAAATGCTGTTTTTGGAATATCTCCATCTTCATTCTAATTTGATGATATCCTGAACGAAGATCCAACTTGGTAAAATAAATTTCTCCATGTAATTCATCAATCACAGGAATGGGAAATTAATCTTTAATGGTGAGCTTATTGAGCTCCCTATAATCCGAACACATGTGCCATGATCCATCCTTCTTGTGTACCAATACTACAAGAGCAGAGAAGGAACTTTGACTAGGTTGAATTATACCCGCCTCTAACATTTCTGCAATCATATGTTCAATTTCACTCTTTTGGACATAAGGATATCTATAAGGCCTGATGTTTGGAGGAACACTTCCTATAATCAAATGAATAGCATGATCATGATCACGAATAGGTGGGAGTCCTTTGGGAGTTTCAAACACCTTGGAATGATTGTACAAGACTTGTTGGAGATCTGCAGAAATAGATGATTTTGATGTTGGAACTTCTAGTGAGCATAATTGTGCAATTACGCCTCGTTTTTAGTTCTTTAGAAGATTTGTCATGACATTAGAGCTTATTATCTTTCCTGGATTCCCTGCAATACTCCATAATTCGACTTCCTTTCCTTTTGAAAAAAAATTTCAAGAAAATTTCTTGAAAATTAAAAGCTACCGTGTCCAAAGATTATAACCATTGTACTCCTAGTACAACATCAACACCTCCCATAGGAATGGAAAGAATTGGACTATTCAATACATATTCCCCCATGGTTAGCTTGATATTATGGAATTTTCCATAGAAATTTATAGTTCCTCCATTTGCAACCATCACTTAACATTCTGGTGCTGGGTATAGGAAACAATTTAATTCCTTGTCTACCTTACAATGAATAAAATTATGGGTGCTACCTGAATCAATCAACACTATTACCTTTTTCTTCTTGATATGTCCTTCTATCTTGAGAGTTTGAGGAGTGGTGATTCCTGCCAGTTCATTACACGATATGGTCGGACTCATTTCTTCCTCTTCTAGGGCTGGTTCCTGGTGTATATCATCTTCTTGTTCATTTTCTTCTTCCTCTTCACAATTTATGTAAAATAATTTCTTCTCAACAAACTTATGACCTTTAGTGTATTTTCTATCACAACTGTAGCAAAGTCCTTTTTCTCTTTTTTCTTCCAATTGTTGTGGTGTCAACCTTGTAGGTTGTGGAAATCTAGGCGTAGCAACACTTCCTTCTTTATAGAAGTGAGTGGTAGGCTTCCTTGTCGCCATAATTTTACATTCAATTTTTCTTGCCAACCTGAATGCCTTCTCCAATGAATCGGGTTCCAAAATGCGAACTTCATGTTGGATGTTATCCTTTAAAGTGCCTATGAAGAGATCAATCCTGTGTTCCTCTGGAATATCAGTTACCCTTATATTGAATTTTTGGAAGTCCTCAATGTGCTGCCCCACTAAACCCTTTTGTTTGAGATTTATCAATTGGCTAAAGAAGGTGTTGCTCTTTGTATCCTCATAATGTGCTATCATTTCTTCCATAAAAATTGACCAAGTGACAATTTTTTTACCGGAGCAAAGCCATCGATACCATACAAATGTATTTTGTTCTAAATGTAAAGTTGCAATGCGTACCTTTTGTGTGTTTTGCACATTATGGAGATCAAAATATTGCTCCATCTGTAGTATCCATGTTACAGGATCCTTTCCATGAAACTTCCTCATATCCATTTTTGGAATATGGTGGTTCTTCCCGCCAACATTAGAGTTTATGAAATCACGATTAACATTTATTTTGTTCTCATCATGAGTTTCTTCTACTATATTTTCACCATTAGGAAACATTTCTTGTATCAACTTTGTCAAACCTTCCATGTCTGCTTTTAGATCATTCTTCATGTTTTCCATGTTTTCTTTCATGTCATCCATCTTAGCTTCCGTGCTAGCTTCCATGCCATGCATCTTAGGTTCCACGCCTTTCTACAAACTATCCATCTTTGCTTCCATGCCTTTCTTCAAAACTTCCATTTCATTTTTTGTTTCTCTTTGTGAGAGCAAAATTTGGTGCACTTGCTCTTGTAATTTTGATAGATCATGTTGCAATTCTTCATCTTCATGAGTCACAGTAGAGCCTTCTAAAGGCTTAATGGGTGTTGAATTATTGTTACAGGGAATTTTTTAGAACCTAATATTGATATATATTCTACAATATTCCCTTGGAATCAATTCAAATTGATTCGTCAAACAAGACTTATGCAATTCGGAAAAAAAAAATACACACCTTTTTCTTGCTTTTTAGGAGCTCTATATTGAAATTGGATTATATCTGTGATTGAAGCTCTTCAATATTTGACATTTGGAACTAATGTAGCCTTATGAATTCTCTTTCAAATTCCGCAGGACTGGCCTGATTTGGATTCTCCAAGGAAAAGTTATGTCCAATCTCCCGCAATGACCTAATTATGGACTGGTTCAGTAGAGCAAACTTGTATGACTTTCCACGTGTCACTGTTTTGTCCTTTGGCTCTGAAATTGATAGCCAAGAAACTAAAGTCTGTGTACTTGCGTCCACTTTTTATGGAACTCCAATCTGATGCTCAGAGAGAGAGAGTTATCAATATTTTCCCACGATCACCTCTTTGAGATGAAATTCGGGAGCCTGAAAAAGAACTACATTCAACAGATCATATCTCCGAAAATATTGTGAAAAACGCTCTGAAATTTTGTGACAAGTTTCCTCAGTATTTCGGCTTCGCACCCTAAAAATTTCATATTTTGAACCTTCGTAGAAAAGAAGTTATAGCGAAAGTGCAACGATGACCTGTTTAGAGCAGCGAAACCCTAGAATCCAAAGCTCTAATACCAAATGTTGTGTAACTAGCTCCAAAAATAGAAGAAAAGAAATATAAATGCCTTATAAATAAGCCAATTCGAGGGGAAAACCTCCAATACATTACATAAATGAATAATTCTTGGATGATACAATTTATAAAACCTCCTTTCTATATATTGGAGTCCATGGGGCCATAATGTAATCCTAGTAGGGCCATAATGTAATCCTAGCAGACGTAACAACAATAATTTAAGGGCACAATAATAACAATATGGGGGTTACAAGGGTATAATAATAACAATAAGGGGGTTACACTAACAATAGTAAGGGACTATACTAGTAATATAGGGACCTAACAGGTAAGCATAAGGTTTTCAGGAGAAATATGGGCATTAAGTTGGACTTGGTTATTACCAAGTGCAAGATGAGAGAAAATTGGACTAAGGTCACAAATAAGTCCTACTTGATTAAAATTAATATGACCCCAATAGAAGATGATGTTGTTTCCTTAATGAGGAAGAGAGTTGTGGTATCATAATGTGCCAAATATGGAAATTTTTTGGAAACCCATGAGACATCTACATTTTCATTAGAAATTTTTGAAGATGAAGATCTTATTGTCTCAACAGATCCTTCCCATGTTGTCTCAGTTTCAACTTAGTGTTGTAATGTAAAAAAATGTAATTGCACTAAATTTGGAGATATTTTGGAACCCCATGAGCAATCCACATTTACCTCAGAAGTTTTTGAAGATTAAAATCATGACATATTATCAGGTTCTATCGTTGTTTTAATTTCACTTGATAAGAATTGTTAGGAAAAGAAATCATTTTGCAAGGAATATAAAGAGTTTTTGGGACCCCATAATATATCTATGTCTTCACTGAGGAAAATATCTGTACCATCCAAATGGGGAACTCAAAAAGTGACCTTGTTTCATAAAGAATTTCCATTCCAAATGTGCTCTAAGAATATGACGATATGCTATGGGATATGTAGGAAATTCTTGGACCCCACTGGCAAACCAAGATTATCATAAACTTGCAACATTCTCAAGGATTGTGATGCCATTGAAAAAAAAGCATTTTCAAGCTAAAATGATAAGTCAAAGTGGAGGTCCTTGGTGACAATAAATTATGGCATAGAAAATCCCATTTTTTCCATTCATATGCAAATTGCAAATGTATTTTTTGGAGAAACATCAAAATGTTTAACATAATTTTATCAGAGATACCAAAAGGGAGAATATCAAAGGCTTTCTTTGAAGACTATGTATATCGCTAGGTGCCTTGGGAAGAAAATTAGGTTTGAGGTGAAGGGGCAACAATTGGTTTTCAAGACTTTTCAAGACTATATTGGTCTATACTTGCAAGAAAATTTCAAATCAAATCCAAAGCCTCTTCCAAAAAGGGGTTGGGAAGAAGGCCAATGATTTGGAAAACATACAAAGGGAATCAAAGAGCATGTCAAGGTTAAGAAGAAGTTGAACACAACATGTGTAGGAATATACAATGTTGCAAATAATTGGACATTTAATATTGTTCATTTTGATAATATCTCGAAAAAATTGAAAGTGCAAGTGGTCACTTCAGAAGTTGGAGAGGAAACAAGGAGAAACAAGAAGTGAAAAAGACAGAAACAACTATTACGATCTCACACTAGAAAATTTGGCGGAATTTCTGACGGCCAATTCGTCGCTATTATGACACATAGTCGTCGCAAGAGCGATAGTTCGAGGGCGAGAAAAACGTGGTTTGCCATACCGTCATAGTTCCGGCGCACTTAAAAAGTGTCGCACTATCGACACTTTTTCCGTCGCTTCCAAACAAGCGTCGCTCTTCTGACGTTTCCCAAACCGTCGCATTTCCGACGTTTGTAAACTGTCGCACTTCCGACGAAATGTGGTCCGACGTTTTGAACATCGCTCTTCCGACGTTTGTAAACTTTCACAATTCCAACGAAATGTGGTCCGACGCTTTGAACGTCGCTCTTTCGACGTTTGTAAACTGTCGCAATTCCGACGCAATGTGGTCCGACGTTTTGACGTCGCTCTTCTGACGTTTGTAAACTGTCGCAATTCCGACGAAATGTGGTCCGACATTTTGAACGTCGCTCTTCCGACGTTTGTAAACTGTTGCAATTCTGACGAAATGTGGTCCGACGTTTTGAACGTCGCTCGTCCGACTTTTTTATTCTGTTGCTCTTCCGACATTTTTAAGATGTCGGAATTACGACGCTTACAAGGCATCGATATACCAACGGCGGGTTCAATTTAAAAAAAAATGAAACTTTAAAAGAGGGGAAACACTGTTTTGAATATATTATGTGAAGCAAAACAATCCATGAAGTCATTACATTTTCACATCTGAAGATTGGAACCCAAATATCCATCCAGAAGGTGGAAGTCCCACCCTAGACAATGATAGAAAAATACCCCATGTCACATACAGGGACATGATATAAAACCCAGTAACGGTCCACATGGAGATTATCGACAATCTGAGAAAGCATCCAAATATGCCTGAGGCATCTATAAGAAAGTGAAATAGCAGTATGTAGAATAGTAAGCAACAGATAGAGTACCGACGTCCATTGTTCCAAATAAAAATTAAAGTACCCAAAATCCTTGAACAGAGAAAAACGCTAACCATGTGAGGAGTGTGATATGTCCAAAATATAAAAATACCATCAGACCATATCAATAAACCAGCATCGCTAGTTTTGAAGGAAGAGTGATAAACATTAATCATTTTTTTTTTCACAAGAGAAAAAACGTTGTTTTGAATATATTATATGAAGTAAAACAGTCCATGAAGTCATTACATTTTCACATCTGAAGATTGGAACCCAAATATCCATCCAGAAAAGTGGAAGTCCCACCCCAGACGATGATAGAAAAATACCCCATGTCACATACAGGGACTTGATATAAAACCCAGTAACGGTCCACATGGAGATTATCGACAAATCTGAGAAAGCATCCAAATATGCTCGAGGCATCTATAAGAAAGTGAAATAGAGTATGTAGAATAGTAAAACAATAGATAGAGTACCAACGTCCATTGTTCCAAATACAAATTAAAGTACCCAAAATCCTTGAACAGAGAAAAACGCTAATCATGTGAGGAGTGTGATATGTCCAAAATATAAAAAGACCATCAGACCATATTAATAAACCAGCAACATAGACTAGCATCGCTAGTTTTGAAGGCAGAGTGATAAACATTAATCATTTTTTTTTCACAAGAGAAAAAACGTTGTTTTGAATATATTATATGATGTAAAATAGTCCATGAAGTCATTACATTTTCACATCTGAAGATTGGAACCCAAATATCCATCGAGAAAAGTGGAAGTCCCACCCCAGACAATGATAGAAAAATACCCCATGTCACATACAGGGACATGATATAAAACCCAGTAACGGTCCACATGGAGATTATCGACAAATCTGAGAAAGCATCCAAATATGCTCGAGGCATCTATAAGAAAGTGAAATAGAAGTATGTAGAATAGTAAAACAACAGATAGAGTACCGACGTCCATTGTTCCAAATATAAATTAAAGTACCCAAAATCCTTGAACAGAGAAAAACGCTAATCATGTGAGGAGTGTGATATGTCCAAAATATAAAAAGACCATAAGACCATATCAATAAACCAGCAACATAGACCAGCATCGCTAGTTTTGAAGGCAGAGTGATAAACATTAATCATTTTTTTTTCACAAGAGAAAAACGTTGTTTTGAATATATTATATGAAGTAAAATAGTCCATGAAGTCATTACATTTTCACATCTGAAGATTGGAACCCAAATATCCATCCAGAAAAGTGGAAGTCCCACCCGAGACAATGATAGAAAAATACCCCATGTCACATACAGGGACATGATATAAAACCCAGTAACGGTCCACATGGAGATTATCGACAATCTGAGAAAGCATCCAAATATGCCCGAGGCATCTATAAGAAAGTGAAATGGCAGTATGTAGAATAGTAAAGCAACAGATAGAGTACCGACGTCCATTGTTCCAAATACAAATTAAAGTACCCAAAATCCTTGAACAGAGAAAAACGCTAATCATGTGAGGAGTGTGATATGTGCAAAATATAAAAAGACCATCAGACCATATCAATAAACCAACATCGCTAGTTTTGAAGGCAGAGTGATAAACATTAATCATTTTTTTTTCACAAGAGAAAAAACTATGTTTTGAATATATTATATGAAGTAAAACCGTCCATGAAAATAGTATCATAAAGCGGATAGAGGAAATGTGAAGAGACATGTACTGTTGATATACGCCTCACACAAAAACATTGCCCAGACTCATGTCAAATTTGTCATCAAAAAATGAAAAAATTAAGAAGACTGCCCTCATACGAGGAAACCAGTCTTGAACGTTTACAGAATTCAAAAATATTATAGAGGTCCGGCACAGTAATATAATCTAAAAGCAACCCAATTAAGTGGGTCGCGAAGCAAGAAAAAAAATTAACCAAACTACTCCTCTGGTGGTTCCTCCACGATTCGGCACCATCCTTCGGAAGGTCCAGGATCACTAGGTGCTACCTCCACATTCATGCCACGGCTCCCCTCCTAAAGGCCCGAATGCTAGCCGGCTTTTTCCGAGCTCAGACCCGCCAAACGAGTGCATTCTTCCTCCGTTTGGGCCTCCTCGCGGAAAACCACAGTGAGTGAAGCTGTGATTCGTGGGTAGTTGAGAGAGAAATTAAAGGAAAATTGTGCAGTGCGCGTCGTGGGAGAAGGTGAACTAGCAGTGGGGAAACGAGGAGCAGGGAAATCCATATGGTGGCCAGATCCTACAACCCGACCCCGCCCACTCCTAATATTTGGATAGCGACCTATGTAATAATCACTGGACTGGCCGAAAGACGACTCGGTTGAGGGGCTGGAGGGAGCCCGCAAGGGTTGACCTCTAGTGCTCCCCCTGCGACAATGCATCCTTTGACGCAGGCGAGGCATGGGTGCAGTCTCAGCAATGGGCATAAGAGGAGATGGAGAAGCAGAATTCCAAGAAACAGAGGAAGACAGACACAGACGAGACCGAGATAAATGCAGATATGCAGCAAGGTCTAAGAAGCAGGTCAGCTGGCCACTTCTCCTTCTCATCACAGTGAGCAGGCAGTGTAACCCAGCAACCGACTCGTCTGAAAAACCATAGCGAAACGCCATTTTATCGACCCGACTGCAATGCAATCGAAGGACGCCCGTCATAATTAATATCTGATCATTAATGAGAGCTGGAGGCCGGATCATATTGGAGCATGCGGAATCGCTAACAGGAGTGGAGGTCCGATCTTGAACAGTGTTAAAACTTAATTAATGCGGATTTGATGTGAAAACCTTGGAACTTAATTGAACATCGTTAAAACTTAATGCGATTGATATGAAATCGCCACATCCATGTCCCATCGCCTTAAACGCCATCGAATGCACCCACAGCCGAGATCAGGGCAAGTTTTGATTGAGGACACGTGGTAGAAATTGATTGGAGCGGATCTTTTTTTGGGCCCCTCGCGCAATGGAAATACAGACCCGAAAAAGATTAGGGTGAATTTGATAAGAAATTTGCGTCACAACTCTCCCTCCGTACGCCAGCCCAACTTCGGACCCGAAAAATATTAGGGCGGAATTCATTTTGTTTTCACGTCACAAAATTGGCCGACGTCAGTAGGCTATTTTGGAACGCGAATTTGGTTTGAATTATGGTTTATCGTCGTTTGAAGTCCGGAGGGCTAGACTTAAGAACAATTTTGTTTGATCCCATCTTATAAAATTTGTGTTGGTTTTCTTTGATAATACACATATTTATAATAAATCATGGAAATACCACACTAAACATGTGGAAAAGTTATATAAATTATTGAGAACAATCATTTGTATGTAAAAATATCCAAATGTACTTTTGGGAAATAAGAATTTGAGTATTTGGTTCATATTGTTTTAAAGGAAGGAGTGAAGTTGGAGCCTAAAAAGATGCAAGCTATTACAAAATGACCTATTCCTAAGAAAATCAATGTTCTTAGAAGATTTTTTAGACTTACATGATATTATTGATCATTTGTTAAGAATTATGCATGCATTTCAAGTCCACTCACATATCTCTTGAAGAAAATATCATTTATATGGAATGATGAGGCTACTTTGGTATTCTCTCTTTCAATGGATGCCATGTCTTCTACACCAACATCGGTTGCACCTACTTTTGGTAAAACATTCATAGTAGAGTGTGAGGCACTAGGACAAGGAATTTACATAACATTAACACAATAAGGGATATCATTGGCTTTTAAAAGCAAGGAATTCAAAGAAAATATTTGGTAAAATCTACGTATGAAAAATAAATGGAAGCAATATTACATGAAATAAAAAATGGGGATAGTATATCACTGGGAGGTACTTTAAAGTCAAGATATACCATGATAGCATAAAGTATTTTTTGAAGCTATGGATTTCATTGGAAGATTAACAAAAATGAGGAGAAAAATGAAAAGTTTTAATTTTGAGATAATCTGCAAAAAGGGTAAGGAAAATTTAGTACATGATGCTCTTTCTAAAATAGAAGAGGCCTCAAATTTATATCCAATTACATTTTCTATTTCTAGGTGGCTAGAAGAAGCTTGCCATAATGGAAAAATGACAATAGTACTAAACAAAAACTAAAATTTATAAAGGATGGGATGAACTCTATGGAGCATTGGGAGTGAAAGAGAGATATACTTTGGTGGAATTGTAGAATATTTTTATGCACA